>JAUCBN010000046.1:6475833-7942500 GCA_035048815.1 Abelmoschus esculentus | reverse complement strand
TTAGTGACACTAACTTTTGATTCGAATACAAATGACATGTCATTAGGATTGAGTGCACTATAAATATTATGGAAATAAAGGAAAAGAAAAATGCCTACACGTAACAAGGGTGACTTTGTGTCCAACCGTGCGTGGTAGAGCTTGATAATGGTGACTTCGTGTCATGTCAATGGTGACTTCGTGTCATGTCTATGGTGACTTTGTTTCATGACGAGACCAAGGGTCTCTAAAACAATGGATCCACGTATTCGGTGAACTTAAGGTTCCTAACAAGTGATAACTAGAAAGCCAATATGTATACATGAAATGATTTGGAGTTATGTGCATCATTTATGAAATGATTTGATATTGATTTTCATACTCAAGGAAATGTTTTGTAATGTGAACATAATCATGATATGGTAAAGTGTGTTCGATGTTAAGGAAAGCATTACAAACTATGATTTAAATATGGTTTTAATTTGATGCATTGATGATCTTGTTTAGAGCTTCCTCACTAAGCATGTTTTGCTTAAGCTCTCTTTTCATCTTTGCATAAAAATAGAGACATTTGGGGCTGCATTTGGAGCAAGAGGACCAAGGGGAAAAGACCTCACATTTTTGGTATGATTTGGAAAATAAATCGGGGCTCGGCAATGTGTAAACCTATCCCTTATGAGAGTGTCTTTTGCTTTGGTTAATGGCTTGTAATAAGACCTTGTATTGCCTTGATTTTGGTTTGATGATTGGTGATATTGTTTTGAATTGTTTGTAGCATGTACATGCATGAATGTTCTTGTTTTTAATCATAACATAGGAAGCATGCCTATAGATTGGGGTCTTTGATGCTGGAAATTGAGTGCTTTAAATTACTTTTAAGCTTCGGAATTATGCATATAGTTAGGGGTGATTAATGGTTGTGTTTAAGTGGATGGAACTCTTTTAAAATGTTCGGCATTTGTTAATTGCACAGGGGGTATCGATACCTCTGGTAAGGGTATCGATACCCAAGGCTTATTTTGGGGCTAGTACCGAAGCATGGTTCGATGCATTTATGCCACTAGACTCTGGAGTATCGATACCATCCAAGGTGGTATCGATACCATAGGCCTTCGAATGGATTATTTGGCTAGCCATCGTCAAGGTATCGATACCGGTACCACAGGTATCGATACCCCTAACAAAATATGATGTTCCACGGGTTGAAATTTTCGTGTAGGTTCGGTTATCCATCCGTAAATGAATATGGACTCTAAGGATATCTATTTGAGATGCAATTTCACCATATTGCATGAAAATAATCTAATTTTATATTGGTTAATCAATGTCAGTTATAGTTCCTAGAATTTGTGTATTTTACAATTTGGTCTTTAATCATTGAATCATGAAATTGACGATGCTATAATGATCCGATTGATCTGAATTTTAATGTGCGCGATTCGTGCATGTTTAATTGAACTTTGGTAGATTGAAGTTCCGGTTTATTATAGGAATTAAAGTTATTTGCATTTTGGTCCTTATGATTTATATGCGAGTTGAATGATCAATTGTGAATCTAATGTTTCCATTTTTGTTATGCATGACCTCGACACACATAGGAACTTAATCATGCATATTCAATTCAAGCATTGGCCATATAAGGTATATCATCATCGGGCATCACAAACTATAATCCTATAAACTTGACCTAAAACTTGCACAAATGTCATGACATTTTTCTACAACTACTGATATCATGCAAATGCAAATGAAGTAGGGAACGATACCTCCCCCAAACTTGAGGCAAGCATTGTCCTGAATGCAACTAAAAAAACTAAGTAAAATGCCATGCCATGCAATGAAATGCAATGCAATGCAATTTACCTTGGCTAAGATGGTGGTGTGGTGGCAATTCGGCGCGATGTTCGACGCTTCAATGGGGGCTGACTGTCCTCCAGATCAGACTCGTCATCTGCTTCCCGTCTTTTAGGTGTCTCAGTAGCAGCATGTGGTGTTGATTGTCTCCTAGCCGACATATTGAGTCGGCGCTTGGATTTCTTCCTCTTAGGAGAGGGCATTGGTGATTCCTCTTGTGGGGGTGCTGGTTGGGGTTCTTCTTGTTGTGTTGGCTGGGCGGGCGGTTCTTCAAACAACGAAGATATGAAATTGGCATCGTGTTCCTTGGTTTTAGAAGGGTCAATAGGGTCTGGTTGGTCGTGTGACTAGGCTTGCTCCTCTGAAAATGCCGTGACATTTTCAGGAGTTTGTTCTCGTGTAGGTGACTAGGCTTCTTGAGCATGCTCCTCAGGTTCCAGTTCCATGGGTCTAGCCTCCTCAGACGGTTCAGCTGGTGATGGTACCTGATTTAGATCAGGTGCAGCTAGTCTAGTTAGAGTTGAGGCAGCTACAAATGCCGAGGCATTTCCTGATGCAATGGGCAGTATGGACTCTGGAACGTAGGGAACTCTTGATCCAGTGGAGGAAGCAACTCTGCCAAGTAGGCTTTGATGACCTCGTCTCTCTTCTTTGTGTAAAGGAAAAATTCCTTTAAGTCCTTGGATAAGTCATCGACTTTTGCCATGGCATTTTTGGATAGCTCCAGCGTATCATTTTTTTCCATCGGGCCTTTTCCTCTAGCCGAGGCGGCATGTGATGCCTCCGGCTGCTCTTCTATGTTGCCAATAAGTGCAGTCACTTTTTCAGCAGACAATCCTTTCATTCCTTCCACTATTTCATCAAAATCATACTCTGGAACATTTTTCTTCCGACATAGTGCAGTGATTAGGTTTGGAAATATGAGGGGTCTCTTGGGTCGTTTCCAACAAGCATGCGTTTCTTGCACAATAATTCTTCCTATGTCTATCCGGCAGCCAAACAGAATAGAATGCAGCAACATAAGTTGAGGCAAACTCACAATCGTGCGATGAGAAGTGGGCATCAGCTTGTATCGTAGGAAGTGGTTTCACAACCGGGCGTTGGGAAGCAAGCTCTCTCGGTTCACCGTTCATCTCGATGTTTGCTGGTCATTTCACTCGGTCTCGGGCAGACATTCATCCTCCTTTCACACCTTGATATGTCTCATAATCAGTTTCTTCCCCTTTCTTAGCATGTCTATCTACCTCTTGGGGGATTTTGAAAAATCGGTTGATAGTCGTGTTTGTGAAGTGAATGTTTTTGCCCCGGACATATACGGATTTCTGGTCTAGGTTAAAAATATTGGCGTAGAACTCACGCACTATTGTGGCGTTGACAGAGCTTGTATGGGCAACAAACTGCTCCCAATGGTGGCATGCCACCACATCCTTCACCTCTGGTCCTAACTTGTCGGAGAGGATGAAGCGAAGTTCAAAGAAAACTCTTCGGTTCTTGAGAGTTTTAAATATTTCTTCCGCCAGCTCGTCCACAAAAATGACAGGAGGTTGTTGTACAGCTCCCGACAGTCTGGTTCGTACCATCTTTGAGTTGAAAATGAGAAGAAAAAGTAAGAAAGCTTTGTCAAGCAATTAAAGAGAGGAGAGAGAGAGTGAGGTTTGAAATTCAAAATAAAACAAGGAAAATAATAAAACTCCCCCTTTCTTTTGTCTTTTTGCCGCCCAATAATTTCGAGGTAGGGTTTCCTACTTTTCTCCTTCTTTTTCCTTCAGCCGTCAGCCTCCAAGGGTGTATAATAACCTAAAAAATAAAAGAAAGGATTAAAAAGGTTAAGCATAATAAATCAAATAAAACAAACTTTAAGATTATTTATTTATGAACAGGAGTAAACTGAAAATGCCATGACATTTCAGTATGTGAGGCATCTATAAGATATGCGGTAGGTTTATCCTGCATCACATGGGCTCCAGTGTAGATTTTTAGACGCTGTCCATTAACTTTGAAAATTGTCCCATTTTCCAGATTCTTGATGTCTACAGCTCCATGGGGATATACATGAAGTATTTCAAATGGCCTTGACCACCTCGATTTAAGCTTCCCAGGAAAAAGCTTCAACCTTAAGTTGAATAGGAGCACTTGTTGTCCCGCATGAAAATTTCGTGGCAAAATCGCTTGATCATGCCATCGCTTGGTTCGCTCCTTGTAGAGTTTAGCGTTCTCATAAGCTTGGGTCCTGAATTCCTCCATCTCATTCAACTCTAGTAGTCTTCTTTCACCAGCTAAATCGGCATCAAAGTTGAGCTTATTGATTGCCCAATAGGCCTTATGCTCTAGGTCGACCGGGAGGTGACAAGCTTTGCCATAGACTAACTTAAATGGAGACATCCCTAGGGGTTTTTGAAAGCTGTTCGGTATGCCCACAATGCTTCATCAAGCTTGAGTGACCAATCTTTCCATCTCAAATTCACCACTTTTTCCAAGGTTTGCCTGATTTCACGATTGGAAACCTCGGCTTGCCCATTGGTTTGGGGACGATATGTCATGGCAATTTTGTGTCGCACCCCATATCTTTGCAATGCCTTGGCAATGAACTTTTCGTCAAAGTAGTGCCTTCATCACTGATGATAGCCCTTGGTACGCTAAATCTTGGGAAAATGTGCTTATGCAGAAATTTAAGTACTGTCTTTGAATCGTTCCTCGGCGTTGCAATGGCTTCAACCCACTTGGACACATAGTCCACTGCCAAAAGGATGTAAAGATCTCCATATGAAGATGGGAATGGTCCCATAAATTCTATGCCTCATACGTCAAATAACTCTATCTCCAAAATATTTTGTCATGGCATTTCGTGCCGTCTGGAGATATTCCCAGTCTTTTGACATCGATTGCAGGCTTGGTAAAATGCCTGGGCATCTTTGAATAAAGTAGGATAGTAAAAACCTGATTGGAGGACTTTTGCAGCAATCCTCATACCTCCGTAGTGACCTTCACACGGGCCTATGTGAGAATGATGCAGAATATCTCTTTGCTCATCCTCCGGCACACATCTTCAAATAACTTGATCGGCACAACGCTTGAACAGATACGGCTCATGCCAGAAATAGAATCGCGTGTCATGTCTAAATTTCTTCCTTCCCTGGCTAATCATGTCAAAAGGCAAAAAACCACTAACAAGAAAATTAACAATGTAGCATACCACGGAATTGCCATGGCATAAAGAATTTTCTCATCAGGAAATTCATCATTTATTTCAATTTTGTCATGACATTCCAGGTTTACTTCTAGACTAGAAAGATGATCAACAACTTGGTTCTTAGTTCCCTTCCTATCTACCACTTCTAAATTAAATTCTTGCAACAGCAGTATCCATCCAATGAGCCTAGGTTTAGCATCCTTTTTAGTCACTAAGTACTTAATTGCTGAGTGATCAGTGTGAACAATGTCCTTAGTACCTATAAAGTATGACCTAAACTTGTCAAATGCAAATACCACGGCAAGTAGCTCTTTCTCTGTGGTAGTGTAGTTAAGTTGTGCTTCATTTAAATTACGGCTAGCATAATAAACAACATGAAAAATTTTACCTCGACACTGCCCCAAAACTGCTCCCATGGCATAGTCGCTCGCGTCGCACATCAGCTCGAACGGTAAAGTCCAATCTGGGGGAACAACAACTGGTGCAGTGATCAGGCTTTGCTTCAGCTCTGTGAAAGCGCCATGACATTTTTGATCGAACACAAAAGGCTGGTTCTACTGCAACAACATGCACAAGGGCTTGCAGATCTTGGAGAAATCCTTGATGAATCTCCGATAGAATCCCGCGTGTCCAAGGAAACTTCTTATGCCCTTGACATTTGTTGGTGGTGATAGCTTCTCGATCACCTCGATCTTAGCTTTGTCTACCTCAATGCCTTTGTGTGAGATTTTATGGACTAACACAATACCTTCTGTCACCATGAAGTGACATTTCTCCCAATTCAGCACAAGGTCAGCCTCTTCACATCTCTTCAGGACCTTTGCTAAATTGCCAAGACATTTATGGAAACTGTCTCCAGAAAAAGAGAAGTCATCCATGAAAATTTCAAGAGAGTCTTCAACCATATCTGAGAAGATAGCTTGCATGCAGCGCTGGAAAGTTGTCGGGGCATTACACAATCCAAAGGGCATCCTTCGAAAAACGTAAGTGCCATAAGGACAAGTGAATGTGGTCTTCTCTTGGTCCTCCGGTGCTATAGCTATTTGATTATAACACGAATATCCATCCAAGAAACAATAGTAAGCTTTGCTTGCCAAGCGATCTAATATTTGGTCGATAAAGGGTAGAGGATAGTGGTCCTTCTTCGTAGCCTTGTTGAGCTTGCGATAGTCTATACAAATCCTCCATCTGATCACTACTTATGTCGGCAATATCTCATTGTCTTCATTGCTCACCACGGTCGTGCCTCCTTTCTTGGGTACACACTGAACCGGGCTTACCCATGAACTATCCGAGATTGGGTAAATAACTCCAGCATCAAGCCATTTGAGAATCTCCTTCATAACAACTTGTTTCATAATGGGGTTGAGTCTACGTTGTGGCTCTATGGATTTGCCATGGCATTTTTTCCAGAAGTATCTTATGCATACAGATAGTAGGACTAATCCCCTTTAAATCCGCCATGGTCCATCCTATTGCTCACTTATACTGTGACAAAACGGCAAGTAGACTTCTCTCTTGATCAGAATTAAGATTCGCAGAAATAATAACAGGCAGGGTCTCATCTTCACCCAGATAAGCATATTTCAAATGTTGTGGCAAAATCTTCAGCTCCATCTTCGGTGCACTGAGTAACGAAGGCTTAGGAGGACTGAATTCCTCGTAATCAAGAGGTTCAAAGCTTGAATGATTTCTAGCTATCAGTAGACTAGATTAGTGTTCCTCCGATGAAGATTCACTAGCTTCTTCCTCTTGTTCATTCATGAGATCTTCATACTCATCCAGTTGCACAAAATTGTTGTGGCAAAAATGATCAGCTTCTGATGATACCTCATAATCTACTTCCGAAATGCTCCGGCATTCTTCAGAATCATCCATGTACTTGAGAGAACTGTTGATGTTCACGGTCAATCTTTGATTTGCTACTCGCATTGTAAGCTCACCCTTCGCACAATCAATGAAAATGCGACTGGTTTCTAGGAAAGGCCTCCCTAAGATGATGGGTGTATTAGCATCAGCCTCACAATCAAGTATGAGGAACTCGGCTGGAAATACGAACTTGTCCACCTTCACTATGACATCTTCGATTTTCCCCTCAGGTCTCACATGGGAACGATCGGCTAGTTGCAATATGACGGATGTTGGTCTCGCATCTCCCATGCAAAACTTCACGAAAATTGACTTGGGCATAGGATTTACACTTGATCCAAGATTACAGAGTGCTTTCCCAATGAACCTGTCTCCAATGGAACACGTGATAATGAAACTGCCCGGGTCCTTCTTCTTTGACGGCAGTTAACTCAAAGCAGAACAGTACTCTTTTGTCGTGGCAATTGCCTCAAACTTCTCCACTTTACACTTCTTCGTGACTATTTCCTTCAAAAATTTAGCGTAGTTGGGCATCTAGTCAATTGCCTCCAATAATGGGACATTTATGTATAGTTGATCCAACTTATCCACAAACTTTTTGAACTGAATTTCATCACTGTTCTTTTTGAGTCTCTGGGGAAAGGGTGGTGGGGGTTTAACTTCTTCCTCTGGTGGTGTAGGAATTGTTTTTGCCGTGGCATTTTTGCTCGCTCCATCGGCATGTTCCTTTTTCAAACCTTCCTCCTGGTCCTTTTCCTCGAGAATTTGCTCAGGCATTTCTTCTTGCACAGGTTCGGGTAAGGAATACTCAGACTTCTTCCCCCCAAACTTATCTTGCTGATTAAGTTGAGTGCCACTCCTTAGTGTGATAGCGCTACATTGCTCTTTACCATGCGGCTTAGTGACTTCAGTATCACTCGGCAGACGTCCAGGCTGACGCTCCTTTAATGCCGTGGCAATTTGGCCAACCTGACTCTCCAGATTTTGCAACGAAGCACTGTGGCTTTGCAATAAAGTTCCTTGGTTGTTTGATAAGTGCTCAACACACTATCACTTTTTACTGCTTTTATGGGCATTAATTACCAAACATACACCCACTTGGACCAATGCATGCACTCAATGTGATATACTTATAAGTATGCTCATATAGATAATATTTACGAAAAAAGGCACGTTTTACTACGTTTTCATGTTTGTGCAGGAGAACCAGTGCCGCGGCAGAGACAAGGACGAGGCAGGACCTGATGACGAGGTAGCAGCAGAAAGACAGGAAGCAAGATTATAGGCGATGGAAAGACAAAAATCCAAGGAACATGTCTGGACTTGAAGCCCATGAATCGGAGCTGGCTAGCACAAGGAAAAGCCCAAAGGAAGACTATGCGGAAAAACCCCTTTAGCCGAATACAAACTTGGAAATATATTTTATTATGTACTTAACTTGTTTCCTACTCCAAGTTGTATTCTACTTAGGAATGGTTTGCCCTAGATCTAGACTATATAAAGACCTAGCCACCCAATGTAATAGACAACGAAATACCTAGAGAGAGAGCCGACTTCTACTCTTGTTTGTTTCCTCTCTATCATGTTCTAAACCTTCTTAGGGATTAGGTGAAGGTTGTAGAGTATTTGTGAGAAGAGATTGTACTTTGTCTTTCATTCAATGCAATAAAGATTATCAAGGTTTGCTTATCCTTTGTTATTCCTTGTTTCACAATTGAGCTCGGGAGAGGATATTGTGATCATCCATTTATCTAAGCTCGGGAGAGTTAGATTCATGAAAGGGGTAAGTACGGTGTTTCAATCGCGAAACACTAACTCAGCCTAGGGATAGGTTTAGAGTTTCAGCGGCTAAAAGAAGTGTGAGATTGGTTGGTGAGTATAATTGGTTCACGCCGGGAGGTATCATTAAGGACTAGTCATCAACAACACTCTGACTTAGGGATAAGCGGAGTCATTCAAGGACACTTTGCCGAACTTTGGTAAAGTCTGCCCACGAGCAAGGGATTGCCGCGGCAGACAGTGTTATCGCTGCCCAGGCAGTAAAACTGCAGTGCTGCCGAGGCAGTGATATACGATTGCATTGGACGGAGACAAGTCAATCAATTCCACAATACAACGCAACTGGATCCTAGCCCATCTCTCTCTACTATTGCAATCTTTTACTTTTATTTTAGTTATTATAGTTTAGATAAGTCAAACCAACTTATTTGTGTTTTTATCTTTCTACAGAACAAGGAGGTGAAGAAGGCATATTAAGTATATCGGTCCCTGAGGAGACGGTAACTCGATAATATACCTATCACTTATTACTTGCGATGTGTCCACTTGCACTAAACGCGCACTTTTGACACGCGACAAGTTTTTAGCGTCGTTGCCGGGAACTGGCAACTAAATTTTGTTTTCTTTATTTTCTTGTTTATTTTTATTTTTATT
The DNA here is from genome assembly GCA_035048815.1 of Abelmoschus esculentus. Taxonomy (NCBI): domain Eukaryota; kingdom Viridiplantae; phylum Streptophyta; class Magnoliopsida; order Malvales; family Malvaceae; genus Abelmoschus; species Abelmoschus esculentus. The sequence goes on along the minus strand of JAUCBN010000046.1, from coordinate 7,933,175 downwards.
TTTATTTTACGTTTGTTTTTCTTGGTGTATGACCAGGGCCAATCCAACCAACCCCTTGTACGAATTAGATCCAGAGATCGAAACAACAAGGCAAAGGTTGAGGAGACAGATCCAAGGAGCCATGGCAGATCACCCGGTAGGACAAAACTTACCTGCCGGCAATGCAGTACTTCCGCCGCCATCTGGGCCGCGGCAGCTCACTGTTAGGGACTTCCTAGAAGAGGACTTAAACGGATTAAACCCAGGAGTCGTTACACCGGAAATTGAAGCAACCCATTTTGAACTCAAACCCGTTATGTTCAATATGTTAAATACAATTGGACAATTTGGTGGGTCTGCAACTAAAGACGCAAGGCAGCACCTCAAATCCTTCATGGAAATCTGCAACTATTTCAAAATCTAAGGAGTCCATGAAGATGTCTTGCGATTAAAGCTATTCCCCTATTCACTGAGGGATAGGGCGAAAGCTTGGTTAAATAGCATTCCAGCATGATCTATTGGTTCCTGGAGTGAACTTTGCCGTGATTTCATTACTCGCTTTAATCCTACTAATCTATATGATAGAATCCATAATGAAATTACTTCTTTTCGACAGGCTGAAGACGAACCAATGTACGAGGCATGGGAACGCTGCAGAGAGCTATTGCACAAGTGTCCTCCGCATGGATTTCCCCTATGGACACAAGTGACAATGTTTTACAATGCCACAAATGCCCCGACAAGGATGATGTTAGATGCCTCGATAAACGGAACACTCCTGGACAAAGCACCTGAGGAAGCTATTGAAATACTGAACAAACTCGCAAAGAATGACTTTTAGTTTCCTACATCTAGGCGAGGAGGAGTAAGACGCCAAGCCACGGAAATGAATTAGATTCATCAAGTTCAGTGGCAGCACAATTGGCCTCTCCTACCAAGATGGTGCAAAACCTACAGTTACAACACAATACCCGTGAGGTCAAGGTAATTGATTCATACTGTGACTTATGTGGAGGAAACCACAGTTCCACTGACTGCATGAATCAAGAAACTGGTATGTATGTTGGGAACTATAACCGTAACACTGTGATGTCCAACACATACAACCCCTCATGGAAGAGGCATCCAAACTTATCATGGAGTAACCCAAACAATGCCTTAAACCCAATTACCCAACCATCGGGATTTCAGTAGCCGATGCCGCAGCAGCAAGTCCAACAGCCGATGCCGCAGCAACAGATGCAGCAACAATCGTTAAGTTCATTGGAAAACACGCTAAAGGCCTTTATGATGAAAACTGAGTCCTACATGGCGGAAAATAGTAATTTCATCAAAAGGACAGATGCCTTCATGAATAAGACTGAGATGAGGTTGCAAAATCAAGAAGCGGCTATAAAAACTTTGGAAACTCAGGTTGGGCAGTTTGCTCAATGCATAAACACTAGACCACAAGGAGGCCTACCTAGCAATACTGAAGTTGCTAAGGTAATAAGCCATGAACAGTGTAAGGCAATCACTACTAGGAGTGGTCTACAGCTGAAGGAGAAGATCCTAGAGAGCCAAACTCAATCAGCAGATCAAGCAAGAGAAGAGGCTGAGCAAACTGAAGCTGATAACACTGCCCCGGCAGCAAGCTCTGCAGCTCCTGAGCAGCCTGCCGAGGCAGCAACAACTCCAGTGGTGCCAGGTATAAAACTTCAAACTAAAGAAACCCTAGATGAAATGAGACCACCACCACCTTTCCCGCAAAGATTGAAAAAGCAAAAACAGGATCAGCAATTCAAGAAGTTCCTCGACATCTTGAAGCAAGTCCACATCAACATACCATTCGTTGAAGCTATTGAACAAATGCCCAACTATGCCAAGTTCCTAAAGGACATGGTGTCAAAGAGAAAACGAATAGGTGAGTTTGAGACATTGGCTGCTACCGAGGGATGCATGGCAATGCTGCATAACCGCATGCCACCAAAGTTAAAAGATCCTGGTTGCTTCACTATACCTTGTGCGATTGGAAAGAGTTATGAAGGAAAGGCCCTATGCGACCTTGGAGCAAGCATAAACCTCATGCCTAGATCCGTCTTCCAAAAGCTTGGAATTGGAAGGCCGAAGCCTACAACAGTAATGCTCCAACTCGCGGATAGATCTTATGTGCAACCCGAAGGCAAAATCGAGGACATACTGGTAAGAGTTGACAAGTTTATTTTTCCTGCCGATTTCCTTGTCCTTGATTGTGAAGCAGATGACAATGCACCGATCATCCTTGGGAGACCCTTTCTAGCAACTGGACGCACACTAATTGACGTGGAAAAAGGAGAGTTGACTATGCGGGTCAATGACCAACAAGTCAAACTCAACGCATTCCACAACTTAAAGAAGTATGATGATACAGAGGAGTGCAAGGCCATCCACACAGTAGACAATAAGATATCTTGCCTGGGCAGTCTGCTCGGCAGGATATTCGGCAAGAAGATTAAGCCCAAGGTGGATGGACACATAGAAAACAAGATTGGCCCACAACCGATTCACAATTTGGGCCTAAGGGAGAGAATAATCTTGGGAGATGCATTTGCATGCTCTCCACCAGTAACATGACCTCTCCCCTTTTCTTTATTATTATATTAGGGATAGTAGTTTATTTTTATTTTTCTAATTATTTTCGCTTTCAGTGTTTTTCTTTTGTGTGTTTTATATAGGAATAAAAAGCAAGAATAAGGGAAAAATAGTTCACAGCAAGAACTCTGCCGAGGAAATAAAACAGTGTCAGGGCAGCAGCAGTCCCAACGGGCAGAACAGTGTAACGTCTAGTGTGCCGAGATTCCTACCGCAGCAAAAAAAGAAAACGGTAGAAAAGGAAACGGTTACAACAGCTACTGGTCTCAACGGTCACAAGGCCAAGGCCTATATAAGAAACTCCTTGCTCTTGAACTATTCACTCTTACTTTCTTGTTTTCTTTAGTATTCTTAACAATCTCTCTCTCAATTACTCTCTGCCTTCTACAATCTCCAGATTCTCTTCAAGAAAAAACTCCAAGAACTTACATCTTTCCATCTTGATGGCTACATACAAAAGATTCGCCCCAACCAACGTTGAGGATCGATTCAACCGATCTTTCATCGCTAGGCAACTTTGGGAAGAGCAAGGTTTCCAACATGCAGACGAAGAAAACTACGACATTGAACACTACCTCTACGACAGAATTAAGTACCAGAATTGGGAAATTTTCTGTTTGCAACCTGCCCAGGCGAACGCCACAATCGTGTGGGAGTTCTACGCTCATGGGCCCAGCAAAGACTCCCTGTTCGTTCACTGCCGCGGCAGGCCGGTCCAGCTCGATGCCGAGACGATCAACAACTTCTACGGCCTCACCCCAGACAGTGATATCCATGCCGAATTCTTGGAAGATATCACTGCCAAGGACTATGAACTCATCAAAGACGATCTTTGTTACGGGAACACTCCATGGGAAACCGGTACCATCGAGGATCCGTAACAAGACAAAGCTTGAAGCCGGAAGCCAAGATGTGGAACACCTTCGTCAAAAGATGCCTCATCCCAACATCACACGATAGCACGGTGGATCGCAAGAGATTGGTGCTTATCCAATCCATCATCAACAAGATGACCATCAACGTTGGAGAAATCATCCTACGGGAAATTCACGAGTGCGGTAAGAAAGATAGAGGACCATTGTATTTCCCTTGCTTGATTACGGGATTATGTGTTTCGACAGGTGTACCCATTGAAGAAACGGATGAATACACGCCCCCAAGACGAGGATGGACCAGGGATTTCTGCCACAAAGTCATGCAGATCACTCAAGTCGAACTTGTCCAGGCAACGCCGTAGCAGTTCACTGCCGATACTGCTGTCGGGGTCCAGTACACGACAGACATGCCTGGTACTCCCCACACCTCTGCCGCAGCAGACCCATACCAAGAAATCTTGCAGCGAATGGCCGCAATGGATCTTCGACAACAACGGTACATGGAGTACCAACGGGACTTCAATGACACTCTAGCGCAGATGCTGCTGCACGCCTTTCCGGACCAAGGCGTACAATTCCCGGGGTTCCCAAGCAACATGTTCGTCACCGTCGCACCCTACACCAGCCCCGGGAGGACCACGACCATTCTTCCATCCAGACCCTCAGCCCCAATACCAGGCTGCAGGCCCATCTAGGGCGGCAGATTCTGCTGCGGCCTCATCTGTCAGCCGAAGGCCATCCAAGCAAAGGGTCGTCTTCAACACTCCACCTAGATCGCCAATTATCATGGGCAGTCTATCCGCCGAGATAGATGCCTACGTGCACCAAAGTTCCACTGCCGCCGGCCCAAGCACACACCACACCGGAGGAGCCACTGCGATGGGAGGAGGAACGGACGTGATGATAACTGAAGAGATGGCGGATGTTGAAGAAGGAGAAGAAGTAGAAGCCCCGATGCAAAGGACCCCACTCACTCGAGTCCAGCCGCCGAGGCAAGCAAAGGCGCAACCATCGCCCTCCACAAGGACAAAGCATTTGGCATCAAGGCCAGGGAGGAAAATTGTTACAAGCAGCTCTTCGGAGTCGCTTTAAATTTCTTTGTCCTTAATTCAATTTAAATTGCTTTTACTGTTTTTACTTATTGCATATAATTCATATTCTGTTTTGCCGTTTATCCCTTCAAAATATAAAGCATTGAGGACAATGCTTGGTTTGAGTTTGGGGGTGCAGATTCACTGCCAAGGCAGCAATCTACTGCCGCGGCCTTGCCAAAAAGGGAGTATTCCAGTGATTTTTTTTTAATTTTTATGCTCCCCGCCTTACTTGAATTCACTGCCTACACTCTTGCACTGCTCATCATCAGTATTGCCTTAGTTTATTCTTTAAGGCTATAGAAATCTTTCTCCTTACCATGTTTAGGCTCTGTTAAGAGGGCTTAACCTTAAGATGCTTAAGGATGAAAACTTAGAAACTTACTATAGGAAGAACTTTAAACTTAAACACTTTTGGGACTTGTTGGATTCTAGGAATTCTTTTAATAAACTTAGGTGATAAAGACTTAGATTTTTGGAAAGTAACTAGAGGTGCCTACCACCGGCTCTAGAAAGTCTCTTCTTCATGCTAGAGGTGCCCGAAATTTGCTCTAGTATGTGTTAAGGAGAGAGTACTTAACCAATGTCTATTTATCTTGAACTTAGAGTTTATCTAAGAAAGCCTTTAATCAACTTGTCCACAAAAACACACACACTCACAATTCCTATAGTTTGTTTCTAGGTAAATACTTGAGTAACCGAATGGTTAAGGCTTAGAAATAGGCCTAGTTATGGTGGGGAGAATAGATGGACATGCAAGACCAAGAGATAGTAAAGTTAGGCAAATTGATGGTTTGCATTGCTTGAGGACAAGCAATAGTTCGAGTTTGGGGGTGTGATAAGTGCTCAACACACTATCACTTTTTACTCCTTTTATGGGATTAATTACCAAATATACACCCACTTGGACCAATGCATGCACTCAATGTGATATATTTAGAAGTATGCTCATATAGATAATATTTACAAAAAAAGGCACGTTTTACTACGTTTTCATATCTGTGCAGGAGAACCAGTGCCGCGGCAGAGACAAGGCCGAGGTAGGACCTGATGCTGAGGCAGCAGCAGAAAGACAGGAAGCAAGATTATAGGCGATGGAAAGACAAAAATCCAAGGAACGTGTCTGGACTTGAAGCCCATGAATCGGAGCTGGCTAGCACAAGGAAAAGCCCAAAGGAAGACTATGCGAAAAAAAACCCTTTAGCCGAATACAAACTTGGAAATATATTTTATTATGTACTTAACTTGTTTCCTACTCCAAGTTGTATTCTACTTAGGAAAGGTTTGCCCTAGATCTAGCCTATATAAAGACCTAGCCACCCAATGTAATAGACAACGAAATACCTAGAGAGAGAGCCGACTTCTACTCTTGTTTCTTTCCTCTCTATCATGTTCTAAACCTTCCTAGGGATTAGGTGAAGCTTGTAGAGTATTTGTGAGAAGAGATTGTACTTTGTCTTTCATTCAATGCAATAAAGATTATCAAGGTTTGCTTATCCTTTGTTATTCCTTGTTTCACAGCCAATTCTTACAACAATGTAACTATACCCCATTGCTCTCTTACTACTACTACATTTTAGAACACATACTTGAGCTATTCATCGACATACACTTGGAACCTTGCTTTCCTTGGCAGCCTCGATTAATGTCTCTACATTGTAAGGTAAAAGAGAGGGTAAGCATAAGCTTAGTGAGGGGTAAAACATAAAGAAAACACCTTTACAATGCAGCCATAAGTCCATCAATAAACTCTTTAAATCATTCCATATCATCCTCACAAAAAGTATCTCAAACATGGCTTGTAAAATCAAAATAACTTCTTTATCAAGTAACATTCATTTCATGTATTACAAAGCTAAAACTCTCAGTGCTTTCAATCTTTAAAAACAACCGTTAAACTTATGGCCCTTTTTAATACATATGCATCTCTGTGCACCATCACATATCTTATATGCTATTCACCTAGCAAAGCTTATATCAAGTACTCAATAATGTGCAAGGTACAAGTCTTACATGCTAAACATATAGCAACGCTTTAGCTATTCTCTCATGCTCATATCCTTGCACAAAGTTTAATCAAGAACACATGCTTGTGAAACTTATGATTTTAAAACATTACATTCTAATAATTCTATATCAATATGTGTCACAATCTCATGCATTTCAATACACAAAAATCTCAATCATAAGTCATGCATATTGGCTTTCTAGTGATCACTTGTTGTGAACCTTAAGCTCACCGAATACGTGGATCCTTTATTCTGTTTTGGAAGCCCATAGTCTCGATATCACACAAAGCCACCCTTAAAATGACACAAAGTCACCCTTGACATGACACAAAGTCACCCTCATCAAGCTCTACCACGCACGGTTGGACACAAAGTCACCCTTGTTACGTGTAGGCATTATCTTTATTTTCATAATCTTTATAGTTCACTCAATCCTAATGACATGTCATTTGTATTTGCATCTAAAGTTAGTGTCACTAAGCCAATATCATACTCTTTATGCATGGTAGCTTGCTGTTTTACAATGCACTAAATATATGTTCAACAAAATGAACCAAATCATGCTCAACGACTTTATTTGGGGAAAGGTAAATAACCATACTTTAATCCAAATCATTCTCATGCTTTAAAAGACATGGAAACCATCATTAACCATGCATATACAGCAGCTAACACATGCATGCATCACTTTCAAATTCAATTCATGCATTGGAAAACCATTCCTTCACATGCATTGTCACGTGTCAAAAGTGCGCGTTTAGTGCAAGCGGACACATCGCAAGTAATAAGTGATAAGTATATTATCGAGTTATCGTCTCCTCAGGGACTGATATACTCAATATGCCTTCTTTATCTTCTTGCTCTGCAGAAAATAAAAACACAAGTGAATGGGTGTGATTTATTAAACTAAGGTAATTGAATAAAAATAAAAGAGTTGAAATATTAGAGAGAAAGATGGGCCAGGATCCAGTTGTATTGTATTGTGGACTTGATTGACTTGCCTTTATCCAATGCAATCGTATATCTCGGCCTCGACAGCACTGCAATTTACTGCCTGGGCAGCGATAACGTTGTCTGCCGCGGCAATCCCTTGCTCGTAGGCAGACCTTACCAAAGTTCGGCAAAGTGTCCTTGAATGACTTCGCTTATCCCTAAGTCAGAGTGCTGTTGATGACTAGTCCTTGATGATACCTCCCGGCGTGAACCAATTATACTCACCAACCAATCTCACACTTCTTTTAGCCGCTGAAACTCTTAACCTATCCCTAGGCCGAGTTAGTATTTCGCGATTAAAACACCGTACTTACCCCTTTCGTGAATCTAACTCTCCTGAGCTTAGATAAATGGATTACTCACAAACTTCCCTCCCGGGCTTGAATGCAAGAACAAGGAATAACAAAGGATAAGCAAACCTTGATAATTCTTATTGCATTGAACGAAAGATAAAGTACAATCTCCTCTCACAAATACTCCACAACCTTCACCTAAACCCTCTGAAGGTTTTAGAACATGATGGAGAGGAAAGAAACAAGAGTAGAAGTCGGCTCTCCCTAGGTATTTCGATATATGATACATTAGGTGGCTAGGTCTTTATATAGGCTAGACCTAGGGCAAACCTTTCCTAAGTAGAATACAACTTGGAGTAGGGAACAAGTCAAGTACATAATAATATTATATTTCCAAGTTTGAATTCGGCTAAGGGGGCTTTCCCGCGTGGTTTTCCTTTGGGCTTTTCCTTGTGCTAGCGAGCTCCGATTCATGGGTTTCAAGTCTAGACACGTTCCTTGGATTTTTGTCTTTCCATCGCCTATCACTTTGCTTCCTGTCTTCCTGCTGCTGCCTCGGCATCAGGTCCTGCCTCGGCCTTGTCTCTGCCGCGGCAATGGTTTTCCTGCACAGATATGAAAATGCAGTAAAACATGCCTTTTTCTATAAATATTATCTATTTAAGTATAACTTCTAAATATATCACATTTAGCACATGCATTGGTTCAAGTGGGTGAATATTTGGTGATAAATGCCGATAAAAGGAGTATAAAGTGATAGTGTGTTGAGCACTTATCATGCATCTTTCATAAAATCAATGCAACATTATCAATCATTGGATTTGTTACCAAAAACATAGATATTACTAAAACTCATGAAATGATTGATTGCCAAAACATAACCAATACCAATGGACAATAATGAAAACATCTTTTAGCCAAAGCATTTGTCAATTCTCATGCATAAATCATGAATGCAAAAACTACTTTAAGAGAATGTCTAAAATATGGCAAATATGGAACAATATGGGAACTGTTAAGAAAGCGAAACCATTTAACTTACTTCCGAGTGTGGGGAGGTTTTTCATACCATCCCTACACTCCCAAACCTTTGATAAAACAAGAAAAACCTTGCCGATACGGCAGCCCACTCACCACTTGTCCGAAACTAGCTTGCCGAAGTCAACCGACATTCTCGCCTTTTCCGAAACACCTTCAATACTTAGCTCAACACCTTGACATGTTTTTAACATATCAAAACAGAGGCATTAATGCATATTAATGCATTCAATCAACCTCCCACATATTCCAAACAAACAGCCCCAAAAACTACACTTAAGAAAACAGAAAAAGACATTCGAAACTTATCCGAACGACCTTCAGCCCTTAGACAAAGAAAACAACAACTTATCAACATCAAAACACAACCAATAACCAGGATATAACCATCCTAAACCAGCAACAAACATTCAGCCACCCAAACAAGCCATAAACCGAAGATCTAAGCCAATTAACACCACCAAAACTTAAGATCCGGATTTACCCTTCCAAGAACCATTAATTCCATGTTAAAACACACCAAAATTCATTGATTTACCCATTGAAAACTATCAGGTATCACCTAATTACGGGATTGCATCAATTCAATCAAAATTAACCGATAAAAACCAAAAATCATCAATTAAAACCATAAAACAAATCAAGAACTCAATGCAATGGATCAAACACTTGGGAATTTAAATAAAGAACTCAAAGTTCAGAGGTTTGAATGGTTTCTTACCTCCAAACAAGATCCAACCTCCTTCCAATTGAAAAACCCATGAAAACAAGTTGTAAAATGTAAGGAAATTGAAGAGAAATAAGGAGAAAATAATATGAACGAAATCAAATAAAAAAGATGTGATTTACCTTGATAAAATTGAAGAGAATTCTGATTGGAAACCAAGAAAATTATGAGAAGTTGAGAGAAAATGGGTAGTTTTGTGAAATGGTGATTTTAGTGAAAAATGGGAAATATATCTTAATAAAAATCTTTATGGTAATTAAAAATGAGTTTATAAAGAGATTTTTGGAAGGTTAGATTTGATGAGAAAGATTGGATAAATAGCCCCTCAAAGATTCTAAGTTTTGACCAATTTACATTTTAGTCACTAAAATTGTCATTTATACAAAATAGTCACTATTTTAAAAAATGTCAAAGTTCATAGTGTAATTTTATAAAATTGAGTTTACCAAACTCAAATAAAGTCCAAATAAGAATTTTAGAGTATTTTTCCATATTTTATTTCCTTTGAAAACCATTTATAAAAATTAATTCTCGGATATAGGCTAATTGGCTTGAACGGTTCAGCCAAACCCTTGATCCGACCTTGATAATACCTAGGCTTATTTTTGGGATATTACATTTTAACCTAGTAAAAAGCTCAAAATTTGAGATTAAGCTGTATAATTAGGTTCAAAAGCCCATATTTAACAATCTGAACTCATAAAATTTTATTTAATATCATTTCCAATCGTTTTGTAGGATTCAGAGCGTGCATGACCGAGTAAAAAGCTCAAAATTTGAGATGAAGTTATATAATTAGTTTCAAAATCTAATAATTAACAATTTGAACTCATAAAATTTATTTCATATCATTTTCGATCGTTTTCTAGGGTTTAGAGCCTGCATGTCTAAATGGTCACTATAGTGAATCCGTTCGAATTTAAACCGAGTAAAAAGCTCAAAATTTAAGATTAAGCTGCATAATTAGGTTCAAAAGCCCATAATTAACAATTTGAACTCATAAAATTTGATTTAATATCATTTTCGATCGTTTTGTAGGGTTCAGGGCGTCCATGTCTAAATGGGTATTATAGTGAACCTGTTCGAATTTTAACAGAAGAAAAAGCTCAAAATATGAGATTAAGTTATGTAATTAGGTTCAAAATCCCATAATTAACAATTTTAACTCATAAAATTTGATTTCATATCATTTTCGATCATTTTCTAAGGTTTAGAGCGTGCATGTCTAAATGGGCATTATAGTGAACCCGTTCGAATTTTAACCGAGTAAAAAGCTCAAAATTTGATATTAAACTGCATAATTAGGTTTAAAAGCCCATAATTAACAATTTGAACTCATAAAATTTGATTTAATATCATTTTCGATCGTTTTCTATGGTTCAGAGCGTCCATGTCTAAATGGGCTCTATAGTGAACCTGTTCGAATTTTAACCAAGTAAAAAGTTACAAATTTGAGATTAAACTGCATAATTAGGTTCTAAAGCCCCTAATTAACTATTTGAACTCATAAAATTTGATTTAATATCATTTTCTATCTTTCTATAGGGTTCAGAGCGTCCATGTCTAAATGGGCTTTATAGTGAACCTGTTCGAATTTTAACAGAAGAAAAAGCTCAAAATATGAGATTAAGTTATATAATTAGGTTCAAAATCCCATAATTAACAATTTTAACTCATAAAATTTGATTTCATATCATTTTCGATCGTTTTCTAGGGTTCAGAGCTTGCATGTCTAAATGGGCATTATAGTAAATCTGTTCGAATTTAAACCGAGTAAAAAGCTCAAAATTTAAGATTAAGCTGCATAATTAGGTTCAAAAGCCCATAATTAACAATTTGAACTCATAAAATTTGATTTAATATCATTTTCGATCGTTTTATAGGGTTCAGAGCGTCCATGTCTAAATGGGCTTTATAGTGAACCTGTTCGAATTTTAACCAAGTAAAAAGTTCCAAATTTGAGATTAAACTGCATAATTAGGTTCTAAAGCCCCTAATTAACAATTTGAACTCATAAAATTTTATTTAATATCATTTTCGATCTTTCTATAGGGTTCAGAGCGTCCATGTCTAAATGGGCTTTATAGTGAACCTGTTCGAATTTTAACAGAAGAAAAAGCTCAAAATATGAGATTAAGTTGTATAATTAGGTTCAAAATCCCATAATTAACAATTTTAACTCATAAAATTTGATTTCATATCATTTTCGATCGTTTTCTAGGGTTCAGGGCGTCCATGTCTAAATGGGCATTATAGTAAATCTGTTCGAATTTAAACCGAGTAAAAAGATCAAAATTTAAGATTAAGCTGCATAATTAGGTTCAAAAGCCCATAATTAACAATTTGAACTCATAAAATTTGATTTAATATCATTTTTGATCGTTTTGTAGGGTTCAGGGCGTCCATGTCTAAATGGGTATTATAGTGAACCTGTTCGAATTTTAACAGAAGAAAAAGCTCAAAATATGAGATTAAGTTATATAATTAGGTTCAAAATCCCATAATTAACAATTTTAACTCATAAAATTTGATTTCATATCATTTTCGATCATTTTCTAAGGTTTAGAGCGTGCATGTCTAAATGGGCATTATAGTGAACCCGTTCGAATTTTAACCGAGTAAAAAGCTCAAAATTTGATATTAAACTGCATAATTAGGTTCAAAATCCCATAATTAACAATTTGAACTCATAAAATTTGATTTAATATCATTTTCGATCGTTTTCTATGGTTCAAAGCGTCCATGTCTAAATGGGCTTTATAGTGAACCTGTTCGAATTTTAACCAAGTAAAAAGTTCCAAATTTGATATTAAACTGCATAATTAGGTTCAAAAGCCCATAATTAACAATTTGAACTCATAAAATTTGATTTAATATCATTTTCGATCGTTTTCTATGGTTCAGAGCGTCCATGTCTAAATGGGCTTTATAGTGAACCTGTTCGAATTTTAATCAACTAAAAAGTTCCAAATTTGAGATTAAACTGCATAATTAGGTTCTAAAGCCCCTAATTAACTATTTGAACTCATAAAATTTGATTTAATATCATTTTCGATCTTTCTATAGGGTTCAGAGCGTCCATGTCTAAATGGGCTTTATAGTGAACCTGTTCGAATTTTAACAGAAGAAAAAGCTCAAAATATGAGATTAAGTTATATAATTAGGTTCAAAATCCCATAATTAACAATTTTAACTCATAAAATTTGATTTTATATCATTTTCGATCGTTTTCTAGGGTTCAGAGCGTGCATGTCTAAATGGGCATTATAGTAAATCTGTTCGAATTTAAACCGAGTAAAAAGCTCAAAATTTAAGATTAAGCTGCATAATTAGGTTCAAAAGCCCATAATTAACAATTTGAACTCATAAAATTTGATTTAATATCATTTTCGATCGTTTTGTAGGGTTCAGGGCGTCCATGTCTAAATGGGTATTATAGTGAACCTGTTCGAATTTTAACAGAAGAAAAAGCTCAAAATATGAGATTAAGTTATATAATTAGATTCAAAATCCCATAATTAACAATTTGAACTCATAAAATTTGATTTCATATCATTTTCGATCATTTTCTAGGGTTTAGAGCGTGCATGTCTAAATGGGCATTATAGTGAACCCGTTCGAATTTTAACCGAGTAAAAAGCTCAAAATTTGATATTAAACTGCATAATTAGGTTCAAAATCCCATAATTAATAATTTTAACTCATAAAATTTGATTTCATATCATTTTCGATCGTTTTCTAGGGTTCAGAGCGTCCATGTCTAAATGGGCTTTATAGTGAACCTGTTCGAATTTTAACCAAGTAAAAAGTTCCAAATTTGAGATTAAACTGCAGAATTAGGTTCAAAAGCCCCTAATTAACTATTTGAACTCAAAAAATTTGATTTAATATCATTTTTGATCTTTCTATAGGGTTCAGAGCGTCCATGTCTAAATGGGCTTTATAGTGAACCTGTTCGAATTTTAACTGAGTAAAAAGTTCAAAATTTGAGATTAGGCTGTATAATTAGTTTCAAAAGCTCATAATTTACAATTTGAACTCATAAAATTTGATTTCATATCATTTTCGATCGTTTTCTAGGGTTCATAGCGTGCACGTCTAAATGGGAATTATAGTAAACCCGTTCAAATTTTAACCGAGTAAAAAGCTAAAATTTTTTATTAAGTTATATAATTATGTTCAAAACCCTATAATTAAAAATTTAAACTCATAAAATTTGATTTAATATTATTTTCGATCGTTTTGTAAGGTTTAAAGCATGCTTGTCTAAATGGTCTTTATCGTGAACTCGTTCGAATTTTAAATGAGTAAAAAGCTCAAAATTTGTGATTAAGCTACATAATTAGGTTCAAAAACCCATAAATAACAATTTGAACTTCTAAAATTTGTTTTAATATCATTTTCGATCGTTTTGTAGGGTTTAGAGCGTGCATGCCTAAATGAGCTTTATATTGAACCTGTTCGAATTTTAACCGAGTAAAAAGCTCAAAATTTGAGATTAAGTTATATAATTAGGTTCAAAATCTCAAAATTAACAATTTAAACTCATAAAATTTGATTCTATATCATTTTCGATCGTTTTCTAGTGTTTAGAGTGTGCATGTCTAAATGGTCATTATAGTGAACCCGTTCGAATTTTAACCGAGTAAAAATCTCAAGATTTGAGATTAAACTGCATAATTAGGTTCAAAAGACCATAATTAATAATTTGAACTCATAAAATTTGATTTAATATCATTTTCGATCATTTTGTAGGGTTTATAGTGTCCGCGTCTAAATGGGCTTTATAGTGAACTTGTTCGAAGTTTAACCCTGTAAAACGCTTAAAATTTGAGATTAAGCTGTATAATTAGGTTGAAAAGCCCATAATTAACAATTTAAACATATAAAATTTGATTTCATATCATTTTCGATCGTTTTCTAGGGTTCAAAGCGTGTATGTCTAAATGGGCATTATAGTGAACCCGTTGAATTTTAACCGAGTAAAAACTCAAAATTTGATATTAAACTGCAAAATTAGGTTTAGAAGCCCATAATTAACAATTTCAACTCATAAAATTTGATTTAATATCATTTTCGATCGTTTTATAGGGTTTTGAGCGTCCATGTCTAAATGGCTTTATACTGAACCTGTTCGAATTTTAACCGAGTAAAAAGTTCCAAATTTGATATTTAACTACATAATTAGGTTCAAAAGCCCATAATTAACAATTTGAACTCATAAAATTTGATTTAATATCATTTTTGATCGTTTTATAGGATTCAGATTATGCATGTCTAAATGGGTTTTATAGTGAATGTCGCGTGTCAAAAATGCGCGTTTAGTGCAAGCGGACACATCGCAAGTAATAAGTGATAAGTATGTTATCGAGTTATCGTCTCCTTAGGGACTGATATACTTAATATGCTTCCTTTATCTTCTTGATATGTAGAAAGATAAAAACACAAGTGAGTTGGTGTGATTTATTTAAACTAAAATAATTGAATAAAAATAAAGAGTCGAAATATTAGAGAGAGAGATGGGCCAGGATCCAGTTGTATTGTATTGTGGACTTGATTGACTTGTCTTTATCCAATGCAATCGCATATCTCTGCTTCGGCAGCACTGCAGTTTACTGCCTGGGCAGCGATAACGCTGTCTACCGCGGCAATCCCTTGCTCGTGGGCAGACTTTTACCTAAACCCTATGAAGGTTTTAGAACATGATGGAGACGAAAGAAACAAGAGTAGAAGTCGGCTCTCCCTAGGTATTTCCGATCTATGATACATTGAGTGGCTAGGTCTTTATATAGGCTAGACCTAGGGCAAACCTTTCCTAAGTAGAATACAACTTGGAGTAGGGAACAAGTCAAGTACATAATAATATTATATTTCCAAGTTTAAATTCGGCTAAGCGGGCTTTCCCGCATGGTCTTCCTTTGGGCTTTTCCTTGTGCTAGCCAGCTTTGATTCTTGGGCTTCAAGTCAAAACACGTTCCTTAGATTTTTGTATTTCCATCGCCTATCACTTTGCTTCCTATCTTCCTGCTGCTGCCTCGGCATCAGGTCATGCCTTGGCCTTGTCTCTGCCGCGGCAATGGTTTTCCTGCACAGATATGAAAACGCAGTAAAACGTGCCTTTTTCTATAAATATTATCTATTTAAGTATAACTTCTAAATATATCACATTAAGCACATGCATTGGTTCAAGTGGGTGAATATTTAGTGATAAATGCCGATAAAAGGAGTAGAAAGTGATAGTGTGTTGAGCACTTATCAAACCCCCAAACTCGAACTATTGCTTGTCCTCAAGCAATGCAAACCATCAATTTGCCGAACTTTACTCTCTCTTGGTCTTACATGTCCATCTATTCTCCCCACCATAGCTAGGCCTATCTTTAAGCCTTAACCATTCGGCTACCTAAGAGTTTACCTAGAAACAAACTATAGGATGTGAGTGTGTGTGTTTTTGTGGACAATTTAATTAAAGGCTTTCTTAGATAAACTCTAAGTTCAAGATAAATAGACATTGGTTGAGTCTTCTCTTCTTTTTCCAAACCCCAAATTTTGAGCCGGTTTCGGGCACCTCAAAGACTTGTGTTTTTCTTTTTACTAAAAACCTTTTTGTCTTTTCTTTTTGATATTCCTTAATACATACTAGAGCCAATTTCGGGCACCTCTAGTATGAAGAAGAGATTTTCTAGAGCCGGTGGTAGGCACCTCTAGTTACTTTTCCAAAAATCTAAGTCTTTATCACCGAGTTCATTAAAAGAATTCCTATAATCCACAAGTCCCAAAAGTGTTTAAAGTTCTTCCTATAGTAAGCTTCTAAGTTTTCATCCTTAAGCATCCTAAGGTTAAGCCCTCTTGACAGAACCTAAACATGGTAAGGAGAAAGATTTCTATAGCCTTAAAGAATAAATTAAGGCAATACTGATGATGAGCAGTGCAAGAGTGTAGGCAGTTAATTCAAGTAAGGCGGGGAGCATAAAAATTAAAAAAAAATCTCTGGAATACTCCCTTTTTGGCAAGGCCGCGGCAGTAGATTGCTGCCTTGGCAGTGAATCTGCACCCCCAAACTCAAACCAAGCAAAGTACCAAGAGTGGAGTGGATATGAGACACCAAATGTTGCACTATGGAAAGATTTTGGTGATGAGTGTTGTTAACCTTGTTGGCAATTGAAGCAGAATCGGTTTCTATAATCACATTTGTCCAACCATTAGCAACATCAAATTTTAAACCTTCCAGAATAGCAAGAGCCTTCGCAGAAGCTGGATCCGAGCAGACGAAGGGTATAGAGCAACCAGCAAGGACAGAGCTAGAAGAATCCCGAGCGATGATGCTTACGGCTGTACCCCTTAACACGTGGTCGAAGGCACCATTTGTATTAATCTTGACGAAACCAGGATTCGGTTTCGTCCATCTAGCTTGAGCAAAAGTGGGATAAGCTAGACGAGAACATAGATGGGAGGCATCATTAACTGATGTATAGTCATGGAGGAGTTTTTGTGCATTGGAAACAGTTAACCAAACCGGTTGGAGATGGTTTTTATGGACAAAGTCATTACGAAGGTTCCATAAATTCCAAAGGATCGTAATAAGAAAAGAAAATTGATGTAAGGAAAGAAAACCAGCTAATTCGAGTTGAGAGCCCTGCTAACTAGAGAGCCTCTTTGGCACTAGGACAATCCCTCATAGCGTGGAGCGTGGTTTCAATAGCCATGTTGCAAATTGGGCATACCCCCGTACCAAGATTGGCATGAAGGATTTTATGGCCAGATGGGAGTGCATCATGGCATAAACATTATCCAAAGGAACGAACCTTAGGTAGAGTAGGCAGTTTAGATAGGATTATCCAAAGCTTAGAGGGCCTATTAACTGGCTGTAGATGTAACTACAGAAAATGGTATTCAGACCGTACCGTATAGATGCCAGAGTCATGGTGACCCCAAAGGATGGTGTCTTTTATGTCATTAATAATTGGTACATTAAGGATAATGTTAGCATCTTCATGGGAAAAGTAATCTCTTACTTTTGATTCATCCCATCGGGGTAGGGTTAGGTATCATGAAGGTACCTGCTCGAAGAGGAAGTTCATCATTCACCTCATAATCACCATAAAGGTGTACAGGCTGAGAGCCACCCCAGTTGTCAAAGTGGATCTGAACTTGACTGGACATGCCTGGCCGTTTGAAGAAACCATTGCGAAGTTTAGAGATAGCCATGCTAAGACCTTTCCAGGCAAAGGAAGATCTCCGAGTGTGATTAGATTCAAGGATAGAACCCGTAGGGTAGTATTTGCATTTGTAGACCTGACTAAGGAGGTTATCAGGTTCACAAATCAAACGGCAGATTTGTTTTTCCTAGTAATGCAATATTGTAGTGGTGTAGATCACAAAATCCTATTCCCCCTGCTGCTTTCGGCAGACAGATAGTGTCCTAAGGGAGCATATGCCAACCTCATTTGTCAGCTTTACCATACCACCAATATCGTCATATCGAAGTGGTCATGTCATCAATAATGTTTTATGGTAGAAGGTAGCAAGACATAACATACTGAGGTATAGATTGTATGACTGATTTGATGAATATTTCTCTACCGCTAAAGGAGATGAGATGTTTATCCCATTTACTCAGGCGAGCATTCATTTTTTCCCTGGTGAACCCTAATGTCGTTGTCTTGTTCTTTCCTATTAGGAGAGGGACTCCCAGATAAACACATGGATCATCCACTGCTCTTACATGAAGGATATCATTTATTTCCGACCGAAGCAACGTGCATGTTTTTCGAGGAAAGAAAATAGTAGACTTTTCAAAATTCACCACCTGCCCAGACGAAGTACTGTAAGTATGTAGAGCATCCTTAAGGCTTTGAGCTTCTGTAGTTGTATTTTTAATGAAAATGACACAGTCATCCGCAAAAAGGAGGTGGTTGACGCGTGGCCCATTCCTGCTGGCGCAAAGTCCAGGGAGGTTACCATTTGTTTGCTCAGCATTAAGCAATGTTGAAAGACCTTGAGTACAGAAAATAAAAAAGAAAGGGGAAAGAGGGTCCCCTTGTCGTAACCCTCTATAGGGTTTGAAAGGTCGTGAAAGGGAGTCGTTGATACATACTTAAAAGGATACTGAGGATACACACCTCATAATAAGGGAAATCCAACTAGAGTTGAATCCTAGATGAAGCATAATTTGTTCCAGAAAAGGTCATTCAACACGGTCGAAAGCCTTTTCCATGTCTAGATTTAGGCTAGCACCTTTTGCTAGACATTTTTCATCAGTATTTAAAGTATGGATGAGCTCATGGGCAATAAGGATGTTGTTAGTAATTGATAAGTGCTCAACACACTATCACTTTTTACTCCTTTTATGGGCATTAATTACCAAATATACACCCACTCAGACCAATGCATGCACTCAATGTGATATATTTAGAAGTTATACTCATATAGATAATATTTACAGAAAAAAGCACGTTTTACTGCGTTTTCATATCTGTGCAAGAGAACCAGTGCCGCGGCAGAGACAAGGCCGAGGCATGACCTGATGCCGAGGCAGCAGAAGAAAGACAGGAAGTAAGACTATAGGCGATGGAAAGACAAAAATCCAAGGAACGTGTCTGGACTTGAAGCCCATGAATCGGAGCTGGCTAGCACAAGGAAAAGCCCAAGGGAAGACCACGCGGGAAAGCCCCTTAACCGAATATAAACTTGGAAATATATTATTATTATGTACTTGACTTGTTCCCTACTCCAAGTTGTATTCTACTTAGGAAAGGTTTGCCCTAGGTCTAGCCTATATAAGGACCTAGCCACCCAATGTACAAACACACGAAATACCTAGGGAGAGAGCCGACTTCTACTCTTGTTTCTTTCCTCTCCATCATGTTCTAAACCTTCTTAGGGATTAGGTGAAGGTTGTAGAGTATTTGTGAGAGGAGATTGTACTTTGTCTTTCATTCAATGCAATAAAGTTATCAAGGTTTGCTTATCCTTTGTTATTCTTTGTTTTCACAATTGAGCTCGGGAGAGGATATTGTGAATCATCCATTTATCTAAGCTCGGGAGAGTTAGATTCACGAAAGGGATAAGTACGGTGTTTCAATCGCAAAATACTAACTCGGCCTAGGGATAGATTAAGAGTTTCAGCGGCTAAAAGAAGTGTGAGATTGGTTGGTGAGTATAATTGGTTCACGCCGGGAGGTATCATCAAGGACTAGTCGTCAACAGCACTCTGACTTAGGGATAAGCGGAGTCATTCAAGGACACTTTGCCGAACTTTGGTAAAGTCTGCCCACGAGCAAGGGATTGTAGCGGCAGATAGTATTATCGCTGCCCAGGCAGTAAACTGTAGTGCTGTCGAGGCAGAGATATACAATTGCATTGGACAGAGACAAGTCAATCAATTCCACAATATGACACAACTGGATCCTAGCCCATCTCTCTCTACTATTTCAATCATTTACTTTCATTTTAGTTATTTTAGTTTAGATAAATCAAATCAACTTATTTGTGTTTTTATCTTTCTACAGAACAAGGAGGTGAAGAAAGCATATTAAGTATACCGGTCCCTGAGGAGACGATAACTCGATAATATACATATAACTTATTACTTGCGATGTGTCCACTTGCACGAAACGCGCACTTTTGACACGCGACTGGCAACTAAATTTTGTTTTCTTTATTTTCTTGTTTATTTTTATTTTTATTTTACTTTTGTTTTTCGTGGTGTATGACCAGGGTCAATCGAACCAACCCCTTGTACGAATTAGATCCAAAGATCGAAAGAACAAGGCAAAGGTTGAGGAGACAGATCCAAGGAGCCATGGCAGAACACCCGGCAGGACAAAATTTACCTGCCGGCAGTGCAGTACTTCCGCCGCCACCTGTGCCGCGGCAGCTCACTGTTAGGGACTTCCTGGAAAAGGATTTAAACGCATTAAACCCAGGAGTCGTTACACCGGAGATTGAAGCAACCCATTTTGAACTCAAAACCGTTATGTTCAATATGTTAAATACAATTGGACAATTTGGTGGGTCTGCAACTAAAGACGCAAGGCAGCACCTCAAGTCCTTCACGGAAATCTGCAACTCTTTCAAAATCCTAGGAGTCCATGAAGATGTCTTGCGATTAAAGCTATTCCCCTATTCACTAAGGGATAGGGCGAAAGTTTGGTTAAATAGCATTCCAGCAGGATCTATTGGATCCTGGAGTGAACTTTGTCGTGATTTCATTACTCGCTTTAATCCTACTAATCTATATGATAGAATCCGTAATGAAATTACTTCTTTTCGACAGGCTGAAGACGAACCAATGTATGAGGCATGGGAACGCTACAGAGAGCTATTGCACAAGTGTCCGCTGCATGGATTTCCCTTATGGGCACAAGTGACAATATTTTACAATGCCACGAATGCCCCGACAAGGATGACGTTAGATGCCTCGGCAAACGGAACACTCCTGGACGAAGCACCTGAGGAAGCTATTGAAATATTAAACAAACTCGCAAAGAATGACTTCCAGTTTCCTACATCTAGGCGAGGAGGAGTAAGACGCCAAGCCATGGTAAATGAATTAGATTCATCAAGTTCAGTGGCAGCACAATTGGCCTCTCTTACCAAGATGGTGCAAAACCTACAGTTACAACACAATACCCGTGAGGTCAAGGTAATTGATTCATACTGTGACATATGTGGAGGAAACCACAGTTCCTCTGACTGCATGAATCAAGAAACTGGTATGTATGTTGGGAACTACAACCGCAACAATGTGATGTCCAACACATACAACCCCTCATGGAAGAGGCATCCAAACCTATCATGGAGCAACCCAAACAATGCCTTAAACCCAATCACCCAACCTTCGGGATTTCAGCAACCAATGCCGCAGCAACAAGTCCAGCAACCGATGCCGCCGCCGCAGATGCAGCAACAACCGGTAAGTTCATTGGAAAACACACTAAAGGCCTTCATGATGAAAACTGAGTCATACATGGCAGAAAATAGTAATTTCATCAAGAGGACAGATGCCTTCATGAATAGGACTGAGATGAGGCTGCAAAATCAAGAAGCAGCCATAAAAACGCTGGAAACTCAGGTTGGGCAGTTTGCTCAATGCATAAACACTAGACCACAAGGAGGCCTACCTAGCAATACTGAAGTTGCTAAGGTAATAAACCATGAACATTGTAAGGCAATCACTACTAGGAGTGGTCTACAGCTGAAGGAGAAGATCCCAGAGAGCCAAACCCAATCAGCAGGTCAAACAACAGAAGAGGCTGAGCAAACTGAAGCTGACAACACTGCCACGGTAGAGAGCACTGCAGCTCCTGAGCAGCCTGCCGAGGCAGCAACAATTCCAGTGGTGCCAGGTATAAAACTTCAAACTAAAGAAACCCTAGAGGAGATAAGACCACCACCACCTTTCCCGCAAAGGTTGAAAAAGCAAAAACAGGATCAACAATTCAAGAAATTCCTCGACATCTTGAAGCAAGTCCACATCAACATACCGTTCGTTGAAGCTATTGAACAAATGCCGAACTATGCCAAGTTCTTAAAGGACATGGTGTCCAAGAGAAAATGAATAGGTGAGTTTGAGACAGTGGCTTCTACCGAGGGATGCATGGCAATGCTGCATAACCGCATGCCACCAAAATTAAAAGATCCTGGTTGCTTCACTATACCTTGTGCGATAGGAAAAAGTTATGAAGGAAAGGCCCTATGCGACCTTGGAGCAAGCATAAACCTCATGCCTAAATCAGTCTTCCAAAAACTTGGAATTGGAAGGCCGAAGCCTACAACAGTGATGCTCCAACTCGCGGATCGATCCTATATGCAACCTGAAGGCAAAATCGAGGACATATTGGTAAGAGTTGACAAGTTTATTTTTCCTGCCGACTTCCTTGTCCTTGATTATGATGTAGATGACAATGCACCGATCATCCTTGGGAGACCCTTTCTAGCAACTGGATGCACATTAATTGACGTGGAAAAAGGAGAGTTGACTATGCGGGTCAATGACCAACAAGTCAAACTCAACGTATTCCACAACTTGAAGAAGTATGATGATCCAGAGGAATGCAAGGCCATCCACACAGTAGACAATAAGATATCCTGCCTAGGCAGTTTGCTCGGTAGAATATTCGGCAAGAAAATCAAGCCCAAGATGGATGGACAGACAGCAAAAAGGAGTGGCCCACAACCGATACATAATTTGGGCCTAAGGGAGAAAATAATTTTGGGAGATGCATTTGCATGCTCTCCACCAATAACCTAACCTCTCCCCTTTTCTTTATTATTATATTAGGATTAGTAGTTTATTTTTATTTTTCTAATTATTTTCGCTTTCAGTATTTTTCTTTTGTGTGTTTTATTTAGGAATAAAAAGCAAGAATAAGGGAAAAATAGTTCACAGCAGGAACTCTGCAGAGGCAATAGAACAGTGTCAGGGCCGCAGCAGTCCCAACGGGCAAAACAATGTAACGGCTAGTCTGCCGAGATTCCTGCCGCGGCAGAAAAAGGAAATGGCAGAAAAGGAAATTGTTACAACGGCTAGTGGTCTCAACGGTCACAAGGCCGAGGCCTATATAAGAAACTCTTTCCTCTTGAACTATTCACTCTTACTTTCTTGTTTTCTTTAGTATTCCTCACAATCTCTCTCTCAATTACTCTCTGCCTTCTACAATCTCCAGATTCTCTTCAAGAAAAACGTCCAAGAACGCACATTTCTCTATCTTGATGGCTACATACAAAAGATTCGCCCCAGCCAACGTTGAAGATCGATTCAACCGATCTTTCATCGCTAGGCAACTTTGGGAAGAGCAAGGTTTCCAACATGCGGACGAAGAAAACTACGGCATTGAACACTACCTCTATGACAGAATTAAGTACCAAAATTGGGAAATTTTCTATTTGCAACCCGCCCAGGCGAACGCCACGATCGTGCGGGAGTTCTACGCTCATGGGCCCAGCAAAGACTCCATATTCGTTCACTACCGCGGCAGGCCGGTCCAGCTCGATGCCGAGACGATCTACAACTTCTACGGCCTCACCCCAGACAGTGATATCCATGCCGAATTCTTGAAAGATATCATTGCCGAGGACTATGAACTCATCAAAGACGATCTCTGTTACGGGAACACTCCATGGGAAACCGGTACCCATCGAGGATCCGTAACAAGACAAAGCTTGAAGCCAGAGGCCAAGATGTAGAACACCTTCGTCAAAAGACGCCTCATCCCAACATCACACAATAGCACGGTGGATCGCAAGAGATTGGTGCTTATCCAATCCATCATCAACAAGAGGACCATCAACATCCCTACTTGAATTAATTGCCTACACTCTTGCACTACTCATCATCAGTATTGCCTTAGTTTATTCTTTAAGGCTATAGAAATCTTTCTCCTTACCATGTTTAGGTTCTGTTAAGAGGGCTTAACCTTGGGATGCTTAAGGATGAAAACTTAGAAGCTTACTATAGGTAGAACTTTAAACTTTAAACACTTTTTGGACTTGTTGGATTATAGGAATTCTTTTAATGAACTTAGGTGATAAAGACTTAGATTTTTGGAAAGTAACTAGAGGTGCCTACCACCGGCTCTAGAAAGTCTCTTCTTCATGCTAGAGGTGCCCGAAATTGGCTCTAGTATGTGTTAAGGAATATTAAAAGAAAGAAGGATTTTAGTGAAAAGAAAAACACAAGTCTTTAAGGTGCCCGAAACCGGCTCAAGATTTGGGGTTTGAAAAAGAAGAGAACACTTAACCAATGTCTATTTGTCTTGAACTTAGAGGTTATCTAAGAACGCCTTTAATCAACTTGTCCACAAAAACACACACACTCACAACTCCTATAGTTTGTTTCTAGGTAAATCCTTGAGTAACCGAATGGTTAAGGCTTAAAAATAGGCCTAGTTATGGTGGGGAGAATAGATGGACATGTAAGACCAAGAGAGAGTAAAGTTCGGCAAATTGATGGTTTGCATTGCTTGAGGACAAGCAATAGTTCGACTTTGGGGGTGTGGTAAGTGCTCAACACACTATCACTTTTTACTCCTTTTATGGGTATTAATTACCAAATATACACCCACTCGGACCAATGCATGCACTCAATGTGATATATTTAGAAGTTATACTCATATAGATAATATTTACAAAAAAAGGCACGTTTTACTGTGTTTTCATATCTGTGCAGGAGAACCAGTGCCGCGGAAGAGACAAGGCCGAGGCAGGACCTGATGCCGAGGCAGCAGAAGAAAGACAGGAAGCAAAACTATAGGCGGTGGAAAGACAAAAATCCAAGGAACGTGTCTAGACTTGAAGCCATGAATCGGAGCTGGCTAGCACAAGGAAAAGCCCAAGGGAAGACCACGCGGGAAAGCCCCTTAGCCGAATATAAACTTGGAAATATATTATTATTACGTACTTGACTTGTTCCCTACTCCAAGTTGTATTCTACTTAGGAAAGGTTTGCCCTAGTTCTAGCCTATATAAGGACCTAACCACCCAATGTACAAACACACGAAATACCTAGGGAGAGAGCCGACTTCTACTCTTGTTTCTTTCCTCTCCATCATGTTCTAAACCTTCTTAGGGATTAGGTGAAGGTTGTAGAGTATTTGTGAGAGGAGATTGTACTTTATCTTTCATTCAATGCAATAAAGTTATCAAGGTTTGCTTATCCTTTGTTATTCTTTGTTTTCACAATTGAGCTCGGGAGAGGATATTGTGAATCATCCATTTATCTAAGCTCGGGAGAGTTAGATTCACGAAAGGGATAAGTACGGTGTTTCAATCGCGAAATACTAACTCGGTCTAGGGATAGGTTAAGAGTTTCAGCGGCTAAAAGAAGTGTGAGATTGGTTGGTGAGTATAATTGGTTCACGCCGGGAGGTATCATCAAGGACTAGTCATCAACAACACTCTGACTTAGGGATAAGCGGAGTCATTCAAGGACACTTTGCCGAACTTTGGTACAGTCTGCCCACGAGCAACGGATTGCCGCGGCAGACAGTGTTATCACTGCCCAGGCAGTAAACTGTAGTGCTGCCGAGGCAGAGATATACAATTGCATTGGACAGAGACAAGTCAATCAATTCCACAATACGACACAACTGGATCCTAGCCCATCTCTCTCTACTATTTCAATCCTTTACTTTCATTTTAGTTATTTTAGTTTAGATAAATCAAATCAACTTATTTGTGTTTTTATCTTTCTACAGAACAAGGAGGTGAAGAAAGCATATTAAGTATACCGGTCCCTGAGGAGACGATAACTCGATAATATACTTATCACTTATTACTTGCGATGTGTCCACTTGCACTAAACGCGCACTTTTGACACGCGACAGTAATGTTCCTTCCTTGAATAAAAGCAACTTGATTGCCACTGATACATAAAGGAATGATAGATTTTAGACGGTTAACAAGTACTTTCGATAAGTTTTGTAGATGACTGTGCAAAGGCTAATAGGCCTAAGATGACGCATTGTAGTGGGATCACTGATTTTGGGGATAAGAACAATGATAGTATGATTGACCTCTGCCATATTAACCGACCTCTTAGAAGTCTGAGGCAGAGGTTTGTAAAGTCTTGGCCAAGGATATCCCAATGCTTCCTGAAGAAACCAGTTGGGAATCCGTCAACTCCCGGGGCTTTCCTCGGGTCAATACCACGAAAAGCAATGGTTACTTCATCTGCTGTGAAATCCTTATTAAGATCATTGTTCATTGATTCGGTAACAATAGTGGGAATGTTATCCAAGATGAAAAAGGCGATAGTAGGAGAGGAAGACGTAAAAAGGTTTTGAAAGTAATTAATAGCAGTAGACATGATGTCATCTATATGTGTTTGTCATATATTCTGGTTGTTTAGAAGTCCAACAATATGATTCTTCCGCCGTCGGCTATTTGCTCTGGCGTGAAAAAGGAAGTATTTTTGTCACAGTTTTCTAACTAGTGTGTCCGAGCTCGTTGAGCCTAATAGATTTCCTTCGCATTGAGCAAGCTATCAAGCTCACTTTTAGCAGAAATAAAGTTGTGGATTTCTGTATCAGAAAGATATCGTTTGAGACACCTATTAATTAAATCGTTTAGTTGATTGATACGCTCCTTGGATTTTATGCGTTTGTTAGTTTGCCAAGTGGCTAAGAATTGTCCAATATCCTGAAGTTTCTGAAGATTCGAGTGAGATTGGTTAGACCAAATCTCTCTGATTCGAGACAAAACTTCCGGGTTATCAGCCCAGCAATTCTCATAGCGAAAAAGATTATTGGAGTGCTTGGATCTAATAGTTTTTGATGGGTTAGTGTCCATTAAGATAGGGCAATGGTCAGAACGTGCATGAAATAAAGATATAGCTTGGCAGTTAGGAAAGGTATTAAACCAAGCAGAGTTACCAAGGAATCTATCGATTCTTTCAAAAATGGTTTCCGTATTAC
This sequence comes from Abelmoschus esculentus, assembly GCA_035048815.1. Classification (NCBI taxonomy): domain Eukaryota; kingdom Viridiplantae; phylum Streptophyta; class Magnoliopsida; order Malvales; family Malvaceae; genus Abelmoschus; species Abelmoschus esculentus. The sequence goes on along the minus strand of JAUCBN010000046.1, from coordinate 7,906,146 downwards.
GTCCAGATCTAGTCCAAGTGAACCATCCAGACATTGGAATATAGTCGAAAAATCATTCTTATCAAGACAATCTCTAAAATTATTAATTTCTGATCGCGCACGACGAATATCGCCTTGCTTTTCATTGTCTTGAAGGATTTCATTAAAGTCCCCCCTTAGAAGCGAGGGAAGGGAAGAGGTTGATTGTAGAGCATCTATTAATTGCCAAGTTTTGTATTTGTTTGCAGTTTCGGCGTAACCATATAAGCTAGAAAAATAGAACTGTGTTTGACCAAAGGAAATAATAACATTAATATGACGATCCGAGTAAGAAAGCAAATCAATAGAAGTTTTATTATTCCAAATAATAGGAAGCCTTGTACAAGAAGAGATGGATTCAATGGCTATGCAACCATGCATTCCTAACTTGATCCTGATACGTTCCATATTATGTTTTTTAACCTAGTTTCAAAAAGAAAAAGAAAATCGGCATCATGCTTTAAGATAGCACGTTGTAAAGCTAGAACTGCCTGGGTGTTCCCAAGACCCTGATAGCTCCAACATAAGATTTTCATTTCACTCGGCGGGGTTGAACATCGTCAACCTTCGTCGGAGCGTTTTTCTCGTTGCTCATCCCAGCAATTTCAGTAGAGGCCTTAGCCGAATATCGAGTCTGCTTGGACCTAGTGCCCTCATTAGAAGGTGGTGTGCGTTTAGTGCCTCTATTCGAGGTTGTTCTAACAATTCGTTTGGGGGTAGGCGCAAACTCCAACCAGTTAGCTGCCGCCTGGAAGTCCGGGTCATTAGCGAGATCTATCTCTAACTCTTGAAGATGTGGTTCTAACAGACCAATATCATCGGTATAGTCTAAAATAAAAACCTTCGGAAGCATAGCTGGTTTGGGAGGACACCAAAGGATGGGAAGCCGAGGCCCGTCCAGAATATTTTGTTGAGAATCGTTGCTTGGAGCATGCTTATGATTATTGTGATCGTCGCTTGAAGCGTTGCTTGGATATGGCATAGGGCCATTCCGGTTGTTATTGGTAGCAGACTGGTTGTTGGCATAAGTTTGAGAAGTAATTGGCGTAGCCTGAGTTGTGGATTAAACATTGGTAATATAACAGATCCGACCTTTTTGTGATGGGTGCGCATCCCTATTTATAGGAACATAGCGAATCCAGTCTCCATATTGGAGTTGTTCAGATCGAGTCTCGACCGGGACAAGACAAGAATTCGTTGAATGGCCAACTTTGCCACAACAATTACATATTGTGGGTAGACATTCGAACTGAAGTGGGCAAAATCCGATAGAAAACCCCACACCGATAGCAACGCAACGTCTAATCGGTTTCAAGGCGTCTAGAATTAACCCAACTCGAAGGTATTCAATCATGTTAAAATCGATTTTCCTTGTGTATATTTTTGTAATGGTTCCAATTATGGCCCCGAGTGATTCCCAATATTATGGGTAGACTCCTCCGAAGCAAGAAGGATAGGGGGAATATTATATATACCTACACAAATATTCATTATTGTGAAGGAATGTTCGTCAGGGCTGATATTGGGATTGTATTGCACAAGGGCTAACCACTCGTGCTTGTAGGTCCAAGGTCCCCTAGCCAGGATATCCTCTTTAATCTTCTCATCTTTGAAACGGATGAGAAACAGTCGTGATTTCAAGGTTCTCATAGAGAGTAGTTTAGCCGGAGTCCAAATTCCAGTGAAGGCTTTAACAATCACTTGGTCGTCAATATCCTTTGAAGTTCTAAGGTTCCTTAATAGGGTGGTTTGTGTATCCTCTTCAAAAGATTCCCAAGGTAAACTTGGTTGGAAGACAGTGGATTGTTCTTCATCAATGAATTGAATATTTCCGAGTTGTTGGAGAAAAGTTTTAGAATCCATAGGTGAATGATTGGGGAAAGTGAGGATGTGGTTAAGAAGAGAGAAGGGTGGTAGGCGTTGATGTAAAAGTATTGTAATTGATGAATTATGAAAGTTAAAGATGGTTATATATAGGAAAGAGAAGAGTGGTTGAAGTATATCAAGACTATGGAACCAATTTACTTTAGAATATGTGATAGGAATTGGAAGGTGAATAGAAGACTTTTTGAAAAGGATAAAGGAGATAATGAATCCAAAATACAAAGAGTTAGAAGAATGAAATTAAATATATCGGTAGTAGAAAAGAGTTTGAGGTATATAAGGATTATAGGAACAATATGTTATGGAATAGGTTATAGGAGTTTGATGATAAATAAAAAAACTGAGAAAAAGAGAAAAAGTAGATAAGAAATCCAAAAATAAAGGTGCAGGAAGTTGAAAGTACGTGGTAATCCTAATAACAAAATATTATTAGGTGTCCTCAATATAATTGGTGTTGCGTGTAAAAAGTGCGCAAATAGTGCAAGTGAACACGTCGCAAGTAATAAAGTGATAAGTATATTGATAAGTGCTCAACACACTATCACTTTTTACTGCTTTTATGGGCATTAATCACCAAATATACACCCACTTGGACCAATGCATGAACTCAATGTGATATATTTAGATGTTAAGCTCATAAAGATAATATTTACAGAAAAGGCACGTTTTACTGCATTTTTATACCTGTGCAGGAGAACCAGTGCCGCGGCAGCGACAAGGCCGAGGTAGGACCTGATGCCGAGGCAGCAACAGAAAGACAGGAGGCAAGACTGTAGGCAATGGAAAGATAAAAATCCAAGGGACGTGTCTGGACTCAAAGCCCATGAATCGGAGTTGGCTAGCATGTGGAAAAACCCAAGAAAAGACCACGCGGGAAAGCCCCCTTAGCCGAATCAAAGATGGAAATATTTTAATTATGTACTTGACTTGTTCCCTACTCCAAGTTGTATTCTACTCAGGAAAGGTTTGCCCTAGGTCTAGTCTATATAAATACCTAACCACCCAATGTACAAAACACAGAATACCTAGGGAGAGAGAGCCGAATTCTATACTTGTCTTCTTCCTCTCCATTATGTTCTAAACCTTCTTAGGGATTAGGTGAAGGTTGCCGAGTATATGTGAGAGGAGATTGTACTTTGTCTTTGTTTTCAATGCAATAAAATTATCAAGGTTTGCTTATCCTTTGTTATTCCTTGTTCTTCAATTCAAGCCCGGGAGGGAAGTTTGTGAGTAATCCATTTATCTAAGCTCGGGAAAGTTAGATTCACGAAAGGGGTAAGTACGGTGTTTCAATCGCAAAATACTAACACGGCCTAGGGATAGGTTAAGAGTTTCAGCGGCTAAAAGAAGTGTGAGATTGGTTGGTGAGTATAATTGGTTCACGCCGGGAGGTATCATCAAGGACTATTCATCAACAACACTCTGACTTAGGGATAAGCAGAGTCATTCAAGTACACTTTTCCGAACTTTGGTAAAGTCCAACCACGAGCAAGGGATTACCGCGGCAGACAAGTATCGTCGCTGCCGAGGCAGTAAACTACAGTGCTGCAGTGCTGCAGAGACAAGTCAATCAAATCCACAATACAACGCAACTGGATCCTGACCCATCTTTCTCTATTATTAAATCTCTTTATTTTTGTTTAGTTATTTTAGTTTAGATAAACCAACTCATATCACTTGTGTTTTTACTTTTCTATAGAACAAGAAGGTGAAGAAAGCATATTAAGTCTATCGGTTCCTGAGGAGACGATAATCCGATAATTACTTATCACTTATTACTTTTGATGTGTCCACTTGCACTAAACGTGCACTTTTGACACGCGACATATATCAGATATCGTCTCCACAGGGATTGGTGTACTTAATATGCCCTCTTCGTCTTCTTGCTCTGTAAAAAGAAATAAAATACAGACACCAGTAAATTGGGGTTTGATGAAACTAAATAAAGACAACTAAATAAAAAGAGAAAATTAGATAAAGAAAGTGGCCAGGATCCAGTTGTGTTGTATAGTGGATTCAATTGACTTGTCTTTGTCCAATGCAATCGCACAACACTGTCGCGGCAGTACTGTAGTTTACTGCCTCGACAACACTGATGCTTGTCCACCGCGGCAATCTCTTGCTCTTGGGTCGACTTTACCAAAGTTTGGCAAAGTGTCCTTTAATGCCTCCGCTTATCTCTAAGTCGAAGTACTGTTGATGACCAGTCCTTGATGATACCTCTTGGCGTGAATCAATTGTAATCACCAACCAATCCCACACTTCTCTTAGCCGCTGAAACTCTTAACCTATCTCTAGGCCGAGTTAGTATTTCCCGATTGAAACACCGTACTTATTCCTTTCGTGAATCTAACTCTCTCGATATTAGATAAATGGATTACTTGCAAACTTCTCTCTCGAGCTTGGATGCAAGAACAAAGAATGGCAAAGAATAAGTAAACTTCGATACTTTATTGCATTGAAAAAAGAAACAAGGTTCAATCTCCTCACACTAATACGCTACAACCTTCACCTAAGCCTAGAGAAAATTGGAACATAATGTAAAGAAAAGAAAACTCTAAAAGATGAAGTCGGCTAGGTCTAAACTCTTTGTGCCGAAAACTCTTCTCCTCTCTCTTCTTGGACGGCTAGGTCTTATATAGGCTTGGTCTAGGGCAAACCTTTCCTAAGTAGGAGTATAACTTGGAGTAGGAAATAATTCAAGTCCATAAATAAAATATTTCCAAGTTTACTCCAACTAGGATTTGTTTCCGCATGGCCTTTGACTTGGGCTTTCCTTGTGCTACCCAGCTCCGATACATGCGCTGCTTGTCCAGAAACGTGCAGCTCATTTTTCTCTTCAAGTCGCCTATAATATCGCTACTTGTCTTTTGGCTGCTGCCTCGGCATCAGGTCCTGCCTCGGCGACGTTGCTGCCGCGGCAATAGTTTTTCTTGCACAAATGTAAAAATGCAGTAAAACTTGCCTTTTCTATAAATATCATCTTTATAAGCATAACCTCTAAATATATCACATCAAGTGTATGCATTGGTCCAAGTAGGTGTAGATTTGATGATTAATGCCCATAAAAGGTGTAAAAAGTGATAGTGAGTTGAGCACTTATCACACCCCTAAACTCGAACTATTGCTTGTCCTCAAGCAATGCAAACCATCAATTTGCCAAACTCTATTATCTCTTGGTCTTATGTTTCCATCTATTCTCCCCACCATAACTATGCCTATTCTTTAGACTTAACCTTTCGCTACCCAAGGGTTTACCTAGAAACAAACTATAAGATTTAGTGAGTGTGTGCGTTTTTGTGGACAAGTTTGATTAAAGGCTTTCTTAGACAAACTCTATGTTCAAGACAAGTAGATTTGGGTTTAATGTTCTCTTCTTTTCTAAACAACCAATTCCTAAGCCAATTTCGGGCACCTCAAGGATTGTGTTTTTCTCATCACAAATTCCTTCTTTCTTTTGATATTCTTTTTAGCATACTAGAGCCAATTTCGGGCACCTCTAGCATGAAGAAGAGTAATTCCTAGAGCCGGTGATAGACACCTCTAGTCACTTGCCCAAAAATCTAAGTCTTTATCACCTAAGTTCATTAAAAGAATTCCTATAATCCAAAAAGTCCCAAAAGTATTTTTAAAATTTATCTTATAGTAAGCTTCTAAGTTTTCATCCTTAAGTATCCTAAGGTTAAACCTTCTTAACAGGACCTAACCATGGTAAGGAGAAAGATTTCTATAGCCTTAAAGAATAAACTAAGGCAATACTGATGATGGGCAATGCAAAAGTATGGGCAACAGATTCAAGTAAAGTGGTGGACATAAAAATTTTAAAAAAAAATATCACTTAAATACTCCCTTATCTTGGCGAGGCCGCAGTAGTGGATTGCCTCGGCAGGGGCTCTACCCCCCCAAACTCAAACCAAGCATTGTCCTCAATGCTTATACTAGAGGTAAATAGTGGGCAACAAAATATGAAAAGAAACAAGCAGCATATAAAGATAAAAAGTATTGAATATATAAAAATTAAAAGGACTCCGAAGAGCTGTTTGTAATTATCAATTTTTCGGCATTGCTGTTCCGAGTGACTACACCTTGGTCCTTGATTTTTATCCTGAAATAAACAACAATTAGAAAAGAAAAAATTTAGTAACAAAATTCTACACTAAAACTAATCCTAAGGTGTAATAAGATAAGATGAAATTATTAATTCACGATAGGAATGCATGTAAGTGCATCTCCTAAAGTGATGGTCTCTATAGTTCTCATCTCGTGTTGGCCTGAGTAATGCTTCAGCCTTTGGCCATTCACTTTGAATTCTTGCCCATCCATTTTTGATTTGATCATTACCGCACCATGTGGATAAACCTTAACGACTTCAAATGGGCCTGACCATTTGGACCTGAGTTTGCCTGGGAATTGTTTAAGTCTGGAGTTAAAGAGGAGAACCTCCTTCCCCGGCAGGAGCTGCCTCAGCAGTAGCTTACTGTCATACCATCGTTTAGTCTTTTCCTTGTAGATCTTGGCATTCTCGTATGCTGCTGCTCTGAACTCTTCTATCTCATTAAGGTCTAGCAGTCGTTTTTAGCCAGCTTTCTCCCATTCCATGTTCAAATTCTTTACTGCCCAATAGGCTTTGTGATCAATTTCCATAGGCAAATGGCATGCTTTTCCAAATACAAGCCTATATGGAGATGTTCCCAAAGGGGTTTTGTAGGCTGTTCGATATGCCCATAGAGCATCGTCTAGACGATGAGACCAATCCTTTCTAGATGGGTTTACCACCTTTTCAACGATTTGTTTTAATTCCCTGTTCGATATTTCAACTTGCCCATTCGTCTGTGGATGGTAGGTCGTGGCAATTCTGTGGGTTACACCTAGTTTCTTTAGGGCCGCGGCAATAAGTCTGTTATTGAAGTGTTTACCTTCACCACTAATTATTGCCCGAGGGATTCCAAATCTAGTGAAAATGTTTTTCTTAAGAAATTTTTGTATAGTCTTGGAGTCATTATAAGGTGTGGCAACTGCTTCGACCCATTTGGATACATAGTCCAACGCTACTAGGATGTAGAGATTACCTTCAGACGATGGGAATGGTCCCATGAAATCTATGCCCCAAACATCAAATAATTCTACTTCTAATATGGGTTGCAATGGCATCTCATTGCGCCTAGAGATATTGACCGTTAGCAGCGGTCACATTCCTTGCAATAAAGTTGGGCATCTTTGAAGAGTGTGGGCCAATAAAGACCTGATTGAAGCACTTTAGCTGCTGTTCTGTTTCCTCCAAAATGTCCTCCACAAGGTGAATCATGACAATGCCGAAGAACTTCTTGTTGCTCTTCCTCTGAAACACATCTTCTTATAACCTGATCTGCACATTGTTCGAACAAAAGAGGGTCGTCCCAGAAATAATGCTTTGCATTATGATGAAACCTCTTCTTTTCGTTCTAGTTAAGGTTATAAGGGATAACACCACTGGCTAAATAATTAACAAGATCAGCATACTAGAGGGTGGCTGTTACTGCAGCAAGATCTTCTGTTAATGTTGTCGATATGTATTTGGTCAGTGCCTCGGCGGTACAGTTATACGCTACCGTGGTCTCTATCTCTGCAATGTCTTCTATAGTTGCTGCCATATGAAATATTTGTTCATCTTGTAATGCATCTTGTATTTCTTCAAGTGAGTTGTTCTTTTCTTTGTTCTCCAATCTAGAAAGATGATCGGCTACTTGATTTTCTGTACCTCTTCTATCCTTGACTTCAACATCAAATTCTTGTAAAATAAGGATCCATCTAATTAGTCTAGGCTTGGCATCCTTCTTTGAGAATAAGTACTTAATTGCCGAGTGGTTAGTGTGGACAGTAACTTTTGTTCAGATAAGATATGATCGGAATTTGTCAAAAGCAAATACTACTGCTAGTAATTCCTTTTCTGTTGTGGTGTAATTAATTTGGGCATCATTAAGCGTTTTACTAGCATAGTAGATCACATGGAACAGGTTGTTCTTTCTCTGCCCAAGTGCTTCCCCGATAGCATGATCACTAGCATCGCACATTAATTCAAATGGCAGGGACCAATCTGGTGGGATTACTATCGGTGCAGTGATCAACTTCTCTTTGAGGGCTTTGAATGCTTTAGTGTATTCCTCATTGAATTCGAATTTCCTGTCTTGTTCAAGAAAGTTACAAAGAGGTTTAGAAATTTTGGAAAAATTAGAAATAAACCCTCTATAAAAAACTGCATGGCCCAAGAAGCTTCGAACTCCTTTCACAGAAATTGGTGGAGGTAAATTTTCTATCACATCAATCTTGGCTTTATCAACTTCGATTCCTTGTGATGATATTTTATGGCCCAATACTCTCCCTTCATTCACTATAAAGTGGCATTTTCCCAATTTAGGACTAAATTGGATTCCTCACATCTTTGCAGCACTTTTTTTAGATTGCCGAGACAATGATTAAAGCTATCTCCAAAGACTGAAAAATCATCCATGAAAATCTCCAGGAAGTCCTTTATCATGTTAGAAAAAATTACCATCATGCATCTTTGAAAGGTTGTCGGGGCATTGCAAAGGCCGAACGACATTCTTCTAAATGCATATGTCCCATATGGGCAGGTGAAAGTGGTCTTTGCCTGGTCTTTTGGAGCAATGACAATCTGATTGTATCCTGAATAACCATCAAGAAAACAGTAATAAGGCTTACCAGCAAGTCTATCAAGCATTTCATCAATGAAGGGTAAAGGGAAGTGATCCTTCTTTGATGCCTTATTCAACTTGCGATAATCCATATAAACCCTCCAACCGTTCACAGTACTGGGATTAGCTCGTTGTTCTCGTTGGTTATGACAATCATACCACCTTTCTTAGGTACACATTGCATCGGGCTTACCCATGCACTGTTAGAGATCGGGTAGATAATTCCTGCATCAAGCCACTTGATTATTTCCTTACGTACTACCTCCTTCATAGCGTGATTAAGTCTCCTTTGAGCCTCAACAATGGGTTTATGGCCATCTTCTAAAAGGATTTTATGCATACATACTGCTGGGCTTATTCCCTTCAAATCATCAATTGACCACCCAATTGCCTTCTTATGTTGCCGCAACATCTCTATCAGGGTTTGTTCCTGTTCTGGCATTAACTTAGAAGAAATAATTACAGGCATTGTGTGGTTGGCTACCAAATAAGCATATTTAAGTTTTTCAGGTAAGGGTTTTAATTCTGTGACCAATGGTTCTGTACTTACAGATTTTTCATTCTTTCCTAGGTAATCCAGAGGTTCGAAGTACTTACCTGGAAGATGTGTTGTCCAGTTTACTTCCTCATTTTCTGTTGTTTCAACACTGTCCAAAATTCTGCTGTAGCAGTCATCAGTATTACTACCGAGGCAGACCTGTGGTGTGTCGTTAAGATTACTGTCGAGGTAGTGGTTACTAATACAAGGTATTACACTAACTGCATCTGTATTGTACATCATCTGGCATTCTTCTTCCGGATCATCATATCTTTTCATAATTTGGAAAACATTGAGTTGGACTTGCTGATCATTAACCCTCATTGTCAACTTTCCTTTTTCCACATCAATTAGTGTTCGTCCAGTGGCAAGGAAAGGTCTCCCGAGAATGATTGGTGCATTATCATCTGCTACACAGTCAAGGATAAGAAAGTCAGCGGGAAAAATAAATTTGTCAGCTCTTACCAGTATGTCCTCGATTTTTCCGTCGGGTTGCACATATGATCGATCCGCAAGTTGGAGCATCATTGTTGTAGGTTTTGCCCTTCCTATTCCAAGCTTTTGAAAGACAGATTTGGGCATTAGGTTTATGCTCGCTCCAAAGTCGCATAGGGCCTTTCCTTTATAGTTATTACCTATCGCACAAGGTATGGTAAAACATCCAGGATCCTTCAATTTTGGTGGCATGCGATTGTGTAGTATTTCCATGCATCCTTCGGTAGCATCCATTGTTTCGAACTCACCTAGTCTCTTTCTCTTAGACACAATGTCTTTCAAGAATTTAGCATAATTGGGCATTTGTTCAATTGCCTCTACGAATGGTAAGTTGACGTGGACTTGCTTTAAAATATCAAGAAATTTCTTGAACTGATGGTCTTGTTTTTGTTTGTTCAACCTTTGTGGGAAAGGTGGTGGTGGTCTCATCTCATCCAGGGTTTCTTTAGTTTGGAATTTAATACCTGGAACCACTGTGTCTGTTGCGTTCTCGGTAGGTTGTTCAGGTACTGCCGAGTGCTCTGTTGGAGTAGTGTTATCTGTTAGAACATGATCAGTTTGTTCAGCATCCAAATCATCTTTTTCTAGTTCTGTTGGTGGGACATGGCCTGCTGGAATTCCTATCTTTTCCTTCAGCTGTAGACCACTCCTAGTAGTAATTGCTTTGCACTGTTCATGGCCTATTACCTTAGCAACTTCAGTATTGCTAGGTAGTCCTCCTTGTGGTCTAGTGTTTATGTTCTGAGCAAACTACCTAACCTGAGTTTCCAGTGCCTTAATTACTGCCTCTTGGTTCTGCAACCTCATCTCAGTTCTATTTATGAATGCATCTATTATTTTGATGAAGTTGCTATTCTTTGCCATGTATGATTCAGTTTTCATCATGAATGTTTTCAAAGAATTTTCCAAGGAACTTATAGGCTGCTGCTGCATCTGTGGCGGCGGCATTGGCTGCTGGACCTGCGGCGGCGGCAGATGTTGCATTGGTTGCTAGAATCCTAAGGGTTGAGTGGTTGGATTTAAGGCATTGTTAGGATTACTCCATGAAAAGTTTGGATGCCTCTTCCATGAGGGGTTGTATGTGTTGGACATCATACTGTTTCGGTTATAGTTTCCAACATACATGTTAGATTCTTGATTCTGCATGCATTCAGAAGAATTGTGGTTACCTCCACATAAATTGCAAAAAGAATCAATGACCTTAATCTCCTGGGTATTTTGCTGTAGCTGCATGTTTTGCACCATCTTGGTAAGAGAGGCCAATTGTGCTGCCACTGAACTTGATGTTTCTAATTCATTCAGTGTGGCTTGGCGTCTTACTCCTCCTCGCCTAGATGTAGGGAATTGAAAATCATTCTTTGCGAGTTTGTTCAGTATTTCAATAGCTTCCTCAGGTGCTTTATCAAGGAGTGTTCCATTTGCCGAGGCATCTAACATCATCCTTGTCGGGGCATTCGTGGCATTATAGAACATAGTCACTTGTGTCCATAGGGGAAATCCACGCAATGAACACTTGTGCAATAACTCTCTGTAGCGCTCCCATGCCTCGTACATAGGTTCATCGTCTGCCTGTCGAAAAGAAGTGATTTCTTTACGAATTCGATCATATAGATTTTTAGGATTAAAGCGTGTAATGAAATCTTAGCATAATTCACTCCAAGATCCTATTGATCGTGCTGGAATGCTATTTAACCATGTTTTTGCCCTATCCCTCAGTGAATAGGGGAATAATTTCAATCTCAAGGCGTCTTCATGGACTCCTTGGATTTTGAATGAATTGCATATCTCCATGAATGACTTGAGGTGCTGCCTGACATCTTCAGTCATAGACCCACCAAGCTGTCCAATAGTGTTGAGCATATTGAACATGACAAATTTTAGCTCAAAGTGGGTTGCTTTGATCTCTGGTGTAACGACTCCTGGATTTAACCCATTCAAATCCTCTTCCAAGAAGTCTCGAACAGTAAGCTGCCGCGGCCTTGGTGGTGGCGAAAGACCTCCATTGCCGGCAGGTAAGTTTTGTCCTACCGGATGATCTGCCATAGCTCCTTGGATTTGTCTCCTCAACCTTTTCCGTGTACGTTCGATCTCTGGATCTAGTTCGTACAAAGGGTTGGTTGGGTTGGCCCTGGTCATACACCAAGAAAAAACAAAGTGAAATAAAAAATAAAAAATAAAATAAAAAGCAAGAAAATAATGAAAACAAAATTTAGTTGCCAATCCCCGGCAAAGGCGCCAAAAACTTGTTGCGTGTCAAAAGTGCGCAAATAGTGCAAGTGAACACGTCGCAAGTAATAAAGTGATAAGTATATCAGATATCGTCTCCACAGGGATTGGTCTACATAATATGCCCTCTTCGTCTTCTTGTTCTGTAAAAAGAAATAAAATACAAACACAAGTAAATTGGGGTTTGATGAAACTAAATAAAGAGAACTAAATAAAAAGAGAAAATTAGATAAAGAAAGTGGCCAGGATCCAGTTGTGTTGTATAATGGATTCAATTGACTTGTCTCTGTCCAATGCAATCGCACAACACTGCCTCGGCAGTACTGCAGTTTACTGCCTCGACATCACTGATGCTCGTCCGCCGCGGCAATCTCTTGCTCTTGGGTGGACTTTACCAAAGTTCGGCAAAGTGTCCATTAATGCCTCCGCTTATCTCTAAGTCGAAGTACTGTTGATGACCAGTCCTTGATGATACCTCTTGGCGTGAATCAATTGTAATCACCAACTAATCCCACACTTCTCTTAGCCGCTGAAACTCTTAACCTATCTCTAGGCCGAGTTAGTGTTTCCCGATTGAAACACCGTACTTATTCCTTTCGTGAATCTAACTCTCTCGATATTAGATAAATGGATTACTTGCAAACTTCTCTCTCGAACCTGAATGCAAGAACAAAGAATGGCAAAGAATAAGTAAACTTTGATACTTTATTGCATTGAAACAAGAAACAAGGTTCAATCTCCTCACACTAATACGCTACAACCTTCACCTAAGCCTAGAGAAAACTAGAACATAATGTAAAGAAAAGAAAACTCTGAAAGATGAAGTCGGCTAGGTCTAAACTCTTTGTGCCGAAAACTCTTCTCCTCTCTCTTCTTGGACGGCTAGGTCTTATATAGGCTTGGTCTAGGGCAAACATTTCCTAAGTAGGAGTATAACTTGGAGTAGGACACAAGTCAAGTCCATATATAAAATATTTCCAAGTTTACTCCAACTAAGATTTGTTTACACGTGGCCTTTGACTTGGGCTTTCCATGTGCTACCCAGCTCGGATTCATGCGCTGCTTGTCCAGAAACGTCCAGCTCATTTTTCTCTTCAAGTCACCTACAATATCGCTACTTGTCTTTCGGCTGCTGCCTCGGCATCAGGTCCTGCCTCGGCCACGTTGCTGTCGCGGTAATAGTTTTTCTGCACAGATGTAAAAATGTAGTAAAACTTGCCTTTTCTATAAATATCATCTTTATAAGCATAACCTCTAAATATATCACATTAAGTGTATGCACTGGTCCAAGTAGGTGTAGATTTGATAACTAATGCCCATAAAAGGTGTAAAAAGTGATAGTGAGTTGAGCACTTATCAATTGGCATAAAAGACTTGCAACTAGTATATAAAGGTCGATAAGTGATCTACACCAACAAAGTCAAAGTGGGAATATAGAACCGTAGAGGGTTTAGATATTATAATACACCGTAAAAGGCGTTGGGGAAAACCTTATTAGTATAAATTGACGTATAAGTGGTCTTCAAAGGTAACTTGTTTGTAAAAAAGACACCATAAAATGTGTTGGAGAGATCCCTATGTAAGGGTAGTGTATGCAGATGATTATATAAGATATCATAAAATAAATAGTAGTCCAAAAGGTATATGATATTGGAGAAAGTAAGAGAGACAAACCACAATAAACATGATCAAAAGGGAACAAATTGAAATATGTAAGTAAAAACAAATACGAAATAGTAGAAGACGACTTAATGGATCGAACCGAAATTAAAAAATCAATATTAAAAACCTATACTCATTGAGATGGCAAACCGAGAAGCACCTTGGTGGATAGGATTCGGTGAGATGGCGAAAACATCCATTGGTAAAACCATGAGATAAGTGATAATCCCTGATTACCAAGGGTTTACGTTTCTTGGAACAATACACCAAAGATGGTGTTGGAATGTGGAGCATTAAAGTAAGAAACCAGGATAAAGAAGAGAACTATCAATGATTTATCAAATCGAATAAAAAGCTCAAAATTTGTGATTAAGCTGCATAATTAGGTTCAAAATCCCATAAAAAACAATTTGAACTCATAAAATTTGATTTAATATCATTTTCGATCGTTTTGTAGGGTTCAGAGCGTTCAAGCCTAAAAGGGCTTTATAGTGAACCTGTTCGAATTTTAACCTAGTAAAAATCTCAAAATTTGAGATGAAGCTGTATAATTAGGTTCAAAAACCCATAATTAAAAATCTGAACTCATAAAATTTGATTTAATATCATTTTCGATCGTTTTGTAGGATTCAGAGAGTGCATGTCTAAATGGGCTTTATAGTGAACCTATTCGAATTTTAACAGAGTAAAAAGCTCAAAATTTGAGATTAAGTTATATAATTAGGTTCAAAATCTCATAATTAACTATTTGAACTCATAAAATTTGATTTCATATCATTTTCGATCGTTTTCTACGGTTCAGAGCTTGTATGCCTAGATGTGCATTATAGTGAACCCGTTCAAATTTTAACCGAGTAAAAAGCTCAAAATTTGAGATTAAGCTTCATAATTAGGTTCAGTAGCACATAATTAACAATTTGAACTCATAAAATTTGATTTAATATCATTGTCGATCATTTTGTAGGATTTAGAGCGTGCATATCTAAATGGGCTTTATAGTGAACCTGTTCGAATTTTAATAGAGTAAAAAGCTCAAAATTTGAGATTAAGTTATATGATTAGATTTAAAATCCCACAATTAACAATTTGAAGTCATAAAATTTGATTTCATATCATTTTCGATCGTTTTCAAGGGTTTAGAGCATGCAAGCCTAAATGGGTTTATAGTGATCCTCTTTGAATTTTAAACGAGTAAAAAGCTCAGAATTTGTGATTAACCTGCATTATTAGGTTCAAAAACCCATAAATAATAATTTGAAGTCGTAAAATTTGATTTAATATCATTTTCGATCATTTTGTAGGGTTTAGAGCGTGCATGCCTAAATGGGCTTTATAGTGAACTTGTTCTAATTTTAACCTAGTAAAAAACAAAAAAAATGATTTTAAGCTGTATAATTAGGTTAAAAAGCCCTTAATTAACAATTTGAACTCATTAAATTTGATTAAGCTGCATAATTAAGTTCAAAATCCCATAGTTAAATATTTGAACTCATAAAATTTGATTTAATATCATTTTCGGTCGTTTTCTAGGATTCAGAGCGTGCATGTCTAAATTGGCTTTTATAGTGAACCAGTTCGAATTTTAACCGAGTAAAATGCTCAAAATTTGAGATTAAGCAATATAATTAGGTTCAATATCACATAATTAACAATTTGAACTCATAAAATTTGATTTTATATCATTTTCGATCGTTTTCTAAGGTTTAGAGCGTGCATGCCTAAATGGGCTTATAATGAAACTGTTCGAATTTTAACCGAGTAAAATGCTCAAAATTTGAGATTAACTAGTATAATTAGGTTTAGAATCCCATAATTAATAATTTAAACTCATAATATTTGATATCATATCATTTTTTATCGTTTTCTAGGGTTCAGAGCGTGCATGTCTAAATGGGCTTTTATAGTGAACCTGTTAGAATTTTAACCGAGTAAAAAGCTTTAAATTTGATATTAAGTTTGTATAATTAGGTTCGAAATCCCATAATTAACAATTTAAACTCATAAAATTTCATTTAATATCATTTTTGATCGTTTTCTAGGGTTAAGAGCGTGCATGCCTAAATGGGCTTATAGTGAACCTATTTGAATTTTAACCGAGTAAAGTGCTCAAAATTTGAGATTAAGGTGTATAATTAGGTTCAAAAGTCCATAATTAACAATCTGAACTCATAAAATTTTATTTAATATAATTTTTGATCGTTTTGTAGGATTTAGAGTGTGCATGTCTAAATGGGTTATGTTATATAGTTAAGTTCAAAATCACATAATTAACAATGTGAACCTGTTCAAATTTTAACAGACTAAAAAGCTCTAAATTTGAGATTAAGTTATATAGTTAGGTTCAAAATCACATAACTAACAATTTTCACTCATAAAATTTGATTTAATATCATTTTCGATCATTTTCTAGGGTTCAGAGAGTTCATGTCTAAATGGCATTATAGTGAACCTGTTTGAATTTTAACCGAGTAAAAACTCAAAATTTGTGATTAAGCTGTATAATTATGTTCAAAATCACATAGTTAAAAATTTGAACTCATAAAATTTGATTTAATATCAATTTCGAACATTTTCTAAGATTCAGAGCGTGCATGCCAAAATGGGCTTATAATGAACTTGTTCGAATTTTAACCGAGTAAAATGCTCAAAATTTGAGATTAAGCAATATAATTAGGTTCAAAATCCCATAATTAACAATTTGAACTCATAAAATTTGATTTTATATCATTTTCGATCATTTTCTAGGGTTTAGAGAGTGCATGCCTAAATGGGCTTATAGTGAACCTGTTCGAATTTTAACCGAGTAAAATGCTCGAAATTTGAGATTAACTAGTATAATTAGGTTCAAAATCCCATAATTAATAATTTAAACACATAAAATTTGATTTTATATCATTTTTTATCGTTTTTGAGGGTTTAGAGCGTGCAAGTCTAAATGGGCTTTTATAGTGAACCTGTTAGAATTTTAACCGAGTAAAAAGCTTTAAATTTGATATTAAGTTGTATAATTAGGTTCGAAATCCCATAATTAACAATTTGAACTAATAAAATTTGATTTAATATCATTTTCGATCGTTTTCAAGGGTTTAGAGTGTGCATGCCTAAATGGGCCTATAGTGAACCTATTCGAATTTTAACCGAGTATAATGCATAAAATTTGAGATTAAGCTGTATAATTAGGTTCAAAATCACATAATTAACAATTTGAACTCATAAAATTTGATTTCATATGATTTTCGTTCGTTTTGTAGGGTTTAGAGTGTGCATGCCTAAATGGGCTTTATAGTGAACCTGTTCGAATTTTAACCTAGTAAAAAGCAAAAAAATTTGAGATTAAGATGTATAATTAGGTTCAAAATACAATAATTAACAATTTGAACTCATAAAATTTGATTTCATATCATTTTCGTTCGTTTTGTAGAATTTAGAGCGTGCAAGTCTAAATGGGCTTTATAGTGAACCTGTTCGAATTTTAACCGAGTAAAAGACTCAAAATTTGAGATTAAGTTATATAATTTGGTTCAAAATCCCATAATTAACAATTTGAACTCATAAAATTTGATTTCATATCATTTTCGTTCGTTTTGTAGGATTTAGAGCGTACAAGTCTAAATGGGCTTTTATAGTGAACCTGTTCGAATTTTAACCGAGTAAAAGACTCAAAATTTGAGATTAAGTTATATAATTAGGTTCAAAAGCCCATAATTAACTATCTGAACTCATAAAATTTGATTTCGTATCATTTTTGATCGTTTTCTAGGGTTAAGAGCGTGCATGCCTAAATGGGATTATAGTGAACCTGTTCGAATTTTAACCGAGTAAAATGCTCAAAATTTTAGATTAAGCTTTATAATTAGGTTCAAAAGCCCATAATTAACAATTTGAACTCATAAAATTTGATTTTATATCATTTTTTATCGTTTTTGAGGGTTTAGAGCGTGCAAGTCTAAATGGGCTTTTATAGTGAACCTGTTAGAATTTTAACCGAGTAAAAAGCTTTAAATTTGATATTAAGTTGTATAATTAGGTTCGAAATCCCATAATTAACAATTTGAACTAATAAAATTTGATTTAATATCATTTTCGATCGTTTTCAAGGGTTTAGAGTGTGCATGCCTAAATGGGCCTATAGTGAACCTATTCGAATTTTAACCGAGTATAATGCATAAAATTTGAGATTAAGCTGTATAATTAGGTTCAAAATCACATAATTAACAATTTGAACTCATAAAATTTGATTTCATATGATTTTCGTTCGTTTTGTAGGGTTTAGAGTGTGCATGCCTAAATGGGCTTTATAGTGAACCTGTTCGAATTTTAACCTAGTAAAAAGCAAAAAAATTTGAGATTAAGATGTATAATTAGGTTCAAAATACAATAATTAACAATTTGAACTCATAAAATTTGATTTCATATCATTTTCGTTCGTTTTGTAGAATTTAGAGCGTGCAAGTCTAAATGGGCTTTATAGTGAACCTGTTCGAATTTTAACCGAGTAAAAGACTCAAAATTTGAGATTAAGTTATATAATTTGGTTCAAAATCCCATAATTAACAATTTGAACTCATAAAATTTGATTTCATATCATTTTCGTTCGTTTTGTAGGATTTAGAGCGTACAAGTCTAAATGGGCTTTTATAGTGAACCTGTTCGAATTTTAACCGAGTAAAAGACTCAAAATTTGAGATTAAGTTATATAATTAGGTTCAAAAGCCCATAATTAACTATCTGAACTCATAAAATTTGATTTCGTATCATTTTTGATCGTTTTCTAGGGTTAAGAGCGTGCATGCCTAAATGGGATTATAGTGAACCTGTTCGAATTTTAACCGAGTAAAATGCTCAAAATTTTAGATTAAGCTTTATAATTAGGTTCAAAAGCCCATAATTAACAATTTGAACTCATAAAATTTGATTTCATATCATTTTCGATCGTTTTCTAGGATTTAGAGCGTGCATGCCTGAATGAGTTTATAATGAACCGGTTCGAATTTTAACGGAGTAAAATGCTCAAAATTTGAGATTAAACTGTATAATTAGGTTAAAAATCCCATAATTAAAACTTTGATCTCATAAAATATGATTTAATATAATTTTCGATTGTTTTGTAGGGTTCAGAGCGTTCATGTCTAAATGGCATTACAGTGAACCCGTTTGAATTTTAACCGAGTAAAAACTCAAACTTTGTGGTTAAGCTGCATAATTATGTTCAAAATCACATAGTTAAAAATTTGAACTCATAAAATTTGATTTAATATCAATTTCGATCATTTTCTAGGATTCAGAGCGTGCATGCCAAAATGGGCTTTATAGTGAACTTGTTCGAATTTTAACCGAGTAAAAAGCTCAAAATTTGAAATTAAGTTATAAAAGTAGGTTCAAAATCTCATAATTAACAATTTGAACTCATAAAATTTGATTTCATATAATTTTCGATCGTTTTCTAGGCGTAGAGTGTGCATGTCTAAATGGGAATTTTAGTGAACTCGTTTGAATTTTAACACAGTAAAAAGCTTAAAATTTGAGATTAAGATGCATAATTAGGTTCAAAAGCTCATGATAAACAATTTGAACTCATAAAATTTGATTTAATATCATTTTCGATCATTTTGTAGGGTTGAGAGCATGCATGTCTAAATGGGCTTTATAGTGAACCCGTTAGAATTTTAATCGAGTAAAATGCTCAAAATTTGAGATTAAGTTGTATAATTAGGTTCAAAATCCCATATTTAAAAATTTGAACTCATAAATTTTGATTTTATATCATTTTTAAGGATTTAGAGCATGCATGTCTAAATGGGCTTTATAGTGAACCTATTCAAATTTTAACAGAGTAAAAAGCTCAAAATTTGAGATTAAGCTGTATAATTAGATTTAAAATCCCATAATTAATAATTTAAACTCATAAAATTTGATTTATTATCATTTTTGATCGTTTTCTAGAGTTGAGAGCGTGCATGTCAAAATGGGCATTATTGTGAATCCATTCAAATTTTAACCGACTAAAAAGCTCAAAATTTTTGATTAAGCTATTTAATTAGGTTCAAAAGCCTATAATTAAAAATTTGAACTCATAAAATTTGATTTAATATCATTTTGAATCTTTTTGTAAGGTTCAGAGCGTGCATGTCTAAATGGGCTTTAAAGTAAACCCGTTCGAATTTAACGGAGTAAAAACCTCAAAATTTGTGATTAAGTTATATAATTAGGTTCAAAATCCCATAATTAACAATTTGAACTCATAAAATTTGATTTCATATCATTATCGATCGTTTTCAAGGGCTCAGAGCGTGCATGCCTAAATGGGCATTATAGTGAACCCGTTCGAATTTTAATTGTGTGAAAAGCTCAAAATTTGAGATTAAGATGTATAATTAAGCTCAATAGCCCATAATCAACAATTTGAAATCATAAAATTTGTTTTAATATTATTTTTGATCATATTGTAGGATTCAGGTTGAGCATGTCTAAATGGACTTTATAGTAAACCATTTCGAATCTTAGCCGAGTAAAATGCTCAAAATTTGAGTTTAAGCTGTATATATAGGTTAAAAAGCCCATAATTAACAATCTGAACTCATAAAATTTGATTTAATATAATTTTCGATAGTTTTGTAGGATTCAGAGCGTGCATGTTTAAATGGGTTTTATAGTGAACCTTTTTGAATTTTAACTGAGTTAAAAACTCAAAATTTAAGATTAAGTTATATAATTAGGTTCAAAATCACATAATTAACAATATGAACTCATAAAATTTTATTTAATATCATTTTCGATCGTTTTGTAGGATTCAGAGCGTGCATGTCTAAATGGGCATTATAGTGAACCCGTTCGAATTTGAACCGAGTAAAAAGCTCAAAATTTGAGATTACGTTATATAATTAGGTTAAAAATCCCATAATTCACAATTTCAACACATAAAATTTGATTTCATTTTATTTTCGATCGTTTCTTAGGGTTCAAAGCGTGCATGTCTAAATAGGCTTTATCGTGAACTTGTTCGAATTTTAACCAAGTAAAATGCTCAAAAATTGAGATTAAGTTATATAATTAGATTTAAAAGCCCATAATTAACAATTTGAACTCATAAAATATGATTTAATATCATTTTCGATCGTTCTGTAAGGTTCAAAGAGTTGCATTTCTAAATGGGCTTTATAGTGAACTCGTTCGAATTTTAACTGAGTAAAAAGCTCAAAATTTGAGATTACGTTATATAATTAGGTTAAAAATCCCATAATTCACAATTTCAACACATAAAATTTGATTTCATATCATTTTCGATCATTTTCAAGGGTTCAGAGCGTGCATGACTAAATGGGTATTATAGTGAACCCGATCGAATTTTAACTTAGTAAAAAGCTCAAAATTTGATATTAAGCTGTATAATTTGGTTGAAAAGCCCATAATTGAAAATTTGAAATCATAAAATTTGATTTAATATCATTTTCAATCATTTTGTAGGGTTCAGATCGAGTATGTCTAAATTGACTTTATAGTAAACAAGTTTGAATTTTAATCGAGTAAAATGCTCAAAATTTGAAATTATGTTGTATAATTAGGTTCAAAATCCCATAATTAACAATTTGAAATCATAAAATTTGATTTAATTGTTAGGACCGTCGGCACACCCCATGGCGCAGTGGAACAAAATTACGATGGTCTTTCCAGTGATCCATGTACGTTTAATCCAAAATCGGGAGGAAGAGATGCGATGAATTACATTGGGTTCCTTGATAAGCAGCAAAACACAGCAACTAGATTTGCTACAATTATGATCGTTCGACAATTCAAATCTTTAGCTTCCACGAATATCGTCTCGGCCTCTACTTAGTTCACCTGGTTGAGAGAGCAAAATCTCGAAAAAACTGTTTTTAGTGATTCTAGGGTTTGGGAATTCAGAAGTCTCTGATGTGGCTGCTAGACCAAAAGATCCTTTATATAGGTGTAACCGTAGGTATAAGAGTTTGATTCCGAATTTGTTTATAGGAAATAATTACATTAATTATTTCCTTAAATTTCGGAATTTATATTTAATTCGAATTTAAAAGGGATATAATTGCTTTAATTATATCCTTTATTTAAAATTCGGAATTAAATATAATCTACTTATACTTATATATATTTTTGCTCCTTTTCAACCATTGGGTGTGACCCTGTAGGCTCATTGTAACGTTAGTAATAATATTAGAACAATTCTAATATTACAAACAATGAGTGACATCTAGCAAAATATCGTTGTCATCTAAGTTACAAGAGATCATGATTCGATGTACCATGTCTGTGACCAACTATCTTAATGTATTATATCCTTTTGTCCTTTTATATCTTTAATAGGCACAAGTCTTGGAATAGTCACACTCGTATAGCCTATTTTAATGTTTCTTGATATCTAGAGTGGACTACTTTTAATGAATAATTTGTGATATCTCATATCAACGTATTCAAGCATGACCATACATTTCTAGTCTCACTCAATCAAGTGGCCTTTGATATATTTTCCTATTATGTAGGAAGGACAAATCCTATCTTCATCATTCACATCTCACTACATATATTGTAATATGTCAAATGTTAGTTTTTATAGTGTAACTAATTACGAGACACGTTTAACTACATCAAAACATAAAACAACATATGTTGAGATAGTAATAATCTCAAGTCTAAGGATCATACATATAGTTGTCACTATGAGCAATATCGTGATCGTCACATAATAATCCAAGATATATGCTCATAGTGGGTCAATCCAATATATTATTCTCTACTAATATATTCATGTATTAATTATGATATCTCTATGCCAATGACAACTCATTGTCATCAATTAATCACATGTTAGTCTTAAGCGTGGCGATCATCCGTGTGTACTTTACATCTCTAATACTGAGCGACTCAGTGTGACGATCATGCTTCTGTTGCATCAGAGGATTCGTCAAGGGATCAACAATGTTATCATCCGTGTGTACTTTACATATCTCCACATCTCCTCGATCTATGATCTCTTGAATGAGATGGAAGCGTCTAAGAATATGTTTGGATCGTTGATGAGATCTTGGTTTCTTTGCTTGTGCAATGGCTCCATTGTTGTCACAACGGAGTTCTATAGCATCTGATATGCTTGGAACAACCCCTAGTTCGGATATGAACTTTTTGATCCAAACAGCTTCCTTTGCTGCTTCACTGGCTTCTTAAGGCATACGATACATCTGGTCGAGTACATATCATGGCATACATGATAGAACCAATAGCTGAAGCATATGGAATCTTACTCATTCGTTCTCTTTCTTGTGGAGTTGAAGGACACATTTCCTTCGAAAGAGATATACCATGTCTCATAGGTAAGAATCCTTTCTTGGATTCTTCCATACTGAATCTTTTCAGAACTTTGTCTATATATGTACTTTGACTCAGACCTAGAAGTCGTCTAGATCTATCTCTATAGATCTAAACCCCTAAGATATATGCTGCCTCACCCAAATCTTTCATAGAGAAACAACTACCTAACCAAGTCTTAACCGACTGTAAGGTAGGTATGTCATTTCCTATGATAAGTATGTCATCTACATACAAGATTAGGAAAGAAACAATGCTCCCACTAGTCTTCTTGTAAACACAAGGCTCATCTTCGTTATTGATAAAACCAAACTCTTTGATCGCATCATTGAAACAAAGATTCCAGCTTTGAGAAGCTTGCTTCACTCCATAAATGGACCTTTGTAGCTTACAAACCTTTCCAGCATTTCCTCGAGCGACAAAACCTTCTGGTTGTTTCATATACACATCCTCTTCAAGTTTTCCATTAAGGAAAGCGGTTTTGACGTCCATTTGCCAAATTTCATAATCATGGAATGTAGCTATGGCAAGCAAGATCCAGATGAATTTAAACATAGCTACAGGGGAGAAAGTTTCGTTATAGTCAATACCATGAACTTATCGAAAACCTTTTAGCGACTAGTCGCCCCTTGTATGTTTGTATGTTTCCATCCATGTCGGTTTTCTTCTTAAAAACCCATTTACACCCTATAGGTTTTACCCCTTCAGGTGATTCAACCAAAGTCCATACTTGGTTGAATGACATGGATTCCATCTCAGATTTCATGGCCTGAAGCCATTTCTCAGAGTCTGGGCTCGATACTGCCTCTCGATACTTGGTTTACTCCATGCGTGGTAATGAGAAATCCATATCTCTCAAGTGCATGGCGTTCTCTTGTGGACCTCCGCAGTGATTGTGTTTCTAAATCTGTTGACTGTTCCTCAACAATTTGTGGAACATGTTCAATTTCAAGCTCAGTGAATTGTTGTTCTTGAACTTCTCCAAGTTCAATGTCTCTACCCTTTCCTTTCTTATTGAGAAATTCTCTTTCGAGAAAAACTCTTATTCGAGCAACAAACACTTTGTTCTCTTTAGGGTTAAAGAAATAATATACCTTAGTTTATTTGGGATATCTAACAAAATTACACTTATGAGATTTGGGTTCGAGCTTTGTAGACATCTGATGTTTGAAATATGCTTCGCAACCCCAAATCTTCATAAAAGACATACTAGGACGTTTTCCAGTCCATATCTCATATGGTGTCTTTTGAACAGATTTAGACGGAACACGATTTAAAGTGAAAGCAGTTGTTTCTAGTGCATGTCCCCAGAAACAAGTTGGAAGATCACTATGACTCATCATTGATCGAACCATGTCTAACAAAGTTCGATTCCTCCTCTCAGAAACTCTATTCCACTATGGTGTACTTGGTGGAGTAAGTTGTGAGACAATCCCACATTCTTTAAGGAGTTCATCAAATTCTATGCTTAAGTATTCTCCACCTCGATATCATCGAAGTGCTTTGATACTCTTACCTAGTTGATTTTGTACTTGATTCTTGAATACTTTAAACTTTTCGATAGCCTCAGATTTATGGCGCATAAGGTAAATGTAACCATATAGACTGGAGTCATCAATGAAAGTGATGAAGTACTGAAATCCACCTCTAGCTTGTGTGTTCATTGGTCTACATACATCACTATGTATTAATCCCAATAAATCACTTGCTCGCTCACTTTTACCATTAAAAGGAGCCTTAGTCATTTTTACTAATAAGCAAGATTCACATACATCCAGTTGTTCGAATACAAATGAATCTAAGAATCCATCTTTATGGAGTTTTGATATGCGTTTCTCACTTATATGGCCTAAACAACAATGACAGAGATAAGTTTGATTTGAGTCATTTGTTTTTGATCTTTCGGTATTTATGTTATAAATAACATTTTCTAGATTTAAAATATATAAGCCATTAACCAATTGTGTCGAACCATAAAAAAACATTATCGAGAAAAAAAGAACAACAATTATTCTTAATAATAATCTCAAAGCCAATCTTGTCCAAACAAGAAATATAAATAATGTTTTTAGTCAAACTAGGCACAAAATAACGATCTTCTAAATGTAAATCAAGTCCACTAGGTAAAGATAAAACATATGTTCCTATAGCTAATGCAGCAACTCTTGCTACATTTCCCACTCGTAGGTCTACGTCTCCCTTAGCTAGATTCCTTCTCTTTTGCAGTCCCTGTACAGAAGTACATATATGAGAACCATAACTGGTATCTAATACCCAAGAAGAAGATGTTGACAGATTCACATCAATAACATAAATATCTGAAGTAGATGCACCATCTACTTTTGCTTTCTTAACCTCTTCAAGGTAGATGGGGTAGTTTCTTTTCCAGTGTCCGGTCTTATTGCAGTGGAAACATTTTTCTTCCTTGCTAACTCCCCCTTTGGGTTTCAGTGCATCATGTCCTTTGGGCATAGGCTTACCTTTACCCTCGTACTTTGCCACTAGTTTTCCCTTTCCTTTGTCCTTTCGGACCATCAGAATGGGCTTAGGTCCAACCTTAGTCATATTTTTCTCAGCAGTTCGTAACATGCTAGGTAACTGTGGCAAAGTTTTCTTAATTTCATTCATGTTGAAATTAAAGACAAATTGATTGAAGGTATTCGACAACGATTGCAGAATAACATCAGTAGCTAATTCATCCTTGAGAGGAAAACCTAGCTTTTCCAACGTTTGGATATAGCCTATCATCTTAATGACATGAGCTCCTACAGGAGATCCCTCTACCATTTTGCACTGAAATATAGATTTAGAGGTCTCATACCTCTCTTGACGTGCTTGCTCCTCATATATTTCTTTGAGGTTTTGAATCATATCATATGCAACCATGTCCTCATGTTGCTTCTGAAGATTAGGAGTCATGGTAGCAAGCATAAGACATCCGACATCTAACATGTCATCCATATGTTTCTTAAACTTGTCTTTGTCAGCTCTAGAAGCATTAGTTGCCGGTTCATCTGGAACAAGTTCTTCAATGACATATTCCTTTCTTTCCTGTTTGAGAACAATTCTCAAATTGCGGAACCAATCAAGAAAGTTTATGCCGTTGAGTTTCTCCTTCTCAAGGAGTGATCGCAGTGATATAGTGTTATTTGCCATTTAAATCTACAACAATGGAAATACATAATATAAATTTACCAATTTGAAATATTATAAATAGGCCTTTGTTTATAAAATACTTCCACTATTTTGTTCAAAATTAAAAAACCCTCTCATTTTTAATTTCGGAAAAATTTGACAAAATTTTTTCTAGTGAGCGAGGATCCATAATTCACCAATTTCCTAAATCAGATTTGGCTTTTCTTTTAGGATAGAGGTTATTTAGGTAAGTAACCCTTTACTAATTACATCTCATGTAACTCCTCCATTTGGTGAACAACTCTTATTCAGTCATCTCATGACTTCACCAAATACTTAGTCTTTAGGTTTCTAATCCTATTAGAACAACCTAACTAAGCTATTACCAATATTTTGACCGACGAACATCACTTGCTTATTCTTCGCGTTTAACCAAGATGGACTTATGTGTCAATGCTTTGGCAAAACCCACATAAGATCGATCAAGGCCTTAACGAGGGCAAATATTGGACGACTAAATTTAACTTAGATTATTTGAGGGAAAACTTTAACTATCTCATCGTTATTTCTTTTAATTTGGCCCTTATTGATCTCATCAATATATACGAGTAGAATATATATATCATACATTGCATCACATACATGATAGATATAAAACAATAGGATTGCAATGGGTATAGACCAAAATAAAGAACTAAGGTGGCCCATCCCAAGCCAATGGGAGAACCTTAAAACCCTAATTCAATACTAAAACTGCTTTTCAAGCATCTTCTCGCCTTTCCTCCAAACGTCTCGATGGCTTCTTGGAATAATATTACAATTATAGAAACTCATTTTACATACGAGGGAGTAAGATGAGAAGAGAAGTAAAAAAGAGATAGAGAAAGGCGTGACACGCAGGCCGTATTTAAAATTTATAACTATTATAATAGCATGAGCTATAACCATGCATGTCAAACACCGTGCAAAGCAAACATATCATATATATGCTATCACAAAATCGTTAATATTACCAATATGGGCCTACAATCTATGTTGCCTACGAAGGGGTCAAGGGGGATTTGATAAGATTTGATAAGATTTATCAACAGAATCGCGTTTTCGAAATTTTTAAATCCCTTAGATTTTCCATATCGGAATAACAATTATTCATTTTTCCTTGATGCGATCTACAATCGCACTTCCGCCGATCACTATGTCAACGATTGACATATGATTATCATAAAAACCCTTGTAGCAACATGACGACTGTAATTAACAGATTAACATATTAATCATATTCCTAATCGACTACCTATATCAATATTTATATCACCGATATAGTAAAACAAATCATGCATCTCATACATATCGTATCGCCCAAGTATTTAACCCGATTATGGATAGGACAAGTGGCTCTAATACAACTGTTGGGACCGCCGGCACACCCCATGGCGCAGCGGAACAAAATTACGACGGTCTTTCCAGTGATCCATGTACGTTTAATCCGAAATCGGGAGGAAGAGATGAGATGACTTACATTGGGTTACTTGATAAGTAGCAAAAACAACAACTGGATTTGCTACAATCACGATCGTTCGACAATTCGAATCTTTAGCCTCCACGAATATCGTCTCGGCCTCTACTCAGTTCACCCGGTTAAGAGAGCAAAATCTCGAAAAACTATTTTTCGTGATTCTAGGGTTTGGGAATTCGGAATTCTCTGATGTGGCTGCTAGACAAAAAGATCCTTTATATAGGTGTAACCCTAGGTATAAGATTTTGATTCCGAATTTGTTTATAAGAAATAATTACTTTAATTATTTTCTTAAATTTCGGAATTTATATTTAATTCAAATTTAAAAGGGATATTATTACTTTAATTATATCCTTTACTAAAATTCGGGTTAAATATATTCTACTTATACTTATATATATTTTTGCTCCTTTTCAACCATTGGGTGTGACCTTGTAGGCTTATTGTAACGTTAGTAATAATATTAGAACAATTCTAATATTACAAACAATGAGTGATATCTAGCAATATATCATTGTCATCTAAGTTACAAGAGATCATGATTCGATATATCATATCCGTGACCAACTATCTTAATGTATTACATCCTTTTGTCCTTCTATATCTTTAATAGGCACAAGTCTTGGAATAGTCACACTTGTATAACCTATTTTAATGTTTCTTGATATCTAGAGTGGATTACTTTTAATGAATAATTTGTGATATCTCATATCAACGTTTTCAAGCATGGCCATGCATTTCTAGTCTCACTCAATCAAGTGACCTTTGATATATTTTCCTATTATGTAGGAAGGACAAATCCTATCTTGATCATTCACATCTCACTTCATATATTGTAATATGTCCAATGTCAGTTTTTATGGTGTAACTAATTACGAGACACGTTTAACTGCATCAAAACATAAAACAACATACATTGAGATAGTAATAATCTCAAGTCTAAGGATCATACATATAGTTGTCACTATGAGCAATATCATGACTATCACATAATAATCAAAGATATATGCTCATAGTGGGTCAATCCAATATATTATTCTCTACTAATATATTCATGTATTAATTCTTACATCTCTATGTCAATGATAACTCATTGTCATCAATTAATCACATGTTAGTCTTAAGCGTATTATTATTGTCCATACCCATAATAATACTTCACTAAGGATCTTTTAATAATAATACATATATTATTATATGGACCTTATTGTTTCTCAGTTTATGTTATATATTGACCTTATTGTTTCTCAGTTTATGTTATATATTGACCTTATTGTTTCTCAGTTTATGTTATATGGACCTTTATTCAATAAAATTGGTAAATAAAAGTATCCTTAAAATCATCATATGATTGGACTTTGGGCATACTCTAACATTAATATCATTTTCGATCATTTTCTAGGGTTTAGAGCGTGCAAGCCTAAATGGGCTTATAGTGAACCTCTTCGAATTTTAACCAAGTAAAATGCTCAAAATTTGAGATTAAGCTGTATAATTAGGTTTAAAATCCCATAATTAAAAATTTGAAGTCTTAAAATTTGATTTCATATCATTTTCGATCATTTTGTAGGATTCAGAGCGTGCATGTCTAAATTTGCTTTTATAGTGAACCTGTTCGAATTTTAACGGAGTAAAAATCTCAAAATTTGAGATTAATCGGTATAATTAGGTTAAAAATTCCATAATTAACAATTTGAACTCATAAAATTTGATTTCATATCATTTTCAATCGTTTTGTAGGATTCAGAGCATGCATGCCTAAATGGTTTTTTATAGTTAACCTATTCGAATTTTAACCGAGTAAAAAGCTCAAAATTTGAGATTAAGCTGTATAATTAGGTTCAAAATCCCATAATTAAGAATTTGAACTCATAAAATTTGATTTCATATCATTTTCGAATGTTTTCTAGGGTTCAGAGCGTGCATGTCTAAATGGGTTTTCACAGTAAACCTGTTAGAATTTTAACCAAGTAAAAAGCTCAAAATTTGAGATTAAGCTGTATAATTAGGTTCAAAAGGCTATAATTAACAATCTGAACTCATAAAATTTTATTTTATATCATTTTCGATCGTTTTGTAGGATTCTGGGCGTGAATGTCTAAATGGGTTTTTATAGTGAACCTATTCGAATTTTAACCGAGTAAAAAGCTCAAAATTTGAGATTAAGTTGTATAATTAGGTTCAAAAGGCCATAATTAACAATCTGAACTCATAAAATTTTATTTTATATCATTTTCGATGGTTTTGTTGGATTTTGGGCGTGAATGTCTAAATGGACTTTATAGTGAACATGTTCGAATTTTAATAGAATAAAAAACTCAAAATTTGAAATTAAGTTATAAAATTAGTTTCAAAATCCCATAATTAAAAATTTAAACTCATAAAATTTGATTTCATATCATTTTCGATCGTTTTGTAGGATTCAAAGCGTGCATGTCTAAATTGGCTTTTATAGTGAACCAGTTCGAATTTTAACCGAGTAAAAAACTCAAAATTTGAGATTAAGCTGTATAATTAGGTTCAAAATCCCATAATTAACAATTTGAACTCATAAAATTTGATTTCATATCATTTTCGATCGTTTTGTAGGATTGAGAGCATGCATGTCTAAATGTTTTTTTATAGTGAACCTGCTCGAATTTTAACCGAGTAAAAAGCTCAAAATTTGAGATTAAGCAGTATAATTTGGTTCAAAATCCCATAATTAAGAATTTGAACTCATAGAATTTGATTTCATATCATTTTCGATTGTTTTCTAAGGTTCAGAGCGTGCATGCCTAAATGGGCTTATAGTGAACCTGTGATAAGTGCTCAACACACTCTCACTTTATACTCCTTTTATCAGCATTTATCACCAAATATTCACCGACTTGAACCAATGCATGTGCTTAATGTGATATATTTAGAAGTTATACTTTGATAGATAATATTTATAGAAAAAGGCATGTTTTACTGCATTTTCATATCTGTGTAGGAAAACCATTGCCGCGGCAGAGACATGGCCGAGGTAGGACCTGATGCCTAGGCAGCAGCAGGAAGACAGGAAGCAAAGTGATAGGCGATGGAAAGAAAAAAATCCAAGGAACGTGTCTGGACTTGAAGCCCATGATTCGGAGCTGGCTAGCACAAGGAAAAGCCCAAAGGAAGACCACGCGGGAAAGCCCCCTTAGCCGAATTCAAACTTGGAAATATAATATTATTATGTACTTGACTTGTTCCCTACTCCAAGTTGTATTCTACTTAGGAAAGGTTTGCCCTAGGTCTAGCCTATATAAAGACCTAGCCACCCAATGTATCAAAGAGCGGAAATACCTAGGGAGAGACGACTTCTACTCTTGTTTCTTTCCTCTCCATCATGTTCTAAAACCTTCATAGGGTTTAGGTGAAGGTTGTGGAGTATTTGTGAGAGGAGATTGTACTTTATCTTTCATTCAATGCAATAAGAATTATCAAGGTTTGCTTATCCTTTGTTATTCCTTGTTCTTGCATTCAAGCTCGGGAGGGAAGTTTGTGAGTAATCCATTTATCTAAGCTCGGGAGAGTTAGATTCACGAAAGAGGTAAGTACAGTGTTTCAATCGCGAAATACTAACTCGGCCTAGGGATAGGTTAAGAGTTTCAGCGGCTAAAAGAAGTGTGAGATTGGTTGGTGAGTATAATTGGTTCACGCCGGGAGGTATCATCAAGGACTAGTCATAAACAACACTCTGACTTAGGGATAAGCGGAGTCATTCAAGGACACTTTGCCGAACTTTGGTAAGGTCTGCCCACGAGCAACGGATTGCCGCGGCAGACAACGTTATCGCTGCCCAGGCAGTAAACTGCAGTGCTGTTGAGGCAGAGATATATGATTGCATTGGATAAAGACAAGTCAATCAAGTCCACAATACAATACAACTGGATCCTGGCCCATCTTTCTCTCTAATATTTCAACTCTTTTATTTTTATTCAATTACCTTAGTTTAATAAATCACACTCATTCACTTGTGTTTCTTATTTTTCTACAGAGCAAGAAGATAAAGAAAGCATATTAAGTATACCGGTCCCTGAGGAGACGATAACTCGATAAATACTTATCACTTATTACTTGCGATGTGTCCACTTGCACTAAACGCACACTTTTGACACGCGACAACCTGTTCGAATTTTAACCAAGTAAAATCCTCAAAATTTGAGATTAAGCTGTATAATTAGGTTCAAAATACCATAGTTAACAATTTGAACTCATAAAATTTGATTTCATATCATTTTCGATCGTTTTGTAGGATTCAGAGCGTGCATGTCTAAATGGGTTTTTATAGTGAATCTGTTCGAATTTTAACCGAGTAAAATGCTCAAAATTTGAGATTAAGCTATATAATTAGGTTCAGAAGCCGATAATTAACAATTTGAACTCATAAAATTTGATTTCATATCATTTTCGATCGTTTTGTAGGATTCAAAGCGTGCATGTCTAAATTGGCTTTTATAGTGAACCAGTTCGAATTTTAACCGAGTAAAAAGCTCAAAATTTGAGATTAAGTTGTATAATTAGGTTCAAAATCCCATAATTAACAATTTGAACTCATAAAATTTGATTTCATATCATTTTCGATTGTTTTGTAGGATTGAGATCATGCATGTCTAAATGGTTTTTTTATAGTGAACCTGCTCGAATTTTAACCGTGTAAAAAGCTAGAAATTTGAGATTAAGCTGTATAATTAGGTTCAAAATCCCATAATTAAGAACTTGAACTCATAAAATTTGATTTCATATCATTTTCGATTGTTTTCTAGGGTTCAGAGCGTGCATGCTTAAATGGGCTTATAGCGAACCTGTTTGAATTTTAACCAAGTAAAATCCTCAAAATTTGAGATTAAGCTGTATAATTAGGTTCAAAATACCATAATTAACAATTTGAACTCATAAAATTTGATTTCATATCATTTTCGATCGTTTTGTAGGATTCAGAGCGTGCATGTCTAAATGGGTTTTTATAGTGAACTTGTTCGAATTTTAACCGAGTAAAAAGCTCAAAATTTGAGATTAAGTTGTATAATTAGGTTCAAAAGGCTATAATTAACAATCTGAACTCATAAAATTTTATTTTATATCATTTTCAATCGTTTTGTAGGATTCTGGGAGTGCATGTCTAAATGGGCTTTATAGTGTACCTATTCGAATTTTAAAAGAATAAAAAACTAAAAATTTGAAATTAAGTTATAAAATTAGTTTCAAAATCCCATAATTAACAATTTGAATTCATAAAATTTATTTCAAATCATTTTCGATCGTTCTGTAGGATTCAGAGCGTGCATGTCTAAATTGGCTTTTATAATGAACCAGTTTGAATTCTGACCGAGTACAAAGCTCAAAATTTGAGATTAAGTTGTATAATTAGGTTCAAAATCCCATAATAAAGAATTTGAACTCATAAAATATGATTTAATATAATTTTTGATCATTTTCTAGGGTTTAGAGCGTGCATGCCTAAATGGGCTTATAGTGAACCTGTTCGAATTTAACCGAGTAAAATGCTCAAAATTTGAGATTAAGCTATATAATTAGGTTCAAAAGCCCATAATTAATAATCTGAACTCATAAAATTTGATTTAATATCATTTTTGATCGTTTTTTTAGGATTCAGAGCGTGCATGTCTAAATGGGCTATATAGTGAACCTGTTCGAATTTTAACCGAGTAAAAAGCTCAAAATTTGAGATTAAGTTGTATAATTAGGTTCAAAATACCATAATTAAGAATTTGAACTCATAAAATTTGATTTTAATATCATTTTTGATCGTTTTTAGGATTCTGGGAGTGCATGTCTAAATGGTTTTTATAGTGAACCTGTTCGAATTTTAATAGAATAAAAAACTCAAAATTTGAAATTAAGTTATAAAATTAGTTTCAAAATCCCATAATTAAAATTTTGAACTCATAAAATTTATTTCATATCATTTTCGATCGTTTTCTAGGATTCAGAGCGTGCATGTCTAAATTGCCTTTTATAGTGAACCAGTTCGAATTTTAACTGAGTAAAAGGCTTAAAATTTGAGATTAAGCTGTATAATTAGGTTCAAAATCCCATAATTAACAATTTTAACTCATAAAATTTGATTTCACGTCATTTTCGATCGTTTTGTAGGATTCAGAGCGTGCATGTCTAAATTGGCTTTTATGGTGAACCTGGTCGAATTTTAACCGAGTAAAAAGCTCAAAATTTGTGAAAAAGCTTTATATTTAGGTTCAGAAGCCCATAATTAACAATTTGAACTCATAAATATTGATTTAATATCATTTTCGATCCTTCTTTAGGATTCAGAGCATACATGCCTTAATGGCCTTATAGTGAACCTGTTCGAATTTTAACCGAGTAAAATGCTCCAAATTTGAGATTAAGCTCCATAATTAGTTTCAAAATCCCATAATTAACAATTTGAACTCATAAAGTTAGATTTAGTATCATTTTCGATCGTTTTCTAGGGTTTAGAGCGTGAATGCTTAAATGGGCTTATAGTGAACATGTTCGAATTTAACCGAGCAAAATGCTCAAAATTTGGGATTAAGCTATATAATTAGGTTCAAAAGCCCATAATTAACAATATGAACTCATAAAATTTGATTTTAAATCATTTTCGATCGTTTTGTAGGATTCAGAGCGTGCATGTCTAAATGTTTTTTTATAGTGAACCTGCTCAAATTTTAGCCGAGTAAAATGCTCAAAGTTTGTGATTAATCTGTATAATTAGGTTCAAAATCCCATAATTAACAATTTGAACTCATAAAAGTTGATTTAATATCATATTTGATCGTTTTCTAGGATTCAAAGCGTGCATGCCTAAATTGGCATTTATAGTGAACCTGTTCGAATTTTAACCGAGTAAAAAGCTCCAAATTTGAGATTAAGCTGTATAATTAGGTTCAAAATCCCATAATTAAGAATTTGAACTCATGAAATTTGATTTAATATCATTTTTGATCGTTTTTTAGGATTCAAAGCGTGCATGTCTAAACGGGCCTTATAGTAAACCTATTCGAATTTTAACCGAGTAAAAAGCTCAAAATATGAGATTAAGTTGTATAATTAGGTTCAAAATCCCATAATTTACAATTTGAATTCATAAAATTTCATATAATATCATTTTCGATCATTTTGTAAGGTTCAGAGCGTGCATGTCTGAATAGGCTTTATAGTGAACCTGTTCGAATTTTAAATGAGTAAAAAGCTCAAAATTTGAGATTAATCATTATAATTAGGTTCAAAATCCCATAATTAACAATTTGAACTCATAAATATTGATTTAATATCATTTTCTATCGTTTTCTAGGATTCAGAGCATGCATGCTTTAATGGGCTTATAGTGAACGTGTTCGAATTTGAACCAAGTAAAATGCTCCAAATTTGAGACTAAGCTCCATAATTAGGTTCAAAAGCCCATAATTAACAATTTGAACTCTTAAAGTTAGATTTAGTATCATTTTCGATCGTTTTGTAGGGTTTAGAGCGAGGATGTCTAAATGGGCATTATAGTAAACCCGTTCGAATTTTAACAAAGTAAAAAGCTCAATTTTTTAGATTAAGCTGTATAATTAGGTTCAAAAGCCCTTAATTAATAAATTCAACTCATAAATTTTGATCTAATATCATTTTCGATCGTTTTCTAGGGTTTAGAGAGTGTGCATGTCTAAATGGGCTCTATAGTGAACCTGTTCGAATTTTAACAAAGTAAAATGCTTAAAATTTTAGATTAAGCTGTATAATTAGGTTCAGAAGCCCTTAATTACCAATTTGAACTCATAAAATTTGATTTGATATCATTTTTGATCCTTTTCTAGGGTTCAAAGCGTGCATGTCTAAATGGGTTTTATTGTGAAGCCGTTTGAATTTTAACCGAGTAAAAAGCTCAAAATTTAAAATTATGTTGTATAATTAGGTTAAAAAGCCCATAATTAACAATTTGAACCCATAATATTTGATTTCATATCATTTTCGATCGTTTTGTAGGGTTTAGTGCGTGCGTGTCTAAATGGGATTTATAGTGAACCTGTTTGAATTTTAATCGAGTAAAATGCTCAAAATTTGAGATTAAGCTGTACAATTAGGTTCAGAAGCCCGTAATTATCAATTTGATCTCATAAAATTTGATTTCATATCATTTCCGATTGTTTTCTAGGGTTCAGAGGGTACATGCCCGAATGGGCTTATAGTGAACCTGTTCGAATTTTAACCGAGTAAAAAGCTCAAAATTTGAGATTAAGAAGTATAATTAGGTTCAAAATCCCATGATTTACAATTTGAATTCATAAAATTTTCTTTAATATCATTTTCGATCGTTTTGTAAGGTTAGAGCGTGCATGTCTAAATAGGCTTTATAGTGAACCTGTTCGAATTTTAACCAAGTAAAAAGCTCAAAATTTGAAATTAAGTTGCATAATTAGGTTCAAAATCCCATAATTAAGAATTTGAACTTATAAAATTTGATTTCATATCATTTTCGATCGTTTTGTAGGATTCAGGGCGTGCATGTCTGAAAGGGCTTTATAGTGAACCTGTTCGAATTTTAACCGATTAAAAAGCTCAAAATTTTAGATTAAGATGTATAATTAGGTTCAAAATCCCATAATTAACTATTTGAACTCAGTAAAATTTGATTTAATATAATTTTCGATCGTTTTTAAGGTTCAGAGCGTACATACCTAAATGTGCTTATAGTGAACTTTTTTGAATTTTAACCGAGTAAAATACTCAAAATTTGACATTAAGCTGTATAAATAGGTTCAAAATCCCATAGCTAACAGTTTGATCTCACAAAATTTGATTTCATATCATTTTCGATCGTTTTGTAGGATTCAGAGCGTGCATGTCTAAATTGCTTTTATAGTGAACCTGGTCAAATTTTAACCGAGTAAAAAGCTCAAAATTTGAGATTAAGCTGTATAATATTATTCAAAATCCAATAATTAAGAATTTGAACTCATAAAGTTTGAATTAATATCATTTTCGATCGTTTCCTAAGGTTCAGAGCGTCGATGCCTAAATGGGCTTTATAGTGAACCTATTCGAATTTTAACCAAGTAAAATCCTCAAAATTTGAGATTAAGCTGTATAATTAGGTTCGAAATCCCATAATCAACAATTTGAACTCATAAAATTTGATATCTTATTATTTTCGATCGTTTTGTAGGATTCAGAGCGTGCATGTCTAAATTGGCTTTTATAGTTAACCTGTTCGAATTTTAATCGAGTAAAAAGCTCAAAATTTGAGATTAAGCTCTATAATTATGTTCAAAATCTCATAATTAAGAATTTGAACTCATAAAATTTGATTTAATATCATTTTCGATCGCTTTCAAGGATTTAGAGTGTGCATGCCTAAATGGGCTTATAGTGAACCTGTTCTAATTTTAAGCGAGTAAAATGCTCGAAATATGAGATTAAGCTGTATAATTAGGTTCAAAATCCCATAATTAACAATTTGAACTCATAAAATTTGATTTCATATCATTTTCGATCGTTTTATAGGATTCAGAGCATCCATGTCTAAATGGGCTTTTATAGTCAACCTGATCGATTTTTTTTGAATTGAGCCTAATCGAATTTTAACTGAGTAAAAAGCTCAAAATTTGAGATTATGCTGCAAAATTAGGTTCAAAAGCCCATAATTAACAATTTAAACTCATAAAATTTGATTGAATATCATTTTCGATCGTTTTGTAGGGTTTAGAGCGTGCATGTCTAAATGGGTTTTATAGTGTACCCATTCGAATTTTAACCGAGTAAAAAGCTCAAAATTTTAGATTTTAATGTATAATTAGGTTCAAAAGCCCATAATTAACAATTTGAACTCATAAAATTTGATTATTATCATTTTGGATCGTTTTTTAGGGTTCAGAGTGTGCATGTCTAAATAGGTTTAGAGTGAACCTGTTCGAATTTTAACAGAGTAAAAAGCTCAAAATTTTAGATTAAGCTGTATAATTAGGTTCAAAAGCCCTTAATTACCAATTTGAATGCATAAAATTTTATTTAATATCATTTTCGATCGTTTTTTAGGGTTCAAAGCGTGCATGTGTAAATGGGTTTTATAGTGAATCTGTTTGTATTTTACCCAAGTAAGAAGCTCAAAATTTAAGATTATGTTGTATAATTAGGTTAAAAGCCCATAATTAACAATTTGAACCCATAAAATTTGATTTAGTATCATTTTCGGTCGTTTTCTAAGGTTCAGAGCGTGCATATCTGAATGGGCTTATAGTGATCCTGTCCGAATTTTAACTGAGTAAAAAGGACAAAATTTGAGATTAAGATGTAAAATTAGTTTCAAAATCACATAATTTACAATTTGAATTCATAAAATTTTATATAATATCATTTTCGATCGTTTTGTAAGGTTCAGAGCGTGCATGTCTGAATAGGCTATATAGTGAACATGTTCGAATTTTAAATGAGTAAAAAGCTCAAAATTTGAAATTAAGTCGCACAATTAGGTTCAAAATCCTATAATTTACATTTTGAACTCATAAAATTTGATTTCATATCATTTTCGATCGTTTTATAGGATTCAGAGCATCCATGTCTAAATGGGCTTTTATAGTCAACCTGATCGATTTTTTTTGAATTGAGCCTAATCGAATTTTAACTGAGTAAAAAGCTCAAAATTTGAGATTATGCTGCAAAATTAGGTTCAAAAGCCCATAATTAACAATTTAAACTCATAAAATTTGATTGAATATTATTTTCGATCGTTTTGTAGGGTTTAGAGCGTGCATGTCTAAATGGGTTTTATAGTGTACCCATTCGAATTTTAACCGAGTAAAAAGCTCAAAATTTTAGATTTTAATGTATAATTAGGTTCAAAAGCCCATAATTAACAATTTGAACTCATAAAATTTGATTATTATCATTTTGGATGGTTTTTTAGGGTTCAGAGTGTGCATGTCTAAATAGGTTTAGAGTGAACCTGTTCGAATTTTAACAGAGTAAAAAGCTCAAAATTTTAGATTAAGCTGTATAATTAGGTTCAAAAGCCCTTAATTACCAATTTGAATGCATAAAATTTTATTTAATATCATTTTCGATCGTTTTTAGGGTTCAAAGCGTGCATGTGTAAATGGGTTTTATAGTGAATCTGTTTGTATTTTACCCAAGTAAGAAGCTCAAAATTTAAGATTATGTTGTATAATTAGGTTAAAAGCCCATAATTAACAATTTGAACCCATAAAATTTGATTTAGTATCATTTTCGGTCGTTTTCTAAGGTTCAGAGCGTGCATATCTGAATGGGCTTATAGTGATCCTGTCCGAATTTTAACTGAGTAAAAAGGACAAAATTTGAGATTAAGATGTAAAATTAGTTTCAAAATCCCATAATTTACAATTTGAATTCATAAAATTTTATATAATATCATTTTCGATCGTTTTGTAAGGTTCAGAGCGTGCATGTCTGAATAGGCTATATAGTGAACATGTTCGAATTTTAAATGAGTAAAAAGCTCAAAATTTGAAATTAAGTCGCACAATTAGGTTCAAAATCCTATAATTTACATTTTGAACTCATAAAATTTGATTTCATATCATTTTCTATCGTTTTGTAGGATTCAGAGCGTGCATGTCTAAATTGGCTTTTATAGTGAACCTGTTCGAATTTTAACCAAGTAAAAAGCTCAAAATTTGAGATTAAGCTGTATAATTAGTTTCAAAATCCCCTAATTAAGAATTTGAACTCATAAAATTTGATTTAATATCATTTTCGATCGTTTTGTAGGATTCGGAGCGTGCATGTCTGAAAGGGCTTTATAGTGAACCTGTTCGAATTTTAACCGATTAAAAAGCTCCAAATTTTAGAGTAAGTTGTAAAATTAGGTTCAAAATCCCATAATTAACAACTTGAACTCATAAAGTTTGATTTAATATCATTTTCGATCGTTTTTTATGGTTCAGAGTGTGCATGTCTAAATGGGTTTTATAGTGAACCCGTTCTAATTTTAACCGAGTAAAAAGTTCAAAATTTTAGATTTTATTCTACAATTAGGTTCAAAAGCTCTTAATTTACAATTTGAACTCATAAAATTTGATTTAATATCATTTTCGACCATTTTCTAAGGTTCAAAGCATGCATGTCTAAATGGGTTTTATAGTGAACCCGTTCGAATTTTAACCGAGTAAACAACTCAAAATTTTAGATTAATTTGTATAATTAGGTTCAAAATCCCATAATTAATAATTTGAACTCATAAATTTGATTTATTATCATTTTCAATCATTTTCTAGGGTTTAGAGCGTGCATGTCTAAATGGACTTTATTGTGAACCCGTTCGAATTTTAACAGAGTAAAAAGCTTAAAATTTTAGATTAAGCTATATAATTAGGTTCAAAAGTCCTTAATTAACAATTTAAACTCATAAAATTTGATTTAATATCATTTTCGCTCGTTTTATATGGTTCAATGCGTGCATGTCTAAAGGGGTTTTATAGTGAACCCGTTCGAATTTTACCCTTGTAAAAAGATTAAAATTTAATATTATGTTGTATAATTAGGTTAGAAAGCCCATAATTAACAACTTGAACCCATAAAATTTGATTTAATAACATTTTCGATCATTTTGTAGGTTTCAGAACGTGCATATCTAAATGGGTTTTATAGTGAACCCTTTCGAATTTTAACAGAGTAAAAAGCTCAAAATTTTAGATTAACCTGCATAATTAGGTTCAAAAGCCCATAATTAACAATTTGAACTCATAAAATTTGATTTAATATCATTTTCGATCGTTTTGTAGGGTTCAGAGCGTGCATGTCTAAATGAGTTTTATAGCGAACCCTTTCGAATTTAACAGAGTAAAAAGCTCAAAATTTGAGATTAATCTCTATAATTAGGTTTAAAAGCCCAGAATTAACAATTTGAACTCATAAAATTTGATTTAATATCATTTTCGATCGTTTTGTAGGGTTCATAGCGTGCATGTCTAAATGGGCTTTATAATGAACTCGTTCGAATTTTAACCGAGTAAAAAGCTCAAAATTTTAGATTATGTTGTATAATTAGGTTCAAAAGCCATTAATTAACAATTTGAACTCATAAAATTTAATTTAATATCCTTTTCGATTGTTTTCAAGGGTTTAGAGCATGTATGTCTAAATGGGCTTTATAGTGAACCCGTTTGAATTTTAACAGATTAAACAACTCAAAATTTTAGATTAAGCTGTATAATTTGGTTCAAAAGCCCATAATTAACAATTTGAACTCATAAATATTGATTTAATATCATTTTCGATCGTTTTCTAGGACTTAGAGCATGCATGCCTTAATGGGGTTATAGTGAACCTGTTCGAATTTTAACCGAGTAAAATTCTCCAAATTTGAGACTAAGCTCCATAATTAGGTTCAAAAGCCCATAATTAACAATTTGAACTCATAAAGTTAGATTTAGTATAATTTTCGATCGCTTTGTAGGGTTCTGAGCGAGCATGTCTAAATGGGCATTATAGTAAACCCGTTCGAATTTTAACAAAGTAAAAAGCTCAATTTTTTAGATTAAGCTGTATAATTAGGTTCAAAAGCACTTAATTAACAAATTGAACTCATAAATTTTGATCTAATATCATTTTCGAACGTTTTCTAGGGTTTGGAGTATGCATGTCTAAATGGGCTCTATAGTGAACCTGTTCGAATTTTAACAAAGTAAAATGCTTAAAATTTTAGATTAAGCTGTATAATTAGGTTCAAAAGCCCTTAATTACCAATTTGAACTCATAAAATTTGATTTAATATCATTTTCGATCCTTTTCTAGGGTTCAAAGCGTGCATGTCTAAATGGGTTTTATAGTGAACCCGTTTGAATTTTAACCGAGTAAAAAGCTCAAAATTTAAGATTATGTTGTATAATTAGGTTAAAAAGCCCATAATTAACAATTTGAACCCATAATATTTGATTTCATATCATTTTCGATCGTTTTGTAGGGTTCAGTGCGTGCATGTCTAAATGGGATTTTTACTGAACCTGTTCGAATTTTAACCGAGTAGAATGCTCAAAATTTGAGATTAAGTTGTATAATTAGGTTCAAAAGACCATAATCAACAATCTGAACTCATAAAATTTGATTTCATATCATTTTCGATTGTTTTCTAGGGTTTAGAGCGTACATGCCCGAATGGGCCTATAGTGAACCTGTTCGAATTTTAACCGTGTAAAAAGCTCAAAATTTGAGATTAAGAAGTATAATTAGGTTCAAAATCCCATGATTTACAATTTGAATTCATAAAATTTTCTTTAATATCATTTTCGATCGTTTTGTAAGGTTAGAGCGTGCATGTCTAAATAGGCTTTATAGTGAACCTGTTCGAATTTTAACCGAGTAAAATACTCAAAATTTGAGATTAAGCTGTATAAATAGGTTCAAAATCCCATAACTAACACTTTGAACTCACAAAATTTGATTTCATATCATTTTCGATCGTTTTGTAGGATTCAAAGCGTGCATGTCTAAATTGCTTTTATAGTGAACCTGGTCGAATTTTAACGGAGTAAAAAGCTCAAAATTTGAGATTAAGCTGTATAATTTTATTCAAAATCCCATAATTAAGAATTTGAACTCATAAAGTTTGATTTAATATCATTTTCGATCGTTTTCTAGGGTTCAGAGCGTGGATGCCTAAATGGGCTTTATAGTGAACCTATTCGAATTTTAACAGAGTAAAAAGCTCAAAATTTTAAATTAAGTTATGAAATTAGGTTCAAAATCCCATAATCAACAATTTGAACTCATAAAATTTGATATCATATTATTTTCGATCGTTTTGTAGGATTTAGAGCGTGCATGTCTAAATTGGCTTTTATATTGAACCTGTTCTAATTTTAATCAAGTAAAAAGCTCAAAATTTGAGATTAAGCTGTATAATTATGTTCAAAATCTCATAATTAAGAATTTGAACTCATAAAATCTGATTTAATATCATTTTGGATCGTTTTCTAGGATTTAGAGTGTGCATGCCTAATTGGGCTTATAGTGAACTTGTTCTAATTTTAAGCGAGTAAAATGCTCGAAATTTGAGATTAAGCTGTATAATTAGGTTCAAAATCCCATAATTAACAATTTGAACTCATAAAATTTGATTTCATATCATTTTCGATCGTTTTATAGGATTCAGAGCATCCATGTCTAAATGGGCTTTTATAGTCAACCTGATCGATTTTTTTTGATTTGAGCCTGATCGAATTTTAACTGAGTAAAAAGTTCAAAATTTGAGATTATGCTTCAAAATTAGGTTTAAAAGCCCATAATTAACAAATTAAACTCATAAAATTTGATTGAATATCATTTTCGATCGTTTTGTAGGGTTTAGAGCGTGCATGTCTAAATGGGTCTTATAGTGAACCCGTTCGAATTTTAACCGAGTAAAAAGCTCAAAATTTTAGATTTTATTGTATAATTAGGTTCAAAAGCTCATAATTAACAATTTGAACTCATAAAATTTGATTATTATCATTTTCGATCGTTTTTTAGGGTTCAGAGCGTGCATGTCTAAATGGGTTTAGAGTGAACCTGTTCGAATTTTAACAGAGTAAAAAGCTCAAAATTTTAGATTAAGCTGTATAATTAGGTTCAAAAGCCCTTAATTACCAATTTAAATGCATAAAATTTTATTTAATATCATTTTCGATCGTTTTTTAGGGTTCAAAGCGTGCATGTGTAAATGGGTTTTATAGTGAATCTGTTTGAATTTTACCCAAGTAAAAAGCTCAAAATTTAAGATTATGTTGTATAATTAGGTTAAAAGCCCATAATTAACAATTTGAACCCATTAAATTTGCTTTAGTATCATTTTCGATCGTTTTCTAAGGTTCAGAGCGTGCATATCTGAATGAGCTTATAGTGATCCTGTTCGAATTTTAACTGAGTAAAAAGATCAAAATTTGAGATTAAGCTGTATTATTAGGTTCAAAAGCCCATAATTTGATTTAGAATCATTTTCGATCGTTTTCTAGGGTTTTGAGCGTGCATGTCTAAATGGGTTTTATAGTGAACCCGTTCGAATTTTAATAGAGTAAAAAGCTCAAATTTTTAGATTAAGCTGTATAATTAGGTTCAAAAGCCCTTAATTAACAATTTAAACTCATAAAATTTGATTTAATATCATTTTCGATCGTTTTGTTGGGTTCATAGCGTGCATGTCTAAATGGGCTTAATAAATAACCCGTTCAAATTTTAACGGAGTAAAAAGCTCAATATTTTAGATTAAGTTGTATAATTAGGTCTAAAAGCACTTAATTAAAAATTTTAACTCATAAAATTTGATTTAATACATTTTTGATCATTTTGTAAGGTTCAAAGCATGCATGTATAAATGGGCTTTATAGTGAACACGTTCGAATTTTAACCGGGTAAAAAGCTCAAAAATATAAGATTAAGTTGTATAATTAGGTTCAAAAGCCCATAATTTACAATTTGAACTCATAAATTGTAACATCCCGGTTTTGGGTTAATAGCTTGAGTGTTAGTTGGGGAAATTCGATTCGTATCGAATCGGATCCCTAGGGTTCGTCACTCCGAAAAAAATTAAAATAATAATATTTTAATCGGACAAGTAATAATTTTGTGAAATGGTTCTAAAAATATTAAAACCGTATTTTAAAGTTAAAGGAATATTATTTGAACTTTAATTTGATTTTTAATTAAGTATAATTATGCACTAGTGACTAAATTGTAATTTTGGAAAAGATTTGGGGATTTAATTAATAATTTTCGGAAATAAGGATTATTAGTGACTAAATTGTAAAGCAAGCCATACTTACAATCCTTAGAGGGCCATAAACCCAATTTATTTTTAATTAATGATTTATCCACCAAAATTGTTTTTAAATAGTTTTATTTTAGATGATAATTTTATTTTCTTTTTTAACTTCCCATTTTCTCATCTTTTCTCCCAAATTTTCTCTCCATTTTCTCTCCATCTTCTCTAGATTTCTTCAATTACTTGTTGATTTCTTCATCATTTTCAACAAGA
Source organism: Abelmoschus esculentus (assembly GCA_035048815.1). Taxonomy (NCBI): domain Eukaryota; kingdom Viridiplantae; phylum Streptophyta; class Magnoliopsida; order Malvales; family Malvaceae; genus Abelmoschus; species Abelmoschus esculentus. The sequence goes on along the minus strand of JAUCBN010000046.1, from coordinate 7,861,660 downwards.
TTTAATTCATCTTACTCATCTTTTCATTCTCTACAAAACCTACTCATCAATTTTGCAAAATCAACATCATTTTCAAAGAAATCAAGGGAGGATTTCTCATCTTTTTGGTGGAGCAAATCTCTAAGGTAAAATTCTGATTTCTAATCTTTTTCTAAGGTTCTTTATTGAAGTTCCCAAGTATTGGCTTGCTCATCAACAATTGATATTTAATTTGTGTTTTCAATTCAAGATCTATGAATTTATGGAGTTTTTTGGTGAAATCTTTTTGGATCTCAATTAATGTTGTTATTATTAAGATTTAATTATGATATTATGCCAATTAAATTATTAATTAAGTCTTGAATTGATGGCACATTAATTTAATCCCGGAATAGTGTAATCGGTGGTCTTTTAAGGTGGTTTTCGGTTGTATTAGGGGATGTTTTGGTGTTCTTTTGTTCCTGGAGGTATAATGATGTTTTGGAAGAGCTTTTGGTTCATATTTGAAGTGGATTAGATGTTAGATTCATTAGGTTTTGGGTTGATGATGTTTCGGATGCGTTTCGGCTAGGTTTCGGTCTATTCGGCTAGGTTTCGATAGTTTTTGTGGAGTTTTGATGTGGCTGTTGTTTTGAGCATGTTGTGATGTGAATATGCTCTGTTTTTAATGTTGTAGAGGTAGTGCAAGAAGGAGTATAAGTGGCTGGTGCGTTGGCATTGCCGTCGGAACATCAGCGAGGGCTCGTTTCGCTTGTCGGTGAGTGATTTCGAGTTAAAAGTGAATCGCATTGGTTCGGTTCTGTTTTGGGGACTATGGAATAGTGTGAAAACTTTCCATAGTTGAAGAGTAAGTGATTTAAATGATGTTGACGCATTACCTCATGTTTTGGCTATTTCGGTAACGGCATATATGTGAATAATGTTTCAATGAGATTTTGAAATAGCATATCTTTGATTTGATATGATGCATGCATATGTTAATTGCTGAAAGTGCATGGTTTATAAAGGCATTCATGGCTTATGTAAGCATGAAAAAGAATTTGGAATATGATGAGGTTATTTTTCCTATGTTGATAAAGCCGTTGAGCATGATTCTAGTTCACATGATGAACATTTAATGAGTGCATTAGGATTCGAATACAAATGACATGTCATTAGGATTGAGTGCACTATAAAAATAATGAGGATAATGATGATGCCTACACGTAAACAAGGGTGACTTTGTGTCCGACCGTGCGTGTAGAGCTTGCCTATATGTAAACAAGGGTGTCTTTGTGTCCGACCGTGCATATAGTTGACCCATGCGTAAACAAGGGTGACTTTGTGTCCGTCCGTGCATAGTGGGGGGTAACATGTATACAAGGGTGACTATGTGTCCGACCGATGCATGTTGAGACCAAGTGTCTCCAATTATGAAAAAAAAGATCCGTGTATTCTGTGAACTAAAAGTTCATATTAAGTGATCACTAGAAAGCCAATATGCATACATGAAATGAAATAATATACTTGTGCATGATACATGAAATGATTTGACAATGTTGATAAGCATGATTTGGTTTTACATATTTCAAATAAGCATGAAGGATACAAGTATGACTTTAAAAATGATTTTTGATCTTGTTTAGAGCTTCCTCACTAAGCATGTTTTGCTTAAGCTCTCTTTTCATATTTGCAGAAAAATAGAGACATTCGAGGCTACATTCGGAGCAAGGGAACCAAGGGGAAGAGTTATCTCAATTTTTGGTATGTTTTGGCAAATAACCTGGGGCTTGGCAATGTGTAAACCAATCCCATGTGAAGAGTGTGATTTTTGATTTGGTTAATGTTGTAATAAGACCTATATTGCTTTGATTGTTAATTGATGGACTATGGTGTTGTTTTGGATCGTTGAAGCATGCACATGCATGAACGTTTTTGATTTTAATCATATTTTAGGAAGCATGCCTATAGATTGTATGGAGTCTTTGATGTTGATAATTGTGTGATTATTATCATTATTTATGCTTAGGAACTTTGCATATAGTTTGGAGTGATTAAGGGTTGAGTTTAAGTGGATGGAACTCCTCTTAAACGCCCGGATTTTGTGAATTGCATAGGGGGTATCGATACCTCTAGTAAGGGTATCGATACTCAAGGCTAATTTTGGGCGGCATCGAATCATGGTTCGATGCAATTACCCCACTGGACGCTGGAGTATCCATAATACCTATGGGGGTACCGATACCAATAGCCTTCAAAGTGCAGTGAGGCTAGCTCCACGATAGGGTACCGATACCGAGATCTAAGGTATCGGTACCCCTGACCAAAAATAACATTCTAAGTGTTGAAAATTACGTATCGGATCAGATGTCTTTCCACGATCGAACATAGATGCAATGAATAATATTATGAGTTGTAATCTCACCATGATGCATGATGTTAACTTAATTTCATATGGGTTAATTAATGTTGGTTATAGTCCCTATGATTTGTGAGCTTTACGATTAGGTCCATAATCATAGAAACACGAAATTGGTGATGCTATAATGCTTCGATTGATCTGAATTTTGTTGTGAGTATGCTATGCATGTTTAATTGAACTATGGTATGTTGAATTTCCGGTTTATTGTTGGAATTAAAATTATTTGTGTTTTGGTCCTTATGTACTTATATGCGAATTGAATGATCAATTGTGAACCGAATGTCTTCACTCTCGTTATGCATGAGCTTAACACACATAGGAACATAATTATGCATCTAGTTAAGAAATAAATAAAAAACATATCGGTTTTCAGGGTTGTTTATCGAATCGGACCTTCACGGGTTTGGTTCGATATTCCCCGTGTAACCCGTTAGTGACGGTTCCTTCTAGGCCGGGCTAAGGGGGTTACATTTGGTGATACCAGAGCCAGGTTTGCTAAAGTGTGTAGAGGTTTACTAAGTGTATGACTGAATGTGATATGTTGTTGATATGTTGAACATCTATACATTATGGTTGTACTTTGAACTATTATGGTTAAAAAGGGATAACGGTTACACATTGCCAATGCCAATACATTTTCAAATGCTTCTCAAGTTTCCCTTGGATCTTGCCCGAATGTAAGTTATTTATGTTTTAATATCATGTTTTAAATTGCATGTATGAACTTTTTGGAATATGCCACCGAGACGTGAGACGCATGCTAGTGCTAATATGATCACTGAGGTTCAGGCTGAGGGTGAGGCGACTGCTAGGGAAGAGCCGCTTCCTCCTCCTCCACCCATGGGTGTGCCTCCGGTTCCTTTGGGAGGTCAATTTAGAGAGTTTGCACCGCTTATACAGGCTATGACGGGTGCGTTTCAGGCTGTCGTGGCTGGAGTGCATATCCCGGCTCCTGCTCCCGCTGTTGTGGTTACCCCGGGTCTACCTTTAGAGCGTCTACGTAGTTTGGGCGGTATGGAGTTTCGTGGATCAGACCCGAGCTCAGCTGAGGAGTTGTTGGCTAGTACAGAGAGGATTTTGGATCAGATGGAGTGTCAGTATACCAGGAGGTTGGGTTGTGTGGTTTCTCTGCTTCAGGGAGATGCTTATCGTTGGTGGATTACCACGAAAGCTGGTGTAGATGCTGCTAACCTGACTTGGGAGTATTTTCGGACCACTTTTGTGCAGAAGTTTTTGGGTCCACAATATGAAGATGCAAGAAAGAGAGAGTTTATGTCGTTGGTGCAAGGTGCTAGAACAGTAGTTGAGTATGAGATACAGTTCATTAGGTTGAGCCACTATGCTCCCGAGTTGGTTACTACTGACCGAAAGAGGTGTGATAAGTTCCGATATGGGTTGGATCCCGATATTAAGACATACTTGTTGGCTGCTGAGTACACTGAGTTTGATGTGCTGGTTAATAGGGCCAAGGATGTCGAGGAGTCTCTAAGGGAGGCTAGGAAGTCTTTTGATGTTGGTAAGAGGTCTGCTGAGGCTAAGTGCACAAGGTAATAAGGGTAAGAGGTTTCGAGACAACCGATACAGAGCTGACCGACGCCGAGGTGATTTTGGACGTGGTGGTTGTGTTCAGCATTATGGTAGAGGTGGTGGTGATGCTTCAGTCTGTAACATGTGTTCTAGGCACCACCCAGGACAGTGCTGGTGGGCCACTGGTACTTGTATGGGATGTGGATCGAAGGATCATATGAGGCGTGATTGCCCAAGGTTTGCTTGTGAGTCGGGTGATCGTGTTGAGGCCGCTGTGATGCCTGGTAGAGGACGTGGATGTGGTCGAGGTCCTTTCTAGAGGCAGGGGGATGTACGGAAGGTCTATGCTCAGCGTGAGACTCGTAATGCTACAAATGTGGTTGCAGGTACCTTTTCTTTACAAAATGTATCGTTGTTCTCTTTGATAGATTTGGGATCTACGCATTCTTATGTTTTGAGTGAGCATGCATATCTGTTGGATATTCCGGTTGAGGTTTTAAACGTAGGTGTTGTGGTTACCAGTTCTTTGGGTGAGATGGTTACAGTAAGGAGGTTGTATAAAAGGTGTCCGTTGGAGGTGCAGGGACATGTCTTTGAGGTCGACTTGATGGAGTTGCCGTTTCATGGTTTTGATCTTATCTTGGGTGTTGATTGGTTGACGGAGCATAGAGCGGTGGTGGACTTTGAAAAGAAGGTTACCTTGAGGTTGTTGGATGGTAGCGAGGTCGTGGTGAGGAGTGAGTATACCGGATTCTTGTCTAATGTGGTTTCGGCTCTACGAGCAGAAAAGATGTTGCAACATGGTGGTATAGCATATCTAGCCTATATGATGAATCCGGGTATAGGAGATGTTCGAGTGCAGGACATTCGAATAGTGCACGATTTTCTAGAAGTATTTTCTGAGGAGTTGCCAGGGTTACCTCCCGATCGAGATGTGGAGTTTAGTATTGAGACCTATGCTGGTACCAACCCGGTGTCTATTGCTCCTTATCGCATGGCACCTAAGGAGTTAAAGGAGTTGAAGATGCAGTTGCAAGAGTTGCTTGACCGAGGTTTCATTCGACCGAGCGTATCACCTTGGGGTGCGCCGGTGTTGTTTCTGAAGAAGAAGAATGGCACTATGAGGATGTACATTGATTATCGGCAATTGAATAAGTTGACCGTGATGAATAAGTATCCTTTGCCAAGGTTTGACGATCTGTTTGATCAATTTCGAGGAGCAAGAGTGTTCTCGAAGATTGATTTAAGATCAGGGTATTATCAATTGAAGGTGAAAGAGGAGGATGTGTTGAAAACAACTTTTCGGACAAGGTATGGACATTATGAGTTTTTGGTGATGCCGTTTGGGTTGACAAATGCCCCTGCTGCTTTTATGGATATGATGAATCGAGTGTTTCATGAATACTTGGATCGGTTTGTGGTGGTATTCATAGATGATGTTCTTGTGTATTCACGTACCGAGGAAGATCATGATTGGCATTTGCGGATAGTGTTGCAAGCATTGAAGGAGAATCAGTTGTATGCTAAGTTAAGTAAGTGTGAGTTTTGGTTAAAGGAAGTGGTGTTTCTTGGTCATGTGGTGTCGGAAAAGGGTATTAGTGTTGATCCGAAGAAAATAGAGGTTGTTATGGGTTGGAAGCAACCAAAGTCGGTTTCGGAGGTCCGAAGTTTTCTAGGTTTGGCGGGTTATTATCGTAGGTTTGTTGAGGGGTTTTCAAGCATTGCTGCTCCTATGACCAAGCTTTTGCAAAAGAAGGTTCCTTTTGAGTGGAAAGAAAGTCAGAAAAAGAGTTTTGAGAAGTTAAAAGAGGTGTTGACTAGTGCTCCGGTGTTGTTGCAACCCGAGTCTGGTAAGGATTTTGTGGTTTATAGTGATGCATCATATGTTGGTCTTGGGTGTGTTCTGATGCAAGAAGGGAAGGTTGTGGCGTATGCTTCTAGACAATTAAGGGTGCATGAAAAGAATTATCCGACGCATGATTTAGAGCGTGTGGCAGTAGTGTTTGCCTTGAAGATATGGAGACATTATTTGTGTGGTGAAAAGTGTACCATATACACGGATCACAAGAGTTTCAAGTATCTCATGTCGCGAAAGGATCTAAATCTTAGGCAACGAAGATGGATGGAGTTGCTTAAGGATTATGATTTGTCTATTGAGTATCATCGGGGAAAAGCTAATGTGGTAGTTGATGCTCTGAGCCGTAAGGCGGCGGTTGAGTTGAGGGCGATGTTTGCCAAGTTGAGTATTTCAAGGGAAAGTGGTTTAGTGGCGAAGATGCAGGTAAAACCTGTGTTGGTTGAGATGATAAAGGTGAAACAGTTAGAGGATGAGGCTTTGGTGCCTTTTGTGGAGGATATTGTTGAAGGCAGATCGACCGAATATCATTTTGATGATGATGAGGTATTATGTTTTAGAGGCCGGATTGTGGTGCCGGATGATGTTGAGTTGAGGGAAGCTATCTTGACAGAGGCTCACACTAGTCCGTTTGCTATGCATCCAGGTAGTGTGAAGATGTGTAGGGATCTAAAGAGTGTATACTTTAGGGTTGGTTTGAAGAAGGATGTGACGGAGTTTGTGTCGCGATGTATGGTGTGTCAGCGGGTGAAAGCTGAACATCAGTTCCCTGCAGGCTTATTGCAACCGGTTCAAATTCTGGAGCGGAAGTGGGAGAGAGTGACTATGGATTTTGTGACGGGGTTACCCTTGACGCCATCCAAGAAGGATTCTATATGGGTGATTGTTGATAGGTTTACGAAGTGTGCACATTTTCTTGCCGTGCATACGACATATTCTATGGATAAGTTAGCGGGGTTGTATGTTTCTGAGGTGGTGAAGTTGCATGATGTGCCTAAGTCGATCATATCGGATAGAGATCCGCGTTTTACTTTTAAGTTTTGGAAGGGTTTGCAAGTTGCTTTGGGTACAAGTCTTAGCTTTAGTACAACTTATCATGCACAGACGGATGGTCAGTCTGAACGTGTTATCCAGACTTTGGAGGATATGTTGAGGTGTTGCATCATTGAGTTTCAATGTTCTTGGGAGAAGCAGTTGCTTTTGGTGGAGTTTGCTTACAATAATAGTTATCAGGCAAGTATACAGATGACACCGTTTGAGGCTTTATATGGGCGTAAGTGTCATACACCTTTGTGTTGGAAGGAGGTTGGATAGAAGTATGTTTCTTTACCGCAAGTGTTGAAAGATACGGATGAGAAAGTTAAGCTTATTTGTGCTAAGCTCAAGGAGGCATCAGATAGACAGAAGTCTTATGCCAATTTGAAGCGTAGAGAGATAGAGTATGATGTCGGGGACAAAGTGTTTCTTAAAGTTTCCCCATGGAAGAAAGTGATGAGGTTTGGACGTAAGGGTAAGTTGAGTCCTCGTTTCATTGGGCCGAATGAGGTGTTGGAGCGTGTTGGTTCTGTTGCTTATCAGTTGAGGTTGCCGGAAGAGTTGAGTAGGATGCATGATGTTTTTCATGTATCGATGCTTCGTAGGTATAGATCAGATCCCTCTCATGTTGTTCCAGTTGAGGAGATTGAGTTAAGAGCGGATATGAGTTATGAGGAAGAACCGGTGAAGATTTTAGATGTGGATACAAAGGTTCTTCGAGGGAAGACCATAGATTTGGTTAAAGTGCTTTGGAGACACCGAGGTGTTGAAGAGGCAACGTGGGAGACAAGGAAAAGTATGGAGGAGCAGTTTCCTCACTTGTTTGCTTCAGGTAAGAATTTCGAGGACGAAATTTTCTTAAGAGGGGGAGAGTTGTAACATCCCGGTTTTGGGGTTAGTAGCTTGAGTGTTAGTTGGGGAAATTTGATTCGGGTCGAATCGGATCCCTAGGGTTTGTTATTCCGGAAAATATTAAAATAATAATATTTTAATCGGATAAGTAATAATTTTGTGAAATGATTCTAAAAATATTAAAATGGTGTTTTAAAGTTAAAGGAATATTATTTGAACTTTAATTTGATTTTTAATTAAGTATAATTATGCACTAGTGACTAAATTGTAATTTTGGAAAAGATTTGGGGATTTAATTAATAATTTTCGGAAATAAGGATTATTAGTGACTAAATTGTAAAGCAAGCCATACTTAGAATCCTTAGAGGGTCATAAACCCAATTTATTTTTAATTAATGATTTATCCACCAAAATTGTTTTTAAATGGTTTTATTTTAGATGATAATTTTATTTTCTTTTTTAACTTCCCATTTTCTCATCTTTTCTCCCAAATTTTCTCTCCATTTTCTCTCCATCTTCTCTAGATTTCTTCAATTACTTGTTGATTTCTTCATCATTTTCAACAAGATTTAATTCATCTTACTCATCTTTTCATTCTCTACAAAACCTACTCATCAATTTTGCAAAATCAACATCATTTTCAAGGAAATCAAGGGAGGATTTCTCATCTTTTTGGTGGAGCAAATCTCTAAGGTAAAATTCTGATTTCTAATCTTTTTCTAAGGTTCTTTATTGAAGTTCCCAAGTATTGGCTTGCTCATCAACAATTGATATTTAATTTGTGTTTTTAATTCAAGATCTATGAATTTATGGAGTTTTTTGGTGAAATCTTTTTGGATCTCAATTAATGTTGTTATTATTAAGATTTAATTATGATATTATGCCAATTAAATGATTAATTAAGTCTTGAATTGATGGCACATTAATTTAATCCCGGAATAGTGTAATCGGTGGTCTTTTAAGGTGGTTTTCGGTTGTATTAGGAGCTGTTTTTGGTGTTCTTTTGTTCCTGGAGGTATAAGGATGTTTTGGAAGTGCTTTTGGTTCATATTTGAAGTGGATTAGATGTTAGATTCATTAGGTTTTGGGTTGATGATGTTTCGGATGCGTTTCGGCTAGGTTTCGGTCTATTCGGCTAGGTTTTGATAGTTTTTGTGGAGTTTTGATGTGGTTGTTGTTTTGAGCATGTTGTGATGTGAATATGCTCTGTTTTTAATGTTGTAGAGGTAGTGCAAGAAGGAGTATAAGTGGCTGGTGCGTTGGCGTTGCCGTCGGAGCATCAACGAGGGCTCGTTTCGCTTGTCGGTGAGTGATTTCGAGTTAAAAGTGAATCGCATTGGTTCGGTTCTGTTTTGGGGACTATGGAATAGTGTGAAAACTTTCCATAGTTGAAGAGTAAGTGATTTAAATGATGTTGACGCATTACCTCATGTTTTGGCTATTTCGGTAACGGCATATATGTGAATAATGTTTCAATGAGATTTTGAAATAGCATATCTTTGATTTGATATGATGCATGCATATGTTAATTGCTGAAAGTGCATGGTTTATAAAGGCATTCATGGCTTATGTAAGCATGAAAAAGAATTTGGAATATGATGAGGTTATTTTCCCTATGTTGATAAAGCCGTTGAGCATGATTCTAGTTCACATGATGAACATTTAATGAGTGCATTATGAGCAGCAAGTTAACATGCATGATTGGAATTGATATTGGCTTAGTGACACTAACTTTAGATTCGAATACAAATGACATGTCATTAGGATTGAGTGCACTATAAAAATAATGAGGATAATGATGATGCCTACACGTAAACAAGGGTGACTTTGTGTCCGACCGTGCGTGTAGAGCTTGCCTATATGTAAACAAGGGTGACTTTGTGTCCGACCGTGCATATAGTTGACCCATGCGTAAACAAGGGTGACTTTGTGTCCGACCGTGCATAGTGAGGGGTAACATGTATACAAGGGTGGCTATGTGTCCGACCGATGCATGTTGAGACCAAGTGTCTCCAATTATGAAAAAAAAGATCCGCGTATTCTGTGAACTAAAAGTTCATATTAAGTGATCACTAGAAAGCCAATATGCATACATGAAATGAAATAATATACTTGTGCATGATACATGAAATAATTTGACAATGTTGATAAGCATGATTTGGTTTTACATATTTCAAATAAGCATGAAGGATACAAGTATGACTTTAAAAATGATTTTTGATCTTGTTTAGAGTTTCCTCACTAAGCATGTTTTGCTTAAGCTCTCTTTTCATACTTGCAGAAAAATAGAGACATTCGAGGCTACATTCGGAGCAAGGGAACCAAGGGGAAAAGTTATCTCAATTTTTGGTATGTTTTGGCAAATAACTTGGGGCTTGGCAATGTGTAAACCAATCCCATGTGAAGAGTGTGATTTTTGATTTGGTTAATGTTGTAATAAGACCTATATTGCTTTGATTGTTAATTGATGGACTATGGTGTTGTTTTGGATCGTTGAAGCATGCACATGCATGAACGTTTTTGATTTTAATCATATTTTAGGAAGCATGCCTATAGATTGTATGGAGTCTTTGATGTTGATAATTGTGTTATTATTATCATTATTTATGCTTAGGAACTTTACATATAGTTTGGAGTGATTAAGGGTTGAGTTTAAGTGGATGGAACTCCTCTTAAACGCCCGGATTTTGTGAATTGCACAGGGGGTATCGATACCTCTAGTAAGGGTATCGATACTCAAGGCTAATTTTGGGCGGCATCGAATCATAGTTCGATGCAATTACCCCACTGGACGCTGGAGTATCGATAATACCTATGGGGGTATCGATACCAATAGCCTTCGAAGTGCAGCGAGGCTAGCTCCACGATAGGGTACCGATACCGAGATCTAAAGTATCGATACCCCTGACCAAAAATAACATTCTAACTGTTGAAAATTACGTATAGGATCGGATGTCTTTCCACGATCGAACATAGATGCAATGAATAATATTCGGAGTTGTAATATCACCGTGATGCATGATGTTAACTTAATTTCTTATGGGTTAATTAATGTTGGTTATAGTCCCTATGATTTGTGAGCTTTACGATTAGGTCCATAATCACAGAAACACGAAATTGGTGATGCTATAGTGCTTCGATTGATCTGAATTTTGTTGTGAGTATGCTATGCATGTTTATTGAACTATGGTAGGTTGAATTTCCGGTTTATTGTTGGAATTAAAATTATTTTCGTTTTGGTCCTTATGTACTTATATGCGAATTGAATGATCAATTGTGAACCGAATGTCTTCACTCTCGTTATGCATGACCTCGACACACATAATTAGGTTCAAAAGCCCTTAATTAACAATTTGAACTCATAAATTTTGATTTAATATCATTTTCTAGGTTTTAGAGCGTGCATGTCTGAATGGGCTTTATCGTGAACCCGTTTGAATTTTAACAGAGTAAAATGCTCAAAATTTTAGATTAAGCTGTATAATAAGGTTCAAAAGCCCTTAATTACCAATTTCAACTCATAAAATTTGATTTAATATAATTTTCGACCGTTATGTAGGGTTCAGAGCGTGCAAGTCTAAATGGGTTTTATAGTGAACCCGTTCGAATTTTAACCGAGTAAAAAGCACAAAATTTAAGATTATACTATATAATTAGGTTCAAAATCCCTTAATTAGCAATTTGAACTCATAAAATTTTATTTAATATCATTTTCGATCGTTATGTAGGGTTTAGAGCGTGCATGCCTAATTGTGTTTTATAGTGAACCCGTTCAAATTTTAATAGAGTAAAAAGATAAAAATTTAAGATTAAGCTGTATAATTAGGTTCAAAAGCCCTTAATTAACAATTTGAACTCATAAAATTTAATTTAATATCATTTTCGATCGTTTTCTAGGGTTCAAAGCGTGCATGTCTAAATGGATTTTATAGTGAACCCGTTTAAATTTTAACTGAGTAAAAAGCTCAAAATTTAAGATTACATTGTATAATTTGGTTAAGAAGCCCATAATTTACAATTTGAACCCAAAAAATTTGTTTTAATATCATTTTCGATTGTTTTGTAGGGCTCAGAGCATGCATATCAAAATGAACTTTATAGTGAACCCGTTCGAATTTTAACAGAGTAAAAAGCTAAAACTTTTAGATTAAGCTATATAATTAGGTTCAAAAGCCCTTAATTAACAATTTAAACTCATAAAATTTGATTTAATATCATTTTCGATCGTTTTGTAGGGTTTAGAGCATACATGTCTAAATGGGGTTTATAGTGAACCCGTTAGAATTTTAACCGAGTAAAAAGCACAAAATTTTAGATTAAGCTGTATAATTAGGTTCAAAAGCCCCTAATTAACAATTAGAATTCATAAAATTTGATTTAATATCATTTTCGATCGTTTTGTAGGGCTCAGAGTGTGCATGTCTAAATCGGTTTTATAGTGAACGAGTTCGAATTTTAACCTAGTAAAAAGCTCAAAATTTGAGATTATGTCGTATAATTAAGTTAGAAAGCCCATGATTAACAATTTGAAACTATAAAATTTGATTTCATATCTTTTTCGATCGTTTTGTAGGCTTCAGAGCATGCATGTCTAAATGGGCTTTATAGTGAACCAATTCGAATTTTAACCTACTAAAACGCACAAAATTTTAGTTTAAGCTGTATAATTATGTTCAAAAGCCCTTAATTAACAATTTGAACTCATAAAATTTGATTTAATATCATTTTCGATCGTTTTGTAGACTTCAGAGCATGCATGTCTAAATGGGCTTTATAGTGAACCCGTTCGAATTTTAAATGAGTAAAGCTCAAAATTTTAGATTAAGCTGTATAATTAGGTTCAAATGCCCTTAAATAACAATTTGAACCCCTAAAATTTGATTTAATATCATTTTCGATCGTTTTGTAGGTTTTAGAGCGTGAAAGTCTAAATGGGCTTTATAGTAAACCCATTCGAATTTTAACAGAGTAAAAAGCTCAAAATTTTAGATTAAGCTGTATAATTAGGTTCAGAAGCCTTTAATTAACAATTTGAAACCATAAAATTTGCTTTAATATTATTTTCATTCGTTTTCTAGGGTTCAGAGTGTGCATGTTTAAATTAGTTTTATAGTGAACCCTTTCGAATTTTAACAGAGTAAAAAGCATAAAATTTTAGATTAAGATGTATAACTAGTTTCAAAAGCCCCTAATTAACAATTTGAACTCATAAAATGTGATTTAATATCATTTTCGATCGTTTTGTAGGGTTTAGAGCGTGCATGTTTAAATGAGTTTTATAGTGAACCCTTTCGAATTTTAACCGAGTAAAAAGCTCAAAATTTAAGATTATGCTAATATAATTAGGTTCAAAAGCCCATAATTAACAATTTGAACTCATAAAATTTGATTTAGTATCATTTTCGATCGTTTTCTAGCGTTTAGAGAGTTCATGTCTTAATGGGCTTTATAGTGAACCCGTTCGAATTTTAACTGAGTAAAAAGCACAAAATTTTAGAATAAGCTGTATAATTAGGTTCAAATGCCCTTAAATAACAATTTGAACCCATAAAATTTGATTTAATATCATTTTCGATCGTTTTGTAGGTTTCAGAGCGTGCATGTCTAAATGGTTTTATAGTGAACCCGTTCGAATTTTAACCGAGTAAAAAGCTTAAAATTTGAGATTATGTTGTATAATTAAGTTTAAAAGCCCATGATTAACAATTTGAAATCATAAAATTTGATTTAATAACATTTTCGATCGTTTTGTAGGCTTCAGAGCATGCATGTCTAAATGGGCTTTGTAGTGAACCAATTCGAATTTTAACCAAGTAAAAAGCACAAAATTATAGATTAAGCTGTATAATTAGGTTCAAAAGCCCTTAATTAACAATTTGAACTCATAAAATTTGATTTAATATCATTTTCGATCGTTTTTTAGGGTTTAGAGCGTGCATGTATAAATGGGCTTTATAGTGAACACGTTCGAATTTTAACATAGTAAAAAGCTCAAAATTTGAGATCATGTTGTATAATTAAGTTTAAAAGCCCATGATTAACAATTTGAAATCAGAAAATTTGATTTAATATCATTTTCGAACGTTTTGTAGGGTTTAGATCGTGCATGTCAAAATGGGCTTTATAGCGAACCCGTTCAAATTTTAACAGAGTAAAAAGCTCAAAATTTTAGATTAAGCTGTATAATTAGTTTCAAAAGCCATTAATTAACAATTTAAACTCATAAAATTTGATTTAATATCATTTTCGATCATTTTTTAGGGTTCTGAGTGTGCATATCTAAATGGGCTTTATAGTGAACCAGTTTTAATTTTACCCAAGTAAAATTTTAGATTAAGTTGTATAATTAGGTTCAAAAGCCCTTAATTAACAATTTGAATACATAAAATTTGATTTAATATAATTTTCGATCGTTTTCTAGGGTTCACAGCGTTCATGTCTAAATGGGCTTTATAGTGAACCTGTTCGAATTTAACAGAGTAAAAAGCTCAAAATTTTAGATTAAGCTGTATAATTAGGTTCAAAAGCCCATAATTAACAATTTGAACTCATAAAATTTGATTTAATATAATTTTTGATCGTTTTCTAGGGTTCACAGTGTTCATGTCTAAATGGGCTTTATAGTGAACCCGTTCGAATTTAACAGAGTAAAAAGCTCAAAATTTTAGATTAAGCTGTATAATTAGGTTCAAAAGCCCTTAATTAACAATTTGAACTCATAAAATTTGATTTAATATCATTTTCGATCGTTTTCTAGGGTTCACAACGTGCATGTCTAAATGGGCTTTATAGTGAACCCGTTCGAATTTTAACAGAGTAAAAAGCTCAAAATTTTAGATTAAGTTGTATAATTAGGTTCAGAAGCCCTAAATTAATAATTTGAACTCATAAAATTTGATTCAATATCATTTTCGATCGTTTTCTAGGGTTCACAGCGTGCATGTCTAAATGGGCTTTATAGTGAACCTGTTCGAATTTTAACAGAGTAAAAAGCTCAAAATTTTGGATTAAGTTGTATAATTAGGTTCAAAAGCCCTTAATTAAAAATTTGAACTCATAAAATTTGATTTAATATCATTTTCGATCGTTTTCTAGGGTTCATAGCGTGCATGTCAAAATGGGCTTTATTTTGAACCCGTTCGAATTTTAACCGAGTAAAAACCTTAAAATTTTAGATTAAGTTGTATAATTAGGTTCAAAAGCAATTAAATAACAATTTGAACTCATAAAATTTGATTTAATATCATTTTCGATCGTTTTGTAGGGTTTAGAGCGTACATGTCAAAATGGGCTTTATAGTGAACCTGTTCGAATTTTAACAGAGTAAAAAGCTCAAAATCCTAGATTAAGCTGTATAATTAGGTTCAAAAGCCCATAATTAACAATTTGAACTCATAAAATTTGATTTAATATAATTTTTGATCGTTTTCTAGGGTTCACAGCGTTCATGTCTAAATGGGCTTTATAGTGAACCCGTTCGAATTTAACAGAGTAAAAAGCTCAAAATTTTTGATTAAGCTGTATAATTTGGTTTAAAATCCCATAATTAACAATTTGAATCCATAAAATTTAACTTATTATCATTTTCGATCGTTTTCTAGGGTTTAGAGCGTGCATGTCTGAATGGGCTTTACAGTGAACCCGTTCGAATTTTAACAGTGTAGAAAGCTCAAAATTTTAGATTAAGTTGTATAATTAGGTTCAAAACCCTTAATTAACAATTTGAACTCATAAAATTTGATTTAATATCATTTTCGATCGTTTTCTAGGGTTCACAGCGTGCATGTCTAAATGGGCTTTATTTTGAACCCGTTCGAATTTTAACCGAGTAAAAACCTTAAAATTTTAGATTAAGTTGTATTATTAGGTTCAAAAGCAATTAATTAACAATTTTAACTCATAAAATTTTATTTAATATCATTTTCGATCGTTTTATAGGGTTCAGAGCGTGCATGTCAAAATGGGCTTTATAGTGCACCCGTTCGAATTTTAACCGAGTAAAAAGCTCAAAATTTTAGATTAAGCTGTATAATTATGTTAAAAAGCCCATAATTACAAATTTGAACTCATAAATTTTGATTTAATATCATTTTCGATCGTTTTGTAGGGTTTAGAGCGTGTATGTCAAAATGGGCTTTATAGTGAACCCGTTCGAATTTTAACCGAGTAAAAAGCTCAAAATTTTAGATTAAGCTGTATAATTATGTTAAAAAGCCCATAATTACAAATTTGAACTCATAAATTTTGATTTAATATCATTTTCGATCGTTTTGTAGGGTTTAGAGCGTGTATGTCTAAATGGGCTTTACAGTGAACCAATTAGAATTTTACCCATGTAAAAAGCTCAAAAATTTAGATTAAGCTGTATAATTAGGTTCAAAAGCCCTTAATTAACAATTTGAACTCATAAAATTTGATTTAATATCATTTTCGATCATTTTCTAGGGTTCACAACGTGCATTTCTAAATTGGCTTTATAGTGAACCCGTTCGAATTTTAACAGAGTAAAAAGCTCAAAATTTTAGATTAAGTTGTATAATTAGGTTCAGAAGCCCTGAATTAATTATTTGAACTCATAAAATTTGATTCAATATCATTTTCGATCGTTTTCTAGGGTTCACAGCGTTCATGTCTAAATGGGCTTTATAGTGAACCTGTTCGAATTTTAACAGAGTAAAAAGCTCAAAATTTTGGATTAAGTTGTATAATTAGGTTCAAAAGCCCTTAATTAAAAATTTGAACTCATAAAATTTGATTTAATATCATTTTCGATCGTTTTCTAGGGTTCATAGCGTGCATGTCAAAATGGGCTTTACTTTGAACCCGTTCGAATTTTAACCGAGTAAAAACCTTAAAATTTTAGATTAAGTTGTATAATTAGGTTCAAAAGCAATTAAATAACAATTTGAACTCATAAAATTTGATTTAATATCATTTTCGATCGTTTTGTAGGGTTTAGAGCGTACATGTCAAAATGGGCTTTATAGTGAACCTGTTCGAATTTTAACAGAGTAAAAAGCTCAAAATCCTAGATTAAGCTGTATAATTAGGTTCAAAAGCCCATAATTAACAATTTGAACTCATAAAATTTGATTTAATATAATTTTTGATCGTTTTCTAGGGTTCACAGCGTTCATGTCTAAATGGGCTTTATAGTGAACCCGTTCGAATTTAACAGAGTAAAAAGCTCAAAATTTTTGATTAAGCTGTATAATTTGGTTTAAAATCCCATAATTAACAATTTGAATCCATAAAATTTAACTTATTATCATTTTCGATCGTTTTCTAGGGTTTAGAGCGTGCATGTCTGAATGGGCTTTACAGTGAACCCGTTCGAATTTTAACAGAGTAGAAAGCTCAAAATTTTAGATTAAGTTGTATAATTAGGTTCAAAAGCCCTTAATTAACAATTTGAACTCATAAAATTTGATTTAATATCATTTTCGATCGTTTTCTAGGGTTCACAGCGTGCATGTCTAAATGGGCTTTATTTTGAACCCGTTCGAATTTTAACCGAGTAAAAACCTTAAAATTTTAGATTAAGTTGTATTATTAGGTTCAAAAGCAATTAATTAACAATTTTAACTCATAAAATTTTATTTAATATCATTTTCGATCGTTTTATAGGGTTCAGAGCGTGCATGTCAAAATGGGCTTTATAGTGAACCCGTTCGAATTTTAACCGAGTAAAAAGCTCAAAATTTTAGATTAAGCTGTATAATTATGTTAAAAAGCCCATAATTACAAATTTGAACTCATAAATTTTGATTTAATATCATTTTCGATCGTTTTGTAGGGTTTAGAGCGTGTATGTCAAAATGGGCTTTATAGTGAACCCGTTCGAATTTTAACGGAGTAAAAAGCTCAAAATTTTAGATTAAGCTGTATAATTATGTTAAAAAGCCCATAATTACAAATTTGAACTCATAAATTTTGATTTAATATCATTTTCGATCGTTTTGTAGGGTTTAGAGCGTGTATGTCTAAATGGGCTTTATAGTGAACCAATTAGAATTTTACCCATGTAAAAAGCTCAAAAATTTAGATTAAGTTGTATAATTAGGTTCAAAAGCCCTTAATTAACAATTTGAACTTATAAAATTAGATTTAATATCATTTTCGATCATTTTCTAGGGTTCACAACGTGCATGTCTAAATTGGCTTTATAGTGAACCCGTTCGAATTTTAACAGAGTAAAAAGCTCAAAATTTTAGATTAAGTTTTATAATTAGGTTCAAAAGCCCTGAATTAATAATTTGAACTCATAAAATTTGAGTCAATATCATTTTCGATCGTTTGCTAGGGTTCACAACGTGCATGTCTAAATGGGCTTTATAGTGAACCTGTTCGAATTTTAACAGAGTAAAAAGCTCAAAATTTTGGATTAAGTTGTATAATTAGGTTCAAAAGCCCTTAATTAAAAATTTGAACTCATAAAATTTGATTTAATATCATTTTCGATCGTTTTCTAGGGTTCATAGCGTGCATGTCTAAATGGGCTTTATTTTGAAACCGTTCGAATTTTAACCGAGTAAAAACCTTAAAATTTTAGGTTAAGTTGTATAATTAGGTTCAAAAGCAATTAATTAACAATTTGAACTCATAAAATTTTATTTAATATCATTTTCGATCGTTTTGTAGCGTTTAGAGCGTAGATGTCAAAATGGGCTTTATAGTGAACCCGTTCAAATTTTAACCGAGTAAAAAGCTCAAAATTTTAGATTAAGCTGTATAATTAGGTTCAAAAGTCCTTAATTAACAATTTAAACTCAAAAAATTTTATCTAATATCATTTTCGATCGTTTTCTACGGTTCAGAGAGTGCATGTCTAAATGGGTTTTATAGTGAACCCCGTTCGAATTTTAACAGAGCGAAAAGGTCAAAATTTTAGACTAAGCTGTATAATTAGGTTCAAAAGCCCATAATTAACAATTTGAGCTCATACAATTTTAACTAATATCATTTTCGACCGTTTTCTAGGGATTAGAGCGTGCATGTCTTAATATTATTTTCGATCGTTTTATAGGGTTCAGAGCGTGCATGTCTTAATGGGCTTATAGTGAACCCATTAAAATTTTAAACGATTAAAAAGCTCAAAATTTTAGATTAAGCTGTATAATTACTTTCAAAAGCCCTTAATTAACAATTTGAACTCATAAATTTTGAATTAATATCATTTTCGATCGTTATGTAGGGTTTAAAGCGTGCATGTCTAAATGGGTTTTATAGTGAACTTTTTCGAATTTTAACCGAGTAAAAAGCTCAAAATTTAAGATTACGCTAATATAATTAGGTTCATAAGCCCATAATTAACAATTTGAACTTATAAAATTTGATTGAATATCATTTTCGATCGTTTTCTAGGGTTTAGAGCGTGCATGTCTGAATGGGCTTTATAGTGAACCCGTTCGAATTTTAACAGAGTAAAAAGCTCAAAATTTGAGATTAAGTTGTATAATTAGGTTCAAAAGCCCTTAATTAACAATTTGAACTCATAAAATTTGATATAATATCATTTTCGATCGTTTTCTAGGGTTCACAGCGTGCATGTCAAAATGGGCTTTATTTTGAACCCGTTCGAATTTTAACCGAGTAAAAACCTTTAAATTTTAGATTAAGTTGTACAATTAGGTTCAAAAGCAAACAATTAACAATTTAAACTCATAAAATTTTATTTAATGTCATTTTCGATCGTTTTGTAGGGTTTAGAGCGTGCATGTCAAAATGGGCTTTATAGTGAACCCGTTTAAATTTTAACCGATTAAAAAGCTCAAAATTTTAGATTAAGATGTATAATTATGTTAAAAAGCCCATAATTAACAATTTAAACTCAAAAAATTTTATCTAATATCATTTTCGATCGTTTTCTACGGTTCAGAGGGTGCATGTCTAAATAGGTTTTATAGTGAACCCGTTCAAATTTTAACTGAGTGAAAAGCTCAAAATTTTAGACTAAGCTTTATAATTAGGTTCAAAAGCCCATAATTAACAATATGAGCTCATACAATTTTAACTAATATCATTTTCGACCGTTTTCTAGGGATTAGAGCGTGCATGTCTAAATGGGTTTTATAGTGAACCTGTTCGAATTTTACCCATGTAAAAAGCTCAAAATTTTAGATTAAGCTGTATAATTAGGTTCAAAAGCCCTTCATTAACAATTTGAACTCATAAAATTTGATTTAATATAATTTCCGATCGTTTTCTAGGGTTCACAGCTTTCATGTCTAAGTGGGCTTTATAGTGAACCCGTTCGAATTTAACAGAGTAAAAAGCTCAAAATTTTAGATTAAGCTGTATAATTAGGTTCAAAATCCCATAATTAACAATTTGAACCCATAAAATTTGACTTATTATCATTTTCGATCGTTTTCTAGGGTTTAGAGCGTGCATGTCTGAATGGGCTTTATAGTGAACCCGTTCGAATTTTAATAGAGTAAATAGCTCAAAATTTTAGATTACGTTGTATAATTAGGTTCAAAAGCCCTTAATTAACAATTTAAACTCATAAAATTTGATTTAATATCATTTACGATCGTTTTCTAGGGTTCACAGCATGCATGTCTAAATGGGCTTTATTTTGAACCCGTTCGACTTTTAACCGAGTAAAAACCTTAAAATTTTAGATTAAGTTGTATAATTAGGTTCAAAAGCAATTAATTAACAATTTGAACTCATAAAATTTTATTTAATATCATTTTCGATCGTTTTGTAGGGTTTAGAGCGTACATGTCAAAATGGGCTTTATAGTAAACCCGTTCGAATTTTAACCGAGTAAAAACCTTAAAATTTTAGATTAAGTTGTATAATTAGGTTCAAAAGCAATTAATTACCAATTTGAACTCATAAAGTTTTATTTAATATCATTTTCGATCGTTCTGTAGGGTTCAGAGCGAGCATGTCAAAATGGGCTTTATAGTGAACCTGTACGAATTTTAACCGAGTAAAAAGCTCAAAATTTAAGATTATGCTAATATAATTAGGTTCAAAAGCCCATAATTAACAATTTGAACTCATAAAATTTGATTTAGTATCATTTTCGATCATTTTCTAGCGTTCAGAGAGTTCATGTCTAAATGAGCATTATAGTGAACCCGTTCGAATTTTAACTGAGTAAAAAGCTCAAAATTTTAGATTAAGCTGTATAATTACGTTCAAAAGCCCTTAAATAAAAATTTGAACCCATAACATTTGATTTAATATCATTTTTGATCTTTTTCTAGGGTCAAGAGCGTGAAAGTCTAAATGGGCATTATAGTGAACCAGTTCAAATTTTAACCGAGTAAAAAGCTAAAAATTTTAGATTTAGCTTTATAAGTAGATTCAAAAGCCCGTAATTAACAATTTGAACTCATAAATTTGGATTTAATATTATTTTTGATCGTTTTATAGGGTTTAGAGCGTGCATGTCTTAATGGGCTTTGCAGTGAACCCATTAAATTTTAAACGAGTAAAAAGCTCAAAATTATAGATTAAGCTGTATAATTAATTTCAAAAACCCTTAATTAACAATTTAAACTCATAAAATTTGATTTAATATCATTTTCGATCGTTATGTAGGGTTTTATAGTGAACCAGTTCGAATTTTAACCGAGTAAAAAGCTCAAAATTTAAGATTATGCTAATATAATTAGGTTCATAAGCCCATAATTAACAATTTGAACTTATAAAATTTGATTGAATATCATTTTAGATCGTTTTCTAGGGTTCCGAGCGTTCATGTCTAAATGGGCTTCACAGTGAACCCGTTCGAATTTTAACCGAGTAAAATGCTCAAAATTTTAGATTAAGCTGTATAATTATGTTAAAAAGCCCATAATTACAAATTTGAACTCATAAATTTTGATTTAATATCATTTTCGATCGTTTTGTAGGGTTTAGAGTGTGTCTGTCTAAATGGGCTTTATAGTGAACCAATTAGAATTTTACCCATGTAAAAAGCTCAAAATTTTAGATTAAGCTGTATAATTAGGTTCAAAAGCCCTTAATTAACAATTTGAACTCATAAAATTTGATTTAATATCATTTTCGATCATTTTCTAGGGTTCACAACGTGCATGTCTAAATTGGCTTTATAGTGAACCCGTTCGAATTTTAACAGAGTAAAAAGCTCAAAATTTTAGATTAAGTTGTATAATTAGGTTCAGAAGCCCTGAATTAATTATTTGAACTCATAAAATTTGATTCAATATCATTTTCGATCGTTTTCTAGGGTTCACAGCGTTCATGTCTAAATGGGCTTTATAGTGAACCTGTTCGAATTTTAACAGAGTAAAAAGCTCAAAATTTTGGATTAAGTTGTATAATTAGGTTCAAAAGCCCTTAATTAAAAATTTGAACTCATAAAATTTGATTTAATATCATTTTCGATCGTTTTCTAGGGTTCATAGCGTGCATGTCAAAATGGGCTTTATTTTGAACCCGTTCGAATTTTAACCGAGTAAAAACCTTAAAATTTTAGATTAAGTTGTATAATTAGGTTCAAAAGCAATTAAATAACAATTTGAACTCATAAAATTTGATTTAATATCATTTTCGATCGTTTTGTAGGGTTTAGAGCGTACATGTCAAAATGGGCTTTATAGTGAACCTGTTCGAATTTTAACAGAGTAAAAAGCTCAAAATCCTAGATTAAGCTGTATAATTAGGTTCAAAAGCCCTTCATTAACAATTTGAACTCATAAAATTTGATTTAATATAATTTTCGATCATTTTCTAGGGTTCACAGCGTTCATGTCTAAATGGGCTTTATAGTGAACCCGTTCGAATTTAACAGAGTAAAAAGCTCAAAATTTTAGATTAAGCTGTATAATTAGGTTCAAAATCCCATAATTAACAATTTGAACCCATAAAATTTGACTTATTATCATTTTCGATCGTTTTCTAGGGTTTAGAGCGTGCATGTCTGAATGGGCTTTATAGTGAACCCGTTCGAATTTTAATAGAGTAAAAAGCTCAAAATTTTAGATTAAGTTGTATAATTAGGTTCAAAAGCCCTTAATTAACAATTTGAACTCATAAAATTTGATTTAATATCATTTTCGATCGTTTTCTAGGGTTCACAGCGTGCATGTCTAAATGGGCTTTATTTTGAACCCGTTCGAATTTTAACCGAGTAAAAACCTTAAAATTTTAGATTAAGTTGTATAATTAGGTTCAAAAGCAATTAATTAACAATTTGAACTCATAAAATTTTATTTAATATCATTTTCGATCGTTTTGTAGGGTTTAGAGCGTACATGTCAAAATGGGTTTTATAGTGAACCTGTTCGAATTTTAAGCGAGTAAAAACCTTAAAATTTTAGATTAAGTTGTATAATTAGGTTCAAAAGCAATTAATTAACAATTTGAACTCATAAAATTTTATTTAATATCATTTTCGATCGTTTTGTAGGGTTCAGAGCGTGCATGTCAAAATGGGCTTTATAGTGAACCTGTTCGAATTTTAACAGAGTAAAAAGCTCAAAATTTTAGATTAAGCTTTATAATTAGGTTAAAAATCCCATAATTACAAATTTGAACTCATAAATTTTGATTTAATACCATTTTCGATCGTTTTATAGGGTTTAGAGCGTGTACGTCTAAATGGGCTTTATAGTGAACCAATTAGAATTTTACCCATGTAAAAAGCTCAAAATTTTAGATTAAGCTGTATAATTAGGTTCAAAAGCCCTTAATTAACAATTTGAACTCATAAAATTTGATTTAATATCATTTTCGAGGGTTCACAACGTGCATGTCTAAATTTGGCTTTATAGTGAACCCGTTCGAATTTTAACAGAGTAAAAAGCTCAAAATTTTAGATTAAGTTGTATAATTAGGTTCAAAAGCCCTGAATTAATAATTTGAACTCATAAAATTTTATTTAATATCACTTTCGATCTTTTTCTATGGTTTAGAGCGTTCATATCTCAATGGGCTTTATAGTGAACCCGTTCAAATTTTAACCGAGTAAAAAGCTCAAAATTTTAGATTAAGCTGTATAATTACTTTCAAAAGCCCTTAATTAACAATTTGAATTCATAAAATTTTATTTAATATCATTTTCGGTCGTTTTGTAGGGTTCAAAGCGTGCATGTCTAAATGGCTTTATAGTGAACCAAATTGAGTTTTACCCAAGTAAAAAGCTCAAAATTTTAGATTAAGCTGTATAATTATGTTCATAAGCCCTTAATTAACAATTTGAACTCATAAAATTTGATTTAATATCATTTTCGTTTGTTTTCTATGGTTCAATGCGTGCATGTCTAAATGGGTTTTATAGTGAACACGTTCGAATTTTACCCTATTAAAAAGCTCAAAATTTAAGATTATGTTGTATAATTGGGTTAAAAACCCTATAATTAACAATTTGAACCCATAAAATTTGATTTAATATCATTTTCGATCTTTTTGTATGGTTCAGAGCGTGCATGTCTAAATGGGTTTTATAATGAACCCGTTCGAATTTTAACCGAGTAAACAGCACAAAATTTTAGATTAAGTTGTATAATTAGGTTCAAAAGCCCATAATTAACAATTTGAACTCATAAAATTTGATTTATTATCATTTTCAATCGTTTTCTAGGGTTTAGAGCGTGCATTTTTAAATGAGTTTTATAGTGAACCCGTTCGAATTTTAACCGAGTAAAAAGCTCAAAATTTAAGATTATGCTAATATAATTAGGTTCAAAAGCCCTTAATTAACAATTTGAACTCATAAAATTTGATTTAATATCATTTTCGATCGTTTTCTAGGGTTCAAAGCGTGCATGTCTAAATGGGTTTTGTAGAGAACCCGTTCGAATTTTAATTGAGTATATAGCTCAAAATTTTAGATTAAGTTGTATAATTAGGTTCAAAAGATCATGATTAACAATTTGAACTCATAAAATTTGAATTAATATCATTTTCGATCGTTTTCTAGGGTTAAAAGCGTGCATGTATAATGGGTTTTAAAGTGAACCCATTCGAATTTTAATCGAGTAAAAAGCTCAAAATTTTAGATTAAGCTGTATAATTAGGTTCAAAAGCCCATAATTAACAATTTTAACTCATAAAATTTTATTTAATATTATTTTTGATCGTTTTGTAGGGTTTAGAGTGTGCATGTCTAAATGGGCTTAATAAAGAACCCGATCGAAACTTAACCCAGTAAAAAGCTCAAAATTCTAGATTAAACTTTATAATTAGGTTCAAAAGCACATAATTAACAATTTGAAGACATAAAAGTTGATTTAATATCATTTTCGATCTTTTTCTATGGTTCAAAGCGTGCCTGTCTAAATGGGTTTTATAATCAACCCGTTTGAATTTTAACCGAGGAAACAACTCAAAATTTTAGATTAAGATGTATTGTTAGGTTTAAAATCCCATAATTAACAATTTGAACTCATAAAATTTGATTTAATATCATTTTCGATCGTTTTATAGGGTTCACAGCATGCATGTCTAAATGGGCATCAAAGTGAACCCATTCGAATTGTAATCGAGTAAAAAGCTCAAAATTTTAGATTAAGCTGTATAATTAGGTTCAAAAGCTTATAATTAACAATTTGAACTCACAAAATTTGATTTAATATTATTTTCGATCGTTTTGTAGGTTTCAGAGCGTGCATGTCTAAATGGGCTTTATATTTAACCCGTTCGAATTTTAACACAGTAAAAAGCTCAAAATTTGAGATTAAGATGTATAATTAGGTTCAAAAGCACTTAATTAAAAATTTGAAATCATAAAAGTTGATTTAATATCATTTTCGATCGTTTTCTATGGTTCAAAGCGTGCATGTCTAAGTGGGTTTTATAATGAACCCGTTTGAATTTTAACCGAGTAAACAGCTCAAAATTTTAGATTAAGCTGTACAGTTAGGTTTAAAATCCCATAATTTACAATTTGAACTCATAATATTTGATTTAATATCATTTTCGATCGTTTTGTAGGGTTCAGAGCGTGCATGTCTAAATGGGCTTTATATTGAACCAATTCAAATTTTACCCAAGTAAAAAGCTCAAAATTTAACATTAAGCTTTATAATTAGGTTCAAAAGCACTTAATTAACAATTTGAACTCAAAAAAGTTGATTTAATATCATTTTCGATCGTTTTGTTGGGTTCATAGCGTGCATGTCTAAATGGGCTTAATAAAGAACCCGTTCGAAACTTAACCCAGTAAAAAGCTCAAAATTCTAGATTAAGCTTTATAATTAGGTTCAAAAGCACATAATTAACAATTTGAACTCATAAAAGTTGATTTAATATCATTTTCGATCTTTTTCTATGGTTCAAAGCGTGCCTGTCTAAATGGGTTTTATAATCAACCCTTTTGAATTTTAACCGAGGAAACAACTCAAAATTTTAGATTAAGATGTATTGTTAGGTTTAAAATCCCATAATTAACAATTTGAACTCATAAAATTTGATTTAATATCATTTTCGATCGTTTTATAGGGTCACAGCATGCATGTCTAAATGGGCTTCAAAGTGAACCCATTCGAATTGTAATCGAGTAAAAAGCTCAAAATTTTAGATTAAGCTGTATAATTAGGTTCAAAAGCTTATAATTAACAATTTGAACTCACAAAATTTGATTTAATATTATTTTCGATCATTTTGTAGGGTTCAGAGCGTGTATGTCTAAATGGGCTTTATAGTGAGCCCGTTCGAATATTAACAAAGTAAAATGCTCAAAATTTTAGATTAAGCTGTATAATTAGGTTCAGAAGCCCTTAATTAAAAATTTGATCACATAAAATTTAATTTAAAATCATTTTTGATCGTTTTCTAGGGTTTAAAGCGTGCATGTCTAAATGGGTTTTGTAGTGAACCCGTGCGAATTTTAAGCGAGTATATAGCTCAAAATTTTAGATTAAGCTGTATAATTTGGTTCAGAAGCCCTTAATTAACAATTTGAAATCATAAAATTTGATTTAATATCATTTTCGATCGTTTTCTAGGGTTAAAAGCGTGCATGTATAATGAGTTTTATAGTGAACCCCTTCGAATTTTAAACGAGTAAAAAACTCAAAATTTTAGATTAAGCTGTATAATTAGGATCAAAAGCCCATAATTAACTATTTGAACTTATAAATTTTGATTTGATATCACTTTCGATCGTTTTATAGGTTTCACAGCGTGCATTTCTAAATGGGCTTCAAAGTGAACCCATTCGAATTTTAACTGAGTAAAAGCTCAAAATTTTAGATTAAGCTGTATAATTAGGTTCAAAAGCTTATAATTAACAATTTGAACTCACAAAATTTGATTTAATATTATTTTCGATCATTTTGTAGGGTTCAGAGCGTGTATGTCTAAATGGGCTTTATAGTGAGCCCGTTCGAATATTAACAAAGTAAAATGCTCAAAATTTTAGATTAAGCTGTATAATTAGGTTCAGAAGCCCTTAATTAAAAATTTGATCACATAAAATTTGATTTAAAATCATTTTTGATCGTTTTCTAGGGTTTAAAGCGTGCATGTCTAAATGGGTTTTGTAGTGAACCCGTGCGAATTTTAAGCGAGTATATAGCTCAAAATTTTAGATTAAGCTGTATAATTTGGTTCAGAAGCCCTTAATTAACAATTTGAAATCATAAAATTTGATTTAATATCATTTTCGATCGTTTTCTAGGGTTAAAAGCGTGCATGTATAATGAGTTTTATAGTGAACCCCTTCGAATTTTAAACGAGTAAAAAACTCAAAATTTTAGATTAAGCTGTATAATTAGGATCAAAAGCCCATAATTAACTATTTGAACTTATAAATTTTGATTTGATATCATTTTCGATCGTTTTATAGGTTTCACAGCGTGCATTTCTAAATGGGCTTCAAAGTGAACCCATTTGAACTCATAAATTAGGTTCAAAAGCCCATAATTAACAATTTGAACTCATAAAATATTATTTAATATTATTTTCGATCCTTTTGTAGGGTTCAGAGCGTGTATGTCTAAATGGGCTTTATAGTGAACGTGTTCGAATATTAACAGAGTAAAAAGCTCAAAATTCTAGATTAAGAAGTATAATTAGGTCCAAAAGCCCTTAATTAACAATTTGAACTCGTAAAATTTGATTTAAAATCATTTTTGATCATTTTCTAGGGTTCAAAGCGTGCATGTCTAAATGGGTTTTGTAGTGAACACGTTCGAACTTTAACCGAGTTTATAGCTTAATATTTTCGGTTAAGCTGTATAATTAGGTTCAAAAGCTCTTAATTCACAATTTGAACTCATAAAATTTGATTTAATATCATTTTCGATCGTTTTCTAGGGTTAAAAGCATGCATGTATAAAGGGTTTTATAGTGAACCCATTCGAATTTTAATCGAGTAAAAAGCTCAAAATTTCAGATTAAGCTGTATAATTAGGTTCAAAAGCCAATAATTAACAATTTTAACTCATAAATTTTATTTAATATTATTTTTGATCGTTTTGTAGGGTTTAGAGCGTGCATGTCTAAATTGGCTTTATATTTAACCCGTTCGAATTTTAACCCAGTAAAAAGCTCAAAATTCTAGATTAAGCTTTATAATTAGGTTCAAAAGCACTTAATTATCAATTAGAACTCATAAAAGTTGATTTAATATCATTTTCGATCATTTTCTATGGTTCAAAGTGTGCATGTCTAAATGGGTTTTATAATGAACCCGTTTGAATTTTAAACGAGTAAACAATTGAAAATTTTAGATTAAGTTGTATAGTTAGGTTTAAAACCCCATAATTAACAATTTGAAATCATAAAATTTGATTTAATATCATTTTTGATCGTTTTATAGGTTTCACAGCGTGCATGTCTAAATGGGCTTCAAAGTGAACCCATTCGAATTTTTAACAAGTAAAAAGCTCAAAATTTGAGATTAAGATGTATAATTAGGTTCAAAAGCCCTTAATTAACAATTTGAAATCATAAAATTTGATTTAATATCATTTTCGAATTTTATGATTTCAAATGTCTAAATGGGTTTTATAGTGAACCCGTTCGAATTTTAACCGAGTATATAGCTCAAAATTTTAGATTAAGATGTATAATTAGGTTCAAAAGCCCATAATTAACAATTTGAACTCATAAAGTTTGATTTAATATTATTTTCGATCGTTTTGTAGGGTTGAGAGCGTGCATGTCTAAATGGGCTTTATATTTAACCTGTTCGAACTTTAACCAGTAAAAGGCTCAAAATTCAAGATTAAGCTTTATAATTAGGTTCAAAAGCACTTAATTAACAATTTGAACTCAAAAAAGTTGATTTAATATCATTTTCAATCATTTTCTATGGTTCAAAGCGTGCATGTCTAAACGGGTTTTATAATCAACCCGTTTGAATTTTAACCGAGTAAACAGCTCAAAATTTTAGATTAAGCTGTATAGTTAGATTTAAAATCCCATAATTAACAATTTGAACTCATAAAATTTGATTTAATATCATTTTCGATCGTTTTTTAGGGTTCAAAGCGTACATGCCTAATGGGATTTATAGTGAACCAATTCGAATTTTACCCATGTAAAAAGCTCAAAATTTTAGATTAATCTGTATAATTAGGTTCAAAAGCCCTTAATTAACAATTTGAACTCATAAAATTTAATTTAATATCATTTTCAATCGTTTTCTAGGGTTCAGAGCATTTATGTCTAAATGGGCTTTATAGTGAACCAGTTTGAATTTTAAACTAGTAAAAAGCTCAAAATTTGAGATTAAGCTGTATAATTAGGTTCAAAACCCATAATTAAAAATTTAAACTCATAAAATTTGATTTAATATCTTTTTCGATCATTTTGTATGGTTCAGAGCGTGCATGTCTAAATTGGCTTTATAGTGAACCAGTTCGAATTTTAACCGAGTAAAAACTCAAAATTTTAGATTAAGCTTTATAATTAGGTTTAAATGCCCTTAATTAAAAATTTGAACTCATAAAATTTGATTTAATACCATTTTCGATCGTTTTCTAGGGTTCGGAGCTTGCATGTCTAAATGTGCTTCATAGTGAACACATTCGAATTTTAACCGAGTAAAAAGCTCGAAAATTTAGATTAAGCTTTATAATTAGGTTCAAAATCCCTTCATTAACAATTTGAACTCATAAAAAGTGATTTAATATCATTTTCGATCATTTTGTAGGGTTCAGAGCGTGCATGTGTAAATGGGCTTTATAGTGAACCAATTCGAATTTTACCCAAGTAAAAAGCTCAAAATTTTAGATTAAGCTGTATAATTAGGTTCAAAAGCCCTTAATTAACAATTTGAACTCATAAAATTTAATTTAATATCATTTTCAATCGTTTTCTAGGGTTCAGAGTATGTATGTCTAAATGGGCTTTATAGTGAACCAGTTCGAATTTTAAACGAGTAAAAAGCTCAAAATTTGAGACTAAGCTGTATAATTAGGTTCAAAACCCATAATTAAAAATTTAAACTCATAAAATTTGATTTAATATCATTTTCGATCATTTTGTATGGTTCAGAGCGTGCATGTCTAAATTGGCTTTATAGTGAACCAGTTCGAATTTTAACCGAGTAAAAACTCAAAATTTTAAATTAAGCTTTATAATTAGGTTTAAAACCCCTTAATTAAAAATTCGAACTCATAAAATTTGATTTAATACCATTTTCCATCGTTTTCTAGGGTTCGGAGCTTGCATGTCTAAATGTGCTTCATAGTGAACACATTCGAATTTTAACCGAGTAAAAAGCTCGAAAATTTAGATTAAGCTTTATAATTAGGTTCAAAATCCCTTCATTAACAATTTGAACTCATAAAAAGTGATTTAATATCATTTTCGATCATTTTGTAGGGTTCAGAGCGTGCATGTGTAAATGGGCTTTATAGTGAACCAATTCGAATTTTACCCAAGTAAAAAGCTCAAAATTTTAGATTAAGCTGTATAATTAGGTTCAAAAGCCCTTAATTAACAATTTGAACTCATAAAATTTAATTTAATATCATTTTCAATCGTTTTCTAGGGTTCAGAGTATGTATGTCTAAATGGGCTTTATAGTGAACCAGTTCGAATTTTAAACGAGTAAAAAGCTCAAAATTTGAGACTAAGCTGTATAATTAGGTTCAAAACCCATAATTAAAAATTTAAACTCATAAAATTTGATTTAATATCATTTTCGATCATTTTGTATGGTTCAGAGCGTGCATGTCTAAATTGGCTTTATAGTGAACCAGTTCGAATTTTAACCGAGTAAAAACTCAAAATTTTAAATTAAGCTTTATAATTAGGTTTAAAACCCCTTAATTAAAAATTCGAACTCATAAAATTTGATTTAATACCATTTTCCATCGTTTTCTAGGGTTCGGAGCTTGCATGTCTAAATGTGCTTCATAGTGAACACATTCGAATTTTAACCGAGTAAAAAGCTCGAAAATTTAGATTAAGCTTTATAATTAGGTTCAAAATCCTTTAATTAACAATTTGAACTCATAAAAAGTGATTTAATATCATTTTCGATCGTTTTGTAGGGTTCAGAGCGTGCATGTGTAAATGGGCTTTATAGTGAACCAATTCGAATTTTACCCAAGTAAAAAGCTCAAAATTTTAGATTAAGCTGTATAATTAGGTTCAAAAGCCCTTAATTAACAATTTGAACTCATAAAATTTAATTTAATATCATTTTCAATCGTTTTCTAGGGTTCAGAGCATGTATGTCTAAATGGGCTTTATAGTGAACCAGTTCGAATTTTAAATGAGTAAAAAGCTCAAAATTTGAGATTAAGCTGTATAATTAGGTTCAAAACCCATAATTAAAAATTTAAACTCATAAAATTTGATTTAATATCATTTTCGATCATTTTGTATGGTTCAGAGCGTGCATGTCTAAATTGGCTTTATAGTGAACCAGTTCGAATTTTAACCGAGTAAAAACTCAAAATTTTAAATTAAGCTTTATAATTAGGTTTAAAACCCCTTAATTAAAAATTCGAACTCATAAAATTTGATTTAATACCATTTTCGATCGTTTTCTAGGGTTCGGAGCTTGCATGTCTAAATATGCTTCATAGTGAACACGTTCGAATTTTAACTGAGTAAAAAGCTCGAAAATTTAGATTAAGCTTTATAATTAGGTTCAAAATCCCTTAATTAACAATTTGAATTCATAAAATGTGATTTAATATCATTTTCGATCATTTTGTAGGGTTCAGAGCGTGCATGTCTAAATGGGCTTTATAGTGAAGTCGTTCAAATTTTAACTGAGTAAAATGCTCAAAATTTTAGATTAAGATGTATAATTAGGTTCAAAAGCCATTAATTAACAATTTGATTTAATGGGCTTTATAGTGAAGTCGTTCAAATTTTAACCGAGTAAAATGCTCAAAATTTTAGATTAAGATGTATAATTAGGTTCAAAAGCCATTAATTAACAATTTGATTTAATATCATTTTCGATTGTTTTCTATGATTCAAAGCGTGCATGTCTAAATGGGTTTTATAGTGAACCCGTTCAAATTTTGCCTTAGTAAAAAGCTCAAAATTTAAGATTACGTTGTATAATTAGGTTAAAAAGCCCATAATTAACAATTTGAACTCATAATATTTGATTTAATATCATTTTCGATCGTTTTGTGGGGTTCAGAGCGTGCATGTCTAAATGGGTTTTATAGTAAAACCTTTCGAATTTTAACAGAGTAAAAAGCTCAAAATTTTAGATTAAGCTGTATAATTAGGTTCAAAAGCCCATAATTAACAATTTGAACTCATAAAATTTAATTTAATATCATTTTCGATCGTGTTGTAGGGTTCAAAGCGTGCATGTCTAAATGGGCTTTATAGTGAACCCATTCGAATTTTAACCGAGTAAAAAGCTCAAAATTTTAGATTAAGCTTTATAATTATGTTCAAAAGCCCTTAATTAACAATTTAAACTCATAAAATTTGATATAATATCATTTTCGATCGTTTTGTAAGGTTCAGAGCGTGCATGTCTAAATGGGCTTTATAGTGAACCAGTTCGAATTTTAACAGGTTAAAAAGCACAAAATTTCATATTAAGCTATATATATAGGTTCAAAAGCCCTTAATTAACAATTTGAACTTATAAATTTTGATTTAATATCATTTTCGATCGTTTTCTATGATTCAAAGCGTGCATGTCTAAATGGGTTTTCTAGTGAACCCGTTCAAATTTTACACTACTAAAAAGCTCAAAATTTAAGATTACGTTGTATAATTATGTTAAAAAGCCCATAATTAACAATTTGAACCTAGAAAATTTGATTTAATATCATTTTCGATCGTTTTGTAGGGTTCAGAGCGTGTATGTCTAAATGGGCTTTATTGTGAATCTGCTCGAATTTAAACAGAGTAAACAACCCAAAATTTTAGATTAAGCTGTATAATTATGTTCAAAAGCCCATAATTAACAATTTGAACTTAAAAATTTTAATTTTTGATTTGATATCATTTTCGATCGTTTTCTAGGGTTCAAAGCGTGCATGTCTAAATGGGCTTTATAGTTAACCCTTTCGAATTTTAACAGAGTAAAAAGCTCAAAAATTTAGATTATGCTTTATAATTAGGTTCAAAAGCCCTTAATTAACAATTTGAACTCATAAAATTTGATTTAATATCATTTTCGATCGTTTTCTATGATTCAAAGCGTGCATGTCTAAATGGGTTTTATAGTGAACCTGTTCAAATTTTACCCTAGTAAAAAGCTCAAAATTTAAGATTACGTTGTATAATTAGGTTAAAACCCCATAATTAATAGTTTGAACCCATAAAATTTGATTTAATATCATTTTCGATCGTTTTGTGGGGTTCGGAGCGTGCATGTCTAAATGGGTTTTATAGTGAAACCTTTCGAATTTTAACAGAGTAAAAAGCTCAAAAATTTAGATTAAGCTGTATAATTAGGTTCAAAAGCCCATAATTAACAATTTGAACTTGATAAGTGCTCAACTCACTATCACTTTTTACACCATTTATGGGCATTAATCAATAAACTTACACCCACCCGGACCAAAGCATATACTTAATGTGATATATTTAGAAGTTATGCTTATAAAGATGATATTTACAGAAAAGGCAAGTTTTACTGCATTTTTACATCTGTGGAGGAGAAACTAGTGCCGCGACAGCAACGTGGCCGAGGTAAGACCTGATGCCGAGGCAGTAGCAGAAAGACAGGAAGCAATACTATAGGAGATCGGAAGTGAAAAATCCAAGGGACGTTTCTGGATATGAAGCACATGGATCAGTGTTGGTTGGCACGAGGAAAAGCCCAAGACAAGGCCACGTGGGAAAGCCTCTTAGTTGAAATAAACTTGGAAATATTTTATTTATGTACATGACTTGTTCCCTACTCCAAGTTGTATTCTACTTAGGAAAGGTTTGCCCTAGGCCAAGCTTATATAAGACCTTGCCGTCCAATGTATTAGGAGAGCCGATTCATAGAGAGTTTACCCTAAGACTCAATGTTTTCTTTCTCTCAAATTATGTTTTAAGCTTTCTTAAGGTTGAGGTGAAGGTTGTTAAGTATTTGTGAGAGGAGATTGTACTTTGTTCTTTGTTTCAATGCAATAAAACTATCAAGGTTTGCTTATCCTTTGCCATTCTTTGTTCTTGCATTCAAGCTCGGGAGAGAAGTTTGTGAGTAATCCATTTATCTAGACTCAGGAGAGCTAGATTCACGAAAGGGATAAGTACGGTGTTTCAATCGCGAAATACTAACTCGACGTAGGGATAGGTTAAGAGTTTCAGCGGCTAAAAGAAGTGTGAGATTGGTTGGTGAGTATAATTGATTCACGCTGGGAGGTATCATCAAGGACTAGTCATCAACAGTACTTCGACTTACGGATAAGCAGAGTCATCCAAGGACACTTTGCCGAACTTTGGTAAAGTCCACCCACGAGCAAGGGATTGCCGCGGCGGACAGTATCGTTGCTGCCAAGGCAGTAATCTGCAGTACTGTGGAGGCAGTGATATACAATTTCGTTGGACAGAGACAAGTCAATCAAATCCACAATACAACGCAACTGGATCCTGACCTCTCTCTCTATTAATCAGACTTCATCTTTTATTTAGTTTTCTTTATTTAAACTTATTTAGTTTCATCAAAACCACAATTACCTGTGTTTTTATTTTATTCCTTTTTACAGAAAAAGAAGACAAAGAAGGCATATTAAGTATATCAATCCCTGTGGAGACGATACACGGTAATACTTATCACTTTATTACATGCGATGTGTTCACTTGCACTAATTGCGCACTTTTGACACGCGACAGAACTCATAAAATTTGATTTAATATCATTTTCGATCGTTAAGTAGGGTTCAGAGCGTGCATGTCTAAATGGGTTTTACAGTGAACTCGTTCGAATTTTAACCGAGTAAAAAGCTCAAAATTTTAGATTAAGCTTTATAATTAGGTTCAAAAGCCCTTAATTAACAATTTGAACTCATAAAATTTGATTTTATATCATTTTCGATCGTTTTCTAGGGTTCAGAGCTTGCATGTCGAAATGTGCTTCATAGTGAACACGTTCGAA
This sequence comes from Abelmoschus esculentus, assembly GCA_035048815.1. Taxonomy (NCBI): domain Eukaryota; kingdom Viridiplantae; phylum Streptophyta; class Magnoliopsida; order Malvales; family Malvaceae; genus Abelmoschus; species Abelmoschus esculentus. Next base: position 7,826,551 of record JAUCBN010000046.1, on the reverse strand, counting down.
TTTTAACAGAGTAAAAAACTCAAAATTTTAGATTAAGCTGTATAATTAGGTTAAAGAGCTCATAATTACAAATTTGAACTCATAAATTTTGATTTAATATCATTTTCGATCGTTTTGTAGGGTTCAGAGCGTGCATGTCTAAATGGGCTTTATAGTGAACCAATTAGAATTTTACCCAACTAAAAAGCTCAAAATTTTAGATTAAGCTATATAATTAGGTTCAAAAGCCCTTAATTAACAATTTGAACACATAAAATTTGATTTAATATAATTTTCGATCATTTTCTAGGGTTCACGATGTGCATGTCTAATTGGGCTTTATAGTGAACCCCGTTCGAATTTTAACAGAGTAAAAAGTTCAAAATTTTAGATTAAGTTGTATAATTAGGTTCAAAAGCCCTTAATTAATAATTCGAACTCATAAAATTTGATTTAATATCATTATCGATAGTTTTCTAGGGTTCACAACGTGCATGTCTAAATGGGCTTTCTAGTGAACCAATTAGAATTTTACCCAAGTAAAAAGCACAAAATTTTAGATTAAGTTGTATAATTAGGTTCGAAAGCCCTTAATTAACAATTTGAACTCATAAAATTTGATTTAATATCATTTTCAATCATTTTCTAGGGTTCACGACGTGCATGTCTAATTTTGCTTTATAGTGAACCCTGTTCGAATTTTAAGAGATTAAAAAGCTCAAAATTTTAGATTAAGTTGTATAATTAGGTTCAAAAGCCCTTAATTAATAATTTGAAGTCATAAAATTTGATTTAATATCATTTTCGATCGTTTTGTAGGGTTCAGAGCGTGCATGTCTAAATGGGCTTTATAGTGAACCCGTTCGAATTTTAACCGAGTAAAAAGCTCAAAATTTTAGATTTTGGGACTTGTTGGATTATAGGAGTTCTTTTAATGAACTTAGGTGATAAAGACTTAGATTTTTGGAAAAGTAACTAGAGGTGCCTACCACTGGCTCTAGAAAGTCTCTTCTTCATGCTAGAGGTGCCCGAAATTGGCTCTAGTATGTTTTAAGGAATATTAAAAAGAAAGAAGGAATTTAGTGAAAAGAAAAACACAAGTCTTTGAGGTGCCCGAAATTGGCTCAAGAATTGGTGTTTGAAAAGAATAGAATACTTAACCAGTGCCGCGGCAGCGACAAGGCCGAGGCAGGACCTGATGCCGAGGCAGCAGCAAAAAGAAAGGAAGCAAGACTGTAGGCGATGGAAAGATAAAAATCCAAGGAACGTGTCTGGACTCAAAGCCCATGAATCGGAGCTGGCTAGCTTGAGGAAAAGCCCAATACAAGACCACGCGGGAAAGCCCCCTTAGCCAAATCAAACTTGGAAATATTTTAATTATGTACTTCACTTGTTCCCTACTCCAAGTTGTATTCTACTTAGGAAAGGTTTGCCCTAGGTCTAGCCTATATAAAGACCTAGCCACCCAATGTACTAGACACGGAATACTTAGGGAGAGAGCCGATCTTTATACTTGTCTTCGTCCTCTCCATTATGTTCTAAACCTTCTTAGGGATTAGGTGAAGGTTGTCGAGTATATGTGAGAGGAGATTGTACTTTGTCTTTGATTCAATGCAATAAAATTATCAAGGTTTGCTTATCCTTTGTTATTCCTTGTTCTTGCATTCGATCTTGGGAGAGGAGAGTGTGAGTCATCCATTTATCTAAGCTCGGGAGAGTTAGATTCACGAAAGGGATAAGTACGGTGTTTCAATCGCGAAATACTAACTCGGCCTAGGGATAGGTTAAGAGTTTCAGCGGCTAAAATAAGTGTGAGATTGGTTGGTGAGTATAATTGGTTCACGCCGAGAGGTATCATCAAGGACTAGTCATCAACAGCACTCTGACTTAGGGATAAGCGTAGTCATTCAAGGACACTTTGCCGAACTTTGGTAAAGTCTACCCACGAGCAACGGATTGCCGCGGCGGACAGTATCGTCGCTGCCAAGGCAGTAAACTGCAGTGCTGTCGAGGCAGTGATATACAATTGCATTGAGCAGAGACAAGTCAATCAAATCCACAATACAACGCAACTGGATCCTGACCCATCTCTCTCTATTATTCCAACTCTTTACTTTTATTTAGTTATTTTAGTTTAGATAAACCAACTCAAATCACTTATGTTTTTTCTTTTCTACAGAACAAGAAGGTGAAGGAAGCATATTAAGTCTACCGGTCCCTGAGGAGACGATAATCCGATAATACTTATCACTTATTACTTTCGATGTGTCCACTTGCACTAACGCGCACTTTTGACACGCGACAAGTTTTTGGCGCCGTTGCCGGGGACTGGAAACTAAATTTTGTTTTCTTTATTTTCTTGTTTATTTTTATTTTTATTTTACTTTTGCTTTTCGTGGTGTATGACGAGGGCCAATCCAACCAAACCCTTGTACGAGTTAGATCCAGAGATCGAAAGAACAAGGCAAAGGTTGAGGAGACAGATCCAAGTAGCCATGGCAGATCACCGGAAGGACAAAACTTACCTGTCGGCAATGGAGGACTTCCGCCGCCACCTGGGCCGCGACAGCTCACTGTTAGAGACTTCCTGGATGAGGACTTAAATGGATTAAACCCAGGAGTTGTCACACCGGAGATTGAAGCAACCCATTTTGAACTAAAACCTGTTATGTTCAATATGTTAAATACAATAGGACAATTTGGTGGGTCTGCAACTAAAGACGCAAGGCCGCACCTCAAGTCCTTCATGGAAATTTGCAACTCTTTCAAAATCCAAGGACTCCATGAAGATTTCTTGCGATTAAAGCTATTCCCCTATTCACTGAGGGATAGGGCGACAGCTTGGTTAAATAGCATTCAAGCAGGATCTATTGGTTCTTGGAGTAATCTTTGCCGTGATTTTATTACCCGTTTTAATCCTACGAACTTATATGATAGAATTCGTAATGAAATCACTTCTTTTCGACAGGCAGATGACGAACCAATGTACGAGGCATGGGAGCGCTACAGAGATTTACTACACAAGTGTCCTTTGCATGGATTCCCCCTATGGACACAGGTGACTATGTTCTACAATGCCACGAATGCCCCGACAAGAACTATGTTAGATTCCTCGGCAAACGGAACACTCCTGGATAAAGCACCTGAGTAAGCTATTGAGATATTGAATAAACTCGCAAAGAATTACTTTCAGTTTCCTACATCTAGGCGAGGAGGAGTAAGACGCCAAGCCACGGTAAATGAATTAGACACATCAAGTTCAGTGGCAGCACAATTGGCCTCTCTTACCAAGATGGTGCAAAACCTACAGTTACAACAAAATACCCGTGAGGTCAAGGTAATTGATTCATATTGTGACTTATGTGGAGGTAACCACAGTTCCTCTGATTGCATGAATCAAGAAACCGGTATGTATGTTGGGAACTACAACCGCAACAATATAATGTCCAACACATACAACCCCTCATGGAAGAGGCATCCAAACCTATGATGGAGCAACCCTAACAATGCTTTAAATCCAATCACCCAACCTTCAGGATTTCAGCAGCCGATGCAACAACTGCCGCAGCAGCAAGCCCAACAATCATTGCCGCCGCCGCAGATGCAGCAGCAACTGGTAAGTTCATTGTTGAACACGCTAAAGGCCTTCATGATGAAAACTGAGTCATACATGGTAGAGAATAGTAATTTCATCAAGAGGACAGATGCCTTCATGAATAGAACTGAAATGAGGTTGCAAAATCAAGAAGCGGCTATTAAAACGCTGGAAACTCAGGTTGGGCAGTTTGCTCAAAGCATAAATACTAGACCACAAGGAGGACTACCTAGCAATACTGAAGTTGCTAAGGTAATGGGCCATGAACATTGCAAAGCAATCACTACTAGGAGTGGTCTACAACTGAAGGAAAAGATCCCAGAGAGCCAAATTCAATCAGTGGATCGAGCAAGAGAAGAGGCTGAGCAAACTGAAGCTGATAACACTGCCCCGGCAGAAAGCACTGCAGCTCCTGAGCAGCCTGCCGAGGCAACAACAACTCCAGTGGTGCCAGGTATCACATTTGAAACTAAAGAAACCCTGGATGAGATGAGACCACCACCACCTTTCCCACAAAGGTTGAAAAAGCAAAAACAGGACCAGCAATTCAAGAAGTTCCTCGACATCTTGAAGCAAGTCCACATCAACATACCATTCGTTGAAGCTATTGAACAAATGCCTAACTATGCCAAGTTCCTAAAGGACATGGTGTCAAAGAGGAAACAAATAGTTGAGTTTGATACAGTGGCTGCTACCGAGGGATGCATGGCAATGCTGCATAACCGCATGCCACCAAAGTTAAAAGATCCTGGTTACTTTGAGCAAGCATTATGAAGGTAAGGCCCTATGCGACCTTGGAGCAAGCATAAATCTCATGCCCAAATTAGTCTTTCAAAAGCTTGGAATTGGAAGGGCGAAACCTACAACAGTTATGCTCCAACTAGTGGATCGATCCTATGTGCAACCTGAAGGCAAAATCGAGGACATACTGGTAAGAGTAGATAAGTTTATTTTTCCTGCTGACTTTCTTGTCCTTGATTGTGAAGCAGATGACAATGCACCGATCATCCTTGGGAGACCTTTTCTTGCAACTGGACGCACCCTAATTGACGTGAAAAAAGGAGAACTAACAATGAGAATCAATAATCAAGAAATCAAATTGAATGTGCGTCAGTTGATGAAGAGACATGACGAACTAGAAGAAGAATGTCAGATGCTGGATGACATAGATGAAGATCACACAATACCTTGTCTTAGCAACAACTGCCTCGGCAGTGATCTCCATGAAAAATCCCAGGTATGCCTCGGCAGTGATATGGATGACTGTTACAACAATACTTTGAATAGTGCTGAGACAACCGAGAAGGAGAAAGCTACTTGGACAACACATCTTCCAGGTAAGTACTTTGAATCATTAGAGTATAAAGGGAAGAATGAACAATCTATAAATAAAGAACCGTTGGTCACAGAATTAAAACCCTTACCATAAAAACTAAAATATGCTTATTTGGGAGATAACCACACGATGCCGGTAATTATTTCTTCTAAGTTGTTGCCAGAACAGGAACAGACCTTGATAGCAATGCTGTGGCAGCACAAAAAGGCAATTGGGTGGTCAATTGATGATCTGAAAGGAATAAGTCCAGCAGTATGTATGCATAAAATCCTCTTAGAAGAAGACCATAAGCCCACTGTTGAAGCTCAAAAGAGACTTAATCACGCTATGAAGGAGGTAGTACGTAAGGAAATAATCAAGTGGCTTGATGCAGGAATTATTTATCCTATCTCTGACAGTGCATGGGTAAGCCCGGTACAATGTGTACCTAAGAAAGGTGGTATGACCGTCATAAAAAACGAGAACAACGAACTGATACCAACCAGGACTGTGACCGGTTGGAGGGTTTGTATGGATTATCACAAGTTGAATAAGGCAACAAAGAAGGATCACTTCCCTTTACCCTTCATTGATGAAATGCTTGATAGATTTGATGGTAAACCTTATTACTGTTTTCTTGATGGTTATTCAGGGTACAATCAAATTGCCATTGATCCAGAAGACCAGGCAAAAACCACTTTCACTTGCCCATATGGAACTTATGCATTTAGAAGGATGTTGTTCGGCCTTTGCAATGCCCCGACAACTTTCCAGAGATGCATGATGGCAATTTCTTCTGACATGATAGATGTCGCGTGTCAAAAGTGCGCGTTTAGTGCAAGCGGACACATCGCAAGTAATAAGTGATAAGTATGTTATCGAGTTATCGTCTCCTCAGGGACTGGTATACTTAATATGCTTCCTTTATCTCCTTGCTCTGTGGAAAGGTAAAAACACAAGTGAGTTGATGTGATTTATTTAAACTAAAATAATTGAATAAAAATAAAGAGTCGAAATATCAGAGAGAGAGATGGGCCAGGATCCAGTTGTATTGTATTGTGGACTTGATTGACTTGTCTTTATCCAATGCAATCACATATCCCTGCCTCGGCAGCACTGCAGTTTACTGCCTGGGCAGCGATAACGCTGTCTGCCGCGGCAATCCCTTGCTTGTGGGCAGACTTTACCAAAGTTCGGCAAAGTGTCCTTGAATGACTCCTCTTATCCCTAAGTCAGAGTGCTGTTGATGACTAGTCCTTGATGATACCTCCCGGCGTGAATCAATTATACTCACCAACCAATCTCACACTTCTTTTAGCCGCTGAAACTCTTAACCTATCCCTAGGCCGAGTTAGTATTTCGCGATTGAAACACCGTACTTACCCCTTTCGTGAATCTAACTCTCCCGAGCTTAGATAAATGGATTACTAACAAACTTCCCTCCCGGGCTTGAATGCAAGAACAAGGAATAACAAAGGATAAGCAAACCTTGATAATCTTTATTGCATTGAATAAAAGACAAATTACAATCTCCTCTCACAAATACTCCACAACCTTCACCTAAACCCTATGAAGGTTTTAGAACATGATGGAGAGGAAAGAAACAAGAGTAGAAGTCGGCTCTCCCTAGGTATTTCGATATATGATACATTGGGTGGCTAGGTCTTTATATAGGCTAGACCTAGGGCAAACCTTTCCTCAGTAGAATACAACTTGGAGTAGGGAACAAGTCAAGTACATAATAATAATATATTTCCAAGTTTGAATTCGGCTAAGGGGGCTTTCCCGCGTGGTCTTCTTTTGGGCTTTTACTTGTGCTAGCCAGCTCCGATTCTTGGGCTTCAAGTCCAAACACGTTCCTTAGGTTTTTGTCTTTCCATCGCCTATCACTTTGCTTCCTATCTTCCTGCTGCTGCCTCGGCATCAGGTCTTGCCTCGGCCTTGCGCTGCCGCGGTAATGGTTTCCCTGCACAGATATGAAAACGCAGTAAAACGTGCCTTTTTCTATAAATATTATCTATTTAAGTATAACTTCTAAATATATCACATTAAGCACATGCATTGGTTCAAGTGGGTGAATATTTGGTGATAAATGCCGATAAAAGGAGTAAAAAGTGATAGTGTGTTGAGCACTTACCAATAGAGGACTTCTTAGAAATATTCATGGATGATTTCTCAGTCTTTAGAGACAGCTTTGATCACTGCCTCGACAATCTCGAAAAAGTGCTGCAAAGATGTGAGGAATCCAATCTAGTCCTAAACTAGGAAAAATGCCATTTTATGGTAAATGAAGGTATCGTATTGGGCCACAAAATATCATCACAAGGAATAGAAGTGGATAAAGCAAAGATAGATGTGATAAAGAATTTACCTCCACCAATTTCTGTGAAAGGAGTTCGAAGCTTGGGCCATGCAGGTTTCTATAGACGGTTTATTTCAAATTTCTCCAAAATTTCTAAACCTCTCTGCAACTTGCTTGAACAAGATAGGAAATTCGAATTTAATGAGGAATACACTGAAGCATTCGAGACTCTCAAAGAGAAGCTAATCACTGCACCGATAGTAATCCCACCGGATTGGTCGTTGCCATTTGAATTAATGTGTGATGCTAGTGATCATGCTATCGGGGCAGCACTCAGGCAGAGGAAGAATAATCTGTTTCATGTGATCTACTATGCCAGTAAAACGCTCAATGATGCACAAATCAACTACACCACAATAGAAAAAGAATTACTAGCAGTGGTATTTGCCTTTGACAAGTTTCGATCATATCTCATCGGAACAAAGGTCACTGTCCACACTGATCATTCGGCAATTAAATACCTCTTCTCAAAGAAGGATGCCAAGCCTAGACTGATTAGATGGATCCTTCTTTTACAAGAATTTGATGTTTAAATCAAAGACCGCAAAGGTAAAGAAAACCAAGTGGCCGATCATCTTTCAAGACTGGAGAACAAGGACAGTATCCACTCGAAGAAATACAAGATGAATTTCCAGATGAACAAATATTGCAAATTGTTACAACTGCAAGGGATACTGCCGAGACAGAGACCGCAGCACTATACCACAGCGCTGCTGCGGCATTGTCTGAATACATCTCCGCAGCACTGACAGAAGACCTTGCTGCAATAACATCCACCCCCTGGTTTGTTGATCTTGTTAATTATCTAGTTACTGGTATTATCCCTTATAACCTTAACCATAACGAAAAGAAGAGGTTTCAGCATAATGCAAAGCATTATTTCTGGGACGACCCTCTTCTGTTTAAGCATTGTGCAGATCAGGTTATAAGAAGATGTGTGCCAGAGGAAGAACAGAAAGCAGTACTCCAGCACTCTCATGACTCACCTTGCGGTGGGCATTTTGGAGGAAATAGAACAACAGCAAAGGTACTGCAATCTGGCCTCTACTGGCCCACACTCTACAAAGATGCACACGACTATTACAAGAGCTGTGACCGTTGCCAACGCACGGGTAATATTTCAAGACGACATGAAATGCCACTACAAACCATACTGGAAGTAGAGCTGTTCGATGTTTGGGGCATAGATTTCATGGGGCCCTTTCCATCATCCCAAGGAAACCTTTATATCTTAATGGCAGTGGATTACGTATCAAAGTGGGTTGAAGCAATCGCCACACCTCACAATGATTCCAAGACAGTTCAAAGATTTCTCATGAAAAACATTTTTACAAGATTTGGAATCCCTAGGGCAATAATAAGTGATGAAGGTAAGCACTTTGATAACAAACTCATTGCCGCGACACTAAAGAAACTCGGCATCACCCACAAGCTCGATACGGCATATCATCCACAGACAAATGGACAAGCTGAAATATCCAATAAGGAACTAAAACAGATCCTTGAAAAGGTGGTAAATCCATCTAGAAAGGATTGGTCTTATCGTCTCGATGATGCTTTATGGGCCTACAAGACAACATTCAAAACCCCATTAGGAACATCCCCATATAAGCTTGTGTTCAGGAAAGCTTGTCATTTGCCTGTAGAAATCGAGCATAAAGCATATTGGGCAGTAAAGAACTTAAATATGGACTGGGAAAAAGCCGGACAGAAAAGACTGTTAGATCTCAATGAGATAGAAGAATTCCGAACAGCAGCATATGAGAATGCCAAGATCTACAAAGAGAAAATAAAGAGATGGCATGACCGAAAGTTACCGCCGAGGCAGTTCCTACCGGTGCAGCACGTTCTCCTTTTTAACTCCAGTCTTAGACTATTCCCAGGAAAACTCAAATCCAAATGGTCAGGTCCATTCGAGGTCGTTTGAGTTTTCCCCCATGGAGCCGTAACGATTAAATCACCAAGAGATAGCCATGAATTCAAAGTGAATGGCCAACGCTTGAAGCACTATTCTGGGCCACATGACATAAAAACTATGGAGACCATCACCTTAGAAGCGCACGCCCTCCTATGAAGAATTAATGCCGCGACCTTCTATTTTCTTCGCGATTTCTAGGAATAATTTTAATTTAACTTTTATTTTAGGATATTTAATTGTTGATTTTCTTTTGTTTGCTTAAGCACAGAGACAGAGTGAAGGCAAGCAAAAGCGCAACCATCGCCTTCACCAAGGACAAAGCATTCGGCAGTAAGGCCGACGAGGAAAATTGTTACAAGCAGCTCTTTGGAGTCGCTTTAAAATCTTTGTTCTTACTTTAATATTACTTGCTTTTGCTGTCTTTATTTGCTGTCTATTATATTCATATTTTGTTTTGCCGCGTCGTTCTTCAAATATAAAGCATTGAGGACAATGCTTGGTTTGAGTTTGGGGGTGCAGATTCACTGCCAAGGCAGCAATCTACTGCCGAGGCCATGCCAAAAAGGGAGTATTCTAGTGATTTTTTATAATTTCTATGCTCCCCGCCTTACTTGAATTAACTGCCTACACTTTTGCACTGCTTATCATCAGTATTGCCTTAGTTTATTCTTTAAGGCTATAGAAATCTTTCTCCTTACCATGTTTAGGTTCTGTTAAGAGGGCTTAACCTTAGGATGATTAAGGATGAAAACTTAGAAGCTTACTATAAGAAGAACATTAAACACTTTTTGGACTTGTTGGATTATAGGAGTTCTTTTAATGAACTTAGGTGATAAAGAAGTAACTAGAGGTGCCTACCACTGGCTCTAGAAAGTCTCTTCTTCATGCTAGAGGTGCCCGAAATTGGCTCTAGTATGTTTTAAGGAATATTAAAAAGAAAGAAGGAATTTAGTGAAAAGAAAAACACAAGTCTTTGAGGTGCCCGAAATTGGCTCAAGATTTGGTGTTTGAAAAGAATAGAATACTTAACCAATTTCTACTTGTCTTGAACCTAGAGTTTGTCTAAGAAAGCCTTTAATCAACTTGTCCATAAAAACGCACACACTCACAATTCTTATAGTTTGTTTCTAGGAAAACCCTTGGGCAACCGAATGGTTAAGGATTAAGAATAGGCCTAGTTATGGTGGGGAGAATAGATGGACATGTAAGACCAAGAGAGAGTAGAGTACGACAAATTGATGGTTTGCATTGCTTGAGGACAAGCAATAGTTCGAGTTTGGGGGTGTTATAAGTGCTCAAACACTATCACGTTTTACTCCTTTTATGGGCATTAATCACCGAATATATACCCACTTGGACCAATGCATGTGCTTAATGTGATATATTTAGAAGTTATACTCATATAGATAATATTTACAGAAAAAGGCACGTTTTACTGCATTTTCATATCTGTGCAGGAGAACAGTGCCGCGGCAGGACCTGATGCCGAGGCAGCAGCAGAAAGACAGAAAGCAAGACTGTAGGCGATGGAAAGATAAAAATCCAAGGAACGTGTCTGGACTCAAAGACCACGCGGGAAAGCCCCTTTAGCCGAATCAAACTTGGAAATATTTTAATTATGTACTTGACTTGTTCCCTACTCCAAGTTGTATTCTACTTAGGAAAGGTTTGCCCTAGGTCTAGCCTATATAAAGACCTAGCCACCCAATGTACTAGACACGGAATACCTAGGGAGTGAGCCGATCTTTATACTTGTCTTCGTCCTCTCCATTATGTTCTAAACCTTCTTAGGAATTAGGTGAAGGTTGTCGAGTATATGTGAGAGAAGATTGTACTTTGTCTTTGATTCAATGCAATAAAATTATCAAGGTTTGCTTATCCTTTTTTATTCCTTGTTCTTGCATTCGAGCTCGAGAGAGGAGAGTGTGAGTCATCCATTTATCTAAGCTCGGGAGAGTTAGATTCACGAAAGGGATAAGTACGGTGTTTCAATCGCGAAATACTAACACGGCCTAGGGATAGGTTAAGAGTTTCAGCGGCTAAAAGAAGTGTGAGATTGGTTGGTGAGTATAATTGGTTCACTCCGGGAGGTATCATCAAGGACTAGTCATCAACAGCACTCTGACTTAGGGATAAGTGTAGTCATTCAAGGATACTTTGCCGAACTTTGGTAAAGTCTACCCACGAGCAAGGGATTGTCGCAGCGGACAATATCGTTGCTGCCAAGGAAGTAAACTACAGTGCTGCCGAGGCAGTGATATACAATTGCATTGAGCAGAGACAAGTCATTCAAATCCATAATACAACGCAACTGGATCCTGACCCATCTCTCTCTATTATTCCAACTCTTTACTTTTATTTAGTTATTTTAGTTTAGATAAACCAACTCAAATCACTTGTGTTTTTTCTTTTCTACAGAACAAGATGGTGAAGGAAGCATATTAAGTCTACCGGTCCCTGAGGAGACGATAATCCGATAATACTTATCACTTATTACTTTCGATGTGTCCACTTGCACTAAACGCGCACTTTTGACACGCAACAGCGTGCATGTCTAAATGGGCTTTATTGTGAACCCTTTCAAATTTTAACCGAGTAAAAACCTTAAAATTTTAGATTAAGCTGTATAATTAGCTTCAAAAGCACTTAATTAACAATTTGAACTCATAAAATTTTATTTAATATCATTTTCGGTCGTTTTGTAGGGTTCAAAGCGTGCATGTCTAAATGGGCTTTATAGTGAACCAAATTGAATTTTACCCAAGTAAAATGCTCAAAATTTCAGATTAAGCTGTATAATTAGGTTCAAAAGCCCATAATTAACAATTTTAACTCATAAATTTTGATTTAATATCATTTTCGATCGTTTACTAGGGTTTAGAGCGTGTATGTCTAAATGGGCTTTATAGTGAACTAGTTTGAATTTTACCCAAGTAAAAAGCTAAAAATTTTAGATTAAGCTGTATAATTAGGTTCAAAAGCCCTTAATTAACAATTTGAATTCATAAAATTTAATTTAATATCATTTTCAATAGTTTTCTGGGGTTCAGAGCATGTATGACTAAATGGGCTCTATAGTGAACCAGTTCAAATTTTAGACGAGTAAAAAGCTCAAAATTTGAGATTAAGCTGTATAATTAGGTTCAAAAGCACTTAATTAAAAATTTGAACTCATAAAATTTTATTTAATATCATTTTCGGTCGTTTTGTAGGGTTCAAAGCGTGCATGTCTAAATGGGCTTTATAGTGAACCAAATTGAATTTTACCCAAGTAAAATGCTCAAAATTTCAGATTAAGCTATATAATTAGGTTCAAAAGCCCATAATTAACAATTTTAACTCATAAATTTTGATTTAATATCATTTTCGATCGTTTACTAGGGTTTAGAGCGTGTATGTCTAAATGGGCTTTATAGTGAACTAGTTTGAATTTTACCCAAGTAAAAAGCTAAAAATTTTAGATTAAGCTGTATAATTAGGTTCAAAAGCCCTTAATTAACAATTTGAACTCATAAAATTTAATTTAATATCATTTTCAATAGTTTTCTAGGGTTCAGAGCATGTATGTCTAAATGGGCTCTATAGTGAACCAGTTCAAATTTTAGACGAGTAAAAAGCTCAAAATTTGAGATTAAGCTGTATAATTAGGTTCAAAAGCACTTAATTAACAATTTGAACTAATAAAATTGTATTTAATATCATTTTCGGTCATTTTGTAGGGTTCAAAGCGTGCATGTCTAAATGGGCTTTATAGTGAACCAAATTGAATTTTACCCAAGTAAAATGCTCAAAATTTCAGATTAAGCTATATAATTAGGTTCAAAAGCCCATAATTAACAATTTTAACTCATAAATTTTGATTTAATATCATTTTCGATCGTTTACTAGGTTTTAGAGCGTGTATGTCTAAATGGGCTTTATAGTGAACTAGTTCGAATTTTACCCAAGTAAAAAGCTAAAAATTTTAGATTAAGCTGTATAATTAGGTTCAAAAGCCCTTAATTAACAATTTGAACTCATAAAATTTAATTTAATATCATTTTCAATAGTTTTCTGGGGTTCAGAGCATGTATGTCTAAATGGGCTCTATAGTGAACCAGTTCGAATTTTAGACGAGTAAAAATCTCAAAATTTGAGATTAAGCTGTATAATTAGGTTCAAAACCCATAATTATAAATTTGAACTCAAAAAAATTAGATTTAATATAATTTTTGATCCTTTTGTAGGGTTCAGAGCGTGTATGTATAATGGGCTTTATAGTGAACTCTTTCGAATTTTAACCGAATAAAAAGCACAAAATTTTAGATTAAGCTTTATAATTAGGTTCAAAAGCCCTTAATTAACAATTTGAACTCATAAAATTTGATTTAATATCATTTTCGATCGTTTTCTAGGGTTCAGAGCGTGTATGTCTAAATGGGCTTTATAGTGAAATAGTTCGAATTTTAAACGAGTAAAAAGCTCAAAATTTGAGATTAAGATGCATAATTATGTTCAGAAGCCCTTAATTAACAATTTGAAATCATAAAATTTGATTTAATATCATTTTCGATCGTTTTGTAGGGTTCAGAGCGAGCATGTCTAAATGGGCTTTATAGTGTTCATGTTCGAATTTTAACCGAGTAAAAAGCTCAAAATTTTAGATTAAGCTTTATAATTAGGTTTAAAAGCCCTTAACTAACAATTTGAACACATAAAATTTGATTTCATATCATTTTCGATCATTTTCTAGGGTTTAGAGCTTGCATGTCTAAATATGCTTCATAGTAAACACGTTCGAATTTTAACCGAGTAAAAAGCTCAAAAGTTTAGTTTAAGCTTAATAATTAGGTTCAAAATCTCGTAATTAACAATTTTAGCTCATAAATTTCAATTTAATATCATTTTCGATCGTTTTGTAGGGTTCAGAGCGTGCATGTCTAAATGGGCTTTATAGTGAACCAGTTCAAATTTTAACAGGTTAAAAAGCTCAAAATTTTAGATTAAGCTGTATAATTAGGTTCAAAAGCCCTTAATTAACAATTTGAACTCATAAAATTTGATTTAATATCATTTTCGCTCGTTTTCTATGGTTCAATGCGTGCATGTTTAAATGGGTTTTATACCGAACCCGTTCGAATTTTACCCTAATAAAAAGCTCAAAATTTAATATTATGTTGTATAATTTAGTTAAAAAGCCTATAATTAACGATTTGAACCCATAAAATTTGATTTAATATCATTTTCGATCGTTACGTAGGGTTCAGAGCGTGCATGTCTAAATGGGTTTTATAGTCAACCCTTTCGAATTTTAAAAGAGTAAAAAGCTCAAAATTTGAGATTAAGCTGTATAATTAGGTTTAAAAGCCCATAATTAACAATTTGAACTCATAAAATTTGATTTAATATTATTTTCGATCGTTTTGTAGGGTTCAGAGCGTGCATGTCTAAATGGGCTTTATAGTGAACTCGTTCGAATTTTAACCGAGTAAAAAGCTCAAAATTTTAGATAATGCTGTATAATTAGGTTCAAAAGCTGTTAATTAATAATTTGAACTCATAAAATTTTATTTAATATCATTTTCGGTCCTTTTGTAGGGTTCAAAGCGTGCATGTCTAAATGGGCTTTATAGTGAACCAAATTGAATTTTACCCAAGTAAAAAGCTCAAAATTTCAGATTAAGCTGTATAATTAGGTTTAAAAGCCCATAATTAACAATTTTAACTCATAATTTTGATTTAATATCATTTTCGATCATTTACTAGAGTTTAGAGTTTGTATGTCTAAATGGGCTTTATAGTGAACCAGTTCGAATTTTACCCAAGTAAAAAGCTCAAAATTTTAGATTAAGCTGTAAAATTAGGTTCAAAAGCCCTTAATTAACAATTTGAATTCATAAAATTTGATTTGATATCATTTTCGATCGTTTTCTATGGTTTAGATCATGTATGTCTAAATGGGCTTTATAGTGAAATAGTTAGAATTTTAAACGAGTAAAAAGCTCAAAATTTGAGATTAAGATGTATAATTAGGTTCAGAAGCCCTTAATTAACAATTTGAAATCATAAAATTTGATTTAATATCATTTTCGATTGTTTTGTAGGGTTCAGAGCGTGCATGTCTAAATGGGCTTTATAGTGAAACCTTTCGAATTTTAACCGAGTAAAAAGCTTAAAATTTTAGATTAAGCTTTATAATTAGGTTTAAAAGCCCTTAATTATCAATTTGAACACATAAAATTTGATTTAATATCATTTTCGATCGTTTTCTAGGGTTCAGAGCTTGCATGTCTAAATGTGCTTCATAGTGAACACGTTCGAATTTTAACCGAGTAAAAAGCTCAAAATTTTAGATTAAGCTTAATAATTAGGTTCAAAAGCTCGTAATTAACAATTTTAACCCATAAATTTTGATTTAATATCATTTTCGATCGTTTTGTAGGGTTCAGAGCGTGCATGTCTAAATGGGCTTTATATTGAACTCGTTCGATTTTTAACCGAGTAAAAAGCTGAAAATTTTAGATTATGCTGTATAATTAGGTTCAAAAGCTGTTAATTAACAATTTGAACTCATAAAATTTAATTTAACATCCTTTTCGATTGTTTTCTAGGGTTGAGAGCGTGTGTGACTAAATTGGTTTTATAATGAACCCGTTCAAATTTTAACCGAGTAAACAGCTCAAAATTTTAGATTAAGCTGTATAATTTGGTTCAAAAGCCCATAATTAAGAATTTGAACTCATAAATTTTGATTTAATATCATTTTCGATCGTTTTGTAGGGTTTAGAGCGTGCATGTCTAAATGGGCTTTAAAGTGAACCAGTTCGAATTTTAACCAAGTAAAAAGCTCAAAATTTTAGATTAAGCGATATAATTAGGTTCAAAAGCACTTAATTAACAATATATACCCATAAAATTTGATTTAATATCATTTTCGACCGTTTTCTAGGTTCAGAGCATGCATGTCTAAATGGGCTTTATAGTGAATTCGTTCGAATTTTAACTGAGTAAAAAGCTCAAAATTTTAGATTAAGCTTTATAATTAATTTCAAAAGCCATTAATTAACTATTAGAACTCATAAAATTTAATTTAATATCCTTTTCGATCGTTTTCTAGTGTTTAGAGCGTGTATGTCTAAATGGGCTTTATAGTGAACCCGTTCGAAATTTAACAGGGTAAAAAACCTAAAATTTTAGATTAAGCTATATAATTTGGTTCAAAAGCCCATAATTAACAATTTTAACTTATAAATTTTGATTTTTGATTTGATATCATTTTCGATCATTTTCTAGGGTTCAGAACGTGCATGTCTAAATGGGCTTTATATTGAACCCGTTCGAATTTTAACAGAGTAAAAAGCTCAAATTTTTAAATTAAGCATTATAATTAGGTTCAAAAGCCCTTAATTAAGAATTTGAACTCATAAAATTTTATTTAATATCATTTTCGATCGTTTTCTATGGTTCAATGCGTGCATGTCTAAATGGGTTTTATAATGAATCCGTTCGAATTTTAACTGAGTAAACAACTCAAAACTTTAGATTAAGCTGTATAATTAGGTTTAAAATCCCATAATTTACAATTTGAACTCATAAAATTTGATTTAATATCATTTTCGATCGTTTTCTAGGGTTCAGAGCGTGCATGTCTAAATAGGCTTTATAGTGAACCCGTTCGAATTTTAACAGAGTAAAAAGCTCAAAATTTTAGATTAAGCTGTGTAATTAGGTTCAAAAACCCTTAATTAACAATTTGAACTCATAAAATTTTATTTAATATCATTTTCAATCGTTTTGTATGGTTAAAAGCGTGCATGTATAATGGGATTTATAGTGATCCCCATCGAATTTTACCCTAGTAAAAAGCTCGAAATTTAAGATTATATTGTATAATTAGTTTTAAAATCCCATAATTAACAATTTGAACCCATAAAATTTAATTTAATATCATTTTCAATAGTTTTCTAGGGTTCAGAGCGTGTATGTCTAAATGGGCTTTATAGTGAACCAGTTCGAATTTTATACGAGTAATAAGCTCAAAATTTGAGATTAAGCTGTATAATTAGGTTCGAAAGCCCATAATTAACAATTTGAACTCATAAAATTTGATTTAATATCATTTTCGATCGTTTTGTAGGGTTTAGAGCGTGCATGTCTAAATGGGCTTTATAGTGAACCCGTTCCAATTTTAACTGAGTAAAAAGCTCAGAATTTTAGATTAAGCTTTATAATTAGGTTTAAAGGCCCTTAATTAACAATTTGAACACATAAAATTTAATTTAATAGCATTTTTGATCGTTTTCTAGGGTTCAGAGCTTGCATGTCTAAATGTGCTTCATAGTGAACACGTTCGAATTTTAACCGAGTAAAAAGCTCGAAAATTTAGATTAAGCTTTATAATTAGGTTCATAAGACCTTAATTAACAATTTGAACTCATAAAATTTGATTTAATATCATTTTCGATCATTTTGTAGGGTTGAGAGCGTGCATGTCTAAATGGGCTTTATAGTGAACCAGTTCGAATCTTACCCATGTAAAAAGCTCAAAATTTTAGATTAAGATGTATAATTAGGTTCAAAATCCCTTAATTAACAATTTGAACACATAAAATTTAATTTATTACCATTTTCAATAGTTTTCTAGGGTTCAGAGCATGTATGTCTAAATGGGCTTTATAGTGAACCAGTTCGAATTTTAGACGAATAAAAAGCTTAAAATTTGAGATTAAGCTGTATAATTAGGTTCAAAACCCAGAATTAAAAATTTGAACTCATAAAATTTGATTTAATATAATTTTCGATTGTTTTGTGGGGTTCAGAGCGTGCATGTCCAAATGGGCTTTATAGTGAACACGTTCGAATTTTAATCGAGTAAAAAGCTCAAAATTTTAGATCATGCTTTATAATTAGGTTCAAAAGCCCTTAATTAACAATTTGAACTCATGAAATTTGATTTAATATCATTTTCGATCGTTTTCTAGGGTTCAGAGCATGTATGTCTAAATGGGCTTTATAGTGAAACAGTTTGAATTTTAAACGAATAAAAAGCTCAAAATTTGAGATTAAGATGTACAATTAGTTTCAAAAGCCCTTAATTAACAATTTGAAATCATAAAATTTGATTTAATATCATTTTCTTTCGTTTTGTAGGATTTAGAGCGTGCATGTCTAAATGGGCTTTATAGTGAACGTGTTCGAATTTTAACCGAGTAAAAAGCTCAAAATTTTAGATTAAGCTTTATAATTAGGTTTAAAAGCCCTTAATTAACAATTTGAACAAATAAAATTTGATTTAATATCATTTTCGATCGTTTTCTAGTGTTCAGAGCTTGCATTTCTAAATGTGCTTCATAGTGAACACGTTCAAATTTTAACCAAGTAAAAAGCTCGAAAATTTAGATTAAGCTTTATAATTAGGTTCAAAAGCCCTTAATTAACAATTTGAACTCATAAAATTTGATTTATTATCATTTTCGATCGTTTTGTAGGGTTCAGAGCGTGCATGTCTAAATGGGCTTTATAGTGAACCAGTTCGAATTTTTTTTGAAGGAAAGGGCCTCATTAAAAAAAACCTATAGCCAGTCACCCCGAGCGGTGAGTAGGCCCTTATGGGGAAAAGAGTACCCATGGTTTTATTGAATAGAAGAGGAGAACCTCTTCGACTTTACAAAAGCCCGAATAAAGTCGGGAAAGATACAATCAAAAGAGCAGAAAATAAAAGAACGCAAAGCCCTAGTAGCTAAGACATGGGCTACAACGTTTGCGTCTCTAAGTACATAACAAATCTTACAATTAGGCAAAGTACCGAGAGTGGAGCGGATGCTAGATACCAAATGTTGCACTGTGGAAAGATCTTGGTGATGAGTGTTGTTAACTTTGTTAGCAAGGAAAGCAGAATCTGTTTCAATAATCACATATGTCCGGCCATTGGCAACAACAAGTCTTAAACCTTCCAAAATAGCAAGAGCCTCGGCAGAAGCTGGGTCTGGACAGACAAGAGGCATAGAGCATCACGTAGATGGGAAGCATCGTTAACTGATGTATAGTCATTGAAAATTTTTTGCGCATTGGAAACAACTAACCAGGCCGGTTGGAGATGATTGTTATGGACAAAGTCGTTACGGCGGTTACATAAATTCCATAGGATCGTAAGAAGGAAAGAAAATTGATGTAATGAAAGGAAACTAGCAACTTCAGAGAGCCACTGGTTGGCCGAAATATGTGTGTTGGAGAAAATTCGAGTAGGAAGCCCTGCCAACTGTAGCGCTTCCTTGGCACTTGGACAGTCCCTCACCGCATGGAGGGTGGTATCAATGGCCATGTTGCAAAATGGACAAACTCCCGTACCAAGATTGGCCTGAAGAATTTTCTGGCCAGATGGGATTGCATCATGACATAGCCGCCATCCAAAGGAACGGACCGACCTTAGGTAAGGTGGGTAGTTTAGAAAGAATTTTCCAAGGCTTAGAGGGCCTATTAACTGGCCCTAGTTGTAGTTGTAAAAATTGGTACCCCGACCGAACCGAATATATGCCAGATTCATGGTGACCCCAAAGAGTGGTGTCCTTTGTGTCATTAATAATTGGTACATTAATAATGGTGTTAGCATCTTCATGGGTGAAGTATTCTCTTACCTTTAGTTCATCCCACCGAGTCATGTTAGGTAGCATGAAAGTACCTGCACGAAGAGGTAATTCGTCATTCACCTCATAATCACCATAAAGGTGTATAGGTTGAGAGCCTCCCCACTTCTGAAAGTGGATCTGAATTTGACTAGACATGCCTGGCCGTTTGAAGAAACCATTGCGAAGTTTAGAGATAGCTATGCTAAGGCCTTTCCAGGCAAAAGAAGATCTCCGAGTGTGTTCAGATTCAAGGATAGAACCCGATGGGTAATACTTACATTTGTAGACCTGATTAAGGAGGTTGTTAGGTTCACAAATCAAACGCCAGATTTGTTTGCCTAGTAAAGCCACATTGAGGTGGTGTAGGTCGCGAAATCCTATACTTCCTGCTGCTTTCGGCAAACAGAAAATGTCCCAAGGGAGCATATGCCAACCTCGTTTGTCTGCTTTACCAGACCACCAGTATCGGCGTATCGAAGCGGTCATATCATCAATAATGTTTTGTGGTAAAAGGTAGCAAGACATAACATATTGAGGTATTGATTGCATGATGGATTTAATAAAAATTTCTCTACCACTAAAGGATAAAAGGTGTCTATCCCATTTACTCAAGCGAGCATTCATTTTTCCTGGTAAACCTCAAGGTTGCTATCTTGTTTTTCCCTATAAGGAGGGGGAATCCAAGATAAACACCTGGGTTGTTGACTTCTTGCACTTGAAGGATATCATTAATTTCCGCTCTATACGACATGGAAGTTTTCCAGGAAAAGAAAATAGTAGACTTTTCAAAGTTCACTGCTTGACCAGAAGAGGTGGCATAAGTATGCAGAGCATTCTTCAGGTGTTGAGCTTCTGTAGTTGTATTTTTAATGAATACAACACAGTCGTTAGCAAAAAGAAGATGGTTCAAACGTGGCCTATTCCTACTAGCACAAAGACCAGGTAGGTTACCATTAGCTTGCTCAGTATTAAGCAAAGTTGAC
The DNA here is from genome assembly GCA_035048815.1 of Abelmoschus esculentus. Lineage (NCBI taxonomy): Eukaryota > Viridiplantae > Streptophyta > Magnoliopsida > Malvales > Malvaceae > Abelmoschus > Abelmoschus esculentus. Next base: position 7,805,795 of record JAUCBN010000046.1, on the reverse strand, counting down.
AGTCCTTGGGTGCAGAAGAGAAAAAGGAAGGGAGATAGCGGGTCCCCTTGTCGTAACCCTCTAAGGGGTTTGAATGGCCGTGAAAGAGAATCGTTGATATGTACTTGGAACGTCACTGAGGATATACATCTCATAATGAGAGAAACCCAAAGGTTGTTAAAACCTAGGCGAATCATAATTTGTTCAAGAAAAGGCCATTCAACACGGTTGAAGGCCTTTTCCATGTCAAGATTTACGCTGGAGCCTTTTGCCAATGAGGTCTCGTCGGTATTTAGAGTATGGATAAGCTCATGAGCTATAGAATATTTTCAGTAAAATTCCGTCCTTGAACAAAAGCAGCTTGATTACCACTTATGCATAGAGGTATGATAGATTTTAGACGATTAACAAGAAATTTCGCGACAGTCTTGTATAAGACTGGGCAGAGACTAATAGGCCTGAGGTGACGCATTGTTGTGGGTTCACTGATCTTGGGTATAAGAACAATAATTGTACGATTGACCTCTTCCATATTAATCGACCCGCGTAAGAGTCCAAGGAAGAGGTTTATAAATTCAGGGCCAAGGATGTCCTAATGCTTCCTAAAGAAGCCACTTGGGAATCCATCAACTCCCGGAGCTTTCTGTGGGTCAATATCTCGAAAAGCAATGGTAACTTCATCTACCGTGAAGTCCTTAAGAAGGTCACTATTCATCGGTTCAGTAACAATGGTAGGAATGTTGTCCAAAATGAAAGATGCAATAGTGGGAGAGCAGGATGAGAAGAGGTTTTGAAAATAATCAATAGCAATATTCATAATGTCATTTGTATGTGTATGCCATACTTTCTGGTTGTTAAGGAGTCCAACAATCTTATTCTTCCGACGTCAACTATTTGCTCGGGCATTAAAAAAGGAAGTATTTTTGTCACCGTGTTCTAACCATTGTATACGAGCTCGTTGAGCCCAGTATATTTCTTTCGCATTTAGTAAACTATCAAGCTCGCTTTTAGTGGAAATAAAGTTTTGGATGTTCGCATCAGAGAGGTGTCATTTGAGACACATATTAATGAAATCATTAAGCTGCGTAATCTGTTCATTGGATTTGATACGTTTATTCCTTTGCGAAGAGGACAGAAAACGTCTAATATCCTCAAGTTTAGCCTAAGATGATCGAGAATGGTTAGACAAAATGGCACTAATTCGAGAGGAAACTTTTGGACTATCAGCCCAACAGTTTTCAAAATGAAAAAAGTTGTTAGAGTGGCTAGGTCGGATAACTCGAGTTGGATTAGTATCCAGTAGGATAGGACAATGGTCAGAGCGAGCCTGAAAGAAATAAATAACTTGGAAGTTTGGAAAAGAGTTGAACCAAGCAGAATTGCCAAGAAAACGATCAATTCGTTCCATAATCAATTCTGCTTGACGCCCTGATCTAGTCCAAGTGAACCATCCAGATGAGGGCTTGCAATCAAAGAGACCATTCCTTGAGAGACAATCTCTGAAATTATTAATTTGTGATCTCGCACGATGTATACCGCCTCGTTTTTCATTATCACAGAGAATTTCATTAAAATCCCCTCCTAGAAGCCAAGGAAGGGAAGAGGCAGATTGTAAAGAATCTATCAATTGCCAAGTTTTATATTTGTTTGCAGTCTCAGCAAACCCATGTAATCCTGAAAAATGGAATTGTGACTGCCCAATAGATATAGTAACATCAATATGTCGATCCGAGTAAGAAAGCAAATTAATGGTGGTTTTAGTGTTCGAAAGGAGAGCTAGACCTGTACAAGAATGGCTAGAGTCAATAGTTATGCAACCTTGCATTCCTAATTTAATCCTAATACGGTCCATATAGTGTTTGTTTAATCTAGTTTCACAAAGGAACAAGCAGTCGGCATCATGCTTGGAGGTAGCATGTTGAAGAGCAAGAACTGCCTGGGTGTTGCCAAGACCCTGACAGTTCCAACATAATAATTTCATTTTGCTAGGCGAGGTTGAACCACGTCAACCACCGCCGGAGAGTTTTTAACGCTGCTCATCCCAGCTATTTTAGTGATGGTACTGGTCAAAGTACGAAACCATTTTTTGGTGTCTGTAGGCCGAAAACCTTGAATCAAACCAGACATTACACCAGGAAAGATGATAATAAAAGCCCAGGAAAAGGTTGATATTTCGTGAAAAACAAAGCAAAAAATAGATAGTGTGCTTGTTGGTATGCTTGTGATTGGATCTAACCAGTCATCCTTGGAGATATAAAAGTAACCTGTATCTCGCTGGGTTGAGAGTAATACACCATAATTGGTGTTAGTAAAAACCCTTAACAAGGGTGGTATATTTATATAAGTGGCAACTTGAAAAGAAAAGGTACAAAAAGAAGCAAAATTTTGATATCTAGAATTTGAATGTTCGTGGATTATGCTAAGTAGAGTGTGTATCAAAGGAAGATAGTGCATAACAGAGGAAAACAACAACAGTATGAAATAAAAAAGATAAAACAACATAATAAGAAAGAGAAAAGAAAAAGAAACAATAAAAAAATAGAGAGAGTAAAAAATCAAGGCAATAAAGATATTATTAAACCAAATAAAAGAAGGCTTCGAAACAAAAACCCTAAAAACATAGCTAAAACAGCCGCACATCCCTAACTTGGTCCTAAAAAAGATCAAAACAAAAATAAGCCTAGAAAAAAGAAAAAGAAAAAACAGAAAAACGACTTCATGCTTACGGATAGCACGTTGCAAAGCTTGAACTGTCTGGGTGTTGCCAGTACCTGGACAGTTCCAACATAAGTTTATCATTTGGCTCGGCGGGATTGATCTGAGTCAACCTCGCCGGAGAGTTTTTTGCGCTGCTCATCCCAGCTTTCTCAGTAGGTGCTTTGCTAGTCGCTCGAGGCCGTTTAAGCCTTGTATTCTCATCTGAAGGTGGAGTTCTCTTAGTACCTCTACTTGTAGTAGACCGTACAATTCGCTTGGGGGTTGGTGCAGTCTCAAGCCAATCAGCGACCTCCTGGAAGTCTTGGTCATTGGCGAGATCATGCTCCAAATCTTGGAGTTCAGGTTCCAGAAGGCTCACTTCCCCAGTGTTGTTATGGGCTGTTTGTCGGGTAGTAATATGAGAGCTTAGATCGGGAGGAGCCATTTGCAATGGTTGTGGAGGACAACGACGAGCAGATAGTTTACTAGCAACCGTTGGAAGGAGTCTGGGTCAAAGCGGGATAATATGCGAGGGATTATTACTAGGGACAGTAGATTCAATTTCATCAGCCGCAAGAGGTGCCATAGGGGCTTTACCTTTCCCATTGGTATTGGATGGAGAAGACGGCATCGGGCCTTTATCCTTGTTGTTTTTGTTGGAGGTTTGGGAGGATGTTGTTGTCGGTTGAGCAATGGTATCATTGGTAATATAACGAATGCGACCTCTTTGTGTAGGTTGCACTTCCTTCTTTTTAGGAACATGTCGTAGCCAATCGCCATATAGGAGTTGCTCAGGCCGTGAATCTACCGGGATAGAACAAAATTCCAGAGAGTGACCAATTCTGCCACAACAGTGACAAATTGTAGGGGGACGTTCATATTGAAGCAGGCAGAACCTTGTAGAGGTCCCCCCACCTATGGCCACACAACGCTTAATAGGTTGTGTAACATCTAGTGTCAATCCAACCCGCAGGTAGTCAACCATGTTAAAATCGATTTTCCTAGTGTCGATTTTTGTTACTGTTCCTATTATGGACCCTAGTGATTCACCAATATTATTAGCAGATTCCTTCGATGCAAGGTAGATGTGTGGAATGTTGTATATGCGCACCCAAATATTCATCTTTGTAAAGGCATGATCTTCAAGGTTGATAGTAGGATTGTACTGGGTGAGAGCAAGCCATTCATCCTTATAAGTCCAAGGTCCCCTGGCTAGGATATCATCCTTGATCTTTGCATCTTTGAAGCGAATGAGAAACAGATGTGGTTTCAAGATTCGTATATAAACCAGTTTGGCCATGGTCCAGATGCCAGTAAAAGCTTTGACGATCACCTGATCATCAATCGCTTTGGAGGATACAAGATTTCCTAGTAGGGTGGATTGTATTTCTTCTTCTGAGAAATCCCAAGAGATACTAGGTTGGAAGATAGTCGCCTGCTCATCAACAGTAAATTGAAGATTGCCAAGTTGTTGGTGGAAGGTCTTGGAATCCATTGGTAAGAGGTTGGTAAAATTAAAGGAATAATTGAGAGAGAAAGAGAGAGAGGGCCGTGTGGAATATATAGAAGATGAGAAAATATGAGAGGGGTGGGCAGATATATATAGGAGAGGAAGAGTTTGAAGTATGCAAGGATTATAAGTGAGGTAATTAGGAAAAGATAAATAGTAAAAAAGAAAATTGTTATTATATGGAATATATAAATTATTATATTGTATTTGAGAAGAAGTAGGAAAGAATAATTTATCACATATGATATGAGAAAAGTTATATATTTGAGAATAAATAGAAGTCCTAAAGAAACAAACTTTAAGTGTTCTCAATATATCTTGAGTAGGATTCCTCATAATATAATATTTGTAGAAAATATATATATTTGACGACCATGGGTTCGGCTAGTCCAAGTCACACCATATTTGATTCAAAGTACACAAAGGTAATGTTTCTTGCAGCACAAGATATGGATATAGATGAGTAAGGAAAGCAATGTGAAAATCGTTGGTAAACGCTTGTATGATCGAGATGGTTGTGAGCAATACACCTTTAGTGGTGTTGGATAAGTCCCGTTGAATGGGTGGTAAGGTTAAGTATGTAACAAAGAGAATAAAATAAGTGTGATTGAAGGAATAACATATGAGGCATAAAAGGCAAAGAATACCTTGTATTCCAAAGCAATATAATGACCAGGAAAATAGAAGACACTCCGTTGGCCATGGATCGCTTCTAGTTGGATCTAGAATCAGGGAAGAGAGAAGCCGATATTCTCCGATCTGCTGATCCATCATTTTTTTATGATTAGAGACAAAGTCCTGGTATAATATGGATTCCCCATCAGGGGTGTTATGTCGGCATTAATGGCCGGATAGAGGAAGATAAATCTTAAGAGATTTATTTGTATGAGCAAAACTTTAAAGAACAAAAAAACCAAGTATTGGAAAATAAACAGTGCATATAGCCAGAAACGACGACAATTGATGAAACAGGAAAAGCTGGAAAACCAAAATTCATATATGGTGCTTAGAAAATAGAGATGTTGATCAAGAAAGTTGAAGACAAAGACACCGTAGAGAAAATGAGTATACATCATTAGAGTCGACTTTGTTTTGGTTTTTACTTCCTCTCCTGAAAATAAGGATGGTGCGATTCTGCCGATTAAATAAGCAGTAGCAATTCAAAGGCAGCAAAAGAACCCGGATCGATGATATGGTAAAAAGAAACTAATCGCCGTGGTGCTTGACATTAAAATCATACATAAAAACTGAAACCTGTATAAAAGTATAGGATAATCCAAACGCAGGTGCAAATAAGTAGCATAAACGAATCGGAGTGTAAATTTACTGATAGGGGATCGAACAAAACGAAAGTAGTGGTTCATGAATGTAAGGAGAGAAAGAAATTAGACGTAAAAGGAATAGTGTGAAGATCAGATCCAAACGGTGGGTCATACCCCTGAATTTTTTCGAACTTTACGGTTGCTACAGTATCATCAAGAAGAACAATAACAACCCATTCCATAATTACCATTTGGCTGTTGTTTTCCAGTATCCACGAAGGATGAAGGAGATGAAAAAAATCCAAAGAATAAGGAGATCATTGGAATCGTTATTAAAAATCCATGGAACTATATCGAAGTATAAACCAAGGAACGTTGCAGCAGTAAATAGAAAATTAAAAAGATAAAGTATAGACAAAGAAGAAAGCCAACTTAACTTTGATGGTGGAAGCGGTGGGGTGCATGAAATCTTCTCTCCAATATCGCTGGTGGTTGGTGTAGAGGCCATGAAAACAACACAGTTGTTCTCCAAAAAAGAAAAGGAGAAAAGAAGAAAGGAGAAGAAAGGGGCGAGAGAGAAAGGAGAGAGGAGAGACAACCAGTTCGAATTTTACCCAAGTAAAAACCTCAAAATTTTAGATTAAGCTGTATAATTAGGTTCAAAAGCCCTTAATTAACAATTTGAACTCATAAAATTTGATTTAATATCATTTTCAATCGTTTTCTAGGGTTCGGAGCATGTATGTCTAAATTGGTTTTTTAGTGAATGCGTTTGAATTTTAACCGAGTAAAAAGCTCAAAATTTGAGATTAAGCTGTATAATTAGGTTCAAAACTCATAATTAATAATTTGAACTCATAAAATTTGATTTAATATCATTTTCGATCGTTTTCTAGGGTTTAGAGCGTGTATGTCTAAATGGGCTTTATAGTGAACTCGTTCGAATTTTAACAGAGTAAAAAGCTCAAAATTTGAGATTAAGTTGTATAATAACATTCAAAAGCCCATAACTAACAATTTGAACTTATAAAATTTTATTTAATATCATTTTCGATCGTTTTCTAGGGTTCAGAGCGTGCATGTCTAAATGGGCTTCATAGTGAACGCGTTCGAATTTTACTGAAGTAAAAAGCTCAAAATTTTAGATTAAGTTGTATAATTAGGTTCAAAACCCTTCATTAATAATTTGAACTCAAAAAATTTGATTTAATATCATTTTCGGTCGTTTTGTAGGGTTTAGAGCGTGCATGTCTAAATGGGCTTTATAGTGAACCAGTTCGAAGTTTACCCAAGTAAAAAGCTCAAAATTTTAGATTAAATTGTATAATTAGGTTCAAAAGCCCTTAATTAACAATTTTAACTAATAAAATTTGATTTAATATCATTTTCAATCGTTTTCTAGGGTTCAGAGCATGTATGTCTAAATAGGCTTTATAGTGAACCCATTCGAATTTTAACCGAGTAAAATTCTCAAAATTTGAGATTAAGTTGTATAATAAGGTTCAAAAGCCTATAACTAACAATTTGAACTCATAAAATTTTATTTAATATCATTTTCGATCGTTTTCTAGGGTTTAGAGCGTGCATGTCTAAATGGGCTTCATAGTGAACGCGTTCGAACTTTACTCAAGTAAAAAGCTCAAAATTTTAGATTAAGTTGTATAATTAGGTTCAAAACCCTTCATTAATAATTTGAACTCATAAAATTTGATTTAATATCATTTTCGATCGTTTTGTAGTGTTCAGAGCGTGCATGTCTAAATGGGCTTTATAGTGAACCCGTTCGAATTTTAACCGAGTAAAAAGCTCAAAATTTTATATTAAACTTTATAATTAGGTTCAAAACCCCTTAATTAACAATTTGAACTCATAAAATTTGATTTAATATCATTTTCGATCCTTTTGTATGGTTCAGAGCGTGTATCGCGTGTCAAAAGTGCGCGTTTAGTGCAAGTGGACACATCGAAAGTAATAAGTGATAAGTAATCATCGGATTATCGTCTCCACAGCGACTGGTAGACTTAATATGCCTTCTTCACCTTCTTGTTCTGTAGAAAAGTAAAAACACAAGTGATTTGAATTGGTTTATCTAAACTAAAATAACTAAACAAAAATAAAGAGATTTAATAATAGAGAAAGATGGGTCAGGATCCAGTTGCGTTGTATTGTGGATTTCATTGACTTGTCTCTGCTCAATGCAATCGTATATCACTGCCTCGGCAGCACTGCAGTTTACTACCTTGGCAGCGACGATACTTGTCCGCTGCGGCAATCCCTTGCTCGTGGTTGGACTTTACCAAAGTTCGGCAAAGTGTCCTTGAATGACTCCGCTTATCCCTAAGTCAGAGTGTTGTTGATGACTAGTCCTTGATGATACCTCCCGACGTGAACCAATTATACTCACCAACCAATCTCACACTTCTTTTAGCCGCTGAAACTCTTAACCTATCCCTAAGCCGAGTTAGTATTTCGCGATTGAAACACCGTACTTACCCCTTTCGTGAATCTAACTCTCCCGAGCTTAGATAAATGGATTACTCACAAACTTCCCTCCCGGGCTTGAATGCAAGAACAAGGAATAACAAAGGATAAGCAAACCTTGATAATTTTATTGCATTGAATCAAAGACAAAGTACAATCTCCTCTCACATATACTCGACAACCTTCACCTAATCCCTAAGAAGGTTTAGAACATAATGGAGAGAAAGAAGACAAGTATAGAATTCGGCTCTCTCTACCTAGGTATTCCCTCTCTAGTACATTGGATGGCTAGGTCTTTATATAGGCTAGACCTAGGGCAAACCTTTCCTAAGTAGAATACAACTTGGAGTAGGGAACAAGTCAAGTACATAATTAAAATATTTACAAGTTTAATTCGGCTAAGGGGGCTTTCTCGCGTGGTCTTGTATTGGGCTTTTCCTCATGCTAGCCAGCTCCGATCCATGGGCACTGGTTCTCCTGCACAGATATAAAAATGCAGTAAAACGTGCCTTTTCTGTAAATATTATCTTTATGAGCTTAACTTCTAAATATATCACATTGAGTTCATGCATTGGTCCAAGTCGGTGTATATTTGGTGATTAATGCCCATAAAAGGAGTAAAAAGTGATAGTGTGTTGAGTACTTATCACACCCCCAAACTCGAACTATTGCTTGTCCTTAAGCAATGCAAACCATCAATCTGACGAACTCTACTCTCTCTTGGTCTTACATGTCCATCTATTCTCCCCACCATAACTAGGCCTATTCTTAAGCTTTAACCTTTTGGTTACCTAAGGGTTTACCTAGAAACAAACTATAAGAATTGTGAGTGTGTGCTTTTTTTTTTTTTGTGGACAAGTTTGATTAAGGGCTTTCTTAGATAAACTCTAAGTTCAAGACAAGTAGAATTTGGTTAAGTGTTCTCTTCTTTTCCAAGCAACCAATCCTTAAGCCAATTTTGGGCACCTCAAGGGTTGTGTTTTTCCCTTCACTAAATTTTTCTTTTTAATATTCCTTAAAACATACTAGAGCCAATTTCGGGCACCTCTAGCATGAAGAAGAGACTTTCTAGAGCCGGTGATAGGCACCTCTAGTTACTTCCCAAAAATCTAAGTCTTTATCACCTAAGTTTATTAAAAGAATTCCTATAATCCAACAAGTCCCAAAAGTGTTTAGATTTCTTCCTATTGTAAGCTTCTAAGTTTTCATCCTTGAGTATCCTAAGGTTAAACCTTCTTAACAGAATCTAATCATGGTAAGGAGAAAGATTTCTATAGCCTTAAATAATAAACTAAGGCAATACTGATGATAAGCAGTGCAAAAGTGTAAGCTGTTAATTCAAGTAAGGCGGGGAGCATGAAAAATTTAAGAAAAAATCACTGAAATACTCCTTTTCTGGCAAGGCCTCAGCAGTAGATTGCTGCATTGGCAGTGAATCTGCACCCCCAAACTCAAACCAAGCATTGTCCCCAATGCTTTATATTTGAGAAAATAAACGAGCAACAAAATATGAATAGAATAAGCAGCATATAAAGACAACAAAAGCAATTAATATTGATTTAAGAACAAAGATTTAAAGCTCAAAATTTTATGTTAAGTTGTAAAATTAGGTTCAAAAGCCCTTAATTAACAATTTGAACTCATAAAATTTGATTTAATATCATTTTCAATTTTTTTCAAGGGTTCAGAGCATGTATGTCTAAATGGGCTTTATAGTGAATCCGTTCGAATTTTAACAGAGTAAAAAGCTCAAAATTTGAGATTAAGCTGTATAATTAGGTTCAAAAGCCCATAATTAACAATTTGAACTCATAAAATTGTATTTAATTTCATTTATGATCGTTTTCTAGGGTTCAGAGCGTGTATGTTTAAATGGGCTTTATAGTGAACCCGTTCGAATTTTAACCGAGTAAAAAGCTCAAAATTTAAGATTATGTTGTATAATTAGGTTAAAAAGTCTATAATTAACAATTTGAACACATAAAATTTGATTTAATATCATTTTCGATCGTATTGTAGGGTTCAGAGCGTGCATGTCTAAATGGGTTTTATAGTGAACCCTTTCGAATTTTAACAGAGTAAAAAGCTAAAAATTTTAGATTAAGTAGTATAATTAGGTTCAAAAGCCCATAATTAAAAATTTGAACTAACAAAATTTGATTTAATATCATTTTTGATCGTTTTTTAGGGTTCAGAGCGTGCATGTCTAAATGGGCTTTATAGTGAACTCGTTCGAATTTTAACCGAGTAAAAAGCTCAAAATTTTAGATTAAGTTGTATAATTAGGTTCAAAAGCCATTAATTAACAATTTGAACTCATAAAATTTAATTTAATATCCTTTTCGATCGTTTTCTACGATTCAGAGCGTGTATGTCTAAATGGGCTTTATAGTGAACCCGTTCGAATTTTAACAGAGTAAACAACTAAAAATTTTAGATTAAGTTGTATAATTAGGTTCAAAAGCACATAATTAACAATTTGAACTCATAAATTTTGATTTGATATCATTTTCTATCCTTTTCTAGGGTTCAGAGCGTGCAGGTCTAAATGGGCTTTATAGTGAACCCGTTCCAATGTTAATAGAGTAAAAAGCTCAAAATTTTAGATTAAGTTGTATAATTAGGTTCAAAAGCTCTTAATTAACAATTTGAACCCATAAAATTTGATTTAATATCATTTTCGATCATTTTGTAAGGTTCAGAGCGTGCATGTCTAAATGGGCTTTATTGTGAACCCGTTCGAATTTTAACCGAGTAAAAAGCTCAAAATTTTAGATTAAGCTTTATAACTCGGTTCAAAAGCCCTTAATTAACAATTTGAACTCATAAATTTTGATTTAAAATCATTTTTGATCCTTTTCTAGGGTTCAAAGCATGCATGTCTAAATGGGTTTCATAGTGAACCCGTTCGAATTTTAACCGAGTAAACAACTCAAAATTTTAGATTAAGCTGTATAATTAGGTTCAAAAGCCATTAATTAACAATTTGAACTTATAAAATTTAATTTTATATCATTTTCGATCGTTTTCTAGCGCTTAGAGCATGTATGTCTAAACGGGCTTTATAGTGAACCCGTTCGAATTTTAACAGAGTAAACAACTCAAAATTTTAGATTAAGCTGTATAATTACTTTCAATAGCACATAATTAAGAATTTGAACTCATAAATCTTGATTTGATATCATTTTCTATCGTTTTGTAGGATTCAGAACGTGCATGTCTAAATAGGCTTTATAGTGAACCCGTTCGAATTTTAATCGAGTAAAAAGCTCAAAATTTTAGATTAAGCTGTATAATTATGTTCAAAAGCCATAATTAAGAATTTGAACTCATATATTTTGATTTAATATCATTTTCGATCATTTTTTAGGGTTTAGAGCGTGCATGTCTAAATGGGTTTTATAGTGAACCCGTTCGAATTTTAATAGAGGAAAAATCTCAAACTTTTAGATTAAGCTATATAGTTAGGTTCAAAAGCCCTTAATTAACAATTTGAACTCATAAAATTTGATTTAATATCATTTTCGATCGTTTTATAGGGTTTAGAGTGTGCATGTCTAAATGGGTTTTATAGTGAACTCGTTCGAATTTTAATCGAGTAAAAAATTCAAAATTTTTGATTAAGCCGAATAATTATGTTCAGAAGCCCATAATTAAAAATTTGAACTCATAAATTTTGATTTGATATCATTTTCTATTGTTTTGTAGGATTCAGAGCGTGCATGTCTAAATGGGCTTCAAAGTGAACCCATTCGAATTTTAACCGAGTAAAAAGCTCAAAATTTTAGATTAAGCTGTATAATTAGGTTCAAAAGCACTTAATTAACAATTTGAACTCATAAATTTTTATTTGATATCATTTTCGATCGTTTTGTAGGGTTTAGAGCGTGCATGTCTAAATGGGTTTTATAGTGAATCCGTTTGAATTTCAACCGAGTAAAAAGCTCAAAATTTGAGATTCAGCATAATAATTAGGTTCAAAAGCCCATAATTAACAATTTGAACTCATAAAAGTTGATTTAATATCATTTTCGATCGTTTTTTAGGGTTCAGAGCGTGTATGTCTGAATGGGCTTTATAGTGAACCCGTTCGAATTTTAACCGAGTAAAAAGCTTAAAATTTTAGATTAAGCTTTATAATTAGATTCAAAATCCCATAATTAACAATTTGAACTCATAAAATTTGATTTAATATCATTTTTGATCGTTTTTTAGGGTTCAGAGCGAGTATGTCTGAATGGGCTTTATAGTGAACCCGTTCGAATTTTAATAGAGGAAAAATCTCAAATTTTTAGATTAAGCTATATAGTTAGGTTCAAAAGCCCTTAATTAAGAATTTGAACTCATAAAATTTGATTTAATATCATTTTCGATCGTTTTATAGGGTTTAGAGTGTGCATGTCTAAATGGGTTTTATAGTGAACTCGTTCGAATTTTAATCGAGTAAAAAATTCAAAATTTTTGATTAAGCCGAATAATTATGTTCAGAAGCCCATAATTAAAAATTTGAACTCATAAATTTTGATTTGATACCATTTTCTATTGTTTTGTAGGATTCAGAGCGTGCATGTCTAAATGGGCTCCAAAGTGAACCCATTCGAATTTTAACCGAGTAAAAAGCTCAAAATTTTAGATTAAGCTGTATAATTAGGTTCAAAAGCACTTAATTAACAATTTGAACTCATAAATTTTTATTTGATATCATTTTCGATCGTTTTGTAGGGTTTAGAGCGTGCATGTCTAAATGGGTTTTATAGTGAATCCGTTTGAATTTCAACCGAGTAAAAAGCTCAAAATTTGAGATTAAGCATAATAATTAGGTTCAAAAGCCCATAATTAACAATTTGAACTCATAAAAGTTGATTTAATATCATTTTCGATCGTTTTTTAGGGTTCAGAGCGTGTATGTCTGAATGGGCTTTATAGTGAACCCGTTCGAATTTTAACCGAGTAAAAAGCTCAAAATTTTAGATTAAGCTTTATAATTAGATTCAAAATCTCATAATTAACAATTTGAACTCATAAAATTTGATTTAATATCATTTTTGATCGTTTTTTAGGGTTCAGAGCGAGTATGTCTGAATGGGCTTTATAGTGAACCCGTTCGAATTTTAATAGAGGAAAAATCTCAAATTTTTAGATTAAGCTATATAGTTAGGTTCAAAAGCCCTTAATTAACAATTTGAACTCATAAAATTTGATTTAATATCATTTTCGATCGTTTTATAGGGTTTAGAGTGTGCATGTCTAAATGGGTTTTATAGTGAACTCGTTCGAATTTTAATCGAGTAAAAAATTCAAAATTTTTGATTAAGCCGAATAATTATGTTTAGAAGCCCATAATTAAAAATTTAAACTCATAAATTTTGATTTGATATCATTTTCTATTGTTTTGTAGGATTTAGAGCGTGCATGTCTAAATGGGCTCCAAAGTGAACCCATTCGAATTTTAACCGAGTAAAAAGCTCAAAATTTGAGATTAAGCTTTAGAATTAGATTCAAAATCCCATAATTAACAATTTGAACTCATAAATTTTGATTTAGTATCATTTTCGATCGTTGTCTAGGGTTTAGAGCGTGTATCTCTGAATGGGCTTTATAGTGAACCCGTTCGAATTTTAACCGAGTAAAAAGCTCAAAATTTGAGATTATGCAGTATAATTAGGTTCAAAAGCCCATAATTAACAATTTGAACTCATAAAACTTGATTTAATATCATTTTCGATCGTTTTTTAGGGTTCAGAGCGTGTATGTCTGAATGGGCTTTATAGTGAACCCGTTCGAATTTTAACCGAGTAAAAAGCTCAAAATTTTAGATTAAGCTTTATAATTAGACTCAAAATCCCATAATTAACAATTTGAAGTCATAAATTTTGATTTAATATCATTTTCGATCGTTTTCTAGGGTTCAGAGCGTGTATGTTTGAATGGGCTTTATAGTGAACCCGTTCGAATTTTAACCGAGTAAAAAGCTCAAAATTTGAGATTATGCAGTATAATTAGGTTCAAAATCCCATAATTAACAATTTGAACTCATAAATTTTGATTTAATATCATTTTCGATCGTTTTCTAGGGTTTAGAGCGTGTATGTCTGAATGGGCTTTATAGTGAACCCGTTCGAATTTTAACCGAGTAAAAAGCTCAAAATTTTAGATTAAGCTTTAGAATTAGATTCAAAATCCCATAATTAACAATTTGAACTCAAAAATTTTGATTTAATATTATTTTCGATCGTTTTCTAGGGTTCATAGCATGTATGTCTGAATGGGCTTTATAGTGAACCCGTTCGAATTTTAACCGAGTAAAAAGCTCAAAATTTTAGATTAAGCTTTATAATTAGATTCAAAATCCCATAATTAACAATTTGAACTCATAAATTTTGATTTAATATCATTTTCGATCGTTTTCTAGGGTTCAGAGCGTGTATGTCTGAATGGGCTTTATAGTGAACCCGTTCGAATTTTGACCGAGTAAAAAGCTCAAAATTTGAGATTATGCAGTATAATTAGGTTCAAAAGCCCATAATTAACAATTTGAACTCATAAAATTTGATTTAATATCATTTTTGATCGTTTTTTAGGGTTCAGAGCGTGTATGTCTGAATGGGCTTTATAGTGAACCCGTTCGAATTTTAACCGAGTAAAAAGCTCAAAATTTTAGATTAAGCTTTATAATTAGATTCAAAATCCCATAATTAACAATTTGAACTCATAAAATTTGATTTAATATCATTTTTGATCGTTTTTTAGGGTTCAGAGCGAGTATGTCTGAATGGGCTTTATAATGAACCCGTTCGAATTTTAACCGAGTAAAAAACTCAAAATTTTAGATTAAGCTTTGTAATTAGATTCAAAATCCCATAATTAACAATTTGAACTCATAAATTTTGATTTAATATCATTTTCGATCGTTTTCTAGGGTTTAGAGCGTGTATGTCTGAATGGGCTTTATAGTGAACCCGTTCGAATTTTAACCGAGTAAAAAGCTCAAAATTTGAGATTAAGCTTTAGAATTAGATTCAAAATCCCATAATTAACAATTTGAACTCATAAATTTTGATTTAGTATCATTTTCGATCGTTGTCTAGGGTTTAGAGCGTGTATCTCTGAATGGGCTTTATAGTGAACCCGTTCGAATTTTAACCGAGTAAAAAGCTCAAAATTTGAGATTATGCAGTATAATTAGGTTCAAAAGCCCATAATTAACAATTTGAACTCATAAAACTTGATTTAATATCATTTTCGATCGTTTTTTAGGGTTCAGAGCGTGTATGTCTGAATGGGCTTTATAGTGAACCCGTTCGAATTTTAACCGAGTAAAAAGCTCAAAATTTTAGATTAAGCTTTATAATTAGACTCAAAATCCCATAATTAACAATTTGAAGTCATAAATTTTGATTTAATATCATTTTCGATCGTTTTCTAGGGTTCAGAGCGTGTATGTTTGAATGGGCTTTATAGTGAACCCGTTCGAATTTTAACCGAGTAAAAAGCTCAAAATTTGAGATTATGCAGTATAATTAGGTTCAAAATCCCATAATTAACAATTTGAACTCATAAATTTTGATTTAATATCATTTTCGATCGTTTTCTAGGGTTTAGAGCGTGTATGTCTGAATGGGCTTTATAGTGAACCCGTTCGAATTTTAACCGAGTAAAAAGCTCAAAATTTTAGATTAAGCTTTATAATTAGATTCAAAATCCCATAATTAACAATTTGAACTCATAAAATTTGATTTAATATCATTTTTGATCGTTTTTTAGGGTTCAGAGCGAGTATGTCTGAATGGGCTTTATAGTGAACCCGTTCGAATTTTAACCGAGTAAAAATCTCAAAATTTGAGATTATTCAGTATAATTAGGTTCAAAAGCCCATAATTAACAATTTGAACTCATAAAATTTGATTTAATATCATTTTTGATCGTTTTTTAGGGTTCAGAGCGTGTATGTCTGAATGGGCTTTATAGTGAACCCGTTCGAATTTTAACCGAGTAAAAAACTCAAAATTTTAGATTAAGCTTTGTAATTAGATTCAAAATCCCATAATTAACAATTTGAACTCATAAATTTTGATTTAATATCATTTTCGATCGTTTTCTAGGGTTTAGAGCGTGTATGTCTGAATGGGCTTTATAGTGAACCCGTTCGAATTTTAACCGAGTAAAAAGCTCAAAATTTGAGATTAAGCTTTAGAATTAGATTCAAAATCCCATAATTAACAATTTGAACTCATAAATTTTGATTTAGTATCATTTTCGATCGTTGTCTAGGGTTTAGAGCGTGTATCTCTGAATGGGCTTTATAGTGAACCCGTTCGAATTTTAACCGAGTAAAAAGCTCAAAATTTGAGATTATGCAGTATAATTAGGTTCAAAAGCCCATAATTAACAATTTGAACTCATAAAACTTGATTTAATATCATTTTCGATCGTTTTTTAGGGTTCAGAGCGTGTATGTCTGAATGGGCTTTATAGTGAACCCGTTCGAATTTTAACCGAGTAAAAAGCTCAAAATTTTAGATTAAGCTTTATAATTAGACTCAAAATCCCATAATTAACAATTTGAAGTCATAAATTTTGATTTAATATCATTTTCGATCGTTTTCTAGGGTTCAGAGCGTGTATGTCTGAATGGGCTTTATAGTGAACCCGTTCGAATTTTAACCGAGTAAAAAGCTCAAAATTTGAGATTATGCAGTATAATTAGGTTCAAAATCCCATAATTAACAATTTGAACTCATAAATTTTGATTTAATATCATTTTCGATCGTTTTCTAGGGTTTAGAGCGTGTATGTCTGAATGGGCTTTATAGTGAACCCGTTCGAATTTTAACCGAGTAAAAAGCTCAAAATTTTAGATTAAGCTTTATAATTAGATTCAAAATCCCATAATTAACAATTTGAACTCATAAAATTTGATTTAATATCATTTTTGATCGTTTTTTAGGGTTCAGAGCGAGTATGTCTGAATGGGCTTTATAGTGAACCCGTTCGAATTTTAACCGAGTAAAAAGCTCAAAATTTGAGATTATGCAGTATAATTAGGTTCAAAATCCCATAATTAACAATTTGAACTCATAAATTTTGATTTAATATCATTTTCGATCGTTTTCTAGGGTTTAGAGCGTGTATGTCTGAATGGGCTTTATAGTGAACCCGTTCGAATTTTAACCGAGTAAAAAGCTCAAAATTTTAGATTAAGCTTTATAATTAGATTCAAAATCCCATAATTAACAATTTGAACTCATAAAATTTGATTTAATATCATTTTTGATCGTTTTTTAGGGTTCAGAGCGAGTATGTCTGAATGGGCTTTATAGTGAACCCGTTCGAATTTTAACCGAGTAAAAATCTCAAAATTTGAGATTATTCAGTATAATTAGGTTCAAAAGCCCATAATTAACAATTTGAACTCATAAAATTTGATTTAATATCATTTTTGATCGTTTTTTAGGGTTCAGAGCGTGTATGTCTGAATGGGCTTTATAGTGAACCCGTTCGAATTTTAACCGAGTAAAAAGCTCAAAATTTTAGATTAAGCTTTATAATTAGATTCAAAATCCCATAATTAACAATTTGAACTCATAAAATTTGATTTAATATCATTTTTGATCGTTTTTTAGGGTTCAGAGCGAGTATGTCTGAATGGGCTTTATAGTGAACCCGTTCGAATTTTAACCGAGTAAAAAGCTCAAAATTTTAGATTAAGCTTTGTAATTAGATTCAAAATCCCATAATTAACAATTTGAACTCATAAATTTTGATTTAATATCATTTTCGATCGTTTTCTAGGGTTTAGAGCGTGTATGTCTGAATGGGCTTTATAGTGAACACGTTCGAATTTTAACCGAGTAAGAAGCTCAAAATTTGAGATTAAGCTTTAGAATTAGATTCAAAATCCCATAATTAACAATTTGAACTCATAAATTTTGATTTAGTATCATTTTCGATCGTTGTCTAGGGTTTAGAGCGTGTATCTCTGAATGGGCTTTATAGTGAACCCGTTCGAATTTTAACCGAGTAAAAAGCTCAAAATTTGAGATTATGCAGTATAATTAGGTTCAAAAGCCCATAATTAACAATTTGAACTCATAAAACTTGATTTAATATCATTTTCGATCGTTTTTTAGGGTTCAGAGCGTGTATGTCTGAATGGGCTTTATAGTGAACCCGTTCGAATTTTAACCGAGTAAAAAGCTCAAAATTTTAGATTAAGCTTTATAATTAGACTCAAAATCCCATAATTAACAATTTGAACTCATAAATTTTGATTTAATATCATTTTCGATCGTTTTCTAGGGTTTAGAGCGTATATGTTTGAATGGGCTTTATAGTGAACCCGTTCGAATTTTAACCGAGTAAAAAGCTCAAAATTTGAGATTATGCAGTATAATTAGGTTCAAAATCCCATAATTAACAATTTGAACTCATAAATTTTGATTTAATATCATTTTCGATCGTTTTCTAGGGTTCAGAGCGTGTATGTCTGAATGGGCTTTATAGTGAACCCGTTCGAATTTTGACCGAGTAAAAAGCTCAAAATTTGAGATTATGCAGTATAATTAGGTTCAAAAGCCCATAATTAACAATTTGAACTCATAAAATTTGATTTAATATCATTTTTGATCGTTTTTTAGGGTTCAGAGCGTGTATGTCTGAATGGGCTTTATAGTGAACCCGTTCGAATTTTGACCGAGTAAAAAGCTCAAAATTTGAGATTATGCAGTATAATTAGGTTCAAAAGCCCATAATTAACAATTTGAACTCATAAAATTTGATTTAATATCATTTTTGATCGTTTTTTAGGGTTCAGAGCGTGTATGTCTGAATGGGCTTTATAGTGAACCCGTTCGAATTTTAACCGAGTAAAAAGCTCAAAATTTTAGATTAAGCTTTATAATTAGATTCAAAATCCCATAATTAACAATTTGAACTCATAAAATTTGATTTAATATCATTTTTGATCGTTTTTTAGGGTTCAGAGCGAGTATGTCTGAATGGGCTTTATAGTGAACCCGTTCGAATTTTAACCGAGTAAAAAACTCAAAATTTTAGATTAAGCTTTGTAATTAGATTCAAAATCCCATAATTAACAATTTGAACTCATAAATTTTGATTTAATATCATTTTCGATCGTTTTCTAGGGTTCAGAGCGTGTATGTCTGAATGGGCTTTATAGTGAACCCGTTCGAATTTTGACCGAGTAAAAAGCTCAAAATTTGAGATTATGCAGTATAATTAGGTTCAAAAGCCCATAATTAACAATTTGAACTCATAAAATTTGATTTAATATCATTTTCGATCGTTTTTTAGGGTTCAGAGCGTGTATGTCTGAATGGGCTTTATAGTGAACCCGTTCGAATTTTAACCGAGTAAAAAGCTCAAAATTTTAGATTAAGCTTTATAATTAGACCCAAAATCCCATAATTAACAATTTGAACTCATAAATTTTGATTTAATATCATTTTCGATCGTTTTCTAGGGTTCAGAGCGTGTATGTTTGAATGGGCTTTATAGTGAACCCGTTCGAATTTTAACCGAGTAAAAAGCTCAAAATTTGAGATTATGCAGTATAATTAGGTTCAAAATCCCATAATTAACAATTTGAACTCATAAATTTTGATTTAATATCATTTTCGATCGTTTTCTAGGGTTCAGAGCGTGTATGTCTGAATGGGCTTTATAGTGAACCCGTTCGAATTTTGACCGAGTAAAAAGCTCAAAATTTGAGATTATGCAGTATAATTAGGTTCAAAAGCCCATAATTAACAATTTGAACTCATAAAATTTGATTTAATATCATTTTTGATCGTTTTTTAGGGTTCAGAGCGTGTATGTCTGAATGGGCTTTATAGTGAACCCGTTCGAATTTTAACCGAGTAAAAAGCTCAAAATTTGAGATTAAGCTTTAGAATTAGATTCAAAATCCCATAATTAACAATTTGAACTCATAAATTTTGATTTAGTATCATTTTCGATCGTTGTCTAGGGTTTAGAGCGTGTATCTCTGAATGGGCTTTATAGTGAACCCGTTCGAATTTTAACCGAGTAAAAAGCTCAAAATTTGAGATTATGCAGTATAATTAGGTTCAAAAGCCCATAATTAACAATTTGAACTCATAAAACTTGATTTAATATCATTTTCGATCGTTTTTTAGGGTTCAGAGCGTATATGTCTGAATGGGCTTTATAGTGAACCCGTTCGAATTTTAACCGAGTAAAAAGCTCAAAATTTTAGATTAAGCTTTATAATTAGACTCAAAATCCCATAATTAACAATTTGAACTCATAAATTTTGATTTAATATCATTTTCGATCGTTTTCTAGGGTTCAGAGCGTGTATGTTTGAATGGGCTTTATAGTGAACCCGTTCGAATTTTAACCGAGTAAAAAGCTCAAAATTTTAGATTAAGCTTTATAATTAGATTCAAAATCCCATAATTAACAATTTGAACTCATAAAATTTGATTTAATATCATTTTTGATCGTTTTTTAGGGTTCAGAGCGAGTATGTCTGAATGGGCTTTATAGTGAACCCGTTCGAATTTTAACCGAGTAAAAAACTCAAAATTTTAGATTAAGCTTTGTAATTAGATTCAAAATCCCATAATTAACAATTTGAACTCATAAATTTTGATTTAATATCATTTTCGATCGTTTTCTAGGGTTTAGAGCGTGTATGTCTGAATGGGCTTTATAGTGAACCCGTTCGAATTTTAACCGAGTAAAAAGCTCAAAATTTGAGATTAAGCTTTAGAATTAGATTCAAAATCCCATAATTAACAATTTGAACTCATAAATTTTGATTTAGTATCATTTTCGATCGTTGTCTAGGGTTTAGAGCGTGTATCTCTGAATGGGCTTTATAGTGAACCCGTTCGAATTTTAACCGAGTAAAAAGCTCAAAATTTGAGATTATGCAGTATAATTAGGTTCAAAAGCCCATAATTAACAATTTGAACTCATAAAACTTGATTTAATATCATTTTCGATCGTTTTTTAGGGTTGAGAGCGTGTATGTCTGAATGGGCTTTATAGTGAACCCGTTCGAATTTTAACCGAGTAAAAAGCTCAAAATTTTAGATTAAGCTTTATAATTAGACTCAAAATCCCATAATTAACAATTTGAACTCATAAATTTTGATTTAATATCATTTTCGATCGTTTTCTAGGGTTCAGAGCGTGTATGTTTGAATGGGCTTTATAGTGAACCCGTTCGAATTTTAACCGAGTAAAAAGCTCAAAATTTGAGATTATGCAGTATAATTAGGTTCAAAATCCCATAATTAACAATTTGAACTCATAAATTTTGATTTAATATCATTTTCGATCGTTTTCTAGGGTTCAGAGCGTGTATGTCTGAATGGGCTTTATAGTGAACCCGTTCGAATTTTGACCGAGTAAAAAGCTCAAAATTTGAGATTATGCAGTATAATTAGGTTCAAAAGCCCATAATTAACAATTTGAACTCATAAAATTTGATTTAATATCATTTTTGATCGTTTTTTAGGGTTCAGAGCGTGTATGTCTGAATGGGCTTTATAGTGAACCCGTTCGAATTTTAACCGAGTAAAAAGCTCAAAATTTTAGATTAAGCTTTATAATTAGATTCAAAATCCCATAATTAACAATTTGAACTCATAAAATTTGATTTAATATCATTTTTGATCGTTTTTTAGGGTTCAGAGCGAGTATGTCTGAATGGGCTTTATAGTGAACCCGTTCGAATTTTAACCGAGTAAAAAACTCAAAATTTTAGATTAAGCTTTGTAATTAGATTCAAAATCCCATAATTAACAATTTGAACTCATAAATTTTGATTTAATATCATTTTCGATCTTTTTCTAGGGTTTAGAGCGTGTATGTCTGAATGGGCTTTATAGTGAACCCGTTCGAATTTTAACCGAGTAAAAAGCTCAAAATTTGAGATTAAGCTTTAGAATTAGATTCAAAATCCCATAATTAACAATTTGAACTCATAAATTTTGATTTAGTATCATTTTCGATCGTTGTCTAGGGTTTAGAGCGTGTATCTCTGAATGGGCTTTATAGTGAACCCGTTCGAATTTTAACCGAGTAAAAAGCTCAAAATTTGAGATTATGCAGTATAATTAGGTTCAAAAGCCCATAATTAACAATTTGAACTCATAAAACTTGATTTAATATCATTTTCGATCGTTTTTTAGGGTTCAGAGCGTGTATGTCTGAATGGGCTTTATAGTGAACCCGTTCGAATTTTAACCGAGTAAAAAGCTCAAAATTTTAGATTAAGCTTTATAATTAGACTCAAAATCCCATAATTAACAATTTGAAGTCATAAATTTTGATTTAATATCATTTTCGATCGTTTTCTAGGGTTCAGAGCGTGTATGTTTGAATGGGCTTTATAGTGAACCCGTTCAAATTTTAACCGAGTAAAAAGCTCAAAATTTGAGATTATGCAGTATAATTAGGTTCAAAAGCCCATAATTAACAATTTGAACTCATAAATTTTGATTTAATATCATTTTCGATCGTTTTCTAGGGTTTAGAGCGTGTATGTCTGAATGGGCTTTATAGTGAACCCGTTCGAATTTTAACCGAGTAAAAAGCTCAAAATTTTAGATTAAGCTTTATAATTAGATTCAAAATCCCATAATTAACAATTTGAACTCATAAAATTTGATTTAATATCATTTTTGATCGTTTTTTAGGGTTCAGAGCGAGTATGTCTGAATGGGCTTTATAGTGAACCCGTTCGAATTTTAACCGAGTAAAAATCTCAAAATTTGAGATTATTCAGTATAATTAGGTTCAAAAGCCCATAATTAACAATTTGAACTCATAAAATTTGATTTAATATCATTTTTGATCGTTTTTTAGGGTTCAGAGCGTGTATGTCTGAATGGGCTTTATAGTGAACCCGTTCGAATTTTAACCGAGTAAAAAGCTCAAAATTTTAGATTAAGCTTTATAATTAGATTCAAAATCCCATAATTAACAATTTGAACTCATAAAATTTGATTTAATATCATTTTTGATCGTTTTTTAGGGTTCAGAGCGAGTATGTCTGAATGGGCTTTATAGTGAACCCGTTCGAATTTTAACCGAGTAAAAAGCTCAAAATTTTAGATTAAGCTTTGTAATTAGATTCAAAATCCCATAATTAACAATTTGAACTCATAAATTTTGATTTAATATCATTTTCGATCGTTTTCTAGGGTTTAGAGCGTGTATGTCTGAATGGGCTTTATAGTGAACCCGTTCGAATTTTAACCGAGTAAAAAGCTCAAAATTTGAGATTATGCAGTATAATTAGGTTCAAAAGCCCATAATTAACAATTTGAACTCATAAAACTTGATTTAATATCATTTTCGATCGTTTTTTAGGGTTCAGAGCGTGTATGTCTGAATGGGCTTTATAGTGAACCCGTTCGAATTTTAACCGAGTAAAAAGCTCAAAATTTTAGATTAAGCTTTATAATTAGACTCAAAATCCCATAATTAACAATTTGAACTCATAAATTTTGATTTAATATCATTTTCGATCGTTTTCTAGGGTTCAGAGCGTGTATGTTTGAATGGGCTTTATAGTGAACCCGTTCGAATTTTAACCGAGTAAAAAGCTCAAAATTTGAGATTATGCAGTATAATTAGGTTCAAAATCCCATAATTAACAATTTGAACTCATAAATTTTGATTTAATATCATTTTCGATCGTTTTCTAGGGTTTAGAGCGTGTATGTCTGAATGGGCTTTATAGTGAACCCGTTCGAATTTTAACCGAGTAAAAAGCTCAAAATTTTAGATTAAGCTTTATAATTAGATTCAAAATCCCATAATTAACAATTTGAACTCATAAAATTTGATTTAATATCATTTTTGATCGTTTTTTAGGGTTCAGAGCGAGTATGTCTGAATGGGCTTTATAGTGAACCCGTTCGAATTTTAACCGAGTAAAAATCTCAAAATTTGAGATTATTCAGTATAATTAGGTTCAAAATCCCATAATTAACAATTTGAACTCATAAAATTTGATTTAATATCATTTTTGATCGTTTTTTAGGGTTCAGAGCGTGTATGTCTGAATGGGCTTTATAGTGAACCCGTTCGAATTTTAACCGAGTAAAAAGCTCAAAATTTTAGATTAAGCTTTATAATTAGATTCAAAATCCCATAATTAACAATTTGAACTCATAAAATTTGATTTATTATCATTTTTGATCGTTTTTTAGGGTTCAGAGCGAGTATGTCTGAATGGAATTTATAGTGAACCCGTTCGAATTTTAACCGAGTAAAAAGCTCAAAATTTTAGATTAAGCTTTGTAATTAGATTCAAAATCCCATAATTAACAATTTGAACTCATAAAATTTGATTTAATATCATTTTTGATCGTTTTTTAGGGTTCAGAGCGAGTATGTCTGAATGGGCTTTATAGTGAACCCGTTCGAATTTTAACCGAGTAAAAAACTCAAAATTTTAGATTAAGCTTTGTAATTAGATTCAAAATCCCATAATTAACAATTTGAACTCATAAATTTTGATTTAATATCATTTTCGATCGTTTTCTAGGGTTTAGAGCGTGTATGTCTGAATGGGCTTTATAGTGAACCCGTTCGAATTTTAACCGAGTAAAAAGCTCAAAATTTGAGATTAAGCTTTAGAATTAGATTCAAAATCCCATAATTAACAATTTGAACTCATAAATTTTGATTTAGTATCATTTTCGATCGTTGTCTAGGGTTTAGAGCGTGTATCTCTGAATGGGCTTTATAGTGAACCCGTTCGAATTTTAACCGAGTAAAAAGCTCAAAATTTGAGATTATGCAGTATAATTAGGTTCAAAAGCCCATAATTAACAATTTGAACTCATAAAACTTGATTTAATATCATTTTCGATCGTTTTTTAGGGTTCAGAGCGTGTATGTCTGAATGGGCTTTATAGTGAACCCGTTCGAATTTTAACCGAGTAAAAAGCTCAAAATTTGAGATTATTCAGTATAATTAGGTTCAAAAGCCCATAATTAACAATTTGAACTCATAAAATTTGATTTAATATCATTTTTGATCGTTTTTTAGGGTTCAGAGCGTGTATGTCTGAATGGGCTTTATAGTGAACCCGTTCGAATTTTAACCGAGTAAAAAGCTCAAAATTTTAGATTAAGCTTTATAATTAGATTCAAAATCCCATAATTAACAATTTGAACTCATAAAATTTGATTTAATATCATTTTTGATCGTTTTTTAGGGTTCAGAGCGAGTATGTCTGAATGGGCTTTATAGTGAACCCGTTCGAATTTTAACCGAGTAAAAAGCTCAAAATTTTAGATTAAGCTTTGTAATTAGATTCAAAATCCCATAATTAACAATTTGAACTCATAAATTTTGATTTAATATCATTTTCGATCGTTTTCTAGGGTTTAGAGCGTGTATGTCTGAATGGGCTTTATAGTGAACCCGTTCGAATTTTAACCGAGTAAAAAGCTCAAAATTTGAGATTAAGCTTTAGAATTAGATTCAAAATCCCATAATTAACAATTTGAACTCATAAATTTTGATTTAGTATCATTTTCGATCGTTGTCTAGGGTTTAGAGCGTGTATCTCTGAATGGGCTTTATAGTGAACCCGTTCGAATTTTAACCGAGTAAAAAGCTCAAAATTTGAGATTATGCAGTATAATTAGGTTCAAAAGCCCATAATTAACAATTTGAACTCATAAAACTTGATTTAATATCATTTTCGATCGTTTTTTAGGGTTCAGAGCGTGTATGTCTGAATGGGCTTTATAGTGAACCCGTTCGAATTTTAACCGAGTAAAAAGCTCAAAATTTTAGATTAAGCTTTATAATTAGATTCAAAATCCCATAATTAACAATTTGAACTCATAAAATTTGATTTAATATCATTTTTGATCGTTTTTTAGGGTTCAGAGCGAGTATGTCTGAATGGGCTTTATAGTGAACCCGTTCGAATTTTAACCGAGTAAAAATCTCAAAATTTGAGATTATTCAGTATAATTAGGTTCAAAATCCCATAATTAACAATTTGAACTCATAAAATTTGATTTAATATCATTTTTGATCGTTTTTTAGGGTTCAGAGCGTGTATGTCTGAATGGGCTTTATAGTGAACCCGTTCGAATTTTAACCGAGTAAAAAGCTCAAAATTTTAGATTAAGCTTTATAATTAGATTCAAAATCCCATAATTAACAATTTGAACTCATAAAATTTGATTTATTATCATTTTTGATCGTTTTTTAGGGTTCAGAGCGAGTATGTCTGAATGGAATTTATAGTGAACCCGTTCGAATTTTAACCGAGTAAAAAGCTCAAAATTTTAGATTAAGCTTTGTAATTAGATTCAAAATCCCATAATTAACAATTTGAACTCATAAAATTTGATTTAATATCATTTTTGATCGTTTTTTAGGGTTCAGAGCGAGTATGTCTGAATGGGCTTTATAGTGAACCCGTTCGAATTTTAACCGAGTAAAAAACTCAAAATTTTAGATTAAGCTTTGTAATTAGATTCAAAATCCCATAATTAACAATTTGAACTCATAAATTTTGATTTAATATCATTTTCGATCGTTTTCTAGGGTTTAGAGCGTGTATGTCTGAATGGGCTTTATAGTGAACCCGTTCGAATTTTAACCGAGTAAAAAGCTCAAAATTTGAGATTAAGCTTTAGAATTAGATTCAAAATCCCATAATTAACAATTTGAACTCATAAATTTTGATTTAGTATCATTTTCGATCGTTGTCTAGGGTTTAGAGCGTGTATCTCTGAATGGGCTTTATAGTGAACCCGTTCGAATTTTAACCGAGTAAAAAGCTCAAAATTTGAGATTATGCAGTATAATTAGGTTCAAAAGCCCATAATTAACAATTTGAACTCATAAAACTTGATTTAATATCATTTTCGATCGTTTTTTAGGGTTCAGAGCGTGTATGTCTGAATGGGCTTTATAGTGAACCCGTTCGAATTTTAACCGAGTAAAAAGCTCAAAATTTGAGATTATTCAGTATAATTAGGTTCAAAAGCCCATAATTAACAATTTGAACTCATAAAATTTGATTTAATATCATTTTTGATCGTTTTTTAGGGTTCAGAGCGTGTATGTCTGAATGGGCTTTATAGTGAACCCGTTCGAATTTTAACCGAGTAAAAAGCTCAAAATTTTAGATTAAGCTTTATAATTAGATTCAAAATCCCATAATTAACAATTTGAACTCATAAAATTTGATTTAATATCATTTTTGATCGTTTTTTAGGGTTCAGAGCGAGTATGTCTGAATGGGCTTTATAGTGAACCCGTTCGAATTTTAACCGAGTAAAAAGCTCAAAATTTTAGATTAAGCTTTGTAATTAGATTCAAAATCCCATAATTAACAATTTGAACTCATAAATTTTGATTTAATATCATTTTCGATCGTTTTCTAGGGTTTAGAGCGTGTATGTCTGAATGGGCTTTATAGTGAACCCGTTCGAATTTTAACCGAGTAAAAAGCTCAAAATTTGAGATTAAGCTTTAGAATTAGATTCAAAATCCCATAATTAACAATTTGAACTCATAAATTTTGATTTAGTATCATTTTCGATCGTTGTCTAGGGTTTAGAGCGTGTATCTCTGAATGGGCTTTATAGTGAACCCGTTCGAATTTTAACCGAGTAAAAAGCTCAAAATTTGAGATTATGCAGTATAATTAGGTTCAAAAGCCCATAATTAACAATTTGAACTCATAAAACTTGATTTAATATCATTTTCGATCGTTTTTTAGGGTTCAGAGCGTGTATGTCTGAATGGGCTTTATAGTGAACCCGTTCGAATTTTAACCGAGTAAAAAGCTCAAAATTTTAGATTAAGCTTTATAATTAGACTCAAAATCCCATAATTAACAATTTGAACTCATAAATTTTGATTTAATATCATTTTCGATCGTTTTCTAGGGTTCAGAGCGTGTATGTTTGAATGGGCTTTATAGTGAACCCGTTCGAATTTTAACCGAGTAAAAAGCTCAAAATTTGAGATTATGCAGTATAATTAGGTTCAAAATCCCATAATTAACAATTTGAACTCATAAATTTTGATTTAATATCATTTTCGATCGTTTTCTAGGGTTTAGAGCGTGTATGTCTGAATGGGCTTTATAGTGAACCCGTTCGAATTTTAACCGAGTAAAAAGCTCAAAATTTTAGATTAAGCTTTATAATTAGATTCAAAATCCCATAATTAACAATTTGAACTCATAAAATTTGATTTAATATCATTTTTGATCGTTTTTTAGGGTTCAGAGCGAGTATGTCTGAATGGGCTTTATAGTGAACCCGTTCGAATTTTAACCGAGTAAAAATCTCAAAATTTGAGATTATTCAGTATAATTAGGTTCAAAATCCCATAATTAACAATTTGAACTCATAAAATTTGATTTAATATCATTTTTGATCGTTTTTTAGGGTTCAGAGCGTGTATGTCTGAATGGGCTTTATAGTGAACCCGTTCGAATTTTAACCGAGTAAAAAGCTCAAAATTTTAGATTAAGCTTTATAATTAGATTCAAAATCCCATAATTAACAATTTGAACTCATAAAATTTGATTTATTATCATTTTTGATCGTTTTTTAGGGTTCAGAGCGAGTATGTCTGAATGGAATTTATAGTGAACCCGTTCGAATTTTAACCGAGTAAAAAGCTCAAAATTTGAGATTAAGCTTTAGAATTAGATTCAAAATCCCATAATTAACAATTTGAACTCATAAATTTTGATTTAGTATCATTTTCGATCGTTGTCTAGGGTTTAGAGCGTGTATCTCTGAATGGGCTTTATAGTGAACCCGTTCGAATTTTAACCGAGTAAAAAGCTCAAAATTTGAGATTATGCAGTATAATTAGGTTCAAAAGCCCATAATTAACAATTTGAACTCATAAAACTTGATTTAATATCATTTTCGATCGTTTTTTAGGGTTCAGAGCGTGTATGTCTGAATGGGCTTTATAGTGAACCCGTTCGAATTTTAACCGAGTAAAAAGCTCAAAATTTGAGATTATTCAGTATAATTAGGTTCAAAAGCCCATAATTAACAATTTGAACTCATAAAATTTGATTTAATATCATTTTTGATCGTTTTTTAGGGTTCAGAGCGTGTATGTCTGAATGGGCTTTATAGTGAACCCGTTCGAATTTTAACCGAGTAAAAAGCTCAAAATTTTAGATTAAGCTTTATAATTAGATTCAAAATCCCATAATTAACAATTTGAACTCATAAAATTTGATTTAATATCATTTTTGATCGTTTTTTAGGGTTCAGAGCGAGTATGTCTGAATGGGCTTTATAGTGAACCCGTTCGAATTTTAACCGAGTAAAAAGCTCAAAATTTTAGATTAAGCTTTGTAATTAGATTCAAAATCCCATAATTAACAATTTGAACTCATAAATTTTGATTTAATATCATTTTCGATCGTTTTCTAGGGTTTAGAGCGTGTATGTCTGAATGGGCTTTATAGTGAACCCGTTCGAATTTTAACCGAGTAAAAAGCTCAAAATTTGAGATTAAGCTTTAGAATTAGATTCAAAATCCCATAATTAACAATTTGAACTCATAAATTTTGATTTAGTATCATTTTCGATCGTTGTCTAGGGTTTAGAGCGTGTATCTCTGAATGGGCTTTATAGTGAACCCGTTCGAATTTTAACCGAGTAAAAAGCTCAAAATTTGAGATTATGCAGTATAATTAGGTTCAAAAGCCCATAATTAACAATTTGAACTCATAAAACTTGATTTAATATCATTTTCGATCGTTTTTTAGGGTTCAGAGCGTGTATGTCTGAATGGGCTTTATAGTGAACCCGTTCGAATTTTAACCGAGTAAAAAGCTCAAAATTTTAGATTAAGCTTTATAATTAGACTCAAAATCCCATAATTAACAATTTGAACTCATAAATTTTGATTTAATATCATTTTCGATCGTTTTCTAGGGTTCAGAGCGTGTATGTTTGAATGGGCTTTATAGTGAACCCGTTCGAATTTTAACCGAGTAAAAAGCTCAAAATTTGAGATTATGCAGTATAATTAGGTTCAAAATCCCATAATTAACAATTTGAACTCATAAATTTTGATTTAATATCATTTTCGATCGTTTTCTAGGGTTTAGAGCGTGTATGTCTGAATGGGCTTTATAGTGAACCCGTTCGAATTTTAACCGAGTAAAAAGCTCAAAATTTTAGATTAAGCTTTATAATTAGATTCAAAATCCCATAATTAACAATTTGAACTCATAAAATTTGATTTAATATCATTTTTGATCGTTTTTTAGGGTTCAGAGCGAGTATGTCTGAATGGGCTTTATAGTGAACCCGTTCGAATTTTAACCGAGTAAAAATCTCAAAATTTGAGATTATTCAGTATAATTAGGTTCAAAATCCCATAATTAACAATTTGAACTCATAAAATTTGATTTAATATCATTTTTGATCGTTTTTTAGGGTTCAGAGCGTGTATGTCTGAATGGGCTTTATAGTGAACCCGTTCGAATTTTAACCGAGTAAAAAGCTCAAAATTTTAGATTAAGCTTTATAATTAGATTCAAAATCCCATAATTAACAATTTGAACTCATAAAATTTGATTTATTATCATTTTTGATCGTTTTTTAGGGTTCAGAGCGAGTATGTCTGAATGGAATTTATAGTGAACCCGTTCGAATTTTAACCGAGTAAAAAGCTCAAAATTTTAGATTAAGCTTTGTAATTAGATTCAAAATCCCATAATTAACAATTTGAACTCATAAAATTTGATTTAATATCATTTTTGATCGTTTTTTAGGGTTCAGAGCGAGTATGTCTGAATGGGCTTTATAGTGAACCCGTTCGAATTTTAACCGAGTAAAAAACTCAAAATTTTAGATTAAGCTTTGTAATTAGATTCAAAATCCCATAATTAACAATTTGAACTCATAAATTTTGATTTAATATCATTTTCGATCGTTTTCTAGGGTTTAGAGCGTGTATGTCTGAATGGGCTTTATAGTGAACCCGTTCGAATTTTAACCGAGTAAAAAGCTCAAAATTTGAGATTAAGCTTTAGAATTAGATTCAAAATCCCATAATTAACAATTTGAACTCATAAATTTTGATTTAGTATCATTTTCGATCGTTGTCTAGGGTTTAGAGCGTGTATCTCTGAATGGGCTTTATAGTGAACCCGTTCGAATTTTAACCGAGTAAAAAGCTCAAAATTTGAGATTATGCAGTATAATTAGGTTCAGAAGCCCATAATTAACAATTTGAACTCATAAAACTTGATTTAATATCATTTTCGATCGTTTTTTAGGGTTCAGAGCGTGTATGTCTGAATGGGCTTTATAGTGAACCCGTTCGAATTTTAACCGAGTAAAAAGCTCAAAATTTTAGATTAAGCTTTATAATTAGACTCAAAATCCCATAATTAACAATTTGAACTCATAAATTTTGATTTAATATCATTTTCGATCGTTTTCTAGGGTTCAGAGCGTGTATGTTTGAATGGGCTTTATAGTGAACCCGTTCGAATTTTAACCAAGTAAAAAGCTCAAAATTTGAGATTATGCAGTATAATTAGGTTCAAAAGCCCATAATTAACAATTTGAACTCATAAAATTTGATTTAATATCATTTTTGATCGTTTTTAAGGGTTCAGAGCGTATATGTCTGAATGGGCTTTATAGTGAACCCGTTCGAATTTTAACCGAGTAAAAAGCTCAAAATTTTAGATTAAGCTTTATAATTAGATTCAAAATCCCATAATTAACAATTTGAACTCATAAATTTTGATTTAATATCATTTTCGATCGTTTTCTAGGGTTCAGAGCGTGTATGTTTGAATGGGCTTTATAGTGAACCCGTTCGAATTTTAACCGAGTAAAAAGCTCAAAATTTGAGATTATGCAGTATAATTAGGTTCAAAATCCCATAATTAACAATTTGAACTCATAAAACTTGATTTAATATCATTTTCGATCGTTTTTTAGGGTTCAGAGCGTGTATGTCTGAATGGGCTTTATAGTGAACCCGTTCGAATTTTAACCGAGTAAAAAGCTCAAAATTTTAGATTAAGCTTTATAATTAGACTCAAAATCCCATAATTAACAATTTGAACTCATAAATTTTGATTTAATATCATTTTCGATCGTTTTCTAGGGTTCAGAGCGTGTATGTTTGAATGGGCTTTATAGTGAACCCGTTCGAATTTTAACCGAGTAAAAAGCTCAAAATTTGAGATTAAGCTTTAGAATTAGATTCAAAATCCCATAATTAACAATTTGAACTCATAAATTTTGATTTAGTATCATTTTCGATCGTTGTCTAGGGTTTAGAGCGTGTATCTCTGAATGGGCTTTATAGTGAACCCGTTCGAATTTTAACCGAGTAAAAATCTCAAAATTTGAGATTATGCAGTATAATTAGGTTCAAAAGCCCATAATTAACAATTTGAACTCATAAAACTTGATTTAATATCATTTTCGATCGTTTTCTAGGGTTTAGAGTGTGTATGTCTGAATGGGCTTTATAGTGAACCCGTTCGAATTTTGACCGAGTAAAAAGCTCAAAATTTGAGATTATGCAATATAATTAGGTTCAAAAGCCCATAATTAACAATTTGAACTCATAAAACTTGATTTAATATCATTTTTGATCGTTTTTTAGGGTTCAGAGCGTGTATGTCTGAATGGGCTTTATAGTGAACCCGTTCGAATTTTAACCGAGTAAAAAGCTCAAAATTTGAGATTAAGCTTTATAATTAGATTCAAAATCCCATAATTAACAATTTGAACTCATAAAATTTGATTTAATATCATTTTTGATCGTTTTTTAGGGTTCAGAGCGAGTATGTCTGAATGGGCTTTATAGTGAACCCGTTCGAATTTTAACCGAGTAAAAAGCTCAAAATTTTAGATTAAGCTTTCTAATTAGATTCAAAATCCCATAATTAACAATTTGAACTCATAAATTTTGATTTAATATCATTTTCGATCGTTTTCTAGGGTTTAGAGCGTGTATGTCTGAATGGGCTTTATAGTGAACCCGTTCGAATTTTAACCGAGTAAAAAGCTCAAAATTTTAGATTAAGCTTTAGAATTAGATTCAAAATCCCATAATTAACAATTTGAACTCATAAATTTTGATTTAATATCATTTTCGATCGTTTTCTAGGGTTCAGAGCGTGTATGTTTGAATGGGCTTTATAGTGAACCCGTTCGAATTTTAACCGAGTAAAAAGCTCAAAATTTGAGATTATGCAGTATAATTAGGTTCAAAATCCCATAATTAACAATTTGAACTCATAAAACTTGATTTAATATCATTTTCGATCGTTTTTTAGGGTTCAGAGCGTGTATGTCTGAATGGGCTTTATAGTGAACCCGTTCGAATTTTAACCGAGTAAAAAGCTCAAAATTTTAGATTAAGCTTTATAATTAGACTCAAAATCCCATAATTAACAATTTGAACTCATAAATTTTGATTTAATATCATTTTCGATCGTTTTCTAGGGTTCAGAGCGTGTATGTTTGAATGGGCTTTATAGTGAACCCGTTCGAATTTTAACCGAGTAAAAAGCTCAAAATTTGAGATTAAGCTTTAGAATTAGATTCAAAATCCCATAATTAACAATTTGAACTCATAAATTTTGATTTAGTATCATTTTCGATCGTTGTCTAGGGTTTAGAGCGTGTATCTCTGAATGGGCTTTATAGTGAACCCGTTCGAATTTTAACCGAGTAAAAAGCTCAAAATTTTAGATTAAGCTTTATAATTAGATTCAAAATCCCATAATTAACAATTTGAACTCATAAATTTTGATTTAATATCATTTTCGATCGTTTTCTAGGGTTTAGAGCGTGTATGTCTGAATGGGCTTTATAGTGAACCCGTTCGAATTTTAACCGAGTAAAAAGCTCAAAATTTTAGATTAAGCTTTAGAATTAGATTCAAAATCCCATAATTAACAATTTGAACTCAAAAATTTTGATTTAATATTATTTTCAATCGTTTTCTAGGGTTCATAGCATGTATGTCTGAATGGGCTTTATAGTGAACCCGTTCGAATTTTAACCGAGTAAAAAGCTCAAAATTTTAGATTAAGCTTTATAATTAGATTCAAAATCCCATAATTAACAATTTGAACTCATAAATTTTGATTTAATATCATTTTCGATCGTTTTCTAGGGTTCAGAGCGTTTATGTCTGAATGGGCTTTATAGTGAACCCGTTCGAATTTTGACCGAGTAAAAAGCTCAAAATTTGAGATTATGCAGTATAATTAGGTTCAAAAGCCCATAATTAACAATTTGATCTCATAAAATTTGATTTAATATCATTTTTGATCGTTTTTTAGGGTTCAGAGCGTGTATGTCTGAATGGGCTTTATAGTGAACCCGTTCGAATTTTAACCGAGTAAAAAGCTCAAAATTTTAGATTAAGCTTTATAATTAGATTCAAAATCCCATAATTAACAATTTGAACTCATAAAATTTGATTTAATGTCATTTTTGATCGTTTTTTAGGGTTCAGAGCGAGTATGTCTGAATGGGCTTTATAGTGAACCCGTTCGAATTTTAACTGAGTAAAAAGCTCAAAATTTTAGATTAAGCTTTATAATTAGATTCAAAATCCCATAATTAACAATTTGAACTCATAAATTTTGATTTAATATTATTTTCGATCGTTGTCTAGGGTTCAGAGCGTATATCTCTTAATGGGCTTTATAGTGAACCCGTTCGAATTTTAACCGAGTAAAAAGCTCAAAATTTGAGACTATGTAGTATAATTAGGTTCAAAAGCCCATAATTAACAATTTGAACTCATAAAATTTGATTTAATATCATTTTCGATCGTTTTTTAGGGTTCAGAGCGTGTATGTCTGAATGGGATTTATAGTGAACCCGTTCGAATTTTAACCGAGTAAAAAGCTCAAAATTTTAGATTAAGCTTTATAATTAGATTCAAAATCCCATAATTAACAATTTGAACTCATAAATTTTGATTTAATATCATTTTCGATCGTTTTTTAGGGTTCAGAGCGTGTATGTCTTAATGGGCTTTATAGTGAACCCGTTCGAATTTTAACCGAGTAAAAATCTCAAAATTTGAGATTATTCAGTATAATTAGGTTCAAAAGCCCATAATTAACAATTTGAACTCATAAAATTTGATTTAATATCATTTTTGATCTTTTTTAGGGTTCAGAGCGTGTATGTCTGAATGGGCTTTATAGTGAACCCGTTCGAATTTTAACCGAGTAAAAAGCTCAAAATTTTAGATTAAGCTTTATAATTAGATTCAAAATCCCATAATTAACAATTTGAACTCATAAAATTTGATTTAATATCATTTTTGATCGTTTTTTAGGGTTCAGAGCGAGTATGTCTGAATGGGCTTTATAGTGAACCCGTTCGAATTTTAACCGAGTAAAAAGCTCAAAATTTTAGATTAAGCTTTATAATTAGATTCAAAATCCCATAATTAACAATTTGAACTCATAAATTTTGATTTAATATCATTTTCGATCGTTTTCTAGGGTTTAGAGCGTGTATGTCTGAATGGGCTTTATAGTGAACCCGTTCGAATTTTGACCGAGTAAAAAGCTCAAAATTTGAGATTATGCAGTATAATTAGGTTCAAAAGCCCATAATTAACAATTTGAACTCATAAAATTTGATTTAATATCATTTTTGATCGTTTTTTAGGGTTCAGAGCGTGTATGTCTGAATGGGCTTTATAGTGAACCCGTTCGAATTTTAACCGAGTAAAAAGCTCAAAATTTTAGATTAAGCTTTATAATTAGATTCAAAATCCCATAATTAACAATTTGAACTCATAAAATTTGATTTAATGTCATTTTTGATCGTTTTTTAGGGTTCAGAGCGAGTATGTCTGAATGGGCTTTATAGTGAACCCGTTCGAATTTTAACTGAGTAAAAAGCTCAAAATTTTAGATTAAGCTTTATAATTAGATTCAAAATCCCATAATTAACAATTTGAACTCATAAATTTTGATTTAATATTATTTTCGATCGTTGTCTAGGGTTCAGAGCGTGTATCTCTTAATGGGCTTTATAGTGAACCCGTTCGAATTTTAACCGAGTAAAAAGCTCAAAATTTGAGATTATGTAGTATAATTAGGTTCAAAAGCCCATAATTAACAATTTGAACTCATAAAATTTGATTTAATATCATTTTCGATCGTTTTTTAGGGTTCAGAGCGTGTATGTCTGAATGGGATTTATAGTGAACCCGTTCGAATTTTAACCGAGTAAAAAGCTCAAAATTTTAGATTAAGCTTTATAATTAGATTCAAAATCCCATAATTAACAATTTGAAATCATAAATTTTGATTTAATATCATTTTCGATCGTTTTTTAGGGTTCAGAGCGTGTATGTCTTAATGGGCTTTATAGTGAACCCGTTCGAATTTTAACCGAGTAAAAATCTCAAAATTTGAGATTATTCAGTATAATTAGGTTCAAAAGCCCATAATTAACAATTTGAACTCATAAAATTTGATTTAATATCATTTTTGATCGTTTTTTAGGGTTCAGAGCGTGTATGTCTGAATGGGCTTTATAGTGAACCCGTTCGAATTTTAACCGAGTAAAAAGCTCAAAATTTTAGATTAAGCTTTATAATTAGATTCAAAATCCCATAATTAACAATTTGAACTCATAAAATTTGATTTAATATCATTTTTGATCGTTTTTTAGGGTTCAGAGCGAGTATGTCTGAATGGGCTTTATAGTGAACCCGTTCGAATTTTAACCGAGTAAAAAGCTCAAAATTTTAGATTAAGCTTTGTAATTAGATTCAAAATCCCATAATTAACAATTTGAACTCATAAATTTTGATTTAATATCATTTTCGATCGTTTTCTAGGGTTTAGAGCGTGTATGTCTGAATGGGCTTTATAGTGAACCCGTTCGAATTTTAACTGAGTAAAAAGCTCAAAGTTTTAGATTAAGCTTTAGAATTAGATTCAAAATCCCATAATTAACAATTTGAACTCAAAAATTTTGATTTAATATTATTTTCGATCGTTTTCTAGGGTTCATAGCATGTATGTCTGAATGGGCTTTATAGTGAACCCGTTCGAATTTTAACCGAGTAAAAAGCTCAAAATTTTAGATTAAGCTTTATAATTAGATTCAAAATCCCATAATTAACAATTTGAACTCATAAATTTTGATTTAATATCATTTTCGATCGTTTTCTAGGGTTCAGAGCGTGTATGTCTGTATGGGCTTTATAGTGAACCCGTTCGAATTTTGACCGAGTAAAAAGCTCAAAATTTGAGATTATGCAGTATAATTAGGTTCAAAAGCCCATAATTAACAATTTGAACTCATAAAACTTGATTTAATATCATTTTTGATCGTTTTTTAGGGTTCAGAGCGTGTATGTCTGAATGGGCTTTATAGTGAACCCGTTCGAATTTTAACCGAGTAAAAAGCTCAAAATTTTAGATTAAGCTTTATAATTAGATTCAAAATCCCATAATTAACAATTTGAACTCATAAAATTTGATTTAATATCATTTTTGATCGTTTTTTAGGGTTTAGAGCGAGTATGTCTGAATGGGCTTTATAGTGAACCCGTTCGAATTTTAACCGAGTAAAAAGCTCAAAATTTTAGATTAAGCTTTATAATTAGAATCAAAATCCCATAATTAACAATTTGAACTCATAAATTTTGATTTAATATCATTTTCGATCGTTTTCTAGGGTTTAGAGCGTGTATGTCTGAATGGGCTTTATAGTGAACCCGTTCGAATTTTAACCGAGTAAAAAGCTCAAAATTTTAGATTAAGCTCTAGAATTAGATTCAAAATCCCATAATTAACAATTTGAACTCAAAAATTTTGATTTAATATTATTTTCGATCGTTTTCTAGGGTTCATAGCATGTATGTCTGAATGGGCTTTATAGTGAACCCGTTCGAATTTTAACCGGGTAAAAAGCTCAAAATTTTAGATTAAGCTTTATAATTAGATTCAAAATCCCATAATTAACAATTTGAACTCATAAATTTTGATCTAATATCATTTTCGATCGTTTTCTAGGGTTCAGAGCGTTTATGTCTGAATGGGCTTTATAGTGAACCCGTTCGAATTTTGACCGAGTAAAAAGCTCAAAATTTGAGATTATGCAGTATAATTAGGTTCAAAAGCCCATAATTAACAATTTGAACTCATAAAATTTGATTTAATATCATTTTTGATCGTTTTTTAGGGTTCAGAGCGTGTATGTCTGAATGGGCTTTATAGTGAACCCGTTCGAATTTTAACCGAGTAAAAAGCTCAAAATTTTAGATTAAGCTTTATAATTAGATTCAAAATCCCATAATTAACAATTTGAACTCATAAAATTTGATTTAATATCATTTTTGATCGTTTTTTAGGGTTCAGAGCGAGTATGTCTGAATGGGCTTTATAGTGAACCCGTTCGAATTTTAACTGAGTAAAAAGCTCAAAATTTTAGATTAAGCTTTATAATTAGATTCAAAATCCCATAATTAACAATTTGAACTCATAAATTTTGATTTAATATTATTTTCGATCGTTGTCTAGGGTTCAGAGCGTGTATCTCTGAATGGGCTTTATAGTGAACCCGTTCGAATTTTAACCGAGTAAAAAGCTCAAAATTTGAGATTATGTAGTATAATTAGGTTCAAAAGCCCATAATTAACAATTTGAACTCATAAAATTTGATTTAATATCATTTTCGATCGTTTTTTAGGGTTCAGAGCGTGTATGTCTGAATGGGATTTATAGTGAACCCGTTCGAATTTTAACCGAGTAAAAAGCTCAAAATTTTAGATTAAGCTTTATAATTAGATTCAAAATCCCATAATTAACAATTTGAACTCATAAATTTTGATTTAATATCATTTTCGATCGTTTTTTAGGGTTCAGAGCGTGTATGTCTTAATGGGCTTTATAGTGAACCCGTTCGAATTTTAACCGAGTAAAAATCTCAAAATTTGAGATTATTCAGTATAATTAGGTTCAAAAGCCCATAATTAACAATTTGAACTCATAAAATTTGATTTAATATCATTTTTGATCGTTTTTTAGGGTTCAGAGCGTGTATGTCTGAATGGGCTTTATAGTGAACCCGTTCGAATTTTAACCGAGTAAAAAGCTCAAAATTTTAGATTAAGCTTTATAATTAGATTCAAAATCCCATAATTAACAATTTGAACTCATAAATTTTGATTTAATATCATTTTTGATCGTTTTTTAGGGTTCAGAGCGAGTATGTCTGAATGGGCTTTATAGTGAACCCGTTCGAATTTTAACCGAGTAAAAAGCTCAAAATTTTAGATTAAGCTTTGTAATTAGATTCAAAATCCCATAATTAACAATTTGAACTCATAAATTTTGATTTAATATCATTTTCGATCGTTTTCTAGGGTTTAGAGCGTGTATGTCTGAATGGGCTTTATAGTGAACCCGTTCGAATTTTAACTGAGTAAAAAGCTCAAAATTTTAGATTAAGCTTTAGAATTAGATTCAAAATCCCATAATTAACAATTTGAACTCAAAAATTTTGATTTAATATTATTTTCGATCATTTTCTAGGGTTCATAGCATGTATGTCTGAATGGGCTTTATAGTGAACCCGTTCGAATTTTAACCGAGTAAAAAGCTCAAAATTTGAGATTAAGCTTTATAATTAGATTCAAAATCCCATAATTAACAATTTGAACTCATAAATTTTGATTTAATATCATTTTCGATCGTTTTCTAGGGTTCAGAGCGTGTATGTCTGTATGGGCTTTATAGTGAACCCGTTCGAATTTTGACCGAGTAAAAAGCTCAAAATTTGAGATTATGCAGTATAATTAGGTTCAAAAGCCCATAATTAACAATTTGAACTCATAAAACTTGATTTAATATCATTTTTGATCGTTTTTTAGGGTTCAGAGCGTGTATGTCTGAATGGGCTTTATAGTGAACCCGTTCGAATTTTAACCGAGTAAAAAGCTCAAAATTTTAGATTAAGCTTTATAATTAGATTCAAAATCCCATAATTAACAATTTGAACTCATAAAATTTGATTTAATATCATTTTTGATCGTTTTTTAAGGTTCAGAGCGTGTATGTCTGAATGGGCTTTATAGTGAACCCGTTCGAATTTTAACCGAGTAAAAAGCTCAAAATTTTAGATTAAGCTCTAGAATTAGATTCAAAATCCCATAATTAACAATTTGAACTCAAAAATTTTGATTTAATATTATTTTCGATCGTTTTCTAGGGTTCATAGCATGTATGTCTGAATGGGCTTTATAGTGAACCCGTTCGAATTTTAACCGGGTAAAAAGCTCAAAATTTTAGATTAAGCTTTATAATTAGATTCAAAATCCCATAATTAACAATTTGAACTCATAAATTTTGATTTAATATCATTTTCGATCGTTTTCTAGGGTTCAGAGCGTTTATGTCTGAATGGGCTTTATAGTGAACCCGTTCGAATTTTGACCGAGTAAAAAGCTCAAAATTTGAGATTATGCAGTATAATTAGGTTCAAAAGCCCATAATTAACAATTTGAACTCATAAAATTTGATTTAATATCATTTTTGATCGTTTTTTAGGGTTCAGAGCGTGTATGTCTGAATGGGCTTTATAGTGAACCCGTTCGAATTTTAACCGAGTAAAAAGCTCAAAATTTTAGATTAAGCTTTATAATTAGATTCAAAATCCCATAATTAACAATTTGAACTCATAAAATTTGATTTAATATCATTTTTGATCGTTTTT
The DNA here is from genome assembly GCA_035048815.1 of Abelmoschus esculentus. Taxonomy (NCBI): domain Eukaryota; kingdom Viridiplantae; phylum Streptophyta; class Magnoliopsida; order Malvales; family Malvaceae; genus Abelmoschus; species Abelmoschus esculentus. The sequence continues at coordinate 7,765,094 of JAUCBN010000046.1, read as the reverse complement.
TAAGGTTCAGAGCGAGTATGTCTGAATGGGCTTTATAGTGAACCCGTTCGAATTTTAACTGAGTAAAAAGCTCAAAATTTTAGATTAAGCTTTATAATTAGATTCAAAATCCCATAATTAACAATTTGAACTCATAAAATTTGATTTAATATTATTTTCGATCGTTGTCTAGGGTTCAGAGCGTGTATCTCTGAATGGGCTTTATAGTGAACCCGTTCGAATTTTAACCGAGTAAAAAGCTCAAAATTTGAGATTATGTAGTATAATTAGGTTCAAAAGCCCATAATTAACAATTTGAACTCATAAAATTTGATTTAATATCATTTTCGATCGTTTTTTAGGGTTCAGAGCGTGTATGTCTGAATGGGCTTTATAGTGAACCCGTTCGAATTTTAACCGAGTAAAAAGCTCAAAATTTTAGATTAAGCTTTATAATTAGATTCAAAATCCCATAATTAACAATTTGAAATCATAAATTTTGATTTAATATCATTTTCGATCGTTTTTTAGGGTTCAGAGCGAGTATGTCTGAATGGGCTTTATAGTGAACCCGTTCGAATTTTAACCGAGTAAAAAGCTCAAAATTTTAGATTAAGCTTTATAATTAGATTCAAAATACCATAATTAACAATTTGAACTCATAAATTTTGATTTAATATCATTTTCGATCGTTTTCTAGGGTTTAGAGCGTGTATGTCTGAATGGGCTTTATAGTGAACCCGTTCGAATTTTAACCGAGTAAAAAGCTCAAAATTTTAGATTAAGCTTTAGAATTAGATTCAAAATCCCATAATTAACAATTTGAACTCATAAAATTTGATTTAATATCATTTTTGATCGTTTTTTAAGGTTCAGAGCGTGTATGTCTGAATGGGCTTTATAGTGAACCCGTTCGAATTTTAACCGAGTAAAAAGCTCAAAATTTTAGATTAAGCTCTAGAATTAGATTCAAAATCCCATAATTAACAATTTGAACTCAAAAATTTTGATTTAATATTATTTTCGATCGTTTTCTAGGGTTCATAGCATGTATGTCTGAATGGGCTTTATAGTGAACCCGTTCGAATTTTAACCGGGTAAAAAGCTCAAAATTTTAGATTAAGCTTTATAATTAGATTCAAAATCCCATAATTAACAATTTGAACTCATAAATTTTGATTTAATATCATTTTCGATCGTTTTCTAGGGTTCAGAGCGTTTATGTCTGAATGGGCTTTATAGTGAACCCGTTCGAATTTTGACCGAGTAAAAAGCTCAAAATTTGAGATTATGCAGTATAATTAGGTTCAAAAGCCCATAATTAACAATTTGAACTCATAAAATTTGATTTAATATCATTTTTGATCGTTTTTTAGGGTTCAGAGCGTGTATGTCTGAATGGGCTTTATAGTGAACCCGTTCGAATTTTAACCGAGTAAAAAGCTCAAAATTTTAGATTAAGCTTTATAATTAGATTCAAAATCCCATAATTAACAATTTGAACTCATAAAATTTGATTTAATATCATTTTTGATCGTTTTTTAAGGTTCAGAGCGAGTATGTCTGAATGGGCTTTATAGTGAACCCGTTCGAATTTTAACTGAGTAAAAAGCTCAAAATTTTAGATTAAGCTTTATAATTAGATTCAAAATCCCATAATTAACAATTTGAACTCATAAAATTTGATTTAATATTATTTTCGATCGTTGTCTAGGGTTCAGAGCGTGTATCTCTGAATGGGCTTTATAGTGAACCCGTTCGAATTTTAACCGAGTAAAAAGCTCAAAATTTGAGATTATGTAGTATAATTAGGTTCAAAAGCCCATAATTAACAATTTGAACTCATAAAATTTGATTTAATATCATTTTCGATCGTTTTTTAGGGTTCAGAGCGTGTATGTCTGAATGGGCTTTATAGTGAACCCGTTCGAATTTTAACCGAGTAAAAAGCTCAAAATTTTAGATTAAGCTTTATAATTAGATTCAAAATCCCATAATTAACAATTTGAACTCATAAATTTTGATTTAATATCATTTTCGATCGTTTTTTAGGGTTCAGAGCGAGTATGTCTGAATGGGCTTTATAGTGAACCCGTTCGAATTTTAACCGAGTAAAAAGCTCAAAATTTTAGATTAAGCTTTATAATTAGATTCAAAATACCATAATTAACAATTTGAACTCATAAATTTTGATTTAATATCATTTTCGATCGTTTTCTAGGGTTTAGAGCGTGTATGTCTGAATGGGCTTTATAGTGAACCCGTTCGAATTTTAACCGAGTAAAAAGCTCAAAATTTTAGATTAAGCTTTAGAATTAGATTCAAAATCCCATAATTAACAATTTGAACTCATAAATTTTGATTTAATATCATTTTCGATCGTTGTCTAGGGTTTAGAGCGTGTATCTCTGAATGGGCTTTATAGTGAACCCGTTCGAATTTTAACCGAGTAAAAAGCTCAAAATTTGAGATCATGCAGTATAATTAGGTTCAAGAGCCCATAATTAACAATTTGAACTCATAAAACTTGATTTAATATCATTTTTGATCGTTTTTTAGGGTTCAGAGCGTGTATGTCTGAATGGGCTTTATAGTGAACCCGTTCGAATTTTAACCGAGTAAAAAGCTCAAAATTTTAGATTAAGCTTTATAATTAGATTCAAAATCCCATAATTAACAATTTGAACACATAAAATTTGATTTAATATCATTTTTGATCGTTTTTTAGGGTTCAGAGCGAGTATGTCTGAATGGGCTTTATAGTGAACCCGTTCGAATTTTAACCGAGTAAAAAGCTCAAAATTTTAGGTTAAGCTTTATAATTAGATTCAAAATCCCATAATTAACAATTTGAACTCATAAATTTTGATTTAATATCATTTTCGATCGTTTTCTAGGGTTCAGAGCGTGTATGTCTGAATGGGCTTTATAGTGAACCCGTTCGAATTTTAACCGAGTAAAAAGCTCAAAATTTGAGATTATGTAGTATAATTAGGTTCAAAAGCCCATAATTAACAATTTGAACTCATAAATTTTGATTTAATATCATTTTCGATCGTTTTTTAGGGTTCAGAGCGAGTATGTCTGAATGGGCTTTATAGTGAACCCGTTCGAATTTTAACCGAGTAAAAAGCTCAAAATTTTAGATTAAGCTTTATAATTAGATTCAAAATACCATAATTAACAATTTGAACTCATAAATTTTGATTTAATATCATTTTCGATCGTTTTCTAGGGTTTAGAGCGTGTATGTCTGAATGGGCTTTATAGTGAACCCGTTCGAATTTTAACCGAGTAAAAAGCTCAAAATTTTAGATTAAGCTTTAGAATTAGATTCAAAATCCCATAATTAACAATTTGAACTCATAAATTTTGATTTAATATCATTTTCGATCGTTGTCTAGGGTTTAGAGCGTGTATCTCTGAATGGGCTTTATAGTGAACCCGTTCGAATTTTAACCGAGTAAAAAGCTCAAAATTTGAGATCATGCAGTATAATTAGGTTCAAGAGCCCATAATTAACAATTTGAACTCATAAAACTTGATTTAATATCATTTTTGATCGTTTTTTAGGGTTCAGAGCGTGTATGTCTGAATGGGCTTTATAGTGAACCCGTTCGAATTTTAACCGAGTAAAAAGCTCAAAATTTTAGATTAAGCTTTATAATTAGATTCAAAATCCCATAATTAACAATTTGAACACATAAAATTTGATTTAATATCATTTTTGATCGTTTTTTAGGGTTCAGAGCGAGTATGTCTGAATGGGCTTTATAGTGAACCCGTTCGAATTTTAACCGAGTAAAAAGCTCAAAATTTTAGGTTAAGCTTTATAATTAGATTCAAAATCCCATAATTAACAATTTGAACTCATAAATTTTGATTTAATATCATTTTCGATCGTTTTCTAGGGTTCAGAGCGTGTATGTCTGAATGGGCTTTATAGTGAACCCGTTCGAATTTTAACCGAGTAAAAAGCTCAAAATTTGAGATTATGTAGTATAATTAGGTTCAAAAGCCCATAATTAACAATTTGAACTCATAAATTTTGATTTAATATCATTTTCGATCGTTTTCTAGGGTTCAGAGCGTGTATGTCTGAATGGGCTTTATAGTGAACCCGTTCGAATTTTAACTGAGTAAATAGCTCAAAATTTGAGATTATGTAGTATAATTAGGTTCAAAAGCCCATAATTAACAATTTGAACTCATAAAATTTGATTTAATATCATTTTTGATCGTTTTTTAGGGTTCAGAGCATGCATGTCTAAATGGGCTTTATAGTGAACCCGTTCGAATTTTAACCGAGTAAAAAGCTCAAAATTTTAGATTAAGCTTTATAATTAGATTCAAAATCCCATAATTAACAATTTGAACTCAAAAATCTTGATTTAATATCATTTTCGATCGTTTTCTAGGGTTCAGAGCGTGTATGTCTGAATGGGCTTTATAGTGAACCCGTTCGAATTTTAACCGAGTAAAAAGCTCAAAATTTTAGATTCAGCTTTATAATTAGATTCAAAATCCCATAATTAACAATTTGAACTCATAAATTTTGATTTAATATCATTTTCGATCGTTTTCTAGGGTTTAGAGCGTGTATGTCTGAATGGGCTTTATAGTGAACCCGTTCGAATTTTAACCGAGTACAAATCTCAAAATTTGAGATTATGCAGTATAATTAGGTTCAAAAGCCCATAATTAACAATTTAAACTCATAAATTTTGATTTAATATCATTTTCGATCGTTTTCTAGGGTTCAGAGCGTGTATGTGTGAATGGGCTTTATAGTGAACCCGTTCAAATTTTAACAGAGTCAAAAGCTCAAAATTTTAGATTAAGTTTTGTAATTAGATTCAAAATCCCATAATTAACAATTTGAACTCATAAATTTTGATTTAATATCATTTTCGATCGTTTTTTAGGGTTCAGAGCGTGTATGTCTGAATGGGCTTTATAGTGAACTCGTTCGAATTTTAACCGAGTAAAAATCTCAAAATTTGAGATTATGCAGTATAATTAGGTTCAAAAGCCCATAATTAAAAATTTAAACTCATAAATTTTGATTTAATATCATTTTCGATCGTTTTCTAGGGTTCAGAGCGTGTATGTCTGAATGGGCTTTATAGTGAACCCGTTCGAATTTTAACTGAGTAAAAAGCTCAAAATTTGAGATTATGCAGTATAATTAGGTTCAAAATCCCATAATTAACAATTTGAACTCATAAATTTTGATTTAATATCATTTTCGATCGTTTTCTAGGGTTCAGAGCGTGTATGTCTGAATGGGCTTTATAGTGAACCCGTTCGAATTTTAACCGAGTAAAAAGCTCAAAATTTTAGATTAAGCTTTATAATTAGATTCAAAATCTCATAATTAACAATTTGAACTCATAAATTTTGATTTAATATCATTTTCGATCGTTTTCTAGGGTTCAGAGCGTGTATGTCTGAATAGGCTTTATAGTGAACCCGTTCGAATTTTAACCGAGTAAAAAGCTAAAAATTTGAGATTATGCAGTATAATTAGGTTCGAAAGCCCATAATTAACAATTTGAACTCATAAAATTTGATTTAATATCATTTTCGATCGTTTTTTAGGGTTTAGAGCGTGTATGTCTGAATGGGCTTTATAGTGAACCCGTTCAAATTTTAACCGTGTAAAAAGCTCAAAATTTTAGATTAAGCTTTATAATTAGATTCAAAATCCCATAATTAACAATTTGAACTCAAAAATTTTGATTTAATATTATTTTCGATCGTTTTCTAGGGTTCATAGCATGTATGTCTGAATGGGCTTTATAGTGAACCCGTTCGAATTTTAACCGAGTAAAAAGCTCAAAATTTTAGATTAAGCTTTATAATTAGATTCAAAATCCCATAATTAACAATTTGAACTCATAAATTTTGATTTAATATCATTTTCGATCGTTTTCTAGGGTTTAGAGCGTGTATGTCTGAATGGGCTTTATAGTGAACCCGTTCGAATTTTGACCGAGTAAAAAGCCCAAAATTTGAGATTATGCAGAATAATTAGGTTCAAAAGCCCATAATTAACAATTTGAACTCATAAAATTTCATTTAATATCATTTTTGATCGTTTTTTAGGGTTCAGAGCGTGTATGTCTGAATGGGCTTTATAGTGAACCCGTTCGAATTTTAACCGAGTAAAAAGCTCAAAATTTTAGATTAAGCTTTATAATTAGATTCAAAATCCCATAATTAACAATTTGAACTCATAAAATTTGATTTAATATCATTTTTGATCGTTTTTTAGGGTTCAGAGCGAGTATGTCTGAATGGGCTTTATAGTGAACCCGTTCGAATTTTAACCGAGTAAAAAGCTCAAAATTTTAGATTAAGCTTTATAATTAGATTCAAAATCCCATAATTAACAATTTGAACACATAAAATTTGATTTAATATCATTTTTGATCGTTTTTTAGGGTTCAGAGCGAGTATGTCTGAATGGGCTTTATAGTGAACCCGTTCGAATTTTAACCGAGTAAAAAGCTCAAAATTTTAGGTTAAGCTTTATAATTAGATTCAAAATCCCATAATTAACAATTTGAACTCATAAATTTTGATTTAATATCATTTTCGATCGTTTTCTAGGGTTCAGAGCGTGTATGTCTGAATGGGCTTTATAGTGAACCCGTTCGAATTTTAACCGAGTAAAAAGCTCAAAATTTGAGATTATGCAGTATAATTAGGTTCAAAATCCCATAATTAACAATTTGAACTCATAAATTTTGATTTAATATCATTTTCGATCGTTTTCTAGGGTTCAGAGCGTGTATGTCTGAATGGGCTTTATAGTGAACCCGTTCGAATTTTGATCGAGTAAAAAGCTCAAAATTTGAGATTATGCAGTATAATTAGGTTCAAAAGCCCATAATTAAAAATTTAAACTCATAAAATTTGATTTAATATCATTTTCGATCGTTTTTTAGGGTTCAGAGCGTGTATGTCTGAATGGCTTTATAGTGAACCCGTTCGAATCTTAACCGAGTAAAAAGCTCAAAATTTTAGATTAAGCTTTATAATTAGATTCAAAATCTCATAATTAACAATTTGAACTCATAAATTTTGATTTAATATCATTTTCGATCGTTTTCTAGGGTTCAGAGCGTGTATGTCTGAATAGGCTTTATAGTGAACCCGTTCGAATTTTAACCGAGTAAAAAGCTAAAAATTTGAGATTATGCAGTATAATTAGGTTCGAAAGCCCATAATTAACAATTTGAACTCATAAAATTTGATTTAATATCATTTTCGATCGTTTTTTAGGGTTTAGAGCGTGTATGTCTGAATGGGCTTTATAGTGAACCCGTTCAAATTTTAACCGAGTAAAAAGCTCAAAATTTTAGATTAAGCTTTATAATTAGATTCAAAATCCCATAATTAACAATTTGAACTCAAAAATTTTGATTTAATATTATTTTCGATCGTTTTCTAGGGTTCATAGCATGTATGTCTGAATGGGCTTTATAGTGAACCCGTTCGAATTTTAACCGAGTAAAAAGCTCAAAATTTTAGATTAAGCTTTATAATTAGATTCAAAATCCCATAATTAACAATTTGAACTCATAAATTTTGATTTAATATCATTTTCGATCGTTTTCTAGGGTTCAGAGCGTGTATGTCTGAATGGGCTTTATAGTGAACCCGTTCGAATTTTGACCGAGTAAAAAGCACAAAATTTGAGATTATGCAGTATAATTAGGTCCAAAAGCCCATAATTAACAATTTGAACTCATAAAATTTGATTTAATATCATTTTCGATCGTTTTTTAGGGTTCATAGCGTGTATGTCTGAATGGGCTTTATAGTGAACCCGTTCGAATTTTAACCGAGTAAAAAGCTCAAAATTTTAGATTAAGCTTTATAATTAGATTCAAAATCCCATAATTAACAATTTGAACTCATAAAATTTGATTTAATATCATTTTTGATCGTTTTTTAGGGTTCAGAGCGAGTATGTCTGAATGGGCTTTATAGTGAACCCGTTCGAATTTTAACCGAGTAAAAAGCTCAAAATTTGAGATTAAGCTTTATAATTAGATTCAAAATCCCATAATTAACAATTTGAACTCATAAATTTTGATTTAATATCATTTTCGATCGTTTTCTAGGGTTTAGAGCGTGTATGTCTGAATGGGCTTTATAGTGAACCCGTTCGAATTTTAACCGAGTAAAAAGCTCAAAATTTTAGATTAAGCTTTAGAATTAGATTCAAAATCCCATAATTAACAATTTGAACTCATAAATTTTGATTTAATATCATTTTCGATCGTTGTCTAGGGTTTAGAGCGTGTATCTCTGAATGGGCTTTATAGTGAACCCGTTCGAATTTTAACCGAGTAAAAAGCTCAAAATTTGAGATCATGCAGTATAATTAGGTTCAAGAGCCCATAATTAACAATTTGAACTCATAAAACTTGATTTAATATCATTTTCGATCGTTTTTTAGGGTTCAGAGCGTGTATGTCTGAATGGGCTTTATAGTGAACCCGTTCGAATTTTAACCGAGTAAAATGCTAAAAATTTTAGATTAAGCTTTATAATTAGACTCAAAATCCCATAATTAACAATTTGAACTCATAAATTTTGATTTAATATCATTTTCGATCGTTTTCTAGGGTTCAGAGCGTGTATGTTTGAATGGGCTTTATAGTGAACCCGTTCGAATTTTAACCAAGTAAAAAGCTCAAAATTTGAGATTATGCAGTATAATTAGGTTCAAAATCCCATAATTAACAATTTGAACTCATAAATTTTGATTTAATATCATTTTCGATCGTTTTCTAGGGTTTAGAGCGTGTATGTCTGAATGGGCTTTATAGTGAACCCGTTCGAATTTTAACCGAGTAAAAAGCTCAAAATTTTAGATTAAGCTTTAGAATTAGATTCAAAATCTCATAATTAACAATTTGAACTCATAAATTTTGATTTAATATCATTTTCGATCGTTTTCTAGGGTTCAGAGCGTGTATGTCTGAATGGGCTTTATAGTGAACCCGTTCGAATTTTGACCGAGTAAAAAGCTCAAAATTTGAGATTATGCAGTATAATTAGGTTCAAAAGCCCATAATTAACAATTTGAACTCATAAAATTTGATTTAATATCATTTTTGATCGTTTTTTAGGGTTCAGAGCGTGTATGTCTGAATGGGCTTTATAGTGAACCCGTTCGAATTTTAACCGAGTAAAAAGCTCAAAATTTTAGATTAAGCTTTATAATTAGATTCAAAATCCCATAATTAACAATTTGAACTCATAAAATTTGATTTAATATCATTTTTGATCGTTTTTTAGGGTTCAGAGCGAGTATGTCTGAATGGGCTTTATAGTGAACCCGTTCGAATTTTAACCGAGTAAAAAGCTCAAAATTTTAGATTACGCTTTATAATTAGATTCAAAATCCCATAATTAACAATTTGAACTCATAAATTTTGATTTAATATCATTTTCGATCGTTTTTTAGGGTTCAGAGCGTGTATGTTTGAATGGGCTTTATAGTGAACCCGTTCGAATTTTAACCGAGTAAAAAGCTCAAAATTTGAGATTATGCAGTATAATTAGGTTCAAAATCCCATAATTAACAATTTGAACTCATAAATTTTGATTTAATATCATTTTCGATCGTTTTCTAGGGTTTAGAGCGTGTATGTCTGAATAGGCTTTATAGTGAACCCGTTCGAATTTTAACCGAGTAAAAATCTCAAAATTTGAGATTATGCAGTATAATTAGGTTCAAAAGCCCATAATTAACAATTTAAACTCATAAATTTTGATTTAATATCCTTTTCGATCGTTTTCTAGGGTTCAGAGCGTGTATGTCTGAATGGGCTTTATAGTGAACCCGTTCGAATTTTAACCGAGTAAAAAGCTCAAAATTTGAGATTATGCAGTATAATTAGGTTCAAAATCCCATAATTAACAATTTGAACTCATAAATTTTGATTTAATATCATTTTCGATCGTTTTCTAGGGTTCAGAGCGTGTATGTCTGAATGGGCTTTATAGTGAACCCGTTCGAATTTTGATCGAGTAAAAAGCTCAAAATTTGAGATTATGCAGTATAATTAGGTTCAAACGCCCATAATTAAAAATTTAAACTCATAAAATTTGATTTAATATCATTTTCGATCGTTTTTTAGGGTTCAGAGCGTGTATGTCTGAATGGCTTTATAGTGAACCCGTTCGAATTTTAACCGAGTAAAAAGCTCAAAATTTTAGATTAAGCATTATAATTAGATTCAAAATCTCATAATTAACAATTTGAACTCATAAATTTTGATTTAATATCATTTTCGATCGTTTTCTAGAGTTCAGAGCGTGTATGTCTGAATAGGCTTTATAGTGAACCCGTTCGAATTTTAACCGAGTAAAAAGCTAAAAATTTGAGATTATGCAGTATAATTAGGTTCGAAAGCCCATAATTAACAATTTGAACTCATAAAATTTGATTTAATATCATTTTCGATCGTTTTTTAGGGTTTAGAGCGCGTATGTCTGAATGGGCTTTATAGTGAACCCGTTCAAATTTTAACCGAGTAAAAAGCTCAAAATTTTAGATTAAGCTTTATAATTAGATTCAAAATCCCATAATTAAAAATTTGAACTCAAAAATTTTGATTTAATATTATTTTCGATCGTTTTCTAGGGTTCATAGCATGTATGTCTGAATGGGCTTTATAGTGAACCCGTTCGAATTTTAACCGAGTAAAAAGCTCAAAATTTTAGATTAAGCTTTATAATTAGATTCAAAATCCCATAATTAACAATTTGAACTCATAAATTTTGATTTAATATCATTTTCGATCGTTTTCTAGGGTTCAGAGCGTGTATGTCTGAATGGGCTTTATAGTGAACCCGTTCGAATTTTGACCGAGTAAAAAGCCCAAAATTTGAGATTATGCAGTATAATTAGGTTCAAAATCCCATAATTAACAATTTGAACTCATAAAATTTGATTTAATATCATTTTTGATCGTTTTTTAGGGTTCAGAGCGTGTATGTCTGAATGGGCTTTATAGTGAACCCGTTCGAATTTTAACCGAGTAAAAAGCTCAAAATTTTAGATTAAGCTTTATAATTAGATTCAAAATCCCATAATTAACAATTTGAACTCATAAAATTTGATTTAATATCATTTTTGATCGTTTTTTAGGGTTCAGAGCGAGTATGTCTGAATGGGCTTTATAGTGAACCCGTTCGAATTTTAACCGAGTAAAAAGCTCAAAATTTTAGATTAAGCTTTATAATTAGATTCAAAATCCCATAATTAACAATTTGAACTCATAAATTTTGATTTAATATCATTTTCGATCGTTTTCTAGGGTTTAGAGCGTGTATGTCTGAATGGGCTTTATAGTGAACCCGTTCGAATTTTAACCGAGTAAAAAGCTCAAAATTTTAGATTAAGCTTTAGAATTAGATTCAAAATCCCATAATTAACAATTTGAACTCATAAATTTTGATTTAATATCATTTTCGATCGTTGTCTAGGGTTTAGAGCGTGTATGTCTGAATGGGCTTTATAGTGAACCCGTTCGAATTTTAACCGAGTAAAAAGCTCAAAATTTGAGATCATGCAGTATAATTAGGTTCAAGAGCCCATAATTAACAATTTGAACTCATAAAACTTGATTTAATATCATTTTCGATCGTTTTTTAGGGTTCAGAGCGTGTATGTCTGAATGGGCTTTATAGTGAACCCGTTCGAATTTTAACCGAGTAAAAAGCTCAAAATTTTAGATTAAGCTTTATAATTAGACTCAAAATCCCATAATTAACAATTTGAACTCATAAATTTTGATTTAATATCATTTTCGATCGTTTTCTAGGGTTCAGAGCGTGTATGTTTGAATGGGCTTTATAGTGAACCCGTTCGAATTTTAACCGAGTAAAAAGCTCAAAATTTGAGATTATGCAGTATAATTAGGTTCAAAATCCCATAATTAACAATTTGAACTCATAAATTTTGATTTAATATCATTTTCGATCGTTTTCTAGGGTTTAGAGCGTGTATGTCTGAATGGGCTTTATAGTGAACCCGTTCGAATTTTAACCGAGTAAAAAGCTCAAAATTTTAGATTAAGCTTTAGAATTAGATTCAAAATCCCATAATTAACAATTTGAACTCATAAATTTTGATTTAATATCATTTTCGATCATTGTCTAGGGTTTAGAGCGTGTATCTCTGAATGGGCTTTATAGTGAACCCGTTCGAATTTTAACCGAGTAAAAAGCTCAAAATTTGAGATCATGCAGTATAATTAGGTTCAAGAGCCCATAATTAACAATTTGAACTCATAAAACTTGATTTAATATCATTTTCGATCGTTTTTTAGGGTTCAGAGCGTGTATGTCTGAATGGGCTTTATAGTGAACCCGTTCGAATTTTAACCGAGTAAAAAGCTCAAAATTTTAGATTAAGCTTTATAATTAGACTCAAAAGCCCATAATTAACAATTTAAACTCATAAATTTTGATTTAATATCATTTTCGATCGTTTTCTAGGGTTCAGAGCGTGTATGTCTGAATGGGCTTTATAGTGAACCCGTTCGAATTTTAACTGAGTAAATAGCTCAAAATTTGAGATTAAGCTTTATAATTAGATTCAAAATCCCATAATTAACAATTTGAACTCATAAATTTTGATTTAATATCATTTTCGATCGTTTTCTAGGGTTCAGAGCGAGTATGTCTGAATGGGTTTTATAGTGAACCCGTTCGAATTTTAACCGAGTAAAAAGCTCAAAATTTTAGGTTAAGCTTTATAATTAGATTCAAAATCCCATAATTAACAATTTGAACTCATAAAATTTGATTTAATATCATTTTTGATCGTTTTTTAGGGTTCAGAGCGAGTATGTCTAAATGGGCTTTATAGTGAACCCGTTCGAATTTTAACCGAGTAAAAAGCTCAAAATTTTAGATTAAGCTTTATAATTAGATTCAAAATCCCATAATTAACAATTTGAACTCATAAATTTTGATTTAATATCATTTTCGATCGTTGTCTAGGGTTCAGAGCGTGTATGTCTTAATGGGCTTTATAGTGAACCCGTTCGAATTTTAACCGAGTAAAAATCTCAAAATTTGAGATTATTCAGTATAATTAGGTTCAAAAGCCCATAATTAACAATTTGAACTCATAAAATTTGATTTAATATCATTTTTGATCGTTTTTTAGGGTTTAGAGCGCGTATGTCTGAATGGGCTTTATAGTGAACCCGTTCGAATTTTAACCGAGTAAAAAGCTCAAAATTTTAGATTAAGCTTTATAATTAGATTCAAAATCCCATAATTAACAATTTGAACTCATAAAATTTGATTTAATATCATTTTTGATCGTTTTTTAGGGTTCAGAGCGAGTATGTCTGAATGGGTTTTATAGTGAACCCGTTCGAATTTTAACCGAGTAAAAAGCTCAAAATTTTAGGTTAAGCTTTATAATTAGATTCAAAATCCCATAATTAACAATTTGAACTCATAAAATTTGATTTAATATCATTTTTGATCGTTTTTTAGGGTTCAGAGCGAGTATGTCTGAATGGGTTTTATAGTGAACCCGTTCGAATTTTAACCGAGTAAAAAGCTCAAAATTTTAGATTAAGCTTTATAATTAGATTCAAAATCCCATAATTAACAATTTGAACTCATAAAATTTGATTTAATATCATTTTTGATCGTTTTTTAGGGTTCAGAGCGAGTATGTCTGAATGGGCTTTATAGTGAACCCGTTCGAATTTTAACCGAGTAAAAAGCTCAAAATTTTAGATTAAGCTTTATAATTAGATTCAAAATCCCATAATTAACAATTTGAACTCATAAATTTTGATTTAATATCATTTTCGATCGTTGTCTAGGGTTCAGAGCGTGTATGTCTTAATGGGCTTTATAGTGAACCCGTTCGAATTTTAACCGAGTAAAAATCTCAAAATTTGAGATTATTCAGTATAATTAGGTTCAAAAGCCCATAATTAACAATTTGAACTCATAAAATTTGATTTAATATCATTTTTGATCGTTTTTTAGGGTTTAGAGCGCGTATGTCTGAATGGGCTTTATAGTGAACCCGTTCGAATTTTAACCGAGTAAAAAGCTCAAAATTTTAGATTAAGCTTTATAATTAGATTCAAAATCCCATAATTAACAATTTGAACTCATAAAATTTGATTTAATATCATTTTTGATCGTTTTTTAGGGTTCAGAGCGAGTATGTCTGAATGGGTTTTATAGTGAACCCGTTCGAATTTTAACCGAGTAAAAAGCTCAAAATTTTAGGTTAAGCTTTATAATTAGATTCAAAATCCCATAATTAACAATTTGAACTCATAAATTTTGATTTAATATCATTTTCGATCGTTTTCTAGGGTTGAGAGCGTGTATGTCTGAATGGGCTTTATAGTGAACCCGTTCGAATTTTAACCGAGTAAAAAGCTCAAAATTTGAGATTATGCAGTATAATTAGGTTTAAAAGCCCATAATTAACAATTTAAACTCATAAATTTTGATTTAATATCATTTTCGATCGTTTTCTAGGGTTCAGAGCGTGTATGTCTGAATGGGCTTTATAGTGAACCCGTTCGAATTTTAACTGAGTAAATAGCTCAAAATTTGAGATTATGTAGTATAATTAGGTTCAAAAGCCCATAATTAACAATTTGAACTCATAAAATTTGATTTAATATCATTTTTGATCGTTTTTTAGGATTCAGAGCGTGCATGTCTAAATGGGCTTTATAGTGAACCCGTTCGAATTTTAACCGAGTAAAAAGCTCAAAATTTTAGATTAAGCTTTATAATTAGATTCAAAATCCCATAATTAACAATTTGAACTCAAAAATCTTGATTTAATATCATTTTCGATCGTTTTCTAGGGTTCAGAGCGTGTATGCCTGAATGGGCTTTATAGTGAACCCGTTCGAATTTTAACAGAGTAAAAAGCTCAAAATTTTAGATTAAGCTTTATAATTAGATTCAAAATCCCATAATTAACAATTTGAACTCATAAATTTTGATTTAATATCATTTTCGATCGTTTTCTAGGGTTTAGAGCGTGTATGTCTGAATGGGCTTTATAGTGAACCCGTTCGAATTTTAACCGAGTACAAATCTCAAAATTTGAGATTATGCAGTATAATTAGGTTCAAAAGCCCATAATTAACAATTTAAACTCATAAATTTTGATTTAATATCATTTTCGATCGTTTTCTAGGGTTCAGAGCGTGTATGTGTGAATGGGCTTTATAGTGAACCCGTTCAAATTTTAACAGAGTCAAAAGCTCAAAATTTTAGATTAAGTTTTGTAATTAGATTCAAAATCCCATAATTAACAATTTGAACTCATAAATTTTGATTTAATATCATTTTCGATCGTTTTTTAGGGTTCAGAGCGTGTATGTCTGAATGGGCTTTATAGTGAACCCGTTCGAATTTTAACCGAGTAAAAATCTCAAAATTTGAGATTATGCAGTATAATTAGGTTCAAAAGCCCATAATTAACAATTTAAACTCATAAATTTTGATTTAATATCATTTTCGATCGTTTTCTAGGGTTCAGAGCGTGTATGTCTGAATGGGCTTTATAGTGAACCCGTTCGAATTTTAACCGAGTAGAAAGCTCAAAATTTGAGATTATGCAGTATAATTAGGTTCAAAATCCCATAATTAACAATTTGAACTCATAAATTTTGATTTAATATCATTTTCGATCGTTTTCTAGGGTTTAGAGCGTGTATGTCTGAATGGGCTTTATAGTGAACCCGTTCGAATTTTGATCGAGTAAAAAGCTCAAAATTTGAGATTATGCAGTATAATTAGGTTCAAAATCCCATAATTAACAATTTGAACTCATAAATTTTGATTTAATATCATTTTCGATCGTTGTCTAGGGTTCAGAGCGTGTATCTCTGAATGGGCTTTATAGTGAACCCGTTCGAATTTTAACCGAGTAAAAAGCTCAAAATTTGAGATTATGCAGTATAATTAGGTTCAAAAGCCCATAATTAACAATTTGAACTCATAAAATTTGATTTAACATCATTTTCGATCGTTTTTTAGGGTTCAGAGCGTGTATGTCTGAATGGGCTTTATAGTGAACCCGTTCGAATTTTAACCGAGTAAAAAGCTCAAAATTTTAGATTAAGCTTTATAATTAGATTCAAAATCTCATAATTAACAATTTGAACTCATAAATTTTGATTTAATATCATTTTCGATCGTTTTCTAGGGTTCAGAGCGTGTATGTCTGAATAGGCTTTATAGTGAACCCGTTCGAATTTTAACCGAGTAAAAAGCTCAAAATTTGAGATTATGCAGTATAATTAGGTTCAAAAGCCCATAATTAACAATTTGAACTCATAAAATTTGATTTAATATCATTTTCGATCGTTTTTTAGGGTTTAGAGCGTGTATGTCTGAATGGGCTTTATAGTGAACCCGTTCGAATTTTAACCGAGTAAAAAGCTCAAAATTTTAGATTAAGCTTTATAATTAGATTCAAAATCCCATAATTAACAATTTGAACTCAAAAATTTTGATTTAATATCATTTTCGATCGTTTTCTAGGGTTCAGAGCGTGTATGTCTGAATGGGCTTTATAGTGAACCCGTTCGAATTTTGACCGAGTAAAAAGCTCAAAATTTTAGATTATGCAGTATAATTAGGTTCAAAAGCCCATAATTAACAATTTGAACTCATAAATTTTGATTTAATATCATTTTCGATCGTTTTCTAGGGTTCAGAGCGTGTATGTCTGAATGGGCTTTATAGTGAACCCGTTCGAATTTTAACCGAGTAAAAAGCTCAAAATTTTAGATTAAGCTTTATAATTAGATTCAAAATCCCATAATTAACAATTTGAACTCATAAATTTTGATTTAATATCATTTTCGATCGTTTTCTACGGTTCAGAGCGTGTATGTCTGAATGGGCTTTATAGTGAACCCGTTCGAATTTTAACCGAGTAAAAAGCTCAAAATTTGAGATTATGCAGTATAATTAGGTTCAAAAGCCCATAATTAACAATTTGAACTCATAAAATTTGATTTAATATCATTTTCGATCGTTTTTTAGGGTTCAGAGCGTGTATGTCTGAATGGGCTTTATAGTGAACCCATTCGAATTTTAACCGAGTAAAAAGCTCAAAATTTTAGGTTAAGCTTTATAATTAGATTCAAAATCCCATAATTAACAATTTGAACTCATAAATTTTGATTTAATATCATTTTCGATCGTTTTCTAGGGTTCAGAGCGTGTATGTCTGAATGTGCTTTATAGTGAACCCGTTCGAATTTTAACCGAGTAAAAAGCTCAAAATTTGAGATTATGCAGTATAATTAGGTTCAAAAGCCCATAATTAACAATTTAAACTCATAAATTTTGATTTAATATCATTTTCGATCGTTTTCTAGGGTTCAGAGCGAGTATGTCTGAATGGGCTTTATAGTGAACACGTTCGAATTTTAACCGAGTAAAAAGCTCAAAATTTTAGATTAAGCTTTATAATTAGATTCAAAATCCCATAATTAACAATTTGAACTCATAAATTTTGATTTAATATCATTTTCGATCATTTTCTAGGGTTTAGAGCGTGTATGTCTGAATGGGCTTTATAGTGAACCCGTTCGAATTTTAACCGAGTAAAAAGCTCAAAATTTTAGATTAAGCTTTAGAATTAGATTCAAAATCCCATAATTAACAATTTGAACTCAAAAATTTTGATTTAATATTATTTTCGATCGTTTTCTAGGGTTCATAGCATGTATGTCTGAATGGGCTTTATAGTGAACCCGTTCGAATTTTAACCGAGTAAAAAGCTCAAAATTTTAGATTAAGCTTTATAATTAGATTCAAAATCCCATAATTAACAATTTGAACTCATAAATTTTGATTTAATATCATTTTCGATCGTTTTCTAGGATTCATAGCGTGTATGTCTGAATGGGCTTTATAGTGAACCCGTTCGAATTTTGACCGAGTAAAAAGCTCAAAATTTGAGATTATGCAGTATAATTAGGTTCAAAAGCCCATAATTAACAATTTGAACTCATAAAATTTGATTTAATATCATTTTTGATCGTTTTTTAGGGTTCAGAGCGTGTATGTCTGAATGGGCTTTATAGTGAACCCGTTCGAATTTTAACCGAGTAAAAAGCTCAAAATTTTAGATTAAGCTTTATAATTAGATTCAAAATCCCATAATTAACAATTTGAACTCATAAAATTTGATTTAATATCATTTTTGATCGTTTTTTAGGGTTCAGAGCGAGTATGTCTGAAAGGGCTTTATAGTGAACCCGTTCGAATTTTAACCGAGTAAAAAGCTCAAAATTTTAGATTAAGCTTTATAATTAGATTCAAAATCCCATAATTAACAATTTGAACTCATAAATTTTGATTTAATATCATTTTCGATCGTTGTCTAGGGTTCAGAGCGTGTATGTCTTAATGGGCTTTATAGTGAACCCGTTCGAATTTTAACCGAGTAAAAAGCTCAAAATTTTAGATTAAGCTTTAGAATTAGATTCAAAATCTCATAATTAACAATTTGAACTCATAAATTTTGATTTAATATCATTTTCGATCGTTTTCTAGGGTTCAGAGCGTGTATGTCTGAATGGGCTTTATAGTGAACCCGTTCGAATTTTGACCGAGTAAAAAGCTCAAAATTTGAGATTATGCAGTATAATTAGGTTCAAAAGCCCATAATTAACAATTTGAACTCATAAAATTTGATTTAATATCATTTTTGATCGTTTTTTAGGGTTCAGAGCGTGTATGTCTGAATGGGCTTTATAGTGAACCCGTTCGAATTTTAACCGAGTAAAAAGCTCAAAATTTTAGATTAAGCTTTATAATTAGATTCAAAATCCCATAATTAACAATTTGAACTCATAAAATTTGATTTAATATCATTTTTGATCGTTTTTTAGGGTTCAGAGCGAGTATGTCTGAATGGGCTTTATAGTGAACCCGTTCGAATTTTAACCGAGTAAAAAGCTCAAAATTTTAGATTAAGCTTTATAATTAGATTCAAAATCCCATAATTAACAATTTGAACTCATAAATTTTGATTTAATATCATTTTCGACCGTTGTCTAGGGTTCAGAGCGTGTATGTCTTAATGGGCTTTATAGTGAACCCGTTCGAATTTTAACCGAGTAAAAATCTCAAAATTTGAGATTATTCAGTATAATTAGGTTCAAAAGCCCATAATTAACAATTTGAACTCATAAAATTTGATTTAATATCATTTTTGATCGTTTTTTAGGGTTTAGAGCGCGTATGTCTGAATGGGCTTTATAGTGAACCCGTTCGAATTTTAACCGAGTAAAAAGCTCAAAATTTTAGATTAAGCTTTATAATTAGATTCAAAATCCCATAATTAACAATTTGAACTCATAAAATTTGATTTAATATCATTTTTGATCGTTTTTTAGGGTTCAGAGCGAGTATGTCTGAATGGGTTTTATAGTGAACCCGTTCGAATTTTAACCGAGTAAAAAGCTCAAAATTTTAGGTTAAGCTTTATAATTAGATTCAAAATCCCATAATTAACAATTTGAACTCATAAATTTTGATTTAATATCATTTTCGATCGTTTTCTAGGGTTGAGAGCGTGTATGTCTGAATGGGCTTTATAGTGAACCCGTTCGAATTTTAACCGAGTAAAAAGCTCAAAATTTGAGATTATGCAGTATAATTAGGTTTAAAAGCCCATAATTAACAATTTAAACTCATAAATTTTGATTTAATATCATTTTCGATCGTTTTCTAGGGTTCAGAGCGTGTATGTCTGAATGGGCTTTATAGTGAACCCGTTCGAATTTTAACTGAGTAAATAGCTCAAAATTTGAGATTATGTAGTATAATTAGGTTCAAAAGCCCATAATTAACAATTTGAACTCATAAAATTTGATTTAATATCATTTTTGATCGTTTTTTAGGATTCAGAGCGTGCATGTCTAAATGGGCTTTATAGTGAACCCGTTCGAATTTTAACCGAGTAAAAAGCTCAAAATTTTAGATTAAGCTTTATAATTAGATTCAAAATCCCATAATTAACAATTTGAACTCAAAAATCTTGATTTAATATCATTTTCGATCGTTTTCTAGGGTTCAGAGCGTGTATGCCTGAATGGGCTTTATAGTGAACCCGTTCGAATTTTAACAGAGTAAAAAGCTCAAAATTTTAGATTAAGCTTTATAATTAGATTCAAAATCCCATAATTAACAATTTGAACTCATAAATTTTGATTTAATATCATTTTCGATCGTTTTCTAGGGTTTAGAGCGTGTATGTCTGAATGGGCTTTATAGTGAACCCGTTCGAATTTTAACCGAGTACAAATCTCAAAATTTGAGATTATGCAGTATAATTAGGTTCAAAAGCCCATAATTAACAATTTAAACTCATAAATTTTGATTTAATATCATTTTCGATCGTTTTCTAGGGTTCAGAGCGTGTATGTGTGAATGGGCTTTATAGTGAACCCGTTCAAATTTTAACAGAGTCAAAAGCTCAAAATTTTAGATTAAGTTTTGTAATTAGATTCAAAATCCCATAATTAACAATTTGAACTCATAAATTTTGATTTAATATCATTTTCGATCGTTTTTTAGGGTTCAGAGCGTGTATGTCTGAATGGGCTTTAT
Source organism: Abelmoschus esculentus (assembly GCA_035048815.1). NCBI lineage: Eukaryota > Viridiplantae > Streptophyta > Magnoliopsida > Malvales > Malvaceae > Abelmoschus > Abelmoschus esculentus. The sequence goes on along the minus strand of JAUCBN010000046.1, from coordinate 7,744,442 downwards.
AGTGAACCCGTTCGAATTTTAACCGAGTAAAAATCTCAAAATTTGAGATTATGCAGTATAATTAGGTTCAAAAGCCCATAATTAACAATTTAAACTCATAAATTTTGATTTAATATCATTTTCGATCGTTTTCTAGGGTTCAGAGCGTGTATGTCTGAATGGGCTTTATAGTGAACCCGTTCGAATTTTAACCGAGTAAAAAGCTCAAAATTTGAGATTATGCAGTATAATTAGGTTCAAAATCCCATAATTAACAATTTGAACTCATAAATTTTGATTTAATATCATTTTCGATCGTTTTCTAGGGTTTAGAGCGTGTATGTCTGAATGGGCTTTATAGTGAACCCGTTCGAATTTTGATCGAGTAAAAAGCTCAAAATTTGAGATTATGCAGTATAATTAGGTTCAAAATCCCATAATTAACAATTTGAACTCATAAATTTTGATTTAATATCATTTTCGATCGTTGTCTAGGGTTCAGAGCGTGTATCTCTGAATGGGCTTTATAGTGAACCCGTTCGAATTTTAACCGAGTAAAAAGCTCAAAATTTGAGATTATGCAGTATAATTAGGTTCAAAAGCCCATAATTAACAATTTGAACTCATAAAATTTGATTTAACATCATTTTCGATCGTTTTTTAGGGTTCAGAGCGTGTATGTCTGAATGGGCTTTATAGTGAACCCGTTCGAATTTTAACCGAGTAAAAAGCTCAAAATTTTAGATTAAGCTTTATAATTAGATTCAAAATCTCATAATTAACAATTTGAACTCATAAATTTTGATTTAATATCATTTTCGATCGTTTTCTAGGGTTCAGAGCGTGTATGTCTGAATAGGCTTTATAGTGAACCCGTTCGAATTTTAACCGAGTAAAAAGCTCAAAATTTGAGATTATGCAGTATAATTAGGTTCAAAAGCCCATAATTAACAATTTGAACTCATAAAATTTGATTTAATATCATTTTCGATCGTTTTTTAGGGTTTAGAGCGTGTATGTCTGAATGGGCTTTATAGTGAACCCGTTCGAATTTTAACCGAGTAAAAAGCTCAAAATTTTAGATTAAGCTTTATAATTAGATTCAAAATCCCATAATTAACAATTTGAACTCAAAAATTTTGATTTAATATCATTTTCGATCGTTTTCTAGGGTTCAGAGCGTGTATGTCTGAATGGGCTTTATAGTGAACCCGTTCGAATTTTGACCGAGTAAAAAGCTCAAAATTTTAGATTATGCAGTATAATTAGGTTCAAAAGCCCATAATTAACAATTTGAACTCATAAATTTTGATTTAATATCATTTTCGATCGTTTTCTAGGGTTCAGAGCGTGTATGTCTGAATGGGCTTTATAGTGAACCCGTTCGAATTTTAACCGAGTAAAAAGCTCAAAATTTTAGATTAAGCTTTATAATTAGATTCAAAATCCCATAATTAACAATTTGAACTCATAAATTTTGATTTAATATCATTTTCGATCGTTTTCTACGGTTCAGAGCGTGTATGTCTGAATGGGCTTTATAGTGAACCCGTTCGAATTTTAACCGAGTAAAAAGCTCAAAATTTGAGATTATGCAGTATAATTAGGTTCAAAAGCCCATAATTAACAATTTGAACTCATAAAATTTGATTTAATATCATTTTCGATCGTTTTTTAGGGTTCAGAGCGTGTATGTCTGAATGGGCTTTATAGTGAACCCTTTCGAATTTTAACCGAGTAAAAAGCTCAAAATTTTAGGTTAAGCTTTATAATTAGATTCAAAATCCCATAATTAACAATTTGAACTCATAAATTTTGATTTAATATCATTTTCGATCGTTTTCTAGGGTTCAGAGCGTGTATGTCTGAATGTGCTTTATAGTGAACCCGTTCGAATTTTAACCGAGTAAAAAGCTCAAAATTTGAGATTATGCAGTATAATTAGGTTCAAAAGCCCATAATTAACAATTTAAACTCATAAATTTTGATTTAATATCATTTTCGATCGTTTTCTAGGGTTCAGAGCGAGTATGTCTGAATGGGCTTTATAGTGAACACGTTCGAATTTTAACCGAGTAAAAAGCTCAAAATTTTAGATTAAGCTTTATAATTAGATTCAAAATCCCATAATTAACAATTTGAACTCATAAATTTTGATTTAATATCATTTTCGATCATTTTCTAGGGTTTAGAGCGTGTATGTCTGAATGGGCTTTATAGTGAACCCGTTCGAATTTTAACCGAGTAAAAAGCTCAAAATTTTAGATTAAGCTTTAGAATTAGATTCAAAATCCCATAATTAACAATTTGAACTCAAAAATTTTGATTTAATATTATTTTCGATCGTTTTCTAGGGTTCATAGCATGTATGTCTGAATGGGCTTTATAGTGAACCCGTTCGAATTTTAACCGAGTAAAAAGCTCAAAATTTTAGATTAAGCTTTATAATTAGATTCAAAATCCCATAATTAACAATTTGAACTCATAAATTTTGATTTAATATCATTTTCGATCGTTTTCTAGGATTCATAGCGTGTATGTCTGAATGGGCTTTATAGTGAACCCGTTCGAATTTTGACCGAGTAAAAAGCTCAAAATTTGAGATTATGCAGTATAATTAGGTTCAAAAGCCCATAATTAACAATTTGAACTCATAAAATTTGATTTAATATCATTTTTGATCGTTTTTTAGGGTTCAGAGCGTGTATGTCTGAATGGGCTTTATAGTGAACCCGTTCGAATTTTAACCGAGTAAAAAGCTCAAAATTTTAGATTAAGCTTTATAATTAGATTCAAAATCCCATAATTAACAATTTGAACTCATAAAATTTGATTTAATATCATTTTTGATCGTTTTTTAGGGTTCAGAGCGAGTATGTCTGAAAGGGCTTTATAGTGAACCCGTTCGAATTTTAACCGAGTAAAAAGCTCAAAATTTTAGATTAAGCTTTATAATTAGATTCAAAATCCCATAATTAACAATTTGAACTCATAAATTTTGATTTAATATCATTTTCGATCGTTGTCTAGGGTTCAGAGCGTGTATGTCTTAATGGGCTTTATAGTGAACCCGTTCGAATTTTAACCGAGTAAAAAGCTCAAAATTTTAGATTAAGCTTTAGAATTAGATTCAAAATCTCATAATTAACAATTTGAACTCATAAATTTTGATTTAATATCATTTTCGATCGTTTTCTAGGGTTCAGAGCGTGTATGTCTGAATGGGCTTTATAGTGAACCCGTTCGAATTTTGACCGAGTAAAAAGCTCAAAATTTGAGATTATGCAGTATAATTAGGTTCAAAAGCCCATAATTAACAATTTGAACTCATAAAATTTGATTTAATATCATTTTTGATCGTTTTTTAGGGTTCAGAGCGTGTATGTCTGAATGGGCTTTATAGTGAACCCGTTCGAATTTTAACCGAGTAAAAAGCTCAAAATTTTAGATTAAGCTTTATAATTAGATTCAAAATCCCATAATTAACAATTTGAACTCATAAAATTTGATTTAATATCATTTTTGATCGTTTTTTAGGGTTCAGAGCGAGTATGTCTGAATGGGCTTTATAGTGAACCCGTTCGAATTTTAACCGAGTAAAAAGCTCAAAATTTTAGATTAAGCTTTATAATTAGATTCAAAATCCCATAATTAACAATTTGAACTCATAAATTTTGATTTAATATCATTTTCGACCGTTGTCTAGGGTTCAGAGCGTGTATGTCTTAATGGGCTTTATAGTGAACCCGTTCGAATTTTAACCGAGTAAAAATCTCAAAATTTGAGATTATTCAGTATAATTAGGTTCAAAAGCCCATAATTAACAATTTGAACTCATAAAATTTGATTTAATATCATTTTTGATCGTTTTTTAGGGTTTAGAGCGCGTATGTCTGAATGGGCTTTATAGTGAACCCGTTCGAATTTTAACCGAGTAAAAAGCTCAAAATTTTAGATTAAGCTTTATAATTAGATTCAAAATCCCATAATTAACAATTTGAACTCATAAAATTTGATTTAATATCATTTTTGATCGTTTTTTAGGGTTCAGAGCGAGTATGTCTGAATGGGTTTTATAGTGAACCCGTTCGAATTTTAACCGAGTAAAAAGCTCAAAATTTTAGGTTAAGCTTTATAATTAGATTCAAAATCCCATAATTAACAATTTGAACTCATAAATTTTGATTTAATATCATTTTCGATCGTTTTCTAGGGTTGAGAGCGTGTATGTCTGAATGGGCTTTATAGTGAACCCGTTCGAATTTTAACCGAGTAAAAAGCTCAAAATTTGAGATTATGCAGTATAATTAGGTTTAAAAGCCCATAATTAACAATTTAAACTCATAAATTTTGATTTAATATCATTTTCGATCGTTTTCTAGGGTTCAGAGCGTGTATGTCTGAATGGGCTTTATAGTGAACCCGTTCGAATTTTAACTGAGTAAATAGCTCAAAATTTGAGATTATGTAGTATAATTAGGTTCAAAAGCCCATAATTAACAATTTGAACTCATAAAATTTGATTTAATATCATTTTTGATCGTTTTTTAGGATTCAGAGCGTGCATGTCTAAATGGGCTTTATAGTGAACCCGTTCGAATTTTAACCGAGTAAAAAGCTCAAAATTTTAGATTAAGCTTTATAATTAGATTCAAAATCCCATAATTAACAATTTGAACTCAAAAATCTTGATTTAATATCATTTTCGATCGTTTTCTAGGGTTCAGAGCGTGTATGCCTGAATGGGCTTTATAGTGAACCCGTTCGAATTTTAACAGAGTAAAAAGCTCAAAATTTTAGATTAAGCTTTATAATTAGATTCAAAATCCCATAATTAACAATTTGAACTCATAAATTTTGATTTAATATCATTTTCGATCGTTTTCTAGGGTTTAGAGCGTGTATGTCTGAATGGGCTTTATAGTGAACCCGTTCGAATTTTAACCGAGTACAAATCTCAAAATTTGAGATTATGCAGTATAATTAGGTTCAAAAGCCCATAATTAACAATTTAAACTCATAAATTTTGATTTAATATCATTTTCGATCGTTTTCTAGGGTTCAGAGCGTGTATGTGTGAATGGGCTTTATAGTGAACCCGTTCAAATTTTAACAGAGTCAAAAGCTCAAAATTTTAGATTAAGTTTTGTAATTAGATTCAAAATCCCATAATTAACAATTTGAACTCATAAATTTTGATTTAATATCATTTTCGATCGTTTTTTAGGGTTCAGAGCGTGTATGTCTGAATGGGCTTTATAGTGAACCCGTTCGAATTTTAACCGAGTAAAAATCTCAAAATTTGAGATTATGCAGTATAATTAGGTTCAAAAGCCCATAATTAACAATTTAAACTCATAAATTTTGATTTAATATCATTTTCGATCGTTTTCTAGGGTTCAGAGCGTGTATGTCTGAATGGGCTTTATAGTGAACCCGTTCGAATTTTAACCGAGTAAAAAGCTCAAAATTTGAGATTATGCAGTATAATTAGGTTCAAAATCCCATAATTAACAATTTGAACTCATAAATTTTGATTTAATATCATTTTCGATCGTTTTCTAGGGTTTAGAGCGTGTATGTCTGAATGGGCTTTATAGTGAACCCGTTCGAATTTTGATCGAGTAAAAAGCTCAAAATTTGAGATTATGCAGTATAATTAGGTTCAAAATCCCATAATTAACAATTTGAACTCATAAATTTTGATTTAATATCATTTTCGATCGTTGTCTAGGGTTCAGAGCGTGTATCTCTGAATGGGCTTTATAGTGAACCCGTTCGAATTTTAACCGAGTAAAAAGCTCAAAATTTGAGATTATGCAGTATAATTAGGTTCAAAAGCCCATAATTAACAATTTGAACTCATAAAATTTGATTTAACATCATTTTCGATCGTTTTTTAGGGTTCAGAGCGTGTATGTCTGAATGGGCTTTATAGTGAACCCGTTCGAATTTTAACCGAGTAAAAAGCTCAAAATTTTAGATTAAGCTTTATAATTAGATTCAAAATCTCATAATTAACAATTTGAACTCATAAATTTTGATTTAATATCATTTTCGATCGTTTTCTAGGGTTCAGAGCGTGTATGTCTGAATAGGCTTTATAGTGAACCCGTTCGAATTTTAACCGAGTAAAAAGCTCAAAATTTGAGATTATGCAGTATAATTAGGTTCAAAAGCCCATAATTAACAATTTGAACTCATAAAATTTGATTTAATATCATTTTCGATCGTTTTTTAGGGTTTAGAGCGTGTATGTCTGAATGGGCTTTATAGTGAACCCGTTCGAATTTTGATCGAGTAAAAAGCTCAAAATTTGAGATTATGCAGTATAATTAGGTTCAAAATCCCATAATTAACAATTTGAACTCATAAATTTTGATTTAATATCATTTTCGATCGTTGTCTAGGGTTCAGAGCGTGTATCTCTGAATGGGCTTTATAGTGAACCCGTTCGAATTTTAACCGAGTAAAAAGCTCAAAATTTGAGATTATGCAGTATAATTAGGTTCAAAAGCCCATAATTAACAATTTGAACTCATAAAATTTGATTTAACATCATTTTCGATCGTTTTTTAGGGTTCAGAGCGTGTATGTCTGAATGGGCTTTATAGTGAACCCGTTCGAATTTTAACCGAGTAAAAAGCTCAAAATTTTAGATTAAGCTTTATAATTAGATTCAAAATCTCATAATTAACAATTTGAACTCATAAATTTTGATTTAATATCATTTTCGATCGTTTTCTAGGGTTCAGAGCGTGTATGTCTGAATAGGCTTTATAGTGAACCCGTTCGAATTTTAACCGAGTAAAAAGCTCAAAATTTGAGATTATGCAGTATAATTAGGTTCAAAAGCCCATAATTAACAATTTGAACTCATAAAATTTGATTTAATATCATTTTCGATCGTTTTTTAGGGTTTAGAGCGTGTATGTCTGAATGGGCTTTATAGTGAACCCGTTCGAATTTTAACCGAGTAAAAAGCTCAAAATTTTAGATTAAGCTTTATAATTAGATTCAAAATCCCATAATTAACAATTTGAACTCAAAAATTTTGATTTAATATCATTTTCGATCGTTTTCTAGGGTTCAGAGCGTGTATGTCTGAATGGGCTTTATAGTGAACCCGTTCGAATTTTGACCGAGTAAAAAGCTCAAAATTTTAGATTATGCAGTATAATTAGGTTCAAAAGCCCATAATTAACAATTTGAACTCATAAATTTTGATTTAATATCATTTTCGATCGTTTTCTAGGGTTCAGAGCGTGTATGTCTGAATGGGCTTTATAGTGAACCCGTTCGAATTTTAACCGAGTAAAAAGCTCAAAATTTTAGATTAAGCTTTATAATTAGATTCAAAATCCCATAATTAACAATTTGAACTCATAAATTTTGATTTAATATCATTTTCGATCGTTTTCTACGGTTCAGAGCATGTATGTCTGAATGGGCTTTATAGTGAACCCGTTCGAATTTTAACCGAGTAAAAAGCTCAAAATTTGAGATTATGCAGTATAATTAGGTTCAAAAGCCCATAATTAACAATTTGAACTCATAAAATTTGATTTAATATCATTTTCGATCGTTTTTTAGGGTTCAGAGCGTGTATGTCTGAATGGGCTTTATAGTGAACCCATTCGAATTTTAACCGAGTAAAAAGCTCAAAATTTTAGGTTAAGCTTTATAATTAGATTCAAAATCCCATAATTAACAATTTGAACTCATAAATTTTGATTTAATATCATTTTCGATCGTTTTCTACGGTTCAGAGCGTGTATGTCTGAATGGGCTTTATAGTGAACCCGTTCGAATTTTAACCGAGTAAAAAGCTCAAAATTTGAGATTATGCAGTATAATTAGGTTCAAAAGCCCATAATTAACAATTTGAACTCATAAAATTTGATTTAACATCATTTTCGATCGTTTTTTAGGGTTCAGAGCGTGTATGTCTGAATGGGCTTTATAGTGAACCCGTTCGAATTTTAACCGAGTAAAAAGCTCAAAATTTTAGATTAAGCTTTATAATTAGATTCAAAATCTCATAATTAACAATTTGAACTCATAAATTTTGATTTAATATCATTTTCGATCGTTTTCTAGGGTTCAGAGCGTGTATGTCTGAATAGGCTTTATAGTGAACCCGTTCGAATTTTAACCGAGTAAAAAGCTCAAAATTTGAGATTATGCAGTATAATTAGGTTCAAAAGCCCATAATTAACAATTTGAACTCATAAAATTTGATTCAATATCATTTTCGATCGTTTTTTAGGGTTTAGAGCGTGTATGTCTGAATGGGCTTTATAGTGAACCCGTTCGAATTTTAACCGAGTAAAAAGCTCAAAATTTTAGATTAAGCTTTATAATTAGATTCAAAATCCCATAATTAACAATTTGAACTCAAAAATTTTGATTTAATATCATTTTCGATCGTTTTCTAGGGTTCAGAGCGTGTATGTCTGAATGGGCTTTATAGTGAACCCGTTCGAATTTTGACCGAGTAAAAAGCTCAAAATTTTAGATTATGCAGTATAATTAGGTTCAAAAGCCCATAATTAACAATTTGAACTCATAAATTTTGATTTAATATCATTTTCGATCGTTTTCTAGGGTTCAGAGCGTGTATGTCTGAATGGGCTTTATAGTGAACCCGTTCGAATTTTAACCGAGTAAAAAGCTCAAAATTTTAGATTAAGCTTTATAATTAGATTCAAAATCCCATAATTAACAATTTGAACTCATAAATTTTGATTTAATATCATTTTCGATCGTTTTCTACGGTTCAGAGCGTGTATGTCTGAATGGGCTTTATAGTGAACCCGTTCGAATTTTAACCGAGTAAAAAGCTCAAAATTTGAGATTATGCAGTATAATTAGGTTCAAAAGCCCATAATTAACAATTTGAACTCATAAAATTTGATTTAATATCATTTTCGATCGTTTTTTAGGGTTCAGAGCGTGTATGTCTGAATGGGCTTTATAGTGAACCCATTCGAATTTTAACCGAGTAAAAAGCTCAAAATTTTAGGTTAAGCTTTATAATTAGATTCAAAATCCCATAATTAACAATTTGAACTCATAAATTTTGATTTAATATCATTTTCGATCGTTTTCTAGGGTTCAGAGCGTGTATGTCTGAATGTGCTTTATAGTGAACCCGTTCGAATTTTAACCGAGTAAAAAGCTCAAAATTTGAGATTATGCAGTATAATTAGGTTCAAAAGCCCATAATTAACAATTTAAACTCATAAATTTTGATTTAATATCATTTTCGATCGTTTTCTAGGGTTCAGAGCGTGTATGTCTGAATGAGCTTTATAGTGAACCCGTTCGAATTTTAACTGAGTAAATAGCTATAAATTTGAGATTATGCAGTATAATTCGGTTCAAAAGCCCATAATTAACAATTTGAACTCATAAAATTTGATTTAGTATCATTTTTGATCGTTTTTTAGGGTTCAGAGCGTGCATGTCTAAATGGGCTTTATAGTGAACCCGTTCGAATTTTAACCGAGTAAAAAGCTCAAAATTTTAGATTAAGCTTTATAATTAGATTCAAAATCCCATAATTAACAATTTGAACTCAAAAATCTTGATTTAATATCATTTTCGATCGTTTTCTAGGGTTCAGAGCGTGTATGTCTTAATGGGCTTTATAGTGAACCCGTTCGAATTTTAACCGAGTAAAAAGCTCAAAATTTTAGATTAAGCTTTATAATTAGATTCAAAATCCCATAATTAATAATTTGAACTCATAAATTTTGATTTAATATCATTTTCGATCGTTTTCTAGGGTTTAGAGCGTGTATGTCTGAATGGGCTTTATAGTGAACCCGTTCGAATTTTAACCGAGTACAAATCTCAAAATTTGAGATTATGCAGTATAATTAGGTTCAAAAGCCCAGAATTAAGAATTTAAACTCATAAATTTTGATTTAATATCATTTTCGATCGTTTTCTAGGGTTCAGAGCGTGTATGTGTGAATGGGCTTTATATTGAACCCGTTCAAATTTTAACAGAGTCAAAAGCTCAAAATTTTAGATTAAGTTTTGTAATTAGATTCAAAATCCCATAATTAACAATTTGAACTCATAAATTTTGATTTAATATCATTTTCGATCGTTTTTTAGGGTTCAGAGCGTGTATGTCTGAATGGGCTTTATAGTGAACCCGTTCGAATTTTAACCGAGTAAAAACCTCAAAATTTGAGATTATGCAGTATAATTAGGTTCAAAAGCCCATAATTAACAATTTAAACTCATAAATTTTGATTTAATATCATTTTCGATCGTATTCTAGGGTTCAGAGCGTGTATGTCTGAATGGTCTTTATAGTGAACCCGTTCGAATTTTAACCGAGTAAAAAGCTCAAAATTTGAGATTATGCAGTATAATTAGGTTCAAAAGCCCATAATTAACAATTTGAACTCATAAATTTTGATTTAATATCATTTTCGATCGTATTCTAGGGTTCAGAGCGTGTATGTCTGAATGGTCTTTATAGTGAACCCGTTCGAATTTTAACCGAGTAAAAAGCTCAAAATTTTAGATTAATCTTTATAATTAGATTCAAAATCCCATAATTAACAATTTGAACTCAAAAATTTTGATTTAATATCATTTTCGATCGTTTTCTAGGGTTCAGAGCGTGTATGTCTGAATGGGCTTTATAGTGAACCCGTTCGAATTTTGACCGAGTAAAAAGCTCAAAATTTTAGATTAAGCTTTATAATTAGACTCAAAATCCCATAATTAACAATTTGAACTCATAAATTTTGATTTAATATCATTTTCGATCGTTTTCTAGGGTTCAGAGCGTGTATGTTTGAATGGGCTTTATAGTGAACCCGTTCGAATTTTAACCGAGTAAAAAGCTCAAAATTTGAGATTATGCAGTATAATTAGGTTCAAAAGCCCATAATTAACAATTTGAACTCATAAAATTTGATTTAATATCATTTTCGATCGTTTTTTAGGGTTCAGAGCGTGCATGTCTAAATTGGCTTTATAGTGAACCCGTTCGAATTTTAACCGAGTAAAAAGCTCAAAATTTTAGATTAAGCTTTAGAATTAGATTCAAAATCCCATAATTAACAATTCGAACTCAAAAATTTTGATTTAATATTATTTTCGATCGTTTTCTAGGGTTCATAGCATGTATGTCTGAATGGGCTTTATAGTGAACCCGTTCGAATTTTGACCGAGTAAAAAGCTCAAAATTTTAGATTAAGCTTTATAATTAGACTCAAAATCCCATAATTAACAATTTGAACTCATAAATTTTGATTTAATATCATTTTCGATCGTTTTCTAGGGTTCAGAGCGTGTATGTTTGAATGGGCTTTATAGTGAACCCGTTCGAATTTTAACCGAGTAAAAAGCTCAAAATTTTAGATTATGCAGTATAATTAGGTTCGAAAGCCCATAATTAACAATTTGAACTCATAAAATTTGATTTAATATCATTTTCGATCGTTTTCTAGGGTTCAGAGCGTGTATGTCTGAATGGGCTTTATAGTGAACCCGTTCGAATTTTGACCGAGTAAAAAGCTCAAAATTTGAGATTATGCAGTATAATTAGGTTCAAAAGCCCATAATTAACAATTTGAACTCATAAATTTTGATTTAATATCATTTTCGATCGTTTTCTAGGGTTCAGAGCGTGTATGTCTGAATGGGCTTTATAGTGAACCCGTTCGAATTTTAACCGAGTAAAAAGCTCAAAATTTTAGATTAAGCTTTATAATTAGATTCAAAATCCCATAATTAACAATTTGAACTCATAAATTTTGATTTAATATCATTTTCGATCGTTTTCTACGGTTCAGAGCGTGTATGTCTGAATGGGCTTTATAGTGAACCCGTTCGAATTTTAACCGAGTAAAAAGCTCAAAATTTGAGATTATGCAGTATAATTAGGTTCAAAAGCCCATAATTAACAATTTGAACTCATAAAATTTGATTTAATATCATTTTCGATCGTTTTTTAGGGTTCAGAGCGTGTATGTCTGAATGGGCTTTATAGTGAACCCGTTCGAATTTTAACCGAGTAAAAAGCTCAAAATTTTAGATTAAGCTTTATAATTAGATTCAAAATCCCATAATTAACAATTTGAACTCATAAATTTTGATTTAATATCATTTTCGATCGTTTTCTACGGTTCAGAGCGTGTATGTCTGAATGGGCTTTATAGTGAACCCGTTCGAATTTTAACCGAGTAAAAAGCTCAAAATTTGAGATTATGCAGTATAATTAGGTTCAAAAGCCCATAATTAACAATTTGAACTCATAAAATTTGATTTAATATCATTTTCGATCGTTTTTTAGGGTTCAGAGCGTGTATGTCTGAATGGGCTTTATAGTGAACCCATTCGAATTTTAACCGAGTAAAAAGCTCAAAATTTTAGGTTAAGCTTTATAATTAGATTCAAAATCCCATAATTAACAATTTGAACTAATAAATTTTGATTTAATATCATTTTCGATCGTTTTCTAGGGTTCAGAGCGTGTATGTCTGAATGTGCTTTATAGTGAACCCGTTCGAATTTTAACCGAGTAAAAAGCTCAAAATTTGAGATTATGCAGTATAATTAGGTTCAAAAGCCCATAATTAACAATTTAAACTCATAAATTTTGATTTAATATCATTTTCGATCGTTTTCTAGGGTTCAGAGCGTGTATGTCTGAATGAGCTTTATAGTGAACCCGTTCGAATTTTAACTGAGTAAATAGCTATAAATTTGAGATTATGCAGTATAATTCGGTTCAAAAGCCCATAATTAACAATTTGAACTCATAAAATTTGATTTAGTATCATTTTTGATCGTTTTTTAGGGTTCAGAGCGTGCATGTCTAAATGGGCTTTATAGTGAACCCGTTCGAATTTTAACCGAGTAAAAAGCTCAAAATTTTAGATTAAGCTTTATAATTAGATTCAAAATCCCATAATTAACAATTTGAACTCAAAAATCTTGATTTAATATCATTTTCGATCGTTTTCTAGGGTTCAGAGCGTGTATGTCTTAATGGGCTTTATAGTGAACCCGTTCGAATTTTAACCGAGTAAAAAGCTCAAAATTTTAGATTAAGCTTTATAATTAGATTCAAAATCCCATAATTAATAATTTGAACTCATAAATTTTGATTTAATATCATTTTCGATCGTTTTCTAGGGTTTAGAGCGTGTATGTCTGAATGGGCTTTATAGTGAACCCGTTCGAATTTTAACCGAGTACAAATCTCAAAATTTGAGATTATGCAGTATAATTAGGTTCAAAAGCCCAGAATTAAGAATTTAAACTCATAAATTTTGATTTAATATCATTTTCGATCGTTTTCTAGGGTTCAGAGCGTGTATGTGTGAATGGGCTTTATATTGAACCCGTTCAAATTTTAACAGAGTCAAAAGCTCAAAATTTTAGATTAAGTTTTGTAATTAGATTCAAAATCCCATAATTAACAATTTGAACTCATAAATTTTGATTTAATATCATTTTCGATCGTTTTTTAGGGTTCAGAGCGTGTATGTCTGAATGGGCTTTATAGTGAACCCGTTCGAATTTTAACCGAGTAAAAACCTCAAAATTTGAGATTATGCAGTATAATTAGGTTCAAAAGCCCATAATTAACAATTTAAACTCATAAATTTTGATTTAATATCATTTTCGATCGTATTCTAGGGTTCAGAGCGTGTATGTCTGAATGGTCTTTATAGTGAACCCGTTCGAATTTTAACCGAGTAAAAAGCTCAAAATTTGAGATTATGCAGTATAATTAGGTTCAAAAGCCCATAATTAACAATTTGAACTCATAAATTTTGATTTAATATCATTTTCGATCGTATTCTAGGGTTCAGAGCGTGTATGTCTGAATGGTCTTTATAGTGAACCCGTTCGAATTTTAACCGAGTAAAAAGCTCAAAATTTTAGATTAATCTTTATAATTAGATTCAAAATCCCATAATTAACAATTTGAACTCAAAAATTTTGATTTAATATCATTTTCGATCGTTTTCTAGGGTTCAGAGCGTGTATGTCTGAATGGGCTTTATAGTGAACCCGTTCGAATTTTGACCGAGTAAAAAGCTCAAAATTTTAGATTAAGCTTTATAATTAGACTCAAAATCCCATAATTAACAATTTGAACTCATAAATTTTGATTTAATATCATTTTCGATCGTTTTCTAGGGTTCAGAGCGTGTATGTTTGAATGGGCTTTATAGTGAACCCGTTCGAATTTTAACCGAGTAAAAAGCTCAAAATTTGAGATTATGCAGTATAATTAGGTTCAAAAGCCCATAATTAACAATTTGAACTCATAAAATTTGATTTAATATCATTTTCGATCGTTTTTTAGGGTTCAGAGCGTGCATGTCTAAATTGGCTTTATAGTGAACCCGTTCGAATTTTAACCGAGTAAAAAGCTCAAAATTTTAGATTAAGCTTTAGAATTAGATTCAAAATCCCATAATTAACAATTCGAACTCAAAAATTTTGATTTAATATTATTTTCGATCGTTTTCTAGGGTTCATAGCATGTATGTCTGAATGGGCTTTATAGTGAACCCGTTCGAATTTTGACCGAGTAAAAAGCTCAAAATTTTAGATTAAGCTTTATAATTAGACTCAAAATCCCATAATTAACAATTTGAACTCATAAATTTTGATTTAATATCATTTTCGATCGTTTTCTAGGGTTCAGAGCGTGTATGTTTGAATGGGCTTTATAGTGAACCCGTTCGAATTTTAACCGAGTAAAAAGCTCAAAATTTTAGATTATGCAGTATAATTAGGTTCGAAAGCCCATAATTAACAATTTGAACTCATAAAATTTGATTTAATATCATTTTCGATCGTTTTCTAGGGTTCAGAGCGTGTATGTCTGAATGGGCTTTATAGTGAACCCGTTCGAATTTTGACCGAGTAAAAAGCTCAAAATTTGAGATTATGCAGTATAATTAGGTTCAAAAGCCCATAATTAACAATTTGAACTCATAAATTTTGATTTAATATCATTTTCGATCGTTTTCTAGGGTTCAGAGCGTGTATGTCTGAATGGGCTTTATAGTGAACCCGTTCGAATTTTAACCGAGTAAAAAGCTCAAAATTTTAGATTAAGCTTTATAATTAGATTCAAAATCCCATAATTAACAATTTGAACTCATAAATTTTGATTTAATATCATTTTCGATCGTTTTCTACGGTTCAGAGCGTGTATGTCTGAATGGGCTTTATAGTGAACCCGTTCGAATTTTAACCGAGTAAAAAGCTCAAAATTTGAGATTATGCAGTATAATTAGGTTCAAAAGCCCATAATTAACAATTTGAACTCATAAAATTTGATTTAATATCATTTTCGATCGTTTTTTAGGGTTCAGAGCGTGTATGTCTGAATGGGCTTTATAGTGAACCCGTTCGAATTTTAACCGAGTAAAAAGCTCAAAATTTTAGATTAAGCTTTATAATTAGATTCAAAATCCCATAATTAACAATTTGAACTCATAAATTTTGATTTAATATCATTTTCGATCGTTTTCTACGGTTCAGAGCGTGTATGTCTGAATGGGCTTTATAGTGAACCCGTTCGAATTTTAACCGAGTAAAAAGCTCAAAATTTGAGATTATGCAGTATAATTAGGTTCAAAAGCCCATAATTAACAATTTGAACTCATAAAATTTGATTTAATATCATTTTCGATCGTTTTTTAGGGTTCAGAGCGTGTATGTCTGAATGGGCTTTATAGTGAACCCATTCGAATTTTAACCGAGTAAAAAGCTCAAAATTTTAGGTTAAGCTTTATAATTAGATTCAAAATCCCATAATTAACAATTTGAACTAATAAATTTTGATTTAATATCATTTTCGATCGTTTTCTAGGGTTCAGAGCGTGTATGTCTGAATGTGCTTTATAGTGAACCCGTTCGAATTTTAACCGAGTAAAAAGCTCAAAATTTGAGATTATGCAGTATAATTAGGTTCAAAAGCCCATAATTAACAATTTAAACTCATAAATTTTGATTTAATATCATTTTCGATCGTTTTCTAGGGTTCAGAGCGTGTATGTCTGAATGAGCTTTATAGTGAACCCGTTCGAATTTTAACTGAGTAAATAGCTATAAATTTGAGATTATGCAGTATAATTCGGTTCAAAAGCCCATAATTAACAATTTGAACTCATAAAATTTGATTTAGTATCATTTTTGATCGTTTTTTAGGGTTCAGAGCGTGCATGTCTAAATGGGCTTTATAGTGAACCCGTTCGAATTTTAACCGAGTAAAAAGCTCAAAATTTTAGATTAAGCTTTATAATTAGATTCAAAATCCCATAATTAACAATTTGAACTCAAAAATCTTGATTTAATATCATTTTCGATCGTTTTCTAGGGTTCAGAGCGTGTATGTCTTAATGGGCTTTATAGTGAACCCGTTCGAATTTTAACCGAGTAAAAAGCTCAAAATTTTAGATTAAGCTTTATAATTAGATTCAAAATCCCATAATTAACAATTTGAACTCATAAATTTTGATTTAATATCATTTTCGATCGTTTTCTAGGGTTTAGAGCGTGTATGTCTGAATGGGCTTTATAGTGAACCCGTTCGAATTTTAACCGAGTACAAATCTCAAAATTTGAGATTATGCAGTATAATTAGGTTCAAAAGCCCAGAATTAAGAATTTAAACTCATAAATTTTGATTTAATATCATTTTCGATCGTTTTCTAGGGTTCAGAGCGTGTATGTGTGAATGGGCTTTATAGTGAACCCGTTCAAATTTTAACAGAGTCAAAAGCTCAAAATTTTAGATTAAGTTTTGTAATTAGATTCAAAATCCCATAATTAACAATTTGAACTCATAAATTTTGATTTAATATCATTTTCGATCGTTTTTTAGGGTTCAGAGCGTGTATGTCTGAATGGGCTTTATAGTGAACCCGTTCGAATTTTAACCGAGTAAAAACCTCAAAATTTGAGATTATGCAGTATAATTAGGTTCAAAAGCCCATAATTAACAATTTAAACTCATAAATTTTGATTTAATATCATTTTCGATCGTATTCTAGGGTTCAGAGCGTGTATGTCTGAATGGTCTTTATAGTGAACCCGTTCGAATTTTAACCGAGTAAAAAGCTCAAAATTTGAGATTATGCAGTATAATTAGGTTCAAAAGCCCATAATTAACAATTTGAACTCATAAATTTTGATTTAATATCATTTTCGATCGTATTCTAGGGTTCAGAGCGTGTATGTCTGAATGGTCTTTATAGTGAACCCGTTCGAATTTTAACCGAGTAAAAAGCTCAAAATTTTAGATTAATCTTTATAATTAGATTCAAAATCCCATAATTAACAATTTGAACTCAAAAATTTTGATTTAATATCATTTTCGATCGTTTTCTAGGGTTCAGAGCGTGTATGTCTGAATGGGCTTTATAGTGAACCCGTTCGAATTTTGACCGAGTAAAAAGCTCAAAATTTTAGATTAAGCTTTATAATTAGACTCAAAATCCCATAATTAACAATTTGAACTCATAAATTTTGATTTAATATCATTTTCGATCGTTTTCTAGGGTTCAGAGCGTGTATGTTTGAATGGGCTTTATAGTGAACCCGTTCGAATTTTAACCGAGTAAAAAGCTCAAAATTTGAGATTATGCAGTATAATTAGGTTCAAAAGCCCATAATTAACAATTTGAACTCATAAAATTTGATTTAATATCATTTTCGATCGTTTTTTAGGGTTCAGAGCGTGCATGTCTAAATTGGCTTTATAGTGAACCCGTTCGAATTTTAACCGAGTAGAAAGCTCAAAATTTTAGATTAAGCTTTAGAATTAGATTCAAAATCCCATAATTAACAATTCGAACTCAAAAATTTTGATTTAATATTATTTTCGATCGTTTTCTAGGGTTCATAGCATGTATGTCTGAATGGGCTTTATAGTGAACCCGTTCGAATTTTGACCGAGTAAAAAGCTCAAAATTTTAGATTAAGCTTTATAATTAGACTCAAAATCCCATAATTAACAATTTGAACTCATAAATTTTGATTTAATATCATTTTCGATCGTTTTCTAGGGTTCAGAGCGTGTATGTTTGAATGGGCTTTATAGTGAACCCGTTCGAATTTTAACCGAGTAAAAAGCTCAAAATTTTAGATTATGCAGTATAATTAGGTTCGAAAGCCCATAATTAACAATTTGAACTCATAAAATTTGATTTAATATCATTTTCGATCGTTTTCTAGGGTTCAGAGCGTGTATGTCTGAATGGGCTTTATAGTGAACCCGTTCGAATTTTGACCGAGTAAAAAGCTCAAAATTTGAGATTATGCAGTATAATTAGGTTCAAAAGCCCATAATTAACAATTTGAACTCATAAATTTTGATTTAATATCATTTTCGATCGTTTTCTAGGGTTCAGAGCGTGTATGTCTGAATGGGCTTTATAGTGAACCCGTTCGAATTTTAACCGAGTAAAAAGCTCAAAATTTTAGATTAAGCTTTATAATTAGATTCAAAATCCCATAATTAACAATTTGAACTCATAAATTTTGATTTAATATCATTTTCGATCGTTTTCTACGGTTCAGAGCGTGTATGTCTGAATGGGCTTTATAGTGAACCCGTTCGAATTTTAACCGAGTAAAAAGCTCAAAATTTGAGATTATGCAGTATAATTAGGTTCAAAAGCCCATAATTAACAATTTGAACTCATAAAATTTGATTTAATATCATTTTCGATCGTTTTTTAGGGTTCAGAGCGTGTATGTCTGAATGGGCTTTATAGTGAACCCGTTCGAATTTTAACCGAGTAAAAAGCTCAAAATTTTAGATTAAGCTTTATAATTAGATTCAAAATCCCATAATTAACAATTTGAACTCATAAATTTTGATTTAATATCATTTTCGATCGTTTTCTACGGTTCAGAGCGTGTATGTCAGAATGGGCTTTATAGTGAACCCGTTCGAATTTTAACCGAGTAAAAAGCTCAAAATTTGAGATTATGCAGTATAATTAGGTTCAAAAGCCCATAATTAACAATTTGAACTCATAAAATTTGATTTAATATCATTTTCGATCGTTTTTTAGGGTTCAGAGCGTGTATGTCTGAATGGGCTTTATAGTGAACCCATTCGAATTTTAACCGAGTAAAAAGCTCAAAATTTTAGGTTAAGCTTTATAATTAGATTCAAAATCCCATAATTAACAATTTGAACTAATAAATTTTGATTTAATATCATTTTCGATCGTTTTCTAGGGTTCAGAGCGTGTATGTCTGAATGTGCTTTATAGTGAACCCGTTCGAATTTTAACCGAGTAAAAAGCTCAAAATTTGAGATTATGCAGTATAATTAGGTTCAAAAGCCCATAATTAACAATTTAAACTCATAAATTTTGATTTAATATCATTTTCGATCGTTTTCTAGGGTTCAGAGCGTGTATGTCTGAATGAGCTTTATAGTGAACCCGTTCGAATTTTAACTGAGTAAATAGCTATAAATTTGAGATTATGCAGTATAATTCGGTTCAAAAGCCCATAATTAACAATTTGAACTCATAAAATTTGATTTAGTATCATTTTTGATCGTTTTTTAGGGTTCAGAGCGTGCATGTCTAAATGGGCTTTATAGTGAACCCGTTCGAATTTTAACCGAGTAAAAAGCTCAAAATTTTAGATTAAGCTTTATAATTAGATTCAAAATCCCATAATTAACAATTTGAACTCAAAAATCTTGATTTAATATCATTTTCGATCGTTTTCTAGGGTTCAGAGCGTGTATGTCTTAATGGGCTTTATAGTGAACCCGTTCGAATTTTAACCGAGTAAAAAGCTCAAAATTTTAGATTAAGCTTTATAATTAGATTCAAAATCCCATAATTAACAATTTGAACTCATAAATTTTGATTTAATATCATTTTCGATCGTTTTCTAGGGTTTAGAGCGTGTATGTCTGAATGGGCTTTATAGTGAACCCGTTCGAATTTTAACCGAGTACAAATCTCAAAATTTGAGATTATGCAGTATAATTAGGTTCAAAAGCCCAGAATTAAGAATTTAAACTCATAAATTTTGATTTAATATCATTTTCGATCGTTTTCTAGGGTTCAGAGCGTGTATGTGTGAATGGGCTTTATAGTGAACCCGTTCAAATTTTAACAGAGTCAAAAGCTCAAAATTTTAGATTAAGTTTTGTAATTAGATTCAAAATCCCATAATTAACAATTTGAACTCATAAATTTTGATTTAATATCATTTTCGATCGTTTTTTAGGGTTCATAGCGTGTATGTCTGAATGGGCTTTATAGTGAACCCGTTCGAATTTTAACCGAGTAAAAACCTCAAAATTTGAGATTATGCAGTATAATTAGGTTCAAAAGCCCATAATTAACAATTTAAACTCATAAATTTTGATTTAATATCATTTTCGATCGTATTCTAGGGTTCAGAGCGTGTATGTCTGAATGGTCTTTATAGTGAACCCGTTCGAATTTTAACCGAGTAAAAAGCTCAAAATTTTAGATTATGCAGTATAATTAGGTTCAAAAGCCCATAATTAACAATTTGAACTCATAAATTTTGATTTAATATCATTTTCGATCGTATTCTAGGGTTCAGAGCGTGTATGTCTGAATGGTCTTTATAGTGAACCCGTTCGAATTTTAACCGAGTAAAAAGCTCAAAATTTTAGATTAATCTTTATAATTAGATTCAAAATCCCATAATTAACAATTTGAACTCAAAAATTTTGATTTAATATCATTTTCGATCGTTTTCTAGGGTTCAGAGCGTGTATGTCTGAATGGGCTTTATAGTGAACCCGTTCGAATTTTGACCGAGTAAAAAGCTCAAAATTTTAGATTAAGCTTTATAATTAGACTCAAAATCCCATAATTAACAATTTGAACTCATAAATTTTGATTTAATATCATTTTCGATCGTTTTCTAGGGTTCAGAGCGTGTATGTTTGAATGGGCTTTATAGTGAACCCGTTCGAATTTTAACCGAGTAAAAAGCTCAAAATTTGAGATTATGCAGTATAATTAGGTTCAAAAGCCCATAATTAACAATTTGAACTCATAAAATTTGATTTAATATCATTTTCGATCGTTTTTTAGGGTTCAGAGCGTGCATGTCTAAATTGGCTTTATAGTGAACCCGTTCGAATTTTAACCGAGTAAAAAGCTCAAAATTTTAGAATAAGCTTTAGAATTAGATTCAAAATCCCATAATTAACAATTCGAACTCAAAAATTTTGATTTAATATTATTTTCGATCGTTTTCTAGGGTTCATAGCATGTATGTCTGAATGGGCTTTATAGTGAACCCGTTCGAATTTTGACCGAGTAAAAAGCTCAAAATTTTAGATTAAGCTTTATAATTAGACTCAAAATCCCATAATTAACAATTTGAACTCATAAATTTTGATTTAATATCATTTTCGATCGTTTTCTAGGGTTCAGAGCGTGTATGTTTGTATGGGCTTTATAGTGAACCCGTTCGAATTTTAACCGAGTAAAAAGCTCAAAATTTTAGATTATGCAGTATAATTAGGTTCGAAAGCCCATAATTAACAATTTGAACTCATAAAATTTGATTTAATATCATTTTCGATCGTTTTCTAGGGTTCAGAGCGTGTATGTCTGAATGGGCTTTATAGTGAACCCGTTCGAATTTTGACCGAGTAAAAAGCTCAAAATTTGAGATTATGCAGTATAATTAGGTTCAAAAGCCCATAATTAACAATTTGAACTCATAAATTTTGATTTAATATCATTTTCGATCGTTTTCTAGGGTTCAGAGCGTGTATGTCTGAATGGGCTTTATAGTGAACCCGTTCGAATTTTAACCGAGTAAAAAGCTCAAAATTTTAGATTAAGCTTTATAATTAGATTCAAAATCCCATAATTAACAATTTGAACTCATAAATTTTGATTTAATATCATTTTCGATCGTTTTCTACGGTTCAGAGCGTGTATGTCTGAATGGGCTTTATAGTGAACCCGTTCGAATTTTAACCGAGTAAAAAGCTCAAAATTTGAGATTATGCAGTATAATTAGGTTCAAAAGCCCATAATTAACAATTTGAACTCATAAAATTTGATTTAATATCATTTTCGATCGTTTTTTAGGGTTCAGAGCGTGTATGTCTGAATGGGCTTTATAGTGAACCCGTTCGAATTTTAACCGAGTAAAAAGCTCAAAATTTTAGATTAAGCTTTATAATTAGATTCAAAATCCCATAATTAACAATTTGAACTCATAAATTTTGATTTAATATCATTTTCGATCGTTTTCTACGGTTCAGAGCGTGTATGTCTGAATGGGCTTTATAGTGAACCCGTTCGAATTTTAACCGAGTAAAAAGCTCAAAATTTGAGATTATGCAGTATAATTAGGTTCAAAAGCCCATAATTAACAATTTGAACTCATAAAATTTGATTTAATATCATTTTCGATCGTTTTTTAGGGTTCAGAGCGTGTATGTCTGAATGGGCTTTATAGTGAACCCATTCGAATTTTAACCGAGTAAAAAGCTCAAAATTTTAGGTTAAGCTTTATAATTAGATTCAAAATCCCATAATTAACAATTTGAACTAATAAATTTTGATTTAATATCATTTTCGATCGTTTTCTAGGGTTCAGAGCGTGTATGTCTGAATGTGCTTTATAGTAAACCCGTTCGAATTTTAACCGAGTAAAAAGCTCAAAATTTGAGATTATGCAGTATAATTAGGTTCAAAAGCCCATAATTAACAATTTAAACTCATAAATTTTGATTTAATATCATTTTCGATCGTTTTCTAGGGTTCAGAGCGTGTATGTCTGAATGAGCTTTATAGTGAACCCGTTCGAATTTTAACTGAGTAAATAGCTATAAATTTGAGATTATGCAGTATAATTCGGTTCAAAAGCCCATAATTAACAATTTGAACTCATAAAATTTGATTTAGTATCATTTTTGATCGTTTTTTAGGGTTCAGAGCGTGCATGTCTAAATGGGCTTTATAGTGAACCCGTTCGAATTTTAACCGAGTAAAAAGCTCAAAATTTTAGATTAAGCTTTATAATTAGATTCAAAATCCCATAATTAACAATTTGAACTCAAAAATCTTAATTTAATATCATTTTCGATCGTTTTCTAGGGTTCAGAGCGTGTATGTCTTAATGGGCTTTATAGTGAACCCGTTCGAATTTTAACCGAGTAAAAAGCTCAAAATTTTAGATTAAGCTTTATAATTAGATTCAAAATCCCATAATTAACAATTTGAACTCATAAATTTTGATTTAATATCATTTTCGATCGTTTTCTAGGGTTTAGAGCGTGTATGTCTGAATGGGCTTTATAGTGAACCCGTTCGAATTTTAACCGAGTACAAATCTCAAAATTTGAGATTATGCAGTATAATTAGGTTCAAAAGCCCAGAATTAAGAATTTAAACTCATAAATTTTGATTTAATATCATTTTCGATCGTTTTCTAGGGTTCAGAGCGTGTATGTGTGAATGGGCTTTATAGTGAACCCGTTCAAATTTTAACAGAGTCAAAAGCTCAAAATTTTAGATTAAGTTTTGTAATTAGATTCAAAATCCCATAATTAACAATTTGAACTCATAAATTTTGATTTAATATCATTTTCGATCGTTTTTTAGGGTTCAGAGCGTGTATGTCTGAATGGGCTTTATAGTGAACCCGTTCGAATTTTAACCGAGTAAAAACCTCAAAATTTGAGATTATGCAGTATAATTAGGTTCAAAAGCCCATAATTAACAATTTAAACTCATAAATTTTGATTTAATATCATTTTCGATCGTATTCTAGGGTTCAGAGCGTGTATGTCTGAATGGTCTTTATAGTGAACCCGTTCGAATTTTAACCGAGTAAAAAGCTCAAAATTTTAGATTATGCAGTATAATTAGGTTCAAAAGCCCATAATTAACAATTTGAACTCATAAATTTTGATTTAATATCATTTTCGATCGTATTCTAGGGTTCAGAGCGTGTATGTCTGAATGGTCTTTATAGTGAACCCGTTCGAATTTTAACCGAGTAAAAAGCTCAAAATTTTAGATTAATCTTTATAATTAGATTCAAAATCCCATAATTAACAATTTGAACTCAAAAATTTTGATTTAATATCATTTTCGATCGTTTTCTAGGGTTCAGAGCGTGTATGTCTGAATGGGCTTTATAGTGAACCCGTTCGAATTTTGACCGAGTAAAAAGCTCAAAATTTTAGATTAAGCTTTATAATTAGACTCAAAATCCCATAATTAACAATTTGAACTCATAAATTTTGATTTAATATCATTTTCGATCGTTTTCTAGGGTTCAGAGCGTGTATGTTTGAATGGGCTTTATAGTGAACCCGTTCGAATTTTAACCGAGTAAAAAGCTCAAAATTTGAGATTATGCAGTATAATTAGGTTCAAAAGCCCATAATTAACAATTTGAACTCATAAAATTTGATTTAATATCATTTTCGATCGTTTTTTAGGGTTCAGAGCGTGCATGTCTAAATTGGCTTTATAGTGAACCCGTTCGAATTTTAACCGAGTAAAAAGCTCAAAATTTTAGATTAAGCTTTAGAATTAGATTCAAAATCCCATAATTAACAATTCGAACTCAAAAATTTTGATTTAATATTATTTTCGATCGTTTTCTAGGGTTCATAGCATGTATGTCTGAATGGGCTTTATAGTGAACCCGTTCGAATTTTGACCGAGTAAAAAGCTCAAAATTTTAGATTAAGCTTTATAATTAGATTCAAAATCCCATAATTAACAATTTGAACTCATAAATTTTGATTTAATATCATTTTCGATCGTTTTCTAGGGTTCAGAGCGTGTATGTCTGAATGGGCTTTATAGTGAACCCGTTCGAATTTTAACCGAGTAAAAAGCTCAAAATTTTAGATTATGCAGTATAATTAGGTTCGAAAGCCCATAATTAACAATTTGAACTCATAAAATTTGATTTAATATCATTTTCGATCGTTTTTTAGGGTTTAGAACGTGTATGTCTGAATGGGCTTTATAGTGAACCCGTTCGAATTTTAACCGAGTAAAAAGCTCAAAATTTTAGATTAAGCTTTATAATTAGATTCAAAATCCCATAATTAACAATTTGAACTCAAAAATTTTGATTTAATATCATTTTCGATCGTTTTCTAGGGTTCAGAGCGTGTATGTCTGAATGGGCTTTATAGTGAACCCGTTCGAATTTTGACCGAGTAAAAAGCTCAAAATTTTAGATTAAGCTTTATAATTAGACTCAAAATCCCATAATTAACAATTTGAACTCATAAATTTTGATTTAATATCATTTTCGATCGTTTTCTAGGGTTCAGAGCGTGTATGTTTGAATGGGCTTTATAGTGAACCCGTTCGAATTTTAACCGAGTAAAAAGCTCAAAATTTGAGATTATGCAGTATAATTAGGTTCAAAAGCCCATAATTAACAATTTGAACTCATAAAATTTGATTTAATATCATTTTCGATCGTTTTTTAGGGTTCAGTGCGTGCATGTCTAAATTGGCTTTATAGTGAACCCGTTCGAATTTTAACCGAGTAAAAAGCTCAAAATTTTAGATTAATCTTTATAATTAGATTCAAAATCCCATAATTAACAATTTGAACTCAAAAATTTTGATTTAATATCATTTTCGATCGTTTTCTAGGGTTCAGAGCGTGTATGTCTGAATGGGCTTTATAGTGAACCCGTTCGAATTTTGACCGAGTAAAAAGCTCAAAATTTTAGATTAAGCTTTATAATTAGACTCAAAATCCCATAATTAACAATTTGAACTCATAAATTTTGATTTAATATCATTTTCGATCGTTTTCTAGGGTTCAGAGCGTGTATGTTTGAATGGGCTTTATAGTGAACCCGTTCGAATTTTAACCGAGTAAAAAGCTCAAAATTTGAGATTATGCAGTATAATTAGGTTCAAAAGCCCATAATTAACAATTTGAACTCATAAAATTTGATTTAATATCATTTTCGATCGTTTTTTAGGGTTTAGAGCGTGCATGTCTAAATTGGCTTTATAGTGAACCCGTTCGAATTTTAACCGAGTAAAAAGCTCAAAATTTTAGATTAAGCTTTAGAATTAGATTCAAAATCCCATAATTAACAATTTGAACTCAAAAATCTTGATTTAATATCATTTTCGATCGTTTTCTAGGGTTTAGAGCGTGTATGTCTGAATGGGCTTTATAGTGAACCCGTTCGAATTTTAACCGAGTAAAAAGCTCAAAATTTTAGATTAAGCTTTATAATTAGATTCAAAATCCCATAATTAACAATTTGAACTCATAAATTTTGATTTAATATCATTTTCGATCGTTTTCTAGGGTTCAGAGCGTGTATGTCTGAATGGGCTTTATAGTGAACCCGTTCGAATTTTGACCGAGTAAAAAGCTCAAAATTTTAGATTAAGCTTTATAATTAGATTCAAAAGCCCATAATTAACAATTTGAACTCATAAAATTTGATTTAATATCATTTTCGATCGTTTTTTAGGGTTCAGAGCGTGTATGTCTGAATGGGCTTTATAGTGAACCCGTTCGAATTTTAACCGAGTAAAAAGCTCAAAATTTTAGATTAAGCTTTATAATTAGATTCAAAATCCCATAATTAACAATTTGAACTCAAAAATTTTGATTTAATATCATTTTCGATCGTTTTCTAGGGTTCAGAGCGTGTATGTCTGAATGGGCTTTATAGTGAACCCGTTCGAATTTTGACCGAGTAAAAAGCTCAAAATTTTAGATTAAGCTTTATAATTAGACTCAAAATCCCATAATTAACAATTTGAACTCATAAATTTTGATTTAATATCATTTTCGATCGTTTTCTAGGGTTCAGAGCGTGTATGTTTGAATGGGCTTTATAGTGAACCCGTTCGAATTTTAACCGAGTAAAAAGCTCAAAATTTGAGATTATGCAGTATAATTAGGTTCAAAAGCCCATAATTAACAATTTGAACTCATAAAATTTGATTTAATATCATTTTCGATCGTTTTTTAGGGTTCAGAGCGTGCATGTCTAAATTGGCTTTATAGTGAACCCGTTCGAATTTTAACCGAGTAAAAAGCTCAAAATTTTAGATTAAGCTTTAGAATTAGATTCAAAATCCCATAATTAACAATTTGAACTCAAAAATTTTGATTTAATATTATTTTCGATCGTTTTCTAGGGTTCATAGCATGTATGTCTGAATGGGCTTTATAGTGAACCCGTTCGAATTTTAACCGAGTAAAAAGCTCAAAATTTTAGATTAAGCTTTATAATTAGATTCAAAATCCCATAATTAACAATTTGAACTCATAAATTTTGATTTAATATCATTTTCGATCGTTTTCTAGGGTTCAGAGCGTGTATGTCTGAATGGGCTTTATAGTGAACCCGTTCGAATTTTGACCGAGTAAAAAGCTCAAAATTTGAGATTATGCAGTATAATTAGGTTCAAAAGCCCATAATTAACAATTTGAACTCATAAAATTTGATTTAATATCATTTTCGATCGTTTTTTAGGGTTCAGAGCGTGTATGTCTGAATGGGCTTTATAGTGAACCCGTTCGAATTTTAACCGAGTAAAAAGCTCAAAATTTTAGATTAATCTTTATAATTAGATTCAAAATCCCATAATTAACAATTTGAACTCAAAAATTTTGATTTAATATCATTTTCGATCGTTTTCTAGGGTTCAGAGCGTGTATGTCTGAATGGGCTTTATAGTGAACCCGTTCGAATTTTGACCGAGTAAAAAGCTCAAAATTTTAGATTAAGCTTTATAATTAGACTCAAAATCCCATAATTAACAATTTGAACTCATAAATTTTGATTTAATATCATTTTCGATCGTTTTCTAGGGTTCAGAGCGTGTATGTTTGAATGGGCTTTATAGTGAACCCGTTCGAATTTTAACCGAGTAAAAAGCTCAAAATTTGAGATTATGCAGTATAATTAGGTTCAAAAGCCCATAATTAACAATTTGAACTCATAAAATTTGATTTAATATCATTTTCGATCGTTTTTTAGGGTTCAGAGCGTGCATGTCTAAATTGGCTTTATAGTGAACCCGTTCGAATTTTCACCGAGTAAAAAGCTCAAAATTTTAGATTAAGCTTTATAATTAGATTCAAAATCCCATAATTAACAATTTGAACTCATAAATTTTGATTTAATATCATTTTCGATCGTTTTCTAGGGTTCAGAGCGTGTATGTCTGAATGGGCTTTATAGTGAACCCGTTCGAATTTTGACCGAGTAAAAAGCTCAAAATTTTAGATTAAGCTTTATAATTAGACTCAAAATCCCATAATTAACAATTTGAACTCATAAATTTTGATTTAATATCATTTTCGATCGTTTTCTAGGGTTCAGAGCGTGTATGTTTGAATGGGCTTTATAGTGAACCCGTTCGAATTTTAACCGAGTAAAAAGCTCAAAATTTGAGATTATGCAGTATAATTAGGTTCAAAAGCCCATAATTAACAATTTGAACTCATAAAATTTGATTTAATATCATTTTCGATCGTTTTTTAGGGTTCAGAGCGTGCATGTCTAAATTGGCTTTATAGTGAACCCGTTCGAATTTTAACCGAGTAAAAAGCTCAAAATTTTAGATTAAGCTTTAGAATTAGATTCAAAATCCCATAATTAACAATTTGAACTCAAAAATTTTGATTTAATATTATTTTCGATCGTTTTCTAGGGTTCATAGCATGTATGTCTGAATGGGCTTTATAGTGAACCCGTTCGAATTTTAACCGAGTAAAAAGCTCAAAATTTTAGATTAAGCTTTATAATTAGATTCAAAATCCCATAATTAACAATTTGAACTCATAAATTTTGATTTAATATCATTTTCGATCGTTTTCTAGGGTTCAGAGCGTGTATGTCTGAATGGGCTTTATAGTGAACCCGTTCGAATTTTGACCGAGTAAAAAGCTCAAAATTTGAGATTATGCAGTATAATTAGGTTCAAAAGCCCATAATTAACAATTTGAACTCATAAAATTTGATTTAATATCATTTTCGATCGTTTTTTAGGGTTCAGAGCGTGTATGTCTGAATGGGCTTTATAGTGAACCCGTTCGAATTTTAACCGAGTAAAAAGCTCAAAATTTTAGATTAAGCTTTAGAATTAGATTCAAAATCCCATAATTAACAATTTGAACTCAAAAATTTTGATTTAATATCATTTTCGATCGTTTTCTAGGGTTCAGAGCGTGTATGTCTGAATGGGCTTTATAGTGAACCCGTTCGAATTTTGACCGAGTAAAAAGCTCAAAATTTTAGATTAAGCTTTATAATTAGACTCAAAATCCCATAATTAACAATTTGAACTCATAAATTTTGATTTAATATCATTTTCGATCGTTTTCTAGGGTTCAGAGCGTGTATGTTTGAATGGGCTTTATAGTGAACCCGTTCGAATTTTAACCGAGTAAAAAGCTCAAAATTTGAGATTATGCAGTATAATTAGGTTCAAAAGCCCATAATTAACAATTTGAACTCATAAAATTTGATTTAATATCATTTTCGATCGTTTTTTAGGGTTCAGAGCGTGCATGTCTAAATTGGCTTTATAGTGAACCCGTTCGAATTTTCACCGAGTAAAAAGCTCAAAATTTTAGATTAAGCTTTATAATTAGATTCAAAATCCCATAATTAACAATTTGAACTCATAAATTTTGATTTAATATCATTTTCGATCGTTTTCTAGGGTTTAGAGCGTGTATGTCTGAATGGGCTTTATAGTGAACCCGTTCGAATTTTAACCGAGTAAAAAGCTCAAAATTTTAGATTAAGCTTTATAATTAGATTCAAAATCCCATAATTAACAATTTGAACTCATAAATTTTGATTTAATATCATTTTCGATCGTTTTCTAGGGTTCAGAGCGTGTATGTCTGAATGGGCTTTATAGTGAACCCGTTCGAATTTTAACCGAGTAAAAAGCTCAAAATTTGAGATTATGCAGTATAATTAGGTTCAAAAGCCCATAATTAACAATTTGAACTCATAAAATTTGATTTAATATCATTTTCGATCGTTTTTTAGGGTTTAGAGCGTGTATGTCTGAATGGGCTTTATAGTGAACCCGTTCGAATTTTAACCGAGTAAAAAGCTCAAAATTTTAGATTAAGCTTTATAATTAGATTCAAAATCCCATAATTAACAATTTGAACTCATAAATTTTGATTTAATATCATTTTCGATCGTTTTCTAGGGTTCAAAGCGTGTATGTGTGAATGGGCTTTATAGTGAACCCGTTCGAATTTTAACCGAGTAAAAAGCTCAAAATTTGAGATTATGCAGTATAATTAGGTTCAAAAGCCCATAATTTACAATTTGAACTCATAAAATTTGATTTAATATCATTTTCGATCGTTTTTTAGGGTTCAGAGCGTGTATGTCTGAATGGGCTTTATAGCTCCTCATACCAAACACAGTGTGGTAAAAACCACCTTGCTCCGTACAATCCACCCCATGCACATGTAATGCTTAACAATGCAAATGATATCAAAAGTCTCAACACAGATAATCGTATAAAATACGTGTCACATAGTTCAAATAGTCTGATCACATAGAATCTCAGGTTCACAGTAACACAGTAACAGTTAATCACATAACACAAATCTAGCACAGGAAGAGAACACACATCTCAAAGCACAAATGTTATTGCTGACACTGATATTTCCCACGGTCTGAATTAGGTCCCTCTATAGCAGAGTTAGAGCCTACAATAAATTTTAATAATCAATCTTAATCTATAATAAAGTATTATGCCACCTAAAGAACTAAAATGAACACATATGTGTATCACGAGCGGTGCTCGCAGGAGTCGATCGAACACGAGGCGGAGGCGGTGGAGGTAACACGTCCTCTTCAGAGTCTAATTCGTCTGAAAAGACCATAAAATTCCAATTAAATTCTCCTTCGAGTCCACTTACTCATGTAATACTTAAAAGGGTCAAAACATGGCTTTCGGGTTTAAATTTGAAAAAACGGACTGCAAAAATGGACTCAGGACGTCGAAAAAGTTAATGATAGAGTCTTTCAAAAAATAAGTCAACTCTGGTCAACGATCAAAGTCCATAGTCAACTGTCAGGTCAGGTCAAAGTCAACGGCTGACGTCCCTACTGACTTCATCGATGACGTCACAGATGACGTCATCACAGACTTAAATATTTGGGTCACGGGTCGGGCTTGGGTCATGGGTCGGGTACGGGTCGGGCATGGGTAACGGTTCAGGTCAAGGTTCGGGTCGGGTTTTTCAAGTTAGTTCGGTTTGGTTCACAAGGGGACCGGTTCAAGGTGAACCGATTTGGTTCACCCTCTCATTCTCTCCCACGAGACCCACTAGAAACCATAAGCACCGACCAAACTTAAACAAACACAACGAGCACAGCCTCTGATCGACAATGTATTGCCGGATAAACTTAACGGTGATGCCAAACTGACCACACACAACCTTACCTTTGAACCCCCATGATTCACACAACAAAAAACTTACCCACACAAGGATGATCTCACGGCAACTCACATATTTGAATGGCGTCGCGCGATTCCAGAGAGAGAAGTCGATCCCAACAACACTATGATAAGGGAGAACGTTTTCCTTGGTTCTTCACTGTCTGAACGCAAAGAGACGAGGCAGAGAGGCAAGGAACAGGGAAAGAAAACAAGATGAGAAAAAGGGGAGTCTAATTGGTGGAATAAAACAAAAGGGATTTATACTCCAATTAGGTTTATGATGGGTATAGAAAACCAGAAAATAACCCTTCGAATTAATCCTAATTGGACTTAAATTAGGGTTTTATATTGGAATCCCCAATTCAATTAGGGCTTTCCCCTATTCAGAAATTATGGGTGTCACATTAGGAGTCCAAATATTTAATTATAGGTTTTAGAATATGATTGTACAACTTAATCTTAATTTTAAAGCATTTTAGTCAGTTAAAATTTGAACGGGTTTACTGTAAAGCCCATTTAGAAATGCACGCTTTAAATTGAACAAAACAGTAACCAAATGAGATTGATTCAATTTTTGCACTTTAAATATTTAATTATAGGCTTTTGAAACTGATTATACATCTTAATCTCAATTTTAAAGCATTTTAATCAGTTAAAATTTCAACGGTTTTACTGTAAAGCCCAATTAGAAATGCACCCTTTAATCCCAACAAAACAATAACAAATTAAGATTAATTTAAATTTTAAGAGTTCAAATATTTAATTATAGGCTTCTGAATCAAATTTTACAGCTTAATCTTAATCTTAGAGCATTTTACATAGTTAAAATTTCAACGGTTTTACTGTAAAGCAAAATTAAAAATGCACGCTTTAAAACCAACAAAACGGTCACAAAATGAGATTAATTCAAATTTTAGATGATCAAATATTTATTTATAGGATTATGAATCTGATTCTATAGCTTAGTCTTAATTTTAGTGCATTTTACTCAGTTAAAATTTTAACGTTTTTATTGTAAAGCCCAATTAGTAATGCATGCTTTAAACCTAACAAAACGTTCACAAAATGAGATTAATTCAAATTTTAGCAGTTCAATATTTAATTATAGGCTTTTGAACCTGATTATACATCTTAATCTCAGTTTTAGAGCATTTTACTCAGTTAAAATTTCAACGATTTTACTGTAAAGCCCAATTAGAAATGCACGCTTCAAAACCAAAAAAACGGTTACAAAATGATATTAATTAAAATTTTAGGAGTTCAAATATTTAATTATAGGATTATGAATCTGATTATACAACTTAATCTCAATTTTAGAGCATTTTACTCAGTTAAAATTTGAACGGGATCACTATAAAGCCCAATTAGAAATGCACGCTTTAAACCCAACAAAACAATCACAAAATGAGATTAATTCAAATTTTAGGAGTTCAAATATTTAATTATAGGCTTCTAAATATGATTATACATCTTAATCTCAGTTTTAGAGCATTTTACTCAGTTAAAATTTCAACGGTTTTACTATAAAGCCCAATTAGAAATGCACGCTTTTAACCCAACAAAACAGTCACAAAATGAGATTAATTCAAAGTTTAGCAGTTCAAATATTTAATTATTGGCTTTTGAAACTGATTATACAACTTAATCTCAATTTTAAAGCATTTTACTCAGTTAAAATTTCAACGATTTTACTGTAAAAACCCAATTACAAATGCACTCTTTAAACCAAAAATACGGTTACAAAATGAGTTTAATTAAAATTTTAGGAGTTCAAATATTTAATTATTGGCTTCTGAATCTGATTATACAGCTTAATCTTAATTTTAGAGTATTTTACTCGGTTATAATTTCAACGGTTTTACTGTAAAGCTAAATTTGAAATGCACGTTTTAAATAAAAAAACAGTCACAAAATGAGATTAATTCATATTTTAGGAGTTCAAATATTTAATTATAGGCTTCTGAATCTGATTATACAGCTTAATCATAATTTTAGAGCATTTTACTCAATTAAAATTTCAATGGTTTTACTGTAAAGCCTATTTAGAAATGCACGCTTTAAACCCAACAAAACAGTAACAAAATAAGATTAATTCAAATTTTAGGAGTTCAAATATTTAATTATAGGCTTTTGAATATATTATACAACTTAAAATTAATTTTAGAGCATTTTACTCAGTTAAAATTTCAACGGTTTTACTATAAAGCCCCATTAGAAATGCACACTTTAAATCCAACAAAACGGTAACAAAATGAGATTAGTTCAAATTTTAGGAGATCAAATATTTAATCATAGGCTTCTGAATCTGATTATACAGCTTAATCTTAATTTTAGAGCATTTTACTCAATTAGGATTTCAACGGTTTTACTGTAAAGCCCAATTAGAAATGCACGATTTAAATCCAACAAAACGGTAACAAAATGAGATTAGTTCAAATTTTAGGAGATCAAATATTTAATTATAGGATTTTGAATCTGATTATATATCTTAATCTTAATTTTAGTGCATTTTACTCTATAACCCCCTCGACCTAGCCTAGTCGCAAGGCCGACCCGAGGTGGCTACACGGGGATTACCGAAGTCAAGTCCGAAGACTCAACTCCAATAACCAACCCTAGAAAGCCTTTCCGAGCCCAAACGACCAACGTATCTGCACAAGGGCTCTAAACGAACCTTATTGGGCTTGCCGAAAGCCCGAAGGCTCAAAACGACATTGGCGTATCGGTACGAGGTAAAACTGAAGGCCCATGCATCTAGACGAATTTTTAAAGCACAAACAGCTTAGGACTAACATAACAACCAAATACAAGCATACTTAACATGCATAAAACATTATAGAACTCAAGGATCAGGTTACACATGCTTGAAACTCATACACATCCATTCGAATTATGTTCAATCAAGAAGACATAGAATTCATACATAGAAGAGTTCAAACAACATCAAAGATAATATCCACATAACCATAACTTTAAAACATAAATCAACATGCTAACTCATGGCAACCATTGCAAATATAAACCATGCATGAAATCATCCAAAACATAAGTCAACGTAGGAGTCAAACAACGCTCCTAAACAACATAGCATATCCCATTGCTAGCTAATACATTACTGCAACTAAATTATACTTGAGCTAACGAGCAACACGCTTGGACGTCCTTCCTCGCATCGTGCTAACTCCCGAGCTAACGATCTGCATTTTCGGAAAACGAGAGTGTATGCATAAATGCTTAGTGAGCAGAACTCAAAAACGTAACTATGACAATGTTGGGTTCAAGCTTTCTTTGAAAATAAAGACTAACATCATTTTGTACATCTTACATCATAGCATCTTACAACTTACGAGAGCAATCAAAGTCCACAACATAACATAAAAACACATATTCATAGCAATTAAGATAAGTATGTTGGCAAACTCGGTTATTATACATGGATATGCAGAAACGCCTTACACCTCTTACCGATCTTACATAGCCACCCGGCTATATTTTTTATCATACTCGAGTGGTCTTACTTACCACTTACAAGCATAACCTACAACATCTTACTGTTACCTTACAAATATCTCACATGGCATATTAACATGTCATTAATCAATAAATAATCAACACAACTCAATATAACAATTAATATGTCATCGGCAACAATTAAACACAACAAGCTTTCCAATATTCACTGTAACATCCCGGTTTTGGATCTAGAAGTTTGAGTGTTGGTTAGGGAAGTTCGATTCGGGTCGAATCGGATTTCTTTGGTTCATTAATTTCGGGTAATTAAAATATTA
Organism: Abelmoschus esculentus; assembly: GCA_035048815.1. Taxonomy (NCBI): domain Eukaryota; kingdom Viridiplantae; phylum Streptophyta; class Magnoliopsida; order Malvales; family Malvaceae; genus Abelmoschus; species Abelmoschus esculentus. Next base: position 7,709,188 of record JAUCBN010000046.1, on the reverse strand, counting down.
ATATTTTAATCGGGTGAAAAGTAATTTTTAAGAAAAGTCTTAAAAATGTTAAAATAATATTTTAAATCTAATGGAATGATTATTGAGTCTTAATTTGATTTAATTAAGCTTAATTTTTATTTTAGTGACCAAATTGTAAAATTTGGAAAGTTAGTGGCTAAATTATGATTTTGCCGAAAATTTGGTGTTTTGTGGCTAAATTGAAAAGTAAGCAAAAGCTTAGAATCCTTAGAGGTCCATTATTCCAAATTATTTTAAATAGAGATCATTCACCAAAAATTAGTTTTAATTGGTAGTTAATTACATTTTCTTTTCTCTCAAATTTTCTCATCTTTTCTCTCAAAAATTTCTCTCCATTTTCTCTCCATGATTTCTCAAATCAATGGCTGAATTCTTCTTCATTTTCTTCAAGATTTCTCTCATTTAATTTAGCATTACATCTTCTTCAAAACCTATTCATTTATTTTACAAAATCATTGATAAGTGCCCAACTCACTATCACTTTTTACACCTTTTATGGGCATTAATCACCGAATTTACACCCACTCGGACCAATGCATGTACTTAATGTGATATATTTAGAAGTTAAGCTTATGAAGATAATATTTACAGAAAAAGGCAAGTTTTACTACATCTTTATATCTGTGCAGGAGAACCAGTGCCGCGGCAGCAACACGGCCGAGGCAAGACCTGATGTCGAGGTAGTAGTTGAGAGCTAGGAAGCATGACTGTAGGCGATTGGAAGAGAAAAATCCAAAGGACGTGTCTGGACTTAAAGCATATGGATCGGATCTGGCTACCATAAGGAAAAGCCCAAGACAAGGCCACGCGGGAAAGCCTCATAGTTGAATTAAACTTGGAAATATTTTAATTATGTACATGACTTATTCCCTACTCCAAGTTGTATTATACTTAGGAAAGGTTTGCCCTAGGTCAAGCCTATATAAGACCTAGCCGTTCAATGTATGAGAAACCAATACCTAGAGAGAGAGTCGATTCATAAATTCTTTGTTTTCTTTCTCTCAACGATGTTCTAAGCTTTCATAGGGTTTAGGTGAAGGTTGTTAGTATTTGTGAGAGGAGATTGTACTTTGTCTTTGTTTCAATGCAATAAAACTATCAAGGTTTGCTTATCCTTTGTTATTCCTTGTTCTTGCATTCAAGCCCGGGAGGGAAGTTTGTAAGTAATCCATTTATCTAGACTCGGGAGAGTTAGATTCACGAAAGGGGTAAGTACGGTGTTTCAATCGCGAAATACTAACTCGGCCTAGGGATAGGTTAAGAGTTTCAGCGGCTAAGAGAAGTGTGAGATTGGTTGGTGAGTATAATTGGTTCACGCCGGGAGGTATCATCAAGGACTAGTCATCAACAGTACTTCGACTTAGGGATAAGCGGAGTCATCCAAGGACACTTTGCCGAACTTTTGTAAAGTCTACCCACGAGCAAGGGATTGCCGCGGGGGACAGTATCGTCGCTGCCAAGGCAGTAATCTGCAGTGCTGCCGAGGTAGTGATATACGATGGCATTGGGCAAAGACAAGTCAATCAAATCCACAATACGATGCAACTGGATCCTGACCTCTCTCTCTACTATTAAACTCTCTTTATTTTACTTAGTTGTTTTATTTTAGTTCCATCACAACCCAAAACTACTTGTGTTTTATTTTATTTCTACAGAACAGGAAAACGAAGAAGACATATTGAGTATACCAGTCCCTGTGGAGACGATAATCCGATAAATACTTATCACTTATTACTTGCGATGTGTCCACTTGCACTAAACGCGCACTTTTGACACGCGACAATCATCAATCACTTTCAAGGAAAATCAAGAGAGGAATTCACGTCATTTTTGGTGGATGCATCTCAAAGGTAAAATTCTGATTCCTTTTTATTTCTAAGGATCTTTATTTTATATTCCCAAGCATTTGGCTTACAAATCATTAATCCTAAATTGATTTCATGTTTTAATTCAAGATTTTTGAGTTTTTATGGAATTTTTAAGAAACTAGGTTAGATCTTGTTCAAGGCTGTAATTAGGATGATTTTACTATGATATTATGCTTAATAAGATGATTTATTGACTCTTATAATGATTTAACATCATTTTTATCTTGGAATAATTGAATCGATGTTGTTTGGAGGTGATTTTCGTTTGTTTTATGGGCTGTTTTAGGTGCTCTGCTTTTGCTGGAGGTATAAGGAGGGTTTGAATGTGTTTTTAGGTTATAATTGAGGAGGTTTAGGTGTTAGATTCGATAGGTTAGGGGCTGGATTAGTTTCAGATGTTTTTCGGCTTAGTTTTTGGTCTTTTCGGCTTAGTTTTCGGTAGATTTGTGGAGGTTCGATGTGGCTGTTGTGTTGAGCATGTTTTGATGTGTATATGCTCTGTTTTAATGTTGTGTAGGAAGTGAAAAAGGTCTCATAAGTGGCTGGTGCTTTGGCGTTGCCGTTAGTGCGTCGGCGAAGGCTCGTTTTGCTTGTCGGTGAGTGAATTTCGGCTAAAAGCGATTTGCAAATGTACGGTTCTGTTTTGGGGACTATGAAATAGTGTGAAAACTTTCCATAGTTCAAGAGTAAGTGTTTACAAAGGTTTTGATGCATTACTTTAAGTTTTGACTATTTCGGAATGGTCTTGAGGAAGATGTTTTCATAGAGACTTTGGAAATGCATAACTTGAATTTTGAAATGATGCATGGATATGTTAGTTGCTGGAATTGCATGGTTTAGAATGATATTCATGGATTGTGAAAGAATGAAAAAGATTTTAAACATTATGAGGTTATTTGCCTTACATTTGATTAAGCCGTTGAGCATGATTATGGTTCACTTGATGAGCATATTATGAATGCATTATGAGCAGCAACTTGACATGCATATTTGAAATAATATTGGCTTAGTGACACTAACTTTAGATACGAATACAAATGATATGTCATTTGGATAAAGTGCACTATAAAATTATGAGAATAATGATGATGCCTACACGTAAACATGGGTGACTATGTGTCCGGCCGTGCGTGTAGAGCTTGCCTATATGTAAACAAGGGTGACTTTGTGTCCGACCGTGCATATAGTTGACCCATACGTAAACAAGGGTGACTTTGTGTCCGACCGTACGTAGTGGGGGTAACATGTATACAAGGGAGACTATGTGTCCAACCGATGCATGTTGAGACCAAGTATCTCTAATTAAAATAAGGAATCCGTGTATTCAGTGAGCTTAAAGTTCAAATCAAGTTGTCACTAGAATGCCAATATGCATGAAACATAAAATGATTTGATTATGATGATGAGCATGATTTAGTTAATGCATACTTGATTTAGCACAAGGGTGCAAATGATGGTTTTAAATTGGTTTTTAATGTTGTATTGATGATCTTGTTTTAGAGCTACCTCACTAAACATGTTTTGCTTAAGCTCTCTCTTTTCATCTATGTAGATAAATAAAGGCATTAGGTGCAACATTTGGAGCAAGTAATTCAAGGGGAAAGGCTTCACATATTTTGGTATGCTTTGGCAAATAAAAAGGGGCTTGGCAATGTGTAAACCAATTCCTTAAAGAGTGTGTTTTGAATTTGTTAAAGAATTGTAAAAGCAACTACTAAGTATGCATTGCTTATTGATTTGGTAGTATACTATGATGATTGGATTGTTTGGAGCATGTTTAATGTTGAATGGTTTATTTTTTGGTCAAAATATAAGAAGCATGCCTATAGATACTTTTGCGGTCTTTGATGATGGTGATTGTGTGTTTTAGTTGTTTATTATATTTAGGGAAGTATGCAGACAGAGGTTGGTAGATTTCAGTTAAGTTGAGGATAGGTTAGGATGCATTAAAATGCTTAAACTTATGTTTTCGGCCCAGGGGTATCGAAACACCCAAGGATGGTATCGGTACCCCAGACTTATTTAGCCTTTTTTGTGGCCCGAGCATCGATACTGTCCTCGGTAGTATCGATACCTCTTGTTCTTCGGTGGCTACTTGAAGCCCGAGCATCGATACTACCTAGGGGCAGTATCGATATCGTTGGCTGTTGGTTGTTAAAACGATTGTTGCCACGTCATGGTTTCGAAACCCCATTCACTTGTTTCGAAACCTCGGTGTTGAAAATGAGTTTTGGGGTTGAATTTTACATTAGACTCGTATGCTTTCTTGTACTCGGGTATGATTGTTACGATTATCATTTTGGATCGAAATAACACCATAATGTATGGAAACAACTTAATTAATAATTGGCTGACTTAAATTGGAATTGTTGTATATGTAAATTAGGAGTTTTGCATCTTAGAATCTGTTTAATGAAGTATGTATTTGATGTTGTGGATAATGCTTATCTGAACTGAATTTTGTTACAAGTGATTTATGCATGATTATTTGAATTCTTTGTCGCCCTGAATTTTCAGCCTGCTGCATGAACTAGAATTACACTCGTTTAGTCCTTAACTTTCACGTGTGCCTATCGTATGCTCAAATATGATTTGATTTATTTCGTTCCTGTCTTGCATGAAACCGACACACATAGGAATTTCACTATGCATCTAGATAAGAAAAAAATATATAACGGTTCTCTGGGTTGTTTATCGAATCGAGCCTTCACGGGTTTGGTTCAGTATTCCCCGTGTGACCCATTCGATCCGGTTCCGTCTAGGCCGGTCTAAGGGGGTTACATTTGGTGGTATTAGAGCTAGGTTTGGTTTGTTGGGTAGGTTTGGATTGATTGGTTGTGTGTGTCTGGATATGTATTGCTGTTAATATGTTTGATAACTATGTTTGGTGATGGTATTTCGAATAATGGTTATAAAGAAGGGATTATCGGTTACACATTGCCAATGCCAAAACATTTTTAATGCTTTTCATGTTTCCCTTGGATCATGCCCGAATGTAAGTTTATTATGTTTTAATATTATGTTTTAAATTGCATGTTTGAAGTTTTTGGATTATGCCTCCGAGACGTGAGACGCGAGCTAGTGCTGGTATGATCATCGAGGGTCAGAATGAGGGAGAGGCGACTGCTAGAGAAGAGCAACTTCCTCCTTCTCCACCCGTGGGTGTACCTCCTATTCCTCAGGGAGGTCAGTTTAGAGAGTTCGCACCGTTCATACAGGCTATGACGGGTGCATTTTAGGCTGTTGTTGCTGGAGTGCATATTCTTGCTCTACTCCTGCAACTGTGGTTACCCTAGGGCTACCTTTAGAGAGTCTGCGTAGCTTGGGTGGTGTTGAGATTCGAGGTTCAGACCCGAGTTCAGCTGAGGAGTGGTTGGCTAGCATAGAGATTTTGGACCAGATGGAGTGTCAGGATACTCAGAGGTTGGGTTGTGTAGTTTCTTTGCTCCAGGGAGATGCTTATCGTTGGTGGACTACCACGAAAGCTGGTGTGGCTGCTGGTAATCTAACTTGGGAGTATTTCAGAGCTGCTTTTGTGCGGAAGTTTTTGGGGCCAAAATATGAGGACGCGAGGAAACGGAAGTTCATGTCTTTGGTACAAGGTGATGATAAGTGCTCAACTCACTATCATTTTTTACACCTTTTATGGGCATTAATCACTGAATTTACACTCACTCGGAACAATGAACGTACTTAATGTGATATATTTAGAAGTTATGAGTATAAAGATGATATTTACAGAAAAGGCAAGTTTTACTGCATTTTTATATCTGTGCAGGAGAAACAAGTGTCGCGGCATCAACATGGCCGGGGCAGGACTTGATGCCGAGGCAGCAGCTGAAAGCCAGGAAGCAGTATTGTAGGCGATCGGAAGAGAAAAATCCAAGGGATGTTTCTGGACATGAAGCACATGGATCGGAGCTAGTTAGCATGAGGAAAAGCCGAAGACAAGGCCACGCGGGAAAGCCTCTTAGTTGAATTAAACATGGAAATATTTTATTTATGTACATGACTTGTTCCCTACTCCAAGTTATATTCTACTTAGGAAAGGTTTGCCCTAGGCCAAGCCTATATAAGACCTAGTCGTCCAATGTACTAGGAAAGCCGATTCATAGAGAGTTTACCCTAAAATTCAATGTTTTCTTTCTCTCAAATTATGTTCTAAGCTTTCTTAGGGTTTAGGTAAAGGTTGTTAAGTATTTGTGAGATGAGATTGTACTTTGTCTTTGTTTCAATGCAATAAAACTATCAAGGTTTGCTTATCCTTTGCTATTCTTTGTTCTTGCATTCAAGCTCGGGAGTGAAGTTTGTGAGTAATCCATTTATTTAGACTCGGGAGAGTTAGATTCATGGAAGGGATAAGTACGGTGTTTCAATCGCGAAATACTAACTCGGCCTAGGGATAGGTTAAGAGTTTCAGCGGCTAAAAGAAGTGTGAGATTGGTTGGTGAGTATAATTGATTCACGCCGGGAGGTATCATCAAGGACTAGTCATCAATAGTACTTCGACTTAGGGATAAGCGGAGTCATCCAAGGACACTTTGCCGAACTTTGGTAAAGTCCAACCACGAGCAAGGGATTGCCGCGGCGGACAGTATCGTCGCTGCCAAGACAGTAATCTGCAGTGCTGTCGGGGCAGTGATATACAATTGCATTGGACAAAGACAAGTCAATCAAATCCACAATACAACGCAACTGGATCTTGACCTCTCTCTATTAATCAGACTTCATCTTTATTCTTAGTTTGTTTTATTTGAATTTATTTAGTTCCATCAAAACCACAATTACCTGTGTTTTTATTTTATTTCTTTTTACAAAACAAGAAGACGAAGAAGGCATATTAAGTATACCAATCCCTGTGGAGACGATATACGATAATACTTATCACTTTATTACTCGCTATATGTTCACTTGCACTAATTGTGCACTTTTAACACGCGACAGGTGCGATGACAGTGGCAGAGTATAAGGTTCAATTTGTTAGGATGAGTCACTATGCCCCTGGGTTGGTCCCTACTGATCGGAAGAGATGTGATAGGTTCCTGTATGGGTTGGATTCTGAGATTAAGACATACATGTTGGTTGCTGAGTACACTGAGTTCGATGTGCTGGTTAATAGGGCCAAGGATGTCGAGGAGTCCCTGAGGGAGGCTAGGAAGTCTTCCGATGTTGGTAAGAAGCCTACGGAGGCTAATGCTCAGGGTAAGCAGGGTAAGAAGTTTTAAGATAACCGATACAGAGCTGACCGACGCCGAGGTGATTTTGGACGCGGTGGTCTTGCTCAGCAGTATGGTAGAGGTGGTGATGATGTCCCAGATTGTAATTTGTGCTCTAGGCGCCATATAGGAGAGTGTTGGTGGGCCACTGGTGCTTGTATGGGATATGGATCGAAGGATTATATGAGACATGATTGCCCAAGGTTTTCTGGTGAGACTGGTGATCGTGCTGAGACTGTTGTGATGCTTGGTAGAGGACGTGGTCGTGGTCGAGGTCCTTTCTAGAGGTAGGGAGACGGGCGAAAGGTTTATGCTCAGCGTGAGACTCGTAATGCCACAGATGTAGTTGTAGGTACCTTTTCTTTGCAAAATGTACCATTGATTTCTTTTATAGATTCGGGATCTACGCATTCTTATGTTTTGAGTGAGCATGCGCATTTGTTGGATATCCCGGTTGAGGTTTTAGATGTAGGTGTGGTGGTTACCAGTTCTTTGGGTGAAACGGTTACGGTTAGGAGGTTGTATAAAAGGTCGACTTGATGGAGTTTCCTTTCCATGGCTTTGAGGTCGATTTGATGGAGTTTCCTTTCCATGGCTTTGATCTTATTTTGGGTGTCGACTGGTTGACAGAGCACCGTGCGGTGGTGGACTTTGAAAAGAAAAGGGTTGTCTTGAGGTTGTTGGATGGTAGTGAGGTTGTGGTGAAGAGTGAATATACCAGATTTTTGTCTAACGTGGTTTCGGCCTTGCAAGCGGAGAAGATGTTGCAACATGGTGGTGCAACATATCTAGCCTATGTGATGAATTTGAGTATAGGAGGTGTTCGGGTGCAAGACATTCGAACAGTGCACGATTTTCCGGAAGTATTTCTTGAGGAGTTGCCAGGATTACCTCCCGGTCGTGATATCGAGTTTAGTATCAAGACTTATGCTGGTACTAACCCGGTGTCTATTTCTCCTTATCGCATGGCACCTAAGGAGTTGAAGGAACTGAAGATGCAGTTTCAAGAGTTGCTTGACCGAGGTTTTATCCGACCGAGCGTATCACCTTGGGGTGCGCCGATGTTGTTTGTGAAAAAGAAGGATGGCACTATGAGAATGTGCATTGATTACCAGCAACTGAATAAGTTGACCATGAAGAATAAGTATCCTTTGCCAAGGATCGACGATCTATTTGATCAGTTTCGAGGTACTAGCGTGTTCTCGAAGATTGATCTACGATCGGGGTATTATCAGTTAAGGGTGAAAGAAGCGGACATGTTGAAAATGGCATTTCGGACAAGGTATGGTCATTATGAGTTTTTGGTGATGCCTTTTGGGTTGACGAATGCCCCTGCAACTTTTATGGACATGATGAACCGAGTGTTTCATGACTACCTGGACCAGTGTGTGGTAGTGTTCATAGATGATATCCTTGTGTATTCATGTACCGAGAAAGATCATGATCGACATTTGCGGATAGTGTTGCAAGTGTTGAACGAGAACCAGTTGTTTGCTAAACTAAGCAAGTTTGAGTTTTGGTTAAGGGAAGTGCTGTTTCTTGGTCATGTGGTGTCAGAAAGGGTATTAGTGTTGATCCGAAAAAGATATAGGTGGTTGTGGGTGGGAAGCAACCAAAGTTGGTGTCTAAGGTTCGGAGTTTTCTAGGTTTGGCTGGTTATTATTGTAGGTTTGTTGAGGGGTTTTCGAGCATTGTTGCTCCTATGACCAAGCTATTGCAAAAGAAGGTTCCTTCTGAATGGAAGGAAAGTCAACAAAAGAGCTTTGAGAAGTTAAAGGAGGTGTTGACTAGTGGTCCAGTGTTGGTTCAACCCGAGTCGGGTAAGGATTTTATGGTCTATAGTGATGTATCTTATGTTGGTCTGTGTGTGTTTTGATGCAAGAGGAGAAAGTTGTGGCGTATGCCTCTAAAAAGTTAAGAGTGTATGAGAAGAATTATCTGACGCATGATTTGGAGCTTGCGGCGGTAGTGTTTGCTTTGAAGATATGGAGACATTATTTGTATGGTAAGAAGTGTACTATATACACGGATCACAAGAGTTTGAAATATCTCATGTTTTAGAAGGATCTAAATCTTAGGCAACGAAGATGGATGGAGTTGCTTAAGGATTATGATTTGTCCATTGAGTATCATCCGGGAAAAGCTAATATGGTGGCGGATGCTTTGAGCCATAAGACAGCAGTGGAGTTGAGGGCGATGTTTGCTAAGTTGAGTATTTCAAAGGAAGGTGGTTTAGTGGCGGAGTTGCAAGTAAAACCTATGTTGGTTGAAATTATAAAAGAGAAGTAGTTGGAGGATGAGACTTTGGTACCTTTTGTGGAGGACATCGCTGAAGGTAGACCGACCGAGTATCATTTTGATGATAATGAGGTTTTATGTTTTAGAGGTCGGATTGTGGTGTCGGATGATGTTGAGTTCAGACAGGCTATCTTGACAAAACCTATGTCACGGTGTATGGTGTGTCAGCGGGTAAAAGCTGAACATTAGTTTCCGGCGGGGTTATTGCAACCGGTTCAAGTTCCAGAATGGAAGTGGGAGAGAGTGACTATGGACTTTGTGATGGGGTTACCGTTAACGCCGTCCAAAAGGATTCTATATGGGTGATTGTTGACAGGCTTACGAAGTGTGCGCACTTCATTGTTGTGCATACAACGCATTCTATGGGTAAGTTAGCGGAGTTGTATGTCTCCGAGGTGGTGAAGTTGCATGGTGTGCCTAAGTCGATCATATCGGATAGAGATCCACGTTTTACCTCTAAGTTTTGGAAGAGTATGCAAGTTGCCTTGGGTACGAGGCTTAGCTTTAGTACAGCTTATCATCCACAGACAGATGGTCAGTCTGAACGTGTTATTCAAACTTTGGAGGATATGTTAAGGTGTTGCATCATTGAGTTTCAAGGTTCATGGGAGAAACAGTTGCCTTTGGTGGAGTTTGCTTACAATAATAGTTTTCAGGCAAGTATACATATGGCACCGTATGAGGCTTTATATGGACGAAGGTGTCGTACACCTTTGTGTTGGAAGGAGGTTGGACAGAAGTATGTTTCTTTGCCGAAAGTGTTGAAAGATACAGATGATATGTTAGTTGCTGGAATTGCATGGTTTAGAATGATATTCATGGCTTGTGAAAGCATGAAAAAGGTTTGAAACATTATGTGGTTATTTGCCTTACATTTGATTAAGCCGTTGAGCATGATTATGGTTCACTTGATGAGCATATTATGAATACATTATGAGTAGCAACTTGACATGCATATTTGAAATAATATTGGCTTAGTGACACTAACTTTAGATACGAATACGAATGACATGTCATTAGGATAAAGTGCATTATAAAATTATGACAATAATGATGATGCCTACACGTAAACAAGGGTGACTATGTTTCCTACTGATAACTCCGTAAAAAGGCTATATTTTAGGCCTTTTTACTTAAGTTATTGAGTGCCCTTAGGATCATATAGGATCATGTAGTTGCATTTAGGGTCATAACATTGCATATAGTCTTTTGGTTATGCCTTGGCATTTTCATATGGTAATAGGTTCTATTTCACGAGAAAGGTAGTTCTTTTTAGTGGTGTTGTGCAGGGAAGCAGAAACGGAAGTTGAGGCAATTTTTCATGGCATTTGTAGAAGGATAGCAAAAGGAAAATGTCATGGCAAAGCTAGAGAACTCCTGGGCTGAGCTAAACGATAAAGAGATATTTTGATAAGAGTGCCAGCTGGTGCTACCACAGCTGCTCGGGACCACTAAAGCCGGCCACAGCCACCTCAGTAGGGGACCACTGCCATATTGCCTGTATGCGAGCCATCTAGGTAAGGGACCACTGTCACCTCTACCAGTCCTGCAGAAATGCCAAGACAAAATGAGGGCAACAATGGACTTTTACACATCTTTTAGGGTTTTTCACCCTCTTTAAAAGACATGGTGACCTACACAAAAAGAGAGGCTTTTTTAGAGGAACAACCAGAAAAGAGAGACCTTTGAGGCGGTCTTTGCGGCGGCGGAAAGCTTCCACCTTTCTCCTCCAAACTCTGGCCAAGGGGACCTCCATTGATAGAGCTCGAAGGGAGTGGTGTGCTAGGCACCCGAGAGGGGCTAGCACACCAAGGCGTCTCATGGTGGTTGAAGAGCCGGCGGCAGTGCACACCGAGGGTGTCTTCTAGTCCTCCTTCCTTGCTTTAATTTGTTTATCTTTTCATGAGGATGATTGTTAGATGTTTAAGATTTATGGGGATGATTTATCTTAACATTTAGCCCCACCATGTAGCTTTGTTTCAGTGGTTGTTTTTATGGATGACTATGTTTTATTTCTATTTAATATATTGCCTACTAAGTGTTTGTATATTTGCTTTGCTCATTGTTGGTAATTATTTAAGCATTGTCCCGTGTTTAGGTACATGTTAGAGCACTCGAGAGAGGCGTAACTATAGATCCTTAGATCATCTGAGAGGAGCTAAGGGAGGATCTACGTGAGCAATGGGTTCTAGACTGAAAATAGGGCCTAGTTGGATCCTAGAGCACTCGAGAGAGGCGTAGGTGAAGGCTTCAACGACTAAAAGGAGTGTGCTTTACCGATAGACTAAGGTGTCATTCGCGTGACAAGCGAAAATACCATGGCATTTTAGAATATCAGGTTCCTATGACTCGAGAGAGCGGGAACACTTTAGAAACCTCTGTCGAGTAGGTATACACCATAGTGGATATATGTTAGGTAGGGGTAAGGGGTAGGAAACCATAGAAGCCACCATCAGGCATTCCCGAGAGAGTTCATCAATAGAGGAGAAGTACAATATATTGTTTAACGAGTTCCTGCATTCTGTTTTTGCTTCCGCATTTACAACTTACTTTCATTGTTTTGCTTGTTACTCAGCGATCTCTCTGCTATTCACTCACACACCATCTCCATACATTCACCTTGCCATCATCATCCATACCATTTTGCCTTGGCATATTTTAGTTGCTTGCATTCTAGAATTGCCATAGCATTTCCATTTTACACCTTCACTGTACATAACCATTTTCTCTTGTTTATATCTTTACCTTTGTTTTCCTTTTTAGTTTGTGACAACCCTTTTTGTCTTGGCAAATTTGACTGCATGCTTTACATAGATCCTTGTGGGAATGATACTCACTCACCCTATTATTACTTGTACGACTGTGTATACTTGCACATATATGTGTGTTCACATACATCATTTATAGCACTACACAGAACACACCAAGTTTTTGGCGCCATTGGTGGGGAACTATCTATCTATCATCTAGAGTAAAGTTTGTCATTTTGTCTTGACATTTTTGTTTTGCTTAGTTTATTTTTGTTAATTCTATTTTACTTGTTTTATTTGTTTTTTCTTTTCAGTGCATGTCCAGACGGTCTACTAACGGACCTCTCTATCCTATAGTGCCTGAAATTGAGCGTTTGTTTCGTCAAAGAAGGCGTACTCAGCGTAGAGACATGGACCCACCACCAGTTCAAGACCCAATAGTTCAAAATGCCGGGGCAAATCAACATGTTGCTGCACCTCGACCGAGAGCTATTAGGGATCATTTAAATCCCATCTTGGATGATCTTAATCCTGGCATCGTGGCACCAGAAATTACAGCTACACATTTCGAGCTTAAGCCAGTTATGTTCAACATGCTTAACTCGATTGGGCAATTTGGAGGAATGGCGCATGAAGATGCAAGGCAACATATCTGGGCATTTTTAGAAGTTTGTGACTCATTCCGTCAACAAGGAGTTCATGAGGATGCGTTGAAGCTCAAGTTATTTCCTTATTCTCTATGTGGTCGAGCAAGGGGATGGTTGAGTGGAGTACCATCCGGATCGATGGAGTCATGGGCTGATCTATGCAAAAGCTTTTTGCTACGGTATAATCCTCCGAATCTCAATACTAAACTTAGAAATTACGTTGCTTCTTTTTGACAAGGTGACGACGATTCGATGTGCGAATGTTGGGATCGATATAAGGGACTGTTGCGCAAGTATACAAATCATGGATTTCAAGATTGGACTCAAGTTGTGATGTTTTACAACGGAGTCAATGCACCAACTAGGATGATGCTAGATGCCTCGGCAAATGGAACTTTGTTAGACAAATCTCCCGATGAGGCATTTAACATTTTTGATAGAATTGCCAACAATGACAATCAATTTCCTTCTACGAGACTTGGAAGGGGGAGGAAGGCACAAGGGACATTTGATCTTGATGTGAAAGACTCATTATCCGCCCAACTCTCAGCTATCACCAACATGTTGAAGAGTGTCGCGTGTCAAAAGTGCACGTTTAGTGCAAGTGGATACATCGAAAGTAATAAGTGATAAGTATTATCGGATTATCGTCTCCTCAGGGACCGGTAGACTTAATATGCTTCCTTCACCTTCTTGTTCTGTAAAAAAGTAAAAACACAAGTGAATTGAGTTGGTTTATCTAAACTAAAATAACTAAATAAAAGTAAAGAGTTGGAATAATAGAGAGAGATGGGTCAGGATCCAGTTGCGTTGTATTGCGGATTTAATTGACTTGTCTCTGCTCAATGCAATCGTATATCACTGCCTCGGCAGCACTGCAGTTTACTGCCTTGGCAGCGACAATACTGTCTGCCGCGGTAATCCCTTGCTCGTGGGTAGACATTACCAAAGTTCGGCAAAGTGCCCTTGGATGACGACGCTTATCCCTAAGTCAGAGTGTTGTTGATGACTAGTCCTTGATAATACCTCCCGGCGTGAACCAATTATACTCACCAACCAATCTCACACTTCTTTTAGCCGTTGAAACTCTTAACCTATCCCTAGGCCGAGTTAGTATTTCGCGATTCAAACACCGTACTTATCCCTTTCGTGAATCTAACTCTCCCGAGCTTAGATAAATAGATGACTCACACTTTCCTCTCCCGAGCTCGAATGCAAGAACAAGGAATAAAAAGGATAAGCAAATCTTGATAATTTTATTGCATTGAATCAAAGACAAAGTACAATCTCCTCTCACATATACTCGACAACCTTCACCTAATCCCTAAGAAGGTTTAGAACATAATGGAGAGGAAGAAGACAAGTATAAAGATCGGCTCTCTCCCTCGGTATTCCGTCTCTAGTACATTGGGTGGCTAGGTCTTTATATAGGCTAGACCTAGGGCAAACCTTTCCTAAGTAGAATACAACTTGGAGTAGGGAACAAGTCAAGTACATAATTAAAATATTTCCAAGTTTGATTCGGCTAAGGGGGCTTTCCCACATGTTCTTTTCTTGGGCTTTTCCTCATGCTAGCCAGCTCCGATCCATGGGCTTTGAGTCTAGACACGTTCCTTGGATTTTTATCTTTCCATCGCCTATAGTCTTGTTTCCTGTCTTTCAGCTACTGCCTCGGCATTAGGTCCTGCCTCAGCCTTGTCGCTGTCGCGGCACTGATTCTTCTGCACAGATATGAAAATGCAGTAAAACGTGCATTTTTCTGTAAATATTATCTATATGAGTATAACTTCTAAATATATCACATTAAGCACATGCATTGGTCCAAGTGGGTGTATATTCGGTGATTAATGCCCATAAAAGGAGTAAAAAGTGATAGTGTGTTGAGCACTTATCACACCCCCAAACTCGAACTATTGCTTGTCCTCAAGCAATGCAAACCATCAATTTGCCGAACTCTACTCTCTCTTGGTCTTACATGTCCATCTATTCTCCCCACCATAAGTAGGCCTATTCTTAAGCCTTAACCATTCGGTTGCCCAAGGGTTTTCCTAGAAACAAACTATAAGAATTGTGAGTGTGTGCGTTTTTATGGACAAGTTGATTAAAGGCTTTCTTAGACAAACTCTAGGTTCAAGACAAGTAGAAATTGGTTAAGTGTTCTCTTCTTTTCAAACACTAAATCTTGAGCCAATTTCGGGCACCTCAAAGACTTGTGTTTTTCTTTTCACTAAATTCCTTCTTTGTTTTTAGTATTCCTTAAAACATACTAGAGCCAATTTCGGGCACCTCTAGCATGAAGAAGAGACTTTCTAGAGCCGGTGGCAGGCACCTCTAGTTACTTTTCCAAAAATCTAAGTCTTTATCACCTAAGTTCATTAAAAGAACTCCTATAATCAACAAGTCCCAAAAGTGTTTAAAGTTCTTCTTATAGTAAGCTTCTAAGTTTTCATCCTTAAGCATCCTAAGGTTAAGCCCTCTTAACAGAACCTAAACATGGTAAGGAGAAAGATTTCTATAGCCTTAAAGAATAAACTAAGGCAATACTGATGATAAGCAGTGCAAAAGTGTAGGCAATTAATTAAAGTAAGGCGGGGAGCATGAAAAATTTAAAAAAATTCACTGGTATACTCCCTTATTGGCAAGGCTGCGGCAGTAGATTGCTGCCTTGGTAGTGAATCTGCACCCCCAAACTCAAACCAAGCATTGTCCTCAATGCTTTATATTTGAAGAAAGACGCGGCAAAACAAAATATGAATATAAGAAACAGCAAATAAAGACAGCGAAAGCAAGTAATATTGTATTAAGGACAACGATTTTAAAGCGACTCCGAAGAGCTGCTTGTAACAATTTTCCTCCTCGGCCTTGCTGCCGAATGCTTTGTCCTTGGTGAATGCGATGGTTGCACTTTTGCTTGCTGTGGCGGTTGGACTCGTGTGGGCGGTGTCCGTTGCATTGGGGCCTCTACCTCTTCTCCTTCTTCTACATCAACCATCTCTTCGGTTAGCATTACATTCGTTCCTCCTCCCATTGTTGTTGCTCCTCCGGTGTGGTAGGTACTTGGGCCGGCGGTAGTGGAGCTTTGGTGCACGTAGGCATCTATCTCGGCTGATAGACTGCCCATGATAATCGGTGATCGGGGTGGAGTGTTGAAAACGACCCTCCGCTTGGATGGCCTTCTGTTGGCAGACGAGGCCGCGACAGAATCCGCTGCCCTGGATAGGCTGGCATCCTGGTAATGGGGCTGAGGGGCTGCATGAAAGAATGACCTTGGTCCTCCTGGGGCTGGTGTAGTCTCGGTGTAAGGGGCGGCTGTGACGAACATGTTGTTGGGAAACTCTGAAAATTATGCTCCTTGGTCCGGGAAAGTGTGCAGCAGCATCTGGGCTAAGGTGCCATTCAAATCCCTTTGGTACTCCATGTACCTTTGTTGTCTAAGGTCCATTGCTGCCATCCGTTGCAAGATCTCCTGGTACGGGTCTGCTGCGGCAGAGGTGTGGGCAGTACCAGGCATGTCTGTCGTGTACTGGACCCCGACAGCAGTATCGACAGTGAACTGCTGCGGCGTTGCTTGGACAGGTTCTGCTTGTGTGATCTGCATGACTTTATGACAGAAGTTCCTGGTCCATCCTCGTCGTGGGGGCGTGTATTCGTCCGTCTCTTCGATGGGCACACCTGCGACAACACATAAACCCGTGATCAAACAAGGGAAATACAATGGTCCCCTATCTTTCTTACCGCACTCGTGAATTTCCCGAAGGATGATCTCTCCAACGTTGATTGTCCTCCTGTTGATGATGGATTGGATAAGCACCAATCTTTTGCGATCCACCGTGCTATTGTGTGACGTGGGGATGAGCCGTCGCTTGACAAAGGTATTCCACATCTTGGCCTCGGGCTTTAGGCTTTGTCGTTTTACGGATCCTCTATGGTTACCGGTTTCCCATGGGGTGTTTGCATAACAAAGATCATCTTTGATGAGCTCGTAGTCCTCGGCAGTGACGTCTTCCATGAATTCGGCATAGATGTCACTGTCAGGAGTGAGGCCGTAGAAATTGTTGATTGTCTCGGCATCTAGCTGGACTGGCCTGCCGCGGCAATGAACAAAGAGGGAGTCTTTGCTGGGCCCGTGCGCATAGAACTCCCGCACGATCGTAGCATTCGCCTGGGCAGGTTGGAGACAGAAAATTTCCAGTTTTGGTACTTATGTTAAGCCAATATGATGCTTGTTGCTTGTGTGGACCGTAGGCTGATGGAAGGTTTATATGGTTACCTTGTATGATTGAGGATATTGAAAAGAGGGTTAGTTAGACGGTGGTGCTATGGAAACTGTTGTGGTTGCTAAGAGTTGATTATCGATCTAAAAAAAAGGAGTTCTCTTTTGAGTTATGTTTTCTGTGAAAGATGAAATAGTATGGTGGTTTGTGCGTTGTTGCTTTAGTGTGAGGGACAAATTTGTTGTTTGTCCAAAGAGGGTAAATGTTTGATTGTCTATTAAGTATCATCCGGGAAAAGCTAACATGGTAACTGATGCTTTGAGTCGTAAGACAACGGTGGAGTTGAGGGCGATGTTTGCTAAGTTGAGTATTTCAAGGGAAGGTGGTTTAGTGGCGGAGTTGCAAGTAAAACCTGTCTTAGTTGAGATGATAAAGGTGAAACAGTTAGAGGACGAGGCTTTGGTGCCTTTTGTGGAAGATGTCGCTGAAGGTAGACTAACTGAATATCATTTTGATGATGATGAGGTTTTTTGTTTTAAAGGTCGGATTGTGGTGCCAAATGGTGTTGAGCTGAGACAAACTATCTTGGTAGAAGCTCATACTAGTCCGTTTGCTATGCATCCGGGTAGTGTGAAGATATACAGGAATCTCAAGAGTGTGTACTTTTGGGTTGGCTTGAAGAAGGATGTGACGGAGTTTGTGTCTTGATGTATGGTGTGTCAGCGGGTGAAAGCTGAACATTAGTTCCCTGCAAGCTTGTTGCAACCGGTTCAAGTTCTGGAGTGGAAGTGGGAGAGAGTGACTATGGATTTTGTGACGGGGTTACGCTTGACGCCGTCCAAAAAGGATTCTATATGGGTGATTGTTGATAGGTTTACGAAGTGTGTACATTTTCTTACCGTGCATACGACGTATTCTATGGATAAGTTAGCGGGGTTGTATGTTTCTGAGGTGGTGAAGTTGCATGATGTGCCTAAGTCGATCATATCGGATAGAAATCCGTTTTTTGCTTCTAAGTTTTGGAAGGGTTTACAAGTTGCTTTGGGTACAAGGCTTAGCTTTAGTACAGCTTATCATCTATAGACGGATGGTCAGTCTGAACATGTTATTCAGACTTTGGAGGATATGTTGAGGTGTTGCCTCATTGAGTTTCAAGGTTCTTGGGAGAAGCAGTTGCCTTTGGTGGAGTTTGCTTACAATAATAGTTATCAGGCAAGTATATAGATGGCACCGTTTGAGGCGTTATATGGGCGTAGGTGTCGTACACCTTTGTGTTGGAAGAAAGTTAGACAGAAATATGTTTACCTCAAGTGTTGAAAGATACGGATGAGAAGGTTAAGCTTATTTGTGCTAAACTCAAGGATGCTTCAGATAGACAGAAGTCTTATGCCGATTTGAAGCGTAGAGAGGTGGAGTATGCTGTCGGTGATAAAGTGTTTCTAAAAGTTTCGTCATGGAAGAAAGTGATGAGGTTTGGACGTAAGGGTAAGTTGAGTCCTCGTTTCATTGGGCCGTATGAGGTGTTGGAGCGTGTTGGTTCTGTTGCTTATCGGTTGAGGTTGCCAGAGGAGTTGAGTAGGATGCATGATGTTTTTCATGTATCAATGCTTTGCAAGTATAGATCGGATCCTTCTCATGTTGTTCCAGTTGAGAAGATTGAGTTAAGAGCGGATATGAGTTATGAGGAAGAACCGGCAAGGATTTTGGATGTAGATACAAAGGTTCTTCTAGAGAAGACCATAGATTTGGTTAAAGTGTTTTGGAGACACCGAGGTGTCGAAGAGGCAACTTGGGAGACAAGGAAAAGTATGGAGGAGCAGTTTCCTCACTTGTTTGCTTCAGGTAAGAATTTCGAGGCCGAAATTTTCTTAAGAGGGGGAGAGTTGTAACATCCCGGTTTTGGGGTTAGTAGTTTGAGTGTTGGTTTCGGGATTCGATTCGGGTCGAATCGGATTCTTAGGGTTCGTTATTTCGGGAAAAATTAAAATAATAATATTTTAATCGAATAAGTAATAATTTTGTGAAATGGTTCTACAAATATTAAAATGGTTTTTTAAAGTTAAAGGAATATTATTTGAACTTTAATTTGATTTTTAATTGGGCTTAATTTTGTGCTAGTGACTAAATTGTAATTTTGGAAAAGTTTTGGGGATTTAATTAGTAATTTTCGGCAATAAGGATTTTTAGTGACTAAATTGGAAAGTAAGCCATACTTAGAATCCTTAGAGGGCCATAAATCCAATTTCTTTTTAATTAAGGATTTATCCACCAAAATTGTTTTTAAATGGTTTTATTTTAGATGATAATTTCATTTTCTTTTGTAACTTCTCATTTTCCCATCTTTTCTCTCAAGATTTTCTCTCATTTTCTCTTCATCTTCTTCTCCAAATTTCTTCAATTACTTGTTGATTTCTTCATCATTTTCTTCAAGATTTATTTCATTTTACTCATCCTTTCATTCTCTACAAAACCTACTCATCAATTTTTGCAAAATCAACATCATTTTCAAGGAAATCAAGGAAGGTTTTCTCATCTTTTTGGTGGAGAAAATCTCTAAGGTAAATTCTGATTTCTAATCTTTTTCGAAGGTTCTTTATTGAAGTTCCCAAGTATTGGCTTGCTAGTTAGCAATTGAGATTTTATTTTGTGTTTTTAATTCAAGATTTATGAGTTTTATGATAGTTTTTGTGAAATCTTTTGAGATCTAAATTGATGTTGGATTTAGGTTGATTTAATTATGATATTAGGTCAATTAAATGATTGATTGAGTCTTGAAATGAGTTAACATCAAATTAATCCCGGAATAATGCAATCAGTGGTGTTTTAAGGTGGTTTTCAGTTGTATTAGGGGCTGTTTTAGGTGTTCTTTTGTTTCTGGAGGTATAAGGATGGTTTGGAAGTGTTTTTGGTTCATAATTGAGGTGGATTAGATGTTAGATTCATTAGGTTTTGGGCTGATGTTGTTTCGGATGCGTTTCGGCTTAGTTTTCGGTCTTTTCGGCTAGGTTTTCGATAGTTTTGTGAAGGTTTAATGTGGCTGCTGTTTTGAGCATGTTGTGATGTGAATATGTTATGCTTTTAATGTTGTAGAAGTAGTGCAAGAAGGTGCATAAGTGGCTGGTGCGTTGGCATTGCCGTCGGAGCATCGGCAAGGGCTCGTTTCGCTTGTCGGTGAGTGATTTCGGATTAAAAGTGTTTCGCAACGGTTCGGTTCTGTTTTGGGGACTATGGAATAGTGTGAAAACTTTCCATAGTTCAAGAGTAAGTAAAGTAAATGATTTTGATGCATTATTATGAGTTTCGGCTATTTTCGGTAATGGCATTTATGATGATGATTTAAAGAGATTTTTTTGGAAATGCGTAAGTATGATTTTGGAATGATGCATGCATGTGTTAATTGTTGAAAATGCATGGTTTATAAAGGCATCCATGGTTTATGAAAACATGAAAAATGAAGTGGAATATGATATGGTTATTTGCCTTACATATGATGGTGCCATTGGGTATGACTTTTGGTTCATTTGTTGAACATATTATGGATGCATTATGAGCAGCAAATTAGCATGCATACTTGAACTTGATATTGGCTTAGTGACACTAACTTTAGATTCGAATACAAATGACATGTCATTAGGATTGAGTGCACTATAAATATTAGGGAAATAAAGGAAAGAAAAATGCCTACACGTAACAAGGGTGACTTTGTGTCCAACCGTGCGTGGTAGAGCCGCCTACACGTAACAAGGGTGACTTTGTGTCCAACCGTGCGTGGTAGAGCATGATAATGGTGACTTCGTGTCATGTCAATGGTGACTTCGTGACATGTCAATGGTGACTTTGTGTCATGACGAGACTAAAGGTCTCTAATCAATGGATCCGCGTATTCGGTGAACTTAAGGTTCACATTAAGTGATCACTAGAAAGCCAATATACAAACATGGAAATATTTGGAACATTGTGCATCATTTTTGAAATGAATTGATAATGCCATGCATACTCAAGGAAAGGTTTTTGATATTATGAACATGAACATGATTTGTTAAGCATGCTTGGTTTTAGAAAGGCATTACAAGTTATGGTTTTAAATTGATGCATTGATGATCATGTTTAGAGCTTCCTCACTAAGCATGTTTTGCTTAAGCTCTCTTTTCATCTTTGCAGAAAAATAGAGACATTTGGGGCTGCATTTGGAGCAAGAGAACCAAGGGGAAAAGACCTCACATTTTTTGTATGATTTGGCAAATAAATCGGGGCTCGGCAATGTGTAAACCTATCCCTTATGAGAGTGTGTTTTGCTTTGGTTAATGACTTGTAATAAGACCTTATTTTGCCTTGATTTTGGATTGATGAATTGTGATATTGTTTTGAATTGGTTGAAGCATGCACATGCATGAATAATCTTGTTTTTAAACATAACATAGGAAACATGCCTATAGATAATTTTGGGGTCTTGGATGTTGGTAATTGTATGTATTCAGTTGTTCATTATGTTTAAGAATTATGCATATAGTTGATGGTGATTAATGGTTGTGTCCTGAGTCGGTTGAATTCACTTGGTGTGACGGAATTTTTAGGTTCCAGGCACAAAGTTTCGAAACCTTAGGGAAGGTTTCGAAACCTTTGACAAATATTTTCGAAACCTTCAGGAAGGTTTCGAAACCTTGCGGGAAATTTTGATTCTGGACCCTTACTGGACGCAAAAAGTTTTGAAACCTTCGGGGAAGTTTCGAAACCTTTTACATAAAGTTTTGAAACCTCTAAGGAAGGTTTTGAAACCTTTGGCTTCTAGGAAATGGAAGTTGCTGGAAATTGCATTTTAGTCCCGGATATACTTCCTTGATTCATTAGGGCATCTACAGATGTTATTTTGAGCTGAATTTTCTCATGGATCTATAAAGTTGATTAAATTTCAAGATGGATAACTTAATTTTGACGAAGTCCTCATAATTTGTAAGATTTACATTTTGGTCCCTAGATTAGAGAAACATGCAATTGATGATGTTAGAATGCTCCGTTTGTTTTGAGATTTACCGTGAGGGATACTTGTATGCTTAATTAAACTTTGATGGAAAGAATTTCTACTTTGTCATTAGAACGTAGAAGTTTTACGTTTTAGTCCTTAATTTACTTAAGTGTTTAATCAAATGCTTGTTTGTGATCGGATTGCTTCCGTTAATGCTCTGTATGAGATCAAGACATTTAGGAACATAATCAAGCATGCATCTAAAAAATATATATCAGTTTCAGGGTTGTTTATCGAATCGGACCTTCACGGGTTTGGTTCGATATTCCCCGTGTAACCCGTTAGTGCTAGTTTCGTATAGGCCGGGCTAAGGAGGTTACATTCTCTCCCTTTGGCCCCAATTGTGAATCGGTTGCGGGCCACTCCTTTTTGCTGTATGTTCATCCACATTGGGCTTAATCTTTTTGCCGAATATCCTACCGAGAAGACTGCCCAGGTAGGATATTTTATTATCTACTGTGTGGATGGCCTTGCACTCCTCTGGATCATCATATTTTTTTTAAGTTGTGGAATGCGTTGAGTTTGACTTGTTGATCATTGACCCGCATCGTTAACTCTCCTTTTTCCACGTCAATTAGGGTGCGTCCAGTTGGAAGGAAAGGTCTCCCAAGGATGATCGGTGCATTGTCATCTGCTTCACAATCAAGGACAAGAAAGTCAGCAGGAAAAATAAACTTATCTACTCTTACCAGTATGTCCTCGATTTTGCCTTCAGGTTGCACATAGGATCGATCCGCTAGTTGGAGCATAACTGTTGTAGGTTTTGCCCTTCCAATTCCAAGCTTTTGAAAGATTGATTTGGGCATGAGATTTATGCTCGCTCCAAGGTCGCATAGGGTCTTACCTTCATAATTCTTACCTATCGCACAAGGTATGATAAAGCAACCAGGATCTTTTAACTTTGGTGGCATACGGTTATGCAGCATTGCCATGCATCCCTCGGTAGCAGCCACTGTCTCAAACTCACCTATTCGTTTTCTCTTTGACACCATGTCCTTTAGGAACTTGGCATAGTTAGGCATTTGTTCAATAGCTTCAACGAACGGTATGTTGATGTGGACTTGCTTCAAGATGTCGAGGAACTTCTTGAATTGCTGGTCTTGATTTTGCTTTTTCAACCTTTGTGGGAAAGGTGGTGGTGGTCTCATCTCATCCAGGGTTTCTTTAGTTTCAAATTTGATACCTGGCACCACTAGAGTTGTTGCTGCCTCGGCAGGCTGCTCAGGAGCTGTAGTGCTTTCTGCCGGGGCAGTGTCATCAGCTTCAGTTTGCTCAGCCTCTTCTCTTGCTCGATCCACTGATTGAATTTGGCTCTCTGGGATCTTTTCCTTCATCTGTAGACCACTCCTAGTAGTGATTGCTTTGCACTGTTCATGGCCCATTACCTTAGCAACTTTAGTATTGCTAGGTAGTCCTCCTTGTGGTCTAGTGTTTATGCTTTGAGCAAACAGCCCAACCTGAGTTTCCAGCGTTTTAATGGCTGCTTCTTGATTTTGCAACCTTATCTCAGTTCTATTCATGAAGGCATCTGTCCTCTTGATGAAATTACTATTCTCTGCCATGTATGACTCAGTTTTCATCATGAAGGCCTTTAGCGTGTTCTCCAATGAATTTACCGGTTGCTGCTGGGCTTGCTGCTGCGGCAGTGACTGCTGGGCTTGCTGCTGCGGCATCGGTTGCTGAAATCCCGAAGGTTGGGTGATTGGGTTTAAGGCATTGTTAGGGTTGCTCCATGATAGGTTTGGATGCCTTTTCCATGAGGGTTGTATGTGTTGGACATGATATTGTTGCGGTTGTAGTTCCCAACATACATACCGGTTTCTTGATTCATGCAATCAGAGGAACTGTGGTTACCTCCACATAAGTCACAATATGAATCAATTACCTTGACCTCACGGGTATTTTGTTGTAACTTTAGGTTTTGCACCATCTTGGTAAGAGAGGCCAATTGTGCTGCCACTGAACTTGATATGTCTAATTCATTTACCGTGGCTTGGCATCTTACTCCTCCTCGCCTAGATGTAGGAAACTGAAAGTCATTCTTTGCGAGTTTATTCAATATCTCAATAGCTTCCTCAGGTGCTTTATCCAGGAGTGTTCTGTTTGCCGAGGCATCTAACATCATTCTTGTCGGGGCATTCGTGGCATTGTAGAACAAAGTCACTTGTGTCCCTAGGGGGAATCCATGCAAAGGACACTTGTGTAGTAAATCTCTATAGTGCTCCCATGCCTCGTACATTGGTTCGTCATCAGCCTGTCGAAAAGAAGTGATTTCATTACGAATTATATCGTATAAGTTTGTAGGATTAAAACGGTTAATAAAATCACGACAAAGTTCACTCCAGGAACCAATAGATCCTGTTGGAATGCTATTTAACCAAGCTTTCGCCCTATCCCTGAATGAATAGGGGAATAACTTTAATCGCAAGACATCTTCATGGACTCCTTGGATTTTGAAAGAGTTGCAAATTTGCATGAAGGACTTGAGGTGCTGCCTTGCGTCTTCAGTTGCAGACCCACCAAATTGTCCAATTGTATTTAACATATTGAACATAACAGGTTTTAGTTCAAAATGGGCTGCTTCAATCTCCGGTGTGAAAACTCCAAGGTTTAATCCATTTAAGTCCTCCAAGAAGTTTCTGACATTGAGCTGCCGCGGCCCAGGTGGCGGCAGAAATCCTCCATTACCGGCAGGTAAATTTTGTCCTGCCGGGTGATCTTCCATGGCTCCTTGGATCTGCCTCCTCAACCTTTGCCTTGTTCTTTCGATCTCTGGATCTAACTCGTACAAGGGGTTGGTTGGATTGGCCCTGGTCATACACCACGGTAAACAAAAGTAAAATAAAAATAAACAAGAAAATAAAAAAACAAAATTTAGTTGCCAGTCCCCGGCAATGGCGCCAAAAACTTGTCGCGTGTCAAAAGTGCGCGTTTAGTGCAAGTGGACACATCGAAAGTAATAAGTGATAAGTATTATCGGATTATCGTCTCCTCAGGGACCGGTAGACTTAATATGCTTCCTTCACCTTCTTGTTCTGTAGAAAAGTAAAAACACAAGTGAATTGAGTTGGTTTATCTAAACTAAAATAACTAAATAAAAGTAAAGAGTTAGAATAATAGAGAGAGAAGGGTCAGGATCCATTTGCGTTGTATTGCGGATTTGATTGACTTGTCTCTGCTCAATGCAATCGTATATCACTGCCTCGGCAGCACTGTAGTTTACTGCCTTGGCAGTTACAATACTGTCTGCCGCGGCAATCCCTTGCTCGTGGGTAGACTTTACCAAAGTTCGGTAAAGTGTCCTTGGATGACTCCGCTTATCCCTAAGTCAAAGTGCTGTTGATGACTAGTCCTTGATAATACCTCCCGGCGTGAACCAATTATACTCACCAACCAATCTCACACTTCTTTTAGCCGCTGAAACTTTTAACCTATCCCTAGGCCGAGTTAGTATTTCGCGATTGAAACACCGTACTTATCCCTTTCGTGAATCTAACTCTCCCGAGCTTAGATAAATGGATGACTCACACTCTCCTCTCCTGAGCTCGAATGCAAGAACAAGGAATAAAAAAGGATAAGCAAACCTTGATAATTTTGTTGCATTGAATCAAAGACAAAGTACAATCTCCTCTCACATATACTCGACAACCTTCACCTAATCCCTAAGAAGGTTTAGAACATAATGGAGACGAAGAAGACAAGTATAAAGATCGACTCTCTCCCTCGGTATTCCGTCTCTGGTACATTGGGTGGCTAGGTCTTTATATAGGCTAGACCTAGGGCAAACCTTTCCTAAGTAGAATACAACTTGGAGTAGGGAACAAGTCAAGTACATAATTAAAATATTTCCAAGTTTGATTCGGCTAAGGGGGCTTTCCCGCGTGGTGTTTTCTCAGGCTTTTCCTCATGCTATCTAGCTCTGACCCATGGGCTTTGAGTCCAGACATGTTCCTTGGATTTTTATCTTTCCATCGCCTACAGTCTTGCTTCCTGTCTTTCTGCTGCTGCCTCAGTATCAGGTCCTGCCTCGGCCTTGTCGCTGCCGCGGCACTGGTTCTCCTGCACAGATATGAAAATGCAGTAAAACATGCCTTTTTCTGTAAATATTATCTATATGAGTATAACTTCTAAATATATCACATTAAGCATATGTATTGGTCCAAGTGGGTGTATATTCGGTGATTAATGCCCATAAAAGGAGTAAAAAGTGATAGTGTGTTGAGCACTTATCAAAGAGAATTCAACGTTCCAATAAAGTAAAGGAAGTAAAGATGGCCAGTTCAGCATGTCTATTATGTCATGGCAATCATCACGAGAGTGAGTGCCCAGGAAGCCATGAAACAGCCAACTATGTGAGCAATTTCAACCGAAGCAACAACAATCCCTACTCGAACACCTATAATCGAGGATGGAGACAGCATCCGAATTTTTCATGGGGAAACCAAGGACCCAACAATCCTAATCCCCAAGCGCGAAACCAAAATCAGCATGAGCCCCAGAATTTTCAACCGAATATGCCCTAGCATAATCAGAGCAAGGGGGATGCATCATCATCTAATACCAGTTCTTCGGAGGCAACTATGCAAGATTTTATTCTAAGTACCAAGACGATGCTTCAAGAGCATACAACTGCCATCAAGAACCAAGTTACTCTACTGCAAAGCCACAGTGCTTCATTGCGAAATCTGGAGAGTCAGGTTGGCCAAATTGCCACGACATTGCAAGAACGTCAGCCTGGACGTTTGCCGAGTGATACTGAAGTCACTAAGCCGCATGGTAAAGAGCATTGTAGCGCGATCACACTCAGAAGTGGTACTCAACGTAATCAGCAAGATAAGTTTGGGGGGAAGAAGTCTGATGATTCCCTACCAAAACCTGTACAAGAAGAAATGTCTGAGCAAAATCTCGAGGGAAAGGACCAGGAGGAAGGTTTGACAAAGGAACCTACCGATGGAGCGAGCAAAAATGCCATGGCAAAACCAGTTCCTACATCACCTGTGGAAGAAGTTAGACCCCCACCACCCTTTCCCCAGAGGCTGAAGAAGCACAATGATGAAGTTCAATTTAAGAAGTTTGTGGACAAGTTGGATCAGCTATATATAAATGTCCCACTATTGGAGGCAATTGACTAGATGCCCACCTACGCTAAATTTTTGAAGGAGATAGTCACGAAGAAGCGTAAAGTGGAGAAGTTCGAGACAATTGCCACGGCAAAAGAATATTGCTCTGCTTTGAGTAATCTACCATCAAAGAAGAAGGATCCAGGCAGCTTCATTATTCCTTGTGCCATTGGAGAAAAGTTTTTTGGGAAAGCACTCTGTGATCTTGGATCGAGTGTAAATCTGATGCCCAAGTCAATTTTCGTGAAGCTTGGCATGGGAAATGTGAGGCCCACATCCGTCATATTGCAGCTAGCCGATCGTTCCCATGTGAGACCCAAGGGGAAGATCGAAGATGTCATAGTGAGGGTGGACAAGTTCGTTTTTCCAGCCGACTTCCTCATACTTGATTGCGAGGCTGATGCTAATACACCCATCATCTTATGGATGCCTTTCCTAGCAACCGGTCGCATTCTCATTGATTGTGAGAAGGGTGAGCTTACAATGCGAGTAGCAAATCAAAGATTGACCGTGAACATCAACAATTCTCTCAAGTACATGGATGATTCTGAAGAATGCGAGAGCATTTTGGAAGCAGATTATGAGCAATCTACAGAATCTGAACAATTTTGCCACAACAATTTCGTGCAACTGGATGAGTATGAGGAGCTCGCGAATGAAGAAGAGGAAGAAGCTAGTGAACCTTCATTGGAGGAGCATCAATCTAGTCTGCTGATAGCTAGAAGCAATTCAAGCTGTGAACCTGTTGATTTCGAGGAATTCAGTCCTCCTAAGCCTTCATTACTCGATGCACCGAAGCTGGAACTAAAAACTTTTCCACAACATTTGAAATATGCTTATCTGGGTAAAGACGAGACCCTGCCTGATATTATTTCTGCGAACTTAAACGTTGATCAAGAGAGGAGTCTACTTGTTATTTTGTCCCAGCATAAACGAGCAATAGGATGGACCATGGCAGACTTAAAGGGAATTAATCCTACCATCTGTATGCATAAGATACTTCTGCAAGAATGTCATGGCAAATCCGTTGAGCCACAGCGTAGACTCAACCCCATCATGATGCAAGTTGTTATGAAGGAGATTCTTAAATGGCTTGATGCTGGAGTAATTTACCCAATATCGAACAGTTCATGGGTAAGCCCAGTTCAGTGTGTACCAAAGAAAGGAGGCACGACCGTGGTGACCAATGAGGACAATGAGCTATTGCCGATGCGAGTAGTGACCGGATGGAGGATTTGTATGGACAATGAGCTATTGCCAAGGTACTTAAGGATGAAAACTTAGAAGCTTACGATAGGAAGAATTTTAAACACTTTTGGGACTTGTTGGATTAGAGGAATTCTTTTAATGAACTTAGGTGATAAAAACTTAGATTTTTGGGAAGGTAACTAGAGGTGCCTATCACCGGCTCTAGAAAGGACTCTTCTTCATGCTAGAGGTGCCCGAAATTGGCTCTAGTATGTTTTAAGGAATATCAAAAAGAAAGAAGGAATTAGTGAAGGAAAAACACAATCCTTGAGGTGCCCGAAATTGGCTCAAGAATTGGTGGTTTAAAAAAGGAGAGAACACTTAACCAAATTCTACTTGTCTTGAACTTAGAGTTTATCTAAGAAAGCCTTTAATCAAACTTGTCCACAAAAACGCACACACTCACCAAATCTTATAGTTTGTTTCTAGGTAAACCCTTGGGTAACCGAAGGGTTAAGTCTAAAGAATAGGCCTAGCTATGGTGGGGAGAATAGATGGACAAGTAAGACCAAGAGAGAATAGAGTTCGGCAAATTGATGGTTTGCGCTGCTTGAGGACAAGCAATAGTTCGAGTTTGGGGGTGTGATAAATGCTCAACTCACTATCACTTTTTACACCTTTTATTGACATTAATCACCGAATTTACACCCACTCGGACCAATACATGTACTTAATGTGATATATTTAGAAGTTATGCTTATAGAGATAATATTTACAGAAAATGTACGTTTTACTGCATTTTTATATCTGTGTAGGAGAACCGGTGCCGCGGCATCGACAAGGCCAAAGCAGGACCTGATGCCGAGGCAGCAGCTGAGAGCCAGGAAGCAAGACTGTAGGCGATTGGAAGATAAAAATACAAGGGACGTTTCTGGACTTAAAGCACATGGATCGGAGCTGGCTAGCATGAGGAAAAGCCCAACACAAGGCCATGCGGGAAATCCCCTTAGTCGAATTTAAACTTGGAAATATTTTAATTATGTACATGACTTGTTCCCTACTCCAAGTTGTATTCTACTTAGGAAAGGTTTGCCCTAGGTCTAGCCTATATAAAGACCTAGCCGTCTCCAATGTAAGATACGGAATACCTAGGGAGAGAGAGACGACTCATAACTTGTGTTCTTTCTCTCAATTATGTTCTAAGCTTCCTTAGGGTTTAGGTGAAGGTTGTTAGTATTTTTTAGAGGATATTGTACTTTGTCTTTGTTTCAATGCAATAAAATTATTAAGGTTTGCTTATCCTTTGTTATTCCTTGTTCTTGCATTCAAGCTCGGGAGAGAAGTTTTTGAGTAATCCATTTATCTAGACTCGGGAGAGTTAGATTCACGAAAGGGATAAGTACGGTGTTTCAATCGCGAAATACTAACTCGGCCTAGGGATAGGTTAAGAGTTTCAACGGCTAAAAGAAGTGTGAGATTGGTTGGTGAGTATATTTGGTTCACGACGGGAGGTATCATCAAGGACTAGTCATCAACAGTACTTCGACTTAGGGATAAGCGGAGTCATCCAAGGACAATTTGCCGAACTTTGGTAAAATCCACCCACGAGCAAGGGATTGCCGCGGCGGACAGTATTATCACTGCCAAGGCAGTAATCTGTAGTACTGCCGACGCAGAGATATACGATTGCATTGGGCAGAGACAAGTCAATCAAATCCACAATACAACGCAACTGGATCCTGACCTATCTCTCTTTAATATTCAATTTTCTTTATTTTACTTAGTTGTTTTATTTTAGTTCCATTACAACCCAAACTACTTGTGTTTTTTATTTCTTTCTACAGAACAAGAAGACGAAGAAGACATATTGAGTCTACCAATCCCTGTGGAGACGATAATCCGATAAATACTTATCACTTATTACTTTCGATGTGTCCACTTGCACTAAACGCGCACTTTTGACACGCGACAGGGAACTTGTGAACCAAGTGGGGGAACAACTCTGCAAGATAATCTTGGACGACTTAATCCCTTTTCTTAGTGTAATTGAAGAATTCTTTCAATTCGTTCGTTAAGTTGTCCACTTTCGCCATGGCATTCCTGGAAAGCTCCAACACATCATCCCATTGGGTTGAAGCCTTCCCTCTTGTAGTCACAGCATGTGATATTGTCAGTTTCTCCTCAGCATTGCCCATCAAGGTAAAAATTTTCTCAACGGTGAGACCCTTTATCCCTTCAAGGATTTCATCAAAATCATTCTCCGTCACTTGCTTCTTCCGGTACAAATCCGTGATCAAGTTGAGGAAAATAAGGGGGCTCTTCGGGCTGTTCAAGCAGGCATGAGTTTCTTGCACAATGATCCTTCCCACATCCATTGAGAATCCAAAGAGAATATAATGTAAGAGCATTAATCGATTCAGACTTACGATTGTGTGGTGCGAAGTAGGCATCAATTTGTAGCGCATGAAATGATTCCACACCCTTGCATGTGGGAGAAGGCGTTCACGATTAACGGTCCTCCTAGTAGCTTGTTGTCCATTCCAATCTATCTCAGCCATGCAAAGATCTTCTTTTACTCCTTGGTATGTCTCGTAATCAAGTTATTCTTCTATTCTTGCATGTCTATCCACCTCTTGTGGAATCTTGAAGAAGCGATTTATGGCTATGTTGGAAAAGTGGATATTTTTGCCCCGAACATATACAACTTTCTATTCTAGGCTTTTTATGTTCGCATAAAACTCTCGCACTAAGGTGGAGTTTACCGAACCAGAGTGAGCAACAAACCACTCCCAATAGTGGTGCTTAACCATGTCTAGCACTTTCATCCCGAACTCTTGAACGGAGAGGAGGAAACCAAGCTCGAAAAATACCTTCCTATTCTTCAGAGATTTGAACCTCTCCTATGTCGCATCATCGATGAAAGTGGGAGGAGTTTGTGGTTCGGAGCCTATTGGTCTTGTTCGTACCATTTTGAGCTAAGAAAAAGTAAGAAAGTTTGAAGTTTTTCTTTAATGGCGGAGGGGAGAGTTTTGGGTTATGGAGATGAAAATGGTGAGAAAGAAGATGAGATGAAAGAGAAAAGGAATAAAAAAAGAAAACTTTAAAGGTAAGTGGGGGGTAGGGGTAGAAAACGTGTGATGGGGGTTATAGGATAATGATGACAAAAAATAAAGAGGAGAGAGAATGCTCTTTTTTTAAAAATTTAAAAGAAATAATTTAATAAAAAAGCTCCCCTTTTTTTTCCTTTTTGCCTCCCAAACATTTCAAAGTAGGGTTTCATTCTTTTCTTTTTCTTTCATCTTCAGACGGCAGCCTCCAAGGGTGGATATTCATCCTAAAAACAATAAAATAAAACAAGAAAAGGACTAAGAATAATTAAGCATATAAAAAACTTAAAAACAATTTATTTATGAATAGGAGTAAACTGGAAATGCCATGACATTTCAGTATGTCAGGCATCCTGAAGATATGCAATGTATTTATCACGCATCACATGGGCTCCAGTGTAGATCTTCAGGCGCTGGCCATTGACCTTAAAAATTATCCCATCATCGATGTTCTTGATGTCTACAGCTCCATGGGATACACATGATGTATTTCGAATGGTCCAGACCACCTTGATTTAATCTTCGTAGGGAAGAGTTTCAATCTTGTGTTGAGTAGGATCACTTGTTGGCCAACTTGAATATGTTGTGGCATTTTCATAAGCTTGATGTCTACTATCTTTTGGTTCGCTCCTTGTAGAGTTTGGCATTTTCATAAGCTTGTGCCCTAAATTCCTCCATTTCATTCAACTCTAGAAACCTTCTTTCACCAACTAACTCGACATCAAAGTTGAGCTTCTTAACTACCCAATAGGCTTTATGCTCTATCTCGACCAGGAGGTGACATGCCTTGCCATAGACTAACTTAAAAGGAGACATTCAGAAGGGGTTTTTGAATGCAGTTCGATATGCTCATAACGCTTCATCAAGATTGGGTGACCAATCATTCCTCCTCGGATTTACCACCTTTTCCAAAATTTTCTTGATTTCACGGTTTGAGAACTCGGCTTGCCCATTGGTTTGAGGGTGATATGCTGTGGCAATCTTGTGTCTTACCCTGTATCTCTGTAATGCCTTGGTAATTAACTTATTTTCAAAGTAGATGCCTTCATCGATGATGATAGACCTTAGCGCGCCAAACCTCGTGAATATGTACTTAAGAAGGAAATTAAGTACCGTGTTCGAATCATTCCTTGGCGTCGTAATAGCTTCAACCCACTTAGACACATAGTCCACTACCAAAAGGATGTATAAATCTCCAAATGAAGATGAAAAAGGTCCCATGAAGTCTATGCCCCACACATCAAATAACTCTATCTCCAAAATATTTTGTCGTGGCATTTCATGACGTCTGGAGATATTCCCAGTCCTTTGACATCGATCGCAGGCTTTGTAAAATACCTGCGCATCTTTGAATAAGGTAGGCCAATAAAAACCTTATTGGAGGACCTTAGTAGCAATCCTCGTCCCTCTGAAGTGTCCACCATAGGGGCCTGAGTGGCAGTGATACATAATATCTCTTTGCTCCTCTTCAGGTACACATCTTCGGATAATCTAATAAGCACAACGCTTGAACAGATATGGCTCGTCCCAAAAATAGAATCGTGCGTCATGCCTAAATTTCTTCCTTCCCTAGCTAGTCATATCAAAAGGCAAAACACCACTAACAGAAAATTAATAAGGTCAACGTACCACTGAATTACCGTGACATAAATAATTTTCTCGTCAGGGAATTCATCATCAATATCCAAATTGTCAAGAAATTCTAGGTTAACTTCTAGCCTAGAAAGATGACCAGCAACTTGATTTTCTGTGTCTCCTATCTACCACCTCTAAATCAAATTCTTATAGCAGTAAAATCCATCTGATAAGCCTAGGTTTGACATCCTTTTTAGTCACTAAGTACTTAATAGTTGAGTGATCAGTGTGAACAATGACTTTAGTGCCTATCAAGTATATCCTAAACTTTTCAAATGCAAATACCACAACAAGTAGCTCTTTCTCTATGGTAGTGTAGTTAAGTTGTGCATCATTTAAAGTACTGCTAGAATAATAAATAACGAGAAAAATTTTACCTCAACACTGTCCCAAGACTGCTCCCACGGTGTAATCACTAGTATCGCACATCAGCTCGAACGGTAATGTCGAATCCGGGGGAACAACAATGGGTGTAATGGTAAGGCTTTGCTTTAGCTCTGTGAATGCGCCATGACATTTTTGATCAAACACAAAAGGCTGATTTTGTTGCAACAACATGCACAAGGGCTTGGATATCTTGGAGAAATCCTTGATGAATCTCCTATAGAATCCCGCGTTTCCAAGGAAACTTCTTATGCCCTTGACATTTCTTGGTGGCGGTAACTTCTCCATCACCTCGATCTTAGCTTTGTCCAACTCGATGCCTTTGTCTGAAATTTTATGGCCCAACACAATACCTTTGGTCACCATAAATTGACATTCATATGATCCTAACTAGATTCATCATTTCACATACACTTGTCAAACCTTAGACTTTTTCCATGAATTATTCAAAGGGAGTTATACCATATTTCATTCTCTACTTGCTCAATTATGCATTATATCCTATCATTCATTTGTATGATTTATACTTGTGCATGAATCTACATGAATTTTATTAGTTGCATGATATCACATTGCATGAAGAAATAAGCATGCTACTTCATTCAAGCATGTACATTAGTTAGGTTCATTTAAGTATGTATTGCATTGAATCATTAGTTCATTAATGCATGTAGTTTATTAATAAAGTTAGTGCATTGATCAAGCTAGTTCATTCATTGAATTAGTTAATTAATCAAACTAACTCTTAAATTGTTTTATGCATGTTTTTATAAATAAAGTTTTCCTTTGTGATAAGTAAAGGGAGATAAACAGTCACACCAAATGCAAGAATGAAAGTCAGATTGATCTCCATTTTTGTACTAGATCCGGTATGATTTTACTCTTGAAGTCTTCTTCAACTTTATTCCTAAATATCTTAGCTTTCCAAAGAATTTTGAATCACCCTAATTCGATATCGGAAGCTTGAGATATGATCAATTTACCAAAGACAGTGCAGGCTGGAATTTTTATTACGGGAATTTTATGCAAGGATGATTTGGATGAGTTTGAGCCAAGGAGGAGTCTCTTCATCTTCATCCAAGAGACAAGTCATTGAAGGTCTTCTTTATTCACATATTCAAGTCAATTCAAAGCTGATTTTTATTCATACAAATGAAGACCATCATTATGCAAATAATCAAGGCATTCAAGTCACTTCATCATCCTTGGAGGCTATTTGTAGTCTACATGAAGACAAGCAATGAAGGCCCTCTTAATGCATAATATTATGACATTAAAGAAGGTTAATTATCTTGAGGATCAGCATAGAATTAGAAGAGACACTTCCCTTTTGCTACCAAAGTGTCTACATATATCAAGTGTTTATTTTCACCCCATTTTTCTCCATGAAAGAGCAAGACAAGGGAGCCCAAGAGTCCTTCCACCATTTGTACGAAATTATATGTATATTAAGCCTAAATTAAGTCCAAATTTATCACTAATACCTTGAACATTCATCCACTTAAAGATAGAACAGAAAACAAAGCATTCATTAGCATTCATCACCATAAAGATGATGCATTCATCTCTTGTTGTAAGACTCTTCAATGGTTCCTATGCACAATATAAATAGTAAACTTCCTTCATTTGTACGACACCACTTTTGGACATAAGAAAACTCTTTTGAAAGGTTGCTTTCAGCTTTGTTCTTGCGAGAACTCTATCGGCTTCAAGTTAGGCTTGTAGTCTTCATCCATTTCATCTTATTATCGCGTTGGTTCCTAGCTCCTTATAGCTAGTGGGTCACGTGCCATATTCCTTCACTTCAATTCTTAAAGTTATATTGTTGGTTCCTAGCTTGTTATAGCAAGCGGGTCACAATCCGCCATCCTTACAACTTACAAAATCTATGTCACTTTAACCATCATTTCCATCATCTTTTCACCACTTATTCATTCATTTCATATAATCACCATATCATCACACTTCCATCATTTTTTTAATATTCTTGTTCTTTCTTATGCTTCATGTTTATGCAATTACAACATACTAATTCTTGAGAAATCTATTCTTACTAGAATCATGATCGAGCAACATAATATGACTCGGACCATACTACCGGGTTCATATCAAACATTTCTCCCAATTCAGCACAAGGTCAGCTTCCTCGCATCGCTTCAAGACCTTTGCTAAATTGCCAAGACAATTCTGGAAATTGTCTCTAGAAACAGAAAAATCATCTATGAATATCTCTAGATAATCCTCAACCATATATGAGAAGATAGCTTGCATACAGCGTTGGAAAGTTGTCCGGGAATGACACAATCCAAAAGGCATCCTCCAAAAAGAATAAGTGCCATAAGGACAAGTGAATGTAGTCTTCTCTTGGTCCTCTGGTGCTATGGCTATTTGGTTATAACCTGGATATCCATTCAAGAAATAATAGTAAGCTTTGACCGCCAAGTGATCCAACATTTGGTCGATGAAGGGTAGAGGAAAGTTGTCCTTCTTCGTAGCCTTGTTGAGCTTACGATAGTCCATACAAATCCTCCATCCGACACTATACGCGTCGGCAATAGGTCATTGTCTTCATTACTCACCATGGTTGTGCCTTGATAAGTGCTCAACACACTATCACTTTTTACTCCTTTTATGGGCATTAATTACCAAATATACACCCACTCGGACCAATGCATGCACTCAATGTGATATATTTAGAAGTTATATTCATATAGATAATATTTACAGAAAAAGGCACGTTTTACTGCGTTTTCATATCTGTGCAGGAGAACCAGTGCCGCGGCAGAGACAAGGCCGAGGCAGGACCTGATGCCGAGGCAGCAGCAGAAAGACAGGAAGCAAGATTATAGGCGATGGAAAGACAAAAATCCAAGGAACGTGTCTGGACTTGAAGCCCATGAATCGGAGCTGGCTAGCACAAGGAAAAGCCCAAAGGAAGACCACGCGGGAAAGCCCCTTAGCCGAATATAAACTTGGAAATATATTATTATTATGTACTTGACTTGTTCCCTACTCCAAGTTGTATTCAACTTAGGAAAGGTTTGCCCTAGGTCTAGCCTATATAAGGACCTAGCCACTCAATGTATTAGACACGAAATACCTAGGGAGAGAGCCGACTTCTACTCTTGTTTCTTTCCTCTCCATCATGTTCTAAACCTTCTTAGGGATTAGGTGAAGGTTGTGGAGTATTTGTGAGAGGAGATTGTACTTTGTCTTTCATTCAATGCAATAAAGTTATCAAGGTTTGCTTATCCTTTGTTATTCTTTGTTTTCACAATTGAGCTCGGGAGAGGATATTGTGAATCATCCATTTATCTAAGCTCGGGAGAGTTAGATTCACGAAACGGATAAGTACGGTGTTTCAATCGCGAAATACTAACTCGGCCTAGGGATAGGTTAAGAGTTTCAGCGGTTAAAAGAAGTGTGAGATTGGTTGGTGAGTACAATTGGTTCACGTCGGGAGGTATCATCAAGGACTAGTCATCAACAGCACTCTGACTTAGGGATAAGCGGAGTCATTCAAGGACACTTTGCCGAACTTTGGTAAAGTCTGCCCACGAGCAAGGGATTGCCGCGGCAGATAGTGTTATCGCTGCCCAGGCAGTAAACTGCAGTGCTGCCGAGGCAGAGATATACAATTGCATTGGACAGAGACAAGTCAATCAATTCCACAATACGACACAACTGGATCGTAGCCCATCTCTTTCTAAAGTGCTCCCGCTCTCTCGATTCATAGGAACCTGACAGTCTAAAATGCCACGGCATCTCCTCTCGGTCTCAACAGATTCATCTAGCCTATCGACAAAGCACATTCCTTTTAGTCGTTGAAACCCTCACTTAAGTCTCTCTCGAGCACCTAAGGTCAGATTAGGCTCTAGTTACTACCCAAAGCCCATTGCTCACGTAGATCCTCCCTTAGTTCCTCTCAGACACTAAGTATCTATAGCTAGGTTTCTCTCAAAAAAATAA
This sequence comes from Abelmoschus esculentus, assembly GCA_035048815.1. Classification (NCBI taxonomy): domain Eukaryota; kingdom Viridiplantae; phylum Streptophyta; class Magnoliopsida; order Malvales; family Malvaceae; genus Abelmoschus; species Abelmoschus esculentus. The sequence continues at coordinate 7,671,748 of JAUCBN010000046.1, read as the reverse complement.
CATGCACCTAAACACGGGACACTCTCATGCCTCTTTAAATACTTAAATGATTAACAAAAATGAGCAAAACAAATACACAAACACATATAATGTTATATATTAATAAAAGCAAAGAGTTAATCTTCCACATTAACAACCACCTAAATAAAGCAACACATGGTGGTGTGAATGCTAAAGAGTTAATCATCCAAAACAACATACTTAAACATCCACAATCATCCTCTTAAAATATATGAAAAATAAAGCAAAGGAAGGAGGATAGAAGACACCCTCGGTGTGCACAGTCTGCCCGCTCTTCAACCACCACGGGACGCCTTAGCGTGCTAGCCCCACTCGGATGCCTAGTGCGCCACTCCATTCAAGCTCTATCAATGGAGGACACTTCGATCGGAGTTTGAAGGATAAAGGTGGAAGCTTTCCTCCACCGCAAACAACTCCAAAGGTGCCTTTTTTCTATGTTCAAGCTCCCAAAAAGGCCTCAAAAAAGGTATGTCTTTTATTAGGTCACCATGGCTTAAAAAGGGGGATGAAAATCCTAGGGTTTAGGGAAAATTCCCTTAGCACCCCTGTTCACGTGATGACATTTCTTCCATGGTGACAGTGGTCCCCGACTGTGGTGGTTGTGGCCAGCCTGTATTGGCACCAACTGGCACTCCTCTCAAAATATCTTCTTGTCTTGTAGTGCAACACAAGAGGTCTCCAGATTTGCCACGCCATTTTCCCATCGCTATTCTTCTGCGAATGCCATGACAAATTTCCTCTACTTACCACTTTGCTTTACCTGCACAACATCAACCAAAAGCACGACCTTCCCCTTAAAGTAACACCTATTGCCACACCAAAAATGCCAAGGCATAACTAGAAACTACATGCAATGTTATGATCCTAAATACAAATAAATGTTCATGTATGTATTTAAAGACAATCAATAACTTAAGCAAAAAGGCTTAAAATATAGCCTTTTTGCGGAGTTATCACACCCCCAAAATTAAGCTATTGCTTGTCCTCAAGCAATGAATAGCAGCTAGTAGAGAAGAAATTTCATGACAATGTTCAGGATCAAGGCAAGCATATGGTCAAAGTTTCAACCCTCAGAAAATGTCATGTCATAAACATATAAGACTCAAGGAATTTTCAAGAACGCTATCCTAGGACAAGATCAACTGCGAGTGTGTGTGCGTGATTGTATCCAATCTATGCTTAGTTAACTTAGAAAAATTCTAATGAATGTTCACTATTCTAGCATAACATGTTTACTCATTTAAGCACTATTTTAATGTTCCCCATATATATAATATATTTTTTTACACACTGCTACGAGGGGAGCCAGCCTGTCACATTACCTTCTACTCATGCCATAGATATCATTTATTGAAACACAGTATCCAGGTAATGTCATGGCAAATTAGGAGTGTAGCGTCACCCTGTACCTCTTTTAGTAACTCATATGCGCATGGATATGCCGTGGCATAGCGGAGTATCCCTCTACAATTATTCCCAACTTTAAACTAAAACAACGGGGGCTTTCTATTTACATTTCATTTCATTAAAATATGTCAAGCAATTCAAGTTTCCATTCTATAAAAATTTTCTTTCCTAAGCATGGAGAACATACACTCGTGTGACAATAAAATAAACAAAAGCAATCCAATCCTAAAGTAGATTCTATACAAATACCAAGTCAAGCATATTTAATTCAATCCTTTGCCATAAAAAGAAATTCATCATTGGGCATCACTAACTTTAATCCAATAAACTTGCCCTAAAACTTACGCATTTATCATGGCATTTTTTTACAAATACTGCTATCATACAAAATGAAAATGAAGTGAGGAACGACACCTCCCCCAAACTGGAGGCAGGCATTATCCTCAATTCAACTAAAAAAATGAAAAATAAACTATATGCTATGCAATGAAATGAATGCAGGTTACCTTGGTCTATGTGGGTGGTGCTGGAGCTGTGGCAGCAGTGCGACGTGTGGCTCTTCTTTTCAGCGAGGGCGTGCTTTATAGTGAACCAATTAGAAATGCACGCTTTAAATCCAACAAAATGGTAACGAAATGAGATTAATTCAAATTTTAGGAGTTCAAATATTTAATTATAGGCTTCTGAATATAATTATACAGCTTAATCATAATTTTAGAGCATTTTACTCAGTTAAAATTTCAATAGTTTTACTATAAAGCCCAATAAGAAATGCAAGCTTTAAACCCAACAAAATGGTCACACAATGAGATTAATTCAAATTTTAGGAGTTCAAATATTTAATTATAGGCTTTTGAAATTGATTATACAGCTTAATCTTAATTTTAAAGCATTTTACTCAGTTAAAATTTGAACGACTTACTATAAAGCCCATTTTGAAATGCACGGTTTAAACGCAGTAAAACAATCATAAAATGAGATTAAATTTTTTTATAGGATTTTAACGGTTCAAGTATTTAATTATAGGATTCTAAATATGATTATACAACTTAATCTTAATTTTAGAGCATTTTACTCGGTTAAAATTTCAACAGTTTTATTGTAAAGCCCAATTATAAATACACGCTTTAAACACAACAAAACGGTCACAAAATGAGATTAATTGAAATTTTAGGGGTTCAAATATTTAATTATAGGCTTCTGAATCTGATTATACGCCTTAATCTTAATTTTTGTGCATTTTACTCGGTTAAATTTTAACGGTTTATTAAAATTCGAACGGGTACAACGGGTGGGTTGCTTGCTTCTCTTCTCTCCTTCTCCTTCCTCTCTTACCCCATCCTTCCTCTCTTCTCCCTTTTCGTCTCTTTCTCCTTTTGTTATGGAGAACAAATTTGGTATCTCCTCTACCATGGCCACCGCACCATCATTCACCACTTTTGGAGAGAAGGTTACAAGCAACCAACTATATCATCCATCAATGTCGTCGGAAATCAAGATCAAACAAGACGAATACAAGTATCAGACTCGCAAAGACCCGAGAATCAATCCTTTGAATCAATCACATCTTCTCATCATCTTGGTAAGTTTCTGGCTAGTCTTTATGTTTCATCATTCTTTATTACTTTTTCAATTCCAATCTCTCTTTTGTTGCTATCTTCTTAGGACCACTAGGAATTTTGTTGCAAATATGTTTCTTTTGTTTCCCAGATGGATTCTTGATAATAGAGTTCTAGTTTTATTCAAACTTTTAAAAGTTTGGTTCTTTCCTATCAATCCTGAAAGTTTTCCTATCAGATCTGTTTTCATTGTTATGTTTATTTTTCAATCTTGCAAAACCGACATTTATTTCATCGAATTCTTCTTGTTTCAATCGCTGTTTTTTTTTGTCTTTATCTACATTTGATTTTCGATTATTTTTTCAACTTACATTGATTTGGAGTTCCACAAATACAACTTACTGTGCATCTTGTTGTTTTCTCAAGATTTATATCTTTTTTGTCACCATAGGAGCCATATATACTTATTCTTCCATCACCCTTCAACGGGAACTTACCAACACCATTATTGGTGTATTATATTCAAAATGGTTCAACCCAAAGTGTTTTTCTTGGTGTTTGATTCATCTTGCAATTTCTCGTTTTGCTCTTGGAATGTTGGTTTTGGTGTCTAATATTTGTGTGTATACCATGCTGTCGTTGGAGCCAAGAGTTTGTACAAGGACATTGATGGCCTTCATTAACGAAGACTTTCATGAACATCTTATGAACGATCTTTGGAGTACGTCTCTACACACCAACCGATTTGCTCCCTCGAGTTTGGACTCGGATAGTTTTGTTTCTTTGGTAAGTATTTTCTTTCTATATGACTTTGTTTATTCCTTATTATTCCTTATTAGTGTGCCCATCCTAGAAGAGAATGACTCAAAGTATGCAATCCGAATGGAGAAGGAACTTTTGTTTCTTGGCTTTTTTTTAAGGGTTATTAGCTTCTCACTTGATATATTTGATTACTTTTTTCTTCACAAGGATACTACAATGAATACTAAGTATCTGTTACCTAGTTTTTTATGTAATATCTTTTTTATCTTCTTTGTTAAATCCATGTATATACCACCCTTAAAAAGGGATTTTACCAACACCTTTCATGGTGTACTATTTTCAAACAAGTTTACTTGTTTTATTGTTATCCACTTTCTTGAATTACATTGGATTCAACCAAGAATCAGAGCCTTTGATAAGTGCTCAACTCACTATCACTTTTTACACCTTTTATTGGCATTAATCACCAAATTTACACCCACTCGGACCAATGCATGTACTTAATGTGATATATTTAGAAGTTATGCTTATAGAGATAATATTTACAGAAAAGGCATGTTTTACTGCATTTTTATATCTGTTTAGGAGAACCGGTGCCGCGGCAGCGACAAGGCCGAGGCAGGACCTGATGCCGAGGCAGCAGCTGAGAGCCAGGAAGCAAGACTGTAGGCGATTGGAAGATAAAAATACAAGGGACGTTTCTGGACTTAAAGCACATGGATCGGAGCTGGCTAGCATGAGGAAAAGCCCAACACAAGGCCATGCGGGAAATCCCCTTAGTCGAATTTAAACTTGGAAATATTTTAATTATGTACATGACTTGTTCCCTACTCCAAGTTGTATTCTACTTAGGAAAGGTTTGCCCTAGGTCTAGCCTATATAAAGACCTAGCCGTCTCCAATGTAAGATATGGAATACCTAGGGAGAGAGAGACGACTCATAACTTGTGTTCTTTCTCTCAATTATGTTCTAAGCTTCCTTAGGGTTTAGGTGAAGGTTGTTAGTATTTGTGAGAGGAGATTGTACTTTGTCTTTGTTTCAATGCAATAAAATTATCAAGGTTTGCTTATCCTTTGTTATTCCTTGTTCTTGCATTCAAGCTCGGGAGAGAAGTTTGTGAGTAATCCATTAATCTAGACTCGGGAGAGTTAGATTCACGAAAGGGACAAGTACGGTGTTTCAATCGCGAAATACTAACTCGGCCTAAGGATAGGTTAAGAGTTTCAGCGATTAAAAGAAGTGTGAGATTGGTTGGTGAGTATAATTGGTTCACGCCGGGAGGTATCATCAAGGACTAGTCATCAACAGTACTTCGACTTAGGGATAAGCGGAGTCATCCAAGGACACTTTGCCGAAATTTGGTAAAGTCCACCTACGAGCAAGGGATTGTCGCGGCGGACAGTATTATCGCTGCCAAGGCAGTAATCTGCAGTACTGACGATGCAGAGATATACGATTGCATTGGGCAGAGACAAGTCAATCAAATCCACAATACAACGCAACTGGATCCTGACCTATCTCTCTCTAATATTCAATTTTCTTTGTTTTACTTAGTTGTTTTATTTTAGTTCCATCACAACCCAAACTACTTGTGTTTTTTATTTCTTTCTACAGAACAAGAAGACGAAGAAGACTTATCTAGTCTATCAATCCCTATGGAGACGATAATCCGATAAATACTTATCACTTATTAGTTTCGATGTGTCCACTTGCACTAAATACGCACTTTTGACACGCGACAAGTTTTTGGCGCCGTTGTCGGGGATTGACAACTAAATTTTGTTCTCTTTATTTTCTTGTTCCTTTTTATTTTTATTTTACTTTTGTTCTTCTTGGTGTATGACTAGGGCCAACCCAACCAACCCTTTGTACGAGTTAGATCCAGAGATCGAACAAACAAGGCTAAGGTTGAGTAGACAAATCCAAGAGGCTATGACAGATCACCCGGTAGGACAAAACTTACCTGACAGTAATGGAGGTTTACTGTCGCCACCTGGGCCGCGGCAGCTCAATGTCAGAGACTTCCTGGAAGAGGACTTAAATGGATTAAACCCAGGAGTTGTTACACCGGAGATAGAAGCAGCCCACTTTGAACTGAAACATATCATGTTCAATATGCTTAGCACTATTAGACAGTGTGGTGGTTCTGTAACTGAAGATGCAAGGCAGCACCTCAAGTCCTTCATGGAGATATGCAATTCTTTTAAAATCCAAGGAGTCCATGAAGATGTCTTGCGATTGAAGCTATTCCCTTAGTAACTGAGGGATAGGGCGAAAGCTTGGTTAAATAGCATTCCAGCAGGATCTATTGGATCTTGGAGTGAACTCTGTCGTGATTTTATTACTCGTTTTAACCCTACAAATTTATATGATAGAATTCGTAATGAAATCACTTCTTTTCGACAGACAGATGACGAACCTATGTACGAGGCATGGGAGCGATATAGGGAGTTACTGCACAAGTGTCCTTTGCATGGATTTCCCTTATGGACACAAGTGACCATGTTTTATAATGCCACGAATGCCCCGACAAGGATGATGTTAGATGCCTCGGCAAACGGGACACTCCTTGATAAAGCACCTGAGGAAGCTATTGAAATACTAAACAAACTCGCGAAGAATGATTTTCAATTCCCTACATCTACGCGAGGAGGAGTAAGACGCCAAGCCATGGTGAATGAGCTAGACACATCAAATTTAGTGGCAACACAATTGGCCTCTCTTACAAAGATGGTGCAAAACTTACAATTACAACAAAATACCCGTGAGGTTAAGGTAATTGATTCTTATTGTGACTTATGTGGAGGTAACCACAGTTTCGCTGATTGTATGAATCAAGAAACCGGTATGTATGTTGGAAACTACAACCGCAACAATATGATGTCCAACACATACATCCCCTCATGGAAGAGGCATCCAAATCTATCATGGAGCAATCCAAACAACGCCTTAAACCCAACCACCCAACCTTCAGGATTTCAGCAACTGATGCAACATCTGTCGCAGCAGCAGGTCCAACAACCAATGCCACAGCACAGATACAACAACAACCAGTAAGTTCATTGGAGAACACGCTTAAAGCCTTTATGATGAAAACAGAGTCATACATGGCAGAGAACAGTAATTTCATCAAAAGGACAGATGCTTTTATGAATAGAACTGAGATGAGGTTGCAAAATCAAGAAGCGGCCATTAAAACGCTAGAAACCCAGGTTGGGCAGTTTGCTCAAAACATAAACACTAGACCACAAGGAGGACTACCTAGCAATACTGAAGTTGCTAAGGTAATGGGCCATGAATAGTGTAAGGCAATCACTACTAGGAGTGGTCTACAGCTGAAGGAAAAGATGCTAGCAAGCCAAAATCCATCAGCGAATCTAGCAAAAGAAGAGGCTGAGTAAACTGATTCTGATAACACTGCCCCGGCAGAGAGCACAACAGCTCTTGAACAGCCTGCCGAGACAGCAACAACCCCATTAGTGTCAGGTATTAAATTTCAAACTAAATAAACCCTGGATGAGATGAGACCACCACCACCTTTCCCACAAAGGTTGAAAAAGCAAAAACAGGACCAGCAATTCAAGAAATTCCTTGACATCTTAAAGCAAGTCCACATTAACATACCATTCATAGAGGCAATTGAACAAATGCCCAATTATGCCAAGTTCTTAAAAGATATGGTGTCTAAGAGGAAACGAATAGGTGGGTTTGAAACAGTGGCTGTTACCGAGGGATGCATGGAAATGCTACACAATCGCATGCCACCAAAGTTGAAGGATCCTGGTTGCTTTATCATACCTTGTGCGATAGGTAAAAATTATGAAGGTAAGGCCCTGTGCGACCTTGGAGCAAGCATCAATCTAATGCCCAAATCTGTCTTTCAAAAGCTTGGAATAGGAAGGGCGAAACCTACAACAGTTATGCTCCAACTAGCGGATCGATCCTATGTGCAACCCGAAGGCAAAATCGAGGACATACTGGTAAGAGTCGATAAATTTATTTTTCCTGTTGACTTTCTTGTCCTTGATTGTGAAGCAGATGATAATGCACCGATCATCTTGGGGAGACCTTTCCTTGCAACTGGACACACCTTAATTGATGTGGAAAAAGGAGAGTTGACAATGCGGGTCAATGACCAACAAGTCAAACTCAATGCATTCCACAACTTAAAAAAATATGATGATCCAGAGGAGTGCAAGGCCATCCACACTGTAAACACCAGAATGTCCTACCTCGGCAGTCTGTTCGGCAGGTTATTCGGCAAAAAGATCAAGTTCAAGATGGATGAACACACAGCAAAAGGGAGTGGCCCACAACCGAATTATAATTCTGGCCAAAAAGAGAGAATTATCTTGGGAGATGCATTTGCATGCACTCCACCAGTAACATTATCTCCTCCCTCTTTCCTTATTATTAATATATTATGATTAAGTTTAGTTTATTTTTCAATTTTGTTTTTGCTTTAATTACTTTTCTTTTTGTGTGTTTAATTTTTATTTAGGATAATAAGCAAGAATAAAGCAGAAATAGTTCACAACAGGAACTCTACAAATGCAGAAAACAGTGTCAGAACCGCAGCATAACAGTGTAACGGCTAGTCTGTCGAGATTCCTGCCGCGGCAGAAAAGGAAACGGGAGTAAAGAGTAACGGCTACAAAACGGCTAGTGGATCCAAACGGTCACAAGGTCGAGGCCTATATAAGAAACCCCTTCCTCTTGAACTATTCACTCTTGCTTTCTTGTTTGCTTTAGAATCCTTAACAATCTTGCTCTCACAATATTTTCTGCCCACTCACAATTTTCCCAGATACTTTCCAAGAAAATCTCCAAGAATTCAAATCTCTCACAATCTTGATGGCCACTTACAAGCGATTTGCCCCAACCAATGTTGAAGATCGTTTCAACCGATCTTTCATTGCCCGGCAATTGTGGGAAGAATAAGGTTTTCAACATTCGGATGATGAAACTACGACATCGAGCATTATCTCTTTGACAGAATCAAGTACCAAGATTGGGAAATTTTCTGTCTCCAACCTGCCCAGGCGAACGCGACCATCGTGCCGGAATTCTATGCGCACGGGCCCAGCAAAGATTCTCTCTTTGTTCACTGCCGCGGCAGGCCGGTCTAGTTAGATGCCGACATCATCAACGATTTCTACGGCCTCACTCCGAACAGTGATGTGCACGCTGAATTCATGGAGGATATCACTACTGAGGACTACGAGTTAATCAAAGACGATCTTTGTTACACGAATACTCCATGGGAAACCGGTACCCATAGAGGATCCGTAACAAGGCAGAGCCTAAAGCCCGAGGCCAAGATGTGGAATACCTTTGTCAAGCGACGCCTCATCCCTACATCCCACAACAGCACGGTAGACCGAAAACGATTGGTGCTCATCCAATCGATCATCAACAAAAGGACCATCAACGTTGGAGAAATCATCTTACGTGAAATTCACGAATGCGGTAAGAAAGATAGGGGACCATTGTATTTCCCATGTTTAATCACGAGTTTGTGTGTTGTCGCCGGTGTGCCAATAGAATATACGGACGAATACACTCCCCAAAGGCGAGGATGGACCAGGGACTTTTGTCAGAAAGTCATGCAGATCACGCAAGCGGAGCAAGTCCAAGCAACGCCCCAACAGTTCACTGCTGATACTGCTGTCAGGGCCCAGTACACGACAGACATGCCAGACACTGCCCACACCTCTGCCACAGCAGACCCGTACCAGGAGATTTTGCAAAGGATGACAGCGATGGACCTCAGGCAACAGAGGTACATGGAGTATCAAAGAGATTTCAATGGCACGTTAGCCCAAATGATGCTCCACGCTTTTCCAGATCAAGGGGCACAATTTCCAAAATTTCCCAGCAATATGTTTGTCACAGCTGCCCCTTACACCGAGACTACACCAGCTCCGGGAGGACCAAGGTCGTTCTTCCATGCGGGCCTTCCACCACAGTACCATGCTGCTGGCCAATCCAGTGCAACAGATTCTGCCGTGGCAACATCTGCCAAGCAGAAGACCATCCAAACGGAGGGCAGTCTTCAGCACTCCGACACGATCCCCAATCATCATGGGTAGTCTATCAGTTGAGATAGATGCCTATGTACACCAAAGCTCCACCGCTGCCGGACCGAGTACACACCACACCGGGGGAGCCACGGCAATGGAGGGTGGAATGGACATAATGCTAACCGAAGACATGTCCGATGTGGAAGAAGGAGAAGAGGTGAAGGGCCCAATGCAACGGACACCACCCACAAGAGTCCAACCGCCCCGGCAAGCAAAAGCTCTACCATCGCCCTCACCAAGAACAAAGCAATCGACAGCAAGGCCAAGGAGAAAAATTGTTACAAGCAGCTCTTCGGAGTCTCTTTAATAATTTTGTTCATATAATTCAATATTAATTGTTGTTTGCTTTCTATGTTGCTTATTCCTTTCATATTTTTGTTGCCCGCTATAATCTTCAAATATAAAGCATTGAGGACAATGCTTGGTTTGAGTTTGGGGGTGCAGATTCACTGCCAAGGCATCAATCTACTGCCGAGGCCTTGCAAAAAAGGGAGTATTATTCTAGTGAATTTTTTTTGTGGTTTATTTTCATGCTCCCGCCTTACTTGAATTAACTGCCTACACTTTTGCACTGCTTATCATTAGTATTGCCTTAGTTTATTCTTTAAGGCTATAGAAATCTTTCTCCTTACCATGATTAGGTCATGTTAAGAAGGTTTAACCTTAGGATACTTAAGGATGAAAACTTAGAAGCTTACTATAGGAAGAACTTTACACACTTTTGGGACTTGTTGGATCAGAGGAATTCTTTTAATGAACTTAGGTGATAAAGACTTAGATTTTTGGGAAGGTAACTAGAGGTACCTATCACCGGCTCTAGAAAGGACTCTTCTTCATACTAGAGGTGCCTGAAATTGGCTCTAGTATGCTTTAAGGAATATCAAAAAGAAAGAAATTAGTGAAGGGAAAAACACAATCCTTGAGGTGCCCGAAATTGGCTCAAGAATTGGTGGTTTAGAAAAGTAGAGAACACTTAACCAAATTCTACTTGTCTTGAACTTAGAGTTTATCTAAGAAAGCCTTTAATCAAACTTGTCCACAAAAACGCACACACTCACCAAATCTTATAGTTTGTTTCTAGGTAAACCCTTGGGTAACCGAAGGGTTAAGTCTAAAGAATAGGCCTAGCTATGGTGGGGAGAATAGATGGACAAGTAAGACCAAGAGAGAATAGAGTTCGGCAAATTGATGGTTTGCGCTGCTTGAGGACAAGCAATAGTTCGAGTTTGGGGGTGTGATAAATGCTCAACTCACTATCACTTTTTAAACCTTTTATTGGCATTAATCACCGAATTTACACCCACTCGGACCAATGCATGTACTTAATGTGATATATTTAGAAGTTATGCTTATAGAGATAATATTTACAGAAAATGCACGTTTTACTGCATTTTTATATCTGTGTAGGAGAACCGGTGCCGCGGCAGTGACAAGGCCGAGACAAGACCTAATGCCAAAGCAGCAGCTGAGAGCCAGGAAGCAAGACTGTAGGCGATTGGAAGATAAAAATACAAGGGACGTTTCTGGACTTAAAGCACATGGATCGGAGCTGGCTAGCATGAGGAAAAGCCCAACACAAGGCCACGCGGGAAAGCCCCTTAGTCGAATTTAAACTTGGAAATATTTTAATTATGTACATGACTTGTTCCCTACTCCAAGTTGTATTCTACTTAGGAAAGGTTTGCCCTAGGTCTAGCCTATATAAAGACCTAGCCGTCTCCAATGTAAGATATGGAATACCTAGGGAGAGAGAGACGACTCATAACTTGTGTTCTTTCTCTCAATTATGTTCTAAGCTTCCTTAGGGTTTAGGTGAAGGTTGTTAGTATTTGTGAGAGGAGATTGTACTTTGTCTTTGTTTCAATGCAATAAAATTATCAAGGTTTGCTTATCCTTTGTTATTCCTTGTTCTTGCACTCAAGCCCGGGAGAGAAGTTTGTGAGTAATCCATTTATCTAGACTCGGGAGAGTTAGATTCACGAAAGGGATAAGTACGGTGTTTCAATCGCGAAATACTAACTCGGCCTAGGGATAGGTTAAGAGTTTCAGCGGCTAAAAGAAGTGTGAGATTTGTTGGTGAGTATAATTGGTTTACGCCGGGAGGTATCATCAAGGACTAGTCATCAACTGTACTTTGACTTAGGGATAAGCGGAGTCATCCAAGGACACTTTGCCGAACTTTGGTAAAGTCCACCCACGAGCAAGGGATTACCGCGGCGGACAGTATTATCGCTGCCAAGGCAGTAATCTGCAGTACTGACGAGGCAGAGATATACGATTGCATTGGGCAGAGACAAGTCAATCAAATCCATAATACAACGCAACTGGATCCTGACCTATCTCTCTCTAATATTCAATTTTCTTTATTTTACTTAGTTGTTTTATTTTAGTTCCATCACAACCCAAACTACTTGTGTTTTTTATTTCTTTCTACAGAACAAGAAGACGAAGAAGACATATCGAGTCTATCAATCCCCGTGGAGACGATAATCCGATAAATACTTATCACTTATTACTTTCGATGTGTCCCCTTGCACTAAACGCGCACTTTTGACACGCGACAGCCTTGATGGCTCCCTTTCTAATCTTGACTTAGTCCATCCTTTTCACTCATTATACTTCTTATTTTTATCTTCTATTGCATGGAACATTTATACATCACAATAAGGACTTAACCACTATAAGGAATACAACTCGGTTCCATCCTCCATCTAATGTTCTTTTATACCATGTTCCTCTGATTTTCCTTGTTATTTCCATGTACATACCATCCTTGCAATTGGATCTTACCAACACCTCTCTTGGTATATAACTAAGAATAGGAATCTTGTTGGTCCCATTTCTTTTTTTATTTTTATCACGTTTCCTCCATGAACCAACAAGCAGAATTCTTTTGCAAAAGAATACCACCAACATTAATCTTATCGCCTTTATTCAAAGTTTTGAATTCCTTGGGTTCCTAAGTAGTTGGTTTAGGACTATTGATGCTAGGTTTATTTTTACATTCTTTATAATTCTACCTTGTCTTTTATACCATGTTTGTACTATTAACATCCTTTCTTTTGAGGTAGAATGGATGCACTTAAGACCCAGAATTTTAATAGTTCCATTTTCGCTTTCTTTGTTTTACTCTATTCTATTTGTTGTCGACTTTCCTTCTTTTTGCTATCCATCCTTTACCTACTTCACCATATTGTTTCATTTTTTATTATACCACCCTTGATAGGGATCTTAACTAACACATCTCATTGTGTATTTTCTCATTTATTAAAAATCTACCGAATTAAATCTTTGCACTTTTGTTCCAATAAAAACGCATTGAAAGGGACATGGGTTATCCTCCTTTGCATAGAAGTTGTTGGCCACAACCTTCTAACTTGATACTTAATTCTTAGAAGGGATCATTCATTTTTAATCTTCTTGCCTCCATTGTAAGTAATGTTACTTACCTACTGCTAAACTTTCTAAGTGTCTCTGTTACTCTTGAAGGTTTTATTTCATTCTTCTTTTTCAACTATTGCTTATTTAACCATATTGTTCTCTTTTTTGTTATACTACACTTGTTAGGGATCTTATCAAACACAGCTCGGTGTGTATCTTCTCAATCCCTTAAACTCTACCAAGTCGAAGCTTGGTATATATATATATCCACCCTTGGGTAGGGATCTTTCCAACACCTTTTATGGTGTGTTCTTTTCAAACAAGTCTACTTGTTATTTTAAACTATTTCTCCTAATGAGAAGTCTAGATGATATGGCGTTAAGCTACTTCTTTGAACCTAATTTATCAATACAAAGTATGCATGACCCTGATTTTCCTACCTAGACTCAATCTCATACAAAGACTCCATCACTTGATGATGGAAGTAACTCTAAACGTCTCCGACCTCTCCGGCGGAGGTGTTCAGAGTGTTCCTCCTTATTCCGAGAATACATTAGAATTTCATCGATAAAGACGAGTACAAACTTCTCAAGATGAGGCCGAAATATTCGATTCATAAGGTCCATGAATGTCGCCGGGGCATTGGTTAGCCCAAATGGCATCACCAAGAATTCAAAATGGCCATAACGAGTTCTGAAAGCAGTCTTAGTGACATCTTCTTCTTTTAAACTCATCTGATAGTACCCTGATCGAAGATCAATTCGGGAGAACACCGCAACATTCTTGAGTTGATCAAACAAATCTTCAATTCTAGGCAAAGGGTACTTGTTCTTAATGGTCACCTGATTCATTTGCCGATAGTCAACACAAAGCCTCATTGTTCCATCTTTCTTCTTTACAAACAAAATAGGAGCACCCAAGGGGTGGAGCTAGGATGAATGAATCCTTTATCTTTTAGCTCTTGGAGTTGCTTCTTAAGCTCTTTCAATTCTATCGATGCCATTCTATATGGACCAATCGACACCGGATTGGTCTCAGGTTTGACTTCTATCCCAAATTCCACTTCTCTAATCGGAGGAAGACCAGGAAGTTCCTCTGGGAAAACATCAACAAATTCAGATACCATTGGAATTTTCGGCAATCCGAAATCATATTTATCTTGCAAAACCATAACAACAAAGATCGAAGTTGTCTTCTTATCAATTAGGAGGATTGACTCGTTTCCCAAATCACGAAGATACAATCTTCGATTCTGACAGTCGATCCAAGCTTCATGTTTGGTCAACCAGTCTAACCCCAATATAAGGTCAAAATCACATGATGGTAGTACAAATAGATCAATTCGAAAAGGAATATTTTGAATCATAATCGGAGAATCTTTACAAATGAGGTTAACATTCATTATACCTCCTATTGGGTTGGATACTACAAGACCCCTATCAACATTTTCAGGCTTTAATTTATCTTTTAAAAGCATATAAGAACATACAAAGAAATGAGTGGATCCTAAATCTATTAAGGCATATGCTTAAATTTAATTCAACAGTACCTGCAATAACATCGGGAGACTCTTTCTCTCCTCTACCACGAATGTGGTACACTCTAGTAGGAGCTCGAGATTCATGACGAGGAGGGGCTAACTGATGATCCTTTCCTCTACTCTGATTCCCGAAATGGGCCTGTCTTGGACCCTTCTTTCTATTCTGAGATGGAGGACTTAGATAAGCATGAAACTGAGGTGTGCCTCTATTAGGATTCTAAGGACAATCCCTAATAAAGTGTTCTGATCCACCACATGCATAACACAATTTCATATTGAGTCGGCAAGGGCCCACATGAAACTTCTGACAAAACTGACAGGCATGAGCGTTTCCAGAATTCCCCATACTATGGACAGAGGCAACCGTGGCTGAAGGTCTATTTGTTGGCTGAGGTCTCGGTACATAATGGCTCTTGGACTCATGGTGGTAGGTCGAGGAGCCTTTTTTTGTTGCTTGGCTCTCTTTACATTCCAATTCGGTTTATCCTCTCATTTTCTCTTCTTGTTATTCTTATTTCCACACTTTCTCTTTTCCGAAGCTTTCATTTTGGCTTCGGTAGCAATAGCCCGATTGACTAAAATCTGGAAATCTGTGATTCCCAAAGTTGTAAACATAGGGCTCATCTCATCATTTAGCCCATCAATGAACATCTGACATTTTTGCTTGTCGGTCTTGATATATTCTGCTCCATACTTGCAATACTTACAAAAGTCAGCCACATATTGCTCAATAGGCCTATTAGCCTGCTTCAAGTACAAGAACCATCTTCTTCTTTTAGCCAAATATTGTTCACTGATATACTTTTTCTTGAACACCTCTACAAAGAAGTCCCAAGTAACAAAGTCGGTAGGAGCAGTCAAGATCATAGTTTCCCACCAACTCAAAGCTTCATCAGCTAGAAGCGAGATTGCACATTCAAGCTTATGTTCATCGGAGCATTGCAATTGCTTAGTCAGAATTTGAGTGGTCCTTTCTAACCACTGCTCCGGTTCCTCGAGCTTTTCCTCATTAACACCCGCAAAAGTATTAGCTCGATCTCGAACAAGTTTCTCGATAGGAGCCTTACTCTCTGTAGCAACATTAGGAGTAGTACGATTTTGTCTCAGGTCAGACACTAACTGATCGAACATCCCCTTCGTACTAAGGAGACATTCCCTCTGAACATCTTGTATAACCGGGGTTACCTACTCAGGGGCAGCTTCTATCGGAGGTGGTTTTTGTTCTTGATGAGGATTCGGTTCCATCCTCATATTCTCATTCTCATTAGACAAACCCTCAAGACTTTCATCTTCTAGGGCTAGTCTCATATCAACCATACTACAAAAAGGGTAAACAAAAATCATTCAAATAAGCAAGAACACAAGCAAGTATGGTATACAAAACTCCTAGGTGGTATAGTTCAATCCTATATGATGCATGCACATTCGATTCGGTCCGAGAATCACGTAACCGAAAGCTCTGATACCAATAAAACTATGACACCGTCGCCTCTGGTTAGGAGACGTGAGTGTCGACCGGACTTATAAACTTGTAAATTAAACCAAACCTTGTATTCTTTTTAGAACATTTCATTCATTATGATTCAATTATCAAGTATAACTTGTGTGTTACAAACCCCGAATCCATTTGTACATATCGAAATCGAAGACAATTTAAAACTTTTCTAAACTTATACATATAACCATTTCCAATTTACTAATTTAATTCATTTATTAATTCTAGTCACAATTGAGCTCGATTTAAAACCTTTAACCATATTTTTATTTGTTTAACAATTTTTATTGTGATCTTATTAACCAAACCAATTCAAATCTCAAGCTTGAACTAAAAGTGGCCGGAGGTATCGATACCCCTATATAGAGCTATCGAAACAGGGGTATCGAACCCAATTTCGTTACGGGTCACATATGTTGACTCGTTGACCAAGGTTGAGTAACCTGATTCGATACGGCTATCGAATCGAGGAGCTCACTGGACAATTAGGTATCGATACAGGTATCGAATCGATGATTACACTGGACAACTTGGTATCGAACCAAGAATCGAACCAATTTGCTAATTCCAAGGGGGTATCGATACACATGAGATTGTTATCGATACCCCTGCTCGAATTGGCTGGTTTCTAGCTTCTAAGTCACTTAAATACTATCCAAAAGACTCCAATTTGGTCTCATTTTATCCCTATACCTTAAGGTGCCATTCTAACATGTTTTAGACAACAAGTAACCATTTATCAATTATATTGTCTTTAACCATTAGACCATTCATCCTATCATATACCATCTTATAAACAAGCTAACCTTTATGCCATGCACTTTCATTGTGGCAACTATCATATCCATGTCATGACCCTAAAATTCACAAGTTACCTTACTTAATTTCATGTTTATCATGCCAAGACAAATGCTTACATATCACATGCATACCACAAGACCTACTTGTACAAACCATAATCCAGTCTCAAAAGATATAAGGGTAGCCTAACATGCTCACCATGCCTTATGGCTTACATACCCAATGCTCAAATAAACATATGCTTATACAATTCATAGACCAAATTTCAAAATGCAAAAGCTAGATTAAGCATGAATACTATGCCACCATAAGCTAGGAGTTACAAAAGTTACAAAATACCATACTTGGCTTGCTTGGTGTCCTAGCCCTCGATTGATCTCAATCTAGCTCCTTGGCTCGGTAACCTGTTGTTTTGAGAAGGAGGAAACAAATGGTGGTAAGTAATTTTGAGGTACTTAGTGAGGCAGCCCTAAGTCTAACCAATTTAGAGATTAAACATATAACAAGGTTTACATGCTTCAATTAAGCATTAAATCAAATTCATAACCATATTACCACCAATCATGCAAAGGATAGCAATCAACAAATGTCATGCTTATCAAGTATCATATGTAACATGCTTATCATGTATTTTATGTTTCATGCTTATCATGTATCATAATTATCATGCCACTACCATACAATCAATTTCACAACTAGATGCTCATGTACTAACTAGCATGTTTAAGCACATATGTCTCATTAGCTAATATTCATGTTCAAAGCTTTCATATTCGAAATCATATCAAAGGCTACTTATAGCCATATATTCAATCAAATGCTCTTTAGCAATTCCATAATCAGATGCTCATTAACAATCACATCTTCGAATTCGAATGCTTCATAAGCAAATACATATTCAAATGCTCTTTCCATATTTTAAGTTTAATCTTTCGGATTAATTTCAAATGATACCTTGTTATAGTTAGGATAGGTAAGCGAGTCATCAGAAGTACCACGAAGGCACTGACAGAAGTACCACAAAGGCACTGACAGAAGTACCACAAAGGCACTAACAAAAGATACCCACGGTATCTATAAATGATGACTAACCACTAATCAAAGGTACCCATAGTACCGAACAGAAGTACCGAAGTACTGGGCAAAAGTACCAAAGTACTAACAAATGAGCTCAGACCCTAGGCATGTCGTACTACCTATGATTAACTATCAACCAAGGCTCAATCAAAGTTTCATATTCATTTGATCTTTCAATTTGAATTAACCAAGTTTCTTTATCATAAACAATGTTCATAACATGTTATCAACAAAAGCATTATGTCATGCTATCTTACCAAAAGCATATGTCATGCTATCAAACCAAAAACATTCATGTTATGCTATCTTACCAAAAGCATATATCATTTCCTGGCATACATATCATGTTACCGAACGAATGAATCAAATCAAATCATCGTAAACATGCCTCATGCATGACTCACATACCTGGCATCCGTAGCCGCGTGCCATAACTTACCTCGGCATTTCCGAGCTATGCAAATGTACTAAGCTAGTTTTAACCATCTAGCATATAATTATGTAATCAAAAAAGTCATTTAACATTTAATCCTCCTTCCCTTTTACCAAATATAAGGTTAGTCCAATTTCATGACAAATCAAATAAACAAAGAGGGTGGTTAGGACCTAGGTCCTAACCCTAAAGTTTGCCACACTAACAATTGGTTCCAAGCACTCAAGGGTTGAAGATGGTGATCCCTTTGCCCTTCTTTCTAGCTAGCTCGAGCCTTTGTTCTTCTTCGATGTCCTCTTCTCTTGGATTCTCTAGAAAACCATATTCACATAGCAATTCATTAGGACATATCAAAGTCTCTTAATTCAAATGATTATAGTCTCAACAAATGTAAACATTCACATTTGTTCATTAGGGACAATTTTGCTACCCTTTAAAGAATCGATCACATCTCCTAGTTCCCATGTCCGATTTTAGCTCATTTTACCTATTTGGAAAGCTAAGAAGATCCTATATAAGGATATATCAACCTCACATTTTAATTACAAACCAATCAATACCAGATTTCGTTCGAATCAGACCTGTCCAGATTTGGGACTGCTTGGATAGCCCTTACGAAAAGGCTTATATCTTTCTCTACAAAATTCCGATTGAAGTTCCATAAATTTTCACATAAACTAGATACATTAGATAATTCTACTTAAAATGTTCAGATCTTAAATCCCTCAAATTTGACCTAGGGAATTTTTCAAAGATGGTTACTCAGAATTGCATTTCTAGGCATTTTCGGCTAGTTTTCATTCCATACATTTAATTCCTAATTCTCAACTTTTTTTAATAAATTTCCAGCATTTCAAGTGTGAAATAAACATCTCAAAATCCATTTTACAAAAACTTATAAGATCAAATAACACAAATGTAATATTCACAAAATCCCAATTCCAATCCTCTAACTCATTGTTCATGCTTCAAAGAAACTCATAAAAAAATAAATACTATCTTTAAATTGAGCCTTCTTACAACCTTATTCAACATAAATATATCACAAATATTCAAAAATACAAAAGCTTAAACACCCATAAATTCCGATTATAGAAGGAAAAGCTTACCAAGATCTTTAGATTTGGTTTTCTAGACCAAAGGCCTAACCATGCAAAGCTCTAAAAATCCCCCTTCAATGGCTTCTTTTCAATTCCTCTCAAGCCTCTCTCTCTCACCCTTCTTTCTCTAGTTCACGTGAAATGAAGGAGAAAGAAGGAGAAATGGATTGATTTTGTTTGGTTATTAATTTGGTGTGAAAGGACCATTTTGCCCTTTTAATCATAACTAGACTAAACTTATTACAAAGGGTAGTCTAGGGATTCCTCATAGTTACCATGCAACATTCAAGTTTCTCATTTAATTCAATTAAGACCATTACTCCTAATCCAATTAACACATGATTCATTTTAATTTTCGAATTATTCGAATCATTCTACTAACCCGGTTTTAGGGTGTTACATTATACAACTTAATCTCAATTTTAGAGCATTTTACTCAGTTAAAAATTGAACGGGTTCACTATAAAGACCATTTTGAAATGCACGCTTTAAACACAATAAAACGGTCGTAAAATGAGATTAAAACAAATTTTATGAGTTCAAATATTTAATTATAGGCTTTTGAATCTGATTATACAGCTTAATCTTAATTTTAGAGCAAATTACTCGGTTAATATTTCAACGGTTTTATTGTAAAGCCCAATTAAAAATGCACACTTTAAACCCAACAAAACGATCACAAAATGAGATAAATTCAAATTTTAGGATTTCAAATATTTAATCATAGGCTTTTGAATATGATTATACAGCTTAATCTTAATTTTAGAGCATTTTACTCGGTTAAAATTTCAACGGGTTAACTACAAAGCTCAATTAGAAATGCACGCTTTAAACCTAACAAAACAGTCACAAATGAAATTAATTCAAATTTTAGGAGTTCAAATATTTAATTATAGGCTTATGAATCTGATTATACAGCTTAATATTAATTTTAGAGCATTTTACTCAGTTAAAATTTTAACAGGTTAACTACAAAGCTCAATTAGAAATGCACACTTTAAACCCAACAAAACAGTCACAAATGAAATTAATTCAAATTTTAGCAGTTCAAATATTTAATTATAGGCTTCTGAATCTAATTATACAGCTTAATCTTAATTTTAGAGCATTTTACTCAGTTAAAATTTCAACAGTTTTACTGTAAGGCCCAATAAGAAATGCAAGCTTTAAACCCAAAAGCGGTCACACAATGAAATTAAATCAAATTTTAGGGGTTCAAATTAAATCAATTAATCTGATTACATGCCTTAATCTTAATTTTAGTACATTTTACTTGGTTAAAATTTCAACGGTTTTACTGTAATGCCCAATTAGAAATGAACGCTTTAAACCCAACAATACGGTCACAAAACGAGATTAAATCAAATTTTAGGAGTTCACATATTTAATTATAGGCTTCTGAATCTAATTATACAGCTTATTCTCAATTTTAAAGCATTTTACTCAGTTCAAATTTGAACGAGTTCACTATAAAGCCCAATTAGAAATGCACGCTTTAAACCCAACAAAATAGTCAAAAAATGAGATTAATTCAAATTTTAAGAGTTCAAATATTTAATTATAGGTTTCTAAATCGGATTATATGCCTTAATCTTAATTTTAGATCATTTTACTCGATTAAAATTTTAACGGTTTGACTGTAATGCCCAATTAGAAATGCACTCTTTAAACCCAACAATACTGTAAAAAATGAGATTAATTCAAATTTTAGGATTTCAAATTTTTAATTGTAGGCTTCCGAATCTAATTATACAGCTTAGTCTTAATTTTAGAGCATTTTACTCGGTTAAAATTTCAACGATTTTATTGTAAAGAATAATTAGAAATGCAAGCTTTAAACCCAATAAAAGTGTCACAAAATGGAATTAATTCAAATTTTTGGAGTTCAAATATTCAATTATAGGCTTCTGGATCTTAAAATATAGCTTAATCTTAATTTTAGAGCATTTTACTCAGTTAAAATTTCAATGGTTTTACTGTAAACTCAATTAGAAATGCACGCTTTAAACACAACAAAACGACGACAAAATGAGATTAATTAAAATTTTAGGGGTTCAAATATTTAATTATAGACTTCTAAATCAGATTATATGCCTTAATATTAATTTTAGTACATTTTACTTGGTTAAAATTTCAACGGTTTTACTGTAATGCCCAATTAGAAATGCACGCTTTAAACATAACAAAACGGCCACCAAATGACATTAATTTAAATTTTAAGAGTTCAAATATTTAATTAGAGGCTTCTAAATCTGATTATATAGCTTATTCTTAATTTTAGAGCATTTTACTCGGTCAAAATTTTAACGTTTTACTGTAAAGACCAATTAGAAATGCACGCTTTAAACACAAAAAAAAGTCACAAAATGAGATTAATTAAAATTTTAGTAGATCAAATATTTAATTATAGGCTTCTTAATCTAATTATACAGCTTAACCTCAATTTTAGAGCATTTTACACAGTTAAAATTTGAACGGGTTCACTATAAAGACCAATTAGAAATGCAAGCTTTAAACCCATCAAAAAAGAAATCAAAAAATGAGATTAATTTAAATTTTAAGAGTTCAAATATTTAATTATAGGCTTATGAATCTGATTATATAGCTTTTTCTTAATTTTAGAGCATTTTACTCGGTTAAAATTTCAACGGTTTTATAGTAAAACCGAATTAGAAATGCACGCTTCAAACACAACAAAACGGCCACCAAATGAGATTAATTTAAATTTTAAGAGTTCAAATATTTAATTATAGGCTTCTAAATCTGATTATATAGCTTATTCTTAATTTTAGAGCATTTTACTTGGTTAAAATTTTAACGTTTTACTGTAAAGACCAATTAGAAATGCACGCTTTAAACACAACAAAACGATCACCAAATGAGAATAATTCAAATTTTAGGAGTTCAAATATTTAATTAAAGGCTTCTGAATCTAATTATATAGGTTAATCTTAATTTTAGAGCATTTTACTCGGTTAAAATTTCAACGGTTTTACTTTAAAGACCAATTAAAAATGCACGCTTTAAACACAAAAAACGGTCACAAAATGAGATTAATTAAAATTTTAGGGGTTCAAATATTTAATTATAGGCTTTTGAATCTGATTATACGGCTTAATCTTAATTTAAGAGCATTTTACTCAGTTATAATTTCAACGGTTTTACTATGAAGACCAATTAGAAATGCAAGCATTAAACCCAACAATATGGTCACAAAATGAGATTAATTCAAATTTTAGCAGTTCAAATATTTAATTATAGGCATCTAAATCTAAATATACAGCTTAATCTCAATTTTAGAGCATTTTACACAGTTGAAATTTAAACGGGTTAACTATAAAGCCCAATTAGAAATGCACGCTTTAAACCCAACAAAACAATAAAAAAATAAAATTAATTTAAATTTTAATAGTTCAAATATTTAATTATAGCCTTATGAATCTTATTATATAGCTTATTCTTAACTTTAGAGCATTTTACTCGGTTAAAATTTCAATGGTTTTATAATAAAGCCGAATTAAAAATGCACGCTTTAAACACAACAAAACGGTCACCAAATGAGATTAATTCAAATTTTAGGAGTTCAAATATTTAATTATAGGCTTCTAAATCTGATTATATATCTTAATCTTAATTTTAGAGCATTTTACTCGGTCAAAATTTTAACGTTTTACTGTAAAGACCAATTAGAAATGCACGCTTTAAACATAACAAAATGATCAAAAAATGAGATTAATGAAAATTTTAGGGATTGAAATATTTAATTTTAGGCTTCTGAATCTGATTATATAACTTTTTCTTAATTTTAGAGCATTTTACTAGGTTAAAATTTCAAGAGTTTTACTATAAAGCCCAATTAGAAATGAACGCTATAAATCCAACAATACGGTCACAAAATGAGATTAATTCAAATTTTAGTAGTTCAAATATTTAATTATAGGCTTCTGAATCTAATTATACAGCTTAACCTCAATTTTAGAGCATTTTACACAGTTCAAATTTGAACGGGTTCACTATAAAGCCCAATTAGAAATGCAAGCTTTAAACACATCAAAACAATCAAAAAATGAGATTAATTTAAATTTTAAGATTTCAAATATTTAATTATAGGCTTCTGAATCTGATTATATAGCTTTTTCTTAATTTTAGAGCATTTTACTAGGTTAAAATTTCAACGGTTTTATAGTAAAGCCGAATTAGAAATGCACGCTTTAAACACAACAAAACGGCCACCAAATGAGATTAATTCAAATTTTAGGAGTTCAAAAACTTCATTATAGGCTTCTGAATCTGATTATATAGCTTATTCTTAATTTTAGAGTATTTTACTTGGTTAAAATTTTAACGTTTTACTGTAAAGACCAATTAGAAATGCACGCTTTAAACACAACAAAACGATCACCAAATGAGAATAATTCAAATTTTAGGGGTTCAAATATTTAATTATAGGCTTCTGAATCTGATTATATAACTTTTTCTTAATTTTAGAGCATTTTACTAGGTTAAAATTTTAAGAGTTTTACTGTAAATCCCAATTAGAATTGAACGCTATAAACCCAACAATACGGTCACAAAATGAGATTAATTCAAATTTTAGTAGTTTAAATATTTAATTATAAGCTTCTGAATCTAATTATACAGCTTAACCTCAATTTTAGAGCATTTTACACAGTTCAAATTTGAACGAGTGCACTATAAAGCCCAATTAGAAATGCAAGCTTTAAACCCATCAAAACAATAAAAAAAATGAGATTAATTCAAATTTTAAGAGTTTAAATATTTAATTATAGGTTTCTAAATCGGATTATATGCCTTAATCTTAATTTTAGAGCATTTTACTCGACTAAAATTTTAACGGTTTGATTGTAATGCCCAATTAGAAATGCACGCTTTAAACCCAACAATACTGTCAAAAATGAGATTAATTCAAATTTTTAATTGTAGGCTTCTGAATCTAATTATACAGCTTAATCTTAATTTTAGAGCATTTTACTCGTTTAAAATTTTAACGATTTTACTCTAAAGACCAATTAGAAATGCACGCTTTAAACCTAATAAAAGTGTCACAAAATGAAATTAACTCAAATTTTTGGAGTTCAAATATTTAATTATAGGCTTCTAAATCTGATTATATAGCTTAATCTTAATTTTAGAGCATTTTACTCGGTTAAAATTTCAATGGTTTTATTGTAAAGCCCAATTTGAAATGCATGCTTTAAACACAACAAAACGGTCACAAAATGAGATTAATTAAAATTTTATGGGTTCAAATATTTAATTATAGGCTTCTGAATCTGATTATACGGCTTAATCAAAATTTTAGAGCATTTTACTCAATTATAATTTCAACGGTTTTACTATGAAGCCCAATTAGTAATGCACGCTTTAAACCCAACAAAACGGTCACAAAATGAGGTTAATTTAAATTTCAGGAGTTCAAATATTTAATTATATGCTACAAAATCTGATTATACAGCTTAATCTTAATTTTAGAGCATTTTACTTAGATGAAATTTAAGTGGGTTTACTATAAAGCCCAATTAGAAATGCAAGCTTTAAACCCAACAAAACAATAAAAAAATGAGATTAATTTAAATTTTAAGAGTTCAAATATTTAATTATAGGCTTCTGAATCTGATTATATAGCTTATTCTTTATTTTAGAGCATTTTACTCGGTTAAAATTTCAACGGTTTTATAGTAAAGCCGAATTAAAAATGCACGCTTTAAACACAACAAAACGGTCACCAAATGAGATTAATTCAAATTTTAGGAGTTCAAATATTTAATTATAGGCTTCCGAATCTCATTATATAGCTTAATCTTAATTTTAGAGCATTTTACTCGGTTAAAATTTCAATGGTTTTACTGTAAAGCCCAATTTGAAATGCACGCTGTAAACACAACAATACGGTCACAAAATGTGTTTAATTAAAATTTTAGGGGTTCAAATATTTAATTATAGGCTTCTGAATCTGATTATATAGCTTTTTCTTAATTTTAGAGCATTTTACTAGGTTAAAATTTCAAGAGTTTTACTGTAAAGCCCAATTAGAAATGAACGCTATAAACCCAACAATACGGTCACAAAATGAGATTAATTCAAATTTTAGTAGTTCAAATATTTAATTATAGGCTTCTGAATCTAATTATACAGCTTAACCTCAATTTTAGAGCATTTTACATAGTTCAAATTTGAACGGGTTCACTAAAAAGCCCAATTAGAAATGCAAGCTTTAAACCCATCAAAAAAATCAAAAAATGAGATTAATTTAAATTTTAAGAGTTCAAATATTTAATTATAGGCTTATGAATATGATTATATAGCTTTTTCTTAATTTTAGAGCAATTTACTCGGTTAAAATTTCAACGGTTTTATAGTAAAGCCGAATTAGAAATGCACGCTTTAAACACAACAAAACGGTCACCAAATGAGATTAATTCAAATTTTAGGAGTTCAAATATTTATTTATAGGCTTCTGAATCTGATTATATAGCTCAATCTTAATTTAGAGCATTTTACTCGGTTAAAATTTCAATGGTTTTACTGTAAAGCCCAATTTGAAATGCACGCTTTAAACACAACAAAACGGTCACAAAATGGGATTAATTAAAATTTTAGGGGTTCAAATATTTAATTATAGGCTTTTGAATCTGATTATACGGCTTAATCTTAATTTAAGAGCATTTTACTCAGTTATAATTTCAACGGTTTACTATGAAGACCAATTAGAAATGCACGCTTTAAACCCAACAATACGGTCACAAAATGAGATTAATTCAAATTTTAGCAGTTCAAATTTTTAATTATAGGCTTCTGAATCTAATTATACAGCTTAATCTCAATTTTAGAGCATTTTACAGAGTTGAAATTTAAACGGGATAACTATAAAGCCCAATTAGAAATGAAAGCTTTAAACCCAACAAAACAATAAAAAAATGAGATTAATTTAAATTTTAATAGTCCAAATATTTAATTATAGGATTATGAATTTTATTATATAGCATATTCTTAATTTTAGAGCATTTTTTTTGGTTAAAATTTCAATGGTTTTATTGTAAAGCCGAATTAGAAATGCACGCTTTAAACACAACAAAACGGTCACCAAATGAGATAAATTCAAATTTTAGGAGTTCAAATATTTAATTATAGGCTTCTGAATCTGATTACATAGCTTAATCTTAATTTTAGAGTATTTTACTCGGTTAAAATTTCAATGGTTTTGCTGTAAAGCCCAATTTGAAATGCACGCTTTAAACACAACAAAACAGTCACAAAATGAGATTAATTAAAATTTTAGGGGTTCAAATATTTAATTATCGGCATCTGAATTTGATTATATAGCTTTTTCTTAATTTTAGAGCATTTTACTAGGTTAAAATTTCAAGAGTTTTACTGTAAAGCCCAATTAGAACTGAACACTATAAACCCAACAATACGGTCACAAAATGAGATTAATTCAAATTTTAGTAGTTAAAATATTTAATTATATACTTCTGAATCTAATTATACAGCTTAACCTCAATTTTGGAGTATTTTACA
Organism: Abelmoschus esculentus; assembly: GCA_035048815.1. Taxonomy (NCBI): domain Eukaryota; kingdom Viridiplantae; phylum Streptophyta; class Magnoliopsida; order Malvales; family Malvaceae; genus Abelmoschus; species Abelmoschus esculentus. The sequence goes on along the minus strand of JAUCBN010000046.1, from coordinate 7,644,547 downwards.
CAGTTCAAATTTGAACGTGTTTACTATAATGCCCAATTAGAAATGCAAGCTTTAAACCCAACAAAAAGTAAAAAAATGAGATTAATTTAAATTTTTAGAGTTCAAATATTTAATTAATAGGTTTCTGAATCTGATTATATAGCTTATCCTTAATTTTAGAGTATTTTTCTCGGTTAAAATTTCAACGGTTTTATATTAAAGCCGAATTAGAAATGCACGTTTTAAACACAACAAAACGGTCACCAAATGAGATTAATTCAAATTTTAGGAGTTCAAATATTTAATTATAGGCTTTTGAATCTGATTATATAGCTTAATTTTAATTTTAGAGCATTTTACTCGGTTAAAATTTCAATGGTTTAATGTAAAGCCCAATTTGAAATGTACGCTTTAACACAACAAAACGGTCAAAAAATGAGATTAATTAAAATTTTAGGGTTCAAATATTTAATTATAGGCTTCTAAATTTGATTATATAGCTTAATCTTAATTTTAGAGCATTTTACTCCGTTAAAATTTCAACGGTTTTACTGTAAAGACCAATTAAAAATGCACGCTTTAAACACAAAAAAAAGTTACAAAATGAGATTAATTCAAATTTTAGTTGTTCAAATATTTAATTATAGGCTTCTGAATCTAATTATGCAGCTTAACCTCAATTTTAGAGCATTTTACACAGTTAAAATTTGAACGGGTTCACTATAAAGCCCAATTAGAAATGCAAGCTTTAAACCCATCAAAAAAAATCAAAAAATAAGATTAATTTAAATTTTAAGAGTTCAAATATTTAATTATAGGCTTATGAATCTGATTATATAACTTTTTCTTAATTTTAGAGCATTTTACTCGGTTAAAATTTCAACGGTTTTATAATAAAGATGAATTAGAAATGCACGCTTTAAACACAACAAAACGGCCACCAAATGAGATTAATTTAAATTTTAAGAGTTTAAATATTTAATTATAGGCTTCTAAATCTGATTATATAGCTTATTCTTAATTTTAGAGCATTTTACTCAGTTAAAATTTCAACGGTTTTATTGTAAATCCCAATTAGAAATGCACGCTTTAAACACAACAAAACGGTCACAAAATGGGTTTAATTAAAATTTTAGGGGTTCAATTATTTAATTATAGGCTTTTGAATCTGATTATAAAGCTTAATCTAAATTTTAGAGCATTTTACTCGGTTATAATTTCAACGGTTTTACTATGAATCCCAATTAGAAATGCACGCTTTAAACCCAACAATACAGTCACAAAATGAGATTAATTTAAATTTTAGGAGTTCAAATATTTAATTATATGCTTCAGAATCTGATTATACAGCTTGATCTTAATTTTAGAGCATTTTACTCGGTTGAAATTTAAACGGGTTTACTATAATGCCCAATTAGAAATGCAAGCTTTAATCCCAACAAAAAAATAAAAATGAGATTAATTTAAATTTTAAGAGTTCAAATATTTAATTATAGGCTTATGAATTTTATTATATAGTGTCTCGTGTCAAAAGTGTGCGTTCAGTGCAAGTGGACACATCGCAAGTAATAAGTGATAAGTATATTATCGAGTTATCGTCTCCTCAGGGACCGGTATACTTAATATGTTTTCTTCACCTTCTTGTTCTGTAAAAAGATAAAAACACAAGTAAGTTGATTTGATTTATCTAAACTAAAATAACTAAAATAAAAGTAAAGGATTGAAATAGTAGAGAGAGATGGGCTAGGATCCAGTTGCGTTGTATTGTGGAATTGATTGACTTGTCTCCGTCCAATGCAATCGTATATCACTGCCTCGGCAGCGCTGCAGTTTTAGTGCCTGGGCAGCGATAACATTGTCTGCCGCGGCAATCCCTTGCTCGTGGGCAGACTTTACCAAAGTTCGACAAAGTGTCCTTGGATGACTCCGCTTATCCCTAAGTCAGAGTGATGTTGAATAAGTGATAAGTATTATCGGATTATCGTCTCCTCAAGGACCGGTAGACTTAATATGCTTCCTTCACCTTCTTGTTCTGTAGAAAAGAAAAAACACAAGTAATTTGAGTTGGTTTATCTAAACTAGAATAACTAAATAAAAGTAAAGAGTTGGAATAATAGTGAGAGATGGGTCAGGATCCAGTTGCGTTGTATTGTGGATTTGATTGACTTGTCTCTGCTCAATGCAATCGTATATCACTGCCTCGGCAGCACTGCAGTTTACTGCCTTGGCAGCGACAATACTCTCTGTCGCGACAATCCCTTGCTCAAGGGTAGACTTTACAAAAGTTTGGCAAAGTATCCTTGGATGACTCCGCTTATCCCTAAGTCAGAGTGTTGTTGATGACTAGTCCTTGATGATACCTCCCAGCGTGAACCAATTATGCTCACCAACCAATCTCACACTACTTTTAGCCGCTGAAACTCTTAACCTATCCCTAGGCCGAGTTAGTATTTCGCGATTGAAACACCGTACTTACCCCTTTCGTGAATCTAACTTTCCCGAGCTTAGATAAATGGATGATTCACAATATCCTCTCCCGAGCTCAATTGTGAAACAAGGAATAACAAAGGATAAGCAAACCTTGATAATCTTTATTGCATTGAATGAAAGACAAAGTACAATCTCCTCTCACAAATACTCTACAACCTTCACCTAATCCCTAAGAAGGTTTAGAACATGGTGGAGAGGAAAGAAACAAGAGTAGAAGTCGGCTCTCTCCCTAGGTATTTCGTTGTATATTACATTGGGTGGCTAGGTCTTTATATAGGCTAGACCTGGGGCAAACCTTTCCTAAGTAGAATACAACTTGGAGTAGGAAACAAGTTAAGTACATAATAAAATATATTTCCAAGTTTGTATTCGGCTAAAGGGGTTTTCCCGCGTGCTCTTCCTTTGGGCTTTTGCTTGTGCTAGCCAGCTCCGATTCATGGGCCTCAAGTCCAGACACGATCCCTGGATTTTTGTCTTTCTATCACCTATAATCTTGCTTCCTGTCTTTCTGTTGCTGCCACGGCAACAGGTCCTGCCTCGGCCTTGTCTCTGCCGCGGCACTGGTTCTCCTGCATAGATATGAAAACACAGTAAAACGTGCCTTTTTCTGTAAATATTATCTATATGAATATAACTTCTAAATATATCACATTCAGCACATGCATTGGTCTGAATGGGTGTATATTGGATGCTTAATGCCCATAAAAAGAGTAAAAAGTGATAGTGTGTTGAGCACCTATCATATAGCTTATTCTTAATTTTAGAGCATTTTACTCGGTTAAAATTTCAATGGTTTTATAGTAAATCCGAATCAGAAATGCACGCTTTAAACACAACAAAACGGTCATCAAATGAGATTAATTCAAATTTTAGGAGTTCAAAAATTTAATTATAGGTTTCTGAATCTGATTATATAACTTAATTTTAATTTTAGAGCATTTTACTCGGTTAAAATTTCAATGGTTTTGCTGTAAAACCCAATTTGAAATGCACGCTTTAAGCATGACAAAACGGTTACAAAATGAGATTAATTAAAATTTTAGGGGTTCAAATATTTAATTATAGGCTTCTGAATCTGATTATATAACTTTTTCTTAATTTTAGAGCATTTTACTAGGTTAAAATTTCAAGAGTTTTACTGTAAATCCCAATTAGAAATGAACGCTATAAACCCAACAATACGGTCACAAAATGAGATTAATTCAAATTTTAGTAGTTCAAATATTTAATTATAGGCTTCTGAATCTAATTATACAGCTTAACCTCAATTTTAGAGCATTTTACACAGTTCAAATTTGAACGGGTTCACTATAAACCCAATTAGAAATGAAAGCTTTAAACCCATAAAAAAATCAAAAAATGAGATTAATTTAAATTTTAAGAGTTCAAATATTTAATTATAGGCTTATGAATATGATTATATAGCTTCTTAATTTTAGAGCAACTTACTCGGTTAAAATTTCAACGGTTTTATAGTAAAGCCGAATTAGAAATGCACGCTTTAAACACAACAAAACGGCCACCAAATGAGATTAATTTAAATTTTAAGAGTTAAAATATTTAATTATAGGCTTCTAAATCTGATTATATAGCTTATTCTTAATTTTAGAGCATTTTACTCGGTTAAAATTTTAACGTTTTACTGTAAAGATCAATTAGAAATGCACTATTTAAACGCAACAAAACGTTCACCAAAAGAGATTAATTAAAATTTTAGGGGTTTAAATATTTAATTATAGGCTTTTGAATCTGATTATACTGCTTAATCTTAATTTTAGAGCATTTTGCTCAGTTATAATTTCAACGGTTTTACTATGAAGCCCCATTAGAAATGCACGCTTTAAACCCAACAATACGGTAACAAAATGAGATTAATTGAAATTTTAGGAGTTCAAATATTTAATTATATGCTTCTGAATCTGATAATACAGCTTAATCTTAATTTTAGAGCATTTTACTCGGTTAAAATTTGAACGGGTTCACTATAAAGCCCAATTAGAAATGCACGCTTTAAACCCAACAAAGCAGTCACCAAATGAGATTAATTCAAATTTTAAGAGTTCTAATATTTAATTATAGGCTTCTGAATCGGATTATGAGCCTTAATCTTAATTTTAGAGCATTTTACTGGGTTAAAATTTTAACGGTTTGACTGTAATGCCCAATTAGAAATGCACGCTTTAAACCCAACAATACTATCAAAAATGAGATTAATTCAAATTTTAGGATTTCAAAAATTTTATTGTAGGCTTCTGAATCTAATTGAAAGCTTAATCTTAATTTTAGAACGTTTTACTCGGTTAAAATTTCAACGATTTTACTATAAAGACCAATTAGAAATGCATGCTTTAAACCCAATAAAAGTGTCACAAAATGAAATTAATTCAAATTTTTGGAGTTCAAATATTTAATTATAGGCTTCTGAATATGATTATATAGCTTAGTCTTAATTTTAGAGCATTTTACTCGGTTAAAATTTGAACGGTTTTACTGTAAAGACCAATTAGAAATGCAAGCTTTAAACCCATCAAAACAATCAAAAAATGAGATTAATTCAAATTTTAAGAGTTCTAATATTTAATTATAGGTTTCTAAATCAGATTATATTCCTTAATCTTAATTTTAGAGCATTTTACTCGGTTAAAATTTTAACGGTTTGACTGTAATGCCCAATTAGAAATGCACCCTTTAAACCCAACAATACTGTCAAAAATGAGATTAATTCAAATTTTAGGATTTCAAAAATTTAATTGTAGGCTTCTGAATCTAATTGTAAAGCTTAATCTTAATTTTAGAACATTTTACTCGGTTAAAATTTCAACGATTTTACTGTAAAGACCAATTAGAAATGCACGCTTTAAACCCAATAAAAGTGTCACAAAATGAAATTAATTCAAATTTTTGGAGTTCAAATATTTAATTATAGGCTTCTGAATATGATTATATAGCTAAGTCTTAATTTTAGAACATTTTACTCAGTTAAAATTTGAACAGGTTCACTATAAAGCCCAATTAGAAATGCACACTTTAAACCCAACAAAACAGTCAAAAAATGAGATTAATTCAAATTTTAAGAGTTCTAATATTTAATTATAGGCTTCTGAATCGGATTATAAGCCTTAATCTTAATTTTAAAGCATTTTACTCGGTTAAAATTTTAACGGTTTGACTGTAAAGCCCAATTAGAAATGCACGCTTTAAACCCAACAATATTGTCAAAAATGAGATTAATTCAAATTTTAGGATTTCAAAAATTTAATTGTAGTCTTCTGAATCTAATTATAAAGCTTAATCTTAATTTTAGAGCATTTTACTCGGTTAAAATTTCAACGATTTTAATGTAAAGACCAATTAGAAATGCCCGCTTTAAACACAATAAAAGTGTCACAAAATGAAATTAATTCAAATTTTTGGAGTTCAAATATTTATTTATATGCTTCTGAATCTGATTATATAGCTTAATCTTAATTTTAGAGCATTTTACTCGGTTAAAATTTCAATGGTCTTACTGTAAAGCCCAATTAGAAATGCACACTTTAAACACAACAAAACGGTCACAAAATGAGATTAATTAAAATTTTAGGGGTTCAAATATTTACTTATAGGCTTATGAATCTGATTATATAGCTTTTTCTTAATTTTAAAGCATTTTACTAGGTTAAAATTTCAAGAGTTTTACTTTAAAGCCCAATTAGAAATGAACGCTATAAACCCAACAATACGGTCACAAAATGAGATTAATTCATATTTTAGTAGTTCAAATATTTAATTATAGGCTTCTGAATCTAATTATACATCTTAACCTCAATTTTAGAGCATTTTACACAGTTCAAATTTCAACGGGTTCACTATAAAGCACAATTAGAAATGCAAGCTTTAAACCCAACAAAACAATCAAAAAATGAGATTAATTTAAATTTTAAGAGTTCAAATATTTAATTATAGGCTTCTGAATCTGATTTCAAAGCTTTTTCTTAATTTTAGAGCATTTTACTAGGTTAAAATTTCAACGGTGTTATAGTAAAGCCGAATTAGAAATGCACGCTTTAAACACAACAAAACAGCCACCAAATGAGATTAAATTAAATTTTAAGAGTTCAAATATTTAATTATAGGCTTCTGAATCTGATTATATAGCTTATTCTTAATTTCAGAGCATTTTATTCGTTTAAAATTTCAACGGTTTTACTATAAACACCAATTAAAAATGCACGCTTTAAACATAACAAAACGGTCACAAAATGGGATTAATTAAAATTTTAGGGGTTTAAATATTTAATTATAGGCTTGTGAATCTGATTATATGGCTTAATCTTAATTTTAGAGCATTTTGCTCAGTTATAATTTCAACGGTTTTACTATGAAGCCCAATTAGAAATGCACGTTTTAAACCCAACAATACGGTCACAAAATGAGATTAATTCAAATTTTAGCAGTTCAAATTTTTAACTATAGGCTTCTGAATCTGATTATACAGCATAATCTTAATTTTAGAGCATTTTACTCGGTTAAAATTTCAACGGTTTTATTGTAAAGCCCAATTAGAAATGCACGCTTTAAACCCAACAATACGGTCACAAAATGAGATTAATTTAAATTTTAAGAGTTCAAATATTTAATTATAGGCTTTTGAATCTGATTATATAGCTTATTCTTAATTTCAGAGCATTTTATTCGTTTAAAATTTCAACGGTTTTACTATAAACACCAATTAAAAATGCACGCTTTAAACACAACAAAACGGTCACAAAATGGGATTAATTAAAATTTTAGGGGTTTAAATATTTAATTATAGGCTTTTGAATATGATTATACGGCTTAACCTTTCCTAAGTAGAATACAACTTGGAGTAGGGAACAAGTCATGTACATAAATAAAATATTTCCAAGTTTAATTCAACTAAGAGGCTTTCCCACATGGCCTTGGCTTGGGCTTTTCCTCATGCTAACCAGCTCTAATCCATGTGCTTTATGTCCAGAAACGTCCCTTGGATTTTTCTCTTCTAATTGCCTACAGTCTTGCTTCCTGGCTCTCAGCTGCTGCCTCGGCATCAGGTCCTGCCTCGGCCATGTTGCTGTCGCGGCACTGGTTCTCCTACACAGATATAAAAAATGCAGTAAAACTTCCCTTTTCTGTAAATATTATCTCTATGAGCATAACTTATAAATATATCACATTAAGTACATGCATTGGTCCGAGTGGGTGTAAATTCGATGATTAATGCCCATAAAAGGTGTAAAAAGTGATAGTGAGTTGAGCACTTATCACACCCCCAAACTTGAACTATTGCTTGTCCTTAAGCAATGCAAACCATCAATTTGTCGAACTCTACTCTCTCTTGGTCTTATGTTTCCATCTATTCTCCACACCATAACTATGTCTATTCTTTAGACTTAACCTTTCGGCTACCCAAGGCTTTACCTAGAAATAAACTATAAGAATTGGTGAGTGTGTGCGTTTTTGTGGACAAGTTTGATTAAAGCCTTTCTTAGATAAACTCTAAGTTCAAGACAAATAGAATTGGGTTAAGTGTTCTCTTCTTTTCTAAACAACCAATTCTTGAGCCAATTTCGGGCACCTCAAGGATTGTGTTTTTCTCTTTACTAATTCCTTCTTTCTTTTTGATATTCCTTATAACACACTAGGGCCAATTTCGGGCACCTCTAGCATGAAGAAGAGTACTTCCTAGAGCCGGTGATAGGCACCTGTAGTTACTTTCCCAAGAATCTAAGTCTTTATCACCTAAGTTCATTAAAAGAATTCCTATAATCCAACAAGTCCCAAAAGTGTTTAAAAATTCATCTTATAGTAAGCTTCTAAGTTTTCATCCTTAAGTATCCTAAGGTTAAACCTTCTTAACAGGACCTAATCATGGTAAGGAGAAAGATTTCTATAGCCTTAAAGAATAAACTAACGCAATACTGATGATAGGCAATGCAAAAGTATACGCATTTAATTCAAGTAAGGCGGGGAGCATAAATTTTTTTTTAAAAGTTTCACTTAAGTACTCCCTTTTCTTGGCATGACCTCGGCAGTAGATTACTGCCTCGGTAGTGAATCTGCACCCCCAAACTCAAACCAAGCATTGTCCTTAATGCTTTATAATAGAAGATAATAGCAGACAACAAAAATATGAAAGAAATAAGCAATATATAAAGAAACCAGCAGCAAATAATATTGAATTATATGAAAAAAAATTTAAAGAGACTCCAAAGAGCTACTTGTAACAATTTTTCTCCTTGGTCTTGCTGCCGATTGCTTTGTTCTTGGTGAGGGTGATGGTTGAGTTTTTGCTTGCCGGGGCGGTTGGACTCTTGTGGGTGGTGTCTGTTGCATCGGAGCCTCCACTTCTTCTCCTTCTTCCACGTCGGCCATCTCCTCGGTGATCATGATGTCCGTTCCACCTTCCATTGTTGTGGCTGCCCCAGTACGATGTGTACTCGGTCCGGCGGCGGTTGAGCTTTGGTGCACATAGGCATCTATCTCAGCTGATAGACTGCCCATGATGATTAGGGATCGTGGGGGAATGCTGAAGACTGCCCTCCGCTTTGATGGTCTTCTGCTGGCAGATGATGCCGCGGCAGAGTCTGCTGCCCTAGATGGGCCGGCAGCATGGTACTGTGGTTGAGGGTCCGCGTGGAAGAACGACCTTGGGCCTCCCGGAGCTGGTGTAGTCTCGGTATAAGGGGCGGCTGTGACAAACATATTGCTAGGGAATTTTGGAAACTGCACCCCTTGGTCTGGAAAAGCATGGAGCATCATTTGGGCTAATGTGCCGTTAAAGTCTCTTTGATACTCCATGTATCTCTGTTGCCTGAGGTCCATCGCTGCCATCCTTTGCAATATCTCCTGGTACGGGTCTGCTGCGGCAGAGGTGTGGGTAGTGTCTAGCATGTCCATCGTGTACTGGGCCCCGACAATAGTATCAGCAGTGAACTGCTGGGGCGTTGCTTGGACTGGTTCCGCCTGCGTGATCTGCATTAATTTATGGCAAAAGTCTCTAGTCCATCTGCGCCTTTGGGGAGTGTATTCGTCCGTATCTTCTATTGGCACACCTGCGGCAACACACAAACTAGTGATCAAACATGGGAAATATAATGGTCCTCGATCCTTCTTACCGTATTCGTGAATTTCTCGTAAGATGATCTCTCTAACGTTGATGCTCCTCTTTTTGATGATCGATTGGATGAGCACCAATCGTTTTCGGTCTATCGGGCTGTTGTGGGATGTGGGAATGAGGCGTCTCTTGACGAAGATGTTCCAAAGTTTAGCCTCGGGCTTTAGGCTTTGCCTTGCTACCGGTCCTCTATGGGCACCGGTTTCCCATGGAGTATTCGTGTAGCAAAGGTCGTCTTTGATCAACTTGTAATCCTCGGCAGTGACATCCTCCATGAATTCAGCGTGAACATCATGGTTCGGAGTGAGGCCGTAGAAATCGTTGATGGTCTCGGTATCCAACTGGACAGGCCTGCCTCGGTAGTGGACAAAGAGGGAATCCTTGTTGGGCCCGTGCGCATAGAATTCTCGCACGATGGTAGCGTTCGTCTGGGCAGGTTGAAGGCAGAAGATTTCCCAGTCTTGGTACTTGATTCTGTCGAAGAGATAATGCTTGATGCCGTAATTTTCATCATCTGAGTGTTGGAAACCTTGTTCTTCCCACAATTGTCGGGCAATGAAAGACTTGTTGAAGCGGTCTTCAACATTGGCTGGGGCAAATCTCTTGTAAGTGACCATCAAGATTATGAGAGATTGATTTCTTGGAGATTTTCTTGGAAGGAATCTGGGAGTTTCACGAAGAGTTGTGAGTAGGCAGAGAGTATTGTGAGAGCAAGATTGTTAAGAATTCTAAAGAAAACAAGAATGCAAGAGTGAATAGTTCTAGAGGGAGGGGTTGCTTATATAGGCCTCGGCCTTGTGACCGTTTGAATCCACTAGCCATTTTGTATCCATCACTCTTTACTTCCGTTTCTTTTTCTGCCGCAGCAAGAATCTCGGTAGACTAGCCGTTACACTGTTCTGCCCGTTAAAACTACCGCGGCTCTGACACTGTTTTCTGCCTCGGTAGAGTTCCTGCTGTGAACTATTTCTCCTGTATTCTTGCTTATTATCCTAAATAAAAATTAAACACACAAAAAGAAAAGTACTTAAAGTAAAAACGAATTGGAAAAATAAAAGTAAACTAAACTAATCCTAATATAATAATAATAATAATAAGGAAAAGGGAGGAGATCATGTTACTGGTGGAGTGCATGCAAATGCATCTCCCAAGATGATTCTCTCTTGTTGGCCAGAATTATAAATCAGTTGTGGGCCACTCCCTTTTGCTGTGTGTCCATCCACTTTGAGCTTGATCTTTTTGCCAAATAGCCTGCCGAGCATGCTGCCAAGGCAGGATATTTTGGTGTCTACTGTGTAGATGGCTTTGCACTCTTTTGGATCATCATATTTTTTTAGATTGTGGAATGCATTGAGCTTGACTTGTTGGTATTAACCATCATTGTCAACTCTCCTTTTTCCACATCAATTAAAGTGCGTCCAGTTGAAAGAAAAGGTCTCCCCAAGATGATCGGTACATTATCATCTGCTTCACAATCAAGGACAAGAAAATCAGCAGGAAAAATAAATTTATCGACTCTTACCAGTATGTCCTCGATTTTGCCTTCGGGTTGCACATATGATCGATTCGCTAGTTGGAGCATAACTGTTGTAGGTTTTGCCCTTCCTATTCCAAGCTTTTGGAAGACAGATTTGGGTATTAGATTGATGCTTTCTCGAAGGTCGCATAGGGATTTACCTTCATAGTTCTTACCTATCGCACAAGGTATGATAAAGCATCCGGGATCCTTCAATTTTGGTGGCATGCGATTGTGTAGCATTGTCATGCATCCCTCGGTAGCAGCCACTATTTCGAACTCACCTATTCGTTTTCTCTTAGACACCATGTCTTTTAAGAACTTGGCATAATTAGGCATTTGTTCAATTGCCTCTATGAATAGTATGTTAATGTGGACTTGCTTTAAAATATCAAGGAATTTCTTGAATTACTGGTCCTGTTTTTGCTTTTTCAACCTTTGTGGGAAAGGTGGAGGTGGTCTCATCTCATCCAGGGTTTCTTTAGTTTGGAATTTAATACCTGGCACCACTGGGGTTGTTGTTGTCTCGGCAGTCTGTTCAGGAGCTGTTGTGCTTTCTACCAGGGCAGTGTTATCAGGATCAGTTTGCTCAGCCTCCTCTTTTGCTGGAATCTTTTCCTTCAGTTGTAGACCACTCCTGGTAGTGATTGCTTTACACTGTTCATATCTCATTACCTTAGCAACTTCAGTATTGCTAGGTAGTCCTCCTTGTGGTCTAGTGTTTATGTTTTGAGCAAACTACCCAACCTGGGTTTCGAGCGTTTTAATAGCTGCTTCTTGATTCTGCAAACTCATCTCAGTTCTATTCATGAAAGCATCTATCTTTTTGATGAAATTACTGTTCTCTGCCATTTATGATTCAGTTTTCATCATAAAGGCTTTAAGAGTGTTCTCCAACGAACTTACCGATTGCTGCTGCATCTGCTGCGGCGGCATTGGCTACTGGACCTACGGCGGCGGCAGATGTTGCATTGGTTGTTGGAATCCTGAAGGTTAGGTGGTTGTGTTTAAGGCATTGTTAGGATTGCTCCATGACAGGTTCAGATGCCTCTTCTATGAGGGATTGTATGTGTTGGACATCATATTTGTTCGGTTGTAATTTCCAACATACATATCGGTTTCTTGATTCATACAATCAGAGGAATTGTGGTTACCTCCACATAAATCACAAAAAGAATCAATCACCTTAACCTCACGGATATTTTGTTGTAGGTGCAAATTTTGCACCATCTTTGTAAGAGAGGCCAATTGTGCTACCACTGAATTTGATGTGTCTAACTCATTCACTGTGGCTTGGCGTCTTACTCCTTCTTGCCTAGATGTAGGGAATTGAAAGTCGTTGTTTGCGAGTTTGTTCAGTATCTCAATAGCTTCCTCAGGTGCTTTATCGAGGAGTGTTCCGTTAGCCGAGGCATCTAACATTATCCTTGTCGGGGCACTCGTGGCATTATAGAACATGGTCACTTGTGTCCATAGGAGAAATCCATGCAAATGACACTTGTGCAGTAACTCCCTATAGTGCTCCCATGCCTCGTACATAGGTTTGTCATCTGCCTATCGAAAAGAAGTGATTTCATTACGAATTCTATCATATAAATTAGTAGGATTAAAACGGGTAATAAAATCACGACAGAGTTCACTCCAAGATCCAATAGATCCTGTTCGAATGCTATTTAACCAAGCTTTCGCCCTATACAACAATGAATAGGGGAATAGCTTTAATCTCAAGACATCTTCATGGACTCCTTGAATCTTAAAGGAATTGCATATCTCCATGAAGGACTTGAGATGCTGCCTTGCATCTTCAGTTACAAACCCACCAAAGTGTCCAATAGTGTTAAGCATATTGAACATGACAGGTTTCAATTCAAAGTGGGAAGCTTCTATCTCTGGTGTAACAACTCTTGGGTTTAATCCATTTAAATCCTCTTCCAGGAAGTCTCTGACAATGAGTTGTCGCGGCCCTGGTGGCGGCGGAAGACCTCCATTACCGGTAGGTAAGTTTTGTCCTGCCGGGTGATCTGCCATAGCTTCTTGGATTTGTCTCCTCAACCTTTGCCTTGTTCGTTCGATCTCTAGATCCAACTCGTACAAAGGGTTGGTTGGGTTGGCCATGGTCATATACCAAGAAAAAAAAAAGTAAAAAGAAAAAGAAAAAGAAAGAAACAAGAAAATAAAGAAAACAAAATTTAGTTGTCAATCCTCGGCAACGGCGCCAAAAACTTGTCGTGTGTCAAAAGTGCGCATTTAGTGCAAGTGGACACATCACAAGTAATAAGTGATAAGTATTTATCGGATTATCGTCTCCACAGGGATTGGTATACTCAATATGTCTTCTTCGTCTTCTTGTTCTATAGAAAGAAATAAAATAAAACACAAGTAATTTTGGGTTGGATAAACTGAAATAAAAAAACTAAATAAAATAAAGAGATTTGATAAATAGAGAGAGAGGTCAGGATCCAATTGCGTTATATTGTGGATTTGATTGACTTGTCTCTGCCCAATGCAATTGTATATCACTACCTCGACAGCACTGCAGATTATTGCCTTGGCAGCAACGATACTGTCCGTCGCGGCAATCCCTTGCTCGTGGGTGGACTTTACCAAAGTTCGGCAAAGTGTCCTTGGATGACTCCGCTTATCCCTAAGTCGAAGTACTGTTGATGACTAGTCCTTGATGATTCCTCCCGACGTGAATCAATTATACTCACCAACCAATCTCACACTTCTTTTAGCCGCTGAAACTCTTAACCTATCCCTAGGCCGAGTTAGTATTTCGCGATTGAAACACCGTACTTACCCCTTTCGTGAATCTAACTCTCCCGAGTCTAGATAAATGGATTACTCACAAACTTCTCTCCCGAGCTTGAATGCAAGAACAAAGAATAACAAAGGATAAGCAAGCCTTGATAGTTTTATTGCATTGAAACAAAGACAAAGTACAATCTCCTCTCACAAATACTAAACAACCTTCACCTAAACCCTAAGAAAGCTTAGAACAAAGAATCTATGAATCGGCTCTCTCTAGGTATATCTCTAATACATTGGACGGCTAGGTCTTATATAGGCTTGACCTAGGGCAAACCTTTCCTAAGTAGAATACAACTTGGAGTAGGGAACAAGTCATGTACATAAATAAAATATTTCCAAGTTTAATTCAACTAAGAGACTTTCCCGCGTGGCCTTATCTTGGGCTATTCCTCATGCTAACCAGCTCCAATCCATGTGCTTTATGTCCAGACACGTCCCTTGGATTTTTCTCTTCCAATCACCTACAGTCTTGCTTCCTGGCTCTCAGCTGCTGCGTCGGCATCAGGTCCTGCCTCGGCCATGTTGCTGCCGCAGCACTGGTTCTCCTGCAAAGATATAAAAATACAGTAAAACTTGCCTTTTCTGTAAATATTATCTCTATGAGCATAACTTCTAAATATATCACATTAAGTACATGCATTGGCCCAAGTGGGTGTAAATTCGGTGATTAATGCCCATAAAAGGTGTAAAAAGTGATAGTGAGTTGAGCACTTATCATTTAGGAGTTCAAATATTTAATAATAAGCTTTTGAATATAATTATATAGCATAATCTTAATTTTAGAGCATTTTACTCGATTAAACTTTTAACTATTTTACTATAAAGCCCAATTAGAAATGCACGCTTTAAACACAACAAAACGGTCACAAAATAAGATTAATTCAAATTTTAGGGGTTCAAATATTTAATTATAGGCTTCTGAATCTGATTATATGGCTTAATCTTAATTCTAAAGCATTTTACTCGGTTAAAATTTCAACGGTTTTACTATAAAGCCCAATTAGAAATGCATGCTTTAAACACAACAAAACGGTCACAAAATGAGATTAATTAAAATTTTAGAGGTTCAAATATTTAATTATAGGCTTCTAAACCTAACAATATGATCACAAAATGAGATTAATTCAAATTTTAGGACTTCAAATATTTAATTATAGGCTTCCAAATATGATTATACATCTTAATCTTAAATTTAGAGCATTTTAATCAGTTCAAATTTGAACGGTTTTACTTTAAAGCCCAATTAGAAATGCACGCTTTAAACCCAACAAAAATGTCAAAAAATGAGATTAATTTAAATTTTAAGAGTTCAAATATTTAATTATAGGCTTATGAATTTGATTATATAGCTTATTCTTAATTTCAGAGCATTTTACTCGGTTAAAATTTTAACGTTTTACTGTAAAGACCAATTAGAAATGCACGCTTTAAACACAATAAAACGGTGACCAAATGAGATTAATTAATATTTTAGGGGTTCAAATATTTAATTTTAGGCTTTTGAATCTGATTTTACGGCTTAATCTTAATTTTAGAGCATTTTACTCAGTTATATTTTCAAAGGTTTTACTATGAAGCCCAATTAGAAATGCACATTTTAAACCCAACAATACGGTCACAAAATGAGATTAATTCAAATTTTAGCAGTTCAAATTTTTAACTATAGGCTTCTGAATCTGATTATACAGCATAATCTTAATTTTAGAGCATTTTACTCGGTTAAAATTTCAACGGTTTTATTGTAAATCTCAATTAGAAATGCACGCTTTAAACCCAACAATACGGTCACAAAATGAGATTAATTTAAATTTTAAGAGTTCAAATATTTAATTATAGGCTTCTAAATCTGATTATATAGCTTATTCTTAATTTTAGAGCATTTTATTCGTTTAAAATTTCAACGGTTTTACTATAAACACCAATTAAAAATGCACGCTTTAAACACAACAAAACGGTCACAAAATGGGATTAATTAAAATTTTAGGGGTTTAAATATTTAATTATAGGCTTTTGAATATGATTATATGGCTTAATCTTAATTTTAGAGCATTTTACTCAGTTAAAATTTGAACGGGTTCACTATAAAGCCCAATTAGAAATGCACGCTTTAAACACAACAAAACAGTCAAAAAAAAAGATTAATTCAAATTTTAAGAGTTCTAATATTTAATTATAGGCTTCTGAATCGGATTATAAGCCTTAATCTTAATTTTAGAGCATTTTACTCGGTTAAAATTTCAACGATTTTACTGTAAAGACCAATTAGAAATGCAAGCTTTAAACCCATCAAAACAATCAAAAAATGAGATTAATTCAAATTTTAAGAGTTTAAATATTTAATTATAGGTTTCTAAATCGGATTAGATTCCTTAATCTTAATTTTAGAGCATTTTACTCGGTTAAAATTTTAACGGTTTGACTGTAATGCCCAATTAAAAATGCACACTTTAAACCTAATAATACTGTTAAAAATGAGATTAATTCAAATTTTAGGATTTCAAAAATTTAATTGTAGGCTTCTGAATCTAATTATAAAGCTTAATCTTAATTTTAGAGCATTTTACTCGGTTAAAATTTCAACGATTTTACTGTAAAGACCAATTAGAAATGCAAGCTTTAAACCCAATAAAAGTGTCACAAAATGAAATTAATTCAAATTTTTGGAGTTCGAATAATTAATCATAGGCTTCTGAACCTGATTATATAGCTTAATCTTAATTTTAGAGTATTTTGCTCAGTTAAAATTTGAACGGGTTCACTATAAAGCCCAATTAGAAATGCACGCTTTAAAACCAACAAAACAGTCAAAAAATGAGATTAATTCAAATTTTAAGAGTTCAAATATTTAATTATAGGCTTCTAAATCGGATTATATGCCTTAATCTTAATTTTAGAGTATTTTACTCGGTTAAAATTTTAACGGTTTGACTGTAATGCCCAATTAAAAATGCACGCTTTAAACCCAACAATACTGTCAAAAATGAGATTAATTCAAATTTTAGGATTTCAAAAATTTAATTGTAGGCTTCTGAATCTAATTGTAAAGCTTAATCTTAATTTTAGAACATTTTACTCGGTTAAAATTTCAACGATTTTACTGTAAAGACCAATTAGAAATGCACTCTTTAAACCCAATAAAAGTGTCACAAAATGAAATTAATTCAAATTTTTGGAGTTCAAATATTTATTTATAGGCTTCTGAATCTGATTATATAGCTTATTCTTAATTTTAGAGCATTTTACTCGGTTAAAATTTCAACGATTTTAATGTAAAGACCAATTAGAAATTCCCGCTTTAAACCCAATAAAAGTGTCACAAAATGAAATTAATTCAAATTTTTGAAGTTCAAATATTTATTTATAGTCTTCTGAATCTGATTATATAGCTTAATCTTAATTTTAGAGCATTTTACTCGGTTAAAATTTCAATGGTTTTACTGTAAAGCCCAATTAGAAATGCACGCTTTAAACATAACAAAACGATCACAAAATGAGATTAATTAAAATTTTAGTGGTTCAAATATTTAATTATAGGCTTTTGAATCGGATTATATAGCTTTTTCTTAATTTTAGAGCATTTTACTATGTTAAAATTTCAAGAGTTTTAATGTAAAGCCCAATTAGAAATGCACGCTATAAACCCAACAATACGGTCACAAAATGAGATTAATTCAAATTTTAGTAGTTCAAATATTTAACTATAGGATTCTGAATCTAATTATACAACTTAACCTCAATTTTAGAGCATTTTACACAGTTGAAATTTGAACGGGTTCACTATAAAGTCGAATTAAAAATGCAAGCTTTAAACCCAACAAAACAATCAAAATATAAGATTAATTTAAATTTTAAGAGTTCAAATATTTAATTATAGGCTTCTGAATCTGATTATATAGCTTTTTCTTAATTTTAGAGCATTTTACTAGGTTAAAATTTCAACGGTTTTTTAGTAAAACCGAATTAGAAATGCACACTTTAAACACAACAAAACGGCCACCAAATGAGATTAATTTAAATTTTAAGAGTTCAAATATTTAATTATAGGATTCTAAATTTGATTATATAGCTTATTCTTAATTTTAGAGCATTTTACTCGGTTAAAATTTTAACGTTTTACTGTAAAGACCAATTAGAAATGCACGCTTTAAACACAACAAAACGGTCACCAAATGAGATTAATTGAAATTTTAGGAGTTCAAATATTTAATTATAGGCTTCTAAATCTGATTATATAGCTTAATCTTAATTTTAGAGCATTTTACTTGGTTAAAATTTCAACGGTTTTACTGTAAAGACCAATTAAAAATGCACGCTTTAAACACAAAAAAATGGTCACAAAATGGGATTAATTAAAATTTTAGACGTTCGAATATTTAATTATAGGCTTTTGAATCTAATTATACGGTTTAATCTTAATTTTAGAGTATTTTACTCAGTTATAATTTCAACGGTTTTACAATGAAGCCCAATTAGAAATACACGCTTTAAACCCAACAATACGGTCAAAAAATGAGATTAATTCAAATTTTAGGAGTTCAAATATTTAATTATATGCTTCTAAATCTGATTATACAGCTTAATCTTAATTTTAGAGTATTTTACTTGGTTAAAATTTCAACGGTTTTATTGTAAAGACCAATTAAAAATGCACGCTTTAAACACAAAAAAACGGTCACAAAATGGG
Source organism: Abelmoschus esculentus (assembly GCA_035048815.1). Taxonomy (NCBI): domain Eukaryota; kingdom Viridiplantae; phylum Streptophyta; class Magnoliopsida; order Malvales; family Malvaceae; genus Abelmoschus; species Abelmoschus esculentus. The sequence goes on along the minus strand of JAUCBN010000046.1, from coordinate 7,625,950 downwards.
ATTATTTAAAATTTTAGGGGTTCAAATATTTAATTAAAAGCTTTTGATTCTAATTATACGGTTTAATCTTAATTTTAGAGTATTTTACACAGTTATAATTTCAACAGTTTTACAATGAAGCCCAATTAGAAATGCATGCTTTAAACCCAACAATATGGTCAAAAAATGAGATTAATTCAAATTTTAGGAGTTCAGATATTTAATTATATGCTTCTAAATCTGATTATACAGCTTAATTTTAATTTTAGAGCATTTTACTCGGTTAAAATTTCAACGATTTTACTGTAAAGCCCAATTAGAATGCACGGTTTAAACCCAACAAAACAGTCACAAAATGAAATTAATTCAAAGTTTAGGAGTTCAAATATTTAATTATAGGCTTCTGAATATGGTTATATAGCTTAATCTTAATTTTAGAGCATTTTACTCGGTTAAAATTTCAACTATTTTACTGTAAAGCCCAATTAGAAATACACGCTTTAAACACAACAAAATGGTCATAAAATGAGATTAATTAAAATTTTAGGGGATTAAATATTTAATTATAGGCATCTCAATCTGATTATATGGCTTAATTTTAATTTTAGAGCATTTTACTCGGTTAAAATTTCAACGGTTTTACTGTAAAGCCCAATTAGAAATGCACGCTTTAAACACAACAAAACGGTCAAAAAATGAGATTAATTAAAATTTTAGTTGTTCAAATATTTAATTATAGGCTTCTGAATCTGATTATATGGCTTAATCTTAATTTCAGAGCATTTTACTCGGTTATAATTTCAACGGTTTTACTATGAAGCCCAATTAGAAATGCACGCTTTAAACCCTACAATACGATCACAAAATGAGATTAGTTCAAATTTTAGGAGTTCAAATATTTAATTATAGGCTTCTAAATATGATTATACAGCTTAATCTTAAATTTAGAGCATTTTAATCAGTTAAAATTTGAATGGTTTTACTATAAAGCCCAATTAGAAATGCACACTTTAAACCCAACAATACGGTCACAAAATGAGATTAATTAAAATATTAGGAGTTCAAATATTTAATTATAGGCTTCTGAATCTGATTATATAGCTTAATCTTAATTTTAGAGCATTTTACTCGGTTGAAATTTCAGCGTTTTACTGTAAAGACCAATTAGAAATGCACGCTTTAAACCCAATAAAAGTGTCACAAATGAGATTAATTCAAATTTTAGGAGTTCGAATACTTAATAATAGGCTTCTTTATCTGATTACATAGCTTAATCTTAATTTTAGAGCATTTTACTCGGTTAAAATTTTAATGTTTTACTATAAAGACCAATTAGAAATGCACGCTTTAAACACATTAAAATGGTCACAAAATGAGAGTAATTAAAATTTTAGGGGTTTAAATATTTAATAGACGTGAGACTCGAGCTAGCGCTAGTATGATCACCGAGGGTCGCTTCCTCCACCTTCACCCATGGGTGTGCCTTCGGTTCCTCTGGGAGATTAGTTTAGAGAGTTTGCACCGTTCATACATGCTATGGCGGGTGCGTTTCAGGCTGTCGTTGCTTTAGTGCATATTTCGGCTCCTGCTTCGGCTGTTGTGGTTACCCCAGGTCTACCTTTAGAGCGTCTGCGTAGCTTGGGCGGTGTGGAGTTCCGTGGATCAAACCCGAGCTCAGCTGAAGAGTGGTTGGATAGTACAGAGAGGATTTTAGATCAAATGGAGTGTCAGGATACCAGGAGGTTGGGCTGTGTGGTATCTTTGCTCCAGGGAGATGCTTATCGTTGGTGGACTACCACGAAAGCTGGTGTAGCTGCTGCTAACCTGACTTGGGAGTATTTTCGGACCGCTTTTGTGCGGAAGTTTTTGGGGCCACAATATGAGGATGCAAGGAAGAGGGAGTTTATGTCTTTGGTGCAGGGGGCTATGATAGTGGCTGAGTATGAGATACAGTTCATTACGTTGAGTCACTATGCTCCTAAGTTGGTCCCTACTGACTGGAAGAGATGTGATATGTTCCGTTACGGATTGGACCCCGAGATTAAGACATACCTTTTAGCCGCTGAGTACACCGAGTTTGATGTGCTGGTTAATAGAGCCAAGGATGTCGAGGAGTCCATGAAGGAGATTAGGAAATCTTTCGATGTTGGTAAGAGGCCTGCTGAGGCTGGTGCTCTAAGTAAACATGGTAAGGGGTTTAGAGACAACCGATACAGAGCTGATCGACGCCGAGGTGATTTTGGACGCGGCGGTCGTGCTCAGCAGTTTGGTAGAGGTGGTGGTGATATTACAGTTTGTAACCTATGTTCTAGGCGCCATCCAAGAGAGTGTTGGTGGGCTACTGGTGCATGTATAGGTTGTGGGTCGATGGATCACAAGAAGCGTGATTGTCCGAGGTTTGCTGGTGAGTCTGGTGGTCGAGCTGATATGGCTGTGATGCCTGGTAGAGGACGTGGACGTGGTCGAGGTCCTTTCTAGAGGTAGGGAGATGGGCGTAAGGTTTATGCTCAGCATGGAACTCGTAATGCTACAGATGTGGTTGCATGTACCTTTTCTTTGCAAAATGTACCATTGTTTTCTTTGATAGATTCGGGAACTACGCATTCTTATGTTTTGAGTGAGCATGCATATTTGTTGGATATCCCGGTTGAGGTTTTAGACGTAGTTATGGTGGTTACCAGTTCTTTGGGTGAAACGGTTACAGTAAGGAGGTTGTATAAAAGGTGTCTGTTGGAGGTTCATGGACATGTCTTTGAGGTCGACTTGATGGAGTTGCCGTTTCATGGTTTTGATCTTATCTTGGGTGTCTAATGGTTGACAGATCACCGTGTGGTGGTAGATCTTGAGAAGAAGAGGGTTACCTTGAGGTTGTGGTGAAGAGTGAGTACACCGGATTCTTGTCCAATGTGGTTTCGGCTTTACAAGCAGAGAAGATGTTGCAACATGGTGGTATGGCGTATCTAGCTTATGTGATGAATCCGGGGATAGGAAAGGTTCAGGTGTAGGACATTCGAACAGTGCACGATTTTCCAAAAGTATTTCCTGAGGATTTGCCAGGATTACCTCCTGATCGTGATGTGGAGTTTAGTATCGAGACTTATGCTGGTACTAACCCGGTGTCTATTGCTCCTTATCGCATGGAACCTAAGGAGTTAAAGAAGCTGAAGATGCAGTTGCAAGAGTTGCTTGATCGAGGTTTTATTCGACTGAGCGTATCACCTTGGGGTGCGTTGGTGTTGTTTGTGAAGAAGAAGGATGGCACTATGAGGATGTGCATTGATTATCGACAGTTGAATAAGTTGACCGTGAATAATAAGTATCCCTTGTCGAGGATTAATGATCTATTTGATCAATTTCGAGGTGCAAGTGTATTCTCGAAGATTGATTTGAGATCGGGGTATTATCAATTGAAGGTGAAAGAGGAGGATGTGTTGAAAACAGCTTTTCGGACAAGGTATGGACATTATGAGTTTTTGGTGAAGCCGTTTGGGTTGACAAATGCCCCTGCTACTTTTATGGATATGATGAATCGGGTGCTTCATGAATACTTGGATCAGTTTGTGGTGGTATTCATAGATGATATCCTGGTATATTCACGTACCGAGGAAGATCATGATAGATATTTGCGGATAGTGTTGCAAGTGTTGAAGGAGAATCATCTATTTGCTAAGCTAAGCAAGTGTGAGTTTTGGTTAAAGGAAGTGGTTTTTCTTGGTCATGTGGTGTCAGAGAAGGGTATTAGTGTTGATCCGAAAAAGATAGAGGCTATTATAAGTTGGAAGCAACCAAAGTCGGTGTCGGAGGTTCGGAGTTTTCTAGGGTTGGCAGGTTATTATCGTAGGTTTGTTGAGGGGTTTTCGAGTATTGCTTCTCCTATGACCAAGCTTTTGCAAAAGAAGGTTCCTTTTGAGTGGAAAGAAAGTCAACAAAAGAGTTTTGAAAGGTTAAAGGAGGTGTTGACTAGTGCTCCAGTATTGGTGCAACCCGAGTCCGGTAAGGATTTTGTGGTTTATAGTGATGCATCTTATGTTGGTCTTGGATGTGTTTTGATGCAAGAATGGAAAGTTGTGGTGTATGCCTCTGGACAGTTAAGAGTGCATGAAAAGAACTATCCGACGCATGATTTGGAGCTTGCGACGGTAGTGTTTGCCTTGAAGATATGGAGACATTATTTGTATGGTGAGAAGTGTAATATATATACAGATCACAAGAGTTTGAAGTATCTCATGTCACAAAAGGATCTAAACCTTAGGCAACGAAGATGGATGGAATTGCTTAAGGATTATGATTTGTCTATTGAGTATCATCCGGGGAAAGCTAATGTGGTGGCTGATGCTTTGAGTCGTAAGGCAACAGTGGAGTTGAGGGCGATGTTTGCTAAGTTGAGTATTTCAAGGGAAGGCGGTTTAGTGGCGGAGTTGCAAGTAAAACCTGTTTTGGTTGAGATGATAAAGGTGAAACAGTTGGAGGATGAGGCTTTGGTGCCTTTTGTGGAAGATATCGCTGAAGGTAGACCGACCGAATATCATTTTGATGATGATGAGGTTTTGTGTTTTAGAGGTCGGATTGTAGTGCCAGATGATGTTGAGCTGAGGCAAGCTATCTTGGAAGAAGCTCATACCAGTCCGTTTGCTATGCATCCGGGTGGTGTGAAGATGTATAGGGATCTCAAGAGTGTGTACTTTTGGGTTGGTTTGTAGAAGGATGTGACAGAGTTTGTGTCACGATGTATGGTGTGTCAGCGGGTGAAGACCGAACATCAGTTCCCTGCAGGCTTGTTGCAACCAGTTCAAGTTCCAGAGTGGAAGTGGGAGAGAGTGACTATGGATTTTGTGACGGAGTTACCATTGACGCCGTCCAAAAAGGATTCTATATGGGTGATTGTTGACAGGTTTACGAAGTGTGCACATTTTCTTGCTGTGCATACGACGTATTTTATGGATAAGTTAGCGGGGTTGTATGTTTCTGAGGTAATGAAGTTGTATGGTGTGCCTAAGTCGATCATATCGGATAGAGATCCGCATTTTACCTCTAAGTTTTGGAAGGGTTTGCAAGTTGCTTTGGGCACGAGGCTTAGTTTTAGTACAGCTTATCATCCACAGACGGATGGTCAGTCTGAACGTGTTATTCAGACTTTGGAGGATATGTTGCGATGTTGCATTATTGAGTTTCAAGGTTCATGGGAGAAACAATTGCCTTTGGTGGAGTTTGCTTACAATAATAGTTTTCAAGCTAGTATACAGATGGCACCGTTTGAGGCTTTATATGGGCGTAGGTGTCGTACACCTTTGTGTTGGAAGAAAGTTGGACAGAAGTATGTTTCTTTACCTCAAGTGCTAAAAGATACGGATGAGAAGGTTAAGCTTATTTATGCTAAGCTTAAGGAGGCTTCAGATAGGCAAAAGTCTTATGCCGATTTGAAGCGTAGGGAGGTAGAGTATGCTATCGGAGTTAAGGTGTTTCTAAAGGTTTCTCCATGGAAGAAAGTGATGAGGTTTGGACGTAAGGGTAAGTTGAGTCCTCACTTCATTGGACCGTATGAGGTGTTGGAGCGTGTTGGTCCTGTTGCTTATCAGTTGAGGTTGCCAGAGGAGTTAAGTAGGATGCATGACGTTTTTCATGTGTCAATGCTTCGTAAGTATAGATCAGATCCTTCGCATGTTGTTCCAGTTGAGGAGATTGAGCTATGAGCGGGTATGAGTTATGAGGAACGCCGGTGAGGATTTTGGATGTGGATACAAAGGTTCTTCAGGGGAAGACCATAGATTTGGTTAAAGTGCTTTGGAGACACCGAGGTGTTGAATAGGCAACTTGGGAGACAAGGAAAAGTATGGAAGAGCAGTTTCCTCACTTGTTTGTTGCAAGTAAGAATTTCGAGGACGAAATTTTCTTAAGAGGGGGAGAGTTGTAACATCCCGGTTTTTGGGGTTTATAGTTTGAGTGTTCGTTTGGGGGATTCGATTCGGGTTGAATCGGATTCTTCGGTATAAATAATAAATGTGTGGAAATGTTTTAAAAATATTAAAATGGTATCTTTGAATTAAAGGAATATTATTTGAGTTTTAATTGGATTTAAGTAAGCCTAATTATTTTGTTAGTGACTAAATTGTAAATTTTGGAAAATATTAGGAGTTAAATTGCAATTTTCGGAAAAAATTTGAATTTTAGTGACTAAATTGGAAAGTAAGCCAAAGCTTAGAATCCTTAGAGGGCCATTAACCCAAATTATTTTTAATTAAAGATTATCCACCAAAAAGATTGTTTTTAATTAGTTTTAATTAAGAAATTATTTTCATTTTCTTTTCTAACTTCCTATTTTCTCATCTTTTCTCTCAAACTTTCTCTCCATTTTCTCTCTACTTTCTCTCCTTAATTTCTTCAATTACTTGCTGAATTCTTTTATATTTTCAACAAGATTTATCTCATTTTACTCATCATTCTATTCTCTACAAAATCTACTCATCAATTTTGCAAAATCAACATCCATTTTTAAGAAAATCAAGAGGAGAATTCTCATCTTTTTGGTGGAGTTAATATCAAACGTAATTTCTGATTTCTCTTCTTTTTATAAGGTTCTTTATTGATATTCCCAAGTATTTGGCTTGCTAATCAACAATTGAAACTTAATTTTGTATTTTAATTCAAGATCTTTGAGTTTTATGGAGGTTTTTGTGAAATCTTTTTAGATCTCAATTAATGTTGTAATTAGGATGATTTCTTAATGATATTATGTCAATTAAATGATTGATTGAGTCTTGAAATGATTTAACATAAAATTAATCCCAGAATAATTGAATCGATGTTGAATTGAGGTGATTTTCGGTTGTGTTATGGGTTGTTTTAGGTGCTCTGCTTTTGCTGGAGGTATAAGGATGGTTTGAAAGTATTTTTAGTTCATAATTGAGGTGGATTAGATGTTAGATTCATAAGGTTAAGGGCTGGTGTTGTTTCAGATGCGTTTCGGCTTAGTTTTTGGTCTTTCGGCTAGGTTTTCGATAGTTTTGTGGAGGTTTAATGTGGCTATTGTTTTGAGCATGTTATGATGTGCATATGCTCTGTTTTTAATGTTGTAGAGGAAGTGCAAGAAGGTTCATAGGAGGCTGGTGCATTGGCATTACCGTCGGAGCATCAGCGAGGGCTTGTTTCGCTTGTCGGTGATTGAATTTTGGTTAGAAGTGAAATTCAACGTTTGGTTATGTTTTGGGGACTATGGAATAGTGTGAAAACTTTCCATGGTTCAAGAGTAAGTGACCTTAATGTTTTGATTAATTGCCTTGAGCTTTGGTTACAAATACATTGGTTTTATGGAAGAAATTTATATTGATGTTTTGGAAATGCATAACTTTAATTTTACCGTGATGCATGATAAGTGCTCAACTCACTATCACCTTTTTACACCTTTCATGGACAATATCATTAAATCTACACCCACTTGGACCAATGCATGTGCTTAATGTGAGATAATTAGATATTCTGCTTTTGAAACATACAAAGATGATATTTATAGAAAAGACGAGTTTTACTGTACTTTTGTGTATATGCAGAAAAAGCTGAAGGACAAGTAACAATATTGTATGCGATTTGAAGAGAAAAATAAGCTGGACGTTTATGGACAAGCAGCGCATCAATCGGAGCTGGGTAGCACATGGAAAGCCCAAGTCAAAGGCCACGCGGAAAAGAATCCTAATTGGAGTAAACAGGGAAATATTTTATTTATGGACTTGACTTATGTCCTACTCCAAGTTATACTCCTGCTTAGGAAAGGTTTGCCCTAGCCGTCCAAGAGGATAGAAGAGGAGAGTTTTCGTCACAAAGCTTAACATCATAGAGAGAGCCAACTCCACCTTAGATTTTAGATTTCTTTTTATTATGTTCTATGATTCTTTAAGCTTAGGTGAAGGTTGTAGAGTATTAGTGAGAAGAGATTGACTTTTGTTTCTTGTTTTAAATGTAATAAAAAATAAGGTTTGCTTATTCTTTGTCATTCTTTGTGCTTGCATCCAAGCTCGAGAGAGAAGTTTGCAAGTAATCCATTTATCTAATATCGAGAGAGTTAAATTCATGAAAGGAATAAGTACGGTGTTTCAATCGGGAAACACTAACTCGACCTAGAGATAGGTTAAGAGTTTCAGCGGCTAAGAGAAGTGTGGGATTGGTTGGTGATTACAATTGATTCACGCCGAGAGGTATCATCAAGGACTGGTCATCAACAGTGCTTCGACTTAGAGATAAGCGGAGTCATTAAAGGACACTTTGCCAAACTTTGATAAAGTCTACCTAAGAACAAGAGATTGTCGCGGCGGACAAGCATCATCGTTGTCGAGGCAGAAATCTACAGTACTGCCGAGGCAGTGTTGTGCGATTACGTTGGACAGAAACAAGTCAATTGAATCCACTATACAAGACAACTGGATCCTGGCCACTTCTTTAATCTACTTATCTTCTCTTTCTTTAGTTTTCTTTATTTAGTATTTATCAATCCCAATCTTACTTGTGTTTTTATTTTATTCCTTTTCAGAGCAAGAAGACAAAAGAAGGCATATTAAGTAGATCAATCCCTGTGGAGACGATATTTGATATACTTGTCACTTTATTACTTGCGACGTGTACACTTGCACTATTTGCGCACTTTTAACATGCAATATGTTTTTGGCGCCGTTGCCGGGGATTGGCAACTAATTTTTTTCTTTATTTTCTTGCTTTTTATTTTTATTTTACTTTATTTTTTCTTGGTGTATTACCAGGGCCAACCCAACCAACCCTTTGTACGAACTAGATCCCGAGATCGAACATACACGGCAAAGGTTGAGAAGACAAATCCAAGGAGCTATGGCAGATCATCCAGCAAGACAAAACTTAGCTCCCAGCAATGGAGGTCTTCCACCGCCACCAGGGTCGTGGCAGCTTACTGTTCGAGACTTCTTGGAGGAGGATTTGAATGGGTTAAATCCAGGAGTCGTTACACCAGAGATTGAAGCGGCCCACTTTGAGCTAAAACCTGTCATGTTCAATATGCTCAACACTATTGGACAGTTTGGTGGGTCTATGACTGGAGATGCCAGGCAGCACCTCAAGTCATTCATGGAAATATGCAATTCTTTCAAAATCCAAGGAGTCCATAAAGATGTCTTGAGATTGAAATTATTCCCCTATTCACTGAGGGATAGGGCAAAGACCTGGTTAAATAGCATTCCAGCAGGATCTATTGGATCTTGGAGTGAACTCTGTCGTGATTTCATTACACATTTTAATCCTACTAATTTATATGATCATATACGTAATGAAATTACTTCTTTTCGACAGGCAGATGATGAACCAATGTATGAAGCATGGGAGCGCTATAGGGAGCTACTGCACAAGTGTCCTTTACATGGATTTCCCTTGTGGACACAAGTAACCATGTTTTATAATGCCACTAATGCCTCAACAAGGATGATGTTAGACGTATCTGCCAATGGAACACTCCTTGACAAAGCACCTGAGGAAGCTATTGAAATAGTGAACAAACTTGCCAAGAACGATTTTCAATTCCCTACATCAAGACAAGGAGGAGTAAGACGCCAATCCACAGTGAATGAATTAGAAACATCAAGTTCAGTGGCAACACAATTGGCCTCTCTTACCAAGATGGTGCAAAACATGCAGCTACAACAAAATACCCATGAGGTTAAGGCCATTGATTCTTTTTGTAATTTATGTGGAGGTAACCACAATTCTTCTGAATGTATGCAGAATCAAGAATCCAGCATGTATGCTGGAAACTATAACCGAAATAATATGATGTCCAACACCTACACCCCTCATGGAAAAGGCATCCAATTTTTTCATGGAGTAATCCTAACAATGCCTTGAATCCAATTACTCAACCCCCAGGTTAGGCAGATGCCTTCATGAATAGAACACGCTAAAGGCCTTCATGATGAAAACTGAGTCATACATGACAGAGAATAGTAATTTCATCAAGAGGACAGATGCCTTCATGAATAGAACTGAGATGAGGTTGCAAAATCAAGAAGCGACCATTAAAACGCTGGAAACTCAGGTTAGGCAGTTTGCTCAAAGCATAAACACTAGACCGCAAGGAGGACTACCTAGCAATACTGAAGTTGCTAAGGTAATGAGCCATGAACAGTGCAAAGCAATCACTACTAGGAGTGGTCTACAGTTGAAGGAAAAGATCCCAGAGAGCCAAATTCAATCAGCGGATCGAGCAAGAGAAGAGGCTGAGCAAACTGAAACTGATAACACTACCCCGGCAGAAAGCACTGCAGCTCCTGAGCAGCCTTCCGAGGCAGCAACAACTCCAGTGATTCCAGGTATAAAATTTCAAACTAAAGAAACCCTGGATGAGATGAGACCACCACCACCTTTCCCACAAAGGTTGAAAAAGAAAAAACAGTACCAACAATTCAAGAAGTTCCTCGACATCTTGAAGCAAGTCCACATCAACATACCGTTCGTTGAAGCTATTGAACAAATGCCTAACTATGCCAAGTTCCTAAAGGACATGGTGTCAAAGAGGAAACGAATAGGTGAGTTTGAGACAATGGTTGCTACCGAGGGATGCATTACAATGCTGCATAACCGCATGCCACCAAAATTAAAGGATCCTAGTTGCTTCATCATACCTTGTGCGATAGGTAAGAGTTATGAAGGTAAGGCCCTGTGCGACCTTGGAGCAAGCATAAATCTCATGCCCAAATCAGTCTTTCAAAAGCTTGGAATTGGAAGGGCAAAACCTACAACAGTTATGCTCCAACTAGCGGATCGATCCTATGTGCAACCTGAAGGCAAAATCGAGGACATACTAGTAAGAGTAGATAAGTTTATTTTTCCGGCTAACTTTCTTGTCCTTGATTGTGAAGCAGATGACAATGCACCGATCATCCTTGGGAGACCCTTTCTTGCAACTGGACGCATTCTAATTGACGTGGAAAAAGGAGAGTTGACAATGCGGGTCAATGACCAACAAGTCAAACTCAACGCCTTCAACAACTTAAAAAAATATGATGATCCAGAGGAGTGCAAGGTCATCCACACAGTAGACACTAAAGTATCCTACCTGGGCAGTCTTCTCGGCTGGATATTCGGCAGAAAGATTAAGCCCAATGTGGATGAACCTACAGCAAAACAGAATGGCCCACAACCGATTCAAAATTGGGGCCAAAGGGAGAGAATATTTTTGGGAGATGCATTTGCATGCTCTCCACCAGTAACATGATCTCCTCCCTTTTCTTTATTAATATATTAGGATTAGTTAGTTTATTTTTATTTTCTTCGAATTTATTTTCGCTTTAAGTATTTTTATTTTTTGTGTTTTATTTAGGAATAATAAGCAAGATTAAAGGAGAAATAGTTCACAGTAGGAATTCTGCCGAGTCAATAAAACAGTGTTAGGGCCGCAGCAGTCCCAACGGGCATAACAGTGTAACGGCTAGTCTGCCGAGATTCCTGTCGCGGCAGAAAAGGAAACGGCAGAAAAGGAAACGGTAGAAAGAGGAAACGGTTACAAAACGGCTAGTGGCTTCAACGGTCACAAGGCCGAGGCCTATATAAGAAACTCCTTCCTCTTAAACTATTCACTCTTGCTTTCTTGTTTTCTTTAGTATTCTTAACAATCTCTCTCACATTACTCTCAGCCTACTCATAATCTCCGTGAAGTTTCAGATTCTTTTCAAGAAAAACTCCAAGAAATCACATCTCTCAATCTTGATGGCAACATACAAGCGATTCGTCCTCGCCAACGTTGAAGATCGTTTCAACCGATCCTTCATTGCTCGGAAACTATGGGAAGAGCAAGGTTTCCAGCATGCAGACGAAGAAAATTACGGCATTGAGCACTACCTCTTCGACAGAATTAAGTACCAAAACTGAGAAATTTTCTGTCTCCAACCTGCCCAGGCGAATGCTACGATCGTGTGGGAGTTCTATGCGCACGGGCCCAGCAAAGACTCCCTCTTTGTTCATTGCCGCGGTAGGCCAGTCCAGCTCGATGCCGAGACAATCAACAATTTCTATGGCCTCACTTCTGAAAGTGACATCCACGCCGAATTCATGGAAGATGTCACTGCCGAGGACTACGAGCTCATCAAAGATGATCTTTGTTACGCGAACACCCCATGGGAAACCGGTACCCATCGAGGATCCGTAACGAGACAAAGCCTAAAGCCCGAGGCCAAGATGTGGAACACCTTTGTCAAACGACGGCTCATCCCCACATCACACAATAGCACGGTGGATCGCAAAAGATTGGTGCTTATCCAATCCATCATCAACAAGAGGACCATCAACGTTGGCGAGATCATCCTTCGGGAAATTCACGAGTGTGGTAAGAAAGATAGGGGACCATTGTATTTCCCTTGTTTGATCACGGGTTTATGTGTTGCCGCAGGTGTGCCCATCGAAGAGACGGACGAATACACACCCCCAGGACGAGGATGGACCAGGGACTTCTGCCACAACGTCATGCAAATCACGCAAACAGAGCCTGTCCCAGCAACGCCGCAGCAGTTCACTACCGATACAACTGTCGGGGCCCAGTACACGGCAGACATGCCTGGTACTGCCCACACATCTGCCGCAGCAGACCCGTACCAGGAGATCTTGCAACGGATGGTAGCAATGGATCTCATAGCAATGGATCTCCGACAACAAAGGTACATGGAGTACCAAAGGGATTTCAATGGCACCTTAGCCCAGATGATGCTGCACGCCTTCCCGGATCAAGGAGCACAATTTCCGGAGTTTCCCAACAACATGTTCGTCACAGCCGCCCCTTACACCGAGACTACACCAGCACCAGGAGGACCAAGGTCGTTCTTCCATGCAGCCCCTCAGCCCCAATACCAGGCTTCCGGCCCATCTAGGGCAGCAAATTCTGCCGCAGCCTCGTCTGCCAGCAGAAGGCCATCCAAGCGGAGGGCCGTTTTCAGCACTCCACCCTGACCACCAATTATCATGGGCAGTCTATCAACCGAGATAGATGCCTACGTGCACCAAAGCTCCACTGCCGCCGGCCCAAGCACCCACCACACCGGAGGAGCAACAACAATGGGAGGAGGAATGGATGTAATGCTAACCGAAGAGATGGCTGATGTAGAAGAAGGAGAAAAGGTAGAGGCCCCAATGCAACGGACATCGCCCACACGAGTCCAACCGCCCGACAAGCAAAAGTGCAACCATCGCCTTCACCAAGGACAAAGTATTCGGCAGCAAGGCCGAGGAGGAAAATTGTTACAAGCAGCTCTACGGAGTCGCTTTAAAATCTTTGTCCTTAATTTGCTATTTATTATATTCATATTTTATTTTGCCGCATATCTCTTCAAATATAAAGCATTGAGGACAATGCTTGGTTTGAGTTTGGGGATGCAGATTCACTGCCAAGGCAACAATCTACTGCCGCGGCCTTGCCAAAAAGGGAGTATACCAGTGATTTTTTTTTTAATTTTTCATGCTCCCCGCCTTACTTGAATTAACTGCCTACACTTTTGCACTGCTTATCATCAGTATTGCCTTAGTTTATTCTTTAAGGCTATAGAAATCTTTCTCCTTACCATGATTAGGGCCTGCTAAGAAGGTTTAACCTTAGGATGCTTAAGGATGAAAACTTAGAAGCTTACTATAGGAAGAATTTTAAACACTTTTGGGACTTGTTGGATTATAGGAGTTCTTTTAATGAACTTAGGTGATACAGAGTTAGATTTTTGGAAAAGTAACTAGAGGTGCCTACCACTGGCTCTAGAAAATCTCTTCTTCATGCTAGAGGTGCCCGAAATTGGCTCTAGAATGTTTTAAGGAGTATTAAAAAGAAACAAGGAATTTAGTGAAAAGAAAAACACAAGTCTTTGAGGTGCCCGAAATTGGCTCAAGATTTGGTGTTTCAAAGAAAAGAAACACTTAACCAAATTCTATTTGTCTTGAACTTAGAGTTTGTCTAAGAAAGCCTTTAATCAACTTGTCCATAAAAACGCACACACTCACAATTCTTATAGTTTGTTTCTAGCAAAACCCTTGGGCAACCGAATGGTTAAGGCTTAAGAATAGGCCTAGTAATGGTGGGGAGAATAGATGGACATGTAAGACCAAGAGAGAGTAGAGTTCGGCAAATTGATGGTTTGCATTGCTTGAGGACAAGCAATAGTTTGAGTTTGGGGGTGTGATAAGTGCTCAACACACTATCACCTTTTACTCCTTTTATGGGCATTAATCACCGAATATACACCCACTTGGACCAATGCATGAACTTAATGTGATATATTTAGAAGTTATACTCATATAGATAATATTTATAGAAAAAGGCACGCTTTACTGCATTTTCATATCTATGCAGGAGAACCAGTGCCGCGGCAGCGACAAGGCCGAGGCAGGACCTGATGCCGAGGCAGCAGCAGAAAGACAGGAAGCAAGACTGTAGGCGATGGAAAGATAAAAATCCAAGGAACGTGTCTGGACTCAAAGCCCATGAATCGGAGCTGGCTAGCATGAGGAAAAGCCCAAGGAAAGACCACGCGGGAAAGCCCCCTTAGCTTAATCAAACTTGGAAATATTTTAATTATGTACTTGACTTGTTCCTTACTCCAAGTTGTATTCTACGTAGGAAAGGTTTGCCCTAGGTCTAGCCTATATAAAGACCTAGCCACCCAATGTACAAAAAGACGGAATACCTAGGGAGAGAGCCGATCTTTATACTTGTCTTCTTCCTCTCCATTATGTTCTAAACCTTCTTAGGGATTAGGTGAAGGTTGTCGAGTATATGTGAGAGGAGATTGTACTTTGTCTTTGATTCAATGCAATAAAATTATCAAGGTTTGCTTATCCTTTGTTATTCCTTGTTCTCACATTTGAGCTCGGGAGAGGAGATTGTGAGTCATCCATTTATCTAAGCTCGGGAGAGTTAGATTCACGAAAGGGATAAGTACAGTGTTTCAATCGCGAAATACTAACTCAGCCTAGGGATAGGTTAAGAGTTTCAGCGTCTAAAAGAAGTGTGAGATTGGTTGGTGAGTATAATTGGTTCATGCCGGGAGGTATCATCAAGGACTAGTCATCAACAGCACTCTGACTTAGGCATAAGCGGAGTCATCCAAGGACACTTTGCCGAACTTTGGTAAAGTCTACACACGAGCAAGGGATTGTCGCGACAAACAGTATTGTCGCTGCCAAGGCAGTAAACTGCAGTGCTGCCAAGGCAGTGATATACGATTGCATTGAGCAGAGATAAGTCAATCAAATCCACAATACAACGCAACTGGATCCTGACCCATCTCTCTCTATTATTCCAACTCTTTACTTTTATTTAGTTATTGTAGTTTAGATAAATCCACTCAATTCACTTGTGTCTTTACTTTTCTACAGAACAAGAAGGTGAAGAAAGCATATTAAGTCTACCGGTCCCTGAGGAGACGATAATCCGATAATACTTATCACTTATTACTTTCGATGAGTCCACTTGCACTAAACGCACACTTTTGACACGCGACATTTATATTTCCCTTGTTTAGTCACTGGTATTTGTACTGTTGCAGGTGTACCAATGGCAGAAACGGATGAATTCACATCGCATAGACGAGGATGGACTAGAGACTTTTGCCACAAAATCATGCAGATCACACAAGTAGAGCCAGTCCAAACAACCCCTCAGCAGTTCACCGCTGACACAGCTGTCGGGGCCCAGTACATGGCAGACATTCCTTACACTGCCCACACCACTACCGCAGTAGACCCATACCAGTAGATACTTCAAAGGATGACAGCTATGGATCTTAGGCAGCAACGATACATGGAGTATCAGAGGGACTTCAACAGCATACTTGCCCAAATGATGATCCATAACTTTCCAGGTCAAGGGGTGCAGTTTCCCGAGTTTCCTCCAAACCTGTTTGTCACAACTGCACCTTACACCGAGACGACTCCAGCTCCAGGACGACGACCATTTTTCCCCACTGGTCCACAACAACAATTTTATGCTGCTGGCCCATCTAGGATAGCAGACTCCGCCGCAGCATCCTCTACTAGCAGACGATCATCCAAGAGGAGGGCAGTCTTCAGCACTCCACCAAGATCCCCCATCATCATAGGCAGTCTATCCACAGAGATAGATGCCTATGTACATCAAAGTTCAACTGCTGCCGGGCCAAGCATTCACCATGCCTGGGCAGACGCAACAAATGAAGGCGGGACAGACATCATGGTCACCGAGGAAATTGCCGACGAGGAAGAAGGAGAAGAAGTGGATGCTCCAAAGCAACGGACACCACCAACAAGAGTCCAACCATCGAGACAAGCAAAAACTCAACCATCTCCATCGTCCAAAGTCAAACAGTCAGCGACGAGGCCACAAAAAATAATTGTTCCCAGCAGCTCTTCTGACTCACTTTAAATTTTCATATTCCTGTTGCCTTAATATATATATATATATTGTTTCTTGTCTTGTTTTCTTCTTTATATCCTGCTGTGTGCTATTTATAAACATTGAGGACAATGCTTGGTTCGAGTTTTGGAGTGTAGATCTACTGCCGAGGCAATCTACTACCGTGGCCTAGCCATGAAAGGTAGTATTTAAGTGTTTCCTAAAAAATTTTTATGTCCACCACCTTACTTGAATTATTGTTTATGTTTTTGCACTGCTTTTCATCAGTATTGCCTTAGCATATTATTTAAGGATATAGAAATCTTTCTCCTTACCATGGTTAAGTCCTATTAAGAAGGTTTAACCTTAGGATACTTAAGGATGAAAACTTAGAAGCTTACTATAAGATGAATCCTAAAAACACTTTTGAGACTTGTTGGATTATAAGAATTCTTTTAATGAACTTAGGTGATAAAGACTTAGATTTTTGGGAAAGTGACTAGAGGTGCCTATCACCGGCTCTAGGAGTTACTCTTCTTCATGCTAGAGGTGCCCGAAATTGGCTCTAGTATGCTAAAAAGAATATCAAAAGAAAGAAGGAATTAGTGATGAGAAAACACAATCCTTGAGGTGTCCGAAATTGGCTCAAGAAATTGTTGTTTTAAGAAGAGAACACTAAACCCAAATTCTACTTGTCTTGAACTTAGAGTTTGTCTAAGAAAGCCTTTAATCAAACTTGTCCACAAAAGCACACACACTCACTAAATCTTATAGTTTGTTTCTAGGTAAACCCTTGGGTAGCCTAAAGGTTAAGGCTTAAGAATAGGCATAGTTATGGTGGGGAGAATAGATGGAAACATAAGACCAAGAGAGAGTAAGGTTTGGCAAATTGATGGTTTGCATTGCTTGAGAACAAGCAATAGTTCGAGTTTGGGGGTGTGATAAGTGCTCAACTCACTATCACTTTTTACACCTTTCATGGACAATAATCATTAAATCTACACCCACTTGGACCAATGCATGTGCTTAATGTGAGATAATTAGATATTCTGCTTTTGAAGCATACAAAGATGATATTTATAAAAAAAGGCAAGTTTTACTGTACTTTTGTGTCTGTGCAGAAAAAAACTATTGCCGCGGCAGCAACCGAAGCCGAGGCAAGACCTGATGCCGAGGCAGCAGCTGAAGGACTAGTAACGATATTGTATGCGATTTGAAGAGAAAAATAAGCTGGACGTTTCTAGACAAGCAGCGCATGAATCAGAGCTGGGTAGCACATGAAAAGCCCAAGTCAAAGGCCACGCGGAAAAGAATTCTAGTTGGAGTAAACTTGGAAATATTTTATTTATGGACTTGACTTGTGTCCTACTCCAAGTTATACTCCTACTTAGGAAAGGTTTGCCCTAGACCAAGCCTATATAATACCTAGCCATCCAAGAGGAGAGAAGAGGAGAGTTTTCGGCACAAAGCTTAGCATCATAGAGAGAGCCAACTCCACCTTAGATTTTAGATTTCTTTTTATTATGTTCTAAGTTTCTTTAGGCTTAGGTGAAGGTTGTAGAGTATTAGTGAGAAGAGATTGACTTTTGTTTCTTGTTTTAATGCAATAAAAAATCAAGGTTTGCTTATTCTTTGCCATTCTTTGTGCTTGCATCCAAGCTCGAGGGAGAAGTTTGCAAGTAATCCATTTATCTAATATCGAGAGAGTTAGATTCGTGAAAGGAATAAGTACGGTGTTTCAATCGGGAAACACTAACTCGGCCTAGAGATAGGTTAAGAGTTTCAACGGCTAAGAGAAGTATGGGATTGGTTGGTGATTACAATTGATTCACGCCGAGAGGTATCATCAAGGACTGGTCATCAACAGTGCTTTGACTTAGAGATAAGCGGAGTCATTAAAGGACACTTTTTCGAAATTTGATAATGTCTATCCAAGAGCAAGAGATTGCCGCGGCAGAGAAGCATCATCGCTGTCGAGGCAGTAATTTGCAGTACTGCCGAGACAGTGTTGTGCGATTGCGTTGGATTGAAACAAGTCAATTAAATCCACTATACAACACAACTGGATCCTGGCCACTTCTTTAATCTGTTTATCTTCTCTTTCTTTAGTTTTCTTTATTTAGTATTTATCAATCCCAATCTTACTTGTGTTTTTATTTTATTCCTTTTCAGAGCAAGAAGACAAAAGCCATATTAAGTAGACCAACCCCTTTGGAGATGATATCTGATATACTTATCACTTTATTACTTGAAACGTGTACACTTGCACTATTTGCGCACTTTTGACATGCAACAATGCATGCATGTGTTAATTGCTGAAAATGCATGGTTTATAAAGACATTCATGGTTTATGGAAGCATGAAAATGAAATGGAATAATTTGAGGTTATTTGCCCTACATTTTGTAACGTCGTTGAGCATGATTTGTGGTTCACATGATGAACGTATTATGAATGCATTATGAACAGCAAGTTAACGTGCATGATTAGAATTGATATTGGCTTAGTGACACTAACTTTATATACGAATACAAATGACATGTCATTAGGATTGAATGCACTATAAAGATTATGGAAATAAAGAAAAATGGCTACACGTTGCGAGGGTAACTATATGTCTAACCGTGCGTAGTAGAGTCGCCCACACGCAACAAGGGTGACTTTGTGTCCAACCGTACGTGGTGGAGCTAACAAGGGTGACTTTGTGTCATGTTAAGGGTGACTTCGTGTCATGTCAATAGTGACTTAGTATCATGACGAGACTAAGGGTCTCTAAAACAATAGATCCGCGTATTCGGTGAACTTAAGGTTCACAACAAGGGATCACTAGAAAGCCAATCTGCATACATGAAATGAGTTGGTATCAATGTGCATTACATATGAAATAATTTGATTATGATGATGAACCTAAATTAGTTTTTCATACTTGATCAAGCATAAGAGTGCAAGCATGGCTTTTAAATAGTTTTAGTATTGCATTGATGATCTTGTTTATAGCTTTCTCACTAAGCATGTTATGCTTAATGTTACGGACTTAATCTTTCCCGAACTAATCCGTGCGGCACTAACACTTCCCGATCAATGTTAGCAAGCCTTTCTTACACGCAACATGGTGGCTAAACAAAGAAACACAAGAGAAGGCAAAGGAATTTGAAAGGAAGCTTTTGTATTAAGCTTAAGAGAATGTGTACAAGAGTGCTCAACTTCTCAGGTTGTGTACAAAATGAAGGGGTGGCAATATTTATAGGCTCCCACCTCCCGAATGGACGGCTATGATTTGTTTGATCGGACGGTTCATACTTTCCCTCCTAAAATATCTACTAGGGCCTACATAATTCTAGAGATATCTACCACTATCTCTACATATCTACAATGTTCTAGAGAACTCTAAAGACTTCCAGAGTAGTCCTGATCTTTCTAGGGTCTTCCAGGGTCTTCTAGAACATTCTTGATCCTTCTAGAATGTTCTAGATGCTTCCAACATCTTCTCCGTCCTTCTAGAATGTTTTAAAACCTTCGAGAATTATCTAGAGTCTTCTAGAATCTTCTAAGACCTTCTAGACGTGTCTAGATATTGGTGGAACCTCCTGGAACATTCTAGAACGTGATGGAATCCTTGAGATGGATGTAGGCCATTCTGGAAGCTTCCTTGGTGCATGGATTCTTCAAGAATGCCCAAGGATGATTTATTAACCTCATTGTTGCTGGCGGGTGGTGACATTAAGCTCTCTTTTCATCTTTGCAGAGAATTAGAGATATTTGGGGCTGCATTTGGAGCAAGAGAACCAAGGGGAAAAATCTACATATTTTTGGTATGATTTGGCAAATAAAAAGGGCTTGACAATGTGTAAACCAATCACGTAGGAGAGTGGGTGTTTTGCTTAGTTAAAGACTTGTAATGAGACCTTATATTGCCTTGGTTGTTGTTTGATGGATTGTGGTATTATTTTGGATTGTTTGAAGCATGATTTCTTGTTTTTAATCATAACATAGGAAGCATGCCTATAAATAATTTTGGGGTCTTTGATGTTGGTAATTGGGTGCTTTAAAATTGTTCATTATGTTTAGGAATTATGCATATAGTTAGGGGTGATCAATGGATATGTTTGGATGGAGTTAAACCAACCAAAATTGCCTAAACTTATATTCTGCGCACAGGGGTATCGATACACCTTGTTCTGGTATCGATACCCCAAGGCAATTTTGGGTGGCATCGAACCATGGCTCAATGCCATTAGCTCACTAGACACCAGGGTATTGATACCGCCCAGGCTGTATTGATACCTCTGGTATTTTGGAGGCTCGTTTAACCACTGCCACGTCATGGTATCGATACCATGCTTTGAGGTACCGATACCCATGACCCAAAAGTGTTGTTCTAAGTGTTGGAATTTCATGATAGGCCGGACATCTTCCCGTAATTGAATATGGATGCTATGGATGTCATTTTGAATTGAGACTTCACCGTGTTGCGTGAAAATAACTTAATTTCGTATTGGCTAATTAAAGTCGGATATGGTTCCTATAATTTAGGAGTTTTACATTTTGGTCCCTAATTAAGGAAATATGAAATTGAAGATGTTGTGATGCTCTGATTGATCTGAATTTTTCTATGAGGGTTTTATGCATGTTTAATTGAACTTCGATAGATTGGAATTTCATTTATTTTGTTCAAATTAAATTATTTACGTTTTAGTCCTTATTTACCTATGTGTTAATTGAACGCTCAACTGTGGACCGAATGTTACCATACTTGTTTTGCATGAATCCGACACATATAAAATCTTAATTATGCATCTAGTTAAGAAGAAAAAAGTATATCGTTTTTCAGGGTTGTTTATCGAATCAGACCTTCGTGGGTTTGGTTCGATATTCCCCATGTAACCCATTAAAGTCGGTTCTGTCTAGGCCGAGCTAAGGGGGTTACAAGTTGACTAATAATTTTTATTCATATAATGGCTATTTTAACCCAAAATAAAATGTTGAGAGTTAAATTGTTTACTTCAGAAAAGAATAGGAGCCAAATGACTATTTAGTCAAGTGTTAAATTTTTTTAATTTAATACCTAAATATTTAAATATTAACATTATGAATAAAAAAATAAGTTGAGATATATAATTAAAGAATCCAGTTTTCAAGAAGTTAATGAAATTCTTGAAGATAAAAACGAAAACAAATACTGAGAATTTCTATTAGTGTTATTAATGTTTATTTTATAAATTAGATTTAGAGTTTTCTACTATCCTAAATAGAAAATATTTGTTTCGAATTTGATTAATTTATAAAAAAATCGAACTATAAAATTTAGATATTTGATAAATTTTTACTTTTAGATAATTCAGAATGAATAACAAATAAATTTACATTCAAACCAGATACAAAAAACAATATTTAAGTTTCATAGTTTCTTAAAATTCGGGAAAAAAAAACCACTCCACCCATTTAGAGACCATTCGATGCATCACTATCTCAATCAAAGCACAATACCTTTGGGTGCTGCAATCTTTTGTTGTGAGAGTTACGTTTTTCCATAGGTACTTTGGGTGGTGTGGTTCGGTTACTCTCGGTTGGTTTTATTTTGGTGTCGAGTTAATTTTTTTTGGGTGTTTTTCGCTTATATTATCACAGTGTATTCTTTTTCTTTATTCAGATTTAAAGAGTTTTTTAATGAGGTTCCCGATACTTTTTGTATGATATTGTTATTAATTGAATTGTTGCGTGTAAAAAGGATTGCGCAATTTGTGCAAGTGAACACATTGCAAGTAATAAAGTGATAAATATCGAGTATCGTCACCACAGGGATTGGTATACTTAATCTGTTTCCTTTACTCTTCTCGCTCTGCAAAAAAAATAAAAAAAACATAGATTAATTGGTTGTCTTGAATTAAATGAAAACAACTTGAATAATAAAGAGAAAATAGAGAATGGAAATAAAATCAGATTGAGAGAATGGGCAGGATCCAGTTATGTCCTATTGTGGATTCAATTGACTTGTTTCCATCTAATGCAATTACGCAACACTGCCTCGGTAGTACTGTAGTCCTACTACCTCGACAATGAAGGGTACGTCCGCCGCGACAATCCCTTGATCTTTGGTGGACTTCTTCAAGGATCGACAAAGTGTCCTCTAATGACTCCGCTTATCCCTAAGTCGAAGTACTGTTGATGACTAATCCTTGATGATACCTCCTGGCGTGAATCAATTATAACCACCAACCAATCTCACACTTCTTTTAGCCACTGAAACTCTAACCTATCCCTAGGCCGAGTTAGTATTTTCCAACTAGAAAAATACTGTACTTATTCCTTTCGTGAATCTAACTCTCCTGATATTAGATAAATAAATCTCTCACAAACTTCTCTCCCGAGCTTGAATGCAAGAACAATGAATGGCAAAGAATAAGCAAACCTTGATATTTTATTGCATGAAACAAGAAAACAAAGTTCAATATCCTCTCACAAATACTCGACAACTTTCACCTAAACCCTAAGAGAATTTAGAACATAGTGAAAAACAAAGAAAACGCTAAAATCTATTGTGAACTCTCATCTCTTTTCTCTTGGACGACACATCCTTTATATAGGCTAAAACTTGGGCAACATCAGCCTTGGAGAAGAAGTTTAGTAAGTTTGGACGTTTCCTTCCTTGAAAAGGTAAATCTCTTAATTTGGTTCTTTCCATCTTTACACCGTTTTCTCGAACTCCAATTGCTGCGCGAAGTATCTAGAAAAATCTAGCTTTTTATGCTCTTCAAATCGATCACCACTTTGACTTTTGGTCTTAAGAAATTCCCCACCTTGGCAGGATGCATCTGCTGCCCCGGCGGAGGTTTGCCTTTTAGTCTGTGGCTGGTTCGATCAGGGTCCAAATTTACCTGCAAATGCACAAAGATGCATTAAAGCTTATATTTTCTATAAATATCATCCTTATAGGTCATGAAGGCAACGTATGCAAATATCACACATTAGGCCCATGCATTAGTCCAAATATGTGTAGATTAAGTAATTATTGTCCATGAAAGGTATAAAAGTGATAGTCTTTCGAGGACTTGTCACACCCCTAAACTCGAACTATTGCTTGTCCTCAAGCAATGAAAACCAACAAGTTGCCATATCTTATTCTCTATTTTTCCTCTATTCTCCCCACCATAACTATGCCTATTCTGAGTCTTAACATTTCGGCTACCCAAAGACTTACCCGGAATCGAGCTATAAGATTTTTGTGAGTGTGTGAGTTCTTGTGGACAAGTTTGATTAAAAGCTTTCATAAATAAACTCTAAGTTCAAGACAAATAGATTTGAGATTAATGTTCTCTTCTTATAACAACAACTACTTGAGCCAATTTCGGGCACCTCAAGGATTGTGTTTCATCATCAAGATATTTTTTTAAGCATACTAGTGCCAATTTCGGGCACCTCTAGCATGAAGAAGAGTGAGTTCTAGAGTCGATAATAGGCACTGTCGCGTGTCAAAAGTGCGCGTTCAGTGCAAGTGGACACATCGCAAGTAATAAGTGATAAGTATATTATCGAGTTATCGTCTCCTCAGGGACCAGTATACTTAATATGCCTTCTTCACCTCCTTGTTCTGTAGAAAGATAAAAACACAAATAAGTTGGTTTGATTTATCTAAACTAGAATAACTAAAATAAAAGTAAAAGATTGAAATAGTAGAGAGAGATGGGCTAGGATCCAGTTGCGTTGTATTGTGGAATTGATTGACTTGTCTTCGTCCAATGCAATCGTATATCACTGCCTCGACAGCACTGCAGTTTTATTGCCTGGGTAGCGATAACACTGTCTGCCGCGGCAATCCCTTGCTCATGGGCAGACTTTACCAAAGTTCGGCAAAGTGTCCTTGGATGACTCCGCTTATCCCTAAGTCAGAGTGTTGTTGATTACTAGTCCTTGATGATACCTCCCGGCGTGAACCAATTATACTCACCAACCAATCTCACACTTCTTTTAGCTGCTGAAACTCTTAACCTATCCCTAGGCCGAGTTAGTGTTTCGCGATTAAAACACCGTACTTACCCCTTTCTTGAATCTAACTCTCCCGAGCTTAGATAAATGGATGATCACAATATCCTCTCCCGAGCTCAATTGTGAAACAAGGAATAACAAAGGATAAGCAAACCTTGATAATCTTTATTGCATTGAATGAAAGACAAAGTACAATCTCTTCTCACAAATACTCTACAACCTTCACCTAATCCCTAAGAAGGTTTAGAACATGATGAAGAGGAAAGAAACAAGAGTAGAAGTCGGCTCTCTCCCTAGGTATTTCGTTGTCTATTACATTGGGTGGCTAGGTCTTTATAGAGGCTAGATCTAGGGCAAACCTTTCCTAAGTAGAATACAACTTGGAGTAGCAAACAAGTCAAGTACATAATAATATATTTCCAAGTTTATATTCGGCTAAGGGGCTTTCCCGCGTGATTTCCTTTGGGCTTTTCCTTGTGCTAGCCAGCTCCGATTCATGGGCCTCAAGTCCAGACACGTTCCCTGGATTTTTGTCTTTCCATCGCCTATAATCTTGCTTCCTGTCTTTCTGTTGTTGCCTCGACATCAGGTCCTGCCTTGGCCTTGTTTCTGTCGCGGCATTGGTTCTCCTGCACAGATATGAAAATACAGTAAAACGTGCCTTTTTCTGTAAATATTATCTATATGAGTATAACTTCTAAATATATCACATTGAGTGCATGCATTGGTCCAAGTGGGTGTATATTTGGTAATTAATGCCCATAAAAGGAGTAAAAAGTGATAGTGTGTTAAGCACTTATCACACCCCCAAGCTCGAACTATTGCTTGTCCTCAAGCAATGCAAACCATCAATTTGCCGAACTTTACTCTCTCTTGGTCTTGCATGTCCATCTATTCTCCCCACCATAACTAGGCCTATTTCTAAGCCTTAACCATTCGGTTACTCAAGTATTTACCTAGAAACAAACTATAGGAATTGTGAGTGTGTGTGTTTTTTTGGACAAGTTGATTAACGGCTTTCTTAGATAAACTCTAAGTTCAAGACAAATAGACATTGGTTAAGTGTTCTCTTCTTTTTCAAACCCCAAATCTTGAGCCGGTTTCGGGCACCTCAAAGACTTGTGTTTTTCTTTTTACTAAATTCCTTCTTTTTAATATTCCTTAACACATACTAGAGCCAATTTCGGGCACCTCTAGCATGAAGAAGAGACTTTCTAGAGCCGGTGGTAGGCACCTCTAGTTACCTTCCAAAAATCTAAGTCTTTATCACCTAAGTTCATTAAAAGAATTCCTATAATCCAACAAGTCCCAAAAGTGTTTAAGTTTAAAGTTCTTCCTATAGTAAGTTTCTAAGTTTTCATTCTTAAGCATCCTAAGGTTATGGTAAGGAGAAAGATTTCTATAGCCTTAAAGAATAAACTAAGGCAATACTAATGATGAGCAGTGCAAGAGTGTAGGCAGTGAATTCAAGTAAGGCGGGGAGCATAAAAATTAAAAAAAAATCATTGGAATACTCCCTTTTTGGCAAGGCCGCGGCAGTAGATTGCTGCCTTGACAGTGAATCTGCACCCCCAAACTCAAACCAAGCATTGTCTTCAATGCTTTATATTTTGAAGGGATAAACGGCAAAATAGAATATGAATTATATGCAGCAAGTAAAAACAGTAAAAGCAATTTAAATTGAATTAAGGACAAAGAAATTTAAAGCGACTCCGAAGAGCTGCTTGTAACAATTTTTCTCCGTGGCCTTGATGCCAAATGCTTTGTCCTTGGGGAGGGTGATGGTTGCGCCTTTGCTTGCCTCGGCGGCTGGACTCGAGTAGGTGGGGTCCTTTGCATCGGGGCTTCTACTTCTTCTCCTTCTTCAACATCCGCCATCTCTTCGGTTATCATCACGTCCGTTCCTCCTCCCATCGCAGTGGCTCCTCCGGTGTGGTGTGTGCTTGGGCCGGCGGCAGTCGAACTTTGGTGCATGTAGGAATCTATCTCGGCGGATAGACTGCCCATGATAATTGGCGATCTGGGTAGAGTGCTGAAGACGGCCCTTCGCTTGGATGGCCTTCGGGTATTGGGGCTTAGGGTCCGGATGGAAGAATGGTCGTGGTCCTCCCGGGGCTGGTGTAGTCTCGGTGTAGGGTGCGGCGGTGACGAACATGTTGCTTGGGAACTTCGGGAATTGTACGCCTTGGTCCGGAAAGGCTTGCAGTAGCATCTGCGCTAGAGTGTTGTTGAAGTCTTGTTGGTACTGCACATACCGTTGTTGTCAAAGATCCATTGCGGCCATTCGCTGCAAGATTTCTTG
The DNA here is from genome assembly GCA_035048815.1 of Abelmoschus esculentus. Taxonomy (NCBI): domain Eukaryota; kingdom Viridiplantae; phylum Streptophyta; class Magnoliopsida; order Malvales; family Malvaceae; genus Abelmoschus; species Abelmoschus esculentus. The sequence goes on along the minus strand of JAUCBN010000046.1, from coordinate 7,599,339 downwards.
GTATGGGTCTGCTGCGACAGAGGTGTGGGCAGTACCAGGCATGTCTGCCGTGTATTGGGCCCCGGCAGCAGTATCGACAGTGAACTGCTGCGGCGTTGCCTGGACAGGTTCGGCTTGAGTGATCTGCATGACTTTGTGGCAGAAATCCCTGGTCCATCCTCGTCTTGGGGGTGTGTATTCATCCGTTTCTTCAATGGCTACACCTGCCGAAACACATAAACCCGTAATCAAGCAAGGGAAATACAATGGTCCTCTATCTTTCTTTCCGCACTCGTGAATTTCCCGTAGGATGATTTCTCCAACGTTGATGGTCCTCTTGTTGATGATGGATTGGATAAGCACCAATCTCTTACGATCCACCGTGCTATTGTGTGATGTTGGGATGAGGCATCTTTTGACGAAGGTGTTCCACATCTTGGCTTCCGGCTTCAAGCTTTGTCTTGTTACGGATCCTCGATGGGTATCGGTTCCCATGGAGTGTTCCCGTAACAAAGATTGTCTTTGATGAGTTCATAGTCCTCGGCAGTGATATCTTCCAAGAATTCGACATGGATATCACTGTCTGGGGTGAGGCCGTAGAAGTTGTTGATCGTCTCGACATCGAGCTGGACCGGCCTGCCGAGACAGTGAACGAACAGGGAGTCTTTGCTGGGCCTATGAGCGTAGAACTCCCGCACGATTGTGGCGTTCGCCTGGGCAGGTTGCAAACAGAAAATTTCCCAATTCTGGTACTTAATTCTGTCGTAGAGGTAGTGTTCAATGCCGTAGTTTTCTTCGTCTGCATGTTGGAAACCTTGCTCTTCCCAAAGTTGCCTAGCGATGAAAGATCGGTTGAATCGATCTTTAACTTTGGCTGGGGCGAATCTTTTGTATGAATCCATCAAGATGGAAAGATGTAAGTTCTTGGAGGTTTTTCTTGAAGAGAATCTGGAGATTGTAGAAGGCAGAGAGTAATTGAGAGAGAGATTGTTATGAATACTAAAGAAAGCAAGAGAAATAAGAGTGAATAGTTTAAGAGGAAGGAGTTTCTTATATAGGCCTCGGCCTTGTGACCGTTGAGATCACTATCCATTCTAACCGTTTCCTTTTTCTACCGTGGCAGGAATCTCGGCAGACTAGCCGTTACATTGTTCTGCCCGTTAGGACTGCTGCGGCTCTGACACTGTTTTATTGCCTCGGCAGAGTTCCTGCTGTGAACTATTTTTCCCTTATCTTTGCTTTTTATTCCTAAATAAAAATTAAACACACCATAGAAAAATACTAAAAACGAAAATAATTAGAAAAATAAAAATAAGCTGCTAATCCTAATATAATATTTAAAGAAAAGGGGAGAGGTTAGGTTACTGGTGGAGAGCATGCAAATGCATCTCCCAGAATTATTTTCTCTCTTAGGCCCAATTTATGAATCGGTTGTGGGCCACTCCTTTGTGCTGTCTGTCCATCCATCTTGGGCTTGATTTTCTTGCCGAACATTCTGCCGAGCAGATTGCCCAGGCAGGATATCTTATTATCTACGGTGTGGATGACCTTGCATTCCTCTGGATCATTATACTTTCTTAAGTTGTGGAATGCGTTGAGTTTGACTTGTTGGTCATTAACCCACATAGTCAACTCTCCTTTTTCCACGTCAATTAATGTGCGTCCAGTTGCTAAAAAGGGTCTCCCAAGGATGATCGGTGCATTTTCATCTGCTTCACAATCAAGGACAAGGAAGTCGGCAGGAAAAATAAACTTGTCAACTCTTACCAGTATGTCCTCGATTTTGCCTTCAGGTTGCACATAAGATCTATCCGCGAGTTGGAGCATCACTATTGTAGGCTTCGGCCTTCCAATTCCAAGCTTTTGGAAGACTGATTTAGGCATAAGGTTTATGCTTGCTCCAAGGTCGCATAGGGCCTTTCCTTCATAACTCTTTCCAATCGCACAAGGTATAGTGAAGCAACCAGGATTTTTAACTTTGGTGGCATGCGGTTATGCAGCATTGCCATGCATCCCTCGGTAGCAGCCACTGTCTCAAACACATCTATTCGTTTTCTCTTTGACACCAAGTCCTTTAAGAACTTGGCATAGTTGGGCATTTGTTCAATAGCTTCAACGAACGGTATGTTGATGTGGACTTGCTTCAAGATGTCGAGGAACTTCTTGAATTGCTGATCTTGTTTTTGCTTTTTCAACCTTTGCGGGAAAGGTGGTGGTGGTCTTATTTCCTCCAGGGTTTCTTTAGTTTGAAGTTTTATACCTGGCACCACTTGAGTTGTTGCTGCCTCGGCAGGCTGCGCAGGGGCTGCAGTGCTTGCTGTTGGGGAAGTGTTGTCAGCTTCAGTTTGCTCAGCCTCTTCTCTTGCTTGATCTGCTGATTGAGTTTGGCTCTCTGGGATCTTCTCCTTCAGCTGTAGACCACTCCTAGTAGTGATTGCCTTACACTGTTCATGGCTTATTACCTTAGCAACTTCAGTATTGCTAGGTAGGCCTCCTTGTGGTCTACTGTTTATGCATTGAGCAAACTGCCCAACCTGAGTTTCCAGCGTTTTTATAGCCGCTTCTTGATTTTGCAACCTCATCTCAGTCCTATTCATGAAGGCATCTGTCCTTTTGATGAAATTACTATTTTCCGCCATGTAGGACTCAGTTTTCATCATAAAGGCCTTTAGCGTGTTTTCCAATGAACTTACCGATTGCTGCTGCATCTACTGCTGCGGCATCGGCTGTTGGACTTGCTGCCGCGGCATCGGATGCTGAAATCCCGATGGTTGGGTAATTGGGTTTAAGGCATTGTTTGGGTTACTCCATGATAAGTTTGGATGCCTCTTCCATGAGGGGTTGTATGTGTTGGACATCACAGTGTTACGGTTGTAGTTCCCAACATACATACCAGTTTCTTTATTCATGCAGTCAGTGGAACTGTGGTTTCCTCCACATAAGTCACAGTATGAATCAATTACCTTGACCTCACGGGTATTGTGTTGTAACTGTAGGTTTTGCACCATCTTGGTAAGAGAGGCCAATTGTGCTGCCACTGAACTTGATGAATCTAATTCATTTACCGTGGCTTGGCGTCTTACTCCTCCTCGCCTAGATGTAGGAAACTGAAAGTCATTCTTTGCGAGTTTGTTCAGTATTTCAACAGCTTCCTCAGGTGCTTTGTCCAGGAGTGTTCCGTTTGCCGAGGCATCTAACATCATCCTTGTCAAGGCATTCGTTGCATTGTAAAACATTGTCACTAGTGTCCATAGGGGAAATCCATACAGAGGACACTTGTGCAATAGCTCTTTGTATCGTTCCCATGCCTCGTACATTGGTTCGTCTTCAGCCTGTCGAAAAGAAGTAATTTCATTACGGATTCTATCATATAGATTAGTAGGATTAAAGCGAGTAATGAAATCACGGCAAAGTTCACTCCAGGAACCAATAGATTCTGCTGGAATGCTATTTAACCAAGCTTTCGCCCTATCCCTCAGTGAATAGGGGAATAGCTTTAATCGCAAGACATCTTCATGGACTCCTTGGATTTTAAAAGAGTTATCGCAAGTGGACACATCGCAAGTAATAAGTGATAAGTATATTATCGAGTTATCGTCTCCTCAGGGACCGGTATACTTAATATGCCTTCTTCACCTCCTTGTTCTGTAGAAAGATAAAAACATAAATAAGTTGGTTTGATTTATCTAAACTATAATAACTAAAATAAAAGTAAAAGATTGAAATAGTAGAGAGAGATGGGCTAGGATCCAGTTGCGTTGTATTGTGGAATTGATTGACTTGTCTCCGTCCAATGCAATCGTATATCACTACCTCGGCAGCACTGCAGTTTTACTGCCTGGGCAGCGATAACACTATCTGCCGCGGCAATCCCTTGCTCGTGGGCATACTTTACCAAAGTTCGGCAAAGTGTCCTTGGATGACTCCGCTTATCCCTAAGTCAGAGTGTTGTTGATGACTAGTCCTTGATGATACCTCCCGGCGTGAACCAATTATACTCACCAACCAATCTCACACTTCTTTTACCCGCTGAAACTCTTAACCTATCCCTAGGCCGAGTTAGTTTTTCGCGATTGAAACACCGTACTTACCCCTTTCGTGAATCTAACTCTCCCGAGCTTAGATAAATGGATGATCACAATATCCTCTCTCGAGCTCAATTGTGAAACAAGGAATAACAAAGGATAAGCAAACCTTGATAATCTTTATTGCATTGAATGAAAGACAAAGTACAATCTCTTCTCACAAATACTCTACAACCTTCACTTAATCCCTAAGAAGGTTTAGAACATGATGGAGAGGAAAGAAACAAGAGTAGAAGTCGGCTCTCTCCCTAGGTATTTCGTTGTCTATTACATTGGGTGGTTAGGTCTTTATATAGGCTAGATCTAGGGCAAACCTTTCCTGAGTAGAATACAACTTGGAGTAGGAAACAAGTTAAGTACATAATAATAATATATTTCCAAGTTTATATTCGGCTGAGGGGCATTCCCGCGTGATCTTCCTTTAGGCTTTTCCTTGTGCTAGCCAGCTCCGATTCATGGGCCTCAAGTCCAGACACGTTCCCTGAATTTTTGTCTTTCCATCGCCTATAATCTTGCTTCTTGTCTTTCTGTTGCTGCCTCGACATCAGGTCCTGTCTCGGCCTTATTTCTGCCGCAGCACTGGTTCTCCTGCATAGATATGAAAATGCAGTAAAACGTGCCTTTTTCTATAAATATTATCTATATGAGTATAACTTCTAAATATATCACATTGAGTGCATGCATTGGTCCAAGTGAGTGTATATTTGGTAATTAATGCCCATAAAATGAGTAAAAAGTGATAGTGTGTTGAGCACTTATCAGGCACCTCTAGTCGTTATTCCAAAAATCTAAGCCTTTATCACCTAATTTCATTAAAAGAATTCCTATAATGAAACAAGTCCCAAGAGTGGTTTTAGAGTCAATCCTATAGCAAGCTTCTAAGTTTTAATCCTTAAGCATCCTAAGGTTTATACTTCTAAACAGGACCTAGCCATAGTAAGGAGAAAGATTTCTATAGCCCAAGGAGAATAAACTAGGCAATAATGATGTAAAGCAGTGCAAAAGTATAGACAATATTTCAAGTAGGGTGGTAGATGAAAAAAAATTCAAAATAAATTTAAATTGTTTCCTTTCATGGTAGGGTCGCGGCAATAGGTTGCCTCGACAGTGAATCTACACCCCCAAACTCGAACTGAGCATTGTCCCCAATGCTTAAACATATGCAAAAGATAGGAAACAAACATGAAGATTATCAAGGGAAAAATAAAAACAACATAGAGATATAAAAGAATTAAAAATCCTCCGAAGAATTGCTGCGGATGACGAGTTTCTTTGGCCTTGCTGCGGACAGTTTAGTTTTTGATCCCTGTGCTGGTGATTGTTGAGTCTTGGCTGTTCTGGGCGGCTGGATTCTAGTAGGTGGCGTCCTTTGCAATGGAGCGTTGACTTCTTCTCTTTCTTCCTCGTCCCCAATTTCTTCGGTGGCCATTATTTCTGTCCCGACCGCATCTTCAGCTTCCATGTCATCTGCTTGGGCGGGTTGAGTACTGGGCCCGACAATGAAGTGAGGCTGCTGCATGAAGGAGTCCATCTCCGACGAGAAACTCCTAATGATTACAGGAGAGCTTGTTGTTTTCCTCTTAGATGGCCTTCAGCTGGCAGATGATGTCGTGGCAGGCCCTTGTGGCAGATGATTACGTAGAATGGTTGCGATGGTCCAGGGGCATAAAATGGTCGCGGTCTTCCTGGAGTCAGAGTTGTTTCGGTGTAGGGTGCAGCCGTGACAAACATGTCAGGAGGGAAGTCGGGGAACTGCACCCCTTGGTTTGGAAAATTGCTGACCATCATCTAAGCTAATGCTGTGTTGAAATATCGTTGGTACTCCATGTATCGTTGTTGTCGTATCTCCATGGTTGCCATCCTCTGGATTATCTCCTGGTAATTATCCGCTGTGGCAGTGCTGCGGGAACAAGCAGGTATGTCTGCCGTGTGCTGGGCCCCGACAGCAGTATTAGTAGTGCCTGGCATTGGAGTTGCTTGGACTGGTTCTGCCTGGGTTATTTGCATGACTTTGTGGCAGAACTCCCGTGTCCAACCGCGCCTGTGGACAGTAATTTCATCTGTATCCTCGATTGGGACACCCACGGCAGTGCAAAGTCCCGTGATTAAACATTGAAAGTATAATGGCCCTTTTTCCTTCCTACCACATTCGTAGATTTCTTGTAGGATCAACTCTCCCACATTGTTACTCCTTTTGTTGATAATGGATTGGATGAGATATAATCTCCTCTTATCTACCGTGCTGTTATGGGATATTGGAATAAGGCGTCGTTTTACGAACGTGTTCCACAACTTTGCCTCAGGCCTTAGATTTTGTCTTGCCACGGAGCCTTTGTGTGATCCGGTTTCCCATTTGGTGTTATCATAGCAGAGATCATCTTTAATGAGTTTGTAGTCCTCGTTGCTGATATCGTCTAGAAACACTGAATGGTCATCACGAGCAGGTTGGAGGCCATAGAACAAATTGATGGTGTTGGCATCAAGTTGAACTGGTTTGCCCCGGCAGTGAACATACAGTGAATCTTCGCTTGGCTCATGCGCGTAAAATCCTCTCACAATTGTGGCGTTGGCCTGGGCTGGTTGTAAGCAAAAGATTTGCCATTCTTGATATGCTATTTTATCGAACAAGTAATGCTCGATTCCATAATTCTCCGCATATGAATGTTGGAATCCATGTTCTTCTCACAATTGCCTTGAAAGGAAGGATCTGTTGAAGCGTTCTTCAACAACGGCGAGTGGGAATCTTTTGTAGGCTGCTATAGGTAGAGATAAGCAAAGAAGTCTGTGAAAGTTGTTAAGAATTTTGAGAGAGATAAGCAAAGAATTCTAAGAAATCAAGAATGCAAAAGTGAATAGTTCAAAGTGAGAATGTGTTTATATAGGCCTCGGCCTTGTACTGCCGTGTTTAACTCAACTAGCCGTTTTTTAGCCGTTGGCATTGACTGCCACGGCTAAAATTACGCCAAACTAGTTGTTATACACTTTTGCCCATTGTAACTGCTGCGGCCCTGACACTGTTCACTACTGCGGCAGCAGCTTTTCTGTTATGGCTGATTTCACCTTCATTCTTGATTCTTGACCTAAAAAAAATAAATACCAACAATAAAAATTAAAAATAAAACAATAATAGAAAGAAAAATGCTAAACTAAATCTAATCCTAAAAATGTAATAAAATAAAGATAAGATAATGAAATTAAGTCACGATAGGAGTGCGTGCATGTGCATCTCCTAAGGTGATGGTCTCAATAATCCTCATATCATGTAGGTCAGAATAGTGCTTCAAGCGTTGACCATTCACTTTGAACTCATGTCCATCCCTTTTTGATTTGATCAATACTGCACCATGTGGAAAGGACTGAATAACTTCGAATGGGCCTGACCATCTGGACTTGAGTTTGCTTGGGAATAGTTTGAGCCGAGAATTAAAAAGGAGGACTTGCTGCCCTGGCAGGAACTTCCTTGGCAGTAGCTTATGGTCATGCCATCTTTTAGTCTTTTCTTTGTAGATCTTGGCATTTTCATAGGCTGCTTTGAATTCTTCTATCTCATTGAGGTCTAGTGGTCTTTTTTGGCCAGCTTTCTCTCATTTCATGTTCAAATTTTTCACTGCCCAATAAGCTTTGTGCTCAATTTCCACGGGCAAATGGCATGCTTTTCCAAATACAAGCCTGTATGGAGATGTTCCCAATGGGATCTTGTATGTTGTCCTATATGCCCACAGGGCATCGTCGAGACGATGAGACCAATCCTTTCGAGATGGGTTGACCACCTTTTCAAGGATTTGCTTTCATTCCCTGTTTGATATCTCGGCCTGCCCATTTGTTTGTGGGTGGTAGGCCGTTGCAATTTTGTGCGTGACGCCTAATTTCTTCAGAGCCGTAGCAATGAGTCTATTGTCGAAGTGTTTACCTTCATCACTAATTATAGCTCTAGGTACTCCAAATCTGGTGAAGATATTTTTCTTGAGAAATTTCTTAACAATCTTGGCATCATTATTTGGTGTGGCAATTTCTTCGACCCATTTTGATACGTAATCCACTGCTACTAGGATGTAGAGATTCCCTTGAGATGATGGGAATGGTCCCATAAAGTTTATGCCCCAAACATCAAATAGTTTTACTTTCGATATAGGATGCAATGGCATCTCATTACGTCTAGAGATATTGCCCGTGCGTTGGCATCGATCACAGTGCTTGTAGTAAAATTGTGCATCTTTGAAGAGTTTGGGCCAATAAAGACCTGATTGAAGCACTTTGGCGGCTATTCTGTTTCCTCCAAAATGTCCACCACAGGGTGAATCATGGCATTGCTGGAGCACTTCTTTTTGCTCGTCCTCTGGTACACATCTTCTTATAACCTGGTCTGCACATTGCTTGAACAAAAGAGGGTCGTCCCAGAAGTACTATTTTGCATTATGCTGAAACCTCTTTTTTTCATTATGGTTAAGGTTATAAGGCATAACACCACTAGCTAAGTAATTGACAAGATCAACATACCAGGGAGTGGCTGTGACTGCGGCAATGTCTTCTATCAATGTTGCCAAAATGTACTTGGTTACTACCATGGCAGCGCAGTCGTATACTACCACGGTTTCTGCTACGGCGGATTCTTCCTTTACTGCCGAGATGTGCAGGATGTGTTCGTCTGGGAATGCGTCTTGTATTTCTTCTAATGGGATGTTTTTCTCCCCAGCTTCTAATCTAGAAAGATGATCGGCTACCTGGTTTTCCGTACCTTTTCTGTCCTTGATATTTATGTCAAATTCTTGCAAAAGAATAATCCATCTAATCAGTCTAGGCTTGGCATCCTTCTTGGAAAACATGTACTTGATTGCCGAATGGTCGGTGTAGACAGTCACTTTTGTTCCAATAAGGTAGGATCGGAACTTATCAAAGGCAAAGACCACTACTAATAATTCCTTCTCCGTGGTGGTGTAATTGATATGGGCATCATTGAGGGTTTTACTAGCATAGTAAATAACATGGAATAGGTTATTCTTTCTTTGCCCAAGTGCTTCCCCGACAGCATGATCACTGGCATCACACATTATTTCAAATTGTAGGGCCCAATCTGATGGGACTACAATTGGTGCAGTAATCAACTTCTCTTTGAGGGCTTCAAATGCTTCAGTGCATTCCTTGCTAAATTCAAATTTCCTGTCCTACTCAAGCAAATTACATAAGGGTTTAGAAATTTTTGAAAAATTAGCAATAAACCTCCTGTAAAAACCTGCATGACCCAAGAAACTTCTAACTCCTTTGACTGAAATTGGTGGGGAAAATTTCTTTATCACATTTATCTTAGCCTTGTCAACTTCGATTCCTTGTGATGAGATTTTTTGGCCCAAAACTATGCCTTCATTCACCATAAAGTGGCATTTTTCCCAGTTGAGAACTAAATTGGATTCCTCACATCTTTGCAGCACCTTCTCTAAATTGCCGAGGCAATGAGTGAAAGTGTCTCCAAAAACTGAAAAATCATCCATGAATATCTCCAAGAAGTCTTCTATCATGTCGTGGAAAATTGACATCATGCATCTCTGAAACGTTGTCGGGGCATTGCAAAGGCCGAACGACATTCTTCTAAATGCATATGTCCCATACAGGCAAGTGAAGGTGGTTTTTGCCTGGTCTTTAGGGTCTATGGCAATCTGATTATAACCTGAATAACCAACAAGAAAACAGTAAAAGGGCTTACCAGCAAGTCTATCAAGCATTTCAGCAATGAAAGGCAATGGAAAATGAACCTTCTTTGTTGCCTTATTTAATTTGTGGTAATCCATACAAACCCTCCAACCGGTCATAGTCCTGGTTGGGATCAACTCATTGTTTTCATTGGTTATGACCTTCATAGCACCTTTCTTGGGTACACATTGTACCGGGCTTACCCATGCACTGTCAGAGATAGGGTAGATGATTCCAGCATCAAGTCATTTGATTATTTTCTTACGTACTACCTCCTTCATGGCATGGTTAAGTCTCCTCTGGGCCTCAACAGTGGGCTTGTGATCTTCCTCTAAAAGGATTTTCTTCATGCAAACAGCTGGGCTTATTCCCTTCAAGTCATCAACTGACCACCCAATTGCCTTCTTGTGTTGTCGCAGCAGCTCTATCAAGCTGTGTTCCTGTTCTGGCTGCAACTCAGAAGAAATAGTTACGGGCATTGTGTGGTTGGATCCCAAATAAACATACTTTAATTTGTCGGGTAAAGGTTTTAATTCAATAACTACTGGTTCCTCACCTGAAGGTTTTTCATCCTTACTTGGGTAATTTAAAGGTTCAAAGTACTTACCTGGAAGGTGTGCTGTCCAGCTAATCTCCTCAATCTCTTGTGTTTGAGCTTCATCATCTTTGGGCATACTGTCCAAGACTCTGCTGTAACAGTCATCAACTGTTCTACCGAGGCAGCGCTGTGACATATTGCCGAGACTGTTGTCAAGGCAGTGATTGCTAAGACAAGGGGTTGTGTTGTCTGCATCTGTGGTATAGATCATCTGGCACTCCTCTGGATCATCATGTCTTTTCAGAATCTAGAAAACATTGAGTTTGACTTGTTGATCGTTAACCCTCATTGTCAATTCCCTTTTTTCCACATCGATAAGAATGCGTCCAGTAGCTAGAAAAGGTCTCCCCATGATTATCGGTGCATTGTAATCTGCTTCACAATCAAGAATAAGGAAGTCAGCTGGGAAAACAGATTTAGACATCAAGTTTATGCTTCAGGTTGCACATATGATCTATCTGCCAATTGGAGCATCACAGTTGTAGGTTTTGCCCTTCCTATTCCTAGCTTTTGGAAAACAGATTTAGGCATCAAGTTTATGCTTGCTCCAAGATCCCTTCATAGTGATTTCCAATTGCACATGGTATCGTGAAACATCCAAGATCCTTCAATTTAGAGGGCATACGATTATGAAGCATGGCCATGCATCCTTCGATTGCGGCAACGATTTCAAATTCACCAAGCCTTCTTCTTTTAGACACAATTTCCTTTAAGAATTTAGCGTAGTTAGGAATTTGTTCTATTGCCTCAACTAATGGCAAATTAATGTGGACATGTTTCAGGATGTCTAAAAACTTTTTGAATTGATACTCATGCTTTTGCCTTTTCAACCTCTGTGGGAAAGGTGGTGGGGGTCGCATTTCCTCTAGTGTTTCATTAGTTTGGATTTTAATGCCTGGTACCACTAGTATGTCTGCTGCTTCAGCTGCTGGCCGTGGAATTGCCGACTTTTCTGCCGAGGCAGGTTCACTTAGTTCAGCATCTAAGTTCCTTTTATCTGGTTCTTCTTGTTCCACTAGTGGGGCTTTGTCTGCCGAACTGCTTGTTATTTCCTTAAGTTGTAAGCCACTCCTAGTAGTGATTGTCTTACATTGCTCATGGCCCATTCCCCTTGCAACTTCAGTATTGCTGGGTAATCCTCCTTGTGGTCTAGTGGTTATATTTTGAGCAAACTGCCCAACTTGAGTTTCCAGTGTTTTAATGGTTGCCTCTTGGTTTTGCAACCTCAGATCAGTTCTGTTCATGAAAGCATCAATTCTCTTAATGAAGTTACTATTCTCAGCCATGTATGATTCTGTTTTCATCATAAATGCCTTAAGAGAATTTTCCAATGAACTTGCAGGCTGCTGTTGAGACATCTGCTGCTACGGCAGTGGTTGTTGTCCCTGCTGCTATGGAGGATTCAGAGCATTATTAGGATTACTCCATGAGAGATTTGGATGCTTCTTCCATGCCGGATTATATGTATTGGACATCATGTTGTTCCGGTTGTAATTTCCTACATACAGGGTAGATTCTTGATTCTGCATGCACTCGGAAGAACTATGGTTACCTCCACATAAATTACAAGAAGAATCTATTACCTTGACCTCATGGGTATTATTTTGCATTTGCATATTCTGAACCATCTTAGTAAGAGCGGCAATTGTGCTACCACAGAATTGGATGTTTCTAACTCATTTACTGTGGGCTGGTGTCTCACCCCTCCTTGCCTAGATGTAGGGAATTGGAAGTCATTCTTTCCAAGTTTGTTCAAAATTTCTATAGCTTCCTCTAGTGGTTTGTCAAGGAGTGTCCCATTGGCAGAGGTGTCTAGCATCATCCTTGTTGGGGCATTGGTTGCATTATAAAACATAGTTACTTGTGTCCACAGTGAAAATCCATGCAAAGGACACTTGTGTAATAGCTCCCTATATCGCTCCCATGCCTCATACATCGGTTCATCATCTGCCTGTCGAAAAGAAGTTATTTCATTAAGTATACGATCATATAGATTAGTAGGATTGAAACGTGTAATGAAATCACGGCATAGTTCACTCCAAGATCCTATAGATCCTGCTAGAATGATATTTAACCAAGTATTTGCCCTATCCCTTAGTGAATAGGGAAACAGTTTCAGTCTCAAGACATCTTCATGGACTCCTTGGATTTTAAATGAATTACATATCCCCGTGAACGATTTGAGGGGTTGCCTTGCATCTTCAGTTACTGACCCACCAAACTGTCCAATGGTATTGAGCATATTAAACATGACAGGTTTTAGCTCAAAGTGGGTTGCTTCAATCTCTGGTGTAACAACTCCTGGATTTAACCCATTCAAATCCTCTACCAGGAAATACCGAACTGTAAGCTGCCGCGGCAATGGTGGCGGCGGAAGTCCTCCATTGCCAGCGGGTAAGTTCTGCTCTATTGGAATATTTGCCATAACTGCTCGGATTTGTCTTCTCAACCTTTGCTGTGTACGTTCAATCTCTGGATCTAGCTCGTACACAGGATGGCTTGAGTTTGCTCTGGTCATACACCAGTAAAAACCAAAGTTAAATAAAACTGACTTAAGATGCGAGAAAATAAAGATAACAAAATTTAGTTGTCAATCCCTGACAACGGTGCCAAAAACTTGTTGCGTGTAAAAAAGGTTGCGCAATTTATGCAAGTGAACACGTCGCAAGTAATAAAGTGATAAATATCGAGTATCGTCTCCACAAGGATTGGTATACTTAATCTGTTTCCTTTGCTCTTCTCGCTCCGCAAAAGAAATAAAAAAAAACACAGATTAATTGGTTGTCTTGAATTAAATGAAAATAACTTGAATAATAAAGAGAAAATAGAGAATGGAAATAAAATCAGATTGAGGGAGTGGGCAGGATCCAGTTATGTCGTATTGTGGATTCAATTGACTTGTTTCCGTCTAATGCAATTACACAACACTGCCTCGGCAGTACTGTAGTCCTACTGCCTCGACAGTGAAGGGTACGTCCGCCGCGACAATCCCTTGCTCTTTGGTGGACTTCTTCAAGGTTCGGCAAAGTGTCCTATGATGACTCCGCTTATCCCTAAGTCAAAGTACTGTTGATGACTAATCCTTGATGATACCTCCCGGCGTGAATCAGTTATAACCACCAACCAATCTCACACTTCTTTTAGCCGCTGAAACTCTAACCTATCCCTAGGCCGAGTTAGTATTTTCCAGCTAGAAAAATACCGTACTTATTCCTTTCGTGAATCTAACTCTCTCGATATTAGATAAATAAATCTCTCACAAACTTCTCTCCCGAGCTTGAATTCAAGAACAATGAATGGCAAAGAATAAGCAAACCTTGATATTTTATTGCATGAAACAAGAAAACAAAGTTCAATATCCTCTCACAAATACTCAACAACTTTCACCTAAACCCTAAGAGAATTTAGAACATAGTAAAAACAAAAAAAATGCTAAAGTTTATCGTGAACTCTCCTCTCTTTTCTCTTGGACGACACATCCTTTATATAGGCTAAAACTAGGGCAACATCAGCCTTGGAGAAGAAGTTTAGTAAGTTTGGACGTTTCCTTCCTTGAAAAGTTAAATCTCTTAATTTGGTTCTTTCCATCTTTACACCGTTTTCTCGAACTCCAATTGCTGCGCGAAGTATATAGAAAAATCCATCTTTTTATGCTCTTCAAATCGATCACCACTTTGACTTTTGGTCTTAAGAAATTTCCCGCCTCGGCAGGATGCATCTGCTACCCCGGCGGAGGTCTGCCTTTGAGTCTGCTTAGCTTCCATCTGTGGCTGGTTCGATCAGGGTCCAAATTCACCTGCAAATGCACAAAGATGCATTAAAGCTTATATTTTCTATAAATATCATCCTTATAGGTCATGAAGGCAACGTATGCAAATATCACACATTAGGCTCATGCATTAGTCCAAATAGCTGTAGATTAAGTAATTATTGTCCATGAAAGGTATAAAAGTGATAGTCTTTTGAGGACTTATCATGAATCATACTTTCAAAAAAAAACATAATATGTTGCTATTTTAAATCTCTACCCCTTCATTAAATTATTTGTTCGGATTTAAAAATTTTAAAAATTGAATATTTAACTTTTTTTTAATTGAACCTGTATCATTGTTTTATCGATCCAAAATTTTGAACATCTAATTTTTTTATCGTATACGATATTAAAATATGCACAAGCTTAAAAGCAACAGATCTTGGTAATATAAGTTGATGGGCGATAATTTAAAAAAATGAATGCTTAAATTAAAATTTTTAAAGGATCTAATTTAAATTTTCCTTAAAATTTAACTGTTTAAACTATTTTTTAAAAATAGAATTAGAGTAAAATTTTAATCATTTTAGGATTAAGTTTAATTAAAATATTAAAGAAATTGAAAAATAATAATTTTAAAATTCATGAAACATTAAATTTTTTTTTAATTTTGTAAGAATTAAATATTAATTCACTAAATTTTGGAGTAAGGCACCCACTGACTTTCATAAGGGTCCACCGAGATTGAGATATCATAAACGAGGAAATACCTGAACAGCAAAAAGCTTAGGTTCGGTCGGATAAATCAACAAGAAGAAAAAAACAATATATATCTTCTCAATCTTTCCATTTTTTTTGGTACTTTTCCAGGTTCAGAAATTTCGTCTTTGTATTTCTAAAGT
Source organism: Abelmoschus esculentus (assembly GCA_035048815.1). Classification (NCBI taxonomy): domain Eukaryota; kingdom Viridiplantae; phylum Streptophyta; class Magnoliopsida; order Malvales; family Malvaceae; genus Abelmoschus; species Abelmoschus esculentus. The sequence continues at coordinate 7,584,339 of JAUCBN010000046.1, read as the reverse complement.
TTTGTAGTTACCAAATATTTTCCTTTCTTTTTAAAATAAAAGTTTAAGGTTTAAAGGCATGATTTATCTTTAAATTATATATATTTTATCAAATTATTTCTTAAAAAATTAGGTTGTTTTACTCATTAATTTGAAAATGTTGATCCAGTTGCCCCAGTTTCTATCATCTTAAAAAAAATTTGGATACCTTTTCAATTTTCCAAGATTTTGTTTTAACTAGTTCGGACCTGGACCGCAACCAACATCTGACCAATCAAAATGTGCCAATTCCGCATCAATTAAATATTAAATAAAAATAGATAATATTAATTGAAAACAAATTAAAATAGTAAAAATAATCTTATTTCCCCTGTCTAGTTTCTTCTTCCTTTCTGTGATACAAAACATATTAAAATCCATGTCAACAATATTGATCTTGATCTTGACTATTGAGGTTCTCCGAATCCTTGCAGTATATTAGACAAAAAGCTCAATCTACATAACTAATTTAATTGAAGTTTCATCTTTTTGATAAATATTGTTTTATTTGTTCAAAAGAAATTTTCTCTTTAAAATAAATAAAATCAACAAAGGAAACACAAACGATCAAAGAAAAACTATATCAATCACCACTCTGCAGCAAGCGTAGAGGATACCACCAAATAACTTTGAACCAAGGTATCTTATCTTGCCAAATCCGATTCTTTTACATTTTAGGTGAAATTTCAACACTCCATATTGACTTGCCAAATCCAACCCCAAGGTAAAATTATATTATGGGTAAGTCTTACTTCGTGCTCATAGGATCAACCACTAAAATTCATCCATATTATCATTTTTTCATGTCATATATTTTTTAAAGTGAATCTTCACTTGAAAAAACTGTTTTTAAAATGAATTAAAAATAAATATGAGTGGAGATTCACTTCAGAAAATATATGACATGAAAAAAATAACGATATAGATGATTTTTAGTGATTGGTTTTATGGATGATGCGGTGAGACTTACCCATGATATAATTTTTCCTTAACAAGACATTCATGACTAAAATGAATATATATGGCAACATGGATCCTTTGTCTGACTTATTTTGCCCATGAAAAGAAATTCACAAGGCCTCCTAAGCTAGGAACACAGTCTCTATCAAATCTGTGCATACAATTAAATCACTTTGATTTTACAATATCAGACCAGGTAATTATTATGGAAAAATATTTGGTTAAACCGAAAAAGATTGAAAAATAAAATTGCTTGAGGCGTGCACTAGACATTGTCCTTAAGAATATTTTGCGGTGGAACGGACCCTTCAAGATTCAACAAGCACTTGTGCTGAAGGGGACAACTAAAGGAACAAATAACCAATGAATACTCCGCTTCAAAACATGTTTAAATGAGAGAGGAAAAGAAAGTAATTAGATTCAACTTTGGGATGATCTTTGAAGGCATATGTGTATAGTATTTATGGTATCATGCATGCCCAAAAGAGTATCTAAAAATAGTCGTTAGTTAAGGGAAAATCAATCAAAATTGAAATGAATGGTTAAGAATAAAAATACTTTTATTTAAAATAAATGATTAAAATTAATCTAAAAAAAGAAAGGTTAAAATTGAAGATACTTTCATTTTAAAATGAATGGTTAAAAATCAGTTTTAAAAATAATAAAAATGGATCGAACCTCTAATCCATGTGCGTAGGGGAATAGGCTGATTTCCACTGAGTTGAACTTCTTGGCCAAATCCCTATGTTCGCTTAACCACCATCGTATTTTTCTCTTACGAGCCCAGTACCAAAATTTTATATTTAATTTTGTCTTAATTTTAATTTAATAAAATAAATTAATTATTCAATTAGATGATGACGCATATCACCTTTGATGAAGAAAATATATAATATGACAATTACCTCTAGCAGAATTCAAACTAGGGTCTGCCTAAACAAAAAAAATGAAATATATTATATGTCTTCATTAGTTGTTAATGGTGGAAAAAAGGAAATAGATATCGAAGAAGAACCACAAATGAAATTACAAGTGATCTTTTTTAGTTTTAGAGCAATCTTTCTTTGGAAGCAAAGCAGTTTGCATAAAAAATGCGGGATGGTCAAGAGCACCGATTTGAGAATGAAAATGCGGCTCGCTAGAGGAAGAGTTTAAGTTGTCGATCCTTTGTGTCTGAGGCATATTTTATCAAAGATGATATCGTAATAGGAACGTTGCACTCTTTTATGAATAACGAGAACTCCAAAATATTTATCAAGAGAATCAACAAATAAAACTCCCAATATGGAACTAATCAAATGTCATAATTCAATTGAAACGTTTAGTAAAAAGAAAATGTGTTTTTTTGCTTGTTAACTCAATGTTTGAAAAATAACTAAAATTCTAATAAAACAACATCTATAGATGCAAAATATCCGCTCTTGCATAAAGAATATCATTACCTTTTATTAATTCTTTAAAATATTTTTAATTATAATAAATTATTTTTAAATAATATTTGCACTTAATAAATTTTATGATTTTTTTCTAAAAATATACTATTTAAAGTTGATTTATTAGAAATGAGATTTTAAGAGACGAAAAGACATTTTCCTCGAAAAAAAGAAAGAAATATGATTCATTAGAATAAAATAAAAGTGAAAACTAAAAATGGGTAAACTATTTATGATATTATTTTTATGTGATTTTGATCCTTAAACATTTAAAATTATATTTTGATCATCATCGTAAAATAATTAGTCAAACGTTAAATCTCGTTACTACAAGTTAAAAAAAAGGATTAATTTATAATTCGACCTTTCAGTTTTAATTAAAATAAAAACTTAAAACTTTTTACGATTTTTAACTACACATTTTCATTTTCTATACGCATTTTTTTTAAAAATTAGCATTATAGTTAAAAATTGTAAAAATAATAAATTTTATATTTTTGATATTATTTAAGGGGCCAAATTAAAAATAAACCATTTTTTTAACGTACCACTCCTATCACTGTAATAAAGATAAATTAATATTTTAATAAGGTTATATTTTAATACACAAATTATGTAAAAATATTTACAAAATCCTTTATCATTTAAACTATAAAATCTAAAAGCTAAATTCCTAACCCTAAGATCCTAAAACTTAAACCTTAAACTCTAAATTTCATACATACAACCTGAACCCTAAACTCTAAAATTAAAAACAAACTTGTGTCTCAAAGTAATTTGTGGTCAAATATAAGTAGTTTTATATCTTTCGACAGTTGAATAATAAAAAGAAAAAATATGAAACAAAAGTTAACCACAATTGTAATTTGAAAAATCAGAAAAGTTTTATTATCTGAGCGCTCACTATACATCAACTTAAAGGATAGTTTTAGGTTGAGGAAGTCAGGACGCCAACATAGGTTTAGCGTGAAAAGAAGAGGAAGAAATATGGGGAGGGTTCAATGATTTTTTGACGAGTTAAAGTTGAAGAAGAAGAAATAAGGGGACTATTCAAAGTTTGTTAGGGGAGTTAAAAGTTTAGTTCTTGATCAGTAGTTTGTTGGATCTATATATTCTGGACAGAATAGATGTGAATCAGTCCTCAACGTATACATGGGATTCAGCAAACCACTCATCAATAACTAAACTTAATCCCGTTTGTAAGTCATACGATTTCCCAACTACTAAATCCACAAGTATTCCCTCGAAGAAACTATATCCAATAAATGATAAGCAATAAAATCCGCAATCAACTAAAAAGTTAAGTTGAGCATTCTTTCTATGTCCTAATCCGTTTGCATGCTCTTTGAAAGATATGCCTTTGAAAACTTGTGTTTTAGCAGTGCAAATGGAATCATGCTTCTTTGTTTCAACTGTTCAGCATTAGAATATTCTATAGTTTCTTTATAATTCCCAGTCAACATAAAAGAAAGTTAAGAGGTCTTTCTATGTGTCCAGTGAATGATCAGTTTTTCATAACCAGGTATGAGGTATGCTCTTTAATAACGAGTTAATCCTAGCCCTCCAGAAACGAGTCTTCAAAGTTGTATGACATGACTCTTCTAATTTCCATATCTTCATGTTGGACTGCACAAAGGGTAGAGGATGTCCATTTGCTCCTCTTGGTTCGTGTTATATCAAAGTACACGCGCTAAAACATAAAGTGTCGGATGTATTAGTAAGAAACATTGCACTCCTAAGGTGAGGATGTGAGTTTGGAACTTGGAGACGATATTGTTGGGAAGGGCAATCTCCACCCCGAACATGGACCATAAGATTGACATGCATATTAAAAAAAAGTACATACGCTTATGCACGACCCTTAAGGTACATTATTCTTTTTTTTTTCTTTCTTTTCCGCTCTTCGTACTGTGCTTATACTCTTCCCTAAGTCCGGTCCTTTCCCTTTACGAAGACATTTGCTTGGCTCTAATGATGTTATCGATGGAATTGACATCGGTCTTGGAAAATGTAAGTATATCTATATCCATATGTGGTTCAAATCAGATAGATCGGCCAATAATGATAGTTCAAAGTCTGATATCACCATTTATGATGTTGTGGAATGCAAGATACCATGGGAGGAAATCACCTTGGGTGAACGAATTGGACTCGGTATTAACTTGTTCTTTAGCTACAAATTCCATGTTTTTTCTTGTGTAGATAGTGTGATTCCAGTTTTTGTATAATGTTAAACTTTCTTGTGGCAGGATCATATGATGAGGTTTATCGTGAAGAATGGCATGAGACTGATTTTCACATGAACTTTCTCTCCTGTTTTCTTTTCATTTATTTTAACATTATAAATGTGCAATTAAGGCTAGTCATGATTTTTTGCTGCCCACTTTTAAGTAGAAACAATTTGTAGTGTAGGTCTTATTAGGGGTAAACTTAGCCATAATATGTTGTTTTTCTTTGAATGAGAACATTTGGCCATCTTTTTACCCTTTGATGTCATAGTAAGTTGTAAAGAAGTTCTTAAATCAAGATATCTCCGGGGACTCACTTGAAGAATTCAACAGTGAGGTAAGTCTTTCCTTTCTCCCTTGTTGCTATTTTATTATATGCTCACTTAACTTATGGCAAAACCTAATTAGATGCATTGCTCATGTCATTGGAGATGTTTTAACCTTAAGCTACAGAATACCATATAATTAACTATGAAGCATCTTATGAACCTAAAACCAAGTCAGTGTTGTCTCACTTTATGTTTATGTATGCTTCTTGTTTTAAAAGTCAAGTTTAACTCAAGACTGGTTGAACCCTTAGAAAATTCAAAAGTTCTTGACTAATTTGTTGATAAGTAAAGCATTTGTTTTACCATTTATATCAGTCTATGTTAGTGGTTTGTTTGGGGTTTCATTAATAGCATTTTCTTTCTGAGTCGTTTAACATTGCATCCTCTTCATTTCCCCCTCCATTTACTTGTCTAAATTACTTCTCTTCTAAATAGCAATTTCTAATACGAAATTTATAGGTCTTAATCATGAGAAAGCTCAGACATCCCAATGTTATTCTCTTCATGGGAGCTGTAACACGTCCTTCGGACCTTTCAATTGTAACATAATTTCTTCATAGGTATTTTGCCCATCCATATTTTCATAATTTTCTTGTAACTTTATTTGTTGATAGAGTGTTGGACTCTTAGTTCTAAAGCTTAGGGTTCAAACTGAGGCATCTCAAAAAAAATACGTTCGGAGGATTCTTCTGATGACTTCCTAAAATACAATTATAACTAGTATTTTTCTTGAATAACATGATAAAAATGGTTTGTGAACTCACAAGTAGTGTTATTTCATAAATCTATATCAGTAAGTAAGTTGTGAGTAAAAAGATAAAGAGGGTTGAAAGCTCAATTGATAAGCAATTCAATTTGGTGTATCTTTTCTCTAAGCATTTTGTATCTTGTATTTTGTAGGGGTAGTTTGTATAGGTTAATTCATCGACCAAACATTTGTGATTATTGTATTATTATCTCCATGTTGTTTCTTGCATAGATGGTGAGGTTCTTTGGGAGAAGTATTTTGAAGCAGAATGGTTAGTCCACATTTAAAGTTTCACTTCAACAAGTTTCCGCTACATCTGATGTCCTTTGAAAAACATGTATATTGATGAATTGCATTTTTTGTGTTACTTGTAGCTTTGATGTGCAGCAAGTAATTAAGTCTCCTGGCAGTGATTTAATATACATTGTCGGATTTTGTTTGTAAACTAATTAGCTAGGTACAAAACTTTGTACCTGATTAATGATTATTCATTCTTTTAGACATTTGTTGTTGCATGCTTTATTGACAACGATGTCATTTATGCATTGTATCTAATTCATGATTATTTTCCCCTATTTTTTTGGTATCTTATGAGGAATGAAAGCTATAAGACTTTGAAAGTTATAAGTCTGTATTTGAGTGTTTGTGAAATAATTTGTCTAATTCATGATTTGTTAGACTGATGCATGAGATCACTAATTCAATATCATTTTTATTTATTTTTTTACTTAATGGTGTTACTAGCGGCGTTTGACTTGACAAACGCCACTTGAGAATAGCTTTGTTGTGGCGTTTGTCTTGAAAAACGCCACTAAAGAACAACTTTTTTGCAGCATTTGTCTTGAAAAACGCCAGTAAAGAACAACTATTTTGCGGCGTTTGTATTGAAAAACGCCACTAAAGAACAACTTTGTTGCGGCGTTTGTATTTTCAAACCCCGCTAAAGAAGAGTTTTTTTGCGGCGTTTGAATTTTCAAACGCCGCTATAGATATTGATCTTTTGCGGCGTTTTTACTCAAAAAACGCCACAAACAATTGCGGCGCTGGTTTTAGTGGCACTTCTTGCGGCGCCGAGAATATTTTTAGCGACGCTAAAAAACACCGCTATAGATAGTGTAGTGTTAGAATTAGTTATTTTTCTCTATATATATATACATAGTATGCTCTAAGAGAAAACCATAAATTATTTTTTTTCCATCAATATTCTCTAAAGCCTCTGTTTTTCAGTAATTTGAGTCGCTTTGGCTAAGATGTGTTCTCTTACTGGTTCTATATGTTTTTTTTTTCAAAAAAAAATATATTTTCTGTGACATTCTTAATATTTTATACTTTGAAAATATTTGTGTTTTGTTGACATGTCTAATTTTTTTATTTTGTCTTTGATTGCGTACTTGTGTTTCCGTAGTTACATGTCATTGTGATTTGAGAAATATATAAAACTTTTCGAATTTTGAGATCTCACACTTTTGCGAGTAATTATAATTTTAAATCCTGTGAATTTGTGTTTTTGGATAAATTGATATTTCAGATAAATTATGATTTTTGATTGGACTATGATTGGAGTATGTAGTTGTGATTTGTGTTGTACGTATGGCATCATTTATACATCATGTTTTGCATTGTTTTCTAAAATATTACAATTGATAAATAATTTTGTAAACCGTATTTTGTTGTTTTTATCTGCAACTTAGATACACAATAATCTATTTAGCTTGCTTCACCTTAGTTTTCTCTTACAAATCTTTGGACTTTAGACGATATAGTACTTGAAGGATTTTATATATTATCTGATTATTTTATTATTCAATACAAGACTAACTTTTAGTTATTCAAAATATTATTATTATTTTAAAAACTTTGATGGATTTGAGAATTAAGGTTATTTGTAGTACATATAAATATTTTTTTTCTTATATTCAGATATTTTATTAGAACTATTGGACTATAATATTATTTTTAATAAGTTTTTGAGATAATTTATTTTGAGAATTTTAACTCTTTTTACGTTACCAATTCTTAATTACAATTTTAACTTTTGGTTTTGACGAATTATTAAGTAGTTAAATATTTTATAATTATTATGAAATAATATAAATTAAATTGGTTTTGAGGGTAAAGCTTTTAACATTAACTTCCTAGATTTGACTTATTTCTTATTATGTTAAATGTATATTTCTTTTTGTGCTATTGTTAAATAAATTCAAATGTGAATTTCTTCCTGTGCTATTATTAAATGAATTCAAATGTGTTTTTTCTTCTTGTGTTAAATATTTGTTTATTCTTGTGCTATTGTTGAATGAATTTAAATATGTGTTCTCTTCTTGTGTTAAATGTATGTTCTTTTCTTGCGCTAAATGTGTGCTTCTTTTTGCGCTATTGTTAAATAAATTTAAATGTGTGTTCTCTACTTGTGCTAAATGTATGTATCTTCTTGTGCTATTGATAAATGAGTTTAAATGTATGTTCTATTCCTGTTCTAGATTTTCTGTGTTCTATGATTATATGTTTACTGTGACACTGTGATATTGAACATATTATGTGATACTATGATCTTGAGTTACCCGGTGAGACTGTGAACAGATTATCTAAACTGTATGTTTCGTATTTTATATGAATATCTGTGATGAGACTTTTGAGAACTATGGTATTGATTGCATAGCATGTGCAAGGGGTGGGATTGTACGGAGGAAGATAGTTCTACCACATAGCTTTTTGGCGAAATAAGGGAAGAAGAGTTTTGGGGAACTACCTTCACAACGATCGGTTCGTTTAGCCCCCATTATATTTGGCGTTCGGAGTATGAGACTGCATTCTCTGTGACATTACATACATCACTCTCTGTGTTTATTTACTGCGGAAAGATATATATTTTATTTGTGATTGTGAACTGAATGACATTGTGATGTTTGACTATAGTTTAGAGACACATTGGGCTTTATAACTCATTCTTTTAATTTATTTTTTCTAGATATCTGGCCCTAGGATTTGGTACTCGAAGATCTCTATCGTATATAATTTATTACTACTTTTAGTACGATCATTTATAAACATTTTTTTATTTTGGAATTATTAGGGATTGTGATGTATTTAAACCTCAATCATAGAAACAATTATTCTAATATGTTAATTTTAAATCAGAATAATTACTTTTTAACCATGTTTTTATCTTTTAGCTTACAAATTTAGTTTTTGAATCACTTTTTGCGATTAATTGACATAAAAGTTAAGCAAAAATTTTATCCTACCGTGCTCCTTAAGTTAAAATTAAGGCATTACAACTTTAGAAGGCCAGACACTATTAAAATCAAACCAGAGATTTCAACTTTAAGGGTTCGAGTGATAGTTACGTTTGCGGACGACTTAGCACCCTCACAAATTTCTAAAATTTGTTACCCTTACTTTTTAAATCATGTGTTGCTCATAATAATGGAAATTATTAAAAGATCTAGAACATTAATTGAATTGTTATTTAATGAATTTATAATTTAGACCGAGCTAATTTTAATATCTAGTTACCTACAATCTAAGTAAATTGAAAAATGTTCATGAAATGTTGCACACCCTCTTCACATTGTACATCTACAATTTGACGTCAAACCTTCGACATGTTGCGATGTCCACCCTCACAAAACCTCCAATATGGAATATTACTACCATATTTCGCCTCTATTAGCGATCTCCAAAGAGAAGTTCGTTAATGCTCTAAAAAGCGTACATTTTATACCCTTTTACTTAAGGTTTTGTTTGATTTCAAGCTCGTTTGCATTGCACTTAGTTGCATTTCATTTGCATTAGATTATGTTTTTATTTTATTTTCTCTTTTGTTTTAAAAGATGTTGCTTTTAAGGGTATTTTTCTGGTGGTGTTGTGCAGATTGTTGGGGCAAAGTTGAAAGAACGAAAGAGATGCTATAGCATATTTTAGTGTTGGGTCGGACAAAATAGAACCGCAGAAAAGACAAAACTTGCAGCCCCCTGTCCTTACGCGTGAATTCCAGGCCAACCGCACCTCTCCTGCAATTTCCTGCAATCTGCTGCTATTCTCTGCAGAAATGCAGGGAATATTCCTTGCATCTTTGGGGCACAAAATCCTAGAAGTCTCCTATATATACAAGACTAAGCCTCCTCCATCAAGTGTAGCAAAAAGGAGCCAAAAAGAGGAAGAAAAAAGGAGTGAACTTTAAAGAGAGCAACGAGGAAGAAGAAAGAAGAAAGACGGACACATTCCTTCTTCTTCTACCTCAAGCCGAGCCACCACTGTTGGAGAAGCTTCAAGCAAGGGATTTGTGAGACTTCGGGAGAAGCAACAAGCTAGGAAAGCCTCACGGCATAAGTGTTTGAGACTTCTTTCCTCTTCACTTTGCTTTACCTCTTTTCTAAGTTATTGAAAATGTATTTCAAAGAACGCAAGTTGAATAGTTTCCTAAACCTAGCCATGAACTAAACTAGTATGGCTTAGGCTTGTTATGGATGATTTTTATTTTGTTTGAATGAATGTTTTACTGTTTCTAGTGTTTATTTAAGTGTTTTGTTCATGAAAGCTAACACATTTTCTTCTTAAACCTTGGTTTGTAAGAGCTCTCGGGAGATTGTCGTATCTAAGGGGTTTGGGTAGTTTAGATCTAGGGATAGACAAAGCTAGAGCAACATGAACAATGGGGTTAATATGGGAGCAGAATCCTAACTCACCTTAGGGATAAGTGAGAGTTTCAACGACTAAAAAGGGTAAAACTTTATCAATATTAGAAGTGTTAGGGTTGAGACCGGGAGGTAATGCCTTAGAATTTTCGAGTGTTAGGCCTTCTGACTAAGGATAGTGTAACCCCCTTAGCCCGGCCTGGACGGAACCGGCACTAACGGCTCACACGGGGAATATCGAACTAAACCCGTTAAGGTCCAATTCGATAAACAACCCTGAAACCGATATGTTTTTTTTTCTAGATGCATAATTAAGTTTCTATGTGTGTCGAGGTCATGTGTAACGAAAAACGGAAACATTCGATTCACGATTGATCTATTCAATTCGCATATCAGTACACAAGGATCAAAACGCAAATAATTCTTAATTCCAACAATAAACCGGTAATGCAATCTACCATAGTTCAATTATACATGCATAGCATACTCATAACAAAGTTCAGATCAAACGGACCATTATTGCATCGTCAATTTCATGTTTCATACAATAGGGACCTAATTGTAAAGCTCACAATATTATAGGGACTAAAACCAACATTAATTTACCAATGCTAATTCAAGTTAACATCATGCATCTTGGTGATATTACAACTCTCAATATTATTCATTGCATCTATTTTCGATCGTGGAAAGACATCCGACCCTAAACATGATTTTTTTCCACACTTAAAATGTCATTTTTGGGTCTCGGTATCGATACCTAAGGTCTCGGTATTGGTACCCTATCGTGGAGCTAGCCTCCTTGCACTTCGAAGGCTATTGGTATCGATACCCCCATAGGTGGTACCGATACTCCAGCGTCCAGTGGAGTAATTGCATCGAACCATGGTTCGAACCACCCCAAATTAAGCCTTAGGGTATCGATACTGGTACCGATACCCCCCTGTGCACTTTGAAAAATTTGAACATTCTAAGTTATTCCACCCAATCAAACATAACCATTAATCACCCTTAACTATGTGCATAATTTCCTAAGCATAAAGGACAATGTAGAGCATTCATTTACCACATCAAAGACCCCAAACATTCTATAGGCATGCTTCCTAAAATAAGATTTAAAATCAACAATGTTCATTCATGTACATGTCTCATAATCCAAACAACACCATAGTCCATCAATTAATAATCCAAAACATTATAGGTCTTATTACAACATTAACCCAAGCAAAACTCACACACTTCACATAGGTTTGATTTACACATTGCCAAGCCCAAATTATTTGCCAAAACATACCAAAAATTGAGGCAACTCTTCCCCTTGGTTTCCTTGCTCTGAACGTAGCCTCGAATGTCACTATTTGTCTGCAAAGATGAGAGGAGAGCTTAAGCAAAATATGCTTAGTGAGGAAGCTCTAACATGATCATCAATGCATCAATTTAAAACCATAACTTGTAATGCCTTTCTAAAACCAAACATGCTTAACAATCATGTTCATGTTCAATACTAAAAACCTTTCCTTGAGTATGCATGGCATTATCAATTCATTTCACAAATGATGCGCAATGTTCCAAATATTTTCATGTTTGTATATTGGCTTCCTAGTGATCACTTAATGCGAACCTTAAGTTCACCGAATACACGGATCCATTGATTAGAGACCTTTAGTCTCGTCATGACACGAAGTCACCATTGACATGACACGAAGTCACCATTATCAAGCTCTACCACGCACGGTTGGACACATAGTCACCCTTGTTACGTGTAGGCATTTTTCCTTTATTTTCATAATATTTATAGTGCACTCAATCCTAATGACATGTCATTTGTATTCGAATCTAAAATTAGTGTCACTAAGCCAATATCAAGTTCAAGTATGCATGCTAATTTGCTGCTCATAATGCATCCATAATGTGTTCAACAAATGAACCAATAGTCATGCCCAATGACACCATCATATGTAAGGCAAATAACCATATCATATTCCACTTCATTTTTCATGTTTTCATAAATCATGGATGTCTTTATAAACCATGCATTTCCAACAGTTAACACATGCATGCATCATTTCAAAATCAAATATATGCAATTCCAAAATCATATTGAATCATTGTTCACATATATGCCATTACCGAAAATAACCGAAAATCGAGGTAATGCATCAACATCATTTAAAACACTTACTCTTGAACTATGGAAAGTTTTCACACTATTCCATAGCCCCCAAAACAGAACCGAATCTTTGTGAAACACTTTAAAACCCGAAATCACTCACCGACAAGCGAAACGAGCCCTCGCCGATGCTCCGATGGCAACGCCTACGCACCAGCCACTTATGCACCTTCTTGCACTACCTCTACAAAATTAAAAGCAGAGCATATTCACATTACAACATGCTCAAAACAACAACCACATTTAACCCTCACAAAACTATTGAAAACCTTGCCGAAAAGACCGAAAACTAAGCCGAAACGCATCCGAAACACATCAGCCCAAAACCTAATGAATCTAACATCTAATCCACCTCAATTATGAACCAAAAACACTTACAAACCATCCTTATACCTCCAGCAACATTAGAACACTTAAAACAGCCCCTAAAACAACCGAAAACCACCTTAAAACAACATCGATTGCATTATTCCGGGATTAAATTAATGTGCCATCAATTCAACACTTAATTAATCATTTAATTGACATAATATCATAATTAAATCAACCTAATTACAACATTAATTGAGATCTAAAAAGATTTCACAAAAACCTTCACAAAACTCATAAATCTTGAATTAGAAACACAAAATTAAATATCAATTGTTAATGGGCAAGCCAATACTTGGGAATTTCAATAAAGAACCTTAGAAAAAAAAAAGAGTAGAAATCAGAATTTTACCTTAGAGATTTGCTCCACCAAAAAGATGAGAAAACCTTTCTTGATTTCCTTGAAAATGATGTTGATTTTGCAAAAATTGATGAGTAGGTTTTGTAGAGAATGAAAGGATGAGTAAAATGAAATAAATCTTGTAGAAAATGATGAAGAAATCAGCAAGTAATTGAAGAAATTTGGAGAAGAAGATGGAGAGAAAATCTTGAGAGAAAAGATGAGAAAATGGGAAGTTACAAAAGAAAATAAAGTTGTCATCTAAAATAAAACAATTTAAAAACAATTTTGGTGGATAAATCATTAATTAAAAATAAATTGGGTTTACGGCCCTCTAATGATTCTAAGTATGGCTTGCTTTCCAATTTAGTCACCAAAAATCCTAATTGCCAAAAAGTACTAATTAAATCCCGAAAACTTTCCCAAAAATTACAATTTAGTCACTTGAACAAAAATTAGCCTAATTAAAAATCAAATTAAAATTCAAATAATATTCCCTTAACTTTAAAACACCTTTTTAGTATTTTTAGAACCATTTCACAAAATTATTACTTATCAAATTAAAATATTATTATTTTAATTTTTCCCGGAATAACGAACCCTAGGAATCCGATTTGACCCGAATCGAATTTCCCCAACTTACACTTCAACTACTAACCCCAAAAACAGGATGTTACAGATAGTAGAGGCATTTTTAGCAAACTTTGTGTTGTGTTTGTGCAGCTTTATTTATTACTCCGTTCTCAGTTTTATTTTGCTACCGCAGTTTTGTGACAACATTATTTTAGTACAACATTTTGGTGACACTTGCATAATTGCTTTAGCATATGTTTATACAATGGATTTTCTTATCTTTTGTGTATGTTAACTATATTTGAAATAACCTACCCAATCCTCGTGGAACGATCTCATTCACACACTTTATTACTTGTTCGATGTGTATACTTGTACGGGAATTACATATTTTATAAGCACTTGAACTCAACAAGTTTTACTAACTAACAAGTTTTTGGCGTTGTTGTTGGGGATTGAGGAAACAAAAAATTTCAATTCTAGTTTTCAAACTTTTTTATTTTTATTTTGTTTTGAGTCTTTTGTTTTTGGTTTAATATTTTTTTCTTTGTTTTTTATTAGGTTTTTGGTTAATGGATGCCTAGAGTTTATCTTCGAGAATCCTTCGAACCATTTATTTTGGATGGCAAGATACAACCCACCCAACATGAACACACAATTGCAAAATGAGATAGCATCCTTCAAACAAGGGGATGACGAGTCAATGCATGAGTGTTGGGATCGGTATAAAAGCTTGCTTAGAAGATGTATAAACCACGATTTTCAAAATTGGACTCAAATCGTGATGTTTTACAATGGAGTCAATGCACCTACAAGGATGATGTTAGATGCTTCAGCAAATGGGACACTACTGGACAAGTCGCCTGACGAAGCATTTAATATTTTGGATAAAATAGCCAACAATGATTATCGCTTTCCAACTACAAGACTTGGAACAAGAAGCAGAACTCAAGGAAAGATGGAGCTAAATGCGAATGATTCTGTTTCAGCACAACTTTCTGCTATCACAAATATGTTGATGAATCTTCAACAACCTAGTGAAGTACGAGATGCTAAAGCAGTAAGCTGTGTGCATTGTAGTGGAAACCACTTTTATAAAGACTGCCTAACTCTTCACGAGTCTGCTCATTAAGTGGGAAACTTCATCAAAAATTCTAATAACCCTTATTCTAACACGTACAACCCAGGGTGGAGACAACATCCTAATTTTTCATGGGGTAATCAAGGATCAAATCAAGCAAGTAGCTCGAATAGACAACAACATCAGTACAACAAGGATTCCAAGGTTTTCAAGCGAATATGCCATGGAAAAATGAGAACAAGGGATCAGTTCATCAAAATCCCAACAATTCTTTGGAAGCTTCGCTGCAAGAATTCATGACTTCGACCAAGGAGTTCATGACGTCAACGATGGCGTTATTGCATGAGCATTCCACAACCATCTCTAATCAAGGCAATCTGTAGCAAACCCAAGGAGCATTACTGCAAAGTCACAGCTCTTCACTTAGATCGTTGGAGACTCAAGTGGGTAAATGTAATACCCTAAAAATTATTCTTGATTTTAAAACCCTAATATTGAAATCCCTAATTAAAAATCGTAATTTTTAAATTCATAATTTCTAAAACCCTAATTTTTTTTGAGGTTTTAAATTGATTTTCTAAATTTAAGGAAGAGTTGTTAAGATAAGATTATAAAGTTTTGAAAGTTTTAAATGTGAATTTAAAGATTAAAAGTTAAAGTGATGTTTTGAAATTTGATGACTTTTGGATAACTAATTTGCTTTTAAATTGAATTCTATTTTTATTGAGATTAATTATTATTTTTTTATTAAGAGTTTTTCTACATTCAATATTTTTATTAAAAATATTATTTTATTTTAATTATTGTTTTATCAAAACTCTTTTTTTAATATTATATATATTATTTAAAGTCTCAGATAAAAAAAATCCCTTTGAAATTATACAACCTTAATTTTTTTTATTTATTATATTTAAAATGTAATCTAGTAGAATTTTAATTATAATTGGAATCAGTTATTTTTCTCTCTATATATACATATCACGGTCTAAGAGAAAGCCCTACATTATTTTCTTCCATCAAGATTCTCTAAAACCTTTGTTCTCACTCTTTATTTCTGTTCAAGTTCAATATCATGTTATTCAGTAATTTGAGTCTCTTTGGCTAAGGTGTGTTCTCTTACTGGTGCTATATTTTTTTGTTTGTTGTTGTTTTTTAAAAAAATATATTTTTTGTGACATGCTTAATATTTTATGTTTTGAAAAATCTTCGTGTTTTGCTGACATGTCTATTTTTTGTATTGTGTCTTTGATTACATATTTGTGTTTTCGTGCTTACGTGTCATTGTGATTTAAGAAATATATACAATTTTTCGGATTGTGAGATCTTATACTTTTATGAGTAATTATGATTTTAAACCCTGTAAAATTGTGTTTTCGGATAAATTATGATTTAGGATTAAGACTGAGATTAGATAAATTATAAAATTATTCATACAACTTGTTTTGCATTGTTTCCTAAAATATTACTCTTGAGAAATAATTTTATAAACTGTGTTTTGTTGTTTTTATCTACACCTTAGAGATACACTAAGTTCTTTAGGTTACTCCATATTAGTTTCCTCTTACAAATCTTTGAACTTTAGACAATGCGGTACCGAAGAATCTCATACTTTATCTGGTTATTTTATTATTCAATGTAAAACTAACTTTTAGTTAACCAAATTATTATTGCTATTTTAGAAACTTTAATATATATATGAGAATTAAGGTTATTTTCAGTATACATAAATATTTTTCTTACATTCGAATATATTTTATTTGAACCATCAGACTATAATGTTCATTTTAATAAGTTTATGAGATAATTTATTTTAGGAATTTTAACTCTTCTTAAATTACCAATTTTTAGATATAATTTTAACTTTTGTTTTTGATGAATTATTAAATATTTTACAATTATTATGAAATAATATAAATTAAATTAGTTTTGAGGGTAAAGTTTTTAACGTTAACTTTCTAGATTTAATCTATTTCTTATCATGTTAAATGTGTATTTCTTTTTGTGCTATTGTTAAATGAATTTATATGTATGTTTTCTTCTTGTGTTAAATGTGTGTTTTTTTCTGTGCTATTGTCAAATGAATTCAAATGTGTGTTTTCTTCTTGTGTTAAAGGTGTGCTTCTTCATGTTCTATTGTTAAATGAATTTAAATGTGCGTTCTCTTCCAGTGCTAAATTTGTGTTTTGTGATTAACTGTTTATTGTGATATTGTGATCTTGAGATTCCTTGTGATACTGTGATCAAATTATCTGAACTGTGTGTTTCATATTCTATACGATTATATACGCTGAGACATTTGAGATCATTAGCATTGATTGCATTATATGTGCTTGGGGTGGATTGTACAGAGGGAGGTGGTTTTACCACACTTTGTTTGGCGAAATAAGGGGTGGGGGGTTCTAGGGAACTACCTCCATTGTGATCGGTTGGCTTTGCCACCATTGTGTTTGACGTTCGGAGTATGGGACTGCATTTTCTGTGACCTTGCACTCAACAGATTATCGAAACTGTGTACCTCGTATATTATACGAATATTTGTGATGAGACTTTTGTGATTTATGATATTGATTGCATAATCATGTGCATTGGGAGGGATTGTACGGAGGAAGGTGGTTTTACCATATACTCTGATTGGCGAAATAAGGGGTGATGGGTTCTGGGGAACTACCTCCACTGTGATCGGTTGGCTTTGCCACCACTGTGTTTGACGTTTGGAGTATGGGATTGCATTCTCTTTGACAATGCATTCATCAATATTTATGTTTACTTACTGTGAATATAACCCCCTCGACCCGATCTAGACGCAACTCGACTCGAACGAGCTACACGGGGAATATCGAGGCTAATCCGGAGACTCGCCCCGATAAACAACCCTAAAAATATTATCTTTTATCTTTTTTAAATGCTTTAATTATATCCTACATGTTCATTTAAGGACCGAGTTCAATTACAACGGAGACTAAAAAGAAACGAGTCCTAATTTAATCAAACAAGTTTTAGGGACCTACTCGTAATTTCTAAAACTTTATATCCTAATTGTGAAATTAAGGTTATCAATATTTAATTAAGTATATTTCATGCTTGCACGTAAATTTTCGACGTAAAATAATATCTACAAGTCATTAAATTGCATGCTTAAAGTTTAGGGACTATTTCCAGCCTCCTAAGGTTTCATGACATTCTCTATATGTAAATTCACCTAAAAACACTTTAAGTACATATCATGCCATATTATCTAGATGCAATTCAACCTAGTAATCAACAATATATTCAACTCCTAAGAGTATGCTTCAACATCAACAACACTCAAATTCACACATAGGGATATCAAGAATCAAGCTTCAATATAATTTTTATTATAACTAATGGAATATCAATAGACAATTCAAGTCAAAGTCATAAAGCTAATATTAGATAAACATCAAACATGTATAAGAATATGACTACTACAAGTCTCATCAATATAGCAATATTCTTAATATGACAACCCATCCCCATTGCTCTCTCACTACTACTAATATTATAAAGACATACTTGAGCTTTCACTTGGCGGTTACCTGGATCCTTGCTTCCCTTTGCTGTCTCAACATTATTTACTCTGCATTGCAAGATAAATGAGAGGGTAAGCATAAGCTTAATGAGTGAATAAAAACAAGTATAAAAACACCTTGCAATGCAGCCTATATTAAACCAATTTCATCAATTTAAAATAACATGTCACGCACTTTACAAAACAAAACAAACATGGCTAACAATGCCACTTTTAAAACTCAGTAAGTGTCATCAAACCATGGCTAACAATGTCATCATAAAAATTTAGTAAAAACCTTTTTAAAATCACAAGCTTTAAAATCTAAAACACAAGTCTTACATGCTACTCACATCGTAATGCTTACACATGCATCTCAATGCATAAAGATCAAGTCTTACATGCTAACAACATAGCAATGCTTAAATCACATGCATACCAATGCACAAAACCTCGCATGCATAATACCATATGCAATCAAGTGAAAACCATGACACTTACCTTTGAAAAGTAAAAACATATATTGGTGCTTGTGATCCGATTTGTACCACTCCAAATCGTTAGATAAGCGGGCAACCGCATGTTAGTACTACTCCCAGAGCATGCGCATGTTGATACTACTCTCAACATGAATTATCTCACCTTGGTGTCCGGTGACAGTACTACTCCGATCAACCCGTATGTGACAGTACTACTCCCATCACATAGCATTAGAATAAAAGGCAAAATGCAACACACAAGGAATTTATACACGTACGAATTTTGAATGTTTGTAGTGTACTCTAGACCCTATTGATCGATGAACTTATCCCATAAGGTTCATCACTTAACTAGCCAATATATTATCAAAAGTCAATGCTCAAAACTTAATTCAAAATAAAATTCAAATCACATGTATCCCACTTTTCACGCATCACTTGCAAAAACTAATAAAACCACTTTTATTTTATTTTTCAAAATAAAACTGTGAGAACATTGAATGCATATAAAATCTCTTTAAAAACAGTTTTATGAGCATTTATATATATGCATAATCACATATGCACAACATAACAAGAGCATGACGAATAACGTTGTAAAAATAAGGCATAATTTGGGAACCTTTAAGAAAGCAAAACTTTAAACTTACGAGTATAGGGAGGTTTTTCACACCTTCCCTACACCCCCAAACCTTTGAAAACATATTTTAAAACATGCCAAATCGGCAACCCTCATAATCCACTCACCGATAACCGAAACTTGCTCGACAAGTCACCAATTCGATCCAAAACTTCTTCAAACGTAATCACCAACTTCTTATCCTGTTTCAACCATCAAAAACTAAGGATTTAGTGCTCCTAATCGCACAAAACAAACCCCAAGTCGAACCCCCACTCAACAGCCCTTAAAACCTCTCAAAACCTTAACCAAAACTTTCCGGAAACTACCAAACTTCTCCTAAACCTATATTCCGGGATTATATATGTTTAAAACATGTTATAAACATTATAATACATTCAAAATCATAAATTTAGGATTCAAAAACAGTGGATCAAAATCCTTGAACGAAAATTGAGATTTTTAGTCGAAAAACCGATTTTTATGAAATTAAAGCATTAAAACAAAAACTCCAAGCCAATAACTTAGGAATTTCAGTAAAGAACATTATTGTTCTAGAGGATTGATGAAATCTCACCTCCAAAACTGATCCAATTGCTTTCCGGGTTTTGAAACGAGAAAACGATGAGAAAACAAGAAAATTTAAAGAAGAAAAATTATTATAATTATTAGAAACGAATTTAATTGAAAAAGAATGAGTTTTTACCTTGAAAACTTGATGAACGACTGCCTCCAAAGAGATAAAACGAAAATTAAAAAAATATGTGATATTTAGGTTAATTAAAAAGGTTTTAAGAGTTTAAAATTAGGTTTAGCTAAGTTATTTAAATTAAAATAGGTTTTGTGTTTAATTAATTAAAATTTGGAGAGCCTAGACCAACTAGGATTATAATTCGATCAAAGCCCCTTAAAGATTCAAAGTTTTGGCTTGTTTTATAAAATTATTCTCAAAGTTTTCAATTTTTACAAAATGGTCACCAATTTCTAAATCCTAGGGATTTAAGGGTAAATTTTCAAAATTGATTTGACAAAAGTCAAATATATGTTAAATAAGAATTTTAGGATATTTTTCCTCAATTTATTTTGATTAAAAACTAATATTTATGTATTTAATCTCGAACTAGGCTAAATCGGCTCACTAACTTCTGAGCCCATTTTTGGGGCGTTACAAGTCTCCCCCACTTAAGAAATTTTGTCCTCGAAATTTTTACCATGAAAAGAGTTAAGGAATCTGCTCCTTCACAACTTCCTTTCACTCCCTCGTGACTTCCCATTCACCATTACGCCACTAAAACACTCTGATCAACACACGGATCTTACCACAAAGGACCTTTGCTATCAAAAAACAAGATCCCAACATACATCTCATAAAGACAAGATTCACTCTCGTCCTAACACCACCCTTCATCACAACTTGAAAAGCTACATAAAACAACGGTACACCAAAAACACCACGGTTCGTCTCAACAGTCATTGCGTATTCAAGCCAAAGTAAAAACCTTTTTCTTTTCTAGCAACCCAACCTTTCCTTACTTAAGGTTAGCATCCGACTTCCGGAAAACTGCAAGAGCTCTCATCTACCACTAACAAGTTTAACTTTCTCAAGCATAGTTCTAATACACAAGGCAGAAAACAAAACTTTCCACCGAGCCCCGCTCAACGTAATATCACATAACAAGTTTCACCAACAAAAACTTAACAACGGTAACATCTTTACCAAAAAACCCATAAGATTTATGTCACAACATCTTAACATACCTTTCCAAACCTAGATAACTCACTCATACCAGTTACATGTCTATTAACGAGAGAACAACCATAAACTCAATTGGAAGCCTATAATATGTCTCAAAATCTTATCACATTAGAACATACTACTCACCAGCTCCAACCATTCTTAAAGAAAACACTCTCCTTTAACTGCTAAGAAACCACGTCACAAAACTTACGGAGATTTGTTAACACACCTCTACTTTAGCACCTTAGACGACAACATTATCAAACTGACTCTCAAGTTCAACTTACCAGCAAAATAAACATTCACTTTCAACTCATCCTCATCCAAAACAAGTCCACCAAACAAGCTTACAAACTCCTTTCACAACTCCTTACTTCCAAATGTATGACAAAAGACTATCATAAACTTTGATTAAGATAACATTCTAACTTATAGCACCATACAACACAACCACGTACCACATAGACATAAAAGACAACCAACACCACAGCTAAAACCCAACAACACAACCTCAACTGTGTGCCCTGCACACGCGGCTCCACCAAACATCCAATAACAACTTACCTTAGAACATCTTATCCAAGAAAAGTTTCACCTACAACTCTATCACTAGACCAACATATTTTGATAAACTTAACCGTGCCAACACTTCTCTTGACTTCATAACACTCTTAACTTACGCTACTAAACCGACACTTGTCAAGACCTAACTCTTAAGCAACCCAAGTCAAGCTAAGCAACTCAGATTCAACCCATCATGCAACACAAGGCACTTCTAACCCTTTTGTGTCAGTACACAACATCATCCTTATCCAAAAGACAATGTCTCCTCTAAAGACTATATCACCATCTCCAACTCAGCAACACACCATTAACAACCTTGATGAACTACACACACAACTTTTACCAAACAACAACTCACTAGCTGGACCATTAAACAACGCAACACTATAGTCAATCAACTCCTATTTCACTTAGATTATTCCAAGCTCAAACTTGTGCCTTTCTAACCTAGCCAAACTTAATGTTACTCCTCCGTCCACTAACCTTAACATACTTCTTAACATTAAGCAACAAAACAAAGGAGAAAAACCAACCATAAATGGAAAACTCAACAAACACAGCCGCTCGCTACACCTCTTGACGATAAAAGGAGTCTATAGAATTGTTTGACCAATAATGGATACAAACTACCCAATGTTCCTCATTATACAACATCTTCATGCAGAGATATCCAAGGATTACATCCGAAACCTCCTTAACAACCTGACCATACCCAAGCAAAACCTGACACGACTCTTTATGAACCCATCATACAAAAGCTAAGTCAAACGACACAACCACCAGCTCTTAAGGTCCACACAAGTCCATTATGCATCCTTCATCACCTTAAATCATTTTCCAAAATTTTCATTTCTTTTCCAAAAACCCAACTAGTACTTTCTAAAACAAACACTAGATTAGTTACACACTTGACCTAACCACCTCCTAAAC
Source organism: Abelmoschus esculentus (assembly GCA_035048815.1). NCBI lineage: Eukaryota > Viridiplantae > Streptophyta > Magnoliopsida > Malvales > Malvaceae > Abelmoschus > Abelmoschus esculentus. The sequence goes on along the minus strand of JAUCBN010000046.1, from coordinate 7,561,594 downwards.
CATACCAAACAGAAAACGCCATGTAGTACTTTTACCAATCATGATGATAACAAAACTCCTTCTACATAAACTGAACCTTCGCCAAAAGAACCTTGCAAAACTCAAACTTCTGCTTCACTAATAGCCAACTCCAAGTCACATCAAACTCAAGGCACTTATCCTCGGTTTAACTATCCACAACTCTAACCCATCTAGCCAATCCTTAACAAGAATTACTTTCCAGCCAGAACAGTAACTCAAATCATTGTACAACAGGCTCAGCTCCAACAAGAGCATCTTTCAAACACCTCTTTAAACCTACACCTTCTCCCTATAGGATTGATCACATTATAACTTTCATTTTCAAGAGGGAAACGTTTGTAGATATGGACAATGTATGCATGAGTCCTATATGTCACCCTAGATGCCTATGCAAGTGTATGCAATTGCAATCTAATGTCATGCTCAATAATACATACATGTCCTAAGATGTCTAATGTATATGCATGTAGGTGCTCTTATACTATGCATGATTATTGTCCATACTCACAAACAACATCCTCCACTCTGGAACTTCAACTTTCTATCTCTTCAACGTCCAAAACCATAGAAACTTAGCACTCAAGAAATAAACACACCATAATCCGAACGTTTCTAACACGTTCAATTCACCTCGCACATAAAGCACTTTGAAACTCCCAAAGGCACTTTAGTGATTTAGTCTCTTACTACTCACTAGCACAACATATTCTCAGACTAAACTGATTGAAAACCACTTTACATTCAAATACGATCGAGGACCCAGTCAACTCAAGATCGGATATCACAACATCAGAACACGAATCTAACTACACTTTCTGATCTCCACAACTCCTCTATTACCAATTTTTATCTTTCTTTTCGGTCCCATATCAAGCACAATAAAATAGAAAAATAATTTTAACATGCAAAAACATTTTGCAGAACTTGTGAGGCCAACGCGAAGCAAGTTCCAAGTAGCTCAAGTATAATATAAAATAATTTCTTAGTAGTAGTTAGAGCAATGGGTACCTAAAAATAAACCCCAATAATATAAACTCAATCATCAATTATAATTAGTATCAAGAACATATAACCATATAACAAATGTATTTTCCACAATAGCATTAAGCATCATATAAAACCATCACAAATTCTCATACATTACCAATGAAAATTCAAACTAGTTTCCTATGCTATATGACATATCAATACCCATAAATCTCATGAAATGTTCAACTTATAAATCATTTTTAAGACCAACTAACGACAATGTATAAAATATTTAAATCTAAACTCTTTTCACTTTTATAAATTTCACATGCAAGATAACCTTAAAACATGGTCAAATAGTAGTCTATGTTACATAACATTCAAATCACTAAGTCAAGAAACTCACGAACATATTCACGTTTGCATATAACTAATGTCATAACAATGAAACAAGATTTCATCATGCTTACAAATAATCACCTATATGTAGTAGAATATCTACCTATCAAAATTTAATCATGCTTGCAAAACAAACCTTTAAGTTACTTTGTCAAACACAATTCAATCACATATACCAAACACCGTGCATCTCAAACAATAACATAAAATTTTCAAACAATCATCGTACATAAGCAACATTAAAAACAAATATAACTCTATAACATACCAAACAAAACTTTCCTAAAGGATTCGTAAACCTAAGTTCTGATACTAACAAATGGAACCCCCTCGACCCGGTCTAGACGCCACATGACTCGAACGAGCTACACGGGGAATATCGAGGCTAATCCGGAGACTCGCCCCGATAAACAACCCTAAAAAAATATCTTTTATCTTTTCTAAATGCTTTAATTATATCCTACATGTTTATTTAAGGACCGAGTTCAATTACAACGGAGACTAAAAAGAAACGAGTCCTAATTTAATCGAACAAGTTTTAGGGACCTACTCGTAATTTCTAAAACTTTATATCCTAATTTTGAAATTAAGGTTATCAATATTTAATTAAGTATATTTCATGCTTGCATGCAAATTTTCGACGTAAAATAATATCTACAAGTCATTAAATTGCATGCTCAAAATTTAGGGACTATTTCCAGCCTCGTAAGGTTTCATGACATTCTCTATATGCAAATTCACCTAAAAACACTTTAAGCACGTATCATGGCATATTATCTAGATACAATTTAACCTAGTTATCAACAATATATTCAACTCCTAAGAGTATGCTTCAACATCAACAACACTCAAATTCACACATAGGGATATCAAGAATCAAGCTTCAATATAATTTTTATTATAACTAATGGAATATCAATAGACAATTCAAGTCAAGTCATAAAGCTAATATCAACATAGATAAACATCAAACATCTATAAGAATACGACTACTAGAAGTCTCATCAATATAGCAATATTCTTAACATGACAATCCATCCCCATTGCTCCCTCACTACTACTAATGTTATAAAGACATACTTGAGCTTTCACTTGGAGGTTACCTGGATCCTTGCTTCCCTTTGCAGTCTCAACATTATTTACTCTACATTGCAAGGTAAATGAGAGGGTAAACATAAGCTTAGTGAGTGAATAAAAACAAGTATAAAAACAACTTGCAATGTAGCCCATATTAAACAAATTTCATCAATTTAAAATAACTTGTCATGCTCTTTATAAAACAAAACAAACATGGCTAACAACGCCACTTTTAAAACTCAGTAAGTGTCATCAAACCATGGCTAACAATGCCATCATTAAAATTTAGTAAAAACCTTTTTAAAATCACAAGCTTTAAAAGCTAAAACACAAGTCTTACATGCTACTCACATCGCAATGCTTACACATGCATCTCAATGCATAAAGATCAAGTCTTACATGCTAACAACATAGCAATGCTTAAATCACATGCATACCAATGCACAAAACCTCGCATGCATAATACCATATGCAATCAAGTGAAAACCATGACACTTACCTTTAAAAAGTAAAAACATATATTGGTGCTAGTGATCTGATTTGTACCACTCCAAATTGTTAGGATAAGCGGGCAACCGCATGTTAGTACTACTCCCAGAGCATGCGCATGTTGATACTACTCACAACATGAATTATCTCACCTTGGTATCCGGTGACAGTACTACTCCGATCAACCCGTATGTGACAGTACTACTCCCATCACATAGCATTAGAATAAAAGGCAAAATGCAACACACAAGGAATTTATACACGTACGACTTTTGAATGTTTGTAGTGCACTCTAGACCCTATTGATCGATGAACTTATCCCATAAGGTTCGTCACTTAACTAGCCAATATATTATCAAAAGTCAATGCTCAAAACTTAATTCAAAATAGAATTCAAATCACATGTATCCCACTTTTCACGCATCACTTGCAAAAACTGATAAAACCACTTTTATTTTATTTTTTAAAATAAAACCGTGAGAACATTGAATGCATATAAAATCTCTTTAAAAACAATTTTATGAGAATTTATATATATGCATAATCACATATGCACAACATAACAAGAGCATGAAAAATAACGTTGTAAAAACAAGGCATAATATGGGAACCTTTAAGAAAGCAAAACTTTAAACTTACTTCGGAGTATAGGGAGGTTTTTCAAACCTTCCCTACACCCCCAAACCTTTGAAAACACATTTTAAAACATGCCAAATCGGCAACCCTCATAATCCACTCACCGATAATCGAAACTTGCTCGACAAGTCACCAATTCGATCCAAAACTTCTTCAAACGTAATCACCAACTTCTTATCCTGTTTCAACCATCAAAAACTAAGGATTTAGTGCTCCTAATCGCACAAAACAAACCCCAAGTCGAACCCCCACTCAACAGCCCTTAAAACCTATCAAAACCTTAACCGAAAACTTTTCGAAAATACCAAACTTCTCCTAAACCTATAGTTCGGGATTACATATGTTTAAAACATGTTATAAACATTATAATACATTCAAAATCATGAATTTAGGATTCAAAAACAGTGGATCAAAATCCTTGAACGAAAATTGGGATTTTTAGTCGAAAAACCAATTTTTATGAAATTAAAGGATTAAAACAAAAACTCCAAGCCAGTAACTTGGCAATTTCAGTAAAGAACTTTATTGTTCTAGAGGATTTATGAAATCTCACTTCTAAAACTGATCTAATCGCTTTCCGGTTTTAAAATGAGAAAATGATGAGAAAACAAGAAAATTTAAAGAAGAAAAGTTATTATAATTATTAGAAACGAATTTAATTGAAAAAGAATGGGTTTTTACCTTGAAAACTTGATGAACGGCTGCCTCCAAAGAGGTAAAACGAAAATTAGAAAAATATGTGATATTTAGGTTAATTAAAAAGGGTTTTAAGAGTTTAAAATTAGGTTTAACTAAGTTATTTAATTTAAAATAGGTTTTGGGTTTAATTAATTAAAATTTGGAAAGCCTAGACCAACTAGGATTATAATTGGATTAAATCCCCTTAAAGATTCAAAGTTTTGGCTTGTTTTATAAAATTATCCTTAAAGTTTTCAATTTTTACAAAATGGTCACCAATTTCTAAATCCTAGGTATTTATGGGTAAATTTTCAAAATTGATTTGACCAAAGTCAAATATATGTTAAATAAGAATTTTAGGATATTTTTCCTCAATTTATTTTGATTAAAAACTAATTTTTAAGTATTTAATCCCGAACTAGGCTAAATCAGCTCACTAACTTCTAAGCCCATTTTTGGGGCGTTACAGTGAATATATATATATATATATTATGCCTGTGATTGTGAATTGAGTGACATTGTGATGTTTGACTGCACTTTAGAGACACACTGAGCTTTATAGCTCATTCTTTTAGTTTTTTTCTTTCAGATATTTGACCCTAGGAGTTGGTACTCGGAGATCTCTCTCGGATACGGTTTATTACTATTTTTAGTATAATTATTTACAGATATTTTTATTTTGGGATTAATAGGGATTGAGATGCATTTAAACCTCATGCATAAAATCAATTATTCAAATTTAATAATTTTAAATAAGAATATTTACTTTTTTTAACCTTGTTTTTATCTTTTAATTTACAAATTTGGTTTTTAAATCATTTTTTTTCAATTACTTGACATGAAAGTTTTAAAAGCAACAATTTTAACTTACCCTGCTCTTTAAGTTAAAATTAAGGGGTTACAGTAAAATTGCTCAAGCATTACAAACCAGACCGATAGGCAATCTGCCTAGTGATACCAAAGTCACTAAAAATCATGGCAAAGTGCAATGCAACGCACTGACCTTGAGGAGTGGAAGACAAATAAATACGGGAGAGCAGTTTAAAAGAAAAGAAAAAGAAGAAACCCCCATTCAGGAGCAAAAAAGAAGCTGAACAACAAGAAGAAAAATTAGCTCAAGAAGAAACTAGAGAAAATTTAAATACTAAGATATTTGGTGAGAAGTGTGCGGATGCTACAACAAAAGAAGCAGTACCAGTACCACCTTTTGACAACGTAAGACCCCCCACCATTCCCTCATCGATTAAAGCAACACAAAGAGGATCTCTAATTTCAAAATTTTGTAAGTATTCCAAACCAAACTCATATAAGTATTTCATTTTTAGATGTTATTGATCAAATTCCCTCATATGCAAAGTTTTTGACAGATATTGTTACAAAGAAAAGAAAAACTGAGTATTTTGAAACAGTTGCCATAGCATCTGAGTTTTATTCTGGGAAGATTGACCTTCCTATGAAGAGACAAGATCCTAGCAGCTTCATCATTCCATGCTCGATAAGAGATAATTTTGTAGGCAAGGCATTATGGGACCTCGGTTCAAGTGTCAATCTGATGCCCAAGGCTATATTCAAGAAGCTTGGTATAAGGAGTACACGACCTACCACTATCATCTTACAAATGGCGGACCATTCTCATGTCCGACCCGAAGGTAAAGTGGACGATGTGATAGTAAAATTAGGCAAGTTCGTGCTCCCTGTGGACTTTCTGATTTTGGATTGTGAAGTGGACTACAAAGCACCCATCATTTTGGGATGACCATTCCTAGCTACCGGTCGAATTCTCATTGACTCGGAAAAAGGAGACTTCACAATGCGAGTAGCAGACCAGTCCATGACTTTCAATGTCTTCAACAATCTCAAGTACATGGATGATAATGAAGAATGTCACTATATAGTTGGATAACTGCTACATCAATTGAAGAGAATGTAGACTTTTGCTGTGATAATTCTCCACAATTGAAAGACTTTGCAAAACTACTGGATGAGCATGATCAGGAACAAGAAGCTTATCTGGAACTACAACAAATTGGCTATTTCAAGCCAAAACCAGGTATGAAATTCGACTCAATTGATTTCTCTGAATTTATTCCTTCAAAACCATCACTTTTACATGCACCATCTCTAGACTTGAAACCATTGCCACTACATTTAAAATATGTTTATTTGGGATCTCATAATACTTTTCCAATGATTATTTGTTCTAGCTTAGATCCTAACCAAGAGCTTAGTCTTGTGAATTTATTATCTCAATATAAGAAAGCTCTAGGGTGGACTATGGCCTATTTGAAGGGCATTAGTCCTACAATTTGCACGCACAAGATCATGCTAGAAGAATGTCATAGCAATTCTGTTGAGCCCCAAAGAAGACTAAACCCAGCGATGAAGAAGGTAGTGGTGACAGAGATCACAAAGTTGTTGGATGTAGGAATCATATACCCAATTTCTGATAGTTCATGGGTTAGTCCTGTGCATTGTGTTCCTAAAAAGGGGGCACGATAGTAGTCACGAATGAGGACAACGAGTTGCTCCTGACAAGGACAGTTACAGGCTAGCGTATTTGCGTGGACTATAGGAAGTTGAACAAAGCAACAGAGAATGACCATTTCTCCCTTCCTTTTATCGATCAAATGCTGATCGATTAGCGAGAAAAGCTTATTATTGCTTCCTCGATGGCTGTTATGGGTACAACCAAATTGCTATATCACTAGAGGACTAGGAGAAGACAACCTTCACCTGCCCTTATGAGACTTATGCTTTTCGAAGAATGCCATTTGGGTTATGTAATGCTCCAGAAACTTTTCAACGTTGCATGTTGGCAATATTTTCAGACATGGTTGAAGAATTTTTGGAGGTATTTATGGATGACTTTTCTGTGTCCGGAGAAACATTTGAAAAATGCTTAGGCAACCTGGACAAGGTACTTAAATGTTGTGAAGAAGCCAACCTTTTACTCAATTTGAAAAAATGCAATTTCATGGTGACGGAAGGTATAGTTTTTGGGCACAAAATTTGAAGCAGAGGAATTGAAGTTGACGAGGCAAAAGTTGAGTTGATATTGAAGCTACCACATACAACAACTATTAAAGGAATTAGAAGCTTTTTAGGATATGTTGGCTTCTATAGGAGGTTCATCAAAGACTTCTCGAAGATCTATAAATCGCTTTGTAATTTGCTACAGCAAAATCAACCCTTTGTCTTTGATGAAAAATGTTAAAGCGCTTTTACTAAACTGAAGAAGAAACTTACCTCAATTCCAATAGTAATACTACCCGATTGGACTGAGCCATTCGAGTTGATGTCTGACGTAAGTGACTATGCAGTGGGTGCAACACTAGGTTAAAGAAGAGGTAAGCTTTTTCATATTTATTATGCAAGTAAAACTCTTAATGATGCTCAAATTAATTACACTACTATTGAGAAATAATTATTTGCTTTAGTATTTGCCTTTGATAAGTTTAGGGCATATCTTATAGGAACTAGGGTAATAGTGCACACTGATCATTCTGCCATCAAATACCTAGTGACTAAGAAAGATGCTAAGCCTAGACTTATTAGGTGGATACTTTTGCTACAGGAATTTGATATTGAAATAAAGGATAGAAAAGGAACTAAAAATCAAGTTGCAGACCATTTATCTAGGCTAGAAAATCCAGAAAACTTGGGAGAAAATTTTGAGGTTGAAGAAAATTTCCTTGATGAGAAAATTTTATATGCTACAACATTACCTTGGTATGCAGATATAGTTAATTTTCTTGTCAGTGGTATTTTACCTCATGATTTATCTAGCTAGGGTCGAAAGAAATTCAAGCATGATACCAAATTTTTTCTATTGGGATGAGCCATATTTGTTCAAGCAATGTGCTAACCAATTGCTTCGACAATGCGTACCGAAAGAAGAACAAAAAGATATTCTATTCCATTGCCATGCAACATCGTGTGGAGGGCATTTTGGTGGATCAAGGACTAATGCAAAGGTCCTTCGATCTGAATGCTACTCGACCTCACTCTTCAAGGATGATCAAGCATTTTGCAAGGGATGTGATAGATGTCGAAGAACTGGTAACATCTTGAGGAGGAATGAAATGTCGTTACAAAATATCTTGGAGATTGAGCTTTTCGATGTTTGGGGAATCGACTTCATGAGACCTTTTCCATCATATTATGGGATTTATACATCTTGTTAGTAGTGGATTATGTGAGCAAATGGGTTGAAGCAGTGGCTACACATAGAAATGATTCAAAGAAAGTCTTGATGTTCCTGCACAAGAATATTTTCACTAGATTCGTAGTCTCCAAAGCAATAATCAGTGATGAAGGTACCCACTTCGAAAACAAGCTCATTGCTAAGGCATTGCAACGCTATGGAGTCAGAAACAAAATTGATACAACATATCACCCGTAAACAAATGGCCAAGTTGAAATCTCCAATAGAGAAATTAAGCAAATTTTAGAAAAGATAGTCAACACAAAAAGAAAAGACTGGTCTCCAAAGCTAGATGAAGCTTTATGGGCATATAGGATAACTTACAAGACTCCTTTAGGGATGTCCCATTCAAGTTAGTTTAATGGAAAGCTTTTCATCTCCCCGTAGAGCTCAAGCACAAAGCTTATTGGGCGATTAAAAAGCTCAATCTGCATTTTAAGTTAGCTGGCGAAAAACGACTCTTGGAGCTTAATGAAATGGACGAGTTTCGATCACATGCCTATTAGAGTGCTAGGATTTATAAAGAAAAAAATGAAAAGATGGCATGATAAATATCTTTTGCCACGACATTTCTCAGAGGGCCAACAAATGTTACTCTACAACTCGAGACTTAAACTTTTCCCAAGAAAGTTAAAGTCTAGATGGTCAGGACCGTTCTTGATACATAAGGTTTATCCTTATGGTGCTGTGGAGATTAAAACACTTAATGGAGATCGGATCTTTAAGGTCAATGGTCAAAAGCTGAAGATTTATAATGGAGCTCCGATTGTTCGTGACAAGTACGACCATTGTCTGCAAAATACCTGAGCATTTCTATCCTTATCTTTTATTTGCTTTAACATTTTATTTTCAGTTTGAATAAAAAAATAGATATCTTTATTTTCATGTTACTTTTATTTTTCTTGTGTTTCTTTCAACATGTCGCTTTTGAAGGTACAATTTCAGAGTAATTTACACTCACAAGAGATCTGTGCAAGGACTGTGTAGTAGAGGTAGTCTACACCAAGGTGTAGAGTTGAATTTTGGAGGGAAATAATTTTAGAATTATTCGAATTGGGCCAAAATAGAAGAAGAGAAAGAGCCTTAGTTGATGCATCCGATTAGTTTGCAAGGAGAATGAGAAGAGTTTGGTTACAATTCAACCTCTCTTTATAACTTTTAACCATTTATTTAATTATAAAACCCTTTTCTCTCTCCCACTCACCATCACATTAACCTCTCATCACCCACTTTTTGTCTTCCCAATACCCTAGCCATCCAAACCTCTTACACACACCATAATTATTTTTTTACTTAACCCTCTCCCCTTCCCAAGAAACAAACTATCTCTCTCTTTTCCAAACTTCATCTTCCTCCCAAAACCTATGCACGAAATCTCTCTGCAAAACTATGGCACATTGCAAGCACGCACCAGAATCCTCAAAGGCTACACCAGAACGACCAATCGAGATAAGGAAGTTCGAAAATGATGCAACAAAGGAGTAATTCTAGAAAATCAAGGTAAGGGCAGTACATCAAGAAAAGGGTTTCATCTTTGATGAAACATCCATTAAAGACCTACCAGAACAAGTTGCGGCCGTAGTAAAATAGCACAAGTGAAAGAAGTTTGCTCATCAATTTGATGCCAAGAAGGAAACCAAGGCCATAAACGTTTCCCTCATGAAGGAGTTCTACGCTCACTTCACAAGACCGGGACAAAAAACGGTTTATGTGTGAGGAGATGCTATACCATTCACAGCAAAACATATTAACGAGTTCTAGGGGATCGATAATGAAGACCTTCACTCAATCTTTGTTGCTTCCATGTTGGGATAGAGCCCCGACTTCCTCCTGGAGGACCTCTCCCTTGCCAACACCGAATAGAATGAGGCTAACACAACAATCGACCGCCAGTCCCTCAACACTATCAGCACATTCCGCAGCAACAGCCTCCATCAGAGCCTAAACACATCCCTATTCCACAATAGCAAGAGAAGACCCCAATTGCACCTGCATCTGCTCTAGCAGAATCTGCCATGGCATCGCATAATGTACCAGCTGGCCCATCCGCACCACAAACGCAATCAAAAGGCAAGGGACCAGCTGTTGACTCAATCTCTTTCGGGAACCGAACAATCCAAGTCAGCAGTGAGGACATAGATCTCATCTCACCAAAAGCTGAGGGCCCTCCCGAACAAGTATTTGATGCCCTCACCCCACGCCGCTGAGTGAAACGGAGAGCAAGAAGAAAGGTTTCTCCATCTCAAATCGGTGTAGAGGAAGAGTGCATGCCAGATGCCATAGCAACAGAGGCATTTGTAGATCCAGAACAACTAGAACCAACACCAGCACCAAAGCTCGCCAAAAGGATCAAGCGCGTGGCCACCAAATCTGCCAAGAAGTAAACATCTTTACTTTTTCTTTTTCTTTTCATTTTGCATATAATTTCATTTTAGTCGCATTGAGGACAATGCTAACCTCAAGTTTGGGGGTAGCAAAGTCTTTGCTAAAGCATTTTCATTCTGCATACATATAAATTTGCTACATCATTAGATTCAATTTAAGATAGCCTTTAGGTTAGAATAAGTGATTTCTAATGATGAGAATTTTAATGCTTTTCTACTGAATATTATGAAATATTGAGAAAGAATCGAACTGAATTAGGACTCGATGCTTTGGAATTTTAATTAACACGATTATATGTTTTCTATGCTTGAGTTATAGGAATTTTCTAGAGAACTTAGAATCTATGCCTTAGTTAGTTCGAAAAGAAAGAAATTCCTTTTTGCTATAGTATAAAAAAAGAGATATGAATAAATGCTTTCTCATAAAACTGTAGAAGGATGCTCTTGTATGCAAAGCTTAACTTAGTCTCTGAACACAAATAAATAATGCTACATCATATGAGCGAATGAAAGTTGTCACGAAATGACTCTACCAACTAGCTTGGGGGTGAGATGTTCACTTCATACTCAACTAAAGTTAAGGACGGTAGTTATGATGATCTGACACCCTTCGAATCAGTTAAAAAAAACTAAGTAGCATGAGAGTAATTTTAAGAACTAGGGTATAGTGAATAAGGGAAATTAAAATTTTTCCAACACTGTTAAGCATAGGCTAGATACAATCTCGTACACACATGCAAGGCATCTTGTCCAAGTTTAAATTCTTGAACTTCTCAATATCATGTAGATTGCTATAACATTTATATTCTGAGGATTGATGTTCTGCCTAGACTGCTGTCAAGAATTGAAAGTTTTGCCATAGAATTTTTATATGTCATTGCTTGAGGACAAGCAAAATCTTAAGTTTGTGGGGGTGTTAACGCTCTAAAAAGCGTACATTTTATACCCTTTTACTTAAGGTTTTATTTGATTTCAAGATCATTTGCATTGCATTTAGTTGCATTTCATTTGAATTTGCTTTAGATTAGGTTTTTATTTTATCTTCTCTTTTATTTTAAAAGATGCTTCTTTGAAGGGTATTTTTCTTGTGGTGTTGTGCAGATTGCTGGGGCAAAGTTGAAAGAACGGAAAAGATGCTATAACATATTTTAGTGTTGGATTAGACTTCAAGATGATATAGCATTGTGGGTAGACAAAATAAAACTGCAGAAAAGACAAAACCTGCAGCCCACTGTCCTTACACGTGAATTCTAGGCTAGCCGCACCTCTCCTGCAATTTCCTGCAATCTGCTGCTATTCTTTCTAGAAATGCAGGGATTATTCCTTGCATCTTTAAGGTACAAAATCCTAGAAGCCTTCTATATATACAAGGCCAAGCCTCCTTCAACAAGTGTAGCAAAGGGTAGCAAAAAAGAGCCAAAAAGGAGAAGAAAAAAGAGTGAACTTTAAAGAGAGCAACAAGGAAGAATAAAGAAGAAAGGCGGACATTTTCCTTCTTCTTCAACCTCAAGCCGAGTCACCATTGCTGGAGAAGCTTCAAGCAAGGGATTTGCGAGACTTCGAGAGAAGTGGAAAGCTAGGAAAGCCTCACGACATAAGCGTTCGGGACTTTATTCCTCTTCACTTTGCTTTACCTCTTTTCTAAGTTATTAAAAATGTATTTTAAAGAACGCAAGTTGAATAGTTTGCTAAACCTAGTCATAAACTAAACTAGTATGGCTTAAGCTTGTTATGGATGATTTTTATTTTGTTTGAATACATGTTTTATTGTTTCTAGTGTTTATTCAAGTGTTTTGTTCATGAAAGCTAACACCTTTTCTTCTTAAACCTTGGTTTGTATGAGCTCTCGGGAGATTGTCGTAGCTAAGGGGTTCGGGTAGCTTAGATCTAGGGATAGACAAAGCTAGACCAACATGAACAATGGGGTTAGTATGGGAGCAGAATCCTAACTCACCTTAGGGATAAGTGAGAGTTTCGACGACTAAAAGGGGTAGAACTTCATCAACATTATAAGTGTTAGGGTTGAGACCGGGAGGTAATGCCTTAGCATTTTCGAGTGTTATGTCTTCTAACTAGGGATAATGGAGGCATTTTTAGTAAACTCTGTTGAACACTTGTTAAACCAGTAGAACAATAAGCTTTCAGGAGAAAAGTAAGATCTTTGTCATAGCAAGCCTAGCCTTTCTTAAGCTTGAATTCTCCTTTGTGATGTGTTTGTGCAACTTTATTTATTACTCTGTTCTCAGTTTTATTTTGCTACCATATTTTTTTGACAACTTTATTTTGCTACAACATGTTGATGACACTTACTGAATTGCTTTAGCATATATTTATACAAAGGATTTTCTTATCTTTTGTATATTTTAACTATCTTTGAAATAACATACCTGTCGCGTGTCAAAAGTGCGCGTTTAGTGCAAGCGGACACATCGCAAGTAATAAATGGTAAGTATGTTATCGAGTTATCGTCTCCTCAGGGACTGGTATACTTAATATGCTTCCTTTATCTCCTTGCTCTGTGGAAAGGTAAAAACACAAGTGAGTTGATGTGATTTATTTAAACTAAAATAATTGAATAAAAATAAAGAGTCGAAATATCAGAGAGAGAGATGGGCCAGGATCAAGTTGTATTGTATTGTGGACTTGATTGACTTGTCTTTATCCAATGCAATCGCATATCCCTGCCTCGGCAGCACTGCAGTTTACTGCCTGGGCAGCGATAACGCTGTCTGCCGCGGCAATCCCTTGCTCATGGGCAGACTTTACCAAAGTTCGGCAAAGTGTCATTGAATGACTCCGCTTATCCCTAAGTCAGAGTGTTGTTGATGACTAGTCCTTGATGATACCTCCCGGCGTGAATAAATTATACTCACCAACCAATCTCACACTTCTTTTAGCCGCTGAAACTCTTAACCTATCCCTAGGTCGAGTTAGTATTTCGCGATTGAAACACCGTACTTACCCCTTTCGTGAATCTAACTCTCCCGAACTTAGATAAATGGATTACTCAGAAACTTCCCTCCCGGGCTTGAATGCAAGAACAAGGAATAACAAAGGATAAGCAAACCTTGATAATCTTTATTGCATTGAATAAAAGACAAATTACAATCTCCTCTCACAAATACTCCACAACCTTCACCTAAACCCTATGAAGGTTTTAGAACATGATGGAGAGGAAAGAAACAAGAGTAGAAGTCGGTTCTCCCTAGGTATTTCGATTTTTGATACATTGGGTGTCTAGGTCTTTATATAGGCTAGACCTAGGGCAAACCTTTCCTAAGTAGAATACAACTTGGAGTAGGGAACAAGTCAAGTACATAATAATAATATATTTCGAAGTTTGAATTCGGCTAAGGGGGCTTTCTCGCGTGGTCTTCTTTTGGGTTTTTCCTTGTGCTAGCTAGCTCCGATTCTTGGGCTTCAAGTTCAAACACGTTCCTTAGGTTTTTTTCTTTCCATCGCCTATCACTTTTCTTCCTGTCTTCCTGCTGCTGCCTCGGCATCAGGTCCTGCCTCGGCCTTGTCGCTGCCGCGGCAATGGTTTCCCTGCACAGATATGAAAACGCAGTAAAACGTGCCTTTTTCTATAAATATTATCTATTTAAGTATAACTTCTAAATATATCACATTAAGCACATGCATTGGTTCAAGTGGGTGAATATTTGGTGATAAATGCCGATAAAAGGAGTAAAAAGTGATAGTGTGTTGAGCACTTATCACACACCCGAACTCGAACTATTGCTTGTCCTCAAGCAATACAAACCATCAATTTGCCGAACTCTACTCTCTCTTGGTCTTACATGTCCATCTATTCTCCCCACCATATCTACGCCTATCTTTAAGCCTTAACCATTCGGCTACCTAAGAGTTTACCTAGAAACAAACTATAGGATGTGAGTGTGTGTTTTTGTGGACAAGTTGATTAAAGGCTTTCTTAGATAAACTCTAAGTTCAAGACAAATAGACATTGGTTAAGTCTTCTCTTCTTTTCCAAACCCCAAATCTTGAGCCGATTTCGGGCACCTCAAAGACTTGTGTTTTTTTTTTCACTAAAAACCTTTTTGTCCTTTCTTTTTGATATTCCTTAATACATACTAGACCTAATTTCGGGCACCTCTAGTATGAAGAAGAGATTTTCTAGAGCCGGTGGTAGGCACCTCTAGTTACTTTTCCAAAAATCTAAGTCTTTATTACCCAAGTTCATTAAAAGAATTCCTATAATCCAACTAGTCCCAAAAGTGTTTAAAGTTCTTCCTATAGTAAGCTTCTAAGTTTTCATCCTTAAGCATCCTAATGTTAAGCCCACTTGATAGAACCTAAACATGGTAAGGAGAAAGATTTCTATAGCCTTAAAGAATAAACTAAGGTAATACTGATGATGAGCAGTGCAGGAGTATATGCAGTTAATTCAAGTAAGGCGGGGAGCATAAAAATTAAAAAAAATCACTGGAATACTCCCTTTTGGCAATGCCGCGGCAGTAGATTGTTGCCTTGGCAGTGAATCTGCACCCCCAAACTCAAACCAAGCATTGTCCTCAATGCTTTTATATTTGGAAGGAATAAACGGCAAAACAGAATATGAATTATATGCAGCAAGGAAAGATAGTAAAAACAATTGAATATTGAAATAAAGGACAAAGAATTTTAGAGCGACTCCGAAGAGCTGCTCGTAACAATTTTTCTCCGTTGCCTAGATGCCATGTGCTTTGTCCTTGGGGAGGGTGATGGTTGAGCCTTTGCTTGCCTCGGCGGCTGGACTCGAGTGGGTGGGGTTCTATGAATCAGGGCTTCTACTTCTCCTTCTTCAACATCCGCCATCTCTTCGGTTATCATCATGTCCGTTCCTCCTCCCATCGCAGTTGCTCCTCCGGTGTGGTGTGTGCTTGGGCCAGCGGCAGTAGAGCCTTGGTGTATATAAGCATCTATCTCGGCGGATAGACTGCCCATGATAATTGGCGATCTTGGTGGAGTGCTGAAAATGGCTCTCCGCTTGGATGGCCTTCGGCTGACAAATGAGGCCGCGACAGAATCTGCTGGCCTAGATGGTCCAACAGCTTGGTATTGGGGTTGAGGGTCCGGATGGAAGAACGGTCGCGGTCCTCCTGGGGCTGGTGTAGTCTCGGTGTAGGGTGCGGCAGTAACGAACATATTGCTTGGGAACTCCGAGAATTGTACGCCTTGGTCCGGGAAGGCGTGCAACATCATCTGTGCGAGAGCGCCATTGAAGTCCCGCTGGTACTCCATGTACCGTTGTTGTCGAAGATCCATCGCGGCCATTCGCTGCAAGAGTTCTTGATACGGGTCTGCTGTGGCAGAGGTGTGGGCAGTACCAGGCATATCTGTCGTGTACTAGGCCCCGGCAACAGTATCGGTAGTGAACTGCTGCGGTGTTGCCTGGATAGGTTCTGCTTGTGTTATCTGCATGACTTTGTGGCAGAATTCCCTGGTCCATCCTCTTCTTGGGGGTGTGTATTCATCCATTTCTTCAATAGGCACACCTGCGGAAACACATAAACCCGTAATCAAGCAAGGGAAATACAATGGTCCTCGATCATTCTTACCGCACTCGTGAATTTCCCGTAGGATAATTTCTCCAACGTTGATGGTCCTTTTGTTGATGATGGATTGGATGAGCACCAATCTCTTGCGATCCACCGTGCTGTTGTGTGATGTTGGGATGAGGCGTCGTTTGACGAAGGTGTTCCACATCTTGGCCTCCGGCTTCAAGTTTTGTCTTGTCACGGATCCTCGATGGGTACCGGTTTCCCATGGAGTGTTCGCGTAACAAAGATCGTCTTTGATAAGTTCATAGTCCTCGGCAGTGATATCTTCCAAGAAGTCAGCATGGATATCACTGTCCGGTGTGAGGCCGTAAAAGTTGTTGATCGTATCGGCATCAAGCTGTACAGGCCTGCCGCGATAGTGGACAAAGAGGGAGTCTTTGCTGGGCCCATGAGCGTAGAATTCCCGTACGATTGTGGCGTTTGCCTGGGCAGGTTGCAAACAGAATATTCCCAATTCTGGTACGTTATTCTGTCGAACAAGTAGCGTTCAATGCCGTAATTCTCTTCATCCGCGTGCTGTAACCCTTGTTCTTCCCATAGTTGCCTTGCGATGAAAGATTGATTGAATCGTTCGTCAATGTTGGCTGGGGCGAATCTTTTGTAAGTTGCCATCAAGAAAGAGAAAATTGAGTTCTTGGAGGTTTTCTTAAAGAGAATCTGGAAATTTAACAGGGATTAGTAGGCAGAGAGTAATTGAGAGAGTGATTGTTAAGAATACTAAAGAAAGAAAGAAAGTAAGAGTGAATAGTTCAAGAGGAAGGAGTTTCTTATATAGGCCTCGGCCTTGTGACCGTTGAGATCACTAGCCGTTGTAACCGTTTCCTTCTTCTGCCGTTTCCTTTCCTGCCGCAGCAGGAATCTCGACAGACTAGCCGTTACACTGTTCTGCCCGTTGGGACTGTTGCGGCCCTGACACTGTTTTATTGCCTCGACAGAGTTCCTGCTATGAACTTCTTCTCCTTTATTCTTGCTTTATTATCCTAACCTAAAAAGATGAACATCAATAAAGAAACATTCAAATAATGAGAAGATAATTATTCCTAAATACCATAAAGAGAATTCATGAAAATACCAAATAAAATAAAAGAGAAAATTAATATAAAATAAGAATATAAACAAAACTTATGGAGGGTCGTTTCCGATATTTCTTATAGTCCATCTGCACCCTCCATCGAGTGACAATTCTACCCGAGAAGATATGGGCTAATGCGGGTACGGATACTCCCATTTGTGCTATCATGGTGGAGGTGTCTTCCGTTTGTGTTCTCTTATAATCCATGTCTATCCTCCAACTTGATATTGTTTCTGAAGGCAAAAATAATTTGTTAGAAAAAATTATATCAATATCCAACCACTTAATTACCTCCTTGTTGTTAACTTCCATCATAGTTGGATATAGCCTTCGTTGTTGTGGCAATTGCTGTGATAGCAATTGCCGTGGCAATCTTTTTCCAAAATTCGGTGTAAGTCAAGTGAAGAATCATCTTTCTTGAAGTCTTCAAGAATCAACCCACATTGTTTCTTATGCTTCTCAGTAATCTCCATCAGTAGAGACTTTGGCTTGGAACTAATATTAGATGGAATTGTCATAGATAAAATATCATCTTCCAAATAATCATATCCTATTTGTGATGTCTTCAAATCTTGTAACGTTGATTCCTCGAAAGATACATGTACTGGAAGAGATGAGTTTTTAAAGAATTCAAAAAGTTTATTCGTTACCATCTCATATTCCATTATCACGGCATTGCCATCTTGTTGATCAAGCATGTCGTCGTGTAACTGCCCTGACAGCTGTGAGTGAGAGTAATCCTCAACTTCCTTTTTCAGCATCATTGCTGCCGTAACATCCTGGGAATCAGACTCCTCAGAATTTTCTAGAGCATTACTCTCATCGGCCTCGTTGAGTGGTATCGTGACATTGCCCTGTTCAGGCTTCTCTACTGTCGCGGTAATTATTTCAGGAGACTCATCGATGACATATATGGATTTCTGCAATTGATCTTTTGAATCCTTGAAGGGTGCATCCAATCTAGCTATATGTGCATCCAATAGCCTTGATTGTTCTGTCATAAATTCTTCAATTCTAGCCATTGATGCTTTCAATATTTCCTCCAATGAATTTGGATACTCTTGAGAAGAATTATATTGCCATGGCTTATCTGTAACATTAACAAAATTGTCATGATAGAAAAATTTTTGAGTGTTTTGATCATACCATGAAGGATTTTGTTGTTGGTTCCATCTATGGTTCTCTATGTGGCCATATGTTCCAGTACTATACGTGCAATTGTTAATCAAATGATCATCTCCACAATTAAAACAAAAATTTGCCCAGGCATGAACTTGATGGGTTGCTCTTGGTTGGCATAGATAATCATCGTTTAATCTAGGAAATTCTTGATTTGCTCGATTCATATCTTCCAACATCAACTCCCGAATAGATTTCTTTCTTTGTCCTTGCATCTTGAAAATCCTTCACTTGAAACACACCTATAGTTTTTAAAGAAAAAGAAAACATGTTAGTAAAAATAAAAAGAAACAAGAAAATAAAGAAAACAAAATTTAGTTGCCAGTCCCCGGCAACGGCGCCAAAAACTTGTCGCGTGTCAAAAGTGCGCGTTTAGTGCAAGCGGACACATCGCAAGTAATAAGTGATAAGTATGTTATCGAGTTATCGTCTCCTCAGGGACTGGTATACTTAATATGCTTCCTTTATCTCCTTGCTCTGTGGAAAGGTAAAAACACAAGTGAGTTGATGTGATTTATTTACACTAAAGTAATTGAATAAAAATAAAGAGTCGAAATATCAGAGAGAGATATGGGTCAGGATCCAGTTGTATTGTATTGTGGACTTGATTGACTTGTCTTTATCCAATGCAATCGCATATCCCTGCCTCGGCAGCACTGCAGTTTACTGCCTCGGCAGCGACAATACTGTCTGCCGCGGCAATCCCTTGCTCGTGGGCAGACTTTACCAAAGTTCGGCAAAGTGTCCTTGGATGACTCCGTTTATCCCTAAGTCAGAGTGTTGTTGATGACTAGTCCTTGATGATACCTCCCGGCGTGAACCAAGTATACTCACCAACCAATCTCACACTTCTTTTAGCCGCTGAAACTCTTAACCTATCCCTAGGCCGAGTTAGTATTTCGCCATTGAAACACCGTACTTACCCCTTTCGTGAATCTAACTCTCCCGAGCTTAGATAAATGGATGATTCACAATATCCTCTCCCGAGCTCAATTGTGAAAACAAGGAATAACAAAGGATAAGCAAACCTTGATAACTTTATTGCATTGAATCAAAGACAAAGTACAATCTCCTCTCACAAATACTCGACAACCTTCACCTAATCCCTAAGAAGGTTTAGAACATAGTGGAGAGGAAAGAAACAAGAGTAGAAGTCGGCTCTCTCCCTAGGTATTCCGTGTCTTGTACATTGGGTGGCTAGGTCCTTATATAGGCTAGACCTAGGGCAAACCTTTCCTAAGTAGAATACAACTTGGAGTAGGGAACAAGTCAAGTACATAATTAAATATATTTCCAAGTTTATATTCGGCTAAGGGGCTTTCCCGCATGGTCTTCCTTTGGGCTTTTCCTTGTGCTAGCCAGCTCTGATTCATGGGCTTCAAGTCCAGACACGTTCCTTGGATTTTTATCTTTCCATCGCCTATAGTCTTGCTTCCTGTCTCTCTGTTGCTGCCTCGGCATCAGGTCTTGCCTCGGCCTTGTCGCTGCCGCGGCACTGGTTCTCCTACACAGATATGAAAACACAGTAAAACGTGCCTTTTTCTGTAAATATTATCTATATGAGTATAACTTCTAAATATATCACATTAAGCACCTGCATTGGTCCGAGTGGGTGTATATTTGATGATTAATGCCCATAAAAGGAGTAAAAAGTGATAGTGTGTTGAGCACTTATCACCCCACAAACTCGAACTATTGCTTGTCCTCAAGCAATGCAAACCATCAATTTGCCGAACTAAACTCTCTCTTGGTATTACATGTCCATCTATTCTCCCCACCATAACTAGGCCTATTCTTAAGTCTTAACCATTCGGTTACCCAAGGGTTTACCTAGAAACAAACTATAAGAATTGTGAGTGTATGCGTTTTTGTGGACAAGTTGATTAAATGCTTTCTTAGATAAACTCTAAGTTCAAGACAAATAGACATTGATTAAGTGTTTTCTTTTTCAAACCTCAAATCTTGAGCCGGTTTCGGGCACCTCAAAGACTTGTGTTTTTCTTTTCACTAAATTCCTTCTTTCTTTTTAATACTCCTTAAAACATACTAGAGCCAATTTCAGGCACCTCTAGCATGAAGAAGAGACTTTCTAGAGCCGGTGGTAGGCACCTCTAGGTACTTTCCAAAAATCTAAGTCTTTATCACCTAAGTTCATTAAAATAATTCCTATAATCCAACAAGTCCCAAAAGTGTTTAAAGTTCTTCCTATAGTAAGCTTCTAAGTTTTCATCCTTAAGCATCCTAAGGTTAAGCCCTCGTAACAGAACCTAAACATCGTAAGGAGAAAGATTTCTATAGCCTTAAAGAATAAACTAAGGCAATACTGATGATGAGCAGTGCAAGAGTGTAGGCAGTTAATTCAAGTAAGGTGGGGAGCATAAAAATAAAAAAATCACTAGAATACTCCCTTTTTGGCAATGCCGCGGCAGTAGATTGCTGCCTTGGCAGTGAATCTGCACCCCCAAACTCAAACCAAGCATTGTCCTCAATGCTTTATATTTGAAGAGATAAGCGGCAAAACAGAATATGAATCATAAGCAGCAAGTAAAAACAGTAAAAGCAATTTATATTTGAATAAAGGACAAAGAATTTTAAAGCGACTCCGAAGAGCTGCTTGTAACAATTTTCCTCCTCGGTCTAGCTGCCGATTGCTTTGTCCTTGGTGAAGGCGATGGTTGTGCCTTTGCTTGCCGGGGCGGTTGGACTCGAGTGGGTGGTGTCCTTTGCATCGGGGTTTCTACCTCCTCTCCTTCTTCTACATCAGCCATCTCTTCGGTTAGCATCACGTCTGTTCCTCCTCCCATTGCCGTGGCTCCTCCGGTGTGGTGTGTACTTGGTCCGGCGGCGGTGGAGCTTTGGTGCACATAGGCATCTATCTTGGTCGATAGACTGCCCATGATGATTGGTGATCGGGGTGGAGTGCTAAAAACGGCCCTCCGCTTGGGTGGCCTTCTGCTGACAGACGAGGCCGCAACAGAATCCGTTGCCCTAGATGGGCCGGCAGCCTGGTATTGGGGCTGAGGGTCTGCATGAAAGTACGACCTTGGTCCTCCCGGGGCTGGTGTAGTCTCCGTGTAAGGTGCGACTGTGACGAACATGTTGCTTGCGAACTCCGAAAATTGTGCTCCTTGGTCCGGGAAGACGTGCAGCAGCATCTGGGCTAAGGTGCCATTGAAGTCCCTTTGGTACTCCATGTACCGTTGTTGTCTAAGGTCCATTGCTGCCATCCGTTGCAAGATCTCTTGGTACGGGTCTGCTGCGGCAGAGGTGTGGGCAGTACTAAGCATGTCTGCCGTGTACTGGGCCCCGACAGCAGTATCGGCAGTGAACTGCTGTGGCGTTGCTTGGACAGGCTCTGCTTGTGTGATCTGCATGACTTTGTGACAGAAATCCCTAGTCCATCCTCGTCGTGGGGGCGTGTATTCATCTGTTTCATCAATGGGTACACCTACAGAAACACATAAACCCATAATCAAGCAAGGGAAATACAATGGTCCCCTATCTTTCTTACCACACTCGTGAATTTCCCTTAGGATAATCTCGCCGACATTGATGGTCCTCTTGTTAATGATGGATTGGATAAGCACCAATCTCTTGCGATCCACCGTGCTATTGTGTGATGTTGGGATGAGGCGTCGTTTGACGAAGGTATTCCACATCTTGGCCTCCGGCTTTAGGCTTTGTCTTGTTACGGATCCTCGATGGGTACCGGTTTCCCATGGGGTGTTCCCGTAACAAAGATAGTCTTTAATGAGTTCATAGTCCTCGGCAGTGATATCTTCCAAGAATTCGGCATGGATATCACTGTCTCGGGTGAGGCCGTAGAAGTTGTTAATTGTTTCGGCATCGAGCTGGACTGGTCTGCCACGGCAGTGAACGAATAGGGAGTCTTTGCTGGGCCCATGAGCGTAGAACTCCCGCACGATCGTGGCGTTCGCCTGGGCAGGTTACAGATAGAAAATTTCCCAATTCTGGTACTTAATTCTGTCATATAGGTAGTGCTCAATGTCGTAGTTCTCTTCGTCTGCATGCTGGAAACCTTGTTCTTCCCAAAGTTGCCTAGCGATGAAAGATCGATTGAATCGATCTTCAACGTTGGCTGGGGAGAATCTTTTGTATGTTTCCATCAAGATAGAGAGATATGAGTTCTTAGAGCTTTTTCTTGAAAAGAATCTGGAGATTTTACAAGAATTAGTAGGCAGAGAGTAATGTGAGAGAAATTGTTATGAATACTAAAGAAAACAAGAAAGTAAGAGTGAATAGTTCAAGAGGAAGGAGTTTCTTATGTAGGCCTCGGCCTTGTGACCGTTGAAGCCACTAGTCGTTTGTAACCATTTCCTTTTTCTGCCGCTTCCTTTTTCTGCCGCGACAGGAATCTCGGCAGACTAGCCGTTACACTGTTCTGCCCATTGGGACTGCTGCGGCCCTGACACTGTTTTATTGCCTCGGCAGAATTCCTGCTGTGAACTACTTCTCCTTTATTCTTGCTTTATTATCCTAACCTAAAAAGATGAACATCAATAAAGAAACATTCAAATAATGAGAAGATAATTATTCCTAAATACCATAAAGAGAATTCATGAAAATACCAAATAAAATAAAAGAGAAAATTAATATAAAATAAGAATATAAACAAAACTTATGGAGGGTCGTTTCCGATATTTCTGATAGTCCATCTGCACCCTCCATCGAGTGACAATTCTACCCGAGAAGATATGGGCTAATGCGGGTACGGATACTCCCATTTGTGCTATCATGGTGGAGGTGTCTTCCGTTGTGTTCTTTTGTAGTCCATACCTATCCTCCAACTTGATATTGTTTCTGAAGGCAAAAATAATTCTTTAGAAGAAATTATATCAACATCCAACCACTTAATTACCTCCTTGTTGTTAACTTCCATCATAGTTGGATATGGCCTTCGTTGTCGTGGCAATTGCTATGATAGCCAAGTGTCGTGGCAATCTTTTATCCAAAATTCGGTGTAAGTTAAGTGAAGAATCATCTTTCTTGAAGTCTTCAAGAATCAACCCACATTGTTTCTTATGCTTCTCAGTAATCTCCATCAGTAAAGACTTTGGCTTGGAACTAATATTAGATGGAATTACCACATAAATATCTAAGCAATCATATCCTATTTGCGATGGCTTCAAATCGTGTAACGTTGACTCCTCGGAAGATACTTGCAATGGAAGAGATGAGTTTTTAAAGAATTCAAAAGGTTTATTTGTTACCATCTCATATTCCATTATCACGGCATTGCCATCTTGTTGATCAAGCATGTCGTCGTGTAACTGCCCCGGCAGCTGTGAGTGAGAGTAATCCTCAACTTCCTTTTTCAGCATCATTGCTGCCGTAACATCCTGGGAATCAGACTCCTCAGAATTTTCTAGAGCATTACTCTCATCGGCCTCGTTGAGTGGTATCGTGACATTGCCCTATTCAGGCTTTTTTGCCGCGGCAATTATTTCGGGAGACTCATCCAATGTTTGACAATCTTTCTTATCAACATGTTCTAGACTCAGAGGTTCCGAAATTTCCTCTATGTCTTCTAGTGTTGGGATTTCAGTATCCCTGAGGATTGATTGTTGGGTCATGTTATCCATGGCATATTCGGATCTCTATAATTGATCTTTTGAATCCTTCAAGGCTGCATCCAATAGCCTTGATTGTTCTGTCATTAATTTTTCAATTCTTGCCATTGACGCTTTCAATGTTTCCTCCAATGAATTTGGATACTCTTGAGAGGAATTATATTGCCATGGCATATCTGTAACATCAACAAAATTGTCATGGTAAAAATTTTGAGCGTTTTGATCATACCATGAAGGATTTTGTTGCTGATTCCATCTATGGTCCTCTATTTGGCCATATGTTCCAGTACTATAGGGCAATTGCTAACCAAATGATCATCTCCGCAATTAAAACAAAATTTTGCCCAGGCATAAACTTGTTGGGTTGCTCTTGGTTGGCATAGATAATCATCATTTAATCTAGGAAATTCTTGATTGGCTTGATTCATATCTTCCAACATCAACTCCCGAATAGATTTCTTTCTTTGTCCTTGCATCTTGAAAATCCTTCACTTGAAACACACCTATAATTTTTAAAGAAATAGAAAATGTGTTAGTAAAAATAAAAAGAAATAAGAAAATAAAGAAAACAAAATTTAGTTGTCAGTCCCCGGCAACGGCGCCAAAAACTTGTCGCGTGTCAAAAGTGCGCGTTTAGTTCAAGTGGACACATCGCAAGTAATAAGTGATAAGTATTTTATCGAGTTATCGTCTCCTCAGGGACCGGTATACTTAATATGCTTTCTTCACCTTCTTGTTCTGTAGAAAAATAAAAACACAAGTGAGTTGATTTGATTTATCTAAACTAAAATAACTAAATAAAAGATAAAAGGTTGAAATAGTAGAGAGAGATGGGCTAGGATCCAGTTGCGTCGTATTGTGGAATTGATTGACTTGTCTCTGTCCAATACAATTGTATATCACTGTCTTGGCAGCACTGCAGTTTACTGCCTCGGCAGCGACAATACTGTCTGCCGCGGCAATCCCTTGCTCGTGGGCAGACTTTACCAAAGTTCGACAAAGTGTCCTTGGATGACTCTGCTTATCCCTAAGTCAGAGTGTTGTTGATGACTAGTCCTTGATGATACCTCAGGCGTGAACCAAGTATACTCACCAACCAGCTCACACTTCTTTTAGCCGCTGAAACTCTTAACCTATCCCTAGGCTGAGTTAGTATTTCGCGATTGAAACACCGTACTTACCCCTTTCGTGAATCTAACTCTCCCGAGCTTAGATAAATGGATGATTCACAATATCCTCTCACGAGCTCAATTGTGAAAACAAGGAATAACAAAGGATAAGCAAACCTTGATAACTTTATTGCATTGAATCAAAGACAAAGTACAATCTCCTCTCACAAATACTCGACAACCTTCACCTAATCCCTAAGAAGGTTTAGAACATAGTGGAGAGGAAAGAAACAAGAGTAGAAGTCGGCTCTCTCCCTAGGTATTCTGTGTCTTGTACATTGGGTGGCTAGGTCCTTATATAGGCTAGACCTAGGGCAAACCTTTCCTAAGTAGAATACAACTTAGAGTAGGGAACAAGTCAAGTACATAATTAAATATATTTCCAAGTTTATATTCGGTTAAGGGGCTTTCCCGCATGGTCTTCCTTTGGGCTTTTCCTTGTGCTAGCCAGCTCTGATTCATGGGCTTCAAGTCCAGACACGTTCCTTGGATTTTTATCTTTCCATCGCCTATAGTCTTGCTTCCTGTCTTTCTGTTGCTGCCTCGGCATCAGGTCCTGCCTCGGCCTTGTCGCTGCCGCGGCACTGGTTCTCCTACACAGATATGAAAACGCAGTAAAACGTGCTTTTTTCTGTAAATATTATCTATATGAGTATAACTTCTAAATATATCACATTAAGCACATGCATTGGTTCGAGTGGGTGTGTGGAGCACTTATCAGCATCTCACTTAGCTTTCCTTAAATGTTGTTTGCATCATTGTCGTTGCATTTTCTGCTTTCACTTTTCTTCTTTGTATTTAATCAATCTCGCTATTTTTGGCCCAAAAGTAGCGATGACCTTTTGTAAAGGGCTTCTATCCTTTTTACTCTATTTTTCAATTTAATGAAGAGGTGCCTTTATATATATGTCTTTTCTTTCCTATTCTTGGATATCTAATGCTTGTTATGTCCCCGATTCAGACGCATAAAAATAATAATGATAATAATTAATTGAATGTTGTGATTACGATGAAGTATATTTTTGTTTTCTATCCGCTTCGGTCGGAAAGCTTGAGAAACAAGACTACTACTCCTTCGATAATGTTCAATGATAAGGTCCCATGAAAAGAATATACTCAAGTTTGAGAATTCCAAGAGGTCAAAAAATATTTAAAAACCTGAAAAAGAAAAAATCTTAAAAAAGAAAAATAAAGAAAAAAAGAAGAAAAGAGGTGAAAATGTTAAAACCCTCAAATGAAAGAGCAATCCAATAAGTCTCGGGGCATCCTAATGGAGCTGTGGGGGAAGAACGAATATAATAAGGAGCCAGATCTCCACCAGTTCGATACCCTAGCGTCAGTGATGACTCTTTGAAGACATCGACACCTTAACCTTTAATTATTAAGTGTAAACTAAAGCACATGCTTACACTTGGAATTCTCGAACAGAGTTACAAAGACAAATATGAGAACTAGAAGGAGTAGTCTTCAAGTAGATCAAGCGAGTACGGTAGTCATGAGGATGAACCGAGCATTTTGAACAGAATTTTGACACTTCAAATATCGCCACAACATTTCAAGGCAAAACATTAATTACTGAGTGTCGAATCAGAGACACTTTGGCATTCGATATCCAAGGAATTTGTTCCTTTTATTTTTAAACTGTGAGTTTTCATTCTTTTTCGAACATTTATAAAGGCATTGTGCATTAAAACGCTAATTTTTGAAAAATATCTTCAAAATATTCTTGGATTTAACCATCTTTGATTAAGCCCATGAGTGGCAACATTATGTGATGCAAGGTTTCTTGTGAAGCAAGATACTTTCTTTTTTCGAGAAGATTGCTCGAGCTTATTGACAAAGAAGTCCATCTTTTGAACCAAGTATAGAAAACAAAATTTTGGTTGGGGGCAAAATTTTGTTGGGGCAAAAAGACAGCCTTTCAACATAGGGGCAAGAGTTTCGACGAAGACAGAGTTGACCAAAGTTTAGTCTATGACGAAAATTTTGGAAGAGAGGCTTCGATCAAGCCAAACTAATTTTGAGAAGATGGAACCCACCAGCGTTTGGGGCACATTCATTTGCATTTCGCACGCAATGCGACCTCTTAGATGTTCAAATTTTGGGGTAAGTGTTCACCCTAGCTTCAAGAGTGAGCATAGACAGGTTTTCTAACCTTAGTCTCGAATCCAGTGGACCTCATTTTGACCTATGCAAGTAAACGGTCTCCTATCTAAAAGAAGAATCAACGAGTTGAAAGCCCGGAGTATCCAAGGGTGATAAAATTTTGAGGGTTAATCCTCAAACATTAAAAAGAAAAACATTCATTTAGTTAGACATCCCTAAGATTAGGGGCATGTTCATATATGAATTCATTATGCACCATTTATAGTTAGGCATCCCTAGAATTAAAGGGCATACTAACACATGCATACATACATTTCTACTTATTTTGACAGGTATTCAAAGAGAAAAAAGATTGTGAATATGTAGCTTGAAAAGAAAAAGCTTCAGGGTGGATGATTCTACGGAGAAGGGATCAAGTGCTTTCAGAATTCGAGTAAGGGTTTCATAAAGAAGGGACTTGTAGCTCACATTTGCCGAGTTTTATAGAGTAGGGACTCAGCTTTTTAAATGTGGATTCTATGGAGAAGGGATCGACATATTCAACATTTCAGAATTTAGGGTTTCATATAGGAGAAACTCGACCGAAGATTTCAGCAAAAAGTTTTATATAGGAAAGACTCGAAGCATATCGAAGATAAGGATTCTATATAGGAGGGATCAACATCATCAAAATTGTAGATTTAGGGTTTCATACAGGAGAGACTCGGTCGAAGATTTTAGCAAAGGGTTTTATATAGGAGGGACTCGATATATCACCATTCAAAGCTGAGGGTTTCATATAGGAGAGACTCACATTTCAAGATTTTTGGCGAAGAGTTTTATATAAGAGAGACTCGAAGCATCTCAAAGATATCGATTCTATATAGAAGGGATGAACATATTCAGGTTCAAGATTCAGGGTTTCATATAGGAGAGACTTGATCGAAGATTTCAACAAAGGGTTCTATATAAGAGGGATCAACATTTCAGAATTTAGGGTTTCATATAGGAGAGACTCGATTCAAGATTTTAGCAAGGAGTTTTATATAGGAGAGACTCAAGCCTTATCAAAGATATTGATTCTATATAGGAGGGATCAGTAATTTTAGAGTTCAGAATTTAGGGTTTCATATAGGAGAGACTCAATTCAAGATTTTCGACGAAGAGTTTTATATAGGAAAGACTCAGAGTATCATAAATATATTTTGACCCTTTAATTTATTTTCCGTTTTAATTTTAATAACGGGCTTGAATTTTAATCTAAAAAATATTATATTAATATATGTGTAAATATATTTAGTTTGAGCTATTTAAATCAAAATCCAAAAATTATTTTCTTCTTTTATATATACATCACATCTTATAAAAATAAAAAAATATTACTCTATATGTTAAACTTATAATTTGTATTTATTTTTTGAATTTGTAAATATATATTATGTTCTTTTAAGAAATTCAAAAAAATTATTTTAAATATCATCATTTTTCTTAAAAAAAATAAAAAAAAAATATTTAATATGCTTGTTTTGTTTTTGTTTTAGCAAATTTAATATTATTTTACTCTCTTTCAACTTTCGGCATTATTATTATTTTCTTTCATTTTATTTCATTTTGCATTTATTATTTATCATTATTATTACATATCTAAATTAAAAATTCAAAAAATATTTACTTTGTTTTTATATCACAAAATCTAAATATTATACTATTATTTTCACTTCTTTTATTTTCGGTTTCCTTTTATTATTATTATTATTATAAGTTATATTGTAAATATATATAAATCAGATTTAAATAATAACCCAACTAAAATAAGAGCCCATTTATTTTTATCAGTCCATATCACACAACCCATAAATAAAATAATTACAAGACCATGTCTTTAAATCCAAAAAGAATTAATTACATTTAGCCCAACTCTGGCCCAAACCGGTTACAAAAGAAACCCTAAATCTAACTCCCTCTATTGTTATGCGTAGCCGTCCCATAGCCGTTGAATCTGATCAAGATCCAACGACCACGATTACAAGAAGAGAAACCCCTCGGCTCTCGGCACGCGCCACACGTCGACCAGTGGGCTTCCCACGCGCGCGTCCCCTCCAAGCGGGGGACTCTTCAGTTGCCGATTGCCTCTTTGTTTTCTCCGGTCGCCGGAGATGATCAACGGTGGTCCCCTCATTGCTCCAATAATCGTACATGTGCAAAGAGACAAAAAAACATCAGAATCGTACGAGGCCATTACCAGTCCAATATAAAGAGTAAAAACAACAAAATTCCCAACATTTCAGAGGGATTTTTCAGCGTATAATCGAACAAAACTGACAAGAATCGCAGGAAATACACAAATGTCAGACGACCAACAAACATTTCAGAACCGTGCAACCAAATTTCAGAGGCGAAAATATTAGAGGATATCACGGATCAAACAAATTCCAGAGAACCAATAGGATTTTAGATGGAATTTCCTTTCATATTTTTTGTAATATTCGGCTATAAGAACCGAATCAAACAACGATGTAAGGACTTCCACCATTCGCATTCAATCAATACAAAAGAAAGAACTTTGAGGTATATCCTCGTTCTTCATTATTTTGCATGTATCGAAACAATAAAAAGGGGAGGGAATCGTTTTGTTTTTACCTTCGAAGAGTCTCGTCCGTGGGATCCTTGAAGTTCTCCGGTGATAAGCCTTGGCATCTTTTGTCGTCGGTGAACCGAGAACCTAGATCAATAAGGGCTTGCTTCTTCTTCTTCTTTTTATTCAAACACAAAAAGAGGGGGAAAGAAGATTCAGATATGTTTTCAAGAGAAATAAAGGCTTTTGTTTTTCGTCCTTGTGAAACAAAATTTTGTTTTGAGTTTTGGTTTCGAAATAAAAGAAGAAGATTTTCAAAGATTTTTAAACTCGCAAGCCACCGCGAGCGGTGGCCAACGTGGTGGTTCACGACGGCGTTCTTAGTTTTCGTTGGTGGTTTCTGGAAAAACGAAGAACATTCAAGTGTTGTTCTTCATTTTCTGGAAATGAGATGAACAAGGCAGAGAGTTTGGGGGTTTCAGAGTTTGGTTTCAAAAAATGAAGGGAAAGGGGCACCGGTTTGATTTTAATTATGTTTTATAGTGTTTTTAAAACAGAAAGTGGTTTATTTGCGTTCATAAATCCCTCCGTGTCAACCAAGTCACAACCGAGGTCCCTGGAATTTTATTTCTTTTTCCATTTTAGTCACCAATTCGGTGATAATATCACCTTTCAAAATGGTTTTATTTACTTCTGGTCCCTCCGTGTTTATGACTTATCTTTCAGGCCCTTCCTCACTTCAAAATAGCATTGTGAGGGTTTGAATGTTTTGTTTTCTTTTTAATCCTGTCATTTCCAGTGTTGTTTTCTCATTTATTGTTTCAATTTTTTGTTTTTATTTAATTTAATCTTCATTTTATTTATTTACTTGTATATTTATTTTGTTTATCTTTCCCTTTTATCTAGTTATTTTGCATGTTTATTGATGGAGGCTAGAAAGTCTTGCTTTTATGAAGAAGCATTCATCCTTCCACCTTTTGTCAGATTGAAGTATTTAAGATGTCGAACCCACAGGGACTGGCTTTACTTACGCAATTTATTCTTCCTGCACAATGGAAAATTAAAGACACAAATAATTGAGTTGGATTATAACTAAGGAAACTAATTAAAGCAATAAAGATAAGTGATCAAGAAATCAAGGATGGAAAAGTGGGGCAGGTTAGAATGCTTCATAGTGTGGGTTCAATTGACTTGTTTCTGTCCAATACAATTGTACATCACTGCCTCGGCAGCACTGCAGATTACTGCCTTGGCAGCGACGAACCTTGTCCGCCGCGGCAATCCCTTGCTCGTGGTTAGACTTTACCAAAGTTCGGCAAAGTGTCCTTGGATGACTCCGCTTATCCCTAAGTCAGAGTGCTGTTGATGACTAGTCCTTGATGATACCTCCCGGCGTGAACCAATTATACTCACCAACCAATCTCACACTTCTTTTAGCCACTAAAACTCTTAACCTATCCCTAGGCCGAGTTAGTATTTCGCGATTGAAACACCGTACTTACCCCTTTCGTGAATCTAACTCTCCCGAGCTTAGCTAAATGGATTACTCACAATATCCTCTCCCGAGCTCAATTGTGAAAACAAGGAATAACAAAGGATAAGCAAACCTTGATATTTTATTGCATTGAAACAAGAAAACAAAGTACAATTTTCTTCCACAACTACTCCACAATCTAACCTAAACCCCAAGGGGACGATGGAGGAGTTCAGGGTTTTTCTATGAAACTCTTGAACTCGAGATATCCTCCTCTCTACATAGGCTATGGTTTATATAGGCTTGGCCTAGGGCAAACCTTTCCAAAGTAGGAATACAACTTGGAGTAAAACACAAGTTAAGTACATAAATAAAAGATATTTATTTTATTTCCTAGTTTATTCCTATAAGGATTATTTTCCCGCGTGGCCTTTGACCTTGACTTTCCGTGTGTTCCTCAGCTCCGATTTCTATGCCTCTTGTCTTAAAACGTCCACCTTATTTTTCTCTTCAGATCGCATATCATATCGACATTTATGTTCCAGGTGCTGCCGCGGCCTCAGATGCTACCGAGGCATTAAAGTGCTGTCGGGGAATCAAAGTGCTGCCGAGGCATTAAAATGCTGCCGGGGCATCAAAGTGCTGTCGAGGCAGGTGCTTATCTGCATTTTAGCTTCCAGCATCCATCATGCTATCTGGCATTTCCTATGTCGTAGTTTCCTGTCTAAGAGAAGAAACCATTAACCGTACCTGTTTTGTGCCAAATAATAGATAAATTCATGAATTAAGTATTGAGATGCTGAAATATGGAAATAAGCAGAATTATCCAATAGTGCCATTAAATCTGTCCTTTATTAGCAATAATCGAGTGAGAAATTGATATAAAGAATAGGACTTTTAGGCACTCATCACACCCCCAAACTCAAACTATTGCTTGTCCTCAAGCAATGCAAAAGATATATTTTTAGGTAAGGAATTTTAAAGTAATATACCGTCCTGCCTGCCGCGGCAGAATTCCTTTCTTGACTCGGCCTCTTCTAGGTTCTAGGAATTCCTCGGAACTAGACTATGAGTCTTTGTGAGTGTGTGCGTAGCTGTGTCAAAGTTAATTCTCTAAGTTCTAATCATTTTTCTAGCTCAAGACTTTCGAATAAGATTTTTCTTCAATTATTTTTCTTTCCTTTTTCCCTGTTTGGTATATAAATATATATTGCTATATACTTATACTGCTTGAGCCAGTTTTCGGGCACCTCAAGTGTTAACTACTCTTACTAGAGCCAATTTCGGGCACCTCTAGTAAGTGGGAAAAAGGTTGAGTCCTAGAGCCAGTGATGGGCACCTCTAAGAACTATACTAGAGCCGGTGATAAGCACCTCTAGTTAAAATCTAAGCCTAAGTCCTTATTGCTTTTCAAAGAAAAGAACTTCTAAAATCAACTAAGACTAGCAGTGTTTATGTGATTTCAGGCTCATAGTCTAATCCTAAGTACTAATCCTAAGAGACCTTTCCGAATTCAAGTCTGGTGAATGGTGTATACTGTTGCGGCGGCTGGAAAATATATTGCTGCCGAGGCAGTTTGAATAAAATTCAACAGACTTAAAAAAAATTACAGAAACTGTAAAGACAAAATTTAAGGCAATAGTA
Organism: Abelmoschus esculentus; assembly: GCA_035048815.1. Taxonomy (NCBI): domain Eukaryota; kingdom Viridiplantae; phylum Streptophyta; class Magnoliopsida; order Malvales; family Malvaceae; genus Abelmoschus; species Abelmoschus esculentus. The sequence continues at coordinate 7,528,384 of JAUCBN010000046.1, read as the reverse complement.
GGATAATCCGAATAATTTCCATACATGGCAGATATTTTTATAAGGCAGAAGATTGGATCAATACTCCACCAAACTCGAGGGATGCATTGTCCTCAATGCATGCATCTGAATATAAGGCAACAATAAAAGACAAGATAAAAATTAAGAGACAAGGAAAAGATAAACCAATATTTATATGTCGCGTCTTGGCCTCTTCTGTATCCTGAGGGTCATCAGTTTGCGTGGAGTTTGTTGAGAAAGAAACTAAAAAAAACTGCACTAAAAACAATAATGAAGAAGTATGAAATAAAACAGGGGAGATTAAGTTCGATAACAACAAACCCGCCGTCACTTGCGTTTGGGAGGCCAGCCGCCTTGACCGCGTCTTAGGTGGGACGGTGGATTTGATTTTTGGATTGTTTTATGTGCTTCATGGCTTCTCCTTCTTGAATTTCCTTCCTAAGATAAAACAAATAACTCAAACATAATTAAACTTATTTCCTAAAACAAATAACTCAAAAATAATTAAACTAATTTCCTAAGATACTAGTGCAAGGAAAATAAAAAGGAAAGTTGGAATCGCCAATCCCCGACAACGGCGCCAAATCTGATGGAGGCTAGAAAGTCTTGCTTTTATCAAGAAGCATTCGTCCTTCCACCTTTTTTCAGATTGAAGTATTTAAGATGTCGAACCCACAGGGACTGGCTTTACTTACGTAATTTATTCTTCCTGCACAATGAAAAATTAAAGACACAAATAATTGAGTTGGATTATAACTAAAGAAACTAATTAAAGCAATAAAGATAAGTGATCAAGAAATCAAGGATGGAAAAGTGGGGCAGGTTAGAATGCTTCGTAGTGTGGGTTCAATTGACTTGTTTCTGTCCAATGCAATTGTACATCACTGCCTCGGCAGCACTGCAGATTACTGCCTTGGCAGCGACGAACCTTGTCCGCTGTGGCAATCCCTTGCTCGTGGTTGGACTTTACCAAAGTTCAGCAAAGTGTCCTTGGATGACTCCGCTTATCCCTAAGTCAAAGTGCTGTTGATGACTAGTCCTTGATGATACCTCCCGGCGTGAACCAATTATACTCACCAACCAATCTCACACTTCTTTTAGCCGCTGAAACTCTTAACGTATCCCTAGGCCGAGTTAGTATTTAGTGATTGAAACACCGTACTTACCCGTTTCGTGAATCTAACTCTCTCGAGCTTAGATAAATGGATTACTCACAATATCCTCTCCCGAGCTCAATTGTGAAAACAAGGAATAACAAAGGATAAGCAAACCTTGATATTTTATTGCATTGAAACAAGAAAACAAAGTACAATTTTCTTCCACAACTACTCCACAATCTAACCTAAACCCCAAGGGGACGATGGAGGAGTTCAGGGTTTTTCTATGAAACTCTTGAACTCGAGATATCCTCCTCTCTACATAGGCTATGGTTTATATAGGCTTGGCCTAGGGCAAACCTTTCCAAAGTAGGAATACAACTTGGAGTAAAACACAAGTTAAGTACATAAATAAAAGATATTTATTTTATTTCCTAGTTTATTCCTATAAGGATTATTTTCCCGCGTGGCCTTTGACCTTGACTTTTCGTGTGTTCCTCAGCTCCGATTTCTATGCCTCTTGTCCTAAAACGTCCATCTTATTTTTCTCTTCAGATTGCCTATCATATCAACATTTATGTTCCAGGTGCTGCCGCGGCCTCAAATGTTGCCGAGGCATTAAAGTGCTGCCGGGGCATCAAAGTGCTGCCGAGGCAGTGCTTATCTGCATTTCAGCTTCAGCTTCCAGCATCCATCATGCTATCTGGCATTTCCTATGTGGTAGTTTCCTGTCTAAGAGAAGAAACCATTAATCGTACCTGCTTTATGCCAAATAATAGATAAATTCATGAATTAAGTATTGAGATGCTGAAATATGGAAATAAGCAGAATTATCCAATATTGCCATTAAATCTGTCCTTTATTAGCAATAATCGAGTGGGAATTGGTATAAAGAATAGGACTTTTAGGCACTCATCATTTATTTTATGTTTAATTTATTCCTCACTATTTCATGCATTTCTTTATCATTTATATATGTTGTACATATTTATTTTATATTTTTTTAATTTAGTATGTCATGCATTTGCTTATTATTTGTCTTTTTACTCTATCGTTCATGTACATATTTATTTTTGTATATGTTGTTTATTTATTTGTTATTTGCTTTTCGCATGTTTAGTTTTGTACATATTTTATTATTTCATGCATATTTCATTTATGTTTTTATTTTATGCACATTTATTTATTGTTCATATATATGCTTGTACATTTAGTTTATTTGTTTCAAGTCTTTAAATTTGTATTTTATTCATGTATGTATTAATTGCTTTATTTTTGCCCAATTCATATCTCACCACAATAATTAATGAACTTAATTTCAAACGTCTTTATTCGGTCATAACGGGCCCTTGAACTTAAGTTCGAATCCTTAAACAAATCGAGATTTAAATGCCACTTTAATCCGGAAAATCCAAAATTAATTAAGCAGTCATTTTGAAAGAGGTGCCAATTTTTGGGTGGTTTTTAACGTTAAACCCTTTTTTAACCGTAACCGACTCTCGAACCCGTCTTTTCCGAATTTCTGGTTTTTACGGTGTCCGGTCTACCAATAGTGACTGGTGGCGACTCCAACCTTTTTTAAATTTTCCCTTTCGAGATTAAATTCCCAATTTTTAACCCTAAATTTTCAAATCCCTAATTTTTAAAATTCCCTTTTTCAAATCAATTTTTCAAATCCTAATTTTGAGACATTTTAATTTCTCATTTTTTTATCTTTTCAAATTAGCACCCTTTTTACCACACTTATAAATGATTTTAAAGGAGGGTCGCTACAGCGGTTGAAAAAGTGCTTTTAGAAGTCAGATTAAAATTTTAACCTTCATTTACAATGTTTTATTATAATTTAATTTTTACAAATACATAATTATATTTAACATAAATTATTTTTTTAATTTAAAAATTATATATATTCAAGTAAAAATAATATATTTTCTCAAAAGCACTTCTAAATGTATTTTTTAAAAATAATTTATGTATTCATGTGTTAATATTTTTATATTTTATCATAATTTAAGTTTATATTATAACATGAAATAATTTGATTATCATTTAAATCTATATTTTTCAACTTATAACGTTATGTCTAAAATAGTTATTTATTTTTTTCAAAAGCACTTTTTGACAATAATACTAAACACATATATCTTGATTCAAAAATTTCAAAAGAATTTTTCACCACACTTTTCACCGTACTTTTCAAAAGTAATGCTAAACTGATCCTCATTCTATTTGTCATGCATCGAAGATTCTATGTAATTCATCTTGGGCTAGCGTGGATTCGATTGTGATTGAATCGGATTCCATGGTGGCAGTGGCTTGGGTATTAAATCATTCGAAGATACTATGAGCGTTGTGGAAATGGTTTCGTAGGATTGATATTGGTTGTGATAGGCTTACTTGTGTATGCTTTCATCATGTTCTACGAATGGCGTATAGTATTGCAGATGCTTTAACTAAAAGGGGTGTGGATCGGGTTTCGTGGTTCCAATTTATTTTAAGAGTGTAAATATTAACCTTTAATTAACTAAAGGCAATGCTAAAGTAAGTGATCTATTCTAAAATTTAATTATTTAATATTAACTTAAATTAATTTAAAATTAAGATCACCATAGCCAATTTAATTAGATTGAAAGACATGTGCCGATTAAGTATTGGACAAACTCTTTTGAAATGACTAAATTAGTACTCAATTATCTTGATCCTAAACTCGAGGCCTCTCCTAAAATCAACTAGGCCTAATAATCTAAACCTATAAACTAACCCATAATTAATTTTATATTCTAATATAATCTAAGTCAATTTCAATTTTAATTAAACTCAACTAACTAAATAATTTAATTTAATTTTAAAATAATCCAATTGAATATTGGACTTAATTAAAATTCAATGATATTATTTGACCCTATTCCTAAAAAATTTAAAGGATCTAACTTAAAAGGATAACTAATCTAAAGCCTAATCCTAAACAAATAAAAATACATAATTGGGAAAAAATTAAGAGAAATACAAAATAAGAGGTTAAATTAAACAATAAAATTCAAATGCATTCAAAACAGGGACTAAATCAAATAAAATTACAAACTTAAAAAATAAGTTGCAACAATTAAGTGACCATATTAAATTAATTACAAGTATGAAGGCTAGCGACACCGAAACTAGAAGTAGGTTGCGACCCGTGTGTAAACACGTGGATCCTTTATCCGCCTCTATCTGATGCCTAAAAAGGGTTAATTTTCTAAAATCAACTTATTTTTATAAACAATTTTCTCCATTTCACTCTTTGTTATCTCTTCTCCTCTCTACTCTTTCAAATCGTACAAACAAATTCTCAGAAACCAAACACCCATCTCGATCAAACAACCAATTTTCATCTAAGTTAATCCTTTGTTCTGCACAAAACCTAAATTTGATCTTCAGAAACCTTAGATTGTAACACCCTAAAAAATTATTCCTAATGTTAAAATCTTAATTTTGAAATCCATAATTAAACCCCTAATTTTTAGATTCTCAATTTCTGAAACTCTAATTTTTTTAAGATTTTTAAATTGATTTTCTAAATTCAAGGAATTTTTTTGGGATAAGATTGTAAAATTTTGAAAGTTTTAAATGTGAATTTAAAGATTAAAAGTTAAAGTGATGTTTTGATAATCCTAAAGAGATTGATGGCTAAATATGTAATTTATTCAATTTTTAAATGTTTTTGTTTTTCAATGTGATTTATCTTTTATTTTATTTATTATTTAAATAAAATTATTTTATTATTTATTATTATAACATAATTTTTGAAATTTGATAACTTTTGGATAACCAATTTGTTTTTAAATTGAATTCTATTTTCAAATTAAATATTTCTTTTTTATTAAAAGTTCTTCTATAATCAAATTTTTGTTTTAAAAATATTATTTTATTCTAATTATTGTGTTATAAAAAAAAATTATTTATTATTTATATATATTATATAAAGTCTCAGGTAAAGAAAGGAAATTCCTTTGAAATTCTAATTCTAATTGGAATTAATTATTTTTCTCTATAAATACATATTATGGTCTAAGAGAAAACCCTACATCATTTTCTTCCATTAAGATTCTCTAAAGTCTATGTTTTCATTCTTTATTTTTGTTCAAGCTCAAAACCACGTTATTAATAAATTTCGTCGCTTTGGCTAAGGTGTGTTCTCTTACTGTTGCTTATGTTTTTTTTCTTTCTAATATATATATATATATATATTTTGTGTCATGCTTAATATTTTATGCTTTGAAAAATATTTTTCTTTTTTGCTGGCATGTCTAATTTTTTGTATTGTGTTTTTGAATGCATACTTGTGTTTTCGTGCTTACATGCCATTGTGATTTGAGAAATATATAAAACTTTTCAGATTTTGAGATCTCACTCTTTTGCGAATAATTATGATTTTTAAATCCTGTGAATTTGTGTTTTCGGATAAATTGAGATTTCAGATAAATTATGATTTTGAATTGGATAAATTATGACATTATTCATACATGTTTTGCATTGTTTTCTAAAATATTACCATTAAAAAATAATTTTGTAAACTGTGTTTTGTTGTTTTTATCTACACCTTAGAGATACACTAAGTTCTTTAGGTTACTCCCTCTTAGTTTTCTCTTACAAATCTTTGGACTCTAAGAAATACGGTAACTGAAGAATGTCATATTTTATCTTGTTATTTTATTATTCAATATAAAACTAAATTTTAGTTATTCAAATTATTATTATTATTTTAAACTTTGATGTATTTGATAATGAAGGTTATTTTCAGTATATATAAATATTTTTCTTACTTTCAGATATTTTTTTGAATCATCAGACTATCATATTATTTTTAATAAATCTTTGATATGATTTATTTTGAGAAATTTAACTCTTTTTAAGTTACCAATTTTTTAATTATAATTTTAACTTTTGGTTTTGATGAATTATTAAGTCTTTAAATATTTTATAATTATTATGAAATAATATAAATTAAATTGATTTTGAGGGTAAAGTTTTTAACGCTAACTTCTTGAATTTGACTTGTTTCTTCTTGTGTTAAATAAGTGTTTCTTCTTGTGCTATTATTAAATGTTTTCTCTTCTTGTACTAAATGTGTGTTTCTTCTTGTGATATTGTTAAATATGTTCTATTCTATGCTAAATGTGTGTTTCTTTCTGTTCTATTGTTAAATGAATTTAAATGAGTATTCTCTTCTTATGTTTTATTTGTGTTTCTTTCTGTGTTACTGTTAAATGAATTTAAATGTGTGTTCTCTTTATGTGCTAGATTTTATGTGTTTTGTGGTTATTTATTTACTACGATCCTGTGATATTGTGACATATGATGTGATACTGTGATTTGTGTGTTACACTATGAGATTTTTGAGATCTGTAACATTGATTGCATAGAATGTGCATGTGGTGGGTTTGTACAGAGGAAGGTGGTTCTGCCACACTGTTTTTGGCGAAATAAGAGGTGAGGAGTTCTGGGGAACTTCCTCCACTATGACAGGTTAGCTTTGCCACCATTGTGTTTGGAGTTTGGAGTATGGGATATGCATTCTCTGTGACCTTGCATTAAACAGATTATTAGAACTGTGTGTCTCGTATATTATACGAATACCTGTGATGAGACTTCAGTGATTTATGATATTGTTTTCATAACTATGTACATGGGGAGGCATTGTACGGAGGAAGGTGGTTTTACCACAACAGTGTTTGAAATAAGGGGTGAGGGGTTCTACGGAGCTACATCCACTTGACCGGTTGACTTTGCCACCACTGTGATTGACATTCAAAGTATGGGACTGCATTCTCTGTGACATTGCATTCATCACTCATTGTGTTTATTTACTATGAATATATATATATATATTATGCTTGTGAGTGTGTATTGGTAATATCGTGATGTTTGTCTGCACTTTAGAGACACACTGGGCTTTATAGCTCATTCTTTCAGTTTATTTTTTTCCAGATAATTGGTCCTAGGAGTTGGTACTCAGAGATCTCTATCGGATATGGTTTATTTTAGTATGGTTATTTACAGACATTTTTTATTTTGGGATTATTAGGGATTGAGATGTATTTAAACCTAATGCATAGAACTAATTATTAAAATCTGTTAATTTTAAATCAGAATATTTACTTTTTATCTATGTTTTTATCTTTTTGTTTACAAATTTATTTCTAAATCATTTTTTGCGATTACTTGACATGAAAATTTTAAAAGCAACAATTTTAACCTAATATACTTCTTAAGTTAAAGTTAAGGGGTCACATAGATTTCCTAACAAAATATATTTCTTCGGATCAAAACCTAAAATCCTTAAGAACACCTCATGTGTTGTTCATCTTTCTACCTTTCCAATCCATTCAAACATGAAATCTCATCCCTAAACCTATAGTTTGATTGAAGCACTAAAAATCTCAAGAACACCTCACATGTTCCTCAACCTTTTCCACTTTAATCCTCCATAACACAAAAACTTTCAACTTTTTTTTCTAAAATCAAAACCCCCTAAAACCCTAAGAGCATCCTTGTTGCTCAATATCATCAAACACCCAAAACTATCACCCTAACCATTCATGACCACTCTTATCAAACTCTAAACAACTTCTTGTTACTCCGACCACCCTAAAACCCTAGAAACCTTTCAATAGAACCAACCCTTTTTCACCTTCCTTTACAAATAATCTACCCAGAATCAATAGAACCAACCCTTTTTCCCCGAATGGTGTCGTGTTGTGTGCTGCTATAAATTACACGAAAATATGTGCAAGTAAAAACAGTCGTAAAAAGTTATAAAGGATGAGTGAGTATCGTTCCCATGATGATTGGGTGGAAAATTAAGTCAATTTTTTCCAGGCATAAAGAATACTAATTAAATAAAGAAACTGGTATAGACAAATGGAAATGTAATGACAAGTGTATATGTAGGGTGGAGTATGGTTTAGGTGTATAGTGAAAATGTTATGAAAATTTAAAAAATACAAGCAAGCAAGCAATTAAAATTCTCAAAAACAAATGAAATGGAAGTTGATGGAAAAGTGAAGTGTGCAAGAAGTGTGAGATTTATGGGAATGTGATTGCAGGTAGACAAGTAAATAGAGAAAACACTTTGTAAATGCCAAGGCAAAAGCGAAATAAGAAAGCAAGAATAAGCAATATGACTTAATAATCCTCGATTGACAAGCTCTACTAGAATGAATGATGGGTGTTAATGCTCTAAAAATCGTATATTTTATACCTTTTTACTTAAGGTTTTGTTTTATTTCAAGCTCATTTACGTTGTATTTAGCTGCATTTTATTTGCATTTGCATTATATTAGATCTTTATTTTATTTTCTCTTTTATTTTAAAAGATGTTGCTTTGAAGGGTATTTGTTTGGTGGTGTTGTGTAGTTTACTAGGCAAAGTTAAAAGAATGGGAGAGATGTTATAGCATATTTTAGTTTTGGATCGGACTTCAAGATGCTACAACATTGTGGGCAGACAAAACTATAGAAAATACAAAACCTGCAGCCCATTATCCTGACGCGTTAATTCTAGGCCAGCTGCACCTCTCCTGCAAATTCATGCATTTTACTGCAATTCTCTAGAGAAAATTTCAGGGAATATTCCTTACATCCTTAGGGCACAAAACCCTAGAAGTCTCTTATATATACAAGGCTGACCCTCCTTTATAAAATGTAGCAAAAGTAGCCGAGAAAAGAGCCATAAAGGAAGAAAAAAAGAGTGAACTTTGAAGAGAGCAACGAGGAAGAAGAAAGAAGAAATGCTGCCACTTTCCTTCATCTTCAACCTCAAGCCGAGCCACCATTTTTTGAGAACTTCAAGCAAGAAATTTGCGAGACTTTGGGAGAAGCGGCAAGCTAGGAAAGCCTCACGGCATAAGCGTTTGGGACTTCCTTACTCTTCACTTTGCCTTACCTCTTTTCTAAGTAGTTGAAAATGTGTTTCAAAGAACGCAAGTTGAATAGTTTGCTAAACCTATCCATGAACTAAACTAGTATGGCTAAGGCTTGTTATGGATGATTTTTATTTTGTTTGAATAAATGTTTACTGTTTCCAATGTTTATCTAAGTGTTTTGTTCATGAAAGCTAACACCTTTTATCTTAAACCTTGGTTTGTAAAAGCTCTCGGGAGATTGTTGTAGCTAAGGGGTTCAAGAAGCTTAGATCTAGGGATAGACAAAGCTAGACCAACATGAACAATGGGGTTACTATGGGAGTAGAATCCTAACTCACCTTAGGGATAAGGGGGAGTTTCAACGACTAAATAGGGTAGAACTTTATCAACATTAGAAGTGTTAGGGTTGAGACCGGGAGGTAATGCCTTAACATTTTCGAGTGTTAGGCCTTCTAACTAGGTATAGTGGAGGCATTTTTAGTAAACTCTGTCGAACACTTGTTAAACCAATAGAATAGTAAAATTTCAAGATAAAGAGTAAAATCTTTGCCATAGCAAGCCTAGCCTGTCTTAAGCTTGAATTCTTCTCTTTGTTGTGTTTGTGCAACTTTATCTATTTCTCCGTTCTTAGTTTTATTTTGCTACCACATTTTTGTGACAACTTTATTTTGCTTCAACATTTTGGTGACACTTGCAGAATTGCTTTAGCATATGTTCATACAAAGGATTTTCTTATCTTTTGTGTATTTTAACTATTTATGAAATAACCTACCCAATCCTTGTGGGAACGATCTCACTCACACACTTTATTACTTGTTCGATGGGTATACTTGCACAGGAATCATTCATATTTTAAGAACTCGACACACAACCAACAAGTTTTTGGCGCCGTTGCCGGGGATTGAGGCAATAGGCAATTTCAATCATAGTTTTCATACTTTCTATCTTTCTATTTTATTGTGTTTTGAGTCTTTTTTTAATCTTTGTTTTCTTTGTTTTTCTTATTAGGTTTTTTGTTAGTGGATGCTCAGAGCTAATCCTCGAGAATCCCTCAAACCATTTATCCCGGAAATCGAAAGGTATTTTAGAAAAAGAAGGTGAGAGCAAAGAAGAAAAAGAACCACGTATAATCCTCAGTATCCACAGAATCAAAATGATATAGCAAATGCTGGCGCTATAGTAAGATCAAGGGCAATTCGAGATCACCTCACACCGATCTTGGATGACCTCAATTCTAGGATAGTGACACCTAAGATACAAGCAGCCTATTTTGAGCTAAAGCTATTTCCATACTCTTTGAGAGGCCGAGCTAGAGAGTAATTGACTGGTATTCCAGCCGGTTCGATGGAGTCATGGACAACTTTGTGCAAATGCTTTTTGGCAAGGTATAATCCACCGAACATGAACACACAATTGCGAAATGAGATAGCATCCTTCAGACAAGGGGATGACGAGTCGATGCATGAGTGTTGGGATCGGTACAAAAGCTTGTTGAGAAGATGTATAAACCACAGTTTTGAAAATTAGACTCAAATCATGATGTTTTACAATGAAGTAAATGCACCTACAAGGATGATGTTAGATGCTTCAGCAAATGGGACACTGCTATACAAGTCGCCTGAAGAAGCATTTGATATTTTGAACAAAATAGCCAACAATGATTATCAGTTTTCAACTACAAGACTTGGAACAGGAAGAAGAACTCAAGGAAAGCTGGAGATCGACACAAATGATTCTATTTCAGCACAACTTTCTTCTATCACAAATATGTTGAAGAATCTTCAACAACCCATTGAAGTACGAGATACTAAAGCAATAAGCTTTGTGCATTATAGTGGAAACCACTTTGATAAAGACTGCCCAATTCTTCACGAGTTTGCTCATTATGTTGGAAAATTCAACAAAAATTCCAACAACCCCTATTCCAACACTTACAACCTAGGGTGGAGATAACATTCTAATTTTTCTTGGGGTAATCAAGGAGCAAATCAAGCTAGCAGCTCGGGTAGGCAATAACCCATAGCAACACAACAAGGAGTCCATGGTTTTCAAGCAAATATGCCATGACAAAATGATAACATGGGATCAGTTCATCAGAATCCCAACAATTATTTGGAAGCTTCACTGCAAGAATTCATGGCTTCTACAAAGGAGTTCATGACATCAACGAAAGCACTATTACAGGAGCATTCCACAACTATCTCTAATCAAGACAATCTGTTGTAGACCCAAGGAACACTACTGTAAAGTCATAGCTCTACGCTGAGATTGCTGGAGACTCAAGTGGGTCAAATTGCTCAAGCATTACAAACAAAACCAAGAGGCAATCTGCCTAGTGATACTAAAGTCACTAAAAACCATGGCAAAGAGCAATGCAACGCACTGACCTTGAGGAGTGGAAGACAAATTAACACGGGGGAGAAGTTCAAAAGAAAAAAGAAGGAAGAAACCCCCATTTAGCAATACAAAGAAGCAAAGAAGCAAGAAGAAATATCAACTCGAGAAGAAACTGGAGAAAAATTAAATACTGAGGCATTTGTTGAGAAGCGTGCAAATACTGCAGTAAAAAAGTAGTACCAGTACCACCTTTGGAGGACATAAGACCACCACCACCATTCCCTCAACGATTGAAGCAACACAAAGAGGATCTCTAATTTCAAAAATTTGTAAGTATTCTATACCAAATTCATATAAATATTTCATTTTTAGATGCTATTGATCAAAATGCCCTCATATGCAAAGTTTTTGAAAGATATTATTACAAATAAAAGAAAAGCTAAGAATTTTGAAATAGTTGTTATAGCATCTGAGTTTTATTTTGTGAAGATTGAGCTTCCTATGAAGAGACAAGATCCTGGCAGCTTCATCATTCTATGCTCGATAGGAGACAATTTTGTGGGCAAGGCATTATGCGACCTCGATTCAAGTGTCAATCTGATGCCCAAGGAAATTTCAAGAAGCTTGGTATAGGGAGTACACGACCTACCACTGTCATCGTACAATTGGCGGACCATTCTCATATCTAGACCGAAGGTAAGGTGGAAGATGTGATAGTAAAAGTAGGCAAGTTCGTGTTAACTGTTGATTTTCTGATTCTAGATTGTGAAGTGGTATACAAAGCACCCATCATCTTGGGATGGTCATTCCTAGCTACCGGTCGGATTCTTATCGAGTGTGAAAAAGGGGACTTCAAAATGCGAGTAGCAGACCAGTCCATTACTATCAATGTCTTCAACACTCTCAAGTACATGAATGAGAATGAAGAATGTCACTGTATATCTGGGATAAATGCTACAACAATTCAAGAAAATTCAGATTTTTGTTATGAAAATTCTCCACAAATGAAAGACTTTACACAACTGCTGGAGGAGCATGATCAGGAAGAAGAAGCTCATCTGGAGCTACAGCAAATTGGCTATTTCAAGCAAAAGTCAGGTATGAAATTCAATTCAATTGATTTCTCTGAATTTATTCCTCCGAAACCTTAATTATTACATGCACCATCTCTAGACTTGAAACCACTACCACCACATTTAAAATATGTTTATTTGGGATCTCATAATACTTTGTCAGTGATTATATCTTCTAGCTTAGATCCTAACCAAGAGCTTAGTCTTGTGAATTTATTATCTCAATATAAGAAAGCTCTAGGGTGGACTATGGCCGATTTGAAGGGCATCAGTCCCACAATCTACATTCACAAGATCCTGCTAGAAGAATGCCAGAACAATTCTGTTGAGCCCCAAAGAAGACTGAACCCTACGAAGAAGAACATAGTGATGACAGAGATTATAAAGTGGCTGGACGCAGGAATCATATACCCAATTTTTGACAATTCATGGATTAGCCCTGTACATTGTGTTCCTAAGAAGGAAGGCACGACGGTGGCCACCAATGAGGAAAATGAGTTACTCCCGACAAGGACAGTCATAGGCTGGCGGATTTGCGTGGAATACAGAAAGATGAACAAAGCAACAAAGAAGAACCATTTCCCCCTTCCTTTTATCGATCAAATGTTGGACCGACTGGCGGGAAAAACTTATTATTGCTTCCTCGATGGCTATTCTCGGTATAACCAAATTGCTATAGCACTAGAGAACTAGGAGAAGACAACCTTCACCTTCCCGTATGGGACTTATGCTTTTCGAAGAATGCCATTTGGGTTATGTAATGCTCCAGCAACTTTTCAACGTTGCATGTTGGCAATATTTTTAAACATGGTTGAAGAATTTTTGGAGGTATTTATGGACAATTTTTCTGTGTTCGGAGAAACATTTGAAAAATGATTAGGCAACCTGGAAAAAGTACTGAAACGCTATGAAGTAGCCGACCTTGTACTAAATTGGGAAAAATGCAATTTTATAGTGACAAAAGGTAAGGTTCTGGGGCACAAAATTTCAAGCAAAGGAATTGAAGTTGACAGAGCAAAAGTTGAGTTGATAGAGAAGCTACCACCTCCAACAACTATTAAAGGAACTAGAAGCTTTTTGGGACATGCTGACTTCTACTAGAGGTTTATTAAGGACTTATCAAAGATCTCTAAACCGCTCTGCAATTTGCTACAGCAAAATCAACCCTTTGTCTTTGATGAAAAATGCCACAAAGCTTTTTCTGAACTAAAGAAGAAACTTACCTTAACTCCAATAGTTATACACCCAATTGGACTGAGCCATTCGAGTTGATGTGCGACGTAAGTGACTACGCAGTGGGCGCATCACTAGGTCAAAGAAGAGGTAAGATTTTTCATGTTATCTATTATGCAAATAGAACTCTGAATGATGCTCAAATTAATTACACTACCACTGAGAAAGAGTTACTTGCTGTAGTATTTGCCTTTGATAAGTTTAGGTAATATCTTATAGGAACTAGGGTGATAGTACACACTGATCATTCTGCCATCAAATACCTAGTGACTAAGAAAGATGCTAAGCCTAGACTTATTAGGTAGATACTTTTGGTATAGGAATTTGATATTGAAATAAATGTTAGAAAAGGAACTTAAAATCAAGTTGCAGACCATTTATCTAGGCTAGAAAATCCAGAAAACTTAGGAGAAGATTTTGAGATCGAAGAAAATTTCCCTAATAAGAAAATTTTATGTGCTACAACATTACCTTGGTATGCAGATATAGTTAATTTTCTTGTCAGTGGTATTTTGCCTCCTGATTTATTTAGTCAGGGTTGGAAAAAATTCAAGAATGATGCCAAATTTTTCTATTGGGATGAGCCATATTTGTTCAAGCAATGTGCTGACCAATTGCTTCAACAATGTGTGCAGGAAGAAGAGCAAAAAGATATTCTATTCCATTGCCATGCAACATCGTGTGGAGGGCATTTTGATGGATCAAGGACTGCATAAGAACATTTTCACCAGATTCAGAGTCCCTAGAGCCATAATCAGTGATGAAGGTACCCACTTCGACAACAAGCTTATTGCTAAGGCATTGCAACGCTATGGAGTCAGACACAAAATTGCTACAACATATCACCCGCAGACAAATGGCCAAGCTGAAATCTCTAATAGAGAAATTAAGTAGATTTTAGAGAAGAAAGTAAACAGAAAAAGGAAAGACTGGTCTCCAAAGCTAGATGAAGCTTTAAGGGCGTATAGGACAACTTACAACACTCCTTTAGGGATGTCCCCATTCAAGTTAGTTTATGGGAAAGCTTTTCATCTCCCCGTAGAGCTCGAGCATAAAGCTTATTGGGCTATCAAAAAGCTCAATTTGGATTTTAAGGTAACTGGAGAAAAACGAATCTTAGAGCTGAATGGAATGGACGATTTTCGATCCCATGCTTATGAGAGTGCGAGGATTCATAAAGAGAAGACGAAAAGGTGGCATGATAAACATCTTTTGCCACGACATTTCTCCGAGGGCCAACAAGTTTTACTCTACAACTCGATACTTAAACTTTTCCCAGGGAAGTTAAAATCTAGATGGTCAGGACCATTCTTGATACATAAAGTTTATCCTTATGGAGCTGTGGAGATAAAAACACTTAGTGGAGATCGAAACTTCAAGGTCAATGGTCAAAGGCTGTAGCTTTATAATGAAGCTCCGATTGTACGTGACAAGGAAGACCAAAGTCTACAGAATACTTAAACATTTCTATCACTACCTTTTATTTGCTTTAGCATTTTAATTTTAGTTTGAATAAAAAGTAGGTATCTTTATTTTTTTGTTACTTTTATCTCTCTTTTGCTCTTTTCAACATGTCAATTTTGAAGGTACATATTCAACCCCAGGGTACTATGTGGCTACAACGTTAGAGGGAAAATTTTTGGAGTTATTTGATTTGAGCCATAAAGGAGGAAATGGAGAAGCCTTTGATGATGTATCCAGTTATGTTTCTAAGGGGAAGGGGAAGCGTTTGGTTACAATTCAACCCCCTTCTTTAACTTTTAACCTTTTCTTTAATTATAAAACCTTTTTCTCTCTCCCACTCACTATCCAATTAAACCTCCCATCATAACCTCTCCTCTTCCCAATAACTCTAGCCGTCCAATCTTCTTACACACATAATAATTACTTTTTACCCTTTTCTCTCTCCAAAAGCAAACTAACTGTCCCTTCCCTACAACTTCATCTTCCTCCCAAGAAATTTCCAAGAAACTCTCCCTGCAAACAATGGTTAGATGCAAAAACACAGTCGAGTCTTCAAGGGCTTCTGCCCAAACAAGAATAATCGAAATCCGGAAGTTTCAGAATGATGTAGCAAAAGAGCGCTTCCAGAAAATTAAAGGAAGAACTGTGCATCAGGAGAAAAACCCTATTGTTTTCCCTTACCTGAAGAATTATTTTGGAGGAAGCACATGCGGCTTTGAAGCGAAAGCAAAGCCCTTTTATTTTTCCTTACCTAATCACAGCTCTCTACCGAAAACAGAGAGTGTTCGAAGACACTGATGATTATTAGGTGAAGGGCAGACAAGGCATTGCCTTGAAAAAATTTTAGAACTAATGGGGATGGAGGAAGGTGCTCCAGCATCCAGTCAACCTGCTGCCTCTAAGAAAAATACTACAACAAATATATATGTGGTAACTGCTGCAGTGGAGAAAACTAAGATCCAACTGGATGATCTCCATGGAAAGTTCATGACTTACATGAACTATGTGCAAAAACGAGATTTGTTCATTCAGATGAATTTTCGAGAGTTGCAACCAGACGATGCATACAACTTCCCCAACTTCCCAGTTCATATATTCGAGCAACATGAACCAGAGCTCGTACCTCAGCAACAGCAACACGCGCCGCAGCAAAAGCCTCCCCCTGAACCTAAGCACAACCCTATTTCGCACGAGCAAGAAAAGACCCCGACTACACACTCCCCTGCTCCAGCTGCATCAGTCACGACATCCCATCAAGTCTCAGCCGGTCCTTCAATTCCACCACAACCATAGGACAAGGGCAAGGGACTTGCTACAGATTCACAATCCTCTAGGGCCCGGACTATCCAAGTCAGCAGTGGGGACATAGACCTCAACTCACCAGAAGTTGAGGCACCACCTGCTACAACATTTGAAGCCCCCATACCTCACCGCAAAGTAAAGAGAACTGTTGGACGACATGTTTCTCGCGGTGTGTAGGAGGAAAGAATGCCTGATGCTGAAGTAGTGCAAAAGTAGGAGGATGAGCAAAACCAACCTGAAGCTGAAATTACACACACTGACCCATCACCACCGGAACAACCAACGAAGAGAGTCAAGCGCATGGCTACAAGAAAAAATAGATCTTCTAAGAAGTAAACATCTTTTTCTTTTTCTTTTTGCATGTAGTTTCATTTTAGTCGCATTGAGGATAATGCTAACCTTAAGTTTGGGGGTAGCAAAGTCTTTGTTATATCATTTTCATTTGCATATTTTCATTCTGCATACATACAAATTTGCTACAACAATAGATTCAATTTAAGATAGCCCTTAGGTTAGAATAAATGATTTCAAATGATGAGAATTTTAATGCTCTTGGACTGAATATTAGAAAAATATTGAGAAAGAATAGAACTAAACTAGGATTTGATGCTTTGGAATATAATTGACACGATTGTATGTTTTCTATGCTTTAGTGTCAGGAAATTTCTAGAGAACTTAGAATCTATGACTTAGTTAGTTCGAAAAGAAAGAAACACCTTTTATCTAAAAAAAGAGTTATGAATAAATGTTTTAGCATAAAACAGTAGAAGGACGCTCCTCTATGCAAATGTTAGCTTAACTTTGAACATAAATAAATAATGCTACAGCATATGAGCGAACGAAAGTTGTCACGGGATGACACCCTTCGAACCAATTTTAAAAAAAAACTAAGTAGCATGGGAGTAATTTAAAGAACTAGAGTATAGTGAATAAGGGAACTTAGAATTTTTCTAACACTGTTAAGCATAAGCTAGGTGCAATCCTACACACACATGCAAGGCATCTTGTCTAAGTTTAAGTTCTTGAATTTCTCAATATCATGTAGATTGCTACAGTATTTATCTTCTGAGGATTGATGTTCTGCCTAGACTGTTGTCGAGAATTGAAAGTTTTGCTCTAGCATTTTTATATTTCATTGCTTGAGGACAAGCAATATCTTAAGTTTGAAGGGTGTTAACGCTCTAAAAAACGTATATTTTATACCCTTTTACTTAAGGTTTTGTTTGATTTCAAGCTCATTTACGTTCCATTTAGCTGCATTTCATTTGCATTTACATTATATTAGGTTTTATTTTATTTTCTCTTTTATTTTAAAAGATGTTTCTTTGAAGTGTATTTGTTTGGTGTTGTTGTGTAGTTTGCTAGGGAAAAGTTGAAAGAACGGAAGAGATGCTATAACATATTTTAGTGTTGGATCGGAATTCAAGATACTACAACATTGTGGGTAGATAAAACTATAGAAAAGACAAAACTTGTAGCCCACTGTCCTGACGTGTTAATTCCAGGCCAAACACACCTCTCTTGCAAATTCCTGCTTTTTGGTGTAATTCTGTAGAGAAAATATCAGGGAATATTCCTTGCATCCGTAGGGAACAAAAACCTAGAAGACTCCTATATATACAAGGTCTACCCCCTTTACAAATTGTAGCAAAAGTAGCCGAGAAAAGAGCCTTAAAGAAAGAAAAAGGAGTGAACTTTGAAGAGAGCAACGAGGAACAAGAAAGTAGAAAGACGACCACTTTCCTTCATCTTCAACCTTAAGCCGAACCACCATTGTTGGAGAGCTTCAAGCAAGGGATTTGCGAGACTTCGGGAGAAGCAACAAGCTAGGAAAGCCTCACGACATAAGCGTTTGGGACTTCCTTCCTCTTCACTTTGTTTTACCTCTTTTCTAAGTAGTTGAAAATGTATTTCAAAGAACGCAAGTTGAATAGTTTGCTAAACCTATCCATGAACAAAACTAGTATGGCTAAGGCTTGTTATGGATGATTTTTATTTTGTTTGAATAAATGTTTACCGTTTCTAGTGTTTATCTAAGTGTTTTGTTCATGAAAGATAACACCTTTTATCTTAAACCTTTGTTTGTAGGAGCTCTCAGGAGATTGCCGTAGCTAAGGGGTTCAAGAAGCTTAGATCTAGGATAGAAAAAACTAGACCAACATGAAAAATGGGGTTACTATGGCAGCAGAATCCTAACTCACCTTAGGGATAAAGGGGAGTTTCAACGACTAAAAAGGTTAGAACTTTATCAACATTAGAAGTTTTAGGGTTGAGACCGGGAGGTAATGCCTTGGCATTTTCGAGTGTTAGGCCTTCTGACTAGGGATAGTAGAGGCATTTTTAGCAAACTCTATTGAACACTTATTAATCCAGTAGAACAATAAGCTTTCAAGATAAAATATAAGATCTTTTTCATAGAAAGCCTAACCTGTCTTAAGCTTGAATTCTTCTCTCTGCTGTGATTGTGCAACTTTATCTATTACTCCGTTCTCAGTTTTATTTTGCTATCACATTTTTGTGACAACTTTATTTTGCTTCAGCATTTTGGTAACACTTGCAGAATTGCATTAGCATATGTTCATACAAAGGATTTTCTTATCTTTTGCGTATGTTAACTATTTATTAAATAACCTACCCAATCCTCGTGGGAACGATCTCACTCACACACTTTATTACTTGTTCGATGTGTATACTTGCACAGGAATCATTCATATTTTAAGCACTCGACACACAACCAACAATGGGTTTCTTCTAGACTCCTAACCAAAACTCCTCTGAACAACTAGATGATATTTGGCTTATTTACTCGACAGAGTTGTCTTATATGCTCTCGCTCTCTCGAGTCAAAGGAACCTAATATTCTAAAATGCCATAGAATCTCCTCTCAGTCTCAGTAGTGACACCTAGACTATCGACAAAACACACTCCTTTTAGTCGTTAAACCCTCAACTTAAGTCTCTCTCGAGCACCTAAGGTCGGGTTAGGCTCTAGTTGTAGTGTAAAACTCATTGCTCACGTCAATCCTCCCTTAGTTTCTCTCTAACACTAAGGATCTATAGCTACGTTTCTTTCGAACACCTAGCATGTACCTAAATAAAGGACACTCTCATGCCTCTTACAAGCTTAGATGATTCAAAACAATGAGCAAAGCAAATAAACAAACACATAAAAAGGAAAGTTAAAATCATCCACAAATAACATCCATCACATAAAATATAAACATTATGGTGTGAAATTACTTAGAAAATATCATCCAAAACAACCTCACAAGAGTATAAAAATAAATAAAGCAAAGGGGAGAGGTTGGAAGACACCCTCGGTGCGTGCTACCACCGGCTCTTCGACCACCATAGAGATGCTTTAACGTGTTGGCCCATCTCGGTTGCCTAGCACACAACTCCCTTCAAGCTCAACAATGGAGGAAACCTTTGAAATTTGGTTAGGAGAAGAAAGCTGGAAGCTTTTCGCGGCCTCTTGCTTGCCTCAAAATCAACTACAAAGGTTTCTACCAAGGTTCTCCTTTTCTCTTAGGTCACTATTCCTTTATAGTGGGGAATGAATATTCTAGGGTTTTAGGGAAGTTCCATTTTCCACCCCTATTCATGTGAAATAAAAATCTGCCAGGTGACAGTGGTCCCCTCCAAGGTGATTATGGCCAGCCTCAAGTACAACACAAGATGACACTCCTCTCAAAATATCTTCTTATCTTTTTCTACAGCACTGGATGTCTCCTCAATTGTCATGACATTTTCCTTCGATGTCCTTCAACAAATGTCATAACAATTCTCCAATTCTCTCAGCTTCGCTTTTCCTTCACATCATTAGGCAATAGCACAACCTTTCCCATAAAATAGCATCTATTATCGCACTATAAATGCCAATGCATAACTAACCACTAAATGCAATGTTATAATCCTAAATGAATCTAAATGTTCCTATATGTACTCAAAGGCAATCAATAACTTAAGTAAATAGGCTCTAAATATAACTTTTTTGCGGAGTTATCACATCCCCAAACTTAAGCTATTGCTTGTCCTCAAGCAATGGATAGCAACTAGTAGGGAAAAATGTCATGACAATGTTCAGGATCAAGATAAGTAAATGGTAATAGTTTCAACCCTCATAAAAGTTATGAAATAAACATATAAGACTTGTAGAAATTTCAAGAATACTACTCTAGGACAAGATCTGTTGCAAGTGTGTGTGCATGAGTGTATCCAATCTATGCTTAGTTAACTTAGAAAAATTCTAAAGAAAGTTCATTATCCTAACAAAGCATGGTTACTAATTTAAGCACAACTTCAATACTCCCCTAATAAATATTTTTTAACACACTGCTACGAGGGGAGCCAGCTTGTCACACTACCTTTTACTCATGCTATAGCTGTCATTTATTGAAACGCAGTATCTGAGCAATGCCATGACAAGGTAAACGTGCAATGTCACCCTGTGCCTCTTACATTAACTCAGATGCACATGGGTATGCCATGGCATAGTGGAGTATCCCTTTACATTTATGAAAAAGCATTTATTCACAATTTCACTAACTAAACAAACGAGAGTTTTCTATCAACATTTGAGTTCAGTAAAGCATGCTAAGTCAATCAAGTTGCCATTCTATAAAAATTTTCTAACTTTCCTAAGCATGGAGAACATACACTCGTGGAACAGTAAAATAAACACAAACAACCAAGTCTTAAAGCAGATTCTATCAAAATCCTAAGTCAAGTAAATTCAATTCAAGCATTTGCCATAAAAAAATAAATATATCATCTTCGGGCATCATCAACTTTACTCCAAGCAACCTATCCTAAAACTTAATTATTTTTCATGGCATCTTTCTTAAACTACAACAATCATGCAAATGAAGATGAAGTAGGGAACGATACCTCCCCCAAACTGTTGGGATCGCCGGTACACCTACGGCGCAGCGGAACAAAATTACGATGGTTTTTCCAGTGATCCATGTACGTTTAATCTGAAATCGGGAGGAAGAGATGAGATGACTTACATTGGGTTCCTTGATAAGCAGCAAAAACAGTAACTGGATCTGCTACAATCACAATCGTTCGACAATTCGAATCTTTAGCCTCCACGAATATCGTTTCGGCCTCTACTCAGTTCACCCAGTTGAGAGCAAATCTCGAAAAACTATTTTTTGTGATTTTAGGTTTTGGGAATTCGAGATTCTCTTGTTCGGATGCTAGACCCAAAGATCCCTTATATATATGTGTAACCCTAGGTATAAGAGTTATATTCTGAATTTGTTTGGGAAATAATTACTTTAATTATATACTTTTTATTAAATTCAAGATTAAATATAATGTACTTATATATATATATATATATTTGTTGCTCCTTTTCGACCATTGGGTGTGACCCTGTAGGCTCATTGTAACGTTAGTAATAATATTTGAATAATTCCAATATTACAAACAATGAGTGATATCTAGCAATATATCATTGTCATCTAAGTTACAAGAGATCATGATTAGATGTACCATGTCCGTGACTAACTCTCTTAATGTATTGTATCCTTTTGTCCATTTATATCTTTAATAGGCACAAGTCTTAGAATAGTCACACTTGTATAGCTTATTTTAATGTTTCTTGATATCTAGAGTGGACTGCTTTTAATGAATAATTTGTGATATCTCATATCAACGTATTCAAGCATGGCCATACATTTCTAGTCTCACTCAATCAAGTGGCCTTTGATATATTTTCCTATTATGTAGGAAGGACAAATCCTATCTCGATCATTCACATCTCACTACATACATTGTAATATGTCCAATGTCAGTTTTTATAGTGTAACTAATTACGAGACACATTTAACTGCATCAAAACATAAAACAACATATGTTGAGATAGTAATAATCTCAAGTCTAAGGATTATACATATAGTTGTCACTATGAGTAATATCCTGACCGTCACATAATAATCCAAGGCATAAGCTCATAACGGGTCAATCCAATATATTATTCTTTATTAATATATTCATGTATTAATTTTGACATCTCTATGTCAATGACAACTCATTGTCATCAATTAATCACATGTTATTCTTTAGCGTATTATTATTGTCCATACCCATAATAATACTTGACTAAGGATCTTTTAATAATAATACATATATTATTATATGGACCTTATTGTTTCTCAGTTTATGTTATACATTGACACATATATCTGAAAACAACAATGGTAATGCCTTTATTCAATAAAATTGGTAAATACAAGTATCCTTACAATCATCATATGATTGGTCTTTCGGCATACTCTAACACAAACTTGAGGCAGACATTGTCCCCAATGCAACTAAGGAAAGAAAAGCTAATTTATATGCAATGCAATGCTATGAATGCAAGGTACCATGGCTAATGCTGGTGGTACTGATGTAGTGGCGGCAGTACGGCGAGTAACTCTTATCTTCAGCGGGGCGGGCTAAGTTCTCAGTCAAAATCATCATCATCATCTCGCGGTTGTGGCTGGTCAGCAGGAGTGGGCTGGCTTGCTTGTCGTCCAGCCGATACCTTTAAACGGCGCTTGGACTTCTTTACTGGCGAGGGCTTCTTTGGTGTTTCTGGCTACGTTTTTGGCTAGGTAGGTTCATTAGGCTGTGCAAGATCTTCGGGAGGAGGATCTTCAAAGAGAGCTGAAATAAAGCTCGATTCATGCTCTGGTGCAGTGGGCTTTTCCTCTTTAGAGTGAAGAGACTGGGCTTGCTCATCAGAAAATGCCATGGCATCTTTCGGGTCTTTTTCTGGTTCAACAACTTGAGCTTCCGGAGCGGGTTTCACTGATTCAGGTTCCGTTGGCTAGGCTTCTTGAGAAGGCTCAGCTGTGGTCGATTACTCATTGAGATCGGGTGCATCTTGCCTTGCAACAGTTGAAGCAGTAGGAAATGTCGAGGCATTTGCAGTTATTGGCAAGATTGAATCCCGGAACGACGAGAATTCATGAATCAAGTGGGTTAACAGATCGGCCAGGTAGGCTTGGATGACTTCATCTCTTTTCTTCATATAACCAAAGAATTTGCTCAGGTTGCTTGTCAAGTTATCCTGTCTTGCCATGGCATTTTGGGAAGACTCTAGCTTATCGACCCATTGTGTCATGACTTTTCCACAGGTAGTTGCAACTTGTGAAGTTTTTGTATGCTTGTCAATACTTCCCATTAAAGTTGATACCTTCTCAACAGTTATACCCTTAACTCCTTCTAAGATCTCATCGTATTCTTGCTTCAGGACTTCCTTGTTGCGGTAGAGGGTCTGCAACCCCTAAATTTAACCTAATTTCATAGATTAAAACTTAGGGTTTACGCTATTAAAACTTGTTTCGTAAGTTAGGTTTTATAAGAAATAAATATAAAAATTATGATAAATTATTAAATAATTAATAATTTAAAATACTGAAAATAATTTAACATAAAAATAATTCAAGATTCAACTCATACATATAAATAACATAAATCGTCCCGAAGTCCGAATTAAATCCCAAATCCAAAGTTCGATACAAAATAATAAAATATCCAAAATAAAATTTTTATTCTAGAAACTGTAAAACATACACAGAAATTTTGAAATCAGGATCCTCCAAGTACCGTAGTCTAAGATAGTGTATCTAAAACAGAAACTGAGAGGGTGTAAGCTAGGGATCCTAGTGTGTCTCTAGTGTGCAGATAAAGAGAATCACAGGAAGGAATAAAACAAATGATGTAGTGTATGCATGATATGCACCCAACACCGAACGCCATCAGAAGAGTAGGTTCCCCTAAACCACTCTAACTCTATCACACCAACAGAAATGGAAACTCGACCCGAAGCTGGATCCACTGAACAAAAGTGAAAACTCGACCCGAATGTGGAGCCACTGATCAGAAGTGATAAAATCACTGAACTTTCTCGTACAGTCAATCCAACCAATACAATGATATGAACAGATACAGAATCGGAATGCGTGCCTTAATACTAACAAGAGGCATGCATAATAAACAGGATCAGATATGCATCTAAATGACAAAGCATAACATTATGATTTATTTTTAGAGAGTTACAGAAATGATGCAAACAACATGTTTATTCAAAATAACAGAATTTGTACATAACGATAAACAGGAAATAGCGGGAGAGAAACCCTAGAAACCGAGAGCTCAACATCGAGAATGACATATACTAGACTCGACTCTAGCACTAGATCGAGCAAGTGTAGAACCTACGAGTAACAAAAACATCAGACATATTACTATGCCACTATACCGGTAAGTACACGAAACATAATTAAACCAAATACTCACGTGCGTGTCACGAAGACTGATGGACAGGAGGTCGTCCAGGTGGAAGAAGAGGAAGATGCTCGTTGATGATTATAATTGATTCACGCCGGGAGGTATCATCAAGGATTGATCACCAATAGTACTTCGACTTAGGGATTACCGAACGTTGATAAAGTCCACCCAAGAGCAAGGGATTACCGCGGCGGACAAGTATCGTTGCTGCCATGGCAGTAATCTGCAGTACTGCCGAGGTAGTGATGTACAATTGCATTGGACAGAGACAAGTCAATTGAACCCACACTACGAAGCACTCTAACCTACCCCATTTTTCCATCCTTGATTTCTTGATCATTTATCTTTATCGCTTTAATTAGTTTCCTTAGTTATAATCCAACTTAATTATTTGTGTCTTTACTTTTTCATTGTGCAGGAAGAATAAATTGCGTAAGTAAAGCCAATCCCTGTGGGTTCGACATCTTAAATACTACAATCTGACAAAAGGTGGAAGGACGAATGCTTCATCATAAAAGCAAGACTTTCTAGACTCCATCAGGGATTAAGGCTAATGAATGAAAAATAAAGGTAAAGAGAAAAGCTTAAAAAATTAAATAATGAAAACTCCCCATTTTTTGTCTTTTTGCCGCCTAAACTTTTTAAACTAGGGTTTTGTGCTTTTCTTTGTCTTTCTTCTTCAGCCGCCAGCTCCAAGGATAGATATTTAACCTAAAAAAATAAAACAAACTCGAAAAGGACTTAGCATATTAAAGCATATAAAATAAACTTAAAAACAATGTATTTATGAACAAGAGAAAACTGAAAATGCCATGACATTTCAGTATGTTAGGCATCCTGAAGATAAGCGGTAGGTTTATCACGGATCACATGGGATGTAGTGTAGATCTTCAGGCACTGGCCATTGACCTTAAAAATTTTCCCATCATCGATGTTCTGAATGTCCACTGCTCCGTGGGGATACACATGATGTACTTCAAATGGTCCAGACCACCTTGATTTAAGCTTCCTAGGGAAGAGTTTCAGCCTTGAGTTAAATAGAAGCATTTGTTGTCCAACTTGAAAATATCGTGGCAAAATCGCCTTGTCATGCCATCCTTTGGTTCGCTCCATGTAGAGTTTGGCATTTTCATAAGCTTAAGCCTTGAATTCCTCCATCTCATTCAACTCTAGAAACCTTCTTTCACCAGCTAACTCGGCATTAAAGTTGAGCTTCTTAATTGCTCAATAGGCTTTATGCTCTAGCTCGAATGGGAGGTGACATGCCTTTCCATAGACTAACTTAAAAGCAGACATTCCCAAGGGGGGTTTAAGTGCATTTCGGTATGCCCATAACTCTTCATCAAGCTTGGGTGACCAATCCTTGCTTCTAGGATTCACCACCTTCTCCAGAATTTGCTTGATTTCATGGTTTGAGACCTCGGCTTGTCCTTTGGTTTGAGGGTGATATATCGTGGCAAACTTGTGTTTTACCCCGTATCTCTGTAATGCCTTGACAAGTAACTTGTTGTCAAAGTGGGTGCCTTCATCGCTGATGATAGCCCTTGGCACGCCAAACCTCGTGAATATGTACTTATGAAGGAACTTAAGTACAATCTTCCAAGCATTCCTTGGCGTCGCAATGGCTTCAACCCACTTGGACACATAATCCACTGCCAAAGGGATGTATAAGTCTCCAAATGAAGATGGGAAAGGTCCCATGAAATCTATTCCCCACACATCAAATAACTCGATCTCCAAAATATTTTGTCGTGACGTTTCATGACGTTTGGAGATGTTCCCAGTCCTTTGACATCGATCACAGGCTTTGTAAAATGCTTGGTAATCTTTGAATAAGGTACGCCAATAAAAACCAGATTGGAGGACCATTACACCAGTCCTCATCCCTCCGAATTGTCCTCCACATGGGCCTGTGTGAAATTGATGAAGAATATCTCTTGGCTCCTCTTCGGGTATACATCTTCGGATAATTTGATCGGCACAACGCTTGAACAGATATGGCTCATCCCATAAATAGAACTGTGCGTCATGCCTAAACTTTTTCCTTCCCTAGCTACTCATGTCAAAAGGCAAAACGCCACTAACAAGAAAATAAACAAGGTCAGCGTACCATAGAATTGTCATGGCATAAAGAATTTTCTCGTCATGGAATTCATCACCAATTTCCAAATTGTCATGAAATTCCAGGTTAACTTCTAGCCTAGACAGATGATCAACAACTTGATTTTCTATGCCCTTCTTATCTACCACCTCTAAATCAAATTCTTGCAGGAGTAAAATCCATCTAATAAGCCTAGGTTTTGCATCCTTTTTAGTCACTAAGTATTTAATAGCTGAGTGATCGGTGTGAATAATGACTTTAGTGACTATCAAGTATACCCTAAACTTGTTAAATGCAAATACCATATCAAGTAGCTCTTTCTCTATAGTAGTGTAATTAAGTTGTGCATCATTTAAAGTTCGGCTAGCATAATAAATAACGTGAAAAAGTTTACCTCATCGTTGTCCCAAGATTGCTCCCACAGCATAATCACTAGCATCGCACATTAGCTCGAAGGGTAATGTCCAATCTAGGGGAACAACTATAGGTTCGGTGATGAGGCTTTGCTTCAGGTCTGTGAATGCGCCATGACATTTTTGATCAAACACAAAAGGCTGATTTTGTTGCAACAACATGCACAAGGGCTAGGAGATCTTCGAGAAATCCTTGATAAATCTCCTATAGAATCCTGCGTGTCCGAGGAAACTTCTTAAGCCCTAGACATTTGTTGGTGGTGGCAACTTCACAATCACCTCGATCGTAGATTTGTCCACCTCAATGCCTTTGTGTGAGATTTTATGGACCAACACAATACCTTCTGTCACTATAAAGTGACATTTCTCCAAATTCAACACAAGGTCAGCTTCTTCACATTGCTTCAGGACCTTTGCTAAATTGCCAAGACAATTCTGGAAACTATCTCTAAAGACAGAAAAATCATCCATGAATATTTCTAGATAATCCTCAACCATATCAAAAAATATAGCTTGCATGCAATGCTGGAAAGTTGTCGGGGCATTACATAATCCAAAGGGCATCCTCCGGAAAGCATAAGTGCCATAAGGACTGTTGCGTGTCAAAAGTGCGCAATTAGTGAAAGTGGACACATCGCAAGTAATAAAGTGATCAGTATAATCGAGTATCGTCTCCACAGGGATTGGTATACTTAATATGCCTTCTTCGCCTTCTTGCTCTATAATAAGAAATAAAATAAAGACACAGGTAAATTTGGTTTTGATGAAACTAAATAAAGAAAACTAAGAATAAAGAAGATGAGATCTGATTAAGAGAGAGGGCAGGATCCAGTTGCGTTGTATTGTGGATTTGATTTACTTGTCTTTGTACAATGCAATTGTATATCACTGCCTCGGCCGTACTGCAGATTACTGCCTTCGCTGTAACATCCCGGTTTTGGGGTTAGTAGTTTGAGTGTTGGTTTGGGGGAATCGATTCGAGTCGAGTCGAATCTCTTCGGTTCATTAGTTCCGGGAAATTAAAATAATAATGATTTAATCAGACAACTGATAATTTTTCGGAAAGGTTTAAAAATATTAAAATGGTGTTTTAAAGTTAAAGGAATATTATTGAGCCTTAATTTGATTTTTAATTAGGCTTAATTTTGTACTAGTGACTAAATTGTAATTTTTGGGAAAAGTTTAGGGATTTAATTAATAATTTTCGGAAATAAGGATTTTTAGTGACTAAATTGGAAAGGAAGCCATACTTAGAATCCTTAGCGGGCCATAAACCCAATTTAGTTTTAATTAATGATTTATCCACAAAAATTGTTTTTTTAAATGGTTTTATTTTAGATGATAATTTTATTTTCTTTTGTAACTTCTCATTTTCTCATCTTTTCTCTCAAAGTTTTCTATCCATTTTCTCTCCATCTTCTTATCCAAATTTATTCAATTACTTGCTGATTTCTTCTTCATTTTCAACAAGATTTAATTCATTTTACTCATCCTTTCATTCTCTACAAAACCTACTCATCAATTTTGCAAAATCAACATCCATTTTCAAGGAAATCAAGGGAGGATTTCTTATCTTTTTGGTGGATCTACTCTCTAAGGTAAAATTCTGATTTCTAATCTTTTTCTAAGGTTCTTTATTGAATTTCCCAAGTATTGGCTTGCTAGTTAACAATTGATATTTAATTTTGTGTTTTTAATTCAAGATTTATGAGTTTTGTGAAGCTTTTCGTGAAATCTTTTTAGATATCAATTGATGCTGGAATTAGGATGATTTAATTATGATATTAGGTCAATTAAATGATTGATTGAGTCTTGTAATGATTTAATATCAAATTAATCCCGAAATAATGCAATCGGTGGTGTTTTAAGGTGGTTTTCGGTTGTTTTAGGGGCTGTTTTAAGTGTTCTGCTCTTGCTGGAGGTATAAGGATGGTTTGAAAGTGTTTTTAGTTCATAATTGAGGTGGATTAGATGTTAGATTCATAAGGTTAAGGGCTGATGTTGTTTCAGATAAGTTTTGGCTTAGTTTTCGGTCTTTTCGGCTAAGTTTTCGATAGTTTTGGAGAGGTTTGATGTGGCTGTTGTTTTGAGCATGTTATGATGTGAAAATGCTCTGTTTTTAATGTTGTAGAGGAAGTGCAAGAAGGTCCGTAACTGGCTGGTGCATTGGCATTGGCATTGCCATCGGAGCATCGGCGAGGGCTTCGCTTGTCGGTGAGTGATTTCAGGTTTAAAGTGTTTCGCAAAGGTTCGGTTCTGTTTTGGGGACTATGGGATAGTGTGAAAACTTTCCATAGTTCAAGAGTAAGTGATTTAAATGATGTTTGATGCATTACCTTAAGTTTTGGCTATTTCGGTAATGGCTTTTATAAATGATGATTCCATGAGATTTTGGAAGTGCATGACTTTGATTTTGAAATAATGCATGCATGTGTTAATTGCTGAAAATGCATGGTTTGGAAAGGCATTCATGGCTTATGAAAGCATGAAAATAAATTGGAACAATATGTGGTTATTGCCTTATAATTGATTACGCCGTTGAATCACAAATGCCCTCTCCTCAGAGGAAGAAATCGAAGCGCAAACTCAAATTGTTGGTTGGGAAGCTCCCAACCCCACCTTCAGCTGCTAGCAAATCAAAATCACAGGGAGCCGATGAAGAGACTGACCCTGAAGTCAGCCCACCCCCGTTGAAGCGCCGAACCTCACGTCGAATTGCCACCACACCGCCTAAGTAGCCAAGGTACATCTCATTGCATTTCATTCACTTGCATTGCATAGCATATAGTTTAATTTTTAGATGCATTGAGGACAATGCTTGCCTCAAGTTTGGGGGAGGTATCGTTCTCAACTCTTTTTCATGTGCATGATAGCTGCAGTTGTAGAAAAATGCTATGACATTTGTAAAAGTTTAGGTTATGTTTTTAGTGTTATAGTTAGTGATGCCCGATGATGATATTCCTTATATGGCCAGTATTGAATTGAATGCATGACTTGGGATTTGAATAGAACCTGCCTTAGAATTTGGTTGGTCATGATTATTTTATTGTTACACGAGTATATGTTCTCCATGCTTAGGAAAGTTAGAAAATTTTTTATAGAATGAAAACTTGAATAACTTAGCATGCTTAAATGAATTTTGATGTTAATAGTGAACCCCCAATAGTTAGTATGAGAAGTTGAAAATAAATGCCTGGACATATCTGTAGAGGGATACTCCGCTATGCCATGGCATTTCCGCATTTCCATGTGCATATGAGTTACTGAAAGAGTCACAGGGTGACGCTACACTTTTAACTTGCCATGGCATTGCCTGGATACTGCGTTTAAATAAATGGCAGCTATGGTATGAGTAGAAGGTAGTGTGACAGGCTGGCTCCTCTCGTAGCAGTATGTTAGCATAAAAAAATAAAAATAAAAATATATAAATATGGGGAGTATTAAAAATATTCTTTAATGAACAAACATGCCTTGCTAGAATAGTGAACATTCCTTAGAATTTTTCTAAGTTAACTAAGCATAGATTAGATACACTCACTAATGCACACACACTTACATTCGACCTGGTCCTAAGGTAGTGTTCTTGCAATTTCCGTGAGTCTTATATGTTTATGCCATGACATTTTCTGAGGGCTGAAACTCTGACCTATTGCTTGCCTAGATTTTGAATTTGTCATGAAATTCCTTCTCTGCTAGCTGCTATCCATTGCTTGAGGACAAGCAATAGCTTAAGTTTGGGGGTGTGATAACTCCGCAAAAAGGCTATTTTAGGCCTTTTTACTTAAGTTATTGAGTGCCCTTAGGCTCATATAGGATCATGTAGTTGCATTTAGGGTCATAACATTGCATAAAGTCTTTTGGTTATGCCTTGGCATTTTCATATGGTAATAGGTGCTATTTCACGAGAAGGTAGTTCTTTTTAGTGGTGTTGTGCAGGGAAGCAGAAACGGAAGTGAGGTAATTTGTCATGGCATTTGTAGAAGGATAGCAAAAGGATAATGCCATGGCAAAGCTAGAGAACTCCTGGGCTGAGCTAAAAGACAAAGAGATATTTTGATAAGAGTGCCAGCTGGTGCTACCACAGCCGCTAGGGACCACTACAGCTGGCTACAGCCACCTCAGTAGGGGACCAATGCCATATTGCCTGTATGCGAGCCACTTGGGTAGGGGACCATTGTCACCTCTGCCAGTCCTGTAGAAATGCCAGGACAAAATGAGGGCAGAAATGGACTTTTACACATCTTTTAGGGTTTTTCACCCTCTTTAAAAGACATGGTGACCTACACAAAAGGGAGATTTTTTAAGAGGCTTTTTAGAGGAACAACCAGAAAAGAGAGACCTTTGAGGTGGTCTTTGCGGCGGCGGAAAGCTTCCACCTTTCTCCTCCAAACACCGGCCAAGGGGACCTCCATTTATAGAGCTCGAAGGGAGTGGTGTGCTAGGCACCCGAGAGGGGCTAGCACACCAAGGCGTCCCATGGTGGTTGAAGAGCCGGCGGCAGTGCACACCGAGGGTGTCTTCTAGTCCTCCTTGCTTTATTTTGTTTATTTTTCATGAGGATGATTGTTAGATGTTTAAGATTTATGTGGATGATTTATCTTAACATTTAGCCCCACCATGTAGCTTTGTTTCGGTGGTTGTTTTTATGGATGACTATGTTTTATTTCTATTTAATATATTGCCTATTAAGTGTTTGTATATTTGCTTTGCTCATTGTTGGTAATTATTTAAGCATTGTAAGAGGCACGAGAGTGTCCCTTTTTTAGATACATGTTAGAGCACTCGAGAGAGGTGTAACTATAGATCCTTAGATCGTCCGAGAGGAGCTAAGGGAGGATCTACGTGAGCAATGAGTTCTAGACTGAAAATAAGGCCTAGTTGGATCCTAGAGCACTCGAGAGAAGAGTAGGTGAAGGCTTCAACGACTAAAAGGAGTGTGCTTTACCGATAGACTAAGGTGTCATTCGCGTGACAGGTGAAAATACCATGGCATTTTAGAATATCAGGTTCCTATGACTCGAGAGAGCGAGAACACTTTAGAAACCTCTGTCGAGTAGGTATACACCGTAGTGAATATATGTTAGGTAGGGGTAAGGGGTAGGAAACCATAGAAGCCACCATCAGTCATTCCCGAGAGAGTTCATCAATAGAGGAGAAGTACAATATATTGTTTAACGTGTTCCTGCATTCTGTTTTTGCCTCCGCATTTACAACTTACTTTCATTGTTTTGCTTGTTAATCAGCGATCTCTCTGCTATTCACTCGCACACCACCTTCATACATTCACCTTGTCATCATCATCCATACCATTTTGCCTTGGCATATTTTAGTTGCTTGCGTTCTAGAATTGCCATAGCATTTCCATTTTACACTTTCACCGTACATAACCATTTTCTCTTGTTTATATCTTTACCTTTGTTTTTCTTTTTAGTTTGTGACAACCTTTTTTTTCTTGGCAAATTTGACTGCATGTTTTACATAGATCCTCGTGGGAACGATACTCACTCACCCTATTATTACTTGTATGACTGTGTATACTTGCACATATATGTGTGTTCACATACATCATTTATAGCACTACACAGAACACACCAGACCACTTCTAGTAGTGATTGCTTTACACTGTTCATGGCATATTACCTTAGCAACTTCAGTATTGCTAGGTAGTCCTCTTTGTGGTCTAGTGTTTATATTTTGAGCAAACTGTCCAACCTGAGGTTCCAATGCCTTAATTGTTGCCTCTTGTTTTTGCAACCTCATCTCAGTCCTATTTATAAACGCATCTGTTCTTTTGATGAAGTTGCTATTGTCTGCCATGTATGACTCAGTTTTCATCATGAATGCTTTCAGAGAATTTTCCAAGGAACTTACAGATTGCTGTGACATCTGCTGCTGTGGCATTGTTGCATTGGTTGTTGGAATCCTGGGGGTTGGATTGTTGGATTCAAGGCATTGTTAGGATTGTTCCATGATAAGTTTGGATGCCTCTTCCATGAGGGGTTGTATGTGTTGGACATCATATTGGTTCGGTTATAGTTTCCAACATACATGCTGGCTTCTTGATTCATACAGTCAGAAGAATTGTGGTTACCTCCACAAAAATCACAAAAAGAATCAATCACCTTAACCTCACGGGTATTTTGTTGTAGTTGCAAATTTTGCACCATATTGGTAAGAGAGACCAATTGTGTTGCCACTGAATTTGATGTGTCTAACTCATTCACCGTGGCCTGGCGTCTTACTCCTCCTCGCCTAGATGTAGGGAATTGAAAATCATTCTTTGCGAGTTTATTCAGTATCTCAATAGCTTCCTCAAGTGTTTTTTCAAGGAGTGTTCTGTTTGCCGAGGCATCTAACATCATCGTTGTCGGGGCATTCGTGGCATTATAGAACATGGTGACTTGTGTCCATAGGGGAAATCCGTGCAACGGACACTTGTGCAGTAACTCCCTGTAGCGTTCCCATTCCTCGTACATAGGTTCGTCATCTGCCTGTCGAAAAGAAGCGATTTCATTACGAATTCGATCATATAAATTTGTAGGATTAAAACGTGTAATGAAATCTCGACATAATTCACTCCAAGATCCAATAGATCCTGCTGGAATGCTATCTAACTAGGTTTTTGCCCTATCGCTCAGTGAATAGGGGAATAATTTCAATCTCAATACATCTTTATGGACTCCTTGAATATTCAAGGAATTGCATATCTCCATGAATGACTTGAGGTGCTGCCTGGCATCTTCAGTCGTAGACCCACCAAACTGTCCAATAGTATTAAGCATACTGAACATGACAGGTTTTAGCTTAAGTGGGTTTCTTCTATCTCCGGTGTAACGACTCCTGGGTTTAATCCATTTAAATCCTCTTCCAGGAAGTCTCTGACAGTGAGCTGTCGCGGCCCTGGTGGCAGCGGAAGACCTCCGTTGCCGGCAGGTAAGTTTTGTCCGGCCGGATGATCTGCCATAGCTTCTTGGATTTGTTTCCTCAACCTTTGCCGTGTACGTTCGATCTCTGGGTCTAACTCGTACAAAGGGTTGGATGGGTTGGCCCTGGTCATACACCAAGAAAAACAACAAAGTAAAATAAAAATTAAAAATTAAAAAGCAAGAAAATAAAGAAAACAAAATTTAGTTGTCAATCCCCGGCAACGGCGCCAAAAACTTCTTGCGTGTCAAAAGTGCGCAATTAGTGCAAGTGGACACATCGCAAGTAATAAAGTGATCAGTATAATCGAGTATCGTCTCCACAGGGATTGGTATACTTAATATGCCTTCTTCGCCTTCTTGCTCTGTAATAAGAAATAAAATAAAGACACAGGTAAATTTGGTTTTGATGAAACTAAATAAAGAAAACTAAGAATAAAGAAGATGAGATCTGATTAAGAGAGAGGGCAGGATCCAGTTGCGTTGTATTGTGGATTTGATTTACTTGTCTCTGTCCAATGCAATTGTATATCACTGACTCGGCAGTATTGCAGATTACTGCCTTGGCAACAACGATACTTGTCCGCCGCGGCAATCCCTAGCTCGTGGGTGGGCTTTACCAAAGTTCGGCAAAGTGTCCTTGGATAACTCCGCTTATCCCTAAGTCGAAGTACTGTTGATGACTAGTCCTTGATGATACCTCCCGGCGTGAATTAATTATACCCACCAACCAATCTCACACTTCTTTTAGCCACTGAAACTCTTAACCTATCGCTAGTCCGAGTTAGTATTTCGTGATTAAAACACCGTACTTATCCCTTTCATGAATCTAACTCTCTCGAGTCTAGATAAATAGATTACTCACAAACTTCTCTCCCGAGCTTGAATGCAAGAACAAAGAATGGAAAAGGATAAGCAAACCTTGATAGTTTTATTGCATTGAAGCAAAGAGCAAAGTACAA
Organism: Abelmoschus esculentus; assembly: GCA_035048815.1. Classification (NCBI taxonomy): domain Eukaryota; kingdom Viridiplantae; phylum Streptophyta; class Magnoliopsida; order Malvales; family Malvaceae; genus Abelmoschus; species Abelmoschus esculentus. The sequence continues at coordinate 7,493,288 of JAUCBN010000046.1, read as the reverse complement.
TCTCCTCTCACAAATACTTAACAACCTTCACCTAAACACTAAGAAAACTTAGAACATAATTTGAGAGAAAGAAAACAATAAATCTTAGGGTGAACTCTCTAAGAATCGGCTCTCCTATTCCCTTAGACGGATAGGTCTTATATAGGCTTGGCCTAGGGCAAACCTTTCCTAAGTAGAATATAACTTGGAGTAGGGAACAAGTCATGTACATAAGTAAAATATTTCCAAGTTTATTCCAACTAAGAAGCTTTCCCGTGTGGCCTTGTCTTGGGCTTTTCCTTGTGCTAACCAGCTTCGATCCATGTGTTGTGTGTCCAGAAACGTCCATTGGATTTTTCTCTTCCAATCACCTACAGTATTGCTTCCTATCTTTTTGCTGCTACCTCGGCATCAGGTCCTTCCTCGGCCATGTTGCTGCCGCGGCAATAGTTTATCCTGCACAAATGTAAAAATACAGTAAAACTTGTCTTTTCTGTAAATATCATCTTTATAAGCATAACTTCTAAATATATCACATTAAGTATATGCATTGGTCCGAGTAGGTGTAAATTTAGTGATTAATGCCCATAAAAGGTGTAAAAAGTGATAGTGAGTTGAGCACTTATCAAGGACAAGTGAATGTAGTCTTTTCATGGTCCTCCGGTGCTATGGCTATTTGGTTATAACCCGAATATCCGTCCAAGAAACAATAGTATGCTTTTCCCTCCAAATGATCCAACATTTGGTCAATAAAGGGTAGAGGAAAGTGGTCCTTCTTCGTAACCTTGTTAAGATTGCGATAGTCCATACAAATCCTCCATCCGGTCACTACGCTCGTCGATAATAACTTATTGCCTTCATTGCTCACCAAGGTTGTGTCTCCCTTTTTTGGGCACACATTGAACCGAGCTCACGCACGAACTATCCGATATTGGAGAAATAACTCCCACATCGAGCCATTTGATAATTTCCTTCATAAAAACTTGCTTCATAATAAGGTTGAGTCTTCGTTGTGGCTCTATGGATTTGCTAAGGCATTCTTCCAGAAGTATCTTATGCATACAGATAGTCGGACTAATCCCCTTTAAATATGCCATGGTCCATCCTATTGCCCGTTTATGTTGTGACAAAACAACAAGAAGACTTCTCTCTTGATCAACATTAAGCCTTGAAGAAATGATAACAGGTAGGGTCTCTTCTTCATCCAGATAAGCATATTTAAGATGTTGTGGCAAAATCTTCAGCTCCAGCTTGGGTGCATTGAGTAAAGAGGGCTTAGGAGGAACAAATTCCTCGAAGTTAAGAGGTTTGAAGCTCGAATGGTTTCTAGCCATCAGTAGACTAGATTGTTGTACCTATAATGGAAATTCACGAGCTTCCTCTTCATCTTCCTTCTTGAGTTCTTCAAAGTCATCCAGTTGCATAAAATTGTTGTGACAAAAATGATCAGCTTCCCTGGACAGCTCAGAGTCTGCTTCTAAAATGCTTCGGCATTCTTCATAATCATCCACGTACTTAAGAGAATTATTGATGTTCACGGTCAAAATTTGATTTTTTAGTCGCATAGTAAGTCCACCCTTCTCACAATTAATGAGAATATGACCGGTTGCTAGGAAAGGCCTCCCTAAGATTATGGGTGCATTAGCATCAACCTCACATTCAAGTATAAGGAAGTCGACTGGAAACACGAATTTGTACACCCTTACTATGACATCTTCGATCTTCCCCTTGGGTCTCACATGGGAACGATCGGCTAGTTGCAATATGACGGATGTGGGTCTCGCATCTCCCATGCCAAGCTTCACAAAAATTGATTTGGGCATCAGACTTACACTCGATTCAAGATCATAGAGTGCTTTCCCAATGAACGTGTCTCCAATAGCACACGAAATGATAAAGCTACCTGGATGCTTCTTCTTCATTGGGAAATTACTTAAAGCAGATCATTACTCTTTTGTCGTGGCAATTGTCTCAAAGTTCTCCATTTTCCTTTTGTTCGTAACTATATCCTTGAGAAATTTTGCATAAGTGGGAATTTTCTCAATTGCCTCTAAGAGTGGGACATTTATGTACAACTGGTCCAATTTATCAACAAACTTCTTGAACTGAATCTCATCATTGTTCTTCTTCAGCCTCTGGGGAAAGGGTGGTGGGGGTCTTACTTCTTCCACTGCTGGTGTAGGAACTACTTTTTCCGTGACATTTTTGCTAGCTCCATCAGCATGTTCACTTGTCAAACCTTCCTCCTTGTCCTTCTCCTCGAGAACTTGCTCAGGCATTTCCTCTTGCACAGGTTTGGGTGTTGGATCTTCACTCGTCTTTCCCCCAAACTTATCTTGTTGATTAATCTGCTTGTCACTCCTTAGTGTGATTTCGCTACATTGCTCTTTACCATGTGGCTTAGTGACTTCAGTGTCACTTGGCAGACGTCCTGGCTAACGCTCTTGTAATGCCATGGCAATTTGGCCAACCTGACTCTCCAGATTTCGCAATGAAGCACTGTGGATCTATAATAACGTGCTTTGATTCTTGATAGTTGTAGAATGGTCTTGAAGCATCGTCTTTGTACTTAGAATGAATTCTTGCATAGTAGCTTCCAAAGAGCTCGTGTTCGATGATGATGATGCCCCCTTGTTTTGATTATGCCAAGGCATATTCGACTGAAAATTTTGGGGCTCAGTAGCATTCTGATTCCTAGCTGGGGGATTAGGATTACTGGCTCCTTGATTTCCTCATGAAAAGTTCGGATGTTGTCTGCATCCTAGATTATATGTGTTGGAGTAGGGATTTTTGTTGGTCCTATTGAAATTGCTCACATAATTGGTTGTCTCATGGTTTCTCGGGTACTCACTCTCATGATGATTGACATGGCATAATAAACATGTTGAACTGTCCACCTTTACTTCCTTCACTTCATTGGAACGTTGGATGCTCTTCAACATGTTGGTGATGGCTGAGAGTTGGGTGTATAGTGAATCCTTAGCTTCAAGCTCAAAGTTCCTTGTCCTTCCTCCCGGTTCCAAGTCTTGTAGAAGGAAATTGATATTCATTGGTGGCAATTCTGTCAAGAATGTCAAATGCCTCCTTGGGTGTTTTGTCTAACAAAGTTCCATTTGCCAAGGCATCTAACAACATTCTGGTTGGTGCATTGACTCCGTTGTAGAACATCACAACTTAAGTCCAATCTTGATATCCATGATTTGTACACTTTCGAAGCAATCCCTTGTATTGATCCCAACATTCGCACATAGAATCTTCGTCACCTTGTCGAAAAGAAGCAATGTCATTTCTAAGCTGAGTGTTGAGATTTGATGGATTATACCATAGGAAAAAGCTCTTGCATAGAGCAGCCCATGACTCCATCGAACCAGATGGTACTCCACTCAACCACGCCCTTACTCGACCACATAGAGAATAAGGAAATAAATTGAGCTTCAACACATCCTCATGTACTCCTTGTTGATGGAATGAGTCACAAACTTCTAAGAAGGAAAGAATATGATGCCTTGCATCTTCGAGCGCCATACCTCCAAATTGCCTAATAGAATTTAGCATATTGAACATGACAAAATTTAATTCGAAATGTGTAGATTGAATTTCTGGTGCCACGATGCCAAGATTAAGATCATCTAAGATAGGATTTAAATGATCCTGAATAACCCTTGTTCAAGGTGCAACAACATTCAGATTTGCCCCAACATTTGGAACTACTGGGTCTTGCATTGGTGGGTCCATAGCTCTACGCTGAGTACGCCTTCTTTTTCGAAACAAACGCTCAATTTCAAGCACTATAGGATATAGAGGCCCGTCAATAAACCTTGACATGCACTGAGAAAAACCCTAAAAAAGAAAAGAAACAAAACAAGTAAAATGAACTAAGAAAATAAACAAAGTAAAATGAAAATGCCAAGATAAAAATGACAAACTTTACTCTTGCCAGATCCCTGGTAACGACGCCAAAAACTTAGTTCTTAAACCTTAAGTCTTACATGCTACTCACTTAGCAATGCTTACATCTATAAACCAAATGCATCATAATGCATAATTCTCAAGTCTCATATGCTAATCACATAACATTTCTTTATCCACATGCAACTCAATGCAAAAATCCCAAGTCTTACATGCTAATCGCATAGCAAAGCTCAAACCGCATGCATCTCAATGCACAAATATCAAGTCTTACATGTTAATCACCTAGCAAGGCTAATCCACATACAAATTCATGCACATATTTCAAGTCTTACATGCTAATCTCATAACAAAGCTTAAATTATTCTCATGTGCTCATATCCTTGCACAAAACATTGTTAAATCTCATGTATAGTAACATATACAATCATTTATAAATCATGAAACTTGCTCTTGAAAACAAAATCATTTCATATTGGCATAGTGATACCGATTAGTCTTGCGGTACTCCTAGTCAATGGGATAACTAGGCAGTGGTTCTCCAACACTCGTGTTGGCTTGCGGTTCTCCAACACACATGATGGCTTGCGGTTCTACATCAATCATGATGGCTTGAGGTTCTCCATCATGTATACACACCTTGGTGTCCGAATTGGCTTGCAGTCCTACAATCGGAAGTAATAGGCTTACGTTTCTCCTATTACCAAACACATGTTTTACACAAGGACTTTCAATACATACGACTTTTTCATATTATAGTGCACTCTAGCCCCTATTGATCAATCAATATCCCTTTATCGTACAATCATATTTTAGGCCAATATCATGTCAAACCAATGCTCAAATCTCATAATTAAAACAACATATTATTCACACATATCCCATTAACTCATGCATCTATTATGTTGGGACCGCCGACACACCCCATGGCGCAGCGGAAAAAAATTACTACGGTATTTCCAGTGGTCCATGTACGTTTAATCCGAAATTGGGAGGAAGAGATGCGATAACTTACATTGGGTTCCTTGATAAACATTAAAGACAGCAACAGGATCTGCTACAGTTACAATCGTTCAATAATCAAATCTTTAGCCTCCACGAATATCGTCTCGGCCTCTACTCAGTTCACCTGGTTGAGAGAGAAAATCTCGAAAAACTATTTTTCGTGATTTTAGGGTTTGGAATTCAGAATTCTCTATCTTGGCTGCTAGACCAAAGATCCTTTATATAGGTGTAACCCTAGGTATAAGAGTTTGATTCCGAATTTGTTCATAGGAAATAATTACTTTAATTATTTCCTTAAACTTCGGAATCTATATTTAATTCGAATTTAAAAGGAATATAATTACTTTAATTATATCCTTTATTAAAATTTGGGATTAAATATATTCTACTTCTACTTATATATTTTTGCTCCTTTTCAACCATTGGGTGTGACCCTACAGGATCATTGTAATGTTTGTAATAATATTTGAACAATTCTAATATTATAAACAATGAGTGAAATCTAGCAATATATCATTGTCATCTAAGTTACAAGAAATCATGGTTCGATGTATCATGTCCGTGACCAACTATCTTAAGGTATTATATCCTTTTGTCCTTTTATATCTTTAATAGGCACAAGTCTTGGAATAGTCACACTTGTATAGCCTATTTTAATGTTTCTTGATATCTAGAGTGGAGTACTTTTAATGAATAATTTGTAATATCTCATATCAACGTATTCAAGCATGACCATGCATTTCTAGTCTCACTCAATCAAGTGGCCTTTGATATATTTTCCTATTATGTAGGAAGGATAAATCCTATCTTGATCATTCACATCTCACTACATATACATTGTAATATGTCCAATGTCAGTTTTTATAGTGTAACTGATTACGAGACACGTTTAACTGCATCAAAACATAAAACAACATATGTTGAGATAGTAATAATCTCAAATCTAAGGATCATACATATAGTTGTTACTATGAGCAATATCGTGACCGTCACATAATAATCCAAGATATATGCTCATAGTGGGTCAATCAAATATATTATTCTCTACTAATACATTCATGTATTAATTCTGATATCTCTATGTCAATGACAACTCATTGTCATCAATTAATCACATGTTAGTCTTAAGCGTATTATTATTGTCCACTCCCATAATAATACTTGACTAAGGATCTTTTAATAATAATACATATATTATTATATGGACCTTATTGTTTCTCAATTTATGTTATACATGGACACATATATCTGAAAACAACAATGGCAATGCCTTTATTCAATAAAATTGGTAAATAAAAGTATCCTTACAATCATAATATGATTGGTCTTTGGGCATACTCTAACATATTAGGCATCAATTATATAAACCGGTAAAAACTAGATTTCTCATGCTTTCAAATCAAAACCATGAGAGCATAATATGCAATGTAAAAACACTCCAAAATTGCATCTTAAGCATCAAAACTCATGAATAATCACATATGCAAAACACAATAAAAGCATGACTAAGACCACGACACAATATGGGAACCCTTAAGAGAGCAAACAATTTAACTTAATTTCGAGTGTAGGGAGGTTTCTCACAACATTCCTACACCCTTAATCATCTGAGAAATCATGTAAAACCATACCAAAAAGGCATCCCACTAACCACTTATCCAAAACTTGCTTGTCGAAGCCAACTAACACTCTTTCCTTTGTCGAAACACCTCTAACTCTATGCTCAACCCTATTCCCTACTTCTAAAGAGAAAAATAGAGTAATTAATGCCCAATAAAGAATCAATTCAACTCCTAACTCGTAGTCCCTAAAAAAACCTTACACACTACCGATACAACTAAAAACCACTCCACAACAAGACCAAACTTTATCCAGACAACAACCAACAAGATTAAACTCTTTTCTACTCTAAAACACACCTAAAAACTCTATTCTAAAGCACAAGAACCTCAAGCAATAACAGAGCATACAAAAACCTTGAAGATCTCTTGATTTAAGCCATTAAACTCAACATAAACTCAAGATCTGGGAGTACTATATCATAAACCTTTAAGTTGATCATTAAACACTTCAAGAAATATTCATTTTCCAACCTAAAACCATCAGTTAATAAAGACCTACGAGATTTCTCAAAATCAATCTAAAATCCATAATTAAAACCAATTTTAGCATTAAATTAATTCAAGAAACATTGAAATGGATCAAACACTTGAGAATTTCATTAAAGAACTATAAGTTCAGAGGTTTATATGAATCCTTACCTCTAAACCTGATCCAACCTCCTTCCAATTGAAAGAAAAACAATGAAAATTCAATGAGATTTTGAGAGAAAACAAAAGAGATTCAATAAAAAAGAGATCAAAGCTTTATGAGAAGATTTAACTTGAAAATAACGACGGATTATCTATTGAAAATCATAAGGAATTGAAAGAATTTGAGAAAATGATGTAGTTACGTAAAATTTGGTGATTTGAGATAAAATGGGTAATTGTAGCTATAAAATGGTTAATTGAGTGATTAAATAAGTATTAAAAGATATTAATTGGAAGGTTAGATCAGCTGAGTAAGATTGAATCAATATCCCCTTAAAGATTCTAAGTATTGACCCATTTACAATTAAGTCACTAAAACAATCCACTTTTTAATTTTTACAAAATAGTCCTTAGTTTTCAAAATCTTAGGGATCCAAGTTTCATTTCTGAAAATTGATTTTACCGAAGTTAAATATAGGTAAAATAATGATTTTAGATAATTTTTCTAAAATTTATTTCACAAGAAAACATTTCCTTAAAATTTAAAGCCCAAAACTATGTTTAGTGGCTTATCCGGTGTAACCAGTTCACTAACCCGACATCCAAAACATCTAGGCCCATTTTCAGGGCGTTACATTTTTTAGACATATTTGGAAATGTTCTGAAGATTTGAGAATCTACTTTTTTGTAATTCAAAATTTTTGGGAAAAGGTAAGTTTGAGATGTTGAGAGTTGGAGTGAATTTTATAAATTTATATTATTATTGGTGAAAATATTTAATTTTAGATATGTAAAAAGTTTTTAGTTTAGTTTTGGATGAGTTATTTATAGTTTAGATATTAAAATTTATGAAATGAAATTTTTATAAAGGATACATGGTCCTTTGTATATTTGGAAGGTAACATTGTTTGACATGTTTTCTAGATTATTTTTTTCCCTACGGATGATTTTATGGGTTTAGTGGATGGAAACCAAGAATGGGTTTGAACGAAGGAGTTGAAAGTGTATAAGATACCTTTAAATGGTTGGATCATAATGAGTACCCAATAATGGTTTGGAATAATAAGGTTGTATATGATTGAATTTATTAATTTGATAATATTGTTGTTGAATACAGATCCATAAAATGATGGAATTATTAGAAGTACCCTGGAACAGGTTGGTATAGACATATTGAAATTGGTTAGAGTACCATAATATGGTTGAATCATGGTAAGTACCCTTGTAAGGGTTGGTATGAAAATATTGTGAATGGTTAATATGACATATAAAGGTGGAAAGAAACAAAAAGGATTAAAATAGGTCAAGATATAAGATACAAAAATTAGTTGTACAAAGAATTTTAATAAATAAATAAATAAATGGATAGTAAAACGGATTGGAAGATAGAAACTAAAAGTAAAAAGTGACAAAGGAATGTGTAAAGAGCTAAGGTTGAGAGAAGTAACTTTTGACTTAGAGATCGATAAAGATATGAAGAAAATAAAATGGTTACGAGTTATAAACTTACTTAAAGAAGATTTTAGCATTCCACAACGATGTTTTTAAGCATAGTTCTTGGAAAGATGTGGTAGATAAAAAATAAAGTTTATAGTAGACAAAATAAGGGTAAAAAATGAGATTGAAGATTCTTTTTTGGTGATACAATACTCAACTCGCAAAACAAGAATAAGGAACTATAATGGGTTATATTAAGAATGAAAAAATATGTAAAAAATTTGAAAGAAAGAAACTTGAGTTATTATAATAAGAAGGAAGATACCTTTGGTCTAGGTATAGGGATGGATTCCAATGTCGCTCTCTCAAAGAGGGCACAGGTGGAAAGAAGGACATGGGAAGCAGCTGGTCCAAGGTCGAGAGAACTTCTTAGCCAAAAAAAAAATAAAGAGCTCCATAGAATCGTGATACTCCAAGAATCCAAGAGCACAATAGAGGGAAGCTGAGGGACAGGTGGAGAACATACCGCCAAGAAGAGTTGACGAGAGAAGACAACAAAACAAACTAGTAGAAGAGACTGGTGCAGTTGATGCTTCAAAATGACACCAAGAAACCATATAAAAGAAGGATCCAGAACCAAGCGAAGGACTAAAGCACCAATGAACGGAGAGAAAGAGGGAACAAGAGATCCCAGAACCGAACAACCAAGGGAAAAAGGAGACGTTGGTACAAAAGACAACGAACAAAACAAACAATGGAGAGAACAATAGAACCAGAGAATCTAGAACCGGACAACCATCGGTAAGGAGGTAACCATAACGAAAAAGATAACAAAACAAACAAGGGGAATAAGCATCCAGACCAAGACGAAGAAAAGTGATAAGAAAACATTGAACAGAAGCAGTAGCAAGACTCCGATGAAGAAATGACAAAACAAAATAGAAAAGAGGAAGGAAGGTAGGTGCAGTGATCATCGAAAAAAAAAAAGAAGTAAGGCGGAGATAGGTAAGAAAACAAAAAGAAAATAAGGTTTTACGAAGATAGGGAAGGGAGAGAAAAAAGAGAGGAGAGAAATTTGGAATCCATCCTCACTAACCGAGTAAAATACTCTAAAATTGAGATAAAGTTGTATAATTTGGTTCAAAAGCCTAAAATTAACTATTTGAACTCATGAAATTTGATTTATTCTTTTTTGCGATGCTTTTGTTAGGTTTAAAGTGTGCATATCTAAATAGGCTGTATAGTGATTGCATTGGAATTTAAATCGAGTGAAATGCTCTAAAATTTATATTAAGTGGTTTAATCATATTCAAAAGCCTATAATTAACTATTTGAACTCATGAAATTTGATTGAATCTCATTTTATGGTCGTTTTTTTGGGTTAAAAGCATGCATGTCTAATTGGGTTTTTTAGTGAACCTATTATAATTTTAACAAAGTATATAAAATCTCTAAAATTGAGATTAAGTTGTATAATTTGGTAAAAAGGTCCATAATTAACTATTTGAACGTATGGAATTTGATTTATTCTTTTTATGCGTACGTTTTGTTAGGTTTAAAGTGTGCATAAATAAATGGTTTTATAGTGATCGCATTGAAATATAAATCGAGTAAAATGCTCTAAATTGAGATTAAATGGTTTAATCATTTTCGTAGGCCCATAATTTTCTTTTTGAACTCAAGAAGTTTTATTAAATCTCATTTTTTTGTCATTTTGTTGGTTTTAAAGAGTGCAAGTTTAATTGGGATCTTTAGTGAAACTATTCTAATTTTAATAGAGTAAAATGCTCTAAAATTGAGATTAAGTTGTATAGTTTGGTTCGAAAGAACTTAAATACTATTTAAACTCATGAAATTTTATTTATTCTTATTTTGTGGTCATTTTTTTAGGTTTAAAGTGTGATTTTCTAAATGGGCTTTATAATTATCACATTGGAATTTAAACCGAGTAAAATAAACTAAAATTGATGTTAAGTGCTTTAACAATATTCAAAATCACATAATTAAATATTTAGGCTCAGTAAATTTGATTAAATCTTATTTTTTTGTTCGTTTTGTTGCCTTTAAAGCGTGCTTGTCTAATTGGGCTCTTTAGTGAACCCTTTCTATTTTAACGGTGTAAAATGCTCTAAAATTGAGATTAAGTTGTATAGTTTTGATTGGAAGCCCTTAATTAACTATTTGAACTCATAAAATATGATTTATTCTTATTTTCTCGTCGTTTTGTTACGTTTAAAGTGTGCATATCTAAATAGGCTTTATAGTGGTCGTATCGGAATTTAAATCGAGTAAAATATACTAAAATTGATATTAAGTGGGCTTTATAGTGGTTGCATCGGAATTTAAATCGAGTAAAATGTACTAAAATTGATATTAAGTGGTTTAATACATTTAATTTTATTTTCAGTCACATTTCATTTCTTATTATACATGTTATTGTTATCTAATTTGAGAAGGAGAAAATCAATGGCATAAACTTCCTTGATTGGTTCAGTAATTTGAGAATTGTTCTCAAATACTAAAGAAAAGAATATGTCATTGAAGAACATGTTCCTAACAAACCGACAGCTAATGCTCCTAGAGCTGACAAAGACAAGTTTAAGAAACATATGGATAACATGTTAGATGTCGAATGTCTTATGCTTACTACCATGACTCCTGATCTTCAAAAGAAACATGAGGACATGGTTGCATATGATATTATTCAAAACCTCAAGGAAATATATGAGGGGCAAGCACGTCAATAGAGGTATGAGACATCTAAAGCTCTGTTGTTAAATTCATTTGTTTTCGAACAATTGGATGTATATGAATCTTGCTTATTAGCACGTCAAGAGAGGTATGAGACATCTAAAGGCTCCTTTTAGCATGGAATTTGATGAACTCCTTAAAGAATGTGGGACAGTCTCACAGCTTACACCACCGGGTACACCATAGTGGAATGAAGTTTCTAAGAGGAGGAATTGAACATTATTAGACATGGTTCGATCAATGATGAGTCATAGTGATCTTCCGAATTCTTTATGGGGACATGCACTAGAAATAACTACTTTCACTCTAAATCGTGTTCCATCTAAATTTGTTCAAAAGACACCATATAAGATATGGACTAGAAAACGTCCTAATATGTATCATATGAAGATTTGGGGTTATGAAGCATATGTAAAACATCAGATGTGTACAAAGCTCGAACCAAAATCTCATAAGTATAATTTTATTGGCTATCCCAAAGAAACTAAGGGATAATATTTCTTTAACACTGTCATAGTGATCTAAATAGTTATTTTTGTTGGGACCGCCGGCACACCCCATGGTGCAGCGAAAAAAAATTACGACGGTCTTTCCAGTGATCCATATACGTTTAATCCGAAATCGGGAGGAAGAGATGCGGTAACTTACATTGGGTTCCTTGATAAGCAACAAAAACAGCAACTGGATTTGCTACAATCACGATCGTTCGACAATTCAAATCTTTAGCCTCCACGAATATCATCTCAGCCTTTACTCAGTTCACCCGGTTGAGAGAGAAAAATCTTGAAAAACTGTTTTTTGTGATTCTAGGGGTTTGGGAATACAGAATTCTCTATTATGGATGTTAGACCAAAGATCCTTTATATAGGTGTAACCCTAGGTATAAGAGTTTGATTCCGAATTTGTTTATAGGAAATAATTACTTTAATTATTTCCTTAAATTTCGGAATCTATATTTAATTCGAATTTAAAAGGGATATAATTACTTTAATTATATCTTTTATTAAAATTCGGGATTAAATATATTCTACTTATACTTATATATATTTTTGCTCCTTTTCAACCATTGGGTGTGACCCTGTAGGCTCATTGTAACGTTAGTAGTAATATTAGAATAATTCTAATATTACAAACAATGAGTGACATCTAGCAATATATCATTGTCATCTAAGTTACAAGAGATCATGATTCGATGTATCATGTCCGTGACCAACTATCTTAATGTATTATATCCTTTTGTCCTTTTATATCTTTAATAGGCACAAGTCTTGGAATAGTCACACTTGTATAGCCTATTTTAATGTTTCTTGATATCTAGAGTGGACTACTTTTAATGAATAATTTGTGATATCTCATATCAACGTATTCAAGCATGGCCATGCATTTCTAGTCTCACTCAATCAAGTGGCCTTTGATATATTTTCTTATTATGTAGGAAGGACAAATCCTATCTTGATCATTCACATCTCACTACATACATTGTGATATGTCCAATGTTAGTTTTTATAGTGTAACTAATTACGAGACACGTTTAACTGCATCAAAACATAAAACAACATATGTTGAGATAGTAATAATCTCAATTCTAAGGATCATACATATAGTTGTCACTATGAGCAATATCGTGACCGTCACATAATAATCCAAGATATATGCTTATAGTGGGTCAATCCAATATATTATTATCTATTAATATATTCATGTATTAATTCTGACATCTCTATGTCAATGACAACTCATTGTCATCAATTAATCACATGTTAGTCTTAAGCGTATTGTTATTGTCCATACCCATAATAATACTTGACTAAGGATCTTTTAATAATAATACATATATTATTATATGGACCTTATTGTTTCTCAGTTTATGTTATACATTGACACATATATCTGAAAACAACAATGGCAATGCCTTTATTCAATAAAATTGGTAAATAAAAGCATCGTATGATTGGTCTTTGGGCATACTCTAACAATCTCCCACTAGCACTAAGACCAATCACTCACATATCTAATACCGAGTGACTCAGTGTGACGGTCATGCTTCTGTTGCGTCAGAGGCTTCGTTAAGGGATCAACAATGTTATCATCCGTGTGTACTTTACATATCTCCACATCTCCTCGATCTATGATCTCTCGAATGAGATGGAAGCGTCTAAGAATATGTTTGGATCATTGATGAGATCTGGGTCCTTTGCTTGTGCAATGGCTCCATTGTTGTCACAACGGAGTTCTATAGCATCTAATAAGCTTGGAACAACCCCTAGTTCGGATATGAACTTTTTGATCCAAACTACTTCCTTTGTTGCTTCACTGGCTGCAATATACTCAGCCTATGTCGTAGAATCAACTACTGTGTCTTGATTAGAACTTTTCCAGCTTACAGCACCTCCATTAAGACAAAACACAAATCCAGATTGCGATCTTGAGTCATCCTTGTCTATTTGGAATCTAGCATCAGTATAACCTTTTATAGTTAGCTCTTCTTTGCCTCCATAGACAAGAAATGTATCTTTAGTTCTTCTCAAGTACTTAAGGATGTTTTTGACTGCTACCCAGTGACTTTCACTAGGGTTTACCTAATATCGACTTGTCATGCTTAAGGCATACGATACATCTGGTCGAGTACATATCATGGCATACATGATAGAACCACTAGCCGAAGCATATGGAATCTTACTCATTCGTTCTCTTTCTTGTGGAGTTGAAGGACATATTTCCTTCGAAAGAGATATACCATGTCTCATAGGTAAGAATCCTTTCTTGGATTCTTTCATACTGAATCTTTTCAGAACTTTGTCTATATATGTACTTTGACTCAGACCTAGAAGTCGTCTAGATCTATCTCTATAGATCTTAACCCCTAAGATGTATGCTGCCTCACCTAAATCTTTCATAGAGAAACAACTACTTAACCAAGTCTTAACTGACTTGTAAGGTAGGTATGTCATTTCCTATGATAAGTATGTCATCTACATACAAGATTAGGAAAGAAACAATGATCCCACTAGTCTTCTTGTAAACACAAGGCTCATCTTCGTTCTTGATAAAACCAAACTCTTTGATCGCATCATTGAAACCAGCTTCGAAAAGCTTGCTTCAGTCCATAAATGGACCTTTGTAGCTTACAAACCTTTCCAGCATTTCCTGGAGCGATAAAACCTTCTGGTTGTGTCATATACACATCCTCTTCAAGTTTTCCATTAAGGAAAGCGGTTTTGACATCCATTTGCCAAATTTCATAATCATGGAATGCAACTATAGCAAGCAAGATCCGGATGGATTTAAACATAGCTACAGGGGAGAAAGTTTTGTCATAGTCAATACCATGAACTTGTCGAAAACCTTTAGCGACTAGCCACCCCTTGTATGTTTGTACGTTTCCATCCATGTCGGTTTTCTTCTTGAAAACCCATTTACACCCTATAGGTTTTACCCCTTCAGGTGATTCAACCAAAGTCCATACTTGGTTGACTGGTGTGTTCTGTGTAGTGCTATAAATGATGATGTGAACACACATATATGTGCAAGTATACACAGTCATACAAGTAATAATAGGGTGAGTGAGTATCGTTCCCACGAGGATCTATGTAAAGCATGCAGTCAAATTTGCCAAGACAAAAAGGGTTGTCACAAACTAAAATGGAAAACAAAGGTAAAGATATAAACAAGAGAGAATGGTTGACAAGTGTTCAACTCACTATCACTTTTTACACCTTTTATTGGCATTAATCACCGAATTTACACCCACTCGGACCAATGCATGTACTTAATTTGATATATTTAGAAATTATGCTTATAGAGGTAATATTTACAGAAAAGGCACGTTTTACTGCATTTTTATATCTGTGCAGGAGAACCGTTGTCGTGGCAGCGACAAGGCCGAGGCAGGACCTGATGCCGAGGCAGCAGCTGAGATCTAGGAAGCAAGACTGTAGGCGATTTGAAGATAAAAATCCAAGGGACGTTTCTGGACTTAAAGCACATGGATCGGAGCTGGCTAGCATGAGGAAAAGCCCAACACAAGGCCACGCGGGAAAGCCCCTTAGTCGAATTTAAACTTGGAAATATTTTAATTATGTACATGACTTGTTCCCTACTCCAAGTTGTATTCTACTTAGGAAAGGTTTGCCCTAGGTCTAGCCTATATAAAGACCTAGCCGTCCAATGTGTTACCCACGGATACCTAGAGAGAGAGAGCCGATTCATAAACTTGTTTTCTTTCTCTCAATTATGTTCTAAGCTTCCTTAGGGTTTAGGTGAAGGTTGTTAGTATTTGTGAGAGGAGATTGTACTTTGTCTTTGTTTCAAAGCAATAAAATTATCAAGGTTTGCTTATCCTTTGTTATTCCTTGTTCTTGCATTCAAGCTCGGGGGAGAAGTTTGTGAGTAATCCATTTATCTAGACTCGGGAGAGTTAGATTCACGAAAGGGATAAGTACGGTGTTTCAATCGCGAAATACTAACTCGGCCTAGGGATAGGTTAAGAGTTTCAGCGGCTAAAAGAAGTGTGAGATTGGTTGGTGAGTATAATTGGTTCACGCCGGGAGGTGTCATCAAGGACTAGTCATCAACAGTACTTCGACTTAGGGATAAGCGGAGTCATCCAAGGACACTTTGCCGAACTTTGGTAAAGTCCACCCACGAGCAAGGGATTGCCGCGGCGGATAGTATTATCGCTGCCAAGGTAGTAATCTGTAGTACTGCCGAGACAAAGATATACGATTGCATTGGGCAGAGACAAGTCAATCAAATCCACAATACAACGCAACTGGATCCTGACCTATCTCTCTCTAATATTCAATTTTCTTTATTTTACTTAGTTGTTTTATTTTAGTTCTATCACAACCCAAACTACTTGTGTTTTTTATTTCTTTTTACAAAACAAGAAGACGAAGAAGACATATTGAGTCTACCAATCCCTGTGGAGACGATAATCCGATAAATACTTATCACTTATTACTTTTGATGTGTCCACTTGCACTAAACGCGCACTTTTGACACGCGACAATGGTTATGTACGGTGAAGGTGTAAAATGGAAATGCTATGGCAATTCTAGAATGCAAGCAACTAAAATATGCCAAGGCAAAATGGTATGGATGTATGGAGGTGGTGTGTGAGTGAATAACAGAGAGATCGTTGAGTAACAAGCAAAACAATGAAAGTAAGATGTAAATGCGGAGGCAAAAACAGAATGCAGGAACACGTTAAACAATATATTGTACTTCTCCTCTATTGATGAACTCTCTCGGGAATGCCTGATGGTGGCTTCTATGTTTTCCTACCCCATACCCCTACCTAACATATATCCACTACGGTGTATACCTACTCGACAGAGGTTTCTAAAGTGTTCCCGCTCTCTCGAGTCATAGGAACCTGATATTCTAAAATGCCATGGTATTTTCGCCTGTCACGCGAATGACACCTTAGTCTATCGGTAAAACACACTCCTTTTAGTCGTTGAAGCCTTCACCTATGCCTCTCTCGAGTACTCTAGGATCCAACTAGGCCCTATTTTCAGTCTAGAACCCATTGCTCACGTAGATCCTCCCTTAGCTCCTCTCGGATGATCTAAGGATCTATAGTTACGCCTCTCTCGAGTGCTCTAACATGTATCTAAACACGGGACACTCTCGTGCCTCTTACAATGCTTAAATAATTACCAACAATAAGCAAAGCAAATATACAAACACTTAGTAGGCAATATATTAAATAGAAATAAAACATAGTCATCCATAAAAACAACCACCGAAATAAAGCTATATGGTGGGGCTAAATGTTAAGATATATCATCCACATAAATCTTAAACATCTAACAATCATCCTCATGAAAATATAAAAAAAAATAAAGAAAGGAAGGAGGACTAGAAGACACCCTCGGTGTGCACTGCCGCCGGCTCTTCAACCACCATGAGACGCCTTGGTGTGCTTGCCCCTCTCGGGTGCCTTGCACACCATTCCCTTCGAGCTCTATCAATGGAGGTCCCCTTGGCCGGAGTTTGGAGGAGAAAGGTGAAAGCTTTCCGCCATCGCAAAGACCGCCTCAAAGGTCTCTCTTTTCTGGTTGTTCCTCTAAAAAAAAGCCTCCCTTTTTGTGTAGGTCACCATGTCTTTTAAAGAGGGTGAAAAACCCTAAAAGATGTGTAAAAGTCCATTTCTGCCCTCAATTTGTCCTGGCATTTCTGCAGGACTAGCAGAGGTGACAGTGGTCCCCTACCTAGGTGGGTCGCATATAGGCAATGTGGCAGTGGTACCCTACTGAGGTGGCTGTAGCCAGCTATAGTGGTCCCGAGCGGCTGTGGTAGCACCAGCTGGCACTCTTATCAAAATATCTCTTTGTCGTTTAGCTCAGCCCAGGAGTTCACTAGCTTTGCCATGGCATTTTCCTTTTGCTATCCTTCTGCAAATGCCATGACAAATTGCCTCAACTTCCGTTTTTGCTTCCCTGCACAAAACCACTAAAAAGAACTACCTTTCTCGTGAAATAACACCTATTACCATATGAAAATGCCAAGGCATAACCAAAAGACTATATGCAATGTTATGACCCTAAATGCAACTACATTATCCTATATGAGCCTAAGGGCGCTCAATAACTTAAGTAAAAAGGCCTAAAATATAGCCTTTTTGCGGAGTTATCACACCCCCAAACTTAAGCTATTGCTTGTCCTAAAGCAATGGATAGCAGCTAGCAGAGAAAGAATGTCATGACAAATTCAAAATCTAGGCAAGCAATAGGTCAGAGTTTCAGTCCTCAGAAAATGTCATGGCATAAACATATAAGACTTGAGGAATTTTCAAGAACACTGCCCTAGGACCAGGTCGACTGCGTGTGTGTGCATGAGTGAGTGTATCTAATCTATGCTTAGTTAACTTAGAAAAATTCTAAGGAATGTTCACTATTCTAGCAAGGCATGTTTGTTCATTAAAGCATATTTTTAATACTCCCCATATTTATATATAATTTTTTTTATACATGCCAACAAACTACTACGAGAGGAGCCAACCTGTCACACTACCTTCTACTCATACCATAGCTGCTATTTATTTAAATGCAGTATCCAGGCAATGCCATGGCAAGTTAAAAGTGTAGCGTCACCCTGTGTCTCTTTCAATAACTCATATGCACATGGAAATGCGGAAATGTCATGGCATAGCGGAGTATCCCCCTACAGATATGTACAGGCATTTATTTTCAACTTCTAATACTAACTATTGGGGGTTCTCTATTAACATCAAAATTCATTTAAGCATGCTAAGCTATTCAAGTTTTCATTCTACAAAAAATTTTCTAACTTTCCTAAGCATGGAGAACATACACTCTTGTAACAATAAAATAATCACAACTAACTAAATTCTAAGGCAGGTTATATTCAAATCCCAAGTCATGCATTCAATTCAATACTGGCCATATAAGGAATATCATCATCGGGCATCACTAACTATAACACTAAAAACTTAACCTAAACTTTTACAAATGTCATGGCATTTTTCTACAACTGTAGCTATCATGCACATGAAAAAGAGTTGAGAACGATACCTCCCCCAAACTTGAGGCAAGCATTATCCTCAATGCACCTAAAAAATTAAACTATATGCTATGCAATGCAAGTAAATGAAATGCAATGAGATGTACCTTGGCTACTGATAAGTGCTTATCACACTATCACTCTTTACACCTTTTATTGGCATTAATCACCGAATTTACACCCACTTGAACCAATCCATGCACTTAATGTGATATATTTAGAAGTTATGCTTCTAGAGATAATATTTACAGAAAAGGCACGTTTTACTGCATTTTTATATCTATGCAGGAGAACCAGCGCCGCGGCAGCGACAAGGCCGAGACAGGACCTGATGCCGAGGCATCAGTTGAGAGCCATGAAGCAAGACTGTAGGCAATTGGAAGATAAAAATCCAAGGGATGTGTCTGGACTTAAAGACCATGGATCGGAGCTAGCTAGCATGAGGAAAAGCCCAAGACAAGGCCATGCGGGAAAGCCCCCTTAGCCGAATTAAACTTGGAAATATTTTAAATATGTACATGACTTGTTCCCTACTCCAAGTTGTATTCTACTTAGGAAAGGTTTGCCCTAGGTCTAGCCTATATAAAGACCTAGCCACCCAATGTAACATACACGGGAAAACCTAGAGAGAAAGAGCCGACTTATAATCTTGTTTTCTTTCTCTCCATTATGTTCTAAGCTTCTTTAGGGTTTAGGTGAAGGTTGTTAGTATTTATGAGAGGAGATTGTACTTTGTCTTTGATTCAATGCAATAAAGTTATCAAGGTTTGCTTATCCTTTGTTATTCCTTGTTCTTGCATTCAAGCCCGGGAGGGAAGTTTGTGAGTAATCCATTTATCTAAGCTCGGGAGAGTTAGATCACGAAAGGGGTAAGTACGGTGTTTCAATCGCGAAACACTAACTCGGCCTAGGGATAGGTTAAGAGTTTCAGCGGCTAAAAGAAGTCTGAGATTGGTTGATGAGTATAATTGGTTCACGCCGGGAGGTATCATTAAGTACTAGTCATCAACAACCCTCTGACTTAGGGATAAGCGGAGTCATTCACGGACACTTTGCCGAACCTTGGTAAAGTCTACCCACGAGCAAGGGATTGCCGCGGCGGACAGTATCGTCGCTGCCAAGGCAGTAATCTGCAGTGCTGCCGAGGCAGTGATATACGATTGCATTGGGCAGAGACAAGTCAATCAAATCCACAATACAACGTAACTGGATCCTGACCCATCTCTCTCTAATATTCATTCTCTTTACTTTGCTTGGTTATTTTAGTTTAGTTAAACCAAACTTAATCACTTGTGTTTTATTTTATTTCTTTCTACAGAACAAGAAGACGAAGAAGACATATTAAGTCTATCAGTCCCTATGGAGACGATAATCCGATAAATACTTATCACTTATTACTTTCAATGTGTCCACTTGCACTAAACGCACACTTTTGACACGCGACAAGTTTTTGGCGTTGTTGCCGGGGATTGGCAACTATATTTTGTTTTCTTTATTTTCTTTTTTCTTTTTGTTTTTATTTTACTTTTGTTTTTCTTGGTGTATGACCAGGGCCAACCCAACCAACCCCTTATACGAGTTTGATCCAGAGATCGAAAGAACAAGGATAAGGTTGAGGAGACAAATCCAAGAGGCTATGGCAGATCACCCAGCAGGACAAAACTTACCTGCCGATAATGGAGGTTTACCGTCGCCACCTGGGTTGCGGCAACTCATTGTCAGAGACTTCCTGGAAGAGGACTTAAATGGATTAAACCCAGGAGTCGTTACACCGAAGATAGAAGCAACCCACTTTGAACTGAAACTTGTTATGTTCAATATGCTCAACACTATTGGACAATTTGGTGGGTTTACAACTGAAGACGCAAGGCAGCACCTTAAATCCTTCATGGAAATTTGCAACTCTTTCAAAATCCAAGGAGTCCATGAAAATGTCTTGCGATTGAAGCTATTCCCCTATTCACTGAGGAATAGGGCAAAAGCTTGGTTAAATAGCATTCTAGCAGGATCTATTGGATCTTGGAGTGAACTTTGCCGTGATTTTATTACTCGTTTTAATCCTTCGAACCTATATGATAAAATTCGTAATGAAATCACTTCTTTTCGACAGGCAGATGACGAACCAATGTACGAGGCATGGGAGCGCTACAGAGATTTACTACACAAGTGTCCTTTGCATGGATTTCCCCTATGGACACAAGTGACAATGTTCTACAATGCCACGAATGCCCCGACAAGGATGATGTTAGATGCCTCGGCAAACGGAACACTCCTTGATAAAGCACCTGAGGAAGCTATCGAGATACTAAATAAACTCGCGAAAAATGACTTCCAATTTCCGACATCTAGGCGAGGAGGAGTAAGACGCCAAGCCACGGTAAATGAATTAGACTCATCGAATTCAGTGGCAGCACAATTGGCCTCTCTTAACAAGATGGTGCAAAAGCTACAATTACAGCAAAATACCCGTGAGGTTAAGGTAATTGATTCCTATTGTGATTTGTCGCGTGTCAAAAGTGCGCGTTTAGTGCAAGTGGACACATCGAAAGTAATAAGTGATAAGTAATTATCGGATTATCGTCTCCACAGGGACTGGTAGACTTAATATGCCTTCTTCACCTTCTTGTTTTGTAGAAAAGTAAAAACACAAGTGAATTGAGTTGGTTTATCTAAACTAAAATAACTAAACAAAAATAAAGAGATTTAATGATAGAGAAAGATGGGTCAGGATCCAGTTGCGTTGTATTGTGGATTTGATTGACTTTTCTCTGCTCAATGCATTCGTATATCACTGCCTCGGCAGTACTGCAGATTACTGCCTCGGCAACGACGATACTTGTCCGCCGCGGCGATCCCTTGCTCGTGGTTGGACTTTACCAAAGTTCGGCAAAGTGTCCTTGAATGACTCCGCTTATCCCTAAGTCAGAGTGCTGTTGATGACTAGTCCTTGATGATACCTCCTTGCGTGAACCAATTATACTCACCAACCAATCTCACACTTCTTTTAGCTGCTGAAACTCTTAACCTATCCCTAGACCGAGTTAGTATTTCACGATTGAAACACCGTACTTACCCCTTTCGTGAATCTAACTCTCCCGAGCTTAGATAAATGGATTACTCACAAACTTCCCTCCCGAGATTGAATGCAAGAACAAGGAATAACAAAGGATAAGCAAACCTTGATAATTTTATTGCATTGAAAACAAAGACAAAGTACAATCTCCTCTCACATATACTCGGCAACCTTCACCTAATCCCTAAGAAGGTTTAGAACATAATGGAGAGGAAGAAGACAAGTATAGAATTCGTCTCTCTCTCCCTAGGTATTTTGTGTTTAGTACATTGGGTGGCTAGGTCTTTATATAGGCTAGACCTAGGGCAAACCTTTCCTAAGTAGAATACAACTTGGAGTAGGGAACAAGTCAAGTAAATAATTAAAATATTTCCAAGTTTGATTCGGCTAAGGGGGCTTTCCCGCGTGGTCTTTTCTTGGGCTTTTCCTCATGCTAGCCAGCTCTGATTCATGGGCTTTGAGTCCAGACACGTCCCTTGGATTTTTATCTTTCCATTGCCTACAGTCTTGCTTCCTGTCTTCCTGCTGCTGCCTCAGCATCAGGTCTTGCCTCGGCCTTGTCGCTGCCGTGGCACTAGTTCTCCTGCACAGATATAAAAATGTAGTAAAACGTTCCTTTTCTGTAAATATTATCTTTATGAGCTTAACTTCTAAATATATCACATTGAGTTCATGCATTGGTCCAAGTGGGTGTATATTTGGTGATTAATGCCCATAAAAGGAGTAAAAAGTGATAGTGTGTTGAGCACTTATCATGATTTATGTGGAGGTAACCACAGTTCCTCTGATTGCATGAATCAAGAAACTGGTATGTATGTTGGAAACTACAACCGCAACAATATGATGTCCAACACATACAATCCCTCATGGAGGAGGCATACAAACCTATCATGGAGCAACCTAACAATGCCTTAAACCCAATCACCCAACCTTCAGGATTTCAGCAACCGATGCAACAACTGCCGCTGCCGCAGGCCCAGTAATTAATGCCGTAATAGTAGATGCAGCAACAATCGGTAAGTTCATTGGAGAACACGCTTAAGGCCTTTATGATGAAAACTGAGTCTTACATGGCAGAGAACAGTAATTTCATCAAAAGGACAGACGCTTTTATGAATAGAACTGAGATGCGGCAGAAAGTACTGCAGCTCCTGAACAGCCTGCCGAGACAGCGACAACCCCAGTGGTGCCAGGTATTAAATTCCAAACTAAAGAAACCCTGGATGACATGAGACCACCACCACCTTTTCCACAAAGGTTGAAAAAGCAAAAACAGGACCAGCAGTTCAAGAAATTCCTTGATATCTTAAAGCAAGTCCACATTAACATACCGTTCGTAGAGGCAATTGAACAAATGCCTAACTATGCCAAGTTCTTAAAGGACATGGTGTCAAAGAGAAAACGAAAAGGTGAGTTTGAGACAGTGGCTGCTACCGAGGGATGCATGGCAATACTGAACAATCGCATGCCACCGAAGTTAAAGGATCCTGGTTGCTTCATCATACCTTGTGCGATAGGTAAAAATTATGAAGGTAAGGCCCTATGCGACCTTAGAGCAAGCATCAATCTAATGCCCAAGTCTGTCTTCCAAAAGCTTGGAATAGGAAGGGCAAAACTGTCGCATGTTAAAAGTGCGCGTTTAGTGCAAGTGGACACATCGCAAGTAATAAGTGATAAGTATATTATCGAGTTATCGTCTCCTCAGGGACCGGTATACTTAATATGCTTTCTTCACCTCCTTGTTCTGTAAAAAGATAAAAACACAAGTGAGTTGATTTGATTTATCTAAACTAAAATAACTAAATAAAAGATAAAGGATTGAAATTGTAGAGAGAGATGGGCTAGGATCCAGTTGTGTCGTATTGTGGAATTGATTGACTTGTCTCTGTCCAATGCAATCGTATATCACTGCCTCGGCAGCACTGCAGTTTACTGCCTGGGCAGCGATAACACTGTCTGCCACGGCAATCCCTTGCTCGTGGGCAGACTTTACCAAAGTTCGGCAAAGTGTCCTTGAATGACTCCGCTTATCCCTAAGTCAGAGTGTTGTTGATGACTAGTCCTTGATGATACCTCCCGGCATGAACCAATTGTACTCACCAACCAATCTCACACTTCTTTTAGCCGCTGAAACTCTTAACCTATCCCTAGGCCGAGTTAGTATTTCGCGATTGAAACACCGTACTTATCCCTTTCGTGAATCTAGCTCTCCCGAGCTTAGATAAATGGATGATTCACAATATCCTCTCCCGAGCTCAATTGTGAAAGCAAAGAATAACAAAGGATAAGCAAACCTTGATAACTTTATTGCATTGAATGAAAGACAAAGTACAATCTCCTCTCACAAATACTCTACAACCTTCACCTAATCCCCAAGAAGGTTTAGAACATGATGGAGAGGAAAGAAGCAAGAGTAGAAGTCGGCTCTCTCCCTAGGTATTTCGTGTGTTTGTACATTGGGTGGCTAGGTCCTTATATAGGCTAGACCTAGGGCAAACCTTTCCTAAGTAGAATACAACTTGGAGTAGGGAACAAGTCAAGTACATAATAATAATAATATATTTCCAAGTTTATATTCGGCTAAGGGGCTTTCCCGCGTGATCTTCTTTTGGGCTTTTCCTTGTGCTAGCCAGCTCCGATTCATGGGCTTCAAGTCCAGACACGTTCCTTGGATTTTTGTCTTTCAATCACTTATCACTTTGCTTCCTGTCTTCCTGCTGCTGCCTCGGTATCAGGTCCTGCCTGGGCCTTGTCTTTGCCGCGGCAATGGTTTTCCTGCACAGATATGAAAACGCAGTAAAACATGCCTTTTTCTATAAATATTATCTATTTAAGTATAACTTCTAAATATATCACATTAAGCTCATGCATTGGTTCAAGTGGGTGAATATTTGGTGATAAATGCCGATAAAAGGAGTATAAAGTGATAGTGTGTTGAGCACTTATCACACCCCCAAACTCGAACTATTGCTTGTCCTCAAGCAATGCAAACCGTCAATTTGCCGAACTCTATTCTCTCTTGGTCTTACATGTCCATCTATTCTCCCCACCATAGCTAGGCCTATCTTTAAGCTTTGACCATTCGGCTACCTAAGAATTTACCTTGAAACAAACTATAGGATTGTGAGTGTGTGCGTTTTTGTGGACAAGTTGATTAAAGGCTTTCTTAAATAAACTCTAAGTTCAAGATAAATAGACATTGGTTTAAGTGTTCTAATCTTTTTCAAACCCTAAATCTTGAGCCGGTTTCGGGCACCTCAAAGACTTGTGTTTTCACTAAAAAACTTTTTGTCTTTTTCTTTTTAATATTCCTTAATACATACTAGAGCCAATTTCGGGCACCTCTAGCTTGAAGAAGAGATTTTCTAGAGCCGGTGATAGGCACCTCTAGTTACTTTTCCAAAAATCTAAGTCTTTATCACCTAAGTTCATTAAAAGAATTCCTATAATCCACAAGTCCCAAAAGTGCTTAAAGTTCTTCCTATAGTAAGCTTCTAAGTTTTCATCCTTAAGCATCCTAAGGTTATGCCCTCTTAACAGAACCTAAACATGGTAAGGAGAAAGATTTCTATAGCCTTAAAGAATAAACTAAGGCAATACTGATGATGAGCAGTGCAAGAGTGTAGGCAGTTAATTCAAGTAAGGCGGGGAGCATAAAAATTATGAAAAAATCATTGGAATACTCCCTTTTTGGCAGGGCCGCGGCAGTAGATTGCTGCCTTGGTAGTGAATCTGCACCCCCAAACTCAAACCAAGCAATGTCCTCAATGCTTTTATATTTGGAAGGAATAAACGACAAAACAGAATATGAATTATATGCAGCAAGGAAAGATAGTAAAAGCAATTGAATATTAAAATAAAGAACAAAGAATTTTAGAGCGACTCCGAAGAGCTGCTCGTAACAATTTTTCTTCGTTGCCTAGATGCCATGTGCTTTGTCCTTGGGGAGGGCGATGGTTGCGCCTTTGCTTGCCTCGGCGGCTGGACTCGAGTGGGTGGGGTCCTATGCATCGGGGCTTCTACTTCTTCTCCTTCTTCAACATCCGTCATCTCTTCGGTTATCATCACGTCCGTTCCTCCTCCCATTGCAGTTGCTCCTCCGGTGTGGTGTGTGCTTGGGCCGGCGGCAATAGAGCCTTGGTGTACATAAGCATCTATCTCGGCGGATAGACTGCCCATCATAATTGGCGATCTTGATGGAGTGCTAAAAACGGCTCTCTGCTTGGATGGCCTTCGGCTGACAGATGAGGCCGCGGCAGAATCTGTTGGCCTAGATGGTCCAGCAGCCTGGTATTGGGGCTGCGGGTCCGGATGGAAGAACGGTCGCGGTCCTTCTAGGGCTGGTGTAGTCTCGGTGTAGGGTGCGGCAATAACGAACATATTGCTTGGGAACTCCGGGAATTGTACGCCTTGGTCCGGGAAGGCGTGCAACATCATCTGTGCGAGAGTGCCATTGAAGTCCCGCTGGTACTCCATGTACCGTTGTTGTCGAAGATCCATCGCGACCATTCGCTGTAAGAGTTCTTGATACGGGTCTTCTGCGGCAGATGTGTGGGCAGTACCAGGCATATCTGCCGTTTACTGGGCCCCGGCAGCAATATCGGCAGTGAACTACTGCGGTGTTGCCTGGACAGGTTCTGCTTGTGTTATCTGCATGACTTTGTGGTAGAATTCCCTGGTCCATCCTCTTCTTGGGGGTGTATATTCATCCGTTTCTTCAATGGGCACACCTGCGGAAACACATAAACCTGTAATCAAGCAAGGGAAATACAATGGTCCTCGATCTTTCTTACCGCACTCGTGAATTTCCCGTAGGATAATTTCTCCAATGTTGATGGTCCTTTTGTTGATGATGGATTGGATGAGCACCAATCTCTTGCGATCCACCGTGTTGTTGTGTGATGTTGGGATGAGGCGTCGTTTAACGAAGGTGTTCCACATCTTGGCCTCCGGCTTCAAGTTTTGTCTTGTCACGGATCCTCGATGGGTACCGGTTTCCCATGGAGTGTTCGCGTAACAAAGATCGTCTTTGATAAGTTCATAGTCCTCGACAGTGATATCTTCCAAGAAGTCAGCATGGAGATCACTGTCGAACAAGTAGTGTTCAATGCCGTAATTCTCTTCATCCGCGTGCTGGAACCCTTGTTCTTCCCAAAGTTGCCTTGCGATGAAAGATCGATTGAATCGATCTTCAACGTTGGCTGGGGCGAATCTTTTGTAGGTTGCCATCAAGAAAGAGAAAATTGAGTTCTTGGAGGTTTTCTTGAAGAGAATCTGGAGATTTAAAAGGGATTAGTAGGCAGAGAGTAATTGAGAGAGTGATTGTTAAGAATACTTAAAGAAAGCAAGAAAGTAAGAGTGAATAGTTCAAGAGGAAGGAGTTTCTTATATAGGCCTCGGCCTTGTGACCGTTGAGATCACTAGCCGTTTGTAACCGTTTCCTTTTCTGCCGTTTCCTTTTTCTGCCGCGGCAGGAATCTCGGCAGACTAGCCGTTACACTGTTCTACCCGTTTGGACTGCTGCGGCCCTGACACTGTTTTATTGCCTCGACAGAGTTCCTACTGTGAACTATTTTTCCCTTATTCTTGCTTATTATTCTAACCTAGGTATTTCGATATATGATACATTGGGTGGCTAGGTCTTTATATAGGCTAGACCTAGGGCAAACCTTTCCTAAGTAGAATACAACTTGGAGTAGGGAACAAGTCAAGTACATAATAATAATATATTTCCAAGTTTGAATTCGGCTAAGGGGGCTTTCCTGCGTGGTCTTCTTTTGGGATTTTTCTTGTGCTAGCCAGCTCCGAATCATGGGCTTCAAGTCCAGACACGTTCCTTGGATTTTTATCTTTCCATCGCCTATTACATTGCTTCCTGTCTTCCTACTGTTGCCTCGGCATCAGGTCCTGCCTCGGCCTTGTCTCTGCCGCGACAATGGTTTTCCTGAACAGATATGAAAACACAGTAAAACATGCCTTTTTCTATAAATATTATCTATTTAAGTATAACTTCTAAATATATCACATTAAGCACATGCATTGGTTCAAGTGGGTGAATATTTGGTGATAAATGCCGATAAAAGGAGTATAAAGTGATAGTGTGTTGAGCACTTATCAAGGACCAAGATCGTTCTTCCATGCAGACCCTCAACCACAGTACCAGGCTGCTGGCCCATCTAGGGCAGCAGATTCTGCCGCGGCATCATCTGCCAGTAGAAGACCATCCAAACGGAGGGCAGTCTTCAGCACTCCTCCTCGATCCACAATCATCATGGGCAGTCTATCAGTCGAGATAGATGCCTATGTGCACCAAAGCTCCACCGCCGCCGGACCAAGTACACATCACACCGGAGGAGCCACGGCAATGGAGGGTGGAACGGACATAATGCTGATCGAAGACATGGCCGATGTGGAAGAATGAGAAGAGGTCGAGGCCCCAATGCAACGGACACCACCCACTAGAGTCCAACCGCCCCGGCAAGCAAAAGCTCAACCATCGCCCTCACCAAGAACAAAGCAATCGACAGCAAGGCTAAGGAGAAAGATTGTTACAAGCAGCTCTTCGGAGTCGCTTTAAATCTTTGTTCTTAATTCAATATTAATTGCTTTTGCTGTCTTTATATGCTGCTTACTTCATATTTGTGTTGCCCGTTTATTTCTTAAAATATAAAGTATTGAGGAAAATGCTTGGTTTGAGTTTGGGGGTGCAGATTTACTGCCAAGGCAACAATCTACTGCCGAGGCCTTGCCCAAAAGGGAGTATTTCAGTGATTTTTTTTTTATTTTTTTCATGCTCCTCGTCTTACTTGAATTAACTGCCTACACTTTTGCACTGCTCATCATCAGTATTGCCTTAGTTTATTCTTTAAGGCTATAGAAATCTTTCTCCTTACCATGATTAGATTCTGTTAAGAAAGTTTAACCTTAGGATACTCAAGGATGAAAACTTAGAAGCTTACTATAGGAAGAACTTTAAACACTTTTGGGACTTATTGGATTAGAGGAATTCTTTTAATGAACTTAGGTGATAAAGACTTACCTTTTTGGGAAGGTAACTAGAGGTGCCTATCACCGGCTCTAGAAAGTACTCTTCTTCATGCTAGAGGTGCCCGAAATTGGCTCTAGTATGTTTTAAGGAATATTAAAAAGAAAAATTTAGTGAAGGGAAAAACACAACCCTTGAGGTGCCCGAAATTGGATCAAGGATTGGTTGCTTAGAAAAGAAGAGAACACTTAAACAAATTCTACTTGTCTTGAACTTAGAGTTCATCTAAGAAAGCCTTTAATTAAACTTCTCCACAAAAACACACACACTCACAGTTCTTATAATTTGTTTCTAGTTAAACCCTTAGGTAACCGAAAGG
This sequence comes from Abelmoschus esculentus, assembly GCA_035048815.1. Lineage (NCBI taxonomy): Eukaryota > Viridiplantae > Streptophyta > Magnoliopsida > Malvales > Malvaceae > Abelmoschus > Abelmoschus esculentus. The sequence goes on along the minus strand of JAUCBN010000046.1, from coordinate 7,463,988 downwards.
TTAGGGCTAAAGAATAGGCCTAGCTATGGTGGCGAGAATAGATGGAAATGTAAGACCAAGAGAGAGTAGAGTTCGGCAAATTGATGGTTTGCATTGCTTGAGGACAAGCAATAGTTCGAGTTTGGGGGTGTGATAAGTGCTTATCACACTATCACTCTTTACACCTTTTATTGGCATTAATCACCGAATTTACACCCACTTGAACCAATGCATGCACTTAATGTGATATATTTAGAATTTATGCTTGTAGAGATAATATTTACAGAAAAGGCACATTTTACTGTATTTTTATATCTATGCAGGAGAAACAGTGCTGCAGCAGCGACAAGGCCGAGGCAAGACCTGATGCCGAGGCAGCAGCTGAGAGCCATGAAGCAAGACTGTAGGAGATTGGAAGATAAAAATACAAGGGACGCGTCTGGACTTAAAGCCCATGGATCGGAGCTGGCTAGCATGAGGAAGAGCCCAAGACAAGGCCACGCAGGAAATCCCCCTTAGCAGAATTAAACTTGGAAATATTTTAATTATGTACATGACTTGTTCCCTACTCCAAGTTGTATTCTACTTAGGAAAGGTTTGCCCTAGGTCTAGCCTATATAAAGACCTAGCCACCCAGTGTAACATACACGGGAAAACCTAGAGAGAAAGAGCCGACTTATAATCTTGTTTTCTTTCTCTCCATTATGTTCTAAGCTTCTTTAGGGTTTAGGTGAAGGTTGTTAGTATTTGTGAGAGGAGATTGTACTTTGTCTTTGATTCGATGCAATAAAGTTATCAAGGTTTTCTTATCCTTTGTTATTCCTTGTTCTTGCATTCAAGCCCGAGAGGGAAGTTTGTGAGTAATCCATTTATCTAAGCTCGGGAGAGTTAGATTCACGAAAGGGGTAAGTACGATGTTTCAATCGCGAAACACTAACTCGGCCTAGGGATAGGTTAAGAGTTTCAGCGGCTAAAAGAAGTGTGAGATTGGTTGGTGAGTATAATTGGTTCACGCCGGGAGGTATCATCAAGGACTAGTCATCAATAGCACTCTGACTTAGGGATAAGCGGAGTCATTCAAGGACACTTTGCCGAACTTTGGTAAAGTCTACCCACGAGAAAGGGATTGTCGCGGCGGACAATATCGTCACTGCCAAGGCAGTAAACTACAGTGCTGCCGAGGCAGTGATATACGATTGCATTGGGCAGAGACATGTCAATCAAATCCACAATACAACCCAACTGGATCCTGACCCATCTCTCTCTAATATTCATTCTCTTTACTTTGCTTAGTTATTTTAGTTTAGTTAAACCAAACTCAATCACTTGTGTTTTATTTTATTTCTTTCTACAGAACAAAAAGACGAAGAAGACATATTAAGTCTACCAGTCCCTGTGGAGAAGATAATCCGATAAATACTTATCACTTATTACTTTCGATGTGTCCACTTGCACTAAACGCGCACTTTTGACACGCGACAACTACTTGGGCGGTGTGGTGGCAATTCGACGCGAGGTTCGGCGCTTCAACGGGGGTGGGCTGACTTCAGGGTCAGTCTCTTCATCGGCTCCCCGTGATTTTGATTTGCTAGCAGCTGAAGGTGGGGTTGGGAGCTTCCCATTCGACATTTTGAGTTTGCGCTTCGATTTCTTCCTCTGTAGAGAGGGCATTTGTGATTCAACTATCGGAGCTGTTGAGTGGTGTTCTTCTTGTTGTTGTGCTGGCGGTGCGGGCGGGTCTTCGAAAAGTGAAGAAATAAACTCGGCTTCCTTTTCTTTTTCAACAGTGGGGTTCGGTTGATCTTGAGTCTGGGCTTGCTCCTCTGAAAATGTCGTTACATTTTCAGGAGTTCGTTCTTGTGCTGGTTAGTGCGCTTCTGGGGCTTGTTCCTCGTTCTCCGGCTTTGTTGGTCGTGCCTCCTCTGACGGCTCAGTTGGGGATGCTACCTGATTTAGATCAGGTGCAGCTCGCCTGGTCGGAGTTGAAGCAGCTGTAAATGCTGTGGCATTTTCTTTTGCAGTGGGCAATATTGAGTCTGGGAAAGCGGGAAATTCTTGATCGAGAGGAGGAAGCAGCTCTGCCAGGTAAGCTTTGATGACTTCGTCTCTTTGCTTCGTGTAGAGAAAAAATTCTTTGAGATCTTTGGACAAATCATCCACTTTTGCCAGGGCATTCTTGGACAGCTCCAGTGCCTCATTCTTGTAGAATGGAGCTCTTCCTCGAGCAGCAGCAGCGTGAGAAGATTCTGGCTGCTCATCTACGCTTCCCATTAAGACGGTCACCTTCTCGGGCGAAAGCCCTTTGATGCCTTCTAAAATTTCATCGTACTGATCTTCCGGGACATCCTTTTTTCGGCACAAAGCCGTGATCAGATTCAGGAACACAAGGGTGCTCTTGGGTCTCTTCCAACATGCGTGCGTCTCTTGCACAATAATCCTCCCTACTTCCATGGGGTAGCCAAATAAAATAGAATGCAACAGCATAAGGCGGGGCAAACTTACAGTGGCATGATACAAGGTAGGCATCAACTTGTATCGAACAAAGTGGCTCCACAACCGAGCGTTGGGAAGTAGAGACTCTCGGTTCACTGTGCGCCGTGCTGCTTGCTGACCATTCCATTCTGTCTCGGGCAAACACAAATCTTCCTTCACTCCCTGATTGGTTTCATAATCAGCCTCTTCTTCTTTGTTGGCGTGACGGTCCACTCCTTGGGGAATCTTGAAGAATCGGTTGATAGCGGTGCTGGTGAAGTGAATATTTTTGCCCCGGACATAAACGGATTTCTGGTCTGGGCTATGGATATTTGCGTAGAATTCACGCACTATTGTTGCGTTGACGGAGCCTGGATGTGCGGCAAACTTCTCTCAATGGTGTTGCGCCACCACATCTTTTACCTCTGGTCCCATCTTATCGGAGAGATTGAAGCCTAGTTCGAACAAAATCCTTCGATTCTTGAAGCTCTTGAATCTTTCTTCCGCCGCTTGGTCCAAAAAAACGGGAGGAGGGGTGGTGCGGATCCTAAAGGTCTCGTGCGTACCATCTTTGAGTGAAAAGTAAGGAGAGAAAGCAAGAAAGCTTGAAACTTTTCTTCAATGGATGACGGGGGTTTTCGGCTATGGAGGGGGTTTGAAGAAGAAGAAGATGAAGGTTAAAGAAAATAAAGGTGAAACCTTTATTTGTTTCCTAGTGGGGGTGTGGGCTAGAGACGTGTGGAGGGGGTTAATTGGTAGGTGTAGAATAAAGGTGTCAGTTTTTTAATAGGAGAGAGAGAGGGTTGAATTTGAAATTCAAAATAAAATAAAGAAAAGGCTCCTCCTTTTGTCTTTTGCCGCCCAAAGTTTCTAAGTAGTGTTTCCTACTTTTCTCCTTCTTTTTCCTTCAGTCGTCCGCCTCCAAGGGTGTATAATAACCTAATAAAAATAAAAGAACGGAGTAAAAAAGATTAAGCAAATAAAAGCAGATAAAAACAAACTCAAAGATTATTTATTTATGAACAAGAGTAAACTGAAAATGCCATGACATTTCAGTATGTCATGCATCTATCAGATATGCGGTAGGTTTATCTCGCATCACGTGGGCTCCAGTGTAGATCTTCAGACGCTGGCCATTAACTTTGAAAATTGTCCCATCGTCCGGATTTTTGATGTCTACAGCTCCATGGGGATACACATGGTGAATTTCAAATGGCCCGGACCACCTCGATTTTAGCTTCCAAGGGAAGAGCTTTAGCCTTGAGTTGAATAGGAGCACCTGTTGTCCCGCATGAAAATGCCGTGGCAAAATCGCTTGATCATGCCATCACTTGGTTCGCTCCTTGTAGAGTTTAGCATTCTCATAAGCTTGGGTCCTGAATTCCTCCATCTCATTCAACTCTAGAAGTCTTCTCTCACCAGCTAAATCGGCGTTCAAATTGAGTTTCTTGATTGCCCAATAAGCCCTATGCTCTAGTTCGACCGGGAGGTGACATGCTTTGCCATAGACTAGCTTAAATGGAGACATTCCTAGTGGGGTTTTGAAAGCTGTTTGCTACGCCACAACGCCTCATCAAGCTTTGGTGACCAATCTTTCCTTCTCAGATTCACCACTTTTTCCAAAATTTGCTTGAAAGCTGTTCGCTACGCCACAAAGCCACAAAGCTGTGTCGCACCCCATATCTTTGTAATGCCTTGGCAATTAACTTGTTGTCAAAATGGGTACCTTCATCACTGATGATAGCCCTTGGCACACCAAATCTTGTGAAAATATGCTTATGCAGAAATTTAAGCATTGTCTTTGCATCGTTCCTTGGTGTTGCAATGGCTTCAACCCATTTAGACACATAGTCTACCGCCAAAAGGATGTACAGATCTCCAAATGAGGATGGGAATGGTACTATAAAGTCTATGCCCCATACGTCAAATAACTCGACCTCCAATATATTTTGTCGTGGCATTTCATGCCGTCTGGAAATGTTCCCAGTTCTCTGACATCGGTCGCAGGCTTGGTAAAATGCCTGGGCATCTTTGAATAATTTAGGCCAATAGAAACCTGATTGGAGGACTTTTGCAGCAGTTCTCATTCCTCCGAAGTGACTTCCACATGGGCCTGTGTGACAGTGATGCAAAATATCACGTTGCTCTTCTTCCGGCATACATCTTCGGATAATTTGATCGGCACAACGCTTGAACGGATACGGTTCATCCCAGAAATATGATCGCACGTCATGTTTGAATTTCTTCCTTCCCTGGCTAGTCATGTCAAAAGGCAAAATACCACTAACGAGAAAATTAGCAAGGTCAGTGTACCACAGAATTGCCGTGACATAAAGAATTTTCTCATCAGGAAATTCATCATGTATATCAATTTTGTCATGACATTCCAGGTTATCTTCTACCCTAGAAAGATGATCAGCAACTTGGTTCTCGGTGCCCTTCCTATCTACCACTTCTAAATCAAATTCTTGCAACAACAATATCCATCTAATGAGCCTAGGTTTGGCATCCTTTTTAGTCACTAAGTACTTAATTGCTGAGTGATCGGTGTGAACAATGAACTTAGTGCCTATCAATTATGACCTAAACTTGCCAAATGCAAATACCACGGCAAGTAGCTCTTTCTCGGTGATAGTATAGTTAAGTTGTGCATCATTCAAAGTACGGCTAGCATAATAAACAACATGAAAAATTTTACCTCGACGTTGCCCCAAGACTGCTCCCACGGCGTAGTCGCTCGTGTCGCACATCAGCTCGAACTGTAGTGTCCAATCTGGGGGAACAACAATTGGTGCAGTGATCAGGCTTTGCTTTAGCTCTGTGAAAGCGCCATGACATTTTTGATTGAACACAAAAGTCTAGTTCTACTGCAACAACATGCACAAGGGCTTGGAGATCTTGGAGAAATCCTTGATGAATCTCTGGTAGAATCCTTGATGAAAGTTGTCGGGGTATTACACAATCCAAAAGGCATCCTTCGAAAAGCGTAAGTGCCATAAGGACAAGTGAAAGTGGTCTTGTCTTGGTCCTCCGGTGCGATAGCTATTTGATTATAACCCGAATATCCATCCAAGAAACAATAGTAAGCTTTGCCCGCCAAGCGATCTAACATTTGGTCGATGAAGGGTAGAGGAAAGTGGTCCTTCTTCGTAGCATTGTTGAGCTTACGATAGTCCATACAAATCCTCCATCCGGTCACTACTCGCGTCGTCAAAAGCTCATTGTCCTCATTGCTCACCACGGTCGTGCCTCCTTTCTTTGGTACACACTGAACCGGGCTTACCCATGAAATATCAGATATTGGGTAAATTACTCCAGCATCAAGCCATTTAAGAATCTCCTTCATAACAACTTGATTTATGATGGGGTTGAGTCGACATTGTGGCTCAACAGATTTGCCATGACATTCTTGCTTAAGTATCTTATGCATACAGATGGTAGGACTAATTCCTTTTAAGTCTGCCATGGTCCATCCTATTGCTCGTTTATGCTGTGACAAAATAGCAAGTAGACTCCTCTCTTGATCAACGTTTAAGTTCGCAGAAATAATAACAGACAAGGTCTCGTCTTTACCCAGATAAGCATATTTCAAATGTTGTGGCAAAATTTTTAGTTCCAGCTTCGGTGCATCGAGTAATGAAGGCTTAGGAGGCCTGAATTCCTCGAAATCAAGAGGTTAAAAGCTTGAATTGCTTCTAGCTATCAGCAGACTAGACTGATGCTCCTCCAATGAAGGTTCACTAGCTTCTTCCTCTTCTTCATTCATGAGCTCTTCATACTCATCCAGTTGCAAGAAATTGATGTGGCAAAATTGATCAGCTTCTGTAGATTGCTCATATTCTGCTTCCAAAATGCTCCGACATTCTTTAGAATCATCCATGTACTTGAGAGAATTGTTGATGTTCACGGTCAATCTTTGATTTTCTACTCGCATTATAAGCTCACCCTTCTCACAATCAATGAGAATGCGACCGGTTGCTAGGAAAGGCCTCCCTAAAATGATGGGTGTATTAGCATCAGCCTCGCAATCAAGTATGAGGAAGTCGGCTGGAAAAACGAACTTGTCCACCCTCACTATGACATCTTCGATCTTCCCCTCGGGTCTCACATGGGAACGATCGGCTAGCTGCAATATGACGGATGTGGGCCTCGCATTTCCCATGCCAAGCTTCACGAAAATTGACTTGGGCATCAGATTTACACTCGATCCAAGATCACAGAGTGCTTTCCCAAAAAAATTTTCTCCAATGGCACAAGGAATAATGAAGTTGTCTGGATCCTTCTTCTTTGATGGTAGATTACTAAAAGCAGAGCAATATTCTTTTGCCGTGACAATTGTCTCGAACTTCTCCACTTTACGCTTCCTCGTGACTATCTCCTTCAAAAATTTAGCATAGGTGGGCATCTGGTCAATTGCCTCCAATAGTAGGACATTTATATATAGTTGATCCAACTTGTCCACAAACTTCTTAAATTGAACTTCATCATTGTGCTTCTTCAGCCTCTGGGGAAAGGGTGGTGGGGGTCTAACTTCTTCCACAGGTGGTGTAGGAACTGGTTTTGTCGTGGCATTTTTGCTCGCTCCATCGGCAGGTTCCTTTGTCAAACCTTCCTCCTGGTCCTTTTCCTCGAGAATTTGCTCAGGCATTTCTTCTTGCACAGGTTCTGGTAGGGAATCTTCAAACTGTTTCCCCCCAAACTTATCTTGTTGATTAAGTTGAGTACCACTTCTGAGTGTGATCGCGCTACAATGCTCTTTACCATGCGGCTTAGTGACTTCAGTATCACTCGGCAAACGTCCAGGCTGACGTTCTTGCAATGTCGTGGCAATTTGGCCAACCTGACTCTCCTGATTTCGCAACAAAGCACTGTGGCTTTGCAGTAGAGTACCTTGGTTCTTGATGACAGTTGTATGCTCTTGAATAATCATCTTGGTACTTAGAATAAAATGTTGCATAGTTGCCTCCAAAGAATTGGTATTAGATGATGATGCAGCCCCCTTGCTCTGATTATGCCAGGGTATATTCGGTTGAAAATTTTGGGGCTCATGCTGATTTTGGTTTCGCGCTGGGGGATTAGGATTGTTGGGTCCTTGGTTTCCCCATGAAAAATTCAGATGCTGTCTCCATCCTGGATTGTAGGTGTTCGAGTAGGGATTGTTGTTGCTTCGGTTGAAATTGCTCACATAGTTGGCTGTTTCATGGCTTCCTGGGCACTCACTCTCGTGATGATTGCCATGACATAATAGACATGCTGAAATGGTCGTCTTTACTTCCTTTACTTCATTGGAATGTTGAATGCTCTTCAACATGTTGGTGGTAGCTGAGAGTTGGGAGGATAATGAGTCTTTCACATCAAGATCAAATGTCCCTTGTGCCTTCATCCCGGTTCCAAGTCTCGTAGAAGGAAATTGATAGTCATTGTTGGCAATTCTATCAAGAATGTCAAATGCCTCCTCGGGTGATTTGTCTAACAAAGTTCCATTTGCCGAGGCATCTAGCATCATCCTAGTTGGTGCATTGACTCCGTTGTAAAACATCAAAACTTGATTCCAATCTTGAAATCCATGATTTGTACACTTGCGCAACAGTCCCTTATATCGATCCCAACATTCGCACATCGACTCGTCGTCACCTTGGCAAAAAGAAGCAATGTCATTTCTAGGTTGAGTATTGATATTCGTAGGATTATACAGTAGCAAAAAGCTTTTGCATAGATTAGCCCATGACTCCATCGATACGGATGGTACTCCACTCAACCATCCCCTTGCTCGACCACATAGAAAATAAGGATATAACTTGAGCTTCAACACATCCTCATGAACTCCTTGTTGACGAAATGAGTCACAAACTTCTAAAAATGCCCTGATATGTTGCCTTGCATCTTCATGCGCCATTCCTCCAAATTGCCCAATTGAGTTAAGCATGTTGAACATAACTGCTTAAGTTCGAAATGTGTAGCTGTAATTTCTGGTGCCACGATGCCAGGATTAAGATCATCCAAGATGGGATTTAAATGATCCCTAATAGCTCTCGGTCGAGGTGCAGCAAAATGCTGATTTGCCCCGGCATTTTGAACTACTGGGTCTTGAACTGGTGGTGGGTCCATGTCTCTACGCTGAGTACGCCTTCTTTGACGAAACAAACGCTCAATTTCAGGCACTATAGGATAGAGAGGTCCGTCAGTAGACCGTCTGGACATGCACTGAAAAGAAAAACAAATAAAACAAGTAAAATAGAACTAACAAAAATAAACTAAGCAAAACAAAATGTCAATACAAAATGACAAACTTTACTCTAGATGATAGATAGATTCCCGGCAACGGCGCCAAAAACTTGGTGTGTTCTGTGTAGTGCTATAAATGATGTATGTGAACACACATATATGTGCAAGTATACACAGTCATACAAGTAATAATAGGGTGAATGAGTATTGTTCCCATGAGGATCTATGTAAAGCATGCAGTCAAATTTGCCAAGACAAAAAGGGTTGTCACAAACTAAAAAGGAAAACAAAGGTAAATATATAAACAAGAGAAAATGGTTATGTACGGTGCAGGTGTAAAATGGAAATGCTATGGCAATTCTAGAATGCAAGCAACTAAAATATGCCAAGGCAAAATGGTATGGATGATGATGGCAAGGTGAATGTATGGAGGTCGAGTGTGAGTGAATAGCAGAGAGATGGCTGAGTAACAAGCAAAACAATGAAAGTAAGTTGTAAATGCGGAGGCAAAAACAGAATGCAGGAACACGTTAAACAATATATTGTACTTCTCCTCTATTGATGAACTCTCTCGGGAATGCCTGATGGTGGCTTTTATGGTTTCCTACCCCTTACCCCTACCTAACATATATCCACTACGGTGTATACCTACTCGACAGAGGTTTCTAAAGTGTTGCCGCTCTCTCGAGTCATAGGAACCTGATATTCTAAAATGCCATGGTATTTTCGCCTGTCACGCGAATGACACCTTAGTCTATCGGTAAAGCACACTCCTTTTAGTCGTTGAAGCCTTCACCTACGCCTCTCTCGAGTGCTCTAGGATCCAACTAGGCCCTATTTTCAGTCTAGAACCCATTGCTCATGTAGATCCTCCCTTAGCTCCTCTCGGATGATCTAAGGATCTATAGTTACGCCTCTCTCGAGTGCTCTAACATGTACCTAAACACGGGACACTCTCGTGCCTCTTACAATGCTTAATTAATTACCAACAATAAGCGAAGCAAATATAAAAACACTTAGTAGGCAATATATTAAAGAGAAATAAAACATAGTCATCCATAAAAACAACCACCGAAACAAAGCTACATGGTGGGGCTAAATGTTAAGATAAATCATCCACATAAATCTTAAATATCTAACAATCATCCTCATGAAAAGATAAACAAAATAAAGTAAGGAAGGAGGACTAGAAGACACCCTCGGTGTGCACTGCCGCCGGCTCTTCAACCACCATGGGACGCCTTGGTGTGCTAGCCCCTCTCGGGTGCCTAGCACACCACTCCCTTCGAGCTCTATCAATGGAGGTCCCCTTGGCTGGAGTTTGGTCTATAAATGGAGGTCCCCTAGCACACCACTTCCGCCGCCGCAAAGACCGCCTCAAAGGTCTCTCTTTTCTGGTTGTTCCTCTAAAAAAAAGCCTCCCTTTTTGTGTAGGTCACCATGTCTTTTAAAGAGGGTGAAAAACCCTAAAAGATGTGTAAAAGTCCATTTCTTCCCTCATTTTGTCCTGGCATTTCTGCAGGACTGGCAAAGGTGACAGTGGTCCCCTACCTAGGTGGCTCGCATACAGGCAATATGGCAGTGGTCCCCTACTGAGGTGGTTGTAGCCAGCTGTAGTGGTCCCGAGCGGTTGTGGTAGCACCAGCTGGCACTCTTATCAAAATATCTCTTTGTCGTTTAGCTCAGCCCAGGAGTTCTCTAGCTTTGCCATGGCATTTTCCTTTTGCTATCCTTCTGCAAATGCCATGAAAAATTGCCTCAACTTCCGTTTCTGCTTCCCTGTACAACACCACTAAAAGGAACTACCTTTCTCGTGAAATAGCACCTATTACCATATGAAAATGCCAAGGCATAACCAAAAGACTATATGCAATGTTATGACCCTAAATGCAACTACGTGATCCTATATGAGCCTAAGGGCGCACAATAACTTAAGTAAAAAGGCCTAAAATATAGCCTTTTTGCGGAGTTATCATTGACTGACATGCATTCCATCTCAGATTTCATGGCCTCAAGCCATTTCTCAGAGTCTGGGCTCAATACTGCCTCTTGATAAGTTCTTGGCTCATCTAGATGCATAATAAGAACATCTCCATGCGTGGTAATGAGAAATCCATATCTCTGAGGTGCATGGCGTTCTCTTGTGGACCTGCGTAGTGATTGTGTTTCTAAATCTGTTGACTGTTCCTCAATAATTTGTGGAACATGTTCAATTTCAGGCTCAGTGAATTGTTGTTCTTGAACTTCTCCAAGTTCAATGTTGTCGCGTGTCAAAAGTGCGCGTTCAGTGCAAGTTGACACATCGCAAGTAATAAGTGATAAGTATATTATCGAGTTATCGTCTCCTCAAGGACCGGTATACTTAATATGTTTTCTTCACCTCCTTGTTCTGTAAAAAGATAAAAACACAAGTAAGTTAAATTGATTAATCTAAACTAAAATAACTAAAATAAAAGTAAAAGATTGAAATAGTAGAGAGAGATGGGCTAGGATCCAGTTGCGTCGTATTGTGGAACTGATTGACTTGTCTCCATCCAATGCAATCGTATATCACTGCCTCGGCAGCACTGCAGTTTTACTGCTTGGGCAGCGATAACACTGTCTGCCGCGTCAATCCCTTGCTCGTGGGCAGACTTTACCAAAGTTCGGCAAAGTGTCCTTGGATGACTCCGCTTATCCCTAAGTCAGAGTGCTGTTGATGACTAGTCCTTGATGATACCTCCCGGCGTGAACAAATTATACTCACCAACCAATCTGACACTTCTTTTACCTGCTGAAACTCTTAACCTATCCCTAGGCCGAGTTAGTGTTTCGCGATTGAAACACCGTACTTACCCCTTTCGTGAATCTAACTCTCCCGAGATCAGATAAATGGATGATCACAATATCCTCTCCCGAGCTCAATCGTGAAACAAGGAATAACAAAGGATAAGCAAACCTTGATAATCTTTATTGCATTGAATGAAAGACAAAGTACAATCTCCTCTCACAAATACTCTACAACCTTCACCTAATCCCTAAGAAGGTTTAGAACATGGTGGAGAGGAAAGAAACAAGAGTAGAAGTCGGCTCTCTCCTTAGGTATTTCGTTCTTTCCATACATTGGGTGGCTAGGTCCTTATATAGGCTAGACCTAGGGTAAACCTTTCCTAAGTAGAATACAACTTGGAGTAGGGAACAAGTCAAGTACATAATAATAATATATTTCCAAGTTTATATTCGGCTAAGGGGCTTTCCCGCATGGTCTTCCTTTGGGCTTTTCCTTGTGCTAGCCAGCTCCGATTCATGGGCTTCAAGTCCAGACACATTCCTTGGATTTTTGTCTTTCCATCGCCTATACTTTTGCTTCCTGTCTTTCTGCTGCTACCTCGGCATCATGTCCTGCCTTGGCCTTATCTCTGCCGCGGCATTGGTTCTCCTGCATAGATATGAAAATGCAATAAAACGTGTCTTTTTCTGTAAATATTATCTATATGAGTATAACTTCTAAATATATCACATTGAGTGCATGCATTGGTCCTAGTGGGTGTATATTTGGTACTTAATGCCCATAAAAGGAGTAAAAAGTGATAGTGTGTTGAGCACTTATCAAACCCCCAAACTCGAACTATTGCTTGTCCTCAAGCAATGCAAACCATCAATTTGCCGAACTTTACTCTCTCTTGGTCTTACATGTCCATCTATTCTCCCCACCATAGCTAGGCCTATTCTTTAGCCTTAACCATTCGGTTACTCAAGGATTTACCTAGAAACAAACTATAGGAGTTGTGAGTGTGTGTTTTTTTGTGGACAAGTTGATTAATGGCTTTCTTAGATAAACTCTAAGTTCAAGACATATAGACATTGGCTAAGTGTTCTCTTCTTTTTCAAACCCCAAATCTTGAGCCGGTTTCGGGCACCTCAAAGACTTGTGTTTTTCTTTTCACTAAAATCCTTCTTTCTTTTTAGTATCCTTAAAGCATACTAGAGCCAATTTCGGGCACCTCTAGTATGAAGAAGAGACTTTCTAGAGCCGGTGGTAGGCACCTCTAGTTACTTTCCAAAAATCTAAGTCTTTATCACCTAAGTTCATTAAAAGAATTCCTATAATCCAACAAGTCCCAAAAGTGTTTAAGGTTTAAAGTTCTACCTATAGTAAGCTTCTAAGTTTTCATCCTTAAGCATCCTAAGGTTAAGCCCTCTTAACAGAACCTAAACATGTTAAGGAGAAAGATTTCTATAGCCTTAAAGAATAAACTAAGGCAATACTGATGATGAGTAGTGCAAGAGTGTAGGCAGTTAATTCAAGTAAGGCGGGGAGCATAAAAATTTATTAAAAAAATCACTGGAATACTCCCTTTTTGGCAAGGCCGCGGCAGTAGATTGCTGCCTTGGCAGAGAATCTGCACCCCCAAACTCAAACCAAGCATTGTCCTCAATGCCTTTATATTTTGAAGGAATAAACGGCAAAACAAAATATGAATTATGCGCAGCAAGTAAAAACAGTAAAAGCAATTAATATTGATTTAATGGACAAAGAAAATTTAAAGCGACTTCGAGGAGCTGTTTGTAACAATTTTCCTCCGTGGCCTTGATGCCAAATGCTTTGTCCTTGGGGAGGGTGATGGTTGCGCCTTTGCTTGCCTCGGCGACTGGACTCGAGTGGGTGGGGTCCTTTGCATCGGGGCTTCTACTTTGTCTTTGTCCTAATAAAAACAAAATAAAACAAAATGTCCTAAAATAACGTTGTGGCAAAGAATCTTCTAAGGTGTATAGGAGGGCGTGCTAGGGAATCTTCTAAGGTGATGGTCTCCATAGTTTTTATGTCCTGTGGCCCAGAATAGTGCTTCAAGCGTTGGCCATTGACTTTGAATTCATGGCCATCTTTTAGTGATTTGATCGTTACGGCTCCATGGGGAAAAACTCGAACGACCTCAAATGGGCCTGACCATCTTGATTTAAGTTTTCCTGGAAACAGTCTAAGCCTGGAGTTAAAAAGGAGGACGTGCTGCCCCGGCAAGAACTGCCTTGGCAGTAACTTTCGGTCATGCCATTTTTTTGTTTTCTCTTTGTAGATCTTGGCATTCTCATAGGCTACTGTCCGGAATTCTTCTATCTCATTGAGATCTAGTAGTCTTTTCTGTCCGGCTTTTTCCCAATCCATATTTAAGTTCTTTACTGCCCAATATGCTTTATGTTCGATTCTACAGGCAAATGACAAGCTTTCCCGAACACAAGATTATATTGTGATGTTCCTAATGGGGTTTTGAATGCTATCCTGTAGGCCCATAAAGCATCATCAAGACGATAAGACCAGTCCTTTCTAGATGGGTTTACCACCTTTTCAAGGATCTGTTTTAGTTCCTTGTTGGATATTTCAGCTTGCCCATTTGTCTGTGGATGATATGCCGTAGCGAGCTTGTGGGTGATGCCGAGTTTCTTTAGTGCCGTGGTAATAAGTCTGTTATCAAAGTGTTTTCCTTCGTCACTTATGATTGCTCTAGGGATTCCAAACCTCGTAAAAATATTTTTCTTGAGAAATCTGTGAACTGTCTTGGAATCATTGTGAGGTGTGGCGATTGCTTCGACCCACTTTGATACGTAATCCACGGCCACTAAGATATAAAGGTTTCCTTGAGAAGATGGAAAGGGCCCCATGAAATCTATGCCCCAAACATCGAACAGCTCTACTTCCGGTATGGGTTGTAAGGGCATCTCATGTCGTCTTGAAATGTTGCCCGTGCGTTGGCAGCGGTCACAGTTCTTGTAATAGTCATGGGCATCTTTGTAGAGTGTGGGCCAGCATAGGCCAGATTGCAATACCTTTGTTGCTGTCCTATTTCCTCCAAAGTGTCCACCGCAAGGTGAGTCATGGCAGTGCTGGAGTACTGCTTTTTGTTCTTCTTTTGGCACACATCTTCTTATAACCTGATCTGCACAATGCTTAAACAGAGTAGGGTCGTCCCAGAAATAATGTTTTGCATTATGCTGAAACCTCTTCTTTTCGTTATGGTTGAGGTTATAGGGGATAATACCACTAACTAGATAATTAACAAGATCAGCATACCAGGGGGTGGATGTTACTGTAGCAATGTCTTCTGCCAAAGTTGCAGAGATGTATTCAGACAATGCCGCGGCAGCGCGGTTGTAAACTGTTGCGGCCTCTGTCTCGGGAGTATCCTTTGTAGTTGTAACAATTTGCAGTATTTGTTCATCTGGAAATTCATCTTGTATATCTTCAAGTAAGTGGGTATTGTCCTTGTTCTCTAATCTAGAAAGATGGTCGGCCACTTGGTTTTCCGTACCCTTGCGATCTCTGATTTCAACGTCAAATTCTTGTAAAAGAAGGATCCATCTAATCAATCTAGGCTTGGCATCCTTCTTTGAGAAGAGGTGTTTAATTGTCGAGTGATCAGTGTGGACAGTGACCTTTGTTCCAATGAGATATGATCGAAACTTATCAAAGGCAAATACCACGGCTAGTAATTCTTTCTCTGTTGTGGTGTAGTTGATTTGTGCATCATTGAGCGTTTTACTAGCATAATATATCACGTGGAACAGATTATTCTTCCTCTGCCCGAGTGCTGCCCCGACAACATGATCACTAGCATCACACATCAATTCAAATGGCAACGACCAATCCGGTAGAATTACTATTGGTGCAGTGATTAGCTTCTCCTTGAGAGTTTCGAATGCTTCAGTGCATTCCTTATTAAATTCGAATTTCCTATCTTGTTCGAGCAAGTTGCAAAGAGGTTTAGAAATTCTGGAGAAATTAGAAATAAATCGTCTATAGAAACCTGCATGGCCCAAGAAGCTTCGAACCCCTTTCACAGAAATTGGTGGAGGTAAATTCTTTATCACCTCTATCTTGGCTTTATCCACTTCTATTCCTTGTGATGATATTTTGTGTCCTAACACAATACCTTCGTTTACCATAAAATGGCATTTTTCCCAGTTTAGGACTAGGTTGGATTCTTCACATCTTTGCAGCACTTTCCCGAGATTGCCGAGGCAGTGATCAAAACTGTCTCCAAAAACTGAGAAATCATCCATGAATATTTCCAAGAAGTCCTCTATCATGTCAGAGAAAATTGCCATCATGCATCTCTGGAATGTTGTCGGGGCATTGCAGAGGCCGAACGACATCCTTCTAAATGCGTAAGTGTCGTATGGGCAAGTAAAAGTGGTTTTTGCTTGATCCTCTGGATTAATGGCAATTTGATTATATCCTGAATAACCATCAAGAAAACAGTAATAAGGTTTACCGGCAAGTCTATCAAGCATTTCATCAAAGAAGGGTAAAGGGAAGTGATCCTTCTTTGTTGCTTTATTCAACTTGCGATAGTCCATACAAACCCTCCAACCTGTCACAGTCCTGGTTGGTATTAGTTCGTTGTTCTCGTTGGTTATGACAGTCATACCACCTTTCTTAGGTACACATTGTACGGGCTTACCCATGCACTGTCAGAGATAGGATAAATAATTTCTGCATCAAGCCACTTGATTATTTCCTTACGTACTACCTCCTTCATAGCGTGGTTGAGTCTCCTTTGAGCTTCAATAGTAGGCTTATGGTCTTCTTCTAGGAGAATTTTATGCATACATACTGCTGGACTTATTCCTTTCAAATCGTCAATTGACCATCCAATTGCCTTTTTGTGCTGCTGCAGCTTGCTATCAAGGTCTGTTCCTATTCTGGCAACAACTTAGAAGAAATAATTACCGGCATCGTGTGGTTATCTCCCAAATAAGCATATTTTAGTTTTTCTGGTAAGGGTTTTAGATCTGTGACAGATGGTTCTTTATTTACAGATTGTTCATTCTTCCCCTTATACTCTAATGGTACAAAGTACTTACCTGGAAGATGTGCTGTCCAGTTAGCTTCCTCTTTATCGGTTGTCTCAGTGCTGTCCAAAGAACTACTGTAACAGTCATCCATATCACTGCCGAGGCACCCCTGGGGTATGTCATGGAGGTCACTGCCGAGGCAGTTGTTGCTAAGATAAGGTATTGTGTAATTTTCATCTGGGTTATTCAGCATTTGACATTCTTCCTCTAGTTCATCGTGTCTCTTCATCAATTGACACACATTTAATTTTATTTCTTGATCATTGATTCTCATTGTTAATTCTCCTTTTTCCACGTCAATTAATGTGCGTCCAGTTGCTAAAAAGGGTCTCCCAAGGATGATCGGTGCATTGTCATCTGCTTCACAATCAAGGACAAGGAAGTCGGCAAGAAAAATGAATTTGTCGACTCTTACCAGTATATCCTCGATTTTGCCTTCAGGTTGCACATAGGATCTATCCGCGAGTTGGAGCATCACTGTTGTAGGCTTCGGCCTTCCAATTCCAAGCTTTTGGAAGACTGATTTAGGCATAAGGTTTATGCTTGCTCCAACGTCGCATAGGGCCTTTCCTTCATAACTATTTCCAATCGCACAAGGTATAGTGAAGCAACCAGGATCTTTTAACTTTGGTGGCATGCGGTTATACAGCATTGCCATGCATCCCTCGGTAGCAGCCACTATCTCAAACTCACCTATTCGTTTTCTCTTTGACACCATGTCCTTTAGGAACTTGGCGTAGTTGGGCATTTGTTCAATAGCTTCAACGAACGGTATGTTGATGTGGACTTGCTTCAAGATGTCGAGGAACTTCTTGAATTGCTGATCTTGTTTTTGTTTTTTCAACCTTTGCGGGAAAGGTGGTGGTAGTCTCATTTCCTCCAGGGTTTCTTTAGTTTGAAGTTTTATACCTGGCACCACTGGAATTGTTGCTGCCTCGGCAGGCTGCTCAGAAGCTGTAGAGTTTGCTGCCGGGGCAGTGTTGTCAACTTCAGTTTGCTCAGCCTCTTCTCTTACTTGATTTGCTGATTGAGTTTGGCTCTCTGGGATCTTCTCCTTCAGTTGTAGACCACTCCTAGTAGTGATTGCCTTACACTGTTCATGGTTTATTACCTTAGCAACTTCAGTATTGCTAGGTAGGCCTCCTTATGGTCTAGTGTTTATGCATTGAGCAAACTGCCCAACCTGAGTTTCTAGCGTTTTTATGGCAACTTCTTGATTTTGCAACCTCATCTCAGTCCTATTCATGAAGGCATCTGTCCTTTTGATGAAATTACTATTTTCCGCCATGTAGGACTCAGTTTTCATCATAAAGGCCTTTAGCGTGTTTTCCAATGAACTTACCGATTGCTGCTGCATTTGCTGCTGCGGCATCGGCTGTTGGACTTGCTGCTGCGGCATCGGCTGCTGAAATCCCGATGGTTGGGTGATTGGGTTTAAGGCATTGTTTGGGTTACTCCATGATAAGTTTGGATGCCTCTTCCATGAGGGTTTGTATGTGTTGGACATCACATTGTTGCGGTTTTAGTTCCCAACATACATACCAGTTTCTTGATTCATGCAGTTAGCGGAACTGTGGTTTCCTCCACATAAGTCACAATATGAATCAATTACCTTGACCTCACGGGTATTGTGTTGTAACTGTAGGTTTTGCACCATCATGGTAAGAGAGGCCAATTGTGCTACCACTAAACTTGATGAATCTAATTCATTTACTGTGGCTTGGCGTCTTACTCCTCCTCGCCTAGATGTAGGAAACTGAAAGTCATTCTTTGCGAGTTTGTTTAGTATTTCAATAGCTTCCTCAGGTGCTTTGTCCAGGAGTGTTCCGTTTGCCGAGGCATCTAACATCATCCTTGTTAGGGCATTCGTGGCATTGTAAAACATTGTCACTTGTGTCCATAAGGGAAATCCATGCAGCGAACACTTGTGCAATAGCTCTCTGTAGCGTTCCCATGCCTCGTACATTGGTTCGTCTTCAGCCTGTCGAAAAGAAGTAATTTCATTACGAATTCTATGATATAGATTAGTAGGATTAAAGCGAGTAATGAAATCACGACAAAGTTCACTCCAGGAACCAATAGATCCTGCTGGAATGCTATTTAACCAAGCTTTCGCCCTATCCCTCAGTGAATAGGGGAATAGCTTTAATCGCAAGACATCTTCATGGACTCCTTGGATTTTAAAAGAGTTGCAGATTTCCATGAAGGATTTGAGGTGCTGCCTTGCGTCTTCAGTTGCAGACCCACCAAATTGTCCAATTGTATTTAACATATTGAACATAACGGGTTTGAGTTCAAAATGGGCTGCTTCAATTTCCGGTGTGACGACTCCAGGGTTTAATCCGTTTAAGTCTTCTTCCAGTAAGTCCCTAACAGTGAGCTGCCGCGGCCGAGGTGGCGGCAGAAGTCCTGCACTGCCGGCAGGTAAATTTTGTCCTGCCGGGTGATCTGCCATGGCTCCTTGGATCTGTCTCCTCAACCATTGCCTTGTTCTTTCGATTTCTGGATCTAATTCGTACAAGGGGTTGGTTGTATTGGCCCTGGTCATACACCAAGAAAAACAAAAGTAAAATAAACAAGAAAATAAAGAAAATAAAATTTAGTTGCCAGTCCCCGGCAACGACGCTAAAAACATGTCGCGTGTCAAAAGTGCACGTTCAGTGCAAGTGGACACATCGCAAGTAATAAGTGATAAGTATATTATCGAGTTATCGTCTCCTCAAGGACCGGTATACTTAATATGTTTTCTTCACCTCCTTGTTCTGTAAAAAGATAAAAACACAAGTAAGTTGAATTGATTTATCTAAACTAAAATAACTAAAATAAAAGTAAAAGATTGAAATAATAGAGAGAGATGGGCTAGGATCCAGTTGCGTCGTATTGTGGAATTGATTGACTTGTCTCCGTCCAATGCAATCGTATATCACTGCCTCGGCAACACTGCAGTTTTACTGCCTTGGCAGTGATAACACTGTCTGCCGCGGCAATCCCTTGCTCGTGGGCAGACTTTACCAAAGTTCGGCAAAGTGTCCTTGGATGACTCCGCTTATCCCTAAGTTAGAGTGTTGTTGATGACTAGTCCTTGATGATACCTCCCGGCATGAATCAATTATACCCACCAACCAATCTCACACTTCTTTTAGCTGCTGAAACTCTTAACCTATCCCTAGGACGAGTTAGTGTTTCGCGATTGAAACACCGTACTTACCCCTTTCGTGAATCTAACTCTCCCGAGATCAGATAAATGGATGATCAC
This sequence comes from Abelmoschus esculentus, assembly GCA_035048815.1. Lineage (NCBI taxonomy): Eukaryota > Viridiplantae > Streptophyta > Magnoliopsida > Malvales > Malvaceae > Abelmoschus > Abelmoschus esculentus. Next base: position 7,444,226 of record JAUCBN010000046.1, on the reverse strand, counting down.
AATATCCTCTCCCGAGCTCAATTGTGAAACAAGGAATAACAAAGGATAAGCAAACCTTGATAATCTTTATTGAATTGAATGAAAGACAAAGTACAATCTCCTCTCACAAATACTCTACAACCTTCACCTAATCCCTAAGAAGGTTTAGAACATGGTGGAGAGGAAAGAAACAAGAGTAGAAGTCGGCTCTCTCCCAAGGTATTTCGTTCTTTCCATACATTGGGTGGCTAGGTCCTTATATAGGCTAGACCTAGGGTAAACCTTTCCTAAGTAGAATACAACTTGGAGTAGGGAACAAGTCAAGTACATAATAATAATAATATATTTCCAAGTTTATATTCGGCTAAGCGGCTTTCCCGCATGGTCTTCCTTTGGGCTTTTCCTTGTGCTAGCCAGCTCCGATTCATGGGCTTCAAGTCCAGACACGTTCCTTGGATTTTTGTCTTTCCATCGCCTATACTTTTGCTTCCTGTCTTTTTGCTGCTGCCTTGGCATCAGGTCCTGCCTCGGCCTTATCTCTGTCGCGACATTGGTTCTCCTGCACAGATATGAAAATGCAGTAAAACGTGCCTGTTTTTGTAAATATTATCTATATGAGTATAACTTCTAAATATATCATATTGAGTGCATGCATTGGTCCGAGTGGGTTTATATTTGGTACTTAATGCCCATAAAAGGAGTAAAAAGTGATAGTGTGTTGAGCACTTATCAAATGTCTCTACCCTTTCCTTTCTTATTAAGAAATTCTCTTTCGAAAAAAACTCTTGTTCGAGCAACAAACACTTTGTTCTCTTTAGGGTTAAAGAAATAATATCCCTTAGTTTCTTTGGGATATCCAACAAAATTACACTTATGAGATTTGGGTTCGAGCTTTGTAGACATCTGATGTTTGACATATGCTTCGCAACCCCAAACCTTCATAAAAGACATACTAGGACGTTTTCCTGTCCATATCTCATATGGTGTCTTTTGAACAGATTTAGACGAAACACGATTTAAAGTGAAAGCAGCTGTTTCTAGTGCATGTCCCCAGAAAGAAGTCGGAAGATCACTATGACTCATCATTGATCGAACCATGTCTAACCAAGTTCGATTTCTCCTCTCAGAAACTCCATTCCACTGGTGTACCTGGTGGAGTAAGCTGTGAGACAATCCCACATTCTTTAAGGAGTTCATCAAATTCTATGCTTAAGTATTCTCCACCTCGATCTGATCGAAGTGCTTTAATACTCTTGCCTAATTTATTTTTTACTTCATTCTTGAATAATTTAAACTTTTCTATAGCTTCAGATTTATGGCGCATAAGGTAAATGTAACCATATCGAATGAAGTCATCAGTAAGTGATGAAGTACTGAAATCCACCTCTAGCTTGTGTGTTCATTGGTCCACATGCATCACTATGTATTAATCCCAATAAATCAATTGCTCGCTCACTTTTACCATGAAAAGGAGCCTTAGTCATTTTTCCTAATAAGCAAGATTCACATACATCCAGTTGTTCGAAAACAAATGAATCTAAGAACAACAATTGTGCCGAACCATAAAAAACATTATCGAGATAAAAAGAACAACAATTATTCTTAATAATAATCTCAAAGCCAATCTTGTCCAAACAAGAAATAGAAATAATGTTTTAGTCAAACTAGGCACAAAATAACAATCTTATAAATGTAAATCAAGTCCACTAGGTAATGATAAAACATATGTTCCTATAGCTAATACAGCAACTCTTGCTCCATTTCCCACTCGTAGGTCTACGTCTCTCTTAGCTATATTTCTTCTCTTTTGCAGTCCCTGAAGTAGACGCACCATCTGCTTTTGCCTTCTTGATCTCTTCAAGGTAAATGGGGCAATTTCTTTTCCAGTGTCCGGTCTTATTGCAGTGAAAACATTTTCCTTCCTTGCTAACTCCCCTTTGGGTTTTAGTGTATCATGTCCTTTGGGTATAGGCTTACCTTTACCCTTATACTTTGCCACTGCCTTTCCCTTTCGTTTGTCCTTGCGGACCATCAGAATGGGCTTAGGTCCACCTTTAGACATATTTTTCTCAGCAGTTCGTAACAAGCCAAGTAACTGTGGAAAAGATTTGTTAATTTCATTCATGTTGAAATTAAGGACAAATTGGTTGAAGCTATTCGACAACGATTGCAGAATAACATCAGTAGACAATTCATCCTTGAAGCTATCCTACCATTTTGCACTGAAATAGAGCTTTAGAGGTCTCATAACTCTCTTGATGTGCTTGCTCCTCATATATTTCTTTGACGTTTTGAATCATCTCATATGCAACCATGTCCTCATGTTGCTTCTGAAGATCAGGAGTCATGGTAGCAAGCATAAGATATCCGACATATAACATGTCATCCATATGTTTCTTAAACTTGTCTTTGTTAGCTCTAGAAGCATTAGTTGCCGGTTCATTAGGAACAGGTTCTTGAATGACATATTCCTTTCTTTCCTGTTTGAGAACAATTCTCAAATTGCGGAACCAATCAAGGAAGTTTATGTCATTGAGTTTCTCCTTCTCAAGGAGTGATCGCAGTGATATAATGTTGTTTGCCATTTAGATCTACAACAATGGAAATACATAATATAAATTTATCAATTTGAAATATTATAAAAAGGTCATTGTTTATAAAATACTCCCATTATTTTGTTTAAAATTAAAAAACCCTCTCGTTTTTTATTTTGGAAAAATTCGACGAAAATTTTTCTAGTGAGCGAGATCCATAATTCACCACTTTCCTAAATAAGCTTTGGCTTATCTTTTAGGATAGAGGTTATTTTAGGTAAGTAACCCTTTACTAATTACATCTCATGTAACTCCTCCATTTGGTGAACAACTCTTGTTTAGTCATCTCATGACTTAACCAAATACTTAGCCTTTAGGTTTCTAATCCTATTAGAACAACCTAAGTTATTACCAATATTTCGACCGACGAATATCACTTGCTTATTCTTCGCGTTTAACCAAGATGGACTTATGTGTCAATGCTTTGGCAAAACCCACATAAGATCGATCAAGGCCTTAACAAGGGCAAATATTGGACGATTAAATTTAACTTAGATTAATTTGAGGGAAAACTTTAACTATCTCATCGTTATTTCTTTTAATTTGGCCCTTATTGATCTCATCAATATATACGAGTAGAAGATATATATCATACATTGCATCACATAGATGATAAATATAAAACAATAAGATTGCAATGGTTATAACACAAAATAAAGAATTAAGATGGCCCATCCAAAGCCAATGGGAGAACCTTGAAACCCTAATTCTACACTAAAACTGATTCTCAAGTGTCTTCTCGCCTTTGCTCCAAATGTCTCGATTACTTCTTGGAATAATATTACAATTATAGAAACTCGTTTTACATACGAGGGAGTAAGATGAGAAGTACAACAAAGATAGAGAAAGGCACGACATGCAGGCCGTATTTAAAATTTACAACTATTGTAAAAGCAAGGACTATAACCATGCTTGTCAAACACCGTACAAAGCAAACATATCATATATATGCTATTACGAATCGTTAATATTACCAATATGGACTACAATCTATGTTTCCTACGAAGGGGTCAAGGGGTGAAGCCCCTTGCGGGTTCAAGGGGCATAGCCCCTTGCGGCCACAAGCCGTGCCGGTACGTCTGGCAGGAAATTTTGAAAAATAACGACTATTTTTCTATAGAAAAACATCACGATTTGATAAGATTTATCAACAGAATCGCGTTTTCTAGATTTTTAAATCCCTTAGATTTTTCCATATCGGAATAACAATTATATCTTTTTCCTTGATGCGATCTGTTATCGCACTTCCGCCGACCACCATGTCAACGATTGACATATGATTATCGTAAAACCCTTGTAGCAACATGGCGACTGTAATTAATAGATTAACATATTAATCGTATCCCTAATCGACTACCAATATCAATATTTATATCGCTGATATAGTAAAACAAATCATGCATCTCATACATATCATATCACCCAAGTATTTAACACGATTATGGATCGTACAAGTGGCTTTGATACCACTGTTGGGACCGCCGGCACACCCCATGGCGCAGCGGAACAAAATTACGATAGTCTTTGTCGCGTGTCAAAAGTGCGCAATTAGTGCAAGTGAACACATCACAAGTAATAAAGTGATAAGTATTATTGTGTATCGTCTCCACAGGGATTGGTATACTTAATATGTCTTCTTCGTCTTCTTGTTCTGTAAAAATAAAGACACAAGTAATTTTGGTTTTGATGAAACTAGATAAATTGAAATAAAGGAAACTAAGAATAAGGATGAGATCTGATTAATAGAGAGAGAGAGGTCAGGATCCAATTGCGTTGTATTGCGGAATTGATTGACTTGTCTCTGTCCAATGCAATTGTATATCACTGCCTCGGCAGTACTGTAGATTACTGCCTTGGCAGCGACGATACTGTCCGCCGCGGCAATTCCTTGCTTGTGGGTGGACTTTACCAAAGTTCGGCAAAGTGTTCTTGGATGACTCCGCTTATCCCTAAGTTGAAGTATTGTTGATGACTATTCCTTGATGATACCTCCAGGCGTGAATCTATTATACTCACCAACTAATCTCACACTTCTTTTAGCCACTGAAACTCTTAACCTATCCCTAGGCCGAGTTAGTATTTCGCGATTGAAACATCGTACTTATCCCTTTCGTGAATCTAACTCTCCCGAGTCTAGCTAAATGGATTACTCACAAACTTCTCTCCCAAGCTTGAATGCAAGAACAAAGAATGGCAAAGGATAAGCAAACCTTGATAGTTTTATTGCATTGAAACAAAGAACAAAGTACAATCTCCTCTCACAAATACTTAACAACCTTCACCTAAACCCTAAGAAAGCCTAGAACATAATTTGAGAGAAAGAAAACATTGAGTCTTAGGGTAAACTCTCTATGAATCGGCTCTCCTAATACATTGGATGGCTAGGTCTTATATAGGCTTGGTCTAGGGCAAACCTTTCCTAAGTAGAATACAACTTGGAGTAGGGAACAAGTTATGTACATAAATAAAATATTTTCAAGTTTATTTCAACTAAGAGGCTTTCCCACGTGGCCTTGTCTTGGGCTTTTCCTCGTGTTAACCAGCTTCGATCCATGTGCTTCATGTCCAGAAACGTCCCTTGGATTTTTCTCTTCCAATCGCCTATAGTATTGCTTCCTGGCTTTCTGCTGCTGCCTCGGCATCAGGTCCTGCCTCGGCCATGTTGCTGCCGCGGCACTAGATTCTCCTGCACAGATGTAAAAATGCAGTAAAACTTGCCTTTTCTGTAAATATCATCTTTATAAGCATAACTTCTAAATATATCACATTAAGTATATACTTTGGTCTGAGTGGCTGTAAGTTTAGTGATTAATGCCCATAAAAGGTGTAAAAAGTGATAGTGAGTTGAGCACTTATCAGTTTTTCCAGTGATCCATGTATGTTTAATTCGAAATCGGGAGGAAGAGATGCGATAACTTACATTGGGTTCCTTGATAAGCAGCAAAAACAACAACTGGATTTGCTACAATCACAATCGGTCGACAATTCGAATCTTTAGCCTCCACGAATATCGTCTCGGCCTCTACTCAGTTCACCCAGTTTAGAGAGCAAAATCTCGAAAAATTGTTTTTTGTGATTCTAGGGTTTGGGAATACGGAATTCAATGTTATGGCTGCTAGACCAAAGATCCTTTATATAGGTGTAACCATAGGTATAAGAGTTTGATTCCGAATTTGTTTATAAGAAATAATAACTTTAATTATTTCCTTAAATTTCGAAATCTATATTTAATTCGAATTTAAAAGGGATATAATTACTTTAATTATATCTTTTATTAAAATTCGAGATTAAATATATTCTACTTATACTTATATATATTTTTGCTCCTTTTCAACCATTGGATGTGACCCTGTAGGCTCATTGTAACGTTAGTAGTAATATTAGAACAATTCTAATATTAGAAACAATGAGTGACATCTAGCAATATATCATTGTCATCTAAGTTACAAGAGATCATGATTCGATGTATCATGTTCGTGACCAACTATCTTAATGTATTATATCCTTTTGTTCTTTTATATCTTTAATAGGCACAAGTCTTGGAATAGTCACACTTGTATAGCCTATTTTAATGTTTCTTGATATCTAGAGTGGACTACTTTTAATGAATAATTTGTGATATCTCATATCAACGTATTCAAGCATGGCCATGCATTTCTAGTTTCACTCAATCAAGTGGCCTTTGATATATTTTCCTATTATGTAGGAAGGACAAATCCTATCTTGATCATTCACATCTCACTACATACATTGTGATATGTCCAATGTCAGTTTTTATAGTGTAACTAATTACGAGACACGTTTAACTGCATCAAAACATAAAACAACATATGTTGAGATAGTAATAATCTCAACTCTAAGGATCATACATATAGTTGTCACTATGAGCAATATCGTGACCGTCACATAATAATCCAAGATATATGCTTATAGTGGGTCAATCCAATATATTATTCTCTATTAATATATTCATGTATTAATTCTGACATCTCTATGTCAATGACAACTCATTGTCATCAATGTTGCCTGGGCAGTGGCTCTACACCCCCAAACTCAAACTCAAACCAAGCATTGTCCTCAATGCTTTATATTAGAAGAAAATGGTGGGCAACAACAATATGAAAGAAATAAGCAGCATATCAAGAAACAAACAACAAATAAAATTGAATATATGAAAAATTTAAAGACACTCCGAAGAGCTTCTTGTGACAATTTTTTCTTCGGGGTCGTGCTGCTAATTGCTTCGTTCTTGGTGAGGGCGATGGCTGAGTTTTTGCTTGCCGGGGCGGTTGGACTCTTGTGGGTGGTGTCCGTTGCATTGGAGCATCCACTTCTTCGCCTTCTTCCACTTCGGCAATCTCCTCGGTGATCATGATGTCCATTCCATAAACCGATATGTTTTTTTTCTTCTTAACTAGATGCATAATTTGGTTCCTATGTGTGTCGAGGTCATGCGTAACGAAAATGGAAACATTTGATTCACGATTGATCAATTCAATTCGCATATCAGTACATAAGGATCAAAACACAAATAATTCTTAATTCCAACAATAAACCGGTAATGCGATCTACCATAGTTCAATTAAACGTGCATAGCATACTCATAACAAAGTTCAGATCAAACGGACCATTATTGCATCGTCAATTTAATGTTTCATACAATAGGGACCTAATTGTAAAGCTCACAGTATCATAGGGACTAAAACTAACATTAATTACCAATGCGAATTCAAGTTAACATCATGCATCTTGGTGATATTACAACTCTAATACTATTCATTGCATCTATATTCGATCGTGGAAAGACATCCGACCCTAAATGAAATTTTCCGCGCTTAAAATGTCATTTTTGGGTCAGGGGTATCGATACCCTAAGTCTCAGTATCGATACCCTATCGTGGGACTTAGTCTTATTGTACTTCGAAGGCTCTTGGTATCGATACACCCATAGGTGGTATCGATACCCCCATAGGTGGTATCGATACCCAAACGTCCAGTGGGGTAATTGCATCGAACCATGATTCGAACCACCCCAAAAATTAGCCTTGGGTATCAATACAGGTATCGAAACCCCCTGTGCACTTTGACAAGTTTGAACATTCTAAGTTAATTCCACCCATTCAAACATAACCATTAATCAACCTTAATTATATGCATAATTTCCTAAGCACAAAGAACAATTTAAAGCACACATTTGTCACTTCAAAGATCCCAATCAATCTATAGGCATGCTTCCTAAAATATGATTTAAGATCAAAAATATTCATGCATGTACATGCTTCAACAATCCAAGCAACACCATAGTCCATCGATTAACAACCAAAACATTATAGGTCTTATTACAATATTAACCAAAGCAAAAATCACACACTTCACAAAGGGTTTGTTTTACACATTGCCAAGCCCCAAATTATTTGCCAAAACATACCAAAAATTGAGATAACCTTCCCCTTGGTCCCCTTGCTCTGAACGTAGCCTCGAAAACCAATATTTTTCTGCAAGTATGGAAAGAGAGACCTTAAGCACAACATGCTTAGTGAGGAAGCTCTAAACAAGTTCAAAATCATTTATAAAGTCATACTTGCATTCTTCATGCTTATTTGAAATATGTAAAACCAAATCATGTTTTTCAATAATGTTAAAATATTTCATGTATCATGCACAAATAAATCATTTCATTTCATATATGCATATTGGCTTTCTAGTGATCACTTAGTGAGAACTTTTAGTTCAACGAATACACGGATTCCTTTTTCCATAATTGGAGACAATTCGTCTCAACATGCATCGGTCGGACACATAGTCACCCTTGTATACATGTTACCCCCACTACGCACGGTCGGTAACAAAGTCACCCTTGTTTACGCATGGGTCAACTATATGCACGTTCGGACACAAAGTCACCCTTGTTTACATATAGGCAAGCTCTACACGAACGGTCGGACACAAAGTCACCCTTGTTTACGTGTAGGCAAACTCTACACGCACGGTCGGACACAAAGTCACCCTTGTTTACGTGTAGGCATCATCATTATTCTCATTATTTTTATAGTGCACTCAATCCTAATGACATGTCATTTGTATTCGAATCTAAATTTAGTGTCACTAAGCCAATATCAATTCCAATCATGCATGTTAACTTGCTGCTCATAATGCACTCATTACATGTTCATCATGTGAACTAAAATCATGCTCAACGACTTTATCAACATAGGGCAAATAACCTCATCATAACCCAAATTCTTTTTCATGCTTACATAAACCATGAATACCTTAGTAAACCATGCATTTTCAGCAATTAACACATGCATGCATCATTTCAAAATCAAATATATGCAATTCCAAAATCATATTGAATCATTGTTCAGATATATGCCATTACCGAAAATAACCGAAAATCGAGGTAATGCATCAACATCATTTAAAACACTTACTCTTGAACTATGGAAAGTTTTGACACTATTCCATAGCCCCCAAAACAGAACCGAACCAATGCGATTCACTTTAAACCCAAAACCACTCACCGACAAACGAAACGAGCCCTCGCCGATGCTCCGACGGCAACGCCAACGCACCAGCCACTTATGCACCTTCTTGCACTACCTCTACAACATTAAAACCAGAGCATATTCACATCACAACATGCTCAAAACAGCAGCCACATTAAACCTTCACAAAACTATACAAAACCTAGCCGAAAAGACCGAAACCTAGCCAAAACGCATCCGAAACACCATCAGCCCAAAACTTAATGAATCTAGCATCTAATCCACCTCAATTATGAACCAAAAACACTTCCAAACCGTCCTTATACCTCCAAAAACATAAGAACACCTAAAACAACCCCTAAAACAACCGAAAACCACCTTAAAACAACACCGATTGCATTATTCCGGGATTAATTTAATATTAAATCATTTCAAGACTCAATCAATCATTTAATTGACATAATATCATAATTAAATCAACATAAACCCAGCATCAATTTAGATCTCAAAAGATTTCACAAAAACCATTATAAAACTCATAGATCTTGAATTAAAAACACAAAATAAAATCTCAATTGTTGATGAGCAAGCCAATACTTGGGAATTTCAGTAAAGAACCTTAGAAAAATATTAAAAATCAGAATATTACCTTTGAGATTAAATCCACCAAAGAGATGAGAAAGTCTTCCTTGATTTCCTTGAAAGTGATGTTAGTTTTGCAAAAATTGATGAGTAGGTTTTGTAGAGAATGAAAGGATGAATAAAATGAAGTAAATATTGTAGAAAATGATGAAGAAATCACCAAGAAAATTAAAGAAATTTGGAGAAAAAGATGGAGAGAAATGAGAGAAAATCTTGAGAGAAAAGATGGGAAAATGGAAAGTTACAAAAGAAAATGGAATTATCATCTAAAATAAAACAATTTAAAACAATTTTGGTGGATAAATCATTAATTAAAAATAAATTGGGTTTATGGCCCTCTAAGGATTATAAGTATGGCTTACTTTCCAATTTAGTCACTAAAAATCCTTTTTGCCGAAAATTACTAATTAAATCCCCAAAACTTTTCCAAAAATTACAATTTGGTCACTAGCACAAAATTAAGCCCAACTAAAAATCAAATTAAAGTTCAAATAATATTCCTTTAACTTTAAAACACCTTTTTAATATTTTTAGAACCAATTCACAAAATTATTACTTACCCGATTAAAATAATATTATTTTAATTTTTCCCGGAATAACGAACCCTAGGAATCCGATTCGACCCAAATCGAATTTCCCCAACTTACACTCAAACTACTAACCCCAAAACCGGGATGTTACAACACTCCCCCTCTTAAGAAAATTTCGTCCTCGAAATTCTTACCTGAAGCAAACAAGTGAGGAAACTGCTCCTCCATACTTTTCCTTGTCTCCCAAGTTGCCTCTTCAACACCTCGGTGTCTCCACAGCACTTTAACCAAATCTATGGTCTTTGTCGCGTGTCAAAAGTACGCGTTCAGTGCAAGCGGACACATCGCAAGTAATAAGTGATAAGTATGTTATCGAGTTATCGTCTCCTCAGGGACTGGTATACTTAATATGCTTCCTTCATCTTCTTGCTCTGTAGAAAGATAAAAACACAAGTGAGTTGATGTGATTTATTTAAACTAAAATAATTGAATAAAAATAAAGAGTCGAAATATTAGAGAGAGAGATGGGCCAGGATCCAGTTGTATTGAATTGTGGACTTGATTGACTTGTCTTTATCCAATGCAATCGTATATCTCTGCCTCGGCAGCACTGCAGTTTACTGCCTGGGCAGCGATAACGCTGTCTGCCGCGACAATCCCTTGCTTGTGGGCAGACTTCACCAAAGTTCGGCAAAGTTTCTTTGAATGACTCCGCTTATCCCTAAGTCAGAATGCTGTTGATGACTAGTCCTTGATGATACCTGCCGGCGTGAACCAATTATACTTACCAACCAATCTCACACTTCTTTTAGCCGTTGAAACTCTTAACCTATCCCTAGGCCGAGTTAGTATTTCGCGATTGAAACACCGTACTTACCCCTTTCGTAAATCTAACTCTCCCGAGCTTAGATAAATGGATTACTCACAAACTTCCCTCCTGGGCTTGAATGCGAGAACAAGGAATAACAAAGGATAAGCAAACCTTGATAATATTTATTGCATTGAATAAAAGACAAATTACAATCTCCTCTCACAAATACTCCACAACCTTCACCTAAACCCTATGAAAGTTTTAGAACATGATGGAGAGGAAGGAAACAAGAGTAGAAGTCGACTCTCCCTAGGTATTTCGATATATCATACATTGGGTGGCTAGGTCTTTATATAGGCTAGACCTAGGGCAAACCTTTCCTAAGTAGAATACAACTTGGAGTAGGGAACAAGTCAAGTACATAATAATATTATATTTCCAAGTTTGAATTCGGCTAAGGGGGCTTTCCCACGTGGTCTTCCTTTGGGCTTTTCCTTGTGCTAGCCAGCTCCGATTCTTGGGCTTCAAGTCCAAACACGTTCCTTAGATTTTTGTCTTTCCATCGCCTATCACTTTGCTTCCTGTCTTCCTGCTGCTGCCTCGGCATCAAGTCCTGCCTCGGCCTTGTCGCTGCCGCGGCAATGGTTTTCCTGCACAGATATGAAAACACTGTAAAACGTGTCTTTTTCTATAAATATTATCTATTTAAGTATAACTTCTAAATATATCACATTAAGCACATGCATTGGTTCTAGTGGGTGAATATTTGGTGATAAATGCCGATAAAAGGAGTAAAAAGTGATAGTGTGTTGAGCACTTATCACACCCCCAAACTCGAACTATTGCTTGTCCTCAAGCAATGCAAACCATCAATTTGCCGAACTCTACTCTCTCTTGGTCTTACATGTCCATCTATTCTCCCCACCATAGCTAGGCCTATCTTTAAGCCTTAACCATTCGGCTACCTAAGAATTTACCTAGAAACAAACTATAAGAATTGTGTGTGTGTGCGTTTTTGTGGACAAGTTGATTAAAGGCTTTCTTAGATAAACTCTAAGTTCAAGACAAATAGACATTGGTTTAAGTGTTCTCTTCTTTTTCAAAACCCAAATCTTGAGCCGGTTTCGGGCACCTCAAAGACTTGTGTTTTTCTTTTCATTAAAAACCTTTTTGTCTTTTCTTTTTAATATTCCTTAATACATACTAGAGCCAATTTCGAGCACCTCTAGCATGAAGAAGAGATTTTCTAGAGCCGGTGGTAGGCACCACTAGTTACTTTTCCAAAAATCTAAGTCTTTATCACCTAAGTTCATTAAAAGAATTCCTATAATCCAACTAGTCCCAAAAGTATTTAAAGTTCTTCCTATAGTAAGCTTCTAAGTTTTCATCCTTAAGCATCCTAAGGTTAAGCCTTCTTGATAGAACCTAAACATGGTAAGGAGAAATATTTCTATAGCCTTAAAGAATAAACTAAGGCAATACTGATGATGAGCAGTGCAAGAGTGTAGGCAGTTAATTCAAGTAAGGCGGGGAGCATAAAAATTAAAAAAAAATCATTGGAATACTCCCTTTTTTTGGCAAGGCCGCGGTAGTAGATTGCTGCCTTGGCAGTGAATATGCACCCCCAAACTCAAACCAAGCATTGTCCTCAATGCTTTATATTTGGAAGGAATAAACGGCAAAACAGAATATGAATTATATGCAGCAAGGGAAAATAGTAAAAGCAATGAATATTGAATAAAGGACAAAGAATTTTAGAGAGACTCCGAAGAGCTGCTCGTAACAATTTTCCTCCGTGACCTTGATGCCAAGTGCTTTGTCCTTGGGGAGGACGATGGTTGCGCCTTTGCTTGCCTCGGCGGCTGGACTCGAGTCGGTGGGGTTCTATGTATTGGGGCTTCTACTTCTTCTCCTTCTTCGACATCCGCCATCTCTTCGATTATCATCACGTCCGTTCCTCCTCCCATCGCAGTTGCTCCTCTGGTGTGGTGTGTGCTTGGGCTGGCGGCAATAGAGCCTTGGTGTACATAAGCATCTATCTCGAAGGATAGACTGCCCATGATAATTGGCGATCTTGGTGGAGTGCTAAAAACGGCTCTCCGCTTGGATGGCCTTCGGCTGACATACGAGGCCACGGCAGAGTCTGCCGCACTAGATGGTCCAGCAGCCTGGTATTGGGGCTGAGGGTCCGGATGGAAGAACGGTCGCGGTCCTCTTGGGGCTGGTGTAGTCTCGGTGTAGGGTGCGGCAGTAACGAACATATTGCTTGGGAACTCCGGGAATTGTACGCCTTGGTCCGGGAAGGCGTGCAACATCATCTGTGCGAGAGTGCCATTGAAGTCCCGCTGGTACTCCATGTACCGTTGTTATCGAAGATCCATCGCGGGCATTCGCTGCAAGAGTTCTTGATACGGGTCTATTACGGTAGAGGTGTGGGCAGTACCAGGCATATCTGCCGTGTACTGGGCCCCGATAGCAGTATCGGCAGTGAACTGCTGCGGTGTTGCCTGGACAGGTTCTGCTTGTGTGATCTGCATGACTTTGTGGCAAAATTCCCTGGTCCATCCTCTTCTTGGGGGGGTGTATTCATCCGTTTCTTCAATGGGTACACCTGCAGAAACACATAAACCCGTAATCAAGCAAGGGAAATACAATGGTCCTCGATCTTTCTTACCGCACTCGTGAATTTCCCATAGGATAATTTCTCCAATGTTGATGGTCCTTTTGTTGATGATGGATTGGATAAGCACCAATCTCTTGCAATCCACCGTGCTATTGTGTGATGTTGGGATGAGGCGTCGTTTGACGAAGGTGTTCCACATCTTGGCCTTCGGCTTCAAGCTTTGTCTTGTCACGGATCCTCGATGGGTATCGATTTCCCATGGAGTGTTCGTGTAACAAAGATCGTCTTTGATAAGTTCATAGTCCTCGACAGTGATATCTTCCAAGAAGTCAGCATGGAGATCACTATCGAATAAGTAGTGTTGAATGCCGTAATTCTCTTTATCCGCGTGCTGGAACCCTTGTTCTTCCCAAAGTTGCCTTGCGATGAAAGATCGATTGAATCGATCTTCAACGTTGGCTGGGGCGAATCTTTTGTAGGTTGCCATCAAGAAAGAGAAAATTGAGTTCTTGGAGGTTTTCTTGAAGAGAATCTGGAGATTTAAAAGGGATTAGTAGGCAGAGAGTAATTGAGAGAGTGATTGTTAAGAATACTTAAAGAAAGCAAGAAAGTAAGAGTGAATAGTTCAAGAGGAAGGAGTTTCTTATATAGGCCTCGGCCTTGTGACCGTTGAGATCACTAGCCGTTTGTAACCGTTTTCTTTTCTGCCGTTTCCTTTTTCTGCCGCGGCAGGAATCTCGGCAGACTAGCCGTTACACTGTTCTACCCGTTTAGACTGTTGCGGCCCTGACACTGTTTTATTGCCTCGGTAGAGTTCCTACTGTGAACTATTTTTCCCTTATTCTTGCTTATTATTCTAACCTAAAAAGATAAGCATCAATAAAGAAACATCCAAATAATGAGAAGATAATTATTCCTAAATACCATAAAGAGAATTCATGAGAAAAATAAAAGAGAAAATTAATATAAAATAAGAGTATAAAGAAAACTTATGGAGGGTCGTTTCCGATATTTCTTATAGTCCATCTGCACCCTCCATCGAGTGACAATTCTACTCAAGAAGATATGGGCTACGGATACTCCCATTTGTGCTATCATGGTGTAGGTGTCTTCCGTTTGTGCTCTTTTGTAGTCCATACCTATCCTCCAACTTGATATTGTTTCTGAAGGCAAAAATAATTCGTTAGAAAAAATTATATCAACATCCAACCACTTAATTACCTCCTTGTTGTTAACTTCCATCATAGTTGGATATAGCCTTCTTTGTCGTGGCAATTGCTGTGATAGCCAATTGCCGTGGCAATCTTTTGCCAAAATTCGGTGTAAGTCAAGTGAAGAATCATCTTTCTTGAAGTCTTCAAGAATCAACCCACATTGTTTCTTATGCTTCTCAGTAATCTCCATCAGTAGAGATTTTGGCTTGGAACTAATATTAGATGGAATGACCACATAAATATCTAAAGAATCATATCCAATTTGTGATGGCTTCAAATCGTGTAACGTTGATTCTTCAGAAGAAACTTGCAATGGAAGAGATGAGTTTTAAAAGATTCAAAAGGTTTATTCGTTACCATCTCATATTCCATTATCACGGCATTGCCATCTTGTTGATCAAACATGTCGTCGTGTAACTACCCCGGCAGCTGTGAGTGAGAGTAATTCTCAGCTTCCTTTTTCAGCATCATTGCTGTCATAACATCCTGGGAATCAGACTCTTTAGAATTTTCTAGAGCATTACTCTCATCAACCTCGTTGAGTGGTATCGTGACATTGCCCTGTTCAGGCTTCTCTGCCGCGGCAATTATTTCGAGAGACTCATCCAATGTTTGACAATCTTTCTTATCAACATGTTCTAGACTCAGAGGTTCCGAAATTTCCTCTTTGTCCTCTAGTGTTGGGATTTCAGTATCCCTAAGGATTGATTGTTGGGTCATGTTATCCGTGGCATATATGGATCTCTGCAATTGATCGTCTGAATCCTTCAAGGGTGTATCCAATCTAGCTATATGTGCATCCAATAACCTTGATTGCTCTGTCATTAATTCTTCAATTCTAGCCATTGACGCTTTCAATGTTTCCTCCAATGAATTTGGATACTCTTGAGAAGAATTACATTGCCATGGCTTATCTGCAACATTAACAAAATTGTCATGGTAAAAATTTTGAGCGTTTTGATCATACCATGATGAATTTTGTTGTTGGTTCCATCTATGGTCCTCTATGTAGCCATATGTTCCAGTACTATACGGGCAATTGCTAACCAAATGATCATCTCCACAATTAAAACAAAAAATTTCCCAGGCATAAACTTGTTGGGTTGCTCTTGGTTGGCATAGATAATCATCATTTAATCTAGGAAATTCTTGATTGGCTCGATTCATATCTTCCAACATCAACTCCCGAATAGATTTCTTTCATTCTCCTTGCATCTTGAAAATCCTTCAACTTGAAACACACCTATAATTTTTTAAAAAAGAAAATATGTTAGTAAAAATAACTAAAAACAAGAAAATAAAGAAAACAAAATTTAGTTGTCAGTCCCCGGCAACGGCGCCAAAAACTTGTCACGTGTCAAAAGTGCGCGTTCAGTGCAAGCGGACACATCGCAAGTAATAAGTGATAAGTATGTTATCAAGTTATCGTCTCCTTAGGAACTGGTATACTTAATATGCTTCCTTCATCTTCTTGCTCTTTAGAAAGATAAAAACACAAGTGAGTTGATGTGATTTATTTAAACTAAAATAATTGAATAAAAATAAAGAGTCGAAATATTAGAGAGAGAGATGGGCCAGGATCCAGTTGTATTGTATTGTGGACTTGATTGACTTGTCTTTATCCAATGCAATCGTATATCTCTGCCTCGGCAGAACTGCAGTTTACTGCCTGGGCAGCGATAACGCTGTCTGCCGCGGCAATCCCTTGCTCGTGGGCAGACTTTACCAAAGTTCGGCAAAGTGTCCTTGAATGACTCCGCTTATCCCTAAGTCAGAGTGCTGTTGATGACTAGTCCTTGATGATACCTCCTGGCGTGAACCAATTATACTCACCAACCAATCTCACACTTCTTTTAGCCGTTGAAACTCTTAACCTATCCCTAGGCCGAGTTAGTATTTCGCGATTGAAACACCGTACTTACCCCTTTCGTGAATCTAACTCTCCCGAGCTTAGATAAATGGATTACTCACAAACTTCCCTTCTGGGCTTGAATGCGAAAACAAGGAATAACAAAGGATAAGCAAACCTTGATAATCTTTATTGCATTGAATAAAAGACAAATTACAATCTCCTCTCACAAATACTCCACAACCTTCACCTAAACCCTATGAAAGTTTTAGAACATGATGGAGAGGAAGGAAACAAGAGTAGAAGTCGGCTCTCCCTAGGTATTTCGATATATCATACATTGGGTGGCTAGGTCTTTATATAGGCTAGACCTAGGGCAAACCTTTCCTAAGTAGAATACAACTTGGAGTAGGGAACAAGTCAAGTACATAATAATATTATATTTCCAAGTTTGAATTCGGCTAAGGGGGCTTTCCCGCGTGGTCTTCCTTTGGGCTTTTCCTTGTGCTAGCCAGCTCCGATTCTTGGGCTTCAAGTCCAAACACGTTCCTTAGATTTTTGTCTTTCCATCGCCTATCACTTTGCTTCCTGTCTTCCTGCTGCTGCCTCGGCATCAGGTCCTGCCTCGGCCTTGTCGCTGCCGCGGCAATGGTTTTCCTGCACAAATATGAAAACGCAGTAAAATGTGCCTTTTTCTATAAATATTATCTATTTAAGTATAACTTCTAAATATATCACATTAAGCACATGCATTGGTTCAAGTGGGTGAATATTTGGTGATAAATGCCGATAAAAGGAGTAAAAAGTGATAGTGTGTTAAGCACTTATCAGTCTTCCCTCGAAGAACCTTTGTATCCACATCTAGGATCTTCACCGGTTCTTCCTCATAACTCATATCCGTTCTTAACTCAATCTTCTCAACCGGAACAACATGAGAGGGATCTGATCTATACCTACGAAGCATCGATACATGAAAAACATCATGCATCCTACTCAACTCTTCCGGCAACCTTAACCGATAAGCAACAGGACCAACACGCTCCAACACCTCATACGACCCAATGAAACAAGGACTCAACTTACCCTTACGTCCAAATCTCATCACTTTCTTCCATGACGAAACTTCTAGAAACACTTTGTCCCCGACTTCATACTCTATCTCTCTACGCTTCAAATCGACATAAGACTTTTGTCTATCTGAAGCCTCCTTGAGCTTAGCAAAAATAAGCTTAACTTTCTCATCCGTATCTTTCAGCACTTGTGGTAAAGAAACATACTTTTGTCCAACATCCTTCCAACACAAAGGTGTAGGACACCTACGCCCATATAAAGCCTCAAACGGTGCCATCTGTATACTTGCCTAATAACTATTATTGTAAGCAAACTCCACCAAAGGCAATTGCTTCTCCCAAGAATCTTGAAACTCAATGATGCAACATCTCAACATATCCTCCAAAGTCTAGATAACACGTTCAGACTGACCATCCGTCTGTGGATGATAAGCTGTAATAAAGCTAAGCCCCGTACCCAAAGCAACTTGCAAACCCTTCCAAAACTTAGAAGTAAAACCCGGATCTCTACCCGATATGATCGACTTAGGCACACCATGCAACTTCACCACCTCAGAAACATACAACCCCGCTAACTTATCCATAGAATACTTCGTATGCACGACAAGAAAATGTGCACACTTCGTAAACCTATCAACAATCACCCATATAGAATCCTTTTTGGACGGCGTCAAGGGTAACCCCGTCACAAAATCCATAGTCACTCTCTCCCACTTCCACTCCGGAACTTGAACCGGTTGCAACAAGCCTGCAGGGAATTGATGTTCAGCTTTTACCCGCTGACACACCATACATCGGGACACAAACTCCGTCACATCCTTCTTCAATCCAACCCAAAAGTACACACTCTTGAGATCCCTGTACATCTTCACACTACCCGGATGCATAGCAAACGGACTAGTGTGAGCCTCTATCAAGATAGCTTGCCTCAACTCAACATCATCCGGCACCACAATACGGCCTCTAAAACATAACACCTCATCATCATCAAAATGATATTCGGTCGGTCTGCCTTCAGCAATATCCTCCACAAAAGGCACCAAAGCCTCATCCTCTAACTATTTCACCTTTATCATCTCAACCAAAACAGGTTTTACTTGCAACTCTGCCACTAAACCACCTTCCCTTGAAATACTCAACTTGGCAAACATCGCCCTCAACTCAATCGCCGCCTTACAGCTCAAAGCATCAGCTACCACATTAGCTTTCCCCGTATGATACTCAATAGACAAATCATAATCCTTAAGCAACTCCATGCATCTACGTTGCCTAAGATTTAGATCCTTCTGCGACATGAGATACTTCAGACTCTTGTGATCCGTGTATATAGTACACTTTTCACCATATAAATAATGTCTCCATATTTTCAAGGCAAACACCACCGCCGCAAGCTCCAAATCATGCGTCGGATAATTCTTTTCATGCACCCTTAACTGTCTAGAAGCATAAGCAACAACCTTCCCTTCTTGCATCAGAACACATCCAAGACCAACATATGATGCATCACTATACACCACAAAATCCTTACCGAACTCGGGTTGCACCAACACCGGAGCACTAGTCAACACCTCTTTTAACTTCTCAAAACTCTTTTGTTGACTTTCCTTCCACTCAAAAGGGACCTTCTTTTGCAAAAGCTTGGTCATAGGAGCAGCAATGCTCGAAAACCCCTCAACAAACATACGATAATAACCCGTCAAACCTAGAAAACTCCGAACCTCCGACACCGACTTTGGTTGCTTCCAACCCATAACAGGCTCTATCTTTTTCGGATCAACACTAAGACCCTTTTCCGACACCACATGACCAAGAAACACCACTTCCTTTAACCAAAACTCACATTTACTTGACTTAGCATACAACTGATTTTCCTTCAATGCTTGCAACACTATCCGCAAATGTCGATCATGATCTTTCTCGGTACGCGAATACACAACGATATCATCTATGAATACCACCACAAACTGATCGAAGTATTCATGAAACACTCGGTTCATCATATCCATAAAAGCAGCAAGGGCATTTGTCAACCCAAACGGCATCACCAAAAACTCATAATGTCCATACCTTGTCCGAAACGCTGTTTTCAACACATCCTCTTCTTTCACCTTCAACAGATAATACCCTGACCTCAAATCAATCTTTGAGAACACACTTGCTCCTCGAAACTGATCAAACAAATCGTCAATCCTCGGCAAAGGATATTTATTCTTCACGGTCAACTTATTCAACTGCCGATAATCAATGCACATCCTCATAGTGCCATCCTTCTTCTTCACAAAAAACACCGGCGCACCCCAAGGTGATACGCTCGGTCGAATGAAACCTCGGTCAAGCAACTCTTGCAACTGCATCTTCAACTCCTTTAACTCCTTAGGTGCCATGCGGTAAGGAGCAATGGACACCGGATTAGTACCAACATAAGTCTCGATACTGAATGCCACATCACGATCGGGAGGTAACCCTGGAAACTCCTCAGGAAAAGCTTCCGAAAAGTCGCGCACTGCTCGAATGTCCTGCACCCGAACATCTCCTATACCTGGATTCATCACATAGGCTAGATATGCCATACCACCATGTTGCAACATCTTTTTCGCTTGTAAAGCCGAAACCACATTAGACAAGAATCCGGTATATTCACTCTCCACCACAACCTCACTACCATCCAACAACCTCAAAGTAACCCTCCTTTTTTCAAAATCCACCACCGCTCGGTGCTCCGTCAACCAATCAAAAGCCAAGATAAGATCAAAACCATGAAACGGCAACTCCATCAAGTCGACCTCAAAGACATATCCTTGAACCTCCAACGGACACCTTTTGTACAACCTCCTTACTGTAACCGTTTCACCCAAAGAACTGGTAACCACAACACCTACGTCTAAAACCTCAACCGAAATATCCAACAGATATGCATGCTGTCGCGTGTCAAAAGTGCGCGTTTAGTGCAAGTGGACACATCGCAAGTAATAAGTGATAAGTATTTTATCGAGTTATCGTCTCCTCAGGGACCGATATACTTAATATGCTTTCTTCACGTTCTTGTTCTGTAGAAAAATAAAAATACAAGTGAGTTGATTTGATTTATCTAAACTAAAATAACTAAATAAAAGATAAAAGGTTGAAATAGTAGAGAGAGATGGGCTAGGATCCAGTTGCGTCGTATTGTGGAATTGATTGACTTCTCTCTGTCCAATGCAATCGTATATCACTGTCTCGGCAGCACTGCAGTTTACTACCTCGACAGCGACAATACTGTCTGCCGCGACAATCCCTTGCTCGTAGGCAGACTTTACCAAAGTTCGGCAAAGTGTCCTTGGATGACTCCGCTTATCCCTAAGTCAGAGTGCTGTTGATGACTAGTCCTTGATGATACCTCCCACGTGGTCTTCCTTGGGCTTTTCCTTGTGCTAGCCAACTCCGATTCATGGGCTTCAAGTACAGACACGTTCCTTGGATTTTTATCTTTCCATCGCCTATAGTCTTGCTTCCTGTCTTTCTGCTGCTGCCTCGGCATCAGGTCCTGCCTCGGCCTTGTCACTGCCGCGGCACTGGTTTTCCTGCACAGATATGAAAATGCAGTAAAACGTGCCTTTTTCTATAAATATTACCTATATGAGCATAACTTCTAAATATATCACTTTAAGCACATGCATTGGTCCGAGTGAGTGTATATTTGATGATTAATGCCAAAAAAGGAGTAAAAGTGATAGTGTGTTGAGCACTTATCACATGCTCACTCAAAACATAAGAATGCGTAGATCCCGAATCTATCAAAGAGAACAACGGTACATTTTGTAAAGAAAAGGTACCTGCAACCACATCTGTGGCATTCGAGTCCCACGCTGAGCATAGACCTTCCGTCCATCTCCCTGCCTCTGGAAAGGACCTCGGCCACGTCCACGTCCTCTACCAAGCATCACAGCGGCCTCAGCACGATCACCCGACTCACCAGCAAACCTTGGGCAATCACGCCTTATTTGATCCTTCGATCCATATCCCATACAAGCACCAGTGGCCCACCAGCACTCTCCTGGATGGCGCCTAGAACACTAGTTACAGACTAGAGCATCAGCACCACCTCTACCATAGTGCTGAGCACGACCACCGCGTCCAAAGTCACCTCGGCGTCGGTCAGCTCTGTACCAGTTGTCTCGAAACCTCTTACTCTTATTACCTTGTGCACTAGCCTTAACAGGCCTCTTACCAACATCGGAGGACTTCCTAGCCTCCCTTAGAGACTCCTCGACATCCTTAGCCCTATTAACCAACACATCAAACTCGGTGTACTCAGCGGCTAACAGGTATGTCTTAATATCGGGATCCAACCCATATCAGAACCTATCACACCTCTTTCGTTCGGTAGGAACCAACTCGGGACCATAGTGACTCAACCTATTAAACTGTATCTCATACTCAGCTACGATCATAACCCCTTGTACCAAGGACATAAACTCTCTCTTCCTTGCATCCTCATATTGTGGCCCCAAAAACTTCCGCACAAAAGCAGTCCGAAAGTACTCCCAAGTCAGGTTAGCAGCATCTACACCAGCTTTCGTGGTGATCCACCAACGATAAGCATCTCCTTGAAGTAGAGAAACTACACAACCCAGCCTCCTAGTATCCTAACAATCCATCTGATCCAAAATCCTCTCTGTACTAGCCAACCATTCCTCAGCCGAGCTCAGATCTGATTCACGAAACTTTACGCCGCCAAAGCTACGCAAACGATCTAAAGGTAGACTTGGTGTAACCACAACAGCAGGGGCAGGAGCCGGGATATGCACTCCAGCCACGACAGCCTGAAACGCACCCGCCATGGCCTATATAAGCGGTGCAAACTCTCTAAACTGACCTCCCAGAGGAACCGGAGGCACACCCAAAAGGCACCAAAGCCTCATCTTTTGTATTCGAATCTAAAGTCAACTATATACACGGTCGGACACAAAGTCACCCTTGTTTACATATAGGCAAGCTCTACACGCACGGTCGGACACAAAGTCACCCTTGTTTACGTGTAGGCAAACTCTACACACACGGTAGGACACAAAGTCACCCTTGTTTACGTGTAGGCAAACTCTACACACACGATCGGACACAAAGTCACCCTTGTTTACGTGTAGGCATCATTATTATTCTCATTATTTTTATAGTGCACTCAATCCTAATGACATGTCATTTGTATTCGAATCTAAAGTTAGTGTCACTAAGCCAATATCAATTCCAATCATGCATGTTAACTTGCTGCTCATAATGCACTCATTACATGTTCATCATGTGAACTAAAATCATGCTCAACGGCTTTATCAACATAGGGCAAATAACCTCATCATAACCCAAATTCTTTTTCATGCTTACATAAACCATGAATACCTTAGTAAACCATGCATTTTCAGCAATTAACACATGCATGCATCATTTCAAAATCAAATATATGCAACTCCAAAATCATATTGAATCATTGTTCAGATATATGCCATTACCGAAAATAACCGAAAATCGAGGTAATGCATCAACATCATTTAAAACACTTACTCTTGAACTATGGAAAGTTTTGACACTATTCCATAGCCCCCAAAACAGAACCGAACCAATGCGATTCACTTTAAACCCAAAACCACTCACCGACAAACGAAATGAGCCTTCGCCGATGCTCCGACGGCAACGCCAACGCGCCAGCCACTTATGCACCTTCTTGCACTACCTCTACAACATTAAAACCAGAGCATATTCACATCACAACATGCTCAAAACAGCAGCCACATTAAACCTTCACAAAACTATACAAAACCTAGCCGAAAAGACCGAAACCTAGCCAAAACGCATCCGAAACACCATCAGCCCAAAACTTAATGAATCTAGCATCTAATCCACCTCAATTATGAACCAAAAACACTTCCAAACCGTCCTTATACCTCCAACAACATAAGAACACCTAAAACAACCCCTAAAACAACCGAAAACCACCTTAAAACAACACCGATTGCATTATTTCGGGATTAATTTAATATTAAATCATTTCAAGACTCAATCAATCATTTAATTGACATAATATCATAATTAAATCAACATAAACCCAGCATCAATTTAGATCTCAAAAGATTTCACAAAAACCATTATAAAACTCATAGATCTTGAATTAAAAACACAAAATAATTCTTAATTCCAACAATAAACCGGTAATGCGATCTACCATAGTTCAATTAAACGTGCATAGCATACTCATAACAAAGTTCAGATCAAATGGACCATTATTGCATCGTCAATTTAATGTTTCATACAATAGGGACCTAATTGTAAAGCTCACAGTATCATAGGGACTAAAACTAACATTAATTACCAATGCGAATTCAAGTTAACATCATGCATCTTGGTGATATTACAACTCTAATACTATTCATTGCATCTATATTCGATCGTGGAAAGACATCCGACCCTAAATGAAATTTTCCGCGCTTAAAATGTCATTTTTGGGTCAGGGGTATCGATACCCTAAGTCTCAGTATCGATACCCTATCGTGGGACTTAGTCTTATTGTACTTCGAAGGCTCTTGGTATCGATACACCCATAGGTGGTATCGATACCCCCATAGGTGGTATCGATACCCAAACGTCCAGTGGGGTAATTGCATCGAACCATGATTCGAACCACCCCAAAAATTAGCCTTGGGTATCAATACAGGTATCGAAACCCCCTGTGCACTTTGACAAGTTTGAACATTCTAAGTTAATTCCACCCATTCAAACATAACCATTAATCAACCTTAATTATATGCATAATTTCCTAAGCACAAAGAACAATTTAAAGCACACATTTGTCACTTCAAAGATCCCAATCAATCTATAGGCATGCTTCCTAAAATATGATTTAAGATCAAAAATATTCATGCATGTACATGCTTCAACAATCCAAGCAACACCATAGTCCATCGATTAACAACCAAAACATTATAGGTCTTATTACAACATTAACCAAAGCAAAAATCACACACTTCACAAGGGTTTGTTTTACACATTGCCAAGCCCCAAATTATTTGCCAAAACATATCAAAAATTGAGATAACCTTCCCCTTGGTCCCCTTGCTCTGAACGTAGCCTCGAAAACCAATATTTTTCTGCAAGTATGGAAAGAGAGACCTTAAGCACAACATGCTTAGTGAGGAAGCTCTAAACAAGTTCAAAATCATTTATAAAGTCATACTTGCATTCTTCATGCTTATTTAAAATATGTAAAACCAAATCATGTTTTTCAATAATGTTAAAATATTTCATGTATCATGCACAAATAAATCATTTCATTTCATATATGCATATTGGCTTTCTAGTGATCACTTAGTGAGAACTTTTAGTTCACCGAATACACGGATTCCTTTTTCCATAATTAGAGATAATTCGTCTCAACATGCATCGGTCGGACACATAGTCACCCTTGTATACATGTTACCCCCACTACGCACGGTTGGTAACAAAGTCACCCTTGTTTACGCATGGGTCAACTATATGCACGTTCGGACACAAAGTCATCCTTGTTTACATATAGGCAAGCTCTACACGAATGGTCGGACACAAAGTCACCCTTGTTTACGTGTAGGCAAACTCTACACGCACGGTCGGACACAAAGTCACCCTTGTTTACGTGTAGGCATCATCATTATTCTCATTATTTTTATAGTGCACTCAATCCTAATGACATGTCATTTGTATTCGAATCTAAAGTTAGTGTCACTAAGCCAATATCAATTCCAATCATGCATGTTAACTTGCTGCTCATAATGCACTCATTACATGTTCATCATGTGAACTAAAATCATGCTCAACGGCTTTATCAACATAGGGCAAATAACCTCATCATAACCCAAATTCTTTTTCATGCTTACATAAACCATGAATACCTTAGTAAACCATGCATTTTCTGCAATTAACACTTGCATGCATCATTTCAAAATCAAATATATGCAATTCCAAAATCATATTGAATCATTTTTCACATATATGCCATTACCGAAAATAACCGAAAATCGAGGTAATGCATCAACATCATTTAAAACACTTACTCTTGAACTATGGAAAGTTTTGACATTATTCCATAGCCCCCAAAACAGAACCGAACCAATGCGATTCACTTTAAACCCAAAACCACTCACTGACAAGCGAAACGAGCCCTCGCCGATGCTCCGACGGCAACGCCAACGCACCAACCACTTATGCAACTTCTTGCACTACCTCTACAACATTAAAAACAGAGCATATTCACATCACAATATGCTCAAAACAGCAGCCACATTAAACCTTCACAAAACTATCGAAAACCTAGCCGAAAATACCGAAACCTAGCCGAAACACATCCGAAACACCATCAGCCCAAAACCTAATGAATCTAGCATCTAATCCACCTCAATTATGAACCAAAAACACTTCCAAACCATCCTTATACCTCTAGCAACATAAGAACACCTAAAACAGCCCCTAAAAAAACCGAAAACCACCTTAAAACAACACCGATTGCATTATTCCGGGATTAATTTAATATTAAATCATTTCAAGACTCAATCAATCATTTAATTGACATAATATCATAATTAAATCAACCTAAACCCATCATCAATTTAGATCTCAAAAGATTTCACAAAAACCATCATAAAACTCATAGATCTTAAATTAAAAACACAAAATAAAATCTCAATTGTTGATGAGGAAGCCAATACTTGGGAATTTCAATAAAGAACCTTAGAAGAAGATTAGAAATCAGAATATTACCTTTGAGATTAAATCCACCAAAGAGATGAGAAAGTCTTCCTTGATTTCCTTGAAAATGATGTTGATTTTGCAAAAATTGATGAGTAGGTTTTGTAGAGAATGAAAGGATGAATAAAATGAAGTAAATCTTGTAGAAAATGATGAAGAAATCACCAAGAAAATTGAAGAAATTTGGAGAAGAAGATGGAGAGAAAATGAGAGAAAATCTTGAGAGAAAAGATGGGAAAATGAGAAGTTACAAAAGAAAATGGAATTATCATCTAAAATAAAACAATTTAAAACAATTTTGGTGGATAAATCATTAATTAAAAATAAATTGGGTTTATGGCCCTCTAAGGATTCTAAGTATGGCTTACTTTCCAATTTAGTCACTAAAAATCCTTATTGCCGAAAATTACTAATTAAATTCCTAAAACTTTTCCAAAAATTACAATTTGGTCACTAGCACAAAATTAAGCCCAATTAAAAATCAAATTAAAGTTCAAATAATATTCTTTTAACTTTAAAACACCTTTTTAATATTTTTAGAACTAATTCACAAAATTATTACTTATCCGATTAAAATAATATTATTTTAATTTTTCCCGAAATAACGAACCTTAGGAATCCAATTCGACCCGAATCGAATTTCCCCAACTTACAATCAAACTACTAACCCTAAAAACGGGATGTTACAGGTGTAGTCTCTATATAGGGTGCGGCTGTGACAAACATGTTGCTTGGAAATTCTAGAAACTGAGCCCCTTGGTTTGGAAAGGCATGGAGCATCATTTGGGCTAGTGTGCCGTTAAAGTCTCTTTGATACTCCATGTATCTCTGTTTCCTAAGATCCATCGCTGCCATCCTTTGCAGTATCTCCTGGTACGGGTCTGCTGCGGTAGTGGTGTGGGCAGTGTCTGGCATGTCTGCCGTGTATTGGGCCCAGGCAGCAGTATCAACAGTGAACTGCTGGGGCGTTGCCTGGACTGGTTCCGCCTGCGTGATCTGCATAATTTTGTGACAAAAGTCTCTGGTCCATCCACGCCTTTAGGGAGTGTATTCGTCTGTATCTTCTACTATTACACCTGCAGCAACACACAAACCAGTGATCAAACAAGGGAAATATAATGGTCCTCTATCCTTCTTACCGCATTCGTAAATTTTGCGTAAGATGATTTCTCCAACGTTGATGCTCCTTTTGTTGATGATTGATTGGATGAGCACCAATCGCTTTTGGTCCAACGTGCTATTGTGGAATGTGGGGATGAGGCGTCTCTTGACAAATGTGTTCCAAAGTTTGGCCTCGGGCTTTAGGTTCTGCCTTGCTACAGATCCTCTATGGGCACCGGTTTCCCATGGAGTATTTGTGTAGCAAAGGTCATATTTAATCAACTCGTAATCCTCGGCAGTGATATCCTCCATGAATTCAGCATGTACATCATGGTCAGGTGTGAGGTCGTAGAATTGGTTGATGGTCTCGGCATCAAGCTGGGCAGGCCTGCCTTGGCAGTGGACAAAGAGGGAGTCTTTGCTTGGCCCGTGTGCATAAAATTCCTGCACGATGGTATCATTTGCTTGGGCAGGTTGTAGGCAAAATATTTCCCATTCTTGGTACTTGATCCTGTCGAACAAGTAGTGCTCGATGCCATAATTTTCGTTATCTGAGTGTTGGAACCCTTGTTCCTCCCACAATTGTCGGGCAATGAAAGACCTTTTGAAGCAGTCTTCAACATTGGCTGGGGCAAAACGCTTGTAGGTGGCCATAAAGATTGTGAGAGTTTAAGTTCTTGGAGATTTTCTTGGAGGAATTTTGAGAATTTTAAGAAGGGTAGGTAGAGAGTATTGTGAGAGCAAGATTATTAGGTATTCTAAAGAAAACAAGAAAGCAAGAGTGAATAGTTCAAGAGGGAGGGGTTGCTTATATAGGCTTTGGCTTTGTGACTGTTTGAACCACTAGCCGTTTTGTAGCCGTTAGTCTTTACTGTCGTTTCCTTTTCTGCCATGGCAGAAATCTCGGCAGACTAGCCGTTACACTGTTCTGTCTATTAAAACTGCTGCGGCTCTGACACTGTATTCTGCCTCGGTAGAATTCCTACTGTGAACTATTTCTCTGTTATTCTTACTTATTATCCTAAATAAAAATTAAACACAAACGAGAAAAATAATAAAAGCATAAAATTAATATGGAAAGTAAATATAAACTAAAATGATCCTAATATAATAATATAAAAAGAAAAGGGAAGAGATTAAGTCACTGGAGGACTGCATGCAAATGCATCTCCTAAGGTGTTTATCTCTTGTTGGCCAGAATTATAATTCAGATGTTGGTCACTCCCTTTTGCTTTATGTCCATTCTTATGTGCTGCTTCCACTTTGAGCTTGATCTTTTTGCCAAATAACCTGCCGAGCATGCTGCCAAGGCAGGATATTTTGGTGTCTGTTGTGTGGATGGCTTTGCACTCTTCTGTATCATCATATTTTTTGAAATTATGGAATGCATTGAGCTTGACTTGTTGGTCATTAATCCTCATTGTTAACTCTCCATTTTCCACATCAATTAAGGTGCGTCCAGTTGCAAGGAAAGGCCTCCCCAATATGATTGGCGCATTATCATCTGCTTCACAATCAAGGATAAGGAAGTCAACGGGAAAAATAAATTTGTCTACCCTTACCAATATGTCGTCAATTTTTCCTTCAGGGTGCACAAATGATCTATCCGCTAGTTGAAGTACCACAGTTGTGGGTTTTGCTCTTCCTATTCCAAGCTTTTGAAAGACTGATTTCGGCATTAAGTTGATGCTTGCTCCCAAGTCACATAGGGCCTTTCCTTCATAATGGTTACCTATCGCACACGGTATGGTAAAGCATTCAGGATCCTTTAATTTCGGAGGCATACGATTGTGCAGCATTGCCATGCATCCCTCAGTTGCTGCCACTGTTTCAAACTCACCAAGCCTTTTTCTTTTAGATATCATGTCTTTCAAGAACTTAGCGTAATTAGGCATCTGTTCAATTGCCTCAATGAATGGCAAGTTGATGTGGACTTGTTTTAGGATGCCTAAAAATTTCTTAAATTGATGGTCCTGTTTTTTGCTTTTTCAACATTTGTGGGAAAGGTGGTGGTGGTCTCATCTCCTCCAGGGTTTCATGAGTTTTGAATTTAATACCTGGCACCACTGGATCTTTTACTATCTCGGCAGCTGGTTGAGTTGCTGCCGGTTTGTTTGCCTCGACAGAGTTTTCTGCTGAGATTTCTGAGACCTGACTTTCTGGTTCAACATCCTGGTCCTCCCTATCTGATTCCTCTTGTATTGCCTGTGGGACTTTGTTTGCTGAACTGCTTAGTTTTTCTTTTAAATGTAGGCTACTTCTAGTTGTGATCACTTTACATTCCTCATAGCCCATTCCCTTAGCGACTTCAGTATTGCTAGGTAATCCTCCTTGTGGTCTAGTGTTTTGTTTTGAGCGAACTGACCAACTTAAGTTTCTAGAGTTTTAATAGCAGCTTCTTGATTTTGCAGCCTCATCTCAGTCCTGTTCATGAAAGCATCCGTCCTTTTGATGAAATTATTATTCTCTGCCCTGTATGATTCTATTTTCATTATAAAGGCCTTGAGAGTGTTCTCCAACAAACTTTCGGACTACTGTTGTGGCATCTGCTACTGCGGCATTATTAGGATTGCTCCATGAAAAATTTGGGTGCCTTTTCCATGCCGGATTATATGTGTTAGACATTATATTATTATTCCGGTTGTAATTTCCCACATAAAAACCAGTTTCCTCATCTTGCACATACTCAGAAAAATTGATCGTTTTAACCTCATGAGTATTTTGTTTTAATTGCATGTTCTGAACCATCTTGGTTAGAGATGTCAATTGTGCTGCCACTGAATTGGATATTTCGAGTTCATTCACTGTGGCTTGGCGTCTCATTCCCCCTCGCCTAGATGTAGGGAACTGAAAATCATTCTTTGCGAGCTTGTTCAAAATCTCTATAGCTTCCTCAGGAGCTTTGTCAAAGAGTGTCCCAATGGCCGAGGCATCTAGCATCATCCTTGTGGGGGCATTAGTGGCATTGTAGAACATTGTCACTTGAGTCCACAAGGGAAATCCATGTAATGGGCATCTGTGCAATAACTCTCTATAGCGCTCCCATGCCTCGTACATTGGTTCATCATCTGCCTGTCGAAAAGAAGTAATTTCATTACGGATATGATCATATAAGTTAGTAGGGTTAAAGCGTGTAATGAAATCTCGGCAGAGTTCACTCCAAGATCCTATTGATACTGCTGGTATGCTATTTAACCAGGTCTTGGCCCTATCCCTCAGTGAATAGGGAAACAATTTTAATCTCAAAACATCCTCATGGACTCCTTGAATTTTAAATGAGTTACAAACTTCCATGAAGGATTTGAGATGCTGGCTGACATCTTCAGTTGTAGACCCACTGAATTATCCAATAGTATTCAACATATTAAACATGAAAGGTTTGAGTTCAAAGTGGGCTGCTTCTATTTCCGATGTAACGACTCTAGGATTTAATCCATTCAGATCTTCCACCAGGAAATCTCTAACAGTTAGCTGCCGCGGCAGTAGAGGCTGCGGCAGTGTTTGCTGCGGCAAGGGTGGCTGTTGAAGTCCTCCGTGGCTAACAGGTATGTTTTGATCTACTTGATTTCCTGTCATTGCTTGTTGGATTTGTCTCCTCAACCGATTCCGAGTACGTTCAATTTCAGGGTCAATCTCATACAACGGATTGGATGGGTTGGCCCTGGTCATACACCAAAAAGAAACCAAAGTAAAGTAAAAATAAAAAATAAAATAAATAAAGCAAGAAAATAAAGAAAACAAAATTTAGTTGTCAATCCCCGGCAACGGCACCAAAAACTTGTCGCATGTCAAAAGTGTGCAATTAGTGTAAGTGAACACATCACAAGTAATAAAGTGATAAGTATTATCGTGTATCGTCTCCAAAGGGATTGGTATACTTAATATGTCTTCTTCGTCTTCTTGTTCTGTAAAACTAAAGACACAAGTAATTTTGGTTTTGATGACACTAGATAAATTGAAATAAAGGAAACTAAGAATAAGGATGAGATATGATTAATAGAGAGAGAGGTCAGGATCCAGTTGCGTTGTATTGCGAAATTGATTGACTTGTCTTTGTCCAATGCAATTGTATATCACTGCCTCGGTAGTACTGCAGATTACTGCCTTGGCAGCGACGATATTGTCCGTCGCGGCAATCCCTTGCTCGTGGGTGGACTTTACCAAAGTTCGGCAAAGTTTCCTTGGATGACTCCACTTATCCCTAAGTCAGAGTGTTGTTGATGACTAGTCCTTGATGATACCTCCCGGCGTGAACCAATTATACTCACCAACCAATCTCACACTTCTTTTAGCCGCTGAAACTCTTAACCTATTCCTAGGCCGAGTTAGTATTTCGCGATTGAAACACCGTACTTACCCCTTTCGTGAATCTAACTCTACCGAGCTTAGATAAATGGATTACTCACAAACTTCTCTCCCGAGCTTGAATGCAAGAATAAGGAATAACAAAGGATAAGCAAACCTTGATAATTTTATTGCATTGAAACAAAGACAAAGTACAATCTCCTCTCACAAATACTTAACAACCTTCACCTAAACCCTAAGAAAGCTTAGAACATAATTTGAGAGAAAGAAAACATTGAGTCTTAGGGTAAACTCTCTATGAATCGGCTCTCCTAATACATTGGACGGCTAGGTCTTATATAGGCTTGGTCTAGGGCAAACCTTTCCTGAGTAGAATACAACTTGGAGCAGGGAACAAGTCATGTACATAAATAAAATATTTCCAAGTTTATTTGAACTAAGAGGCTTTCCCTCGTGGCCTAGTCTTGGGCTTTCCCTCGTGCTAACCAGCTCCGATCACCTTGGATTTTTCTCTTTCGATCACCTACAGTATTGCTTCCTGGCTTTCTGTTGCTGCCTCGGCCATGTTGCTGCCGCGGCACTAGTTTCTCCTGCACAGATGTAAAAATGCAGTAAAACTTGCCTTTTCTATAAATATCATCTTTATAGGCATAACTTCTAAATATATCACATTAAGTATATACTTTGGTCCGATTGGGTGTAAGTTTAGTGATTAATGCCCATAAAAGGTGTAAAAAGTGATAATGAGTTGAGCACTTATCAGTCTTTCCAGTGATCCATGTATGTTTAATCCGAAATTGGGAGGAAGAGATGCGATAACTTACATTGGGTTCCTTGATAAGCAGCAAAAACAGCAACTGGATTTGCTACAATCACAATCGGTCGACAATTCGAATCTTTAGCCTCCACGAATATCGTCTTGGCCTCTACTCAGTTCACCCGGTTTAGAGAGAAAAATCTCGAAAAACTATTTTTCGTGATTCTAGGGTTTGGGAATACGGAATTCTCTGTTATATCTGCTAGACCAAAGATCCTTTATATAGGTGTAACCCTAGGTATAAGAGTTTGATTTCGAATTTGTTAGTAGGAAATAATTACTTTAATTATTTCCTTAAATTTCGGAATCTATATTTAATTCGAATTTAAAAGGGATATAATTACTTTAATTATATCTTTTATTAAAATTCAAGATTAAATATATTCTACTTATACTTATATATATTTTTGCTCCTTTTCAATCATTGGGTGTGACCCTGTAGGCTCATTGTAACGTTAGTATTAATATTAGAACAATTCTAATATTACAAACAATGAGTAACATCTACCAATATATCATTGTCATCTAAGTTACAAGAGATCATGATTCGATGTATCATGTCCGTGACCAACTATCTTAATGTATTATATCCTTTTGTCATTTTATATCTTTAATAGGCACAAATCTTGGAATAGTCACACTTGTATAGCCTATTTTAATGTTTCTTGATATCTAGAGTGGACTACTTTTAATGAATAATTTGTGATATCTCATATCAACGTATTCAAGCTTGGCCATGCATTTCTAGTCTCACTCAATCAAGTGGCCTTTGATATATTTTCCTATTATGTAGGAAGGACAAATCCTATCTTGATCATTCACATCTCACTACATACATTGTGATATGTCCAATGTCAGTTTTTATAGTGTAACTAATTACGAGACACGTTTAACTACATCAAAACATAAAACAACATATGTTGAGATAGTAATAATCTCAAGTCTAAGGATCATACATATAGTTGTCACTATGAGCAATATCGTGACCGTCACATAATAATCCAAGATATATGCTTATAGTGGGTCAATCCAATATATTATTATCTATTAATATATTCATGTATTAATTCTGACATCTCTATGTCAATGACAACTCATTGTCATCAATTAATCACATGTTAGTCTTAAGCGTATTGTTATTGTCCATAGCCATAATAATACTTGACTAAGGATCTTTTAATAATAATACATATATTATTATATGGACCTTATTGTTTCTCAGTTTATGTTATACATTGACACATATATCTGAAAACAATAATGGCAATGCCTTTATTCAATAAAATTGGTAAATAAAAGTATCCTTACAATCATCATATGATTGGTCTTTGGGCATACTCTAACAATTTTTTAATTACTAATTATCCTATTCACATGAACTTATCACTACTAATTTGTGTGTATTTCGTTTGTTTATGTGCAGTGAACTGTTTACTACAATTGATGATTAAAATAACAATTTATGCATTTTCCGCGACTGGAGACATGGGAACGACGCCGGGCACGATGAAATGTTGACATAGTCGTTTCTAGAAGACTCGAGAAGATTCTATAGATAGTTCAATTAGCAAAATCTGAGAAGATTCTAGAGGCGATTCAGTCAGCAAAATTTGAGAAAATCAATAGGATATAATATCTTTTTTTTAAAAAAATTTTAAACTCAAGAATTATCTTTTATATTTTATTTTAATTTAAATCATTTTGTTATTTTTAGGAATATAGAAGCCTATAAATACCCTCCATGAGTAAGGCTTTAGGATTCATCATTCTGTCTTTGAATTCTTGTCTTGTTTCTTTGATATTCTATAAAATTTCATTTTCTTTCTTTAAGTCTTTTTTATATTTTGCACAAATATGCTAAGCATGATAATTGATATCATGCTTAGCTAATTTCATTTAAGTAGTGAGCTAGCAATGAATCAATTCGATGCGTGAGAATTAAATAGTACTTAATTCCCTTTAGGATACATTCTCGTTTTTCTAGTTTATTAGTTTCGCAATCGACCTTACTTACAAATTAAAACATTTTCTAACCAAAAAGAGCTCGTTGGTCTAGATGTTGTTTTAATATACAGTGGGAGAAAGGATTTACCTGTGACAATTTTGACTTCCTGTGAACACACTTAGTGGTGGTCCGCTAAGGAAAAATGAGATTGGATTTGATTCTCGATGAGATAACATAATCCGAGTCGGGCCTTTCCAGTACTTAATCAAATTGTTTTAACGACAATAGATGTGGTTAATTCACTTAAGAATCATCTTTCAAAGATAGGCTTGGGAAGATCGGTTACCAAAGAGATAGGTAAGTTACAACAAGTTGGACCTTGTAGATTGTAACCGACATGAATCTCGAAGTAAAAATCCATTTCAATGATCAACACGATTGAAAAAAGTTAGCTCAAGGTGATTTCTTCATTTTTCATTTTCAAATAGTATTTATTTTTCTCAATCTTTATTTTTACTTTTACTTTGTTTTACTTTCTTAATTATTCATCACAATCTCATCAAACCCCCCCTTTTTATTAATTGTTTGCAGCATCCTGGACTGGAATCTACACAAAATTACATCAGAAATTCCAAATTCCCTGTGGATCGACCCTCTTTAATATACTATCTTTTACTTATTTAATTTAAAGATGGTTATTTTATTTTGATGAGTAAAACAACGCTTGTCAAACACTAAAGAGAACAAAGTGTTTGTTGCTCGAAAAGGAGTTTTTCTCGAAAGAGAATTTCTCTCTAATAAAGAAAGAGTAGAGATATTGAACTTGGAGAAGTTCAAGAACAAAAATTCATTGATCTTGAGGAACAATCAACATATTTAGAAGCACAACCACTACGCAGGTCTACAAGAGAACATCATTTGCCGAAAAGATATAGATTTCTCGTTTCCACACATAGAGATGTTCTTATGGATCGAGATGAGACTAGAACTTAACAAGAGGCAATTTTGAGCCCAGGATATGAGAAATGGCTTGAGGCCATGAAATTTGAGATGGAATCCATGTCAGTTAACCAAGTACGGACTTTGGTTGAACCACCTAACGAGATAAAACCATTAGGGTGTAAATGGGTTTTCAAGAAGAAAATCGACATGGATGAAAATGTAAAAACATACAAGGGGTGATTATTCGCTAAAGGTTTCCGAAAAGTTCATGGTGTTAACTATGACAAAACTTTCTCCCTTGTAGCCATGTTTAAATCCATCAGGATTTTGCTTGCTATATTTGCATTCCATGATTATGAAATTTGGCAAATGGACGTCAAAACAAGTTTTCTTTAATAAAAAACTCGAAGATGATGTGTATATGACACAAAAAGAAGGTTTTGACACTCCAAGAAATGTTGGAAAGGTTTGTAAGCTACAAAGGTCTATTAATGAAATGAAGCAAGCTTCTCGAAGCTAGAATCTTCGTTTTAATGATGCGATCAAACAATTTGGTTTTATCAAGAACGAATATGATCTTTGTGTTTACAAGAAGACTAGTAGGAGCATTGTTTCTTTCCTAATCTTGTGTGTAGACGACATACTTATCATAGGAAATGACATACAAACTGGCATCAATATAACCTTTCTATGAACCGGGTGAACTAAGTAGAGGCCGAGACGATATTCGTGGAGGCTAAAGATTCGAATTGTCGAACGATTGTGATTGTAGCAAATCTAGTTGTTGTTTTTGCTGTTTATAAAGGAATCCAATGTAAGTCATCACATCTCTTCCTCCTGATTTCGGATTAAACATACATGGATCACTGGAAAAACCGTCGTAATTTTGTTCCGCTGCGCCATGGGGTGTGCCGGCGGTCCCAACAGTGGTATTAGAGCCACTTGTACGATTCGTAATCTGGTTAAATACTTGGGGTGATGCGATATGTATGAGATGCATGATTTGTTTTACTATATCGTCGATATAAATATTGATATTGGTAGTCGATTAGGGATATGATTAATATGCTAATCTGTTATTTACAGTTGCCATGTTGCTACAATGGTTTTACGATAATCATATGTCAATCGTTGACATAGTGATCGGCGGAAGTGCGATAACAGATCGCATCAAGGAAAAAGGAATAATTGTTATTTCGATATGGAAAAATCTAAGGGATTTAAAAATCTCGAAAACGCGATTCTGTTGATAAATCTTATCAAATCGTGATGTTTTTCCATAGAAAAATAGTCACTATTTTTTAAAATTTCCTGCCAGACGTACCGGCACGGCTTGTGGCCGCAAGGGGATCTGCCCCTTGACCCCTTCGTAGGCAACATAGATTGTAGGACCATATTGGTAATATTAACGATTTCGTGATAACATATATATGATATGTTTGCTTTGCACGGTGTTTGACATGTATGGTTATAGCCCTTGCTTTTACAATAGTTGTAAATTTTAAATACGGCCTGCGTGTCATGCCTTTCTCTATCTCTGTTGTACTTCTCTTCTCATCTTACTCCCTTGTATGTAAAACGAGTTTCTATAATTGTAATATTATTCCAAGAAGCAATCGAGACATTTAGAGCAAAGGCGAGAAGACGCTTGAGAAGCAGTTTTAGTGTAGAATTAGGGTTTTAAGGTTCTCCCATTGGCTTGGGATGGGCCATCTTAATTCTTTATTTTGGGCTATAACCATTGCAATCTTATTGTTTTATATCTATCATGTATGTGATGCAATGTATGATATATATCTTCTACTCGTATATATTGATGAGATCAATAAGGGCCAAAATAAAAGAAATAACGATGAGATAGTTAAAGTTTTCCCTCAAATTAATCTAAGTTAAATTTAGTCGTCCAATATTTGCCCTCGTTAAGGCCTTAGTCGATCTTATGTGGGTTTTGCCAAAGCATTGACACATAAGTCCATCTTGGTTAAACGCGAAGAATAAGCAAGTGATATTCGTCAGTCGAAATATTGGTAATAACTTAGTTAGGTTGTTCTAATAAGATTAGAAACCTAAAGGCTAAGTATTTGGTTAAGTCATGAGATGACTAAACAAGAGTCGTTCACCAAATGGAGGAGTTGCATGAGATGTAATTAGTAAAGGGTTACTTACCTAAAATAACCTCTATCTAAAAGAAAAGCCAAAGCTGATTTAGGAAATTGGTGAATTATGGATCCTCGCTCACTAGAAAACTTTTCGTCGAATTTTTTCGAAATTAAAAACGAGGGGGGTTTTTAATTTTGAACAAAATAGTGTGAGTATTTTATAAACAAAAACCTATTTATAATATTTCAAATTGGTAAATTTATATTATGTATTTCCATTGTTGTAAATCTAAATGGCAAACAATACTATATCACTGCGATCACTCCTTGATAAGGAGAAACTCAACGGCATAAACTTCCTTGATTGGTTCCGCAATTTGAGAATTGTTCTCAAACAGGAAAGAAAGGAATATGTCATTCAAGAACCTGTTCCTGATGAACCGACAACTAATGCTTCTAGAGCTGACAAACACAAGTTTAAGAAACATATGGATGACATGTTATATGTCGGATGTCTTATGCTTGCTACCATGACTCTTGATCTTCAGAAGCAACATGAAGACATGGTTGCATATGAGATGATTCAAAACATCAAAGAAATATATGAGGAGCAAGCACATCAAGAGAGTTATGAGACCTCTAAAGCTCTATTTCAGTGCAAAATGGTAGAGGGATCTCCTGTAAGAGGTCATGTCATTAAGATGATAGGCTATATCCAAACGTTAGAAAAGCTAGGTTTTCTTCTCAAGGATGAATTGTCTACTGATGTTATTCTGCAATCGTTGCCGAATAGCTTCAACCAATTTGTCCTTAATTTCAACATGAATGAAATTAACAAATCTTTGCCACAGTTACTTGGCTTGTTACGAACTGCTGAGAAAAATATGTCTAAAGGTGGACCTAAGCCCATTCTGATGGTCCGCAAGGACAAACGAAAGGGAAAGGCAGTGGCAAAGTACAAGGGTAAAGGTAAGCCTATACCCAAAGGACATGATACACTGAAACCCAAAGGGGAGTTAGCAAGGAAGGAAAATGTTTTCACTGCAATAAGACCGGACACTGGAAAAGAAATTGCCCCATTTACCTTGAAGAGATCAAGAAGGCAAAAGCAGATGGTGCGTCTACTTCAGGGACTGCAAAAGAGAAGAAATATAGCTAAGAGAGACGTAGACCTACGAGTGGGAAATGGAGCAAGAGTTGCTGTATTAGCTATAGGAACATATGTTTTATCATTACGTAGTGGACTTGATTTACATTTATAAGATTGTTATTTTGTGCCTAGTTTGACTAAAACATTATTTCTATTTCTTGTTTGGACAAGATTGGCTTTGAGATTATTATTAAGAATAATTGTTGTTTTTTTATCTCGATAATGTTTTTTATGGTTCGGCACAATTGTTGTTCTTAGATTCATTTGTTTTCGAACAACTGGATGTATGTGAATCTTGCTTATTAGGAAAAATGACTAAGGCTCCTTTTCATGGTAAAAGTGAGCGAGCAATTGATTTATTGGGATTAATACATAGTGATGCATGTGGACCAATGAACACAAGCTAGAGGTGGATTTCAGTACTTCATCACTTACTGATGACTTCATTCGATATGGTTACATTTACCTTATGCGCCATAAATATGAGGCTATAGAAAAGTTTAAATTATTCAAGAATGAAGTAAAAAAATAAATTAGGCAAGAGTATTAAAGCACTTCGATCAGATCGAGGTGGAGAATACTTAAGCATAGAATTTGATGAACTCCTTAAAGAATGTGGGATTGTCTCACAGCTTACTCCACCAGGTACACCAGTGGAATGGAGTTTCTGAGAGGAGAAATCGAACTTGGTTAGACATGGTTCGATCAATGATGAGTCATAGTGATCTTCCGACTTCTTTCTGGGGACATGCACTAGAAACAACTGCTTTCACTTTAAATCGTGTTTCGTCTAAATCTGTTCAAAAGACACCATATGAGATATGGACAGGAAAACGTCTTAGTATGTCTTTTATGAAGGTTTGGGGTTGCGAAGCATATGTCAAACATCAGATGTCTACAAAGCTCGAACCCAAATCTCATAAGTGTAATTTTGTTGGATATCCCAAAGAAACTAAGGGATATTATTTCTTTAGCCCTAAAGAGAACAAAGTGTTTGTTGCTCGAACAAGAGTTTTTTTCGAAAGAGAATTTCTTAATAAGAAAGGAAAGGGTAGAGACATTTGATAAGTGCTCAACACACTATCACTTTTTACTCCTTTTATGGGCATTAAGTACCAAATATAAACCCACTCGGACCAATGCATGCACTCAATATGATATATTTAGAAGTTATACTCATATAGATAATATTTACAGAAAAAGGCACGTTTTACTGCATTTTCATATCTGTACAGGAGAACCAATGCCGCGGCAGAGATAAGGCCGAGGCAGGACCTGATGCCGAGGCAGCAGCAGAAAGACAGGAAGCAAAAGTATAGGCGATGGAAAGACAAAAATCCAAGGAACGTGTCTGGACTTGAAGCCCATGAATCGGAGCTGGCTAGCACAAGGAAAAGCCCAAAGGAAGACCATGCGGGAAAGCCCCTTAGCCGAATATAAACTTGGAAATATATTATTATTATTATGTACTTGACTTGTTCCCTACTCCAAGTTGTATTCTACTTAGGAAAGGTTTACCCTAGGTCTAGCCTATATAAGGACCTAGCCACCCAATGTATGGAAAGAACGAAATACCTTGGGAGAGAGCCGACTTCTACTCTTGTTTCTTTCCTCTCCACCATGTTCTAAACCTTCTTAGGGATTAGGTGAAGGTTGTAGAGTATTTGTGAGAGGAGATTGTACTTTGTCTTTCATTCAATTCAATAAAGATTATCAAGGTTTGCTTATCCTTTGTTATTCCTTGTTTCACAATTGAGCTCGGGAGAGGATATTGTGATCATCCATTTATCTGATCTCGGGAGAGTTAGATTCACGAAAGGGGTAAGTACGGTGTTTCAATCGCGAAACACTAACTCGTCCTAGGGATAGGTTAAGAGTTTCAGCAGCTAAAAGAAGTGTGAGATTGGTTGGTGGGTATAATTGATTCACGCCGGGAGGTATCATCAAGGACTAGTCATCAACAGCACTCTGACTTAGGGATAAGCGGAGTCATCCAAGGACACTTTGCCGAACTTTGGTAAAGTCTGCCCACGAGCAAGGGATTGCCGCGGCAGACAGTGTTATCACTGCCAAGGCAGTAAAACTGCAGTGTTGCCGAGGCAGTGATATACGATTGCATTGGACGGAGACAAGTCAATCAATTCCACAATACGACGCAACTGGATCCTAGCCCATCTCTCTCTACTATTTCAATCTTTTACTTTTATTTTAGTTATTTTAGTTTAGATAAATCAATTCAACTTACTTGTGTTTTTATCTTTTTAC
Organism: Abelmoschus esculentus; assembly: GCA_035048815.1. NCBI lineage: Eukaryota > Viridiplantae > Streptophyta > Magnoliopsida > Malvales > Malvaceae > Abelmoschus > Abelmoschus esculentus. The sequence goes on along the minus strand of JAUCBN010000046.1, from coordinate 7,403,057 downwards.
AGAACAAGGAGGTGAAGAAAACATATTAAGTATACCGGTCCTTGAGGAGACGATAACTCGATAATATACTTATCACTTATTACTTGCGATGTGTCCACTTGCACTGAACGTGCACTTTTGACACGCGACAAGTTTTTGGCGCCGTTGCCGGGGACTGGCAACTAAATTTTATTTTCTTTATTTTCTTGTTTATTTTACTTTTGTTTTTCTTGGTGTATGACCAGGGCCAATACAACCAACCCCTTGTACGAATTAGATCCAGAAATCGAAAGAACAAGGCAATGGTTGAGGAGACAGATCCAAGGAGCCATGGCAGATCACCCGGTAGGACAAAATTTACCTGCCGGCAGTGCAGGACTTCTGCCGCCACCTCGGCCGCGGCAGCTCACTGTTAGGGACTTACTGGAAGAAGACTTAAACGGATTAAACCCTGGAGTCGTCACACCGGAAATTGAAGCAGCCCATTTTGAACTCAAACCCGTTATGTTCAATATGTTAAATACAATTGGACAATTTGGTGGGTCTGCAACTGAAGACGCAAGGCAGCACCTCAAATCCTTCATGGAAATCTGCAACTCTTTTAAAATCCAAGGAGTCCATGAAGATGTCTTGCGATTAAAGCTATTCCCCTATTCACTGAGGGATAGGGCGAAAGCTTGGTTAAATAGCATTCTAGCAGGATCTATTGGTTCCTGGAGTGAACTTTGTCGTGATTTCATTACTCGCTTTAATCCTACTAATCTATATCATAGAATTCGTAATGAAATTACTTCTTTTCGACAGGCTGAAGACGAACCAATGTACGAGGCATGGGAACGCTACAGAGAGCTATTGCACAAGTGTCCGCTGCATGGATTTCCCTTATGGACACAAGTGACAATGTTTTACAATGCCACGAATGCCCCGACAAGGATGATGTTAGATGCCTCGGCAAACGGAACACTCCTGGACAAAGCACCTGAGGAAGCTATTGGAATACTAAACAAACTCGCAAAGAATGACTTTCAGTTTCCTACATCTAGGCGAGGAGGAGTAAGACGCCAAGCCACAGTAAATGAATTAGATTCATCAAGTTTAGTGGTAGCACAATTGGCCTCTCTTACCATGATGGTGCAAAACCTACAGTTACAACACAATACCCGTGAGGTCAAGGTAATTGATTCATACTGTGACTTATGTGGAGGAAACCACAGTTCCGCTAACTGCATGAATCAAGAAACTGGTATGTATGTTGGGAACTAAAACCGCAACAATGTGATGTCCAACACATACAAACCCTCATGGAAGAGGCATCCAAACTTATCATGGAGTAACCCAAACAATGCCTTAAACCCAATCACCCAACCATCGGGATTTCAGCAGCCGATGCCGCAGCAGCAAGTCCAACAGCCGATGCCGCAGCAGCAAATGCAGCAGCAATCGGTAAGTTCATTGGAAAACACGCTAAAGGCCTTTATGATGAAAACTGAGTCCTACATGGCGGAAAATAGTAATTTCATCAAAAGGACAGATGCCTTCATGAATAGGACTGAGATGAGGTTGCAAAATCAAGAAGCTGCCATAAAAAGCTAGAAACTCAGGTTGGGCAGTTTGCTCAATGCATAAACACTAGACCATAAGGAGGCCTACCTAGCAATACTGAAGTTGCTAAGGTAATAAACCATGAACAGTGTAAGGCAATCACTACTAGGAGTGGTCTACAACTGAAGGAGAAGATCCCAGAGAGCCAAACTCAATCAGCAAATCAAGCAAGAGAAGAGGCTGAGCAAACTGAAGCTGACAACACTGCCCCGGCAGCAAACTCTGCAGCTTCTGAGCAGCCTGCCGAGGCAGCAACAATTCCAGTGGTGCCAGGTATAAAACTTCAAACTAAAGAAACCCTGGAGGAAATGAGACTACCACCACCTTTCCCGCAAAGGTTGAAAAAACAAAAACAAGATCAGCAATTCAAGAAGTTCCTCGACATCTTGAAGCAAGTCCACATCAACATACCGTTCGTTGAAGCTATTGAACAAATACCCAACTACGCCAAGTTCATAAAGGACATGGTGTCAAAGAGAAAACGAATAGGTGAGTTTGAGATAGTGGCTGCTATCGAGGGATGCATGGCAATGCTGTATAACCGCATGCCACCAAAGTTAAAAGATCCTGGTTGCTTCACTATACCTTGTGCGATTGGTAATAGTTATGAAGGAAAGGCCCTATGCGACGTTGGAGCAAGCATAAACCTTATGCCTAAATCAGTCTTCCAAAAGCTTGGAATTGGAAGGCCGAAGCCTACAACAGTGATGCTCCAACTCGCGGATAGATCCTATGTGCAACCTGAAGGCAAAATCGAGGACATACTGGTAAGAGTTGACAAATTCATTTTTTTTGCCGACTTCCTTGTCCTTGATTGTGAAGCAGATGACAATGCACCGATCATCCTTGGGAGACCCTTTTTAGCAACTGGACGCACATTAATTGACGTGGAAAAAGGAGAATTAACAATGAGAATCAATGATCAAGAAATAAAATTAAATGTGTGTCAATTGATGAAGAGACACGATGAACTAGAGGAAGAATGTCAAATGCTGAATAACCCAGATGAAAATTACACAATACCTTATCTTAGCAACAACTGCCTCGGCAGTGACCTCCATGACATACCCCAGGGGTGCCTCGGCAGTGATATGGATGACTGTTACAGTAGTTCTTTGGACAGCACTGAGACAACCGATAAAGAGGAAGCTAACTGGACAGCACATCTTCCAGGTAAGTACTTTGTACCATTAGAGTATAAGGGGAAGAATGAACAATCTGTAAATAAAGAACCATCTGTCATAGATCTAAAACCCTTACCAGAAAAACTAAAATATGCTTATTTGGGAGATAACCACACGATGCCGGTAATTATTTCTTCTAAGTTGTTGCCAGAATAGGAACAGACCTTGATAGCAAGCTGCAGCAGCACAAAAAGGCAATTGGATGGTCAATTGACGATTTGAAAGGAATAAGTCCAGCAGTATGTATGCATAAAATTCTCCTAGAAGAAGACCATAAGCCCACTATTGAAGCTCAAAGGAGACTCAACCACGCTATGAAGGAGGTAGTACGTAAGGAAATAATCAAGTGGCTTGATGCAGAAATTATTTATCCTATCTCTGACAGTGCATGGGTAAGCCCGTACAATGTGTACCTAAGAAAGGTGGTATGACTGTCATAACCAACGAGAACAACGAACTAATACCAACCAGGACTGTGACAGGTTGGAGGGTTTGTATGGACTATCGCAAGTTGAATAAAGCAACAAAGAAGGATCACTTCCCTTTACCCTTCTTTGATGAAATGCTTGATAGACTTGCCGGTAAACCTTATTACTGTTTTCTTGATGGTTATTCAGGATATAATCAAATTGCCATTAATCCAGAGGATCAAGCAAAAACCACTTTTACTTGCCCATACGACACTTACGCATTTAGAAGGATGTCGTTCGGCCTCTACAATGCCCCGACAACATTCCAGAGATGCATGATGGCAATTTTCTCTGACATGATAGAGGACTTCTTGGAAATATTCATGGATGATTTCTCAGTTTTTGGAGACAGTTTTGATCACTGCCTCGGCAATCTCGGGAAAGTGCTGCAAAGATGTGAAGAATCCAACCTAGTCCTAAACTGGGAAAAATGCCATTTTATGGTAAACGAAGGTATTGTGTTAGGACACAAAATATCATCACAAGGAATAGAAGTGGATAAAGCCAAGATAGAGGTGATAAAGAATTTACCTCCACCAATTTCTGTGAAAGGGGTTCGAAGCTTCTTGGGCCATGCAGGTTTCTATAGACGATTTATTTCTAATTTCTCCAGAATTTCTAAACCTCTTTGCAACTTGCTCGAACAAGATAGGAAATTCGAATTTAATAAGGAATGCACTGAAGCATTCGAAACTCTCAAGGAGAAGCTAATCACTGCACCAATAGTAATTCTACCGGATTGGTCGTTGCCATTTGAATTGATGTGTGATGCTAGTGATCATGCTGTCGGGGCAGCACTCGGGCAGAGGAAGAATAATCTGTTCCACGTGATATATTATGCTAGTAAAACGCTCAATGATGCACAAATCAACTACACCACAACAGAGAAAGAATTACTAGCCGTGGTATTTGCCTTTGATAAGTTTCGATCATATCTCATTGGAACAAAGGTCACTGTCCACACTGATCACTCGACAATTAAACACCTCTTGTCAAAGAAGGATGCCAAGCCTAGATTGATTAGATGGATCCTTCTTTTACAAGAATTTGACGTTGAAATCAGAGATCGCAAGGGTACGGAAAACCAAGTGGCCGACCATCTTTCTAGATTAGAGAACAAGGACAATACCCACTTACTTGAAGATATACAAGATGAATTTCCAGATGAACAAATACTGCAAATTGTTACAACTACAAAGGATACTCCCGAGACAGAGGCCGCAACAGTTTACAACCGCGCTGCCGCGGCATTGTCTGAATACATCTCTGCAACTTTGGCAGAAGACATTGCTGCAGTAACATCCACCCCCTGGTATGCTGATCTTGTTAATTATCTAGTTAGTGGTATTATCCCCTATACCCAAAGGACATGATGGACTGAAACCCAAAGGGGGAGTTAGCAAGGAAGGAAAATGTTTCCACTGCAATAAGATCGGACACTGGAAAAGAAATTGCCCCATTTACCTTGAAGAGGTCAAGAAGGCAAAAGCAGATGGTGCATCTGCTTTAGGTATTTATGTTATCGATGTGAATCTGTCAACATCTTCTTCTTGGGTATTAGATACCGGTTGTGGTTCTCACATTTTTACTTCTCTACAGGGACTGCAAAAGTGAAGGAATCTAGTTAAGGGAGACGTAGACCTACGAGTGGGAAATGGAGCAAGAGTTGTTGCATTAGCTATAGGAACATACGTTTTATCTTTACCTAGTGGACTTGATTTACATTTAGAAGATTGTTATTTTGTGCCTAGTTTGACTAAAAACATTATTTCTATTTCTTGTTTGGACAAGATTGGCTTTGAGATTATTATTAAGAATAATTGTTGTTCTTTTTATCTCGATAATGTTTTTTATGGTTCGGCACAATTGGTTAATGGCTTATACATTTTAAATCTAGAAAACACCATTTATAACATAAATACCAAAAGATCAAAAACAAATGACTCAAATCAAACTTATCTCTGGCATTGTCGTTTAGGCCATATAAGTGAGAAACACATATCAAAACTCCATAAAGATGGATTCTTAGATTCATTTGTTTTCGAACAACTGGATGTACGTGAATCTTGCTTATTAGGAAAAATGACTAAGGCTCCTTTTCATGGTAAAAGTGAGCGAGCAAGTGATTTATTGGGATTAATACATAGTGATGTATGTGGACCAATGAACACACAAGCTAGAGGTGGATTTCAGTACTTCATCACTTTCACTGATGACTTCAGTCGATATGGTTACATTTACCTTATGCGCCATAAATCTGAGGCTATCGAAAAGTTTAAATTATTCAAGAATGAAGTACAAAATCAACTGGGCAAGAGTATTAAAGCACTTCGATCAGATCGAGGTGGAGAATACTTAAGCAAAGAATTTGATGAACTCCTTAAAGAATGTGGGATTGTCTCACAGCTTACTCCACCAGGTACACCACAGTGGAATGGAGTTTCTGAGAGGAGAAATCGAACTTTGTTAGACATGGTTCGATCAATGATGAGTCATAGTGATCTTCCGACTTCTTTCTGGGGACATGCACTAGAAACAGTTGCTTTCACTTTAAATCGTATTCCATCTAAATCTGTTCAAAAGACATTATATGAGATATGGACAGGAAAACGTCCTAGTATGTCTTTTATGAAGATTTGGGGTTGCGAAGCATATTTCAAATATCAGATGTCTACAAAGCTCGAACCCAAATCTCATAAGTGTAATTTTGTTGGATATCCCAAAGAAACTAAGAGATATTATTTCTTTAACCCTAAAGAGAACAAAGTGTTTGTTGCTCGAACAAGAGTTTTTCTCGAAAGAGAATTTCTCAATAAGAAAGGAAATGGTAGAGACATTGAACTTGGAGAAGTTCAAGAACAACAATTCACTGAGCATGAAATTGAGCATTTTCCACAAATTGTTGAGGAACAATCAACAGATTTAGAAACACAATCACTACGCAGATCCACAAGAGAACGCCATGCACCTGAGAGAAATGGATTTCTCATTACCATGCATGGAGATGTTCTTATTATGGATCAAGATGAGCCAAGAACTTATCAAGAGGCAGTATTGAGCCCAGACTCTGACAAATGGCTTGAGGCCATGAAATCTGAGATGGAATCCATGTCAGTCAACCAAGTATGACTTTGGTTGAATCACCTGAAGGGGTAAAAACTATAGGGAGTAAATGGGTTTTCAAGAAGAAAACCGACATAGATGGAAACGTACAAACATACAAGGGGCGACCAGCCGCTAAAGGTTTTCGACAAGTTCATGGCATTGACTATGACGAAACTTTCTCCCCTGTAGCTATGTTTAAATCCATATGGATCTTGCTTGCTATAGTTGCATTCCATGATTATGAAATTTGACAAATGGACGTCAAAACCGCTTTCCTTAATGGAAAACTTGAAGAGGATGTGTATATGACACAACCAAAAGGTTTTGTCGCTCCAGGAAATGCTGGAAAGGTTTGTAAGCTACAAAGGTCCATTTATGGATTGAAGCAAGCTTCTCGAAGCTGGAATCTTCGTTTCAATGATGCGATCAAAGAGTTTGGTTTTATCAAGAACGAAGATGAGCCTTGTGTTTACAAGAAGACTAGTGGGAGCATTGTTTTTTTCCTAATCTTGTATGTAGATGACATACTTATCATAGGAAATGACATACCTACCTTACAGTCGGTTAAGACTTGGTTAAGTAGTTGTTTCTCTATGAAAGATTTGGGTGAGACAACATACATCTTAGGGGTTAAGATCTATAGAGATAGATCTAGACGACTTCTAGGTCTGAGTCAAAGTACATATATAGACAAAGTTCTGAAAAGATTCAGTATGGAAGAATCCAAGAAAGGATTCTTACATATGAGACATGGTATATCTCTTTCGAAGAAAATGTGTCCTTCAACTCCACAAGAAAGAGAACGAATGAGTAAGATTCCATATGCTTCGGCTATTGGTTCTGTCATGTATGCCATGATATGTACTCGACCAGATGTATCGTATGCCTTAAGCAGGACAAGTCGATATCAGGTAAACCCTGGTGAAAGTCATTGGGTAGCAGTCAAAAACATCCTTAAGTACTTGAGAAGAACTAAGAATACATTTCTTGTCTATAGAGGCAAAGAAGAGCTAAGTATAAAAGGTTATACTGATGCTAGTTTCCAAACAGAAAAGGATGACTCAAGATCGCAATCTGGATTTGTGTTTTGTCTTAACGGAGGTGCTGTAAGCTGGAAAAGTTCTAAGCAAGACACAATAGCTGATTCTACGACAGAGGTTAAGTATATTACAGCCAGTGAAGCAGCGAAGGAAGCTGTTTGGATCAAAAAGTACATATCCGAACTAGGGGTTCTTCCAAGCATATCAGTTGCTATAGAACTCCGTTGTGACAAAAATGGAGCCATTGCACAAGCAAAGGAACCCAGATCTCATCAACGATCCAAACATATTGTTAGACGCTTCCATCTCATTCGATAGATCATAGATCGAGGAGAAGTGGAGATATGTAAAGTACACACGGATGATAACATTGTTGATCCCTTGATGAAGCCTCTAACGCAACAGAAGCATGATCGTGACATTGTAAGGATACTTTTATTTACCAATTTTATTGAATAAAGGCATTGTCATTGTTGTTTTCAGATATATGTGTCAATGTATATCATAAACTGAGAAACAATAAGGTCCATATAATAATATATGTATTATTATTAAAAGATCCTTAGTCAAGTATTATTATGGGTATGGACAATAATAATACGCTTAAGACTAACATGTGATTAATTGATGACAATGAGTTGTCATTGACATAGAGATGTCAGAATTAATACATGATATATTAATAGAGAATAATATATTGGATTGACCCACTATGAGCATATATCTTGTATTATTATGTGACGGTCACGATATTGCTCATAGTGACAACTATATGTATGATCCTTAGACTTGAGATTATTACTATCTCAACATATGTTGTTTTATGTTTTGATGCAGTTAAACATATCTCGTAATTAGTTACACTATAAAAACTAACATTGGACATATTACAAAGTCTGTAGTGAGATGTGAATGATCAAGATAGGATTTGTCCTTCCTACATAATAAGAAAATATATCAAAGGCCACTTTATTGATTGAGACTAGAAATGCATGGCCATGCTTGAATACGTTGATATGAGATATCACAAATTATTCATTAAAAGTAGTCCACTCTAGATATCAAGAAACATTAAAATAGGCTATACAAGTGTGACTATTCCAAGACTTGTGCCAATTAAAGATATAAAAGGACAAAAGAATATAATACATTAAGATAGTTGGTCACAGACATGATACATCGAATCATGATCTCTTGTAACTTAGATGACAATGATATATTGGTAGATGTCACTCATTGTTTGTAATATTAGAATTGTTCTAATATTACTACTAACGTTACAATGAGCCTACAGGGTCACACCCAATGGTTGAAAAGAAGTAAAAATATATATAAGTATAAGTAGAATATATTTAATCCTGAATTTTAATAAAGGATATAATTAAAGTAATTATATCCCTTTTAAATTCGAATTAAATATAGATTCCGAAATTTAAGGAATTAATTAAAGTAATTATTTCCTATAAACAAATTCAGAATCAAACTCTTATACCTAGGGTTACACCTATATAAAGGATCTTTTGTCTAGCACTCAAAATAGAGAATTTTGTATTCCCAAACCCTAGAATCACGAAAAACAATTTTTTGAGATTTTGCTCTCTAAACCGGGTGAACTGAGTAGAGGCCGAGACGATATTCGTGGAGGCTAAAGATTCGAATTATCTAACGATCCTGATTGTAGTAAATCCAGTTATTGTTTTTGCTTCTTATCAAGGAACCCAATGTAAGTCATCGCATCTCTTCCTCCCGATTTCGGATTAAACGTACATGGATCACTAGAAAGACCGTCGTAATTTTGTTCCGCTGTGCCATGGGGTGTGCCGTCGGTCCCAAAAGTGCTAGGCACCCGAAAGGGGCTAGCAAACCAAGGTGTCTCATGGTGTTTGAAGAACCGAAGACTATGCACACCGAGGGTGTCTTCTAGTTCTCCTTCCTTGCTTTATTTCTTTTATATTTTCATGAGGATGATTGTTGGATGTTTAAGGATTATGTGGATGATATTTCTTAACATTTAACTCCACCATGTAAGCTTTGTTTAGGTGGTTGCTTTTGTGGATGATTACCTTTTATTTCTATTTAATATATTGCCTTCTATGTGATTGTATATTTGCTTTGCTCATTGTTGATAATTATTTAGGCATTGTAAGAGGCACAAAAGTGTCCCGTGTTTAGGTACATGTTAAAGCACTCAAAAGAGGAACAACTATAGATCCTTAGATCATCCGAAAGGAGCTAAGGGAGGATCTACGTGAGCAATGGGTTCTAGGCTGCAAATAGAGCCTAGTTGGATCCTAGAGCACTCGAAAGAGGCGTAGGTGAAGGCTTCAACGACTAAAAGGAGTGTGCTTTATTGATAGGCTAGTGCTACTCGAGTGACACGAGATGCCATGGCATTTTAGTCTATCAGGTTCCTATGACTCGAAAGAGCGGGAAAACTTTAGAAACCTCTGTCGAGTAGGTATACACCGTAGCAGCTATATGTTAGGTAGGGGTAAGGGGTAGGAACCCATAGAAGTCACCACCAGTCATTCCCGAGAGAGTTCATCAATAGAGGAAAAGTACAATATATTGTTTAACGTGTTCATGCATCCTGTTTTTGCCTCCGCATTTACAAACTGTTTTCTTTATTTTACTTATCTTGCAATCACACTGCTTTGCACCCACACATCACTTCCATACATCCACTTTGCTATCATCATCCATACCATTGTGCCGTGGCATATTTTAGTTGCTTGCATTCTGAAATTGTCATAGCATTTCTATATAACACTTCACCGTACATATCCATTTTCTCTTCTTTATATCTTTTATTTATTTTCCTTTTGTTTAGTGACATCTTTTTGCCTTGACAAATTTGACTGCACACTTTACCAGTGATCCTCGTGGGAACGATACTCACTCACCCTATTATTACTTGTATGATTGTGTATACTTGCACATATATGTGTGTTCACATACATCATTTATAGCACTACACAGAACACACCAAGTTTTTGGCACCGTTGCCGGGGATCATTTAGAGTAAAGTTTGTCATTTTTATCTTGGCATTTTCGTTTTACTTAGTTTATTTTATTAGTTCAGTTTTACTTGTTTTATCTGCTTTTTCTTTTCAGTGTATGTCCAGAAGGTCTACTGACGGGACCTCTCTATCCTATAGTGCGTGAAATTGAGTGTTTGTTTCGTCAAAGAAGGTGTAATCAGCGTAGGACTATGGACCCACCAGTAATGCAAGACCTAGTAGTTCAAAATGTCGGGGAAAACCAACACGCTGCTGCACCTCGACCGAGAGCTATTAGGGATCATTTAAATCCTATCTTGGATGATCTTAATCCTGGCATCGTGGCACCATAAATTACAGCTACACATTTCGAACTTAAGCCTGTCATGTTCAATATGCTTAACTCGATTGGGCAATTTGGAGGGATGGTGCATGAAGATGCAAGGCAACATATCCGAGCATTTTTAGAAGTTTGTGACTCATTCCGTCAACAAGGAGTTCATGAGGATTTCTTGAAGCTCAAGTTATTCCCTTATTCTCTATGTGGCCGAGCAAGGGCGTGGGTGAGTGGAGTACCATCCGAATCGATGGAGTCATGGGCTGATCTATGCAAAAGTTTTTTGCTGCGGTATAATCCTCCGAATCTCAATACTCAACTTAGAAATGACATTACTTCTTTTCGACAAGGTGAAAACGAGTCAATGTGTCCATGTTGGGATCGATACAAGGGACCGCTTCGCAAGTGTACAAATCATGGATTTCAAGATTGGACTCAAGTTGTGATGTTCTACAACGGAGTCAATGCACTAACGAGGATGATGCTAGTTGCCTCGGCAAATGGAACTTTGTTAGACAAATCACCCGAGGAGGCATTTGACATACTTGATAGAATTGCCAACAATGACTATCAATTTCCTTCTACAAGACTTGGAACCGGGAGGAAGGCACAAGGGATATTCGAGCTTGATGCTAAAGACTCACTATCCGCCCAACTCTCAGCTATCACCAACATTGTAACTCCCTCAGCCCATTCTAGACGGAACCGACACTCACGGGTTACACGGGGAATATCGAACCAAACCCGCGAAGGTCCGATTCGATAAACAACCCTGAAAATCGATATATTTTTTTCCTTAACTAGATGCATAATTAAGTTCCTATGTGTGTCGGGGTCATGCATAACGAGAATGAAAGCATTCGGTTCACAATTGATCATTCAACTCGCATACAAGTCCGGAAATTCCATCTACCAAAGATCAATTAAACCTGCATGGAACACGCACATTAAAATTCAGATCAATCGGATCATTATAGCATCGTCAATTTCATGTTTCAATGATTAGGGACCTAATTGTAAAGTTCACAAATTTTAGGGACTATAACCAACATTAATTAACCAATACGAAACTAAGTTAACATCATGCATCACGGTGATATTACATCTCAGAATATTATTCATTGCATCTATATTCGATTGCGGAAATATATTCGACTTAGCACAAGCTTCCAACACTTAAAATTCTTCCTTTTTGGTCATGGGTATCGATACTACCAAGCATGGTATCGATACCATGACATGGTTGTGGCTAATTAATCCTTCGAAAGCCAAGGGTATCGATACCTCCCTGGGTGGTATAGATACCTTGGTGTCTAGTGAGGTAATGGCATTGAACCATGGTTCGATGCCACCCCAAAATTGCCTTGGGGTATAGATACCACCAGAGGGTGTTTCGATACCCCCTGTCCAGAATCATTAATTAGGCAATTTGGTTGGTTTAAACCCCATCTAAACACATCCATTTATCACCCCCAACTATATGCATACTCCATAAGTATATTAAACACCCTTAAGCATACAATTACCCACATCAATGACCCCGAAATAATCTATAGGCATGCTTCTTATGTTATGATTAAAAACAAGAACATTCATGCATGTACATGCTACAAACAATCCAAAACATTATCACAATTCATCAAAATACAATCAAGGCAATATAAGGTCTAATTACAAGTCATTAACCAAAGCAAAACACACTCTCATAAGGAATAGGTTTACACATTGTCGAGCCCCTATTTATTTGCCAAATCATACTAAAAATGTGAGGCCTTTTCCCCTTGGTCCTCTTGCTCCGAAAGTAGCCTCAAATGTCTCTATTTTTCTTCAAAAATGAAAAGAGAGCTTAAGCAAGACATGCTTAGTGAGGAAGCTCTAATAAAATCATCAATTCATAAATTAAAAATCATTTTAAAAGCCATGCTTGCATCCTTCATGCTCAATTAAAATATGTGAAACCAAATCATGCTCATCAACATAAACAAATCATTTCTTATGTCATGCATATGGATACCAAATTTTTTCATGTTTGCATATTGGCTTTCTAGTGATCACTTATTGTGAACTTTAAGCTCACCGAATACACGGATCCCTTTTTCCATATTTGGAGACGCTTGGTCTCAACATGCATCGGTCGGACACATAGTCACCCTTGTATACATGTTACCCCCACTACGCACGGTCGGACACAAAGTCACCCTTGTTTACGCATGGGTCAACTATATGCACGGTCGGACTCAAAGTCACCCTTGTTTATATATAGGCAAGCTCTACACGCATGATCGAACACAAAGTCATGCTTGTTTACGTGTAGGCATCATCATTATTCTCAATATTTTTATAGTGCACTCAATACTAATGACATGTCATTTGTATTCGAATCTAAGGTTAGTGTCACTAAGCCAATATAATTTCCAGTCATGCATGTTAACTTGCTGCTCATAATGCACTCATTATATGTTCACCATGTGAACTGAAATCATGCTCAACGGCTTAATCAATAATAAGGAAATAACAACATATTGTACCAATTCATTTCCATGCTTCCATAAGCCATGAATGTCTTCTAAACTATGTATTTTCAACAATTAACACATGCATGCATCCTTTCAAAATTAAAGAATATGCAATTCCAAAATCTTATAGAATCATCATTTATAAAAGCCATTACCAAAAAGCCGAAACTTAAAGTAATGCATCAACATCATTTAAATCACTTACTATTGAACTATGGAAAGTTTTCACACTATTCCATAGTCCCCAAAACAGAACCGAACCATTGTGAAACACTTTAAACCCGAAATCACTCACCAACAAGCGAAACAAGCCCTCGCCGACGCTCCGACAACAACGCCAATGCACCAGCCACTTACGGACCTTCTTGCACTTCCTCTACAACATTAAAAACAGATCATTTTCACATCACAACATGCTCAAAACAGCAGCCACATCAAACCTCTCCGAAACTATCAAAAAACCTAGCCGAAAAAACCGAAAACTAAGCCGAAACTTATCCAAAACAACATCAGCCATTAACCTTATGAATCTAACATATAATCCACCTCAATTATGAACTAAAAAAATTTCAAACCATCCTTATACCTCCATCAAAAGCATAACACTTAAAACAGCCCCTAAAATAACTGAAAACCACCTTAAAACACCACCGATTACATTATTCCGGGATTAATTTGATGTTAACTCATTATAAGACTCAATCAATCATTTAATTGACATAATATCATAAATAAATCATCCTAATTACAGCATTAATTGAGATCTAAAAAAATTTCACAAAAAACTCCATAAAACTCATAGATCTTGAATTAAAAACACAAAATTAAATATCAATTGTTGATTAGCAAGCTAATACTTGGGAACTTCAATAAAGAACCTTAGAAAAAGATGAGAAATCATAATTTTACATTAGAGATTAGCTCCACCAAAAAGATGAGAAATTCTCTCTTGATTTCCTTGAAAATGCATGTGGATTTTGCAAAATTGATAAGTAGGCTTTGTAGAGAATGAAAAGATGAGTAAAATGAAATAAATCTTGTTGAAAATGAATAAGAAATCAGCAAGTAATTGAAGAAATTTAGTGAAGAAGATGGATAGAAAATGGAGAGAAAATTTGGGAGAAAAGATGAGAAAATGGGAAGTTACAAAAGAAAATGAAAATAACCTTTTTATTAAAACTAATCAAAACAAATTTGGTGGATATCTTTAATTAAAAATAAATTGGGTTAATGGCCCTCTAAGGATTCTAAGTATGGCTTACTTTCCAATTTAGTCATTAAAAACCTTAATTTCCGAAAATTACCAATTAAACCCCTAAACTTTTCCAAAATTCACAATTTAATCACTAGTACAAAATTAAGCCTAATTAAAAATCAAATTAAGGCTCAATAATATTCCTTTAACTTTAAAACACCATTTTAATATTTTTAAACCTTTCCGCAAAATTATTACTTGTCCGATTAAATTATTATTATTTTAATTTTCCAGGAACTAATGAACCGAAGAATCCGATTCAACTCGAACTGAATCAACCAAACCAACACTCAAACTACTAACCACAAAACCGGGATGTTACAAAAATGTTGAAGAGCATTCAGTGTTCCAACGAGATGAAGGAAGTGAAGATGGCCAGTTCAGCATGTCTATTATGTCATCACAATCATTATGAGAGCGAGTGCCCAGGAAATCATGAAACAACCAATTATGTGAGCAATTACAACCAAAGCAACAACAATCCCTACTCTAATACCTATAATCCAGGATAACGACAACATCTGAATTTTTCATGGGGAAATCAAGGAACCAATAATCCTAATCCCCCAGTGTAGAATCACAATGAGCCCCAGTAGTTTCAGTCGAATATGCCTTGGCATAATTAGAGCAAGGGGGCTGCATCATCATCTAATACCAGTTCTTTGGAGGCAACTATGCAAGATTTTATTCAAAGTACCAAGACTATGCTTCAAGAGAATACTACAACTATCAAGAACCAAGGAACTTTACTACAAAGCCACAGTGTTCCGTTGTGAAATTTAGAGAGTCCGGTTGGACAAATTGCCACGGCATTACAGGAGCGTCAGCCTGGACATCTGTCGATTGATACTGAAGTCACTAAGTCGCATGGTAAAGAGAAATGTAGTGCGATCACACTAAGGAGTGGCACTTAACTTCATCAAGAAGATAAGTTTGGGGGGAAAAGTCTGAGTATTCCTTAACCGAACCTGTGCAAGAAGAAATGCTTGAGCAAATTCTCGAAGAAAAAGGACCAGGAAGATGGTTTGACAAAGAAATCTACCGATGGAGCGAGCAAAAATATCACGGCAAAAACAGTTCTTACACCACCAGTGGAAGAAGTTAGACCCCCACCACCCTTTCCCTATAGACTCAAGAAGCACAATGATAAAATTCAGTTTAAAAAGCTTGTGGATAAGTTGGATCAGCTATACATAAATGTCCCACTATTGGAGGCAATTGATCAGATGCCCACCTAAGCTAAATTTTTGAAGGAAATAGTCACGAGTAAGCGTAAAGTGGAGAAGTTCGAGACAATTGCCATGGCAAAAGAGTATTGCTCTGCTTTGAGTCAACTATCGTCAAAGAAGAAGGACCCGGGCAGCTTCATTATCTCGTGTGCCATTAGAGATAAGTGGTAAGTGCTCAACACACTATCACTTTTTACTCCTTTTATGGGCATTAAGTACCAAATATAAACCCACTCGGACCAATGCATGCACTCAATATGATATATTTAGAAGTTATACTCATATAGATAATATTTACAGAAAAAGGCACGTTTTACTACGTTTTCATATCTGTGCAGGAAAACCAGTGCCGCGGCAGAGACAAGGCCGAGGCAGGACCTGATGCCGAGGCAGCAACAGAAAGACAGGAAGAAGGAATATAGGCGATGGAAAGACAAAAATCCAAGGAACGTGTCTGGACTTGAAGCCCATGAATTGGAGTTGGCTAGCACAAGGAAAAGCCCAAAGGAAGACCACGCGGGAAAGCCCCTTAGCCGAATATAAACTTGGAAATATATTATTATTATGTACTTGAGTTGTTCCCTACTCCAAGTTGTATTCTACTTAGGAAAGGTTTGCCCTAGGTCTAGCCTATATAAAGACCTAGCCACCCAATGTACAAAATACGAAATACCTAGGGAGAGAGCCAACTTCTACTCTTGTTTCTTTCCTCTCCATCATGTTCTAAACCTTCTTAGGGATTAGGTGAAGGTTGTAGAGTATTTGTGAGAGGAGATTGTACTTTGTCTTTCATTCAATGCAATAAAGATTATCAAGGTTTGCTTATCCTTTGTTATTCCTTGTTTCACAATTGAGCTCGGGAGAGGATATTGTGATCATCCATTTATCTAAGCTCGGGAGAGTTAGATTCACGAAAGGGGTAAGTACGGTGTTTCAATCGCGAAACACTAACTCGGCCTAGGGATAGGTTAAGAGTTTCAGCGGCTAAAAGAAGTGTGAGATTGGTTGGTGAGTATAATTGGTTCACGCCGGGAGGTATCATCAAGGACTAGTCATCAACAGCACTCTGACTTAGGGATAAGCGGAGTCATTCAAGGACACTTTGCCGAACTTTGGTAAAGTCTGCCCACGAGTAAGGGATTGCCGCGGCAGACAGTGTTATCGCTTCCCAGGCAGTAAAACTGCAGTGCTGCCGAGGCAGTGATATACGATTGCATTGGATAGAGACAAGTCAATCAATTCCACAATACGACCCATTGAAGAAACCGATGAATACACGCCCCCAAGACGAGGATGGACCAGGGACTTCTGCCACAAAGTCATGCAAATCACGCAAGCCGAACCTGTTAAGGCAACGCCGCAGTAGTTCACTGCCGATACTGCTGCCAAGGCCCAGTACACGACAGACATGCCTGGTACTGCCCACACCTCCGCCGCAACAGACCCATACAAAGAAATCTTGCAGAGAATGGCCGCAATGGATCTTCGACAACAACGATACATGGAGTACCAACGGGACTTCAATGGCACTCTAGCCAGATGATGTTGCACGCCTTCTCGGACCACGACGTACAATTCCCGGAGTTCCCAGGCAACATGTTCGTCACCGCCGCACCCTACACCGAGACTACACCAGCCCCGGGAGGACCACGACCATTCTTCCATCCGGACCCTCAGCCCCAATACCAGGCTGTCGGCCCATCTAGGGCGGCAGATTCTGCCGCGGCCTCGTTTGTCAGCAGAAGGCCATCCAAGCGGAGGGTCGTCTTCAGCACTCCACTCAGATCGCCAATTATCATGGGCAGTCTATCTGTCGAGATAGATGCATATGTGCACCAAAGTTCAACTGCCACCGGCCCAAGCACACATCACACCAGAGGAGCGACTGCGATGGGAGGAGGAACGGACGTGATGATAACGGAAGAGATGGCGGATGTTGAAGAAGGAGAAGAAGTAGAAGCCCCGATGCAAAGGACCCTACCCACTCGAGTCCAGCCGCCGAGGCAAGCAAAGGCGCAACCATCGCCCTCCCCAAGGACAAAGCATTTGGCATCAAGGCCACGGAGGAAAATTGTTACATGCAGCTCCTCGGAATCGCTTTAAATTTTTTTTGTCCATTAAATCAATATTAATTGCTTTTACTATTTTTACTTGCTGCGCATAATTCATATTATGTTTTGCCGTTTATTCCTTCAAAATATAAAGCATTGAGGACAATGTTTGGTTTGAGTTTGGGGGTGCAGATTCACTTCCAAGGCAGCAATCTACTGTCGCGGCCTTGCCAAAAAGGGAGTATTCCAGTGATTCTTTTTAATTTTTATGCTCCCCGCCTTACTTGAATTAACTGCCTACACTCTTGCACTGCTCATCATCAGTATTGCCTTAGTTTTTTCTTTAAGGCTATAGAAATCTTTCTCCTTACCATGTTTAGATTCTGTTAAGAGGGCTTAATCTTAGGATGCTTAAGGATGAAAACTTAGAAGCTTACTCTAGGTAGAACTTTAAACTTTAAACGCTTTTGGGACTTGTTGGATTATAGGAATTCTTTTAATGAACTTAGGTGATAAAGACTTAGATTTTTGGAACGTAACTAGAGGTGCCTACCACCGCCTCTAGAAAGTCTCTTCTTCATACTAGAGGTGCCCAAAATTGGCTCCAGTATGTGTTAAGGAATATTAAAAAGAAGGAAGGATTTTAGTGAAAAGAAAAACACAAGTCTTTGAGGTGCCCAAAACCGGCTCAAGATTTAGGGTTTCAAAAAGAAGAGAACACTTAACCAATGTATATTTGTCTTGAACTTAGAGTTTACCTAAGAAAGCCTTTAATCAACTTGTCCACAAAAACACACACACTCACAACTCCTATAGTTTGTTTCTAGGTAAATCCTTAAGTAACCGAATGGTTAAGGCTAAAGAATAGGCCTAGCTATGGTGGGAAGAATAGATGGACATGTAAGACCAAGAGAGAGTAAAGTTCGGCAAATTGATGGTTTGCATTGCTTGAGGACAAGCAATAGTTCGAGTTTGGGGGTGTGATAAGTGCTCAACACACTATCACTTTTTACTCCTTTTATGGGTATTAATTACCAAATATACACCCACTTGGACCAATGCATGCACTCAATGTGATATATTTAGAAGTATACTCATATAGATAATATTTACAGAAAAAGGCACGTTTTACTACGTTTTCATATCTATGCAGGAAAACCAGTGCCGCGATAGAGACAAGGCCGAGGCAGGACCTGATGCCGAGGCAACAGCAGAAAGACAGGAAGCAAGAATATAGGCGATGGAAAGACAAAAATCCAAGGAACGTGTCTGGACTTGAAGCCCATGAATCGGAGATGGCTAGCACAAGGAAAAGCCCAAAGGAAGACCACGCGGGAAATCCCTTTAGCCGAATATAAACTTGGAAATATATTACTATTATGTACTTGACTTGTTCCCTACTCCAAGTTTTATTCTACTTAAGAAAGGTTTTCCCTAGGTCTAGCCTATATAAGGACCTAGCCACCCAATGTATGGAAAGAACGAAATACCTAGGGAGAGAGACGACTTCTACTCTTGTTTCTTTCCTCTCCACCATGTTCTAAACCTTCTTAGGGATTAGGTGAAGGTTGTAGAGTATTTGTGAGAGGAGATTGTACTTTGTCTTTCATTCAATGCAATAAAGATTATCAAGGTTTGCTTATCCTTTGCTATTCCTTGTTTCACAATTGAGCTCGGGAGAGGATATTGTGATCATCCATTTATCTAAGCTCGGGAGAGTTAGATTCACGAAAGGGGTAAGTATGGTGTTTCAATCGCGAAACACTAACTCGGCCTAGGGATAGGTTAAGAGTTTTAGCGGGTAAAAGAAGTGTGAGATTGGTTGGTGAGTATAATTGGTTCACGCCGGGAGGTATCATCAAGGACTAGTCATCAACAGCATTCTGACTTAGGGATAAGTGGAGTCATTTAAGGACACTTTGCCGAACTTTGGTAAAGTTGCCCACGAGCAAGGGATTGCCGCGGCAGACAGTGTTATCGCTGCCCAGGCAGTAAAACTGCAGTGCTGCCGAGGCAGTGATATACGATTGCATTGGACAGAGACAAGTCAATCAATTCCACAATACGAATCAACTGGATCCTAGCCCATGTCTCTCTACTATTTCAATCTTTTACTTTTATTTTAGTTATTTTAGTTTAGATAAATCAAATCAACTTATTTGTGTTTTTATCTTTCTACAGAACAAGGAGGTGAAGAAAGCATATTAAGTATATTGGTCCCTGAGGAGACGATAAGTCGATAATATACTTATCACTTATTACTTGAGATGTGTCCACTTGCACTGAACGCGCACTTTTGACACGCGACAATAAGTTCATTGGGAAAGCACTCTGTGATCTTGGATCAAGAGTAAATCTTTTGCCCAAGTCAATTTTCGTGAAGCTTGGCATGGGAAATGCGAGGCCCACATCCGTCATCTTGCTGTTAGCCGATCGTTCCCATGTGAGACCCGAGGGGAAGATCGAAGATGTCATAGTGAGGGTGGACAAGTTTGTATTTCCAGCCGACTTCCTCATACTTGATTGTGAGGCTGATGCTAATACACCCATCATCTTAGGGAGGCCTTTTCTAGCAACCGGTCGCATTCTCATTGATTGTGAAAAGGGTGAGCTTACAATGCGCATAGCAAATCAAAGATTGATCGTGAACATCAACAGTTCTCTCAAGTACATGGATGATTCTGATGAATGCCGGAGCATTTTGGAAGCAAATTATGAGCAATCATCAAAAGGTGATAATTTTTGCCACAGCAATTTTGTGCAACTGGATGAGTATGAAGAGCTCGTGAATGAAGAAGAGGAAGAAGCTAGTGAATCTTCATTGGAAGAACACCAATCTAGTTTGCTGATAGCTAGAAACTATTCGAGCTTTGAACCTCTTGATTATGAGGAATTTAGTCCTCTTAAGCCTTCGTTACTTGCACCAAAGCTGGAGCTGAAGGTTTTGCCACAACTTTTGAAATATGCTTATTTGGGTGAAGACGAGACCCTGCCTTTCATTAT
This sequence comes from Abelmoschus esculentus, assembly GCA_035048815.1. Classification (NCBI taxonomy): domain Eukaryota; kingdom Viridiplantae; phylum Streptophyta; class Magnoliopsida; order Malvales; family Malvaceae; genus Abelmoschus; species Abelmoschus esculentus. Next base: position 7,382,287 of record JAUCBN010000046.1, on the reverse strand, counting down.
TTCGGCGAATCTTAATGATGATCAAGAGAGAAGTTTACTTACTGTTTTGTCACAGCATAAGCGAGCAATAGGATGGACCATAGCGGATTTAAAGGGGATTAGTCCTACTATCTGTATGCATAAGATACTTCTGGAAGAATGCCATGCCAAATCTGTAGAGCCACAGCATAGACTCAATCCCATTATGAAACAAGTTGTTATGAAGGAGATTCTCAAATGGCTTGATGCTAGAGTTATTTATCCAATATCGGATAGTTCATGGGTAAGCTCGGTTCAGTGTGTACCCAAGAAAGGAGGCACAACTATGGTGAGCAATGAGGACAATGAGCTATTGCCGACGAGAGTAGTGACCGGATGGAGGATTTGTATGGACTATCGCAAGCTCAACAAGGCTACGAAGAAGGACCACTTTCCTCTACCCTTTATCGACCAAATGTTGGATCGCTTGGCGGGCAAAGATTTCTATTGTTTCTTGGATGGATATTCGGGGTATAATCAAATAGCTATAGCACTGGAGGACCAAAAGAAAACCACTTTCACTTATCCTTATGGCACTTATGCTTTTTGAAGGATACCCTTTGGATTGTGTAATGCCCCAACAACTTTCCAACGCTGCATGCAAGCTATCTTCTCAGATATGGTTGAAGACTCTCTTGAAATCTTCATGGACGAATTCTCTGTTTCTAGAGACAGTTTCCAAAAATGTCTTGGCAATTTAGCAAAGGTCCTGAAGCGATGTGAAGAAGTTGAACTCGTGCTGAATTGGGAGAAATGTCACTTCATGGTGACAGAAGGTATTGTGTTAGGCCATAAAATCTCAAACAAAGGCATTGAGGTAGACAAAGCTAAGATTGAGGTGATCGAGAAGCTATCACCACCAACAAATGTCAAGGGCATAAGAAGTTTCCTTAGACACGTGGGATTCTATCGGAGATTCATCAAGGATTTCTCCAAGATCTCCAAGCCCTTGTGCATGTTGTTGCAGCAGAACCAGCCTTTCGTGTTCGATCAAAAATGTCATGGCACTTTCACAGAGCTGAAGCAAAGCCTGATCACTGCACCAATAGTTGTTCTCCCAGAATGGACCTTGTCGTTCGAGCTGATGTGCGACGCGAGCGATTACACAGTGGGAGCAGTTCTAGGGCAGCGTCGAGGTAAAATTTTTCATGTTGTTTATTATACTAGCCGTACTTTAAATGAAGCACAACTTAATTACACTACCACAAAAAAAAAGAGTTACTTGCTGTGGTATTTGCATTTGACAAGTTTAGGTCATACTTGATAGGCACTAAGGTCATTGTTCACACCAATCACTCAGCTATTAAGTACTTAGTGACTAAAAAGGATGTTAAACCTAGGCTCATTAGATGGATACTGCTGTTGCAAGAATTTGATTTAAAGGTGGTAGATAGGAAGGGAATTGATAATCAAGTTACTAATTATCTTTCTAGGCTAGAAGTTGACCTGGAATGTCATGACAAAATTGAAATACATGATGAATTTCCTGATGAGAAAATTCTTTATGCCATTCCAATTCCGTGGTACGCTGACCTTGCTAATTTTCTTGTTAGTGGTGTTTTTCCTTTTAAAATGACTAGCCAGGGAAGGAAGAAATTTAGACATGACGTGCGGTTCTATTTTGGGATGAGCCGTACCTGTTCAAGCGTTATGGCGATCAAATTATCCGAAGATGTGTGACGGAAGAGGAGCAAAGAGATATTCTGCATCATTGTCACACAGGCCCGTGTGGAGGTCACTACGGAGGAATGAGGACTGCTACTAAGGTCCTCCAATCAGGTTTTTAATGGCCTACTTTATTCAAAGATGCCTAGGCATTTTACCAAGCCTGCAATCGATGTCAAAAGACTGAGAATATCTCTAGACGGCATGAAATGCCATGACAAAATATTTTGGAGATGACGTATGGGCCATAGACTTTATGGGACCATTCCCATCTTCATATGGAGATCTGTATATCCTTTTGGTAGTGGACTATGTGTCCAAGTGGGTAGAAGCCATTGCAACACCGAGGAACGATTCAAAGACCATGCTTAAGTTTTTGCATAAGGACATTTTCACAAGATTTGGCGTACCAAGGGCTATCATCAGTGATGAAGGCACCAATTTTGACAACAAGATAATTGCCAAGGCATTGCAAAGATATGGGGTGCGACACAAAATTGCCACGACATATCATCCCCAAACCAATGGGCAAGCCGAGGTTTCCAATTGTGAAATCAAGCAAATCTTGGAAAAAATGGTGAATTTGAGAAGGAAAGATTGGTCACCCAATCTTGATGAAGCATTTTGGGCATACCGAACAGCTTTCAAAACCCCTCTAGGGATGTCTCCATTTAATCTAGTCTATGGCAAAGCATTTCACCTCCCAGTCGAGCTAGAGCATAAGGCCTATTGGGAAATCAAGAAGCTCAACTTTGATGCCGATTTAGCTAGTGAAAGAAGACTTCTAGAATTGAATGAGATGGAGGAATTGAGGACCCAAGCTTATGAGAATGCTAAACTCTACAAGGAGCGAATCAAGCGATGGCATGATCAAGCGATTTTGCCACGACATTTTCATGTGGGACAACAAGTGCTCCTATTCAACTCAAGGCTGAAGCTCTTTCCCGGGAAGCTTAAATCGAGGTGGTCATGGCCATTTGAAATACTTCATGTATATCCCCATGGAGCTGTAGACCTCAAGAATCTGGAAAATGGGACAATTTTCAAAGTTAATTGATAAGTCCTCAAAGGACTATCACTTTTATACCATTCGTGGACAATAATTGCTTAATCTACACCTAATTGGACTAATGCATAAGCCTTACATGGATGTTTTACCTTAATGACAAATAAGGATGACATTTATAGTAAATATAAGATCTAATGCATCTTTGTGTATTTGCAGGTAAATTTGGACCCTGATCGAACCAGCCACAGATGGAAGCTTCTACTGATGGAAGCTAAGCAGCCTCAAAGGCAGACCTCCACCGGGGCAGCAGATGCATCCTGTCGAGGCGGGGAATTTCTTAACACCAAAAGTCAAAGTGGTGATCGATTTGAAGAGCATAAAAGCTGGATTTTTCTAGAAACTTTGCATAGCAATTGGAGTTCGGGAAGATAGTGTAAAGATGGAAAGAACCAAATTAAGAGATTCACCTTTTCAAGGAAGGAAATATCCAAACTTACTAAACTTCTTCTCCAAGGCTGATGTTGCCCTAATTTTAGCCTATATAAAGGATGTGTCGTCCAAGAGAAAAAAGGGAGGAGAGTTCACAATAGACTTTTAGAGATTTCTTTGTTTTTCATCATGTTCTAAATTTTCTTAGGGTTAGGTGAAAGTTGTCGAGTATTTGTGAGAGGATATTGTACTTTGTTTTCTTGTTTCATGCAATAAAATATCAAGGTTTGCTTATTCTTTGCCATTCATTGTTCTTGCATTCAAGCTCGAGAGAGAAGTTTGTGAGAGATTTTTTTATCTAATATTGGGAGAGTTAGATTCACGAAAGGAATAAGTACGGTATTTTTCTAGCTGGAAAATACTAACTCGGTCTAGGGATAGGTTAGAGTTTTAGCGGCTAAAAGAAGTGTGAGATTGGTTGGTGGTTATAGTTGATTCACGCCGGGAGGTATCATAAAGGACTAGTCATCAACAGTACTTCGACTTAGGGATAAGCGGGGTCATCCGAGGACACTTTGCCGAACCTTGAATAAGTCCACCCAAGAGCAAGGGATTGCTGTAGCGGACGTACCCTTCACTGTCGAGGCAGTAGAACTGCAGCATTGCCGAGGCAGTGTTGTGTAGTTGCATTAGACGGAAACAAGTCAATTGAATCCATAATACAACATAACGGGATCCTGCCCATTCTCTGTTTTCCTTTTATTATTCAAGTTGTTTTTATTTAATTCAGGACAACCAATTTAATCTGTGTCTTTATTTTATTTCTTTTGCAGAGCGAGAAGAGAAAAGGAAACATATTAAGTACACCAATCCCTATGGAGACGATACTCGATACTTATCACTTTATTACTTGCGACGTGTTCACTTGCACAAATTGCGCAACCCTTTTTTCCACGCAAAAAGTTTTTGGCGCTGTTGTCAGGGATTGGCAACTAAATTTTGTTATCTTTATTTTCTCGCATCTTAATTTTATTAATCTTCGGTTTTTACTGATGTATGACCAGGGAAAACCCAAGCAATCATGTTTACGAGCTAGATCCAGAGATTGAACGCACGTGCCAAAGGTTGAGAAGACAAATCCGAGTAGTTATGGCAGATCACGCGGTAGAACAAAACTTACCTGCTAGCAATGGAGGACTTCCGCCGCCACCAATGCTGCGACAGCTTACAGTTCGGGATTTCTTGGAAGAGGATTTGAATGGGTTAAATCCAGGAGTTGTTACACTAGAAATCGAAGCGGACCACTTTGAGCTAAAACATGTCATGTTTAATATGCTCAATACTGATAAGTGCTCAACACACTATCACTTTTTACTTCTTTTATGGGCATTAATCACCAAATATACACCCACTCGGACCACTGCATGTGCTTAATGTGATATATTTAGAAGTCTTACTCATATAGATAATATATATAGAAAAAGGCACGTTTTACTGCGTTTTCATATCTGTGCAGGAGAACCAGTGCCCGGCAGAGACAAGGCTGAGGCAGGACCTGATGCCGAGGCAGCAGCAGAAAGACAAGAAGCAAGACTATAGGCGATGGAAAGACAAAAATCCAAGGAACGTGTCTGGACTTGAAGCCCGTGAATCGGAGCTGGCTAGCACAAGGAAAAGCCTAAAGGAAGACCACGCGGGAAAGCCCCTTAGCCGGATATAAACTTGGAAATATATTTAATTATGTACTTGACTTGTTCCCTACTCCAAGTTGTATTCTACTTAGGAAAGGTTTGCCCTAGGTCTAGCCTATATAAGGACCTAGCCACCCAATGTACAATACACGGAATACCTAGGGAGAGAGCCGACTTCTACTCTTGTTTCTTTCCTCTCCATCATGTTCTAAAACCTTCTTAGGGATTAGGTGAAGGTTGTAGAGTATTTGTGAGAGGAGATTGTACTTTGTCTTTCATTCAATGCAATAAAGTTATCAAGGTTTGCTTAGCCTTTGTTATTCTTTGTTTTCACAATTGAGCTCGGGAGAGGATATTGTGAATCATCCATTTATCTAAGCTCGGGAGAGCTAGATTCACGAAAGGGGTAAGTACGGTGTTTCAATCGCGAAATACTAACTCGGCCTAGGGATAGGTTAAGAGTTTCAGCGGCCAAAAGAAGTGTGAGATTGGTTGGTGAGTATAATTGGTTCACGCCGGGAGGTATCATCAAAGACTAGTCATCAACAGCACTCTGACTTAGGGATAAGCGGAGTCATTCAAGGACACTTTGCCGAACTTTGGTAAAGTTTGCCCACGAGCAAGGGATTGCCGCGGCAGACAGTGTTATCGCTGCCCAGGCAGTAAACTGCAGTGCTGCCGAGGCAGTGATATACGATTGCATTGGACAAAGACAAGTCAATCAATTCCACAATATGACGCAACTGGATCCTAACCCATCTCTCTACTATTTCAATCCTTTACTTTTATTTAGTTATTTTAGCTTAGATAAATCAAATCAACTTATTTGTGTTTTTATCTTTCTACAGAACAAGGAGGTGAAGAAAGCATATTAAGTATACCGGTCCCTGAGGAGACGATAACTCGATAATATACTTATCACTTATTACTTGCGATGTGTCCACTTGCACTGAACGTACAATTTTGACACGCGACAAATACCATTGGACAGTTTGGTGGGTCAGTAACGGAAGATGTCAGGCAACACCTCAAATCGTTCATGGAGATATGTAATTCATTCAAAATCCAAGGAGTCCATGAAGATGTTTTGAGACTGAAACTGTTTCCTTATTCACTTTACAATGCAACCAATGCCCCAACAAGGATGATGTTAGATGCCTCTGCAAATGGGACACTTCTTGACAAACCACCGGAGAAAGCAATAGAAATTCTGAACAAACTCGCAAAGAATGACTTTCAATTCCCTACATCTAGGCGAGGAGGGATGAGACGCCAGGCTACAGTGCATGAGATAGAAACATCCAATTTTGTGGTAGCACAATTGGCCTCTCTCACTAAGATGGTTTAGAATATGCAAATGCAAAATAATACCCATGAGGTCAAGGTAATCGATTCTTCTTGTAATTTATGCGGAGGTAACCATTGCTCTTCTGAATGCATGCAGAATCAGGAATCTAGCCTTTATGTGGGAAACTACAACCGGAACAATAACATGATGTCCAATACATATAATCCGGCATGGAAAAGGCATCCAAATTTCTCATGGAGTAATCTTAATAATGCCCTAAATCCACTGCAGCAGCAGTTACAGCAACCACTGCCGCAGTAGCAGATGCCTCAACAGCAGCCTGCAAGTTCATTGGAAAATTCTCTTAAGGACTTCATGATGAAAACAGAATCATACATGGCTGAGAATAGTAACTCAAGTTGGGCAGTTCGCTCAAAATTTGAACACTAGACCATAAGGAGGATTACCCGGTAATACTGAAGTTGCAAGGGGAATGTGTCATGAGCAATGTAAGGAAATCACTACCAGGAGTGGCCTACAACTTAAGGAAATATTAGATAGATCGGCATACAAAATCCCAACAATGGAACAAGAAGAACCAGATAGAGAGGACATAGATGTTGAATTAAGTGATCATGCCACAGTAGACAAATCGATCCTAGTAGAAGGCACTGCCTTGCCAGAGAAATCAGCAGTCCCACGCTGAGTGGCCGAGGCAGCAGAAGAACCAGTGGTACCAGGAATTAAATTCCAGACTAATGAAACACTAAAGGAAATGCGACCCCCACCACCTTTTTCACAAAGGCTAAAAAGGCAAAAGCAGGATTATCAGTTTAAAAAATTCCTAGACATCCTAAAGCAAGTACACATCAATTTGCCATTAGTTGAGGCAATAGAACAGATGCCAAACTATGCCAAATTCTTAAAAGATATTGTGTCCCAAAAAAGAAGGCTTAGTGACTTTGAAACTGTTGTCGCAACCGAAGGATGCATGGCCACTCTCCATAATCGTATGCCCCCTAAATTGAAAGATCCTGGGTGCTTCACTATACCATGTGCAATAGGAATCCACTATGAAGGAAAGGCCTTATGTGATCTTGGAGCAAGTATAAACTTGTTGCCTAAATCTGTCTTCCAAAAGCTTGGTATAGGAAGGGCAAAACCTACAACCGTGATGCTCCAATTGGCAGATATATCATATGTGCAACCTGAAGGAAAAATAAAAGACATATTGGTAAGGGTGGATAAATTTATTTTTCTAGCTGACTTTCTTGTTCTTGATTGTGAAGTAGATGACAATGCACTGATCATCCTAGGGAGACCTTTTCTAGCTACTGGATCCACTCTTATTGATGTGGAAAGAGGAGAATTGACAATGAGGGTTAACGACCAGCAAGTCAAACTCAATGTTTTCTAGATGTTGTAAAGATATGATGATCCAGAGGAATGCCAGGTAATTCACACCACAGATGCAGACAGCGCAATACCTTGTCTCAGCAACCACTGCCTCGGCAGCAATGGTAGTAATCACAGCTATGCCTCGGCAGTACAGTTGATGATTGTTACAACAGAGTCTTGGACAGTTTGCCGAAAACTGATGAAGATGAAGCACAAGAGATTGAGGAAGTCAACTGGACAGTATACCTTCCAGGTAAGTACTTCGAACCTCTAAATTATCTAGGTAAGGACGAAAAACCTTCAAGTGAGGAACCCTTAGTGATCAAATTAAAACCTTTACCTGACAAATTAAAGTATGTTTATTTGGGAACCAACCACACAATGCCCGTAATTATTTCTTCTGAGTTGTAGCCAGAATAGGAACAAAGCTTGATAGAGATACTGCGATAGCACAAGAAGGCAATTAGATGGTCAATCGATGACTTGAAGGGGATAAGCCCAGCCGTTTGCATGCACAAAGTCATTTTAGAAGAAGACCACAATCCCACTGTTGACTCTGACAGTGCATGGGTAAGCCCGATACAATGTGTACCCAAGAAAGGTGGCATGACGGTAATAACCAATGAAATCAATGAGTTGACCCCAACCAGGACTGTGACCGGTTGGAGGGTTTGTATGGATTACCGCAAATTAAATAAGGCAACAAAGAAGGATCATTTTCCGTTGCCTTTCATTGATGAAATGCTTGATAGACTTGCTGGTAAGCCTTTTTACTATTTTCTTGATGGTTATTCAGGTTATAATTAGATTGCCATAGACCCTAAAGACCAGGTGTAGCGACCCTTCCTTAAAAATTTATTAAAATTATAATAAAATTAAGTTTAAAATTAAGTGTAGGTGAAAAGAAAGGATAAAAAGGAGGGTCACTAGTGGAAACATCGGGAAAATTGAAATTGTCACAAAATTAGAAAATTAGGGTTTCAAATTGAAAATTGAGAATTTTCCTGAAAAAGGGGAAATTTAGAAATTAGGGTTAGGGATTTGGAATTAAAAAGGAATTTTGAAATTAGGGTTTAAAAAAGGTTGGAGTAGCCACCGGTCACTTTTGGTAGACCGGACACCGGGAAACTAGAGATTCTAAAAGATTTGGGTTCGAGAGTCAGTTACGATTTTAAAACGGTATTAGCGTTAAAAAACCGCCCAAAAATTGGCACCTTTATCAAATAAACCGCTTAATTAATTTTGAATTTTTTGGATTAAAAAGTGGCATTAAAATTACGGTTTGTTTAATGATTCGGATTTATTTTATTTTTATCGTGTCTTTATTCGAAGGCAACGCTCACACCGCCGACACTACATTTGAGGGTGGGCCCGTTATGACCGAATAAAGACATAATTATTAGGTTGATTATTATGAAAAAGGATGTGACTTAAGCAAAAAAGACAAAAATAAAACACGATATATACAAAATAAATGTACGAGCATAAATAAATGATAAGCAAATAATATGTCAAAATAAATACATGTATGAACAATAATGATAAGAACTAACAAATAAATAAACAATACATGGCATATGTAATAAAAAAATGTGCAAAGTAAAATAAAACAAATATATAAAAAAACATGCAATAAAATTAAAGGCATAAAATACATAATCAATAAAATATGATGGAAATAAAATAAATAAACAATAAATAAACAAAATGCGAAATAAGTAAATAATAAACATGAATAAATGAACAAAATAATAGTAACTAAATAAACAAAATGATAAACAAAACAAATAAATAAAAGAGATAAATAAGATAAACAAAACAATCAAAAAGCCACTGGAAAGGACCGAAATGAAAGGATTTGAAAAATATTAAGCCCTCGAAACGCTATTTCAAAGCGAGGAAGGACCTAAAAGATTATTTAAAAAACGCGGAGGGATTCCAAAAGAAATAAACCATTAAAAATAATCGGATTCGTCCAAATCAGGACCAAATCGTGAGCTTTTGAAAACATTCGGGGACCCCGGAGTGAAATAACGTGGGACGGAGGGTTTTAAGATGTAAATAACCTATTTTTAAAAAGCTTCCCTCACTATATAATACACTTGATAATTAAAAAAAATCCTTTTAGCCATTTTAGGCTTCCGAAATAAGCAAAGAGAGAAGAGTTCTCTCTGTGGCCTTCAAACTTTTCCAGACCACCATGGGTATTCATCTTTGAACCCAGAAAATAGGATGAACACTCATCCGAAACCCAGAAACCACCACGCCGGCCACCGTGAGCGGTGGCCAACGATTTTGAAAAATATTTTTTTTGCTCCGTTCGAACCCCCTCACCTTTAAACACCTTTTGTTTCGCAAAAACCAAAATCAAAAACCTTTCTTTTTGAAGGAAACTGAAACAAAAAAGGGAAAAACCCTTTGTTTTCAAAACCCGAAATGAAAAAAGCTTATTCGATTTAAAGTCCAAACATCATCTTCTCCTCGTTATCGGTTTACCATAGTGGCACGGAGGTCGGAGGCTTATTACCGATCAAGGCCGAAGACGAAGAAGGAAGAATGGCGAAGTTAAAAACTTTTATTTCAAAAGTATACTTAAAAAACTAGAAAACATAGGATATACCTCGGAAAATTTCTGATTGTATTGATTTTTTTCTCTGGGGGAACCCTCGATTACATTGATTTGGTTCGGCTTAAATAGCCGGAAATTACATGAATTTTGAAGGGGAAAAACAAATCTAAAAATCCCCATTGGCTCTCTGATGATTTTTGATGTATATGTGTGCTGGTGCTTGTACGATTTGTTGGCCGAATTTGCGTTGTAGATCTGACATTTTATGCATTTATGCCTTTGAAATTCTGATAAATGGCTCTGAAAAAATTCGAAATTAGGCTCTGTAATTTTTGCTCGTTATGCTGTACAATATCTGAATTTTCTTTGTCTTTTTGCATGTACAACTGTCGGACGAGGGGACCACTGTTGCCGGAGAAAGAACGGCCGGCGAAGGAGACGAACGGGCGATCGAACAGTCAGGCGCGTGTCACGTACGCGCACGTGGAGCAGACGGAGAGTCGCGCGTGGGCACGTGAAGCCTCTGGATCCTTCTGTCCTTCAATCTCGACCGTTGGATCGCTAGGATTTTCTGGTTTGATTATCATATGGGCTATGCTGGTTTGGGCTTGTAATTTAATTATTTCGGGCTTAAAGTTTTTGGACTATTAGATTTATAATAAGAACTGAGTTAATAAAAAGATCTTTATTTGAATTGAAATATTTATTTATATGTTTATAAATATAAAAGAAAATAATATAATCATAATAATAAATAAATAAATAAGTAAATAGATGATGATAATAAAAAAAGAAGTAAATAAAATGAATGAAGTGCACGGCAATTAAAATAAATATATAACTTTTTTTATTTTATATCAGATTTTCCTTTTTTATTTATCTTATATATATAATAATAATAATAATAAACTCAATAATATTTGATAATAATAATATAAAATACCAATACCAATAATAATAATAGTATAAAATACCAATTAATAGTAATTTAAAAATAATACAAACGAATAGTAAACAAATGTTGTTAAATGAAAGAAAGAATAATAACATATAATATTTTTTAATTGATTTGTTTTTTTTAATTTAAAAAAACAAAGTTTACAAGGATAATAATAATAATAATAATAATAATATGATGATGATGATGATGATGAAATTAAAACAAAAAGAAATGTGTACAAAAATAAACGGAAATAAAATATAGTAATATTTTTGTGATTTTTGAAAAAAAAACATACATAATAATAAAGTAACATTTTTGATAATTACAAGCCCGTTATTTAAATAGAATAAAATTTGGGTTTAAACCCTGGATAAAATTAGTGATTACACCAGACAAAAACCACCTTCACTTGTCCGTATGGGACATATACATTTAGAAGAATGTCGTTCGGCCTTTGGAATGCCCCAGCAACGTTTCAAAGATGCATGATGGCAATTTTTCACGACATGGTAGAAGACTTCCTGGAGATATTTGTTGCGTGTAAAGAGGGTTGCACAATTTGTGCAAGTGAACACATCGCAAGTAATAAAGTGATAAATATCGAGTATCGTCTCCACAGGGATTGGTATACTTAATATGTTCCCTTTGCTCCTCTCGCTCTGCAAAAGAAATAAAGTAAAAACACAGATTAATTTGGTTGTCCTGAATTGAATGAAAGCAACTTGAATAATAAAAAGAAAATAGAGAATGAAACCAGTTTGAGAGAATGGGCAGAATCCAGTTATGTCGTATTGTGGATTCAATTGACTTGTTTCCGTCTAATGCAATTACACAACACTGCCTCGGCAGTACTGCAGTCTTACTGCCTCGACAGTGAAGGGTATGTCCGCCGCGGCAATCCCTTGCTCTTGGGTGGACGTGACTAAGGTTCGGCAAAGTGTCCTCGGATGACCTCGCTTATCCCTAAGTCGAAGTACTGTTGATGACTAGTCCTTGATGATACCTCCTGGCGTGAATCAACTATAACCACCAAACAATCTCACACTTCTTTTAGCCGCTGAAACTCTAACCTATCCCTAGGTCGAGTTAGTATTTTCCAGCTAGAAAAATACCGTACTTATTCCTTTCGTGAATCTAACTCTCCCGATATTAGATAAATAAATCTCTCACAAACTTCTCTCCCGAGCTTGAATGCAAGAACAATGAATGACAAAGAATAAGCAAACCTTAATATTTTATTGCATGAAACAAGAAAACAAAATCAATATCCTCTCACAAATACTCGACAACTTTCACCTAAACCCTAAGAGAATTTAGAACATAATGAAAAACAAAGAAAACGCCAAAGTCTCTTGTGAACTCCCCTCTCCCTCTCTTTCTCTTGGACGAAACATCCTTTATATAGGCTAAAACTAGGGCAACATCAGCCTTGGAGAAGAAGTTTAGTAAGTTTGGACGTTTCCTTCCTTGAAAAGGTAAATCTCTTAATTTGGTACTTTCCATCTTTACACCGTCTTCTCGAACTCCAATTGCTCTGCAAAGTGTCTAGAAAAATCCAGCTTTTTATGCTCTTCAAATCGATCACCACTTTGACTTTTGGTCTTTAAGAAATTCCCCGCCTCGGCAGGATGCATCTGCTGCCCCGGCGGAGGTCTGGTTTTGAGTCTTCTTAGCTTCCATCAGTAGAAGCTCCCATCTGTGGCTGGTTCGATCAGGGTCCAAATTTACCTGCAAATGCACAAAGATGCATTAAAGCTTATATTTACTATAAATATTATCCTTATTTGTCATTAAGGTAAAACATCCATGTATCACACATTAGGCTTATGCATTAGTCCAAATAGGTGTAGATTAAGTAATTATTGTCCATGAAAGGTATAAAAGTGATAGTCTTTTGAGGACTTATCACACCCCCAAACTCGAACTATTGCTTGTCCTCAAGCAATGCAAACCATCAAATTGTCATACCTTATTCTCTATTTTTCCTCTATTCTCCCCACCATAACTATACCTATTCTGAGTCTTAACCTCTCGGCTACCCGAGGACTTACCCGGAATCGAGCTATAAGATTTTGTGAGTGTGTGAGTTCTTGTGGACAAGTTTGATTAAAGTCTTTCTTAGACAAACTCTAAGTTCAAGACAAATAGACTTGGAATTTATGATCTCTTCTTATAACAACAACTACTTGAGCCAATTTCGGGCACCTCTAGCATGAAGAAGAGTGAGTCCTAGAGCCGGTAATAGGCACCTCTAGTCATTATTCCAAAAATCTAAGCCTTTATCACCTAAGTTCATTAAAAGAATTCCTATAATCAAACACGTCCCAAAAGTGTTTTTAGAGTCAATCCTATAGCAAGCTTCTAAGTTTTAGTCCTTAAGTATCCTAAGGTTTATCCTTCTAAACAGGACCAAGCCATGGTAAGGGGAAAGATTTCTATACCCCAAGGAGAATAAACTAGGCAATAATGATGTAAAGCAGTGCAAAAGTATAGATAATAATTCAAGTAGGGTGGTAGACGGAAAAGATTTCAAAATAAATTTAAATTGCTTCCTTTCATGGAAGGGCCGCGGCAATGGGTTACCTCGGTAGTGAATCTACACCCCCAAACTCGAACTAAGCATTGTCCCCAATGCGTAAACATATGCAAAAGACAGGAAACAAACATAAAGATTATTAAGGAGAAAACAAAAACAGCATAGAGGTATAGAAGGGATTAAAAATCCTCCGAAGAGCTGCTGCGGTTGATGAGTTTCCTTGGCCTTGCTGCTGACACTTTAGTTTTGGATCCCTATGTTGGTGATTGTTAAGTTTTTGCTGTTCGGGGCGGTTGGATTCTGGTAGGTGGCATCCTTTGCAATGGGGCGTTGACTTCTTCTCCTTCTTCCTCGTCCCCAATTTCTTCGGTGGCCATTATTCCTGTCCCGTCTGCGTCCTCGGCTTCCATGTCATCTGCTTGGTCGGGTTGAGTGTTGGGCCCGACAGTGAAGTGAGGCTGCTGCATGAAGGAGTCTATCTCTGAATAAAAACTCCTTATGATTACAAGAGAGCTTGCTGCTCTCCTCTTGGATGGCTTTCTGCTGGCAGATGATGCCGCGGCAGGCTCTTGTGCCGGAGATGGGCCATCGGCGTAGAATGGTTGTGATGGTCCAGTGGCATAGAATGGCCTTGGTCCTTCTGGTGCTGGAGTTGTTTCAGTGTAGGGTGCGGCCGTGACAAACATATCTGGAGGGAAGTCGGGGAACTGCACCCCTTGGCTTGGGGAGTTGGAGACCATCATCTGGGCTAGGGCATTGTTGTAATCCCTCTGGTACTCCATGTACCTTTGTTGTCTCAAATCCATGGTTGTCGTCCTCTGGAGTATCTCCTGGTAAGTATCCGCTGTGGCAGTACTGTGGGAAGCAGCAGGTATGTCTGCCGTATTGGGCCCCGGCAGTAGTATCAGTACTGCCTGGCATTGGAGTTGCTTGGACTGGTTCTTCCTGGGTTATTTGCATAACTTTTTGGCAGAACTCCCTTGTCCATCCATGTCTATGGACAGTAATCTCGTCGGTATCCTCGATTGGGACACCCGTGGCAGTGCAAAGACCCGTGATTAAACATGGAAAGTACAATGGCCTTTTTCCTTCCTACCACATTCATAGATTTCTTGTAGGATCAAATCTCCCACATTGATACTTCTTTTGTTGATAATGAATTGGATGAGAACCAATCTCCTCTCATCTACCGTGCTGTTGTGGGATGTTGGGATAAGGCGTCTTTTTACGAACGTGTTCCACAACTTTGCTTCGGGCCTTAGATTTTGTCTTACCACGGAGCCTTTGTGTAATCCGGTTTCCCACTGTATGTTATCATACCAACGATCATCTTTGATGAGTTCGTAGTCCTCATTGTAGATGTCCTCTAGAAACGTTGAATGGTCATCACGAGCAGGTTGGAGGCCATAGAACAAATTCATGGTGTTGGCATCAAGTTGAACTGGTCTGCCTCGGTAGTGGACATAGAGTGAATCTTCGCTTGGCCCATGCGCGTAAAACTCTCTCACAATCGTGGCGTTGGCCTGGGCGGGTTGTAAGCAGAAGATTTGCCATTCTTGATATGCTATTTTATCGAACAAGTAATGCTCGATTCCATAGTTCTCCGCATCTAAATGCTGGAATCCCTGTTCTTCCCATAATTGCCTTGCAACGAAGGATCTGTTGAAGCGTTCTTCAACAACGGCGAATGTGAATCTTTTGTAGGTAGCCATTGGTAGATATAAGCAAAGAGGTTTGTGAAACTTGTTAAGAAATTTGAGAGAGATAAGCAAAGAATTCTAAGAAATCAAGAATGCAAGAGTTAATAGTTCAAAGTGAGAATGTGTTTATATAGGCCTCGGCCTTGTACTACCGTGTTTAACCCAGCTAGTCGTTTTCTAGCCGTTGGCATTGACTGCCACGGCTAAAATTACGCCAAACTAGCTGTTATGCTGTTCTGCCCATTGGTAACTGCTGAGGTCCTAACACTATTCTCTGCTGTGGCAGTGGATCTTCTCTTGAATGTCTTCACCTTCATTCTTGATTCCTGTCCTAAATAAAATAAACACCAACAATAAAAGATTAAATAAAACAAGAAGAGAAAAAAATAATGCTAAACTAAATCTAATCCTAAAAGTGCAATAAAATAAAGATAAGATAATGAGATTAAGTCATGATAGGAGTGCGTGCAAGTGCATCTCCTAAGGTGATGGTCTCAGTAGTCCTCATATCATGAAGGCCAGAATAGTGCTTCAAGCATTGGCCATTCACTTTAAACTTATGTCCATCCCTTTTTGATTTGATCAATACTACACCATATAGATAGGCTTGAACAACTTCAAATGGGCCTGACCATCTGGACTTGAGTTTGCCTGGAAACAGTTTGAGCCTGGAATTAAAAGGAGGACTTACTGCCCCGGCATGAACTACCTCGACAGTAACTTATGATCATGCCATCGTTTAGTCTTTTCTTTGTAGATCTTAGCATTTTCATAGGCTGCTGCTCGGAATTCTTCTATCTCATTAAGGTCTAACAATCTTTTCTGGCCAGCTTTCTCCCATTCCATGTTCAAATTTTTCACTGCCCAATAAGCTTTGTGCTCAATTTCCACGGGCAAATGGCATGCTTTTATAAATAGGCACAAACAAATGGGCAGGCCGAGATATCAAACAGGGTATTAAAGCAAATCCTTGAAAAGGTGGTTAACCCATCTCGAAAGGATTGGTCTCATCATCTCGACGATGCCTTATGGGCATATAAGAAAGCATACAAGACCCCATTGGGAACATCTCCATACAGGCTTGTATTTATAAAAGCATGCCATTTGCCCGTAGAAATTGAGCACAAAGCTTATTGGGCAGTGAAAAATTTGAACATGGAATGGGAGAAAGCTGGCCAGAAAAGATTGTTAGACCTTAATGAGATAGAAGAATTCCGAGCAGCAGCCTATGAAAATGCTAAGATCTACAAAGAAAAGACTAAACGATGGCATGATCATAAGTTACTGTCGAGGCAGTTCATGCCGGGGCAGCAAGTCCTCCTTTTAATTCCAGGCTCAAACTGTTTCCAGGCAAACTCAAGTCCAGATGGTCAGGCCCATTTGAAGTTGTTCAAGCCTATCTATATGGTGTAGTATTGATCAAATCAAAAAGGGATGGACATAAGTTCAAAGTGAATGGCCAATGCTTGAAGCACTATTCTGGCCTTCATGATATGAGGACTACTGAGACCATCACCTTAGGAGATGTACTTGCACGCACTCCTATCGTGACTTAATCTCATTATCTTATCTTTATTTTATTGCACTTTTAGGATTAGATTTAGTTTAGCATTATTTTTTTCTCTTCTTGTTTTATTTAATCTTTTATTGTTGGTGTTTATTTTATTTAGGACAGGAATCAAGAATGAAGGTGAAGACATTCAAGAGAAGATCCACTGCCACAGCAGAGAATAGTGTTAGGACCTCAGCAGTTACCAATGGGCAGAACAGCATAACGGCTAGTTTGGAGTAATTTTAGCCGTGGCAGTCAATGCAAACGGCTAGAAAATGTCTAGTTGGGTTAAACACGGCAGTACAAGACCGAAGCCTATATAAACACAGTCACACTTTGAACTATTCACTCTTGCATTCTTGATTTCTTAGAATTCTTTGCTTATCTCTCTCAAATTTCTTAACAACTTTCACAAACTTCTTTGCTTATCTCTACCCATGGCAGCCTACAATAGATTCGCACCCGCCGCTGTTGAAGAGCGCTTCAACAAATCCTTCATTGCAAGGAAATTATGGGAAGAATAGGGATTCCAGCACTCAAATGCGGAGAACTATGGAATCGAGCATTACTTGTTCGATAAAATAGCATATCAGGAATGGTAAATGTTTTGCTTACAACCCGCCCAGGCCAACGCAACAATTGTGAGAGAATTTTACGCGCATGGGCCACAAGCGAAGATTCACTCTATGTCCACTGTCGGGGCAGACCAGTTCAACTTGATGCCAACACCATCAATTTGTTCTATGGCCTCCACCCTGCTCGTGATGACCATTCAGCATTTATGGTGGACATAAGCCACACGGATTACGAACTCATCAAAGATGATCTTTGCTATGATAACACACAATGGGAAACTGGATCCCACAAAGGCTCCGTGGCAAGACAAAACCTAAAGCCCAAGGCAAAGTTGTGGAACACATTCGTAAAACGATGCCTCATCCCAACATCCCATAACAACACGGTAGATAAGAGGAGATTGGTTCTCATCCAATCCATTATCAACAAAAGAAGTATTAATGTGGGAGAGCTGATCCTAAGGGAAATATAGGAATGCGGTAAGAAGGACAAGGGACCTTTATATTTTCCATGTTTAATCACAGGTCTTTGCACTGTTGCGGGTGTCCCAATCGAGGATACAGATGAAATTACTGTCTATAGGCTCGGATGGACGAGAGAATTCTGCCACAAAGTCATGCAAATAACCCAAGTAGAACCAGTTCAAGCAACTCCAATGCCAGGCACTACTGATACCTCTACCGGGGCCCAATACACGGAAGACATACCTGTTGCTTCCCACAGCACGGCCACAGTGGATACTTACCAAGAGATACTTCAGAGGATGGCAGCCATGGATTTTAGACAACAAAGGTACATGGAGTACCAGAGGGATTTTAACAATACCATAGCCCAGATGATGATCACCAACTTCCTAAACCAAGGGGTGTAGTTCCCCGACTTCCCCCCTGATATGTTTGTCACGGCTACGCCCTATACCGAAACAACTCCAGCTCCAGGAGGACCGCAACCATTTTATGCCCCTGGACCATCGCAACCGTTCCATGCACCGGACCCATCTCAGCCAATAGAGACTGTCGCGGCATCATCAGCTAGTAGAAGGTCGTCCAAGAGGAGAGCAGCAGGCTCTCCTATAATCATTAGGAGTTTCTCGTCGGAGATGGACTCTTTCATGCAGCAGCATCACTTCACTGTTGGGCCCAGCACTCTGTTTGCCCGAGCGGATGACATGGAAGTTGAGGATGCGGGCGGGACGGAAATAATGCCCACCGACGAAATTAGGGACGAGGACGAAGGAGAAGAAGTCAACGCCCCATTACAAAGGACGCCACCTACCAGAATCCAGCCACCCCGAACAGCCAAGACTCAGCAATCACCAGCATAGGGATCAAAAAACTAAACTATCCGCAGCAAGGCCAAGGAAACTCATCATCCACAACAGTTCTTCGGAGGATTTTTATTCTTTTTATATCTCTCTGTTGTTTTTATTTTTCCCTTGATAATCTTCATGTTTGTTTCCTGTCTTTTGCATATGTTTAAGCATTGGGTACAATGCTCAGTTCGAGGTTGGGGTGTAGATTCACTGCCGAGGCAACCCATTGTCGCAACCCTGTCATGAAAGAAAGCAATTTAAATTTATTTTGAAATTTTTTTTGTCTACCACCCTACTTGAAATATTCTCAAGCTTTTGCACTGTTTTACATCATTATTGCCTAGTTTATTCTCCTTAGGCTATAGAAATCTTTCTCCTTACCATGGCTAGATCCTGTTTAGAAGGATCAACCTTAGGATGCTTAAGGACTAAAACATAGAAGCTTGCTATAGGATTGACTCTAAAAACACTTTTGGGACGTGTTTGATTATAGGAATTCTTTTAATGAACTTAGGTGATAAAGGCTTAGATTTTTGGAATAATGACTAGAGGTGCCTATTACTGGCTCTAGGACTCACTCTTCTTCATGCTAGAGGTGCCCGAAATTGGCTCTAGTGTGCTTGAAAAAAAAAATCTTAATGATGAAACACAATCCTTGAGGTGCCCGAAATTGGCTCAAGTAGTTGTTGTTATAAGAAGAGTACATTAATCCCAAATCTATTTGTCTTGAACTTAGAGTTTGTCTAAGAAAGCCTTTAATCAAACTTGTCCACAAGAACTCACACACTCACAAAATCTTATAGCTCAATTCCAGGTAAGTTCTTGGGTAGCCGAGAGGTTAAGACTCAGAATAGGCATGGTTATGGTGGGGAGAATAGAGAAAAAGTAGAGAATAAGGTATGGCAATTTGATGGTTTGCATTGCTTGAGGACAAGCAATAGTTCGAGTTTGGGGGTGTGATAAGTCCTCAAAAGACTATCACTTTTATACCTTTCATGGACAATAATTGCTTAATCTACACCTATTTGGACTAATGCATAAGCCTAATGTGTGATACATGGATGTTTTACCTTAATGACAAATAAGGATAATATTTATAGTAAATATAAGCTTTAATGCATCTTTGTGCATTTGCAGGTAAATTTGGACCCTGATCGAACCAGCCATAGATGGAAGCTTCTACTGATGAAAGCTAAGCAGACTCAAAGGCAGACCTCCGCCAGGGCAGCAGATGCATCCTGCCGAGGCGGGGAATTTCTTAACACCAAAAGTCAAAGTGGTGATCAATTTGAAGAACATAAAAAGCTGAATTTTTCTAGACACTTTGCATAGCAATTGGAGTTCGGGAAGACGGTCTAAAGATGGAAAGAACCAAATTAAGAGATTTACCTTTTCAAGGAAGGAAACATCTAAACTTACTAAACTTCTTCTCCAAGGTTGATGTTGCCCTAATTTTAGCCTATATAAAGGATGTGTCGTCCAAGAGAAAGAAGGGAGGAGAGTTCACAATAGACTGTTAGAGATTTCTTTGTTTTTCATCATGTTCTAAATTCTCTTAGGGTTTAGGTGAAAGTTTTCGAGTATTTATGAGAGGATATTGTACTTTATTTTCTTGTTTCATGCAATAAAATATCAAGGTTTGCTTATTCTTTGCCATTCATTGTTCTTGCATTCAAGCTCGGGAGAGAAGTTTGTGAGAGATTTATTTATCTAATATGGAGAGAGTTAGATTCACGAAAGGAATAAGTACTCTAGCTAAAAAATACTAACTCGGCCTAGGGATAGGTTAGAGTTTCAGCGGCTAAAAGAAGTGTGAGATTGGTTGGTGGTTATAGTTGATTCACGTCGGGAGGTATCATCAAGGACTAGTCATCAACAGTACTTCGAATTAGGGATAAGCGGGGTCATCCGAGGATACTTTGCCGAACCTTGAATAAGTGCACCCAAGAGCAAAGGATTGCCGCGACGGACGTACCCTTCACTATCGAGGCAGTAGAACTGCAGCACTACTGAGGCAGTGTAATGTAGTTGCATTAGACGGAAACAAGTCAATTGAATCCACAATACAACATAACTGGATCCTGCCTATTCTCTCAATCTGATTTTATTTTCATTCTCTGTTTTCTTTTTATTATTCAAGTTGTTTTTATTTAATTCAGGACAACCAAATTAATATATGTCTTTATTTTATTTCTTTTGTAGAGCGAGAAGAGAAAATGAAACATATTAAGTATATCAATCCCTGTGGAGACGATACTCGATACTTATCACTTTATTACTTGTGACGTGTTCAATTGCACAAATTGCGCAACTCTTTTTACACGCAACATTAATGGCCAGCGTCTAAAGATCTACACTGGAGCCCACGTGATGCGGGATAAACCTACCGCATATCTTATAGATGCCTGACATATTGAAATGTCATGGCATTTACAGTTTACTCATGTTCATAAATAAATAGTCTTTAAGTTTGTTTTATTTGCTTTAATATGCTTAACCTTTTTAATCTTTTCTTTTATTCTCTTTTTAGGTTATTATACACCCTTGGAGGCTGACGGATGAAGGAAAAAGAAGGAGAAAAGTATGAAACCCTACCTTGAAATTATTGGGCGGCAAAAAGACAAAAGAAATGGGGAGTTTTATTATTTTCCTTGTTTTATTTTGAATTTCAAACCACTCTCTCTCTCCTCTCTTTAATTGCCTGACAACTTTCATATCTTCGCTGTTTTAAGAACCGACAACCCAGCCAACACAACAAGAAGAACCCCAGCAAGCAGCCCTACAAGAAGAATCACCAATGCCCTCTCCCAAGAGGAAGAAATCCAAGCGTCGACTTAAGATGTCGGCTGGGAGACAATCCACACCACCTGCTGCTGCTGAGACACCCAAAAGACGAGGAGTAGATGACGAGTCTGATCTTGAGGACAGTCAGCCCCCAGTGAAGCATCGAGCATCGCGGCGAATTGCCACCACACAACCAGCTTAGCCAAGGTAAACTACATTGCATTGTATTTCATTGCATGGCATTTTACTTAGTTTTTTAGTTGCATTGAGGACAATGCTTGCCTCAAGTTTGGGGGAGGTATCGTTCTCTACTTCATTTGCATTTGCATGATAGCAGTAGTTGTAGAAAAATGCCATGACAATTGTGCAAGTTTTAGGTCAATTTTATAGGATTATAGTTTGTGATGCTCGATTACCTTATATGGCCAATGCTTGAATTGAATATGCATGACTTGAGATGTGGATAGAACCTGTTCTAGGACTTGGTGATTGTGTTTATTTTATTGTTACACGAGTGTATGTCTTCCATGCTTAGGGAAGTTAGGAAATTTTTATAGAATGAAAACTTAATTAGCCTGCATGTCGTAATGAATTTACTTGTTAATATAGAATCCCCAGTAGTTAGTATTAAAAGCTTAGAATAAATGCCTGGACATTTTTGTAGAGAGATACTCCGCTATGCCATGGCATTTCCATGTGCATATGAGTTACTAAAAGAGGCACAGGGTGACGCTATATTTTTAACTTGTCATGGCATTGCCTGGATACTGCGTTTAAATAAATGACAACTATGGCATAAGTAGAAGGTAGTGTGACAGGCTGGCTCCTCTCGTAACAGTATTTCGTGCATCTTTGAATAAAAAAAGAAAAAGAGAAAATAAAAAAAATATGTGTAATATGTTATATATAGGGAGTAGTAAATTGTGCTTAAATATGGGAAAACATGCTCGCTAGGATAGTTAGCATTCCTTAGAATTTTTCTAAATTAACTAAGCATAGATTAGATACACTCACTCATGCACACACACACACTCGCATTTAACCTTGTCATAGGGTAGTGTTCTTGAAATTTCCTCAAGTCTTATATGTTTATGCCATGACATTTTCTGAGGGCTGAAACTCTGACCATCTACTTGCCTAGTTCTTGAATTTTGTCATGACATTTAAGTTATTGAGTGTCTTTAGGCTCATATAGGTTCATTTAGTTGCATTTAGGTTCATGACATTGCATGTAGTCTTCTAGATATGCCTTGGCATTTTTATGTCGCAATAGGTGTTATTTAATGGGAAAGGTAGTTCTTTTTAGTTGTGTTGTGCAGGTAAAGCAAAAATGGAAGTTGAGGCAATTTGTCATGGTATTCGTAGAAGGATAGTAATGGGAAAATGTCATGGCAAAGCTAGAGGACTCATGTATTGAGCTAGACGACAAAGAGATATTTTGATAAGAGTGCCAGTTGGTGCCATTACAGCCGGTCGGGACCACTACAGCCTGGCCGTAACCACCTGGGTAGGGGACCACATCCAATATTGCCTAATTGCGAGCCACCTCAGTAGGGGACCACTGTCACCACTACCAGCCCTGCAGAAATGCCATCACGTGAAGGGGGCAGAAATATTTTTTTGCCTATCTTGTAGGGTTTTTCACCCTTACTAAAGACATGGTGACCTAAGGAAAAAAGAGAGGCCTTTTTTAGGAACAAAAACACAGTAAAAGAGAGACCTTTGGGGCGGTTTTGCGGCGGTGGAAAACTCCCACCTTTCTCCTCCAAACTCCAGCCAAGGGGACCTCCATTGATAGAGCTCGAAGGGAGTGGTGTGCTAGGCACCCGAAAGGGGCTAGCACACCAAGGTGACTCATGGTGGTTGAAGAGCCGGCGATTGTACACACCGAGGGTGTCTTCTAATCCTCCTTCCTTGCTTTATTTCTTTTATATTTTCATGAGGATGATTGTTGGATGTTTAAGGATTATGTGGATGATATTTCTTAACATTTAACTCCACCATGTAAGCTTTGTTTAGGTGGTTGCTTTTGTGGATGATTATCTTTTATTTCTATTTAATATATTGCCTTCTATGTGTTTGTATATTTGCTTTTCTCATTGTTGATAATTATTTAGGCATTGTAAGAGGCACGAAAGTGTCTTGTGTTTAGGTACATGCTAGAGCACTCGAAAGAGGCGTAGCTATAGATCCTTAGATCATCCGAAAGGATCTAAGGGAGGATCTACGTGAGCAATGGGTTCTAGACTACAAATAGAGCCTAGTTGGATCCTAGAGCACTCGAAAGAGGCGTAGGTGAAGGCTTCAACGACTAAAAAAAGTGTGCTTTATCGATAGGCTAGTGCTACTCGAGTGACACGAGATGCCATAACATTTTAGTCTATCAGGTTCCTATGACTCGAAAGAGCGGGAAAACTTTAGAAACCTCTGTCGAGTAGGTATACACCATAGCAGCTATATGTTAGGTAGGGGTAAGGGGTAGGAACCCATAGAAGTCACCACCAGTCATTCCCGAGAGAGTTCATCAATAGAGGAAAAGTACAATATATTGTTTAACGTGTTCTTGCATCCTATTTTTGCCTCCACATTTACAAACTGCTTTCTTTATTTTACTTGTTATCTTGCAATCACATTGCTTTGCACCCACACATCACTTCCATACATCCACTTTGCTATCATCATCCATACCATTGTGCCGTGGCATATTTTAGTTGCTTGCATTCTAAAATTGCCATAGCATTTCTATATAACACTTCACCATACATATCCATTTTCTCTTGTTTATATCTTTTATTTATTTTCCTTTTGTTTAGTGACATCTTTTTGCCTTGACAAATTTGACTGCACACTTTACCAGTGATCCTCGTGGGAACGATACTCACTCACCCTATTACTACTTGTATGACTATGTATACTTGCACATATATGTGTGTTCACATACATCATTTATAGCACTACACAGAACACACCAGGGGGATGAGAGGATGAAGTCATTGACTCTCATCTCTCTCTCTTTTTCATTTTATTCTCTTTCTTTCATCTCAAGTTAAAAGAAAAGATGAAAACTTATTGTTGCTGAAGGAGAATCACGTTTTGCTCGTCAAGGAAGAATTGTTCAACAACTCAAGATCTTCGTTTCATGGTGAATATCCCAAAAGTTGGTAGAGGTGGTACTTAAAGCTTAAAGTCAATGTTTGAGAGTGGAAGAGGTTGGAAGGGAGCTTTAATCTGGGTTTATAGCTTAAGTTTAGTACATCTCTGACTCTTATATTTCTTGAGACACATAAATTGATTACTTTACTTGTTTGAGTGATTGTATATTGCTGGTTAGATGCTTTTGTAACTTAAAACCCTAGAAATGGTAGATTTCGTATTTAAGGTTGAAATGATATAAAATTTTTAGAAAAGCACCTATTACACTTCAAATAAATTGTAGGAACATTTTGGAGCTTAACCATATCGGTTAAGTACTATTTTTAGGTAAAATCTGAACAAGACATTCATTTCTAGGCACGCGTAACAATTCGGGTAGGGAGTGTATCGGTATGCTAGTGTAACGAGAGAGGCTGTTTTGTGAGAGACGTATCAGTACATGGGAGAGCATACCGATACCCATAATGAATTTTGAATTCCATAACCATTTTCGTGTACTGGTACGAGAAGGTGTATCAGTACCACTGTTCTATTGGATTGAAGATGGCTTCGAGTATTGGTATGTAGCTAGGGGAGTATCGGTACAAGTAGTGTATCGGTACTTGACTTTCTCGTATCAGAACTGGGTATCGATACGGGGGTTTTGTGTATCGGTACGAGATTAAAGGAAAAATAATCAAATCGTTCAGAGGTGTTTAGGTATCCGTACTCGATGAAGGAGTATCGATACGAGTAAGTGGTGTTACGATACTCCCTATAGGCGTATCGGTACGCGTAATCTAATATGTCCAAATTTTAACCTTTGAGTTTTGAGAGTCAATAAATTGTGTTAATTACCTCCTTTATGTCTAACATGAATATTGAAATTGAGAAATGAGATTTGTGACTATGCATGACTTAGGATGAAAAATGACTTAGGAAGGAAATTTTGATGGATCAGATTTGGGTTAACCGAATGTGATACATCGAATTCGCATCGAGATCTGGGTGTCACATTTGGTATGTACCATTTTTATTACGTTTTGGGTAAAAAAATATGCATAATTTATTATAATTTTTGTACCTACTAAAATTCTCATCGTTCTTATAATAAATTAGATCTTCTTGTAGAAAAATATGTAGGTACAGAAATGGTTACTCTATGTTGATCTCCTTTTAGTTTGGGTAATCTCGTGTAAGAAATTTGATACATACAATTTTTATTACGTTTTTAGTAAGAAACTATGTATAATTTTTAATAATCTATGTACATACTAAAATTCTTATTGTTCTTGTAATAATAAGGTTTATTGTAGTAAAATATATATATACATAAATCTTTATATTATAATCTTATATGTATATATTATTTTTATTATAATAATTATAATTATAATTATTTATGTACAAATCTCATAAAAAATTATGTACAAATCCGCTACATGTTGAATAGGTTAGTCGTATTTTTACCTTTATTACGTTTCACCCTTGAATCACCCAATTTTGTCAATTAAACAGACCCAAATGAGTAGTTGTAGCGGAGAAAGTATGATGAGTTTTATTAAAATGTTAAAAATTGATTATTATATGGGTGTAAAAGAGTCGAGTTGAGTTTAAGTAGTGATGAGCTTGATTTAACTTGAGTCAAATTCAATCGAGTATAAACTTGAGTCAAATTCAATCGAGTTGAGTGTTAACTGAACTTTGATGGAATCAAACTCAAGTAGGTTGTGATCTATCTCATCTCATTTAAAACTCTATTAGGAAAATACTTTAATACACATTGTGTAAACTGAAGTTTATACAAACTTATTAATTTTAAGGTTTAGGGTGTTATTTTAGGGTTTAGGGTTAGAATTTAAGATTTAAATTTAAGTTTTGATGAATTATAATTAGGGTTTATGTTTAGGGTTTGATGTTTAAGAATTTAGATTTTAAACTTTAAAAATATAAAAATGGTATATAATATTTTTGAGTAACTCATGAGCTTTTCGAGTTGGGTAGCAAGTAATTCGACTCGGTTAGTTACGAGCTTGAACTCGAGTAATCAAGTCTAATCAAATGAATGTTAACCAAATTTTAATCGAATTAATTTCGAATAACTCACGATTTATCACGTCTCATAAAAATAAATAAAGAGATATTAATGCTTATTATCATTAATTTTAATCGATAAAGTCATAAAAATAATAAACCAATTTTTTCATGAGGACCACCCCCTATGTGTCTCTGACCATGATTGTAAGGTCGTGCCATCATGAAAATCTTTCATCGACACCACCGATAACATATCGTGGGTGTTTCTGTAATTTGAGTACAGCATTATTAAAGAAAGAACTCCATTAAGCTCAATGATTACAATGTCCTTTAGGGTCGACAAACAACTGATCAATAACATTTTATATTGGAAAGTCATGTCAGTGTTACACTTGAATCAGAAAACACTAAACATTATTTGCTACTTTCCTCACTGGATATATTATATTGGATTTTAAGAAAAATGGGAAAATTTCTAAACCACAATGGAATCCCTTTTCTCTTGAGATTTTGCACCTTTGGTTGAGTTTTTCGCTGCGTTGATGCTTGTTGTATGCTTACATTCTGTGTCGACAGTATCAATCATGATGGCCTGATGATTAAAACTTCCATCTTCTTTGTTAGTACCAATATCTAAGTTATTTGCTTCTACTTGCAGCCCCGTTGATGCCTGATCGGACTTGTATTCCTTGCTTTTACCCCATAGCACAAAATATAGTCCGACGATTATGATAATCGCTCCGATCACTCGTCCGAGAAACATTTGCTCCGACAGAATGAAAGAAGACATTACTGCTACAATTACCATACATAGTGGACTAAAAGCAGTGACAAAAACCGGTCCTCGGTCGTTCATTACCACTCCCTGGATGTAATAACCAAGTCCTGAACATACAATACCCTGTAGCAAACATAAATTTAAAGGTTTAATGAAATTAATGAAACAGAGTTATTGGTTAATCACTGGTCATAAAATTCTTACACTGTATGCAGCTGTAAGTAACTTGGTGTCCCATTTAAGAGCCCAAATTGCAGCATTTCCCTTTTCCATTATTAAAGCAGCAACGGCGCCTTCAAGTGTTCCCATCAGGCATATCCAAGCCGTGAGGGAAAGTTCGGCAGGATATGTTTTCAACGTCACGGCCTATAAAACATGGCTAATCTCAATTTCATGGTTCTAGAAAATCTATTGTGAATAACTATTTACTGCAAAATTTTCCGTTTTCCTTACTTGCAGAATCACGAAACAAGCATAGCTGAAGCAACCGACGGCAATCATCAGACCGCCTTTTACTGTGTCGTGGAAATCTGTCCCGTTTTGGGCTGCTGCTTCATGGTTATTAATATTCACTTTGGTCCAGAACAACTCGAGCACCGGTCCTTTCATCAGAGTCATCACCATGGCTCCTGCAACAGTTGCAAGGGTGCCGATAACCTTGGCATGGCTGCGGATTGATCTAAAGTTTACCTTCTCAAGCCTGCATAGATAGATTACAAAAAAATGAATATTTCTCCATGTTTACAGCTTAAGAATACAACTTCTCTGTATTTTTCGAAAAGTTTTACCGGAAAATCCATGCCATTAAGAAGGTAATGGCAGGAAGAATGTTATACATGGCAGCAGCAAAAGTAGCCGTGGTGTACTTCATCCCCACATAATACAAGTTTTGGTCAATCACTGGCCTGACATAATACACAAACATATGTTAAATGTTAATTATTTGATGTTCAAAACAAAATATATATAAAAAAAAAAAAACATGTAATTCAGTTCGGATAATTACTCCAATAAGCTGAGCAACATAATTTTGATGAAGATTGATATTGTCATCTTAGGCCTCACTTTCCTATCAAACAAACAAAGATTACACTGATTACAAACATTACATCAAAGACATAAATATATGTATATATACTTTTCAATGATTACTGCAAAAGGAGCCATAACGACAGTTGCAATGGCGTGACGGTAGACGACGAGTGCATAATTGCTCATGCCTTGGTTTAGTGCAGCCTTAGATAAGATGTCCATTCCTGCAAGACCAACTTGCAGGAAAATTGCAGCAAAATATGGCTTGAACTTTCCTAAAGAACCCATTTCTTGATTCTGCATGTATATGTTTTTCCTATATCTTATGGATAGATGAATGCAGAGTTGAGTTAGCTCTCAAACTTATAGAACATTAAAGGTAATGGTGCATTGCACTCGTGAGGGATTTGTGGTATCTGTTTCGTACTATTTATAAGGTTAGAAGTTGCTCCACTTTGATAAAAAAAAAAAAAAAAAAGTTGCTCCACTTTAATTTATGCCATATTCCACAGAACTTTAATCCAAATTCTTTTAGGATTTAATTAAAATTAAGAATCATAATTTTAGTTGATATTGTTTATTTTTATTTTAATCAAAGTAGGAAATTTATGTTGAATAATTTTTTTATACTAGTTTTCTTTGTAGACAAACAACCAATTCCTATATCTGTATATATGGTGAAAATTGGGTGGGACATAGATGATTTTATGTTTTCAATTTCGTTCTTTTCACTCATTGTTACGATTTTTGAAAAATCCCCATTAAATATTTTGAGAAATTTTCATCCTTATATCTTTTCCATGTGGATCCAGTAATTACGAAAAATCACATCCTAAAAAATTAAATAAAATTGTTATTTCATTTAACAAAAATTAGTAAATTCAGTTTAAATATAAAGTTTAAATATTGTTATGAGATGATGAAAATTGAAAAGATTGTGCTTGAAATATTTTAACGAAGATTTCAATTTATATTTAAAAATTAAGATAAAAATATGTTGATAAACTTAAAAGTAATTAGGTCTGAGAAAAAAAATTAAAGTGATAATAATATGGAAAATTCTACGACAGACGTTGAATACCGTTGAATATCGTTAATGATGAACACCGTTGAACATTATTAAACTAATTAATAAAGATTAAAAATTTTATGGACTTAACATATAATTATAAATTATTTAAAATAATTTTTCTATTAAATTACTTTATGTATATTATTTTATTTTGAAATAATTGAATAAAATAATAATTTAAATTAATTTTAAAAAATAAAAAATCCTAAACTCTAAACCCTAAAATATAAAATCTCAAAACCCTAAATCTAAAACCTAAAATCAAAACCCATAAAAATATTAAACCATAAACACTAAATCTAAACCCTAAAATAACCAAAAACCCATGTATCTAAATCACTAAACATTAAACTCTAAACCCTAAAAATATAAAATCTCAAAACCCTAAATCAAAAAAACCTAAAAATACTAAATCATAAACACTAAATCTTAAATCCTAAAATAACCAAACCCCCTATATCTAAATCTTAAACTAATTTTGGGTTTTAAGTTTAGGGTTTATATTTTTTAGAGTTTCAAATTTTCTATTTAGGATTTAGGTTATGGGTTTTTTTTTGTTTAGGATTTTATGCTTTTATTGTTTTAGAGTTTAGAGTTTATAATTTAAGGTTTAATATTTTAGGATTTAATGTTTAGTATTTTTAGCTTAAGTTTAGGGTTTTAGGTTTTAGATTTAATATTTTTTATTTTTAAATTAAAAATAATTTAAATAAATTATTTTAAAAAATTAAAATATAATATATATATATAGTTTGTTTAAAATTTTATTTTAAATAATTTAAAATTATATGTTTAGTTCTTGAATTTTTTTAATTTTTATTAATTAATTTAATAGTGTTCAATAGTGTTCATCGTTAGTGATATTCAGTAATATTCGATGCACGTGATAGACTCATCCTAATATATTATAGTAATATACACGAGAAGTTTCTTTTTAGGTGCCACGTTAGCGGGCCTAACCGCTCTAAGATCTCCATTCTCTTGAGGTTTTAGCTCGATTTCTTGCTTATTTTGGCTAGGTTTTACTAGTTTCTAGCTTGATTGGCTGGGTTTCCTGTATTTATTTGTATGAAAATTGCGGATTAGAAACAAATATTACAAAAATAATTTAGCCACTAAATAAAAGAAAGTATAATTTGAACGCTCATAAAAAAATACTTGCTCATGATTTTATATAAAAATACTAAAATTAGTGAGAGCAAATATTATCATAAAATCCTATTAAAAATGTTAAAAAACTGTAAGAGAGCAAATTTTCAATCTCTTGGTACGTAGAGAAAGTAAAATATTCAAATTTATAATTTATTTTTAATTTAAGTTAGTGTTAAAATTTCAATACTTTAAATATAAATTTGGTTTTAAGAACGATTTCAAATATAAATATTGTAATAAGGGTTTTTTCATTCGCTAGAAAAAAATATTAATAATAATTATTGAGTTTTGTTTTGTTTTTTTTTTTAGTTGGGGAAAATGTTTGAAAAAACAATTTGAAGATTAAAAATGGTGATAATTTGATTTTGAGAAATATGAAAAGACTAGAAAATTTTAAAAATTAAGGAAAAATTAAAATTATTTTAAAAACGGAATAATTTTAAAAAAAAGTAGTTTTGAAAAATAAAAGATAATGAGAATAAAAAGAATAAAAGTTTGAAGTCATCAATGACTATTTTGGTAAGTCGGATACTTTTTAAACTAGAGATTTATTTTAAGACGAATTTGAGATTTGATAAGAGATGAGGAATAATTAACACCTCACAACACCAAAATGGTACCTAATCGAATATGTTTAGCTGAAAATTATAAATTTATAAATTTAAAATGTTATTAATTTAAAATCTATTTAAAAATATGAATAAATTTTAAAAGTTTCGTTATTCGATAATAAATTAAAAAACAACTACTACTACAATTGATACGGACCATATTTATTATCTAATAAAATGACACCATATCTGCCAATAAAAAATTAATACAAATTACAAGCAATAAATAAATGCAATAATTAAATATAAAAAATTTAAGTAACAGAAATGCGAGAAAATTAAATGTGAGGAGTTAAATTGCGAGAATTAAATGCTGCATTAAATGAGCTAAAATAATACAGGTCATCCTAAATTGCGTGTCACTATAAAATTGATTAGATTAAAAAATAAATAACAAAACTATACATATATTAATATAATATAAAGTCATACTAATATGCATATAGTAATATATAATATACAATAAATATATACAGTAAAAATAATGTAATATATATAAATATGCGCATATTATAACGCAGGATATATATATAATATTATAAAATATAATAATAATAATAATATAGCTTTTATGTAATGTTAATAATATATATAAACTATACAATATAATAATATTTAAAAAAGATACAATGTAATATATATATATATTACGTAATTTATAAACATTATTAAAGTATAATTTAAAATGGTTATGATAGATAATAAGGGCCAAATTGAGAATAAAAAATAAGGGATAAAAATTAAAACAAAATCAGGACTATTAAAGGTAGAAAATAATCATGAAATAAATAAAGGGATTAAAATGGGTATTAACCCGTAGTAAAAAGATGAAACAATGAAAAATTTAGGGATCGAGTTTGTAATTATCCCATTAAAAAAATAGGATTCTTGGGTAAGATCACTGCGGGGGTTAGGGACGTTGTAAAACGACGTAGTTTTGCTAAAATTATAAATACCTAAAGCAGAGGTTAGATTTAGCCTGAAACCCCATCTGTTGTATTTCCCTTAAAAATCAAAAATAAAATCCAAAGGTTTTGGAGAACCCTATCCCAACGACAGACAAGCTAAAAACCAAGCCAAAATACCTCTGTTTACTTTTATATAAAACCTAGGTTTTAAACACCTTTCAATGCATTTGGAAAAACAGACTCAAAAGACCTTTTGATTTTCAAACTAGGTTAAAATGAAAAGAAAGAAAAAAATGGAAGGAGAGATTACGATTATTTTGAAAGTAAAGAACTCAATTTTTTTTGTTTTTTTTTATTGAATATTGAATTTATAAAGATACTTTTGCTAAAATATCTATTGTATTATATTTTTTAATATTCCTTTGATTGTTCGAGTTTACACAGATTTTATTCTATCTTCTTATAGTTGATTTTTTTCAACGAAAAAAAAAATATATAAAAGGGATTTATATTTCTTTTGTCTTTTTGTTTTTTGTTTGCTAGTAATGCTCGATCGTACAATGAAGGGGAGGGACCAATCTCTGATTTGGATGGATTCAAAGGTTGAAGTAGAAAAGATTATATTTTTGTTCAGATTCGAAAAGAAAGACGAGGGATCATTTTATGTGGTAGATACATATGGTCGTGGCACGAATATGACTGATGTTGGCCAGCGTCATGATTATCGACATGGAAAATGAAAGTGTCATTCTAGAAGCTTTTGGATCTCTTGAGAAGCTGAAGAGGCAATATTGAATTTGAAAGTTTGGGGAAAATGGAATGGTTGGGTTTTGTAATCGGATAACCGGTTAAGTATTTTAGCTTAATGATAGGGTTTACTGATTTTGGTTTAGGGTGTAAGGGTTAGTTAATTTGTGCTTGATAGATTTGATTAGGTAAAAGATATGGGCATATGGATTTAAATTAGCTATATTTTGTTAAATGGACTGTTTTTGGGACGGTTAATAAATAATAAATTTTTGAACTTTTGGATTATATATATTTTTCTGGATTTTGGAATTTATAGGTATTTTTTGGGATTATGAATTAAATTTGGTCTATTTAAATGAAATATGGGTGAAAATGAGTGATTACAGTTGTCTCTCTTTTCTTATTATTGTATAAAACCATTTTGTAACACCCCGACTTAGATATTACAGACCATTTAAGTTAAAACAAAATACGATTCATAAAATCCATTTAAGTTAAAACAAAATCCCAAAATAATATGAAGTAAACGAAGCTCCAAAATATTACAGACCATTTAAAACATTCGAATCGAATAAATAACAGAGTTACAAAAATACATAAGGTCTAACAAAGTACTAGCCCACTAAATCTATAATTGTACTCTGACACAGGTCGATGTTGAAATCCAAACCTCGATGGTGCTCCACAGAAACCGGCTTCACCTAACCTACGCACGAAAACACATTTCGAACGCTGAGCTACGAAAGCTAAGTGGGTACGCCGAACTCGGCCCAAAATCATGCATATCATAAGTAGTAAATCAAATCATATAAATATCGTGCATGATATGATGGTCTAGCATGCTTGCCTAACACATGTCATAAACAATGTATAATATCGCACACAGCATATACATGTCACATCATAAAGAACACACAAAAGTGAGGCCCGCATCCACACAGCATCGAGATCCTACACTCAGGATTGAGGCCGCCCTCAAATCTTATGCCCGGAATGTTACATCGGACATCTTTAAATGAGGTCGCCCAACGTTTGGAATAAACGGGATGGAGGCCGCCCAACCAATCCCATGTTCGGAATGTTACATCGAACATCTTCGAGTGAGGCCGCCCAACACTCGGATTAAAAGTCTTCAATACATCACCCGGAATGTTACATTGGATGGCCTTCGACGTGTTGCAACACTTTTGGATATCCGGATTTCTATCAAACAAAGACTCAATACACACACAAATGATCCACCTAGGCTCTCCACATCAAGACATACTATGACTCATCAAGACTTAGTCTTTTTTAGGTTAAAATCATCAATAATGGTTTACGATTCATTTCATTGGTTTAAGATTCATTAGGACCCTTAATTACCCTTATCGAACCTCAATTATTACTTAACTTCGCAAGAGTTCACAGGGGTATCGAAACACCCTGTATCGATACCCACCCAAAGAGGGTATCGAAACACTGGTATCGATACCCTTTGACCAACTTTAAGGTCAAGGAAAGGGGGATTAACTACTTTGATACGAGTATCGAATCGAAGATGCCACTGGAGGGTTTGGTATCGAAACCTGTTTCGATACCCCCACTCCACGAACCTGCATTTTCTACTTGATATTTTCTAATGATCATTCCCAAATTACTTCTAATTGATCCTAAAATATTCCTACTCAATATTATGAAAGTTTAGAGTGTTTTAACATCAATTCATGTCATCAAACACATTAATACAAATTTCACCATTAATGGTTCTCAAGCTACAAATTCGAGCATCTAAGCATAAAATCTACATGTCATGCATACTACCATGATGTGAATGATGAAAGAAAGAGTTGGGAGTACCAACCTTAACAAAGCAAAAACAAAAAAGTCCTCTCTTCCCTACTTCAAGCTTTCTCTTTTCCAAGGATCCTTGAGGGCTCACCAACCTCTTTCTCTAAAAGAGAAAGATAAGCAACGATCAGAAACCTTTTAGGGAGATTCCTAGATCTTAAAAACTCTAAAAGACTTAGACTTTAAGCTCTTAAAACCTAAACTCGAACTCAAACCAAAACCCCCATCAAAACCTTTATCCTTACCAAACCAACCTATTTTTACCTTTTTATGTAGATCAAGAACAACTCTACAATTTACCCTTCAGCATCTAAACGGGATTCTTCAACAAAACCAACAAGATAGCACATTTCTTAGGGATTTGGGTGGGAGGAAGATGGAGAAGAAAAGGGAGACAATAGTGACTTCACTCTCTATTTTTTTGCAGAAAACCACCCCCAAACCCCTTATTTACATCCTTTTTGGCATTTACAAAAATGCCCCCAGCCCATTACTCATCCTAACAACTTAAGGCACAACAAAGCCCTAAACCACTCAAGCTCGGGGTCTAAAATCGAAGTCCATGCTCTCAGGTTAACCCAACACTCGGATCCAAATCCGGGTCGTTACACATTTTCTTTCGATCAAGCTAGAACACCCCTTCTTTATAACCCCTTCAACCCGGATTAGATGCTTAAACGAACCTAACAGTCATAAGGGGAAATCAAAATTAAACTCAAAAGTTTACCCAAAAAACGGATCTCTCTTTTTTTAATCTTGCTAGATACACATTATTACCTTATGTGGTTATAATATCATCGATGAACTTTTCATCCATTTCAAGACTCAAGAAGACCTTCATTTGACCTCTAAAGCTATCATTTGAAGAACATGCAACGTTCCAATGAAGTGAAAGAAGTGAAGATCACTATTTAAGCTTGTCTATTATGTCATGGCAAGCACTATGAGAGTGAGTGCCTAGGAAACCATGAGACAACCAACTATTTGGGCAATTTCAATAGAAGCAATAACAATCTCTACTCCAAAACATATAATCCAGGATAGAGAGAGCATCCTAACTTTAATGGGGAAACCAAGGATCCAACAATCTTAATCCGCAAGCCCGAAATCAAAATACTAACGAGCCCTAGAATTTTCAATCGAATATGACTTGGCATAATCCGATCAAGGGGGTATCATCATCTAATACTAGTTCTTTGGAAGCTACTGATAAGTGCACAACTTAATATCACTTTTTACACCTTTTATGGGCATTAATCACCGAATTTACACCCACTCGGACCAATGCATGTACTTAATGTGATATATTTAGAAGTTATGCTTATAGAGATAATATTTATAGAAAATGCACGTTTTACTGCATCTTTATATCTGTGCAGGAGAACCAGTGCCGCGGCAGCGACAAGGCCGAGGCAGGACCTGATGCCGAGGCAGCAGCTGAGAGCCAGGAAGCAAGACTGTAGGCGATTGGAAGATAAAAATCCAAGGGACGTTTTTGGACTTAAAGCACATGGATCGAAGCTGGCTAGCATGAGGAAAAACCCAAGACAAGGCTAAGCGGGAAAGCCCCTTAGTTGAATTAAACTTGGAAATATTTTAATTATGTACATGACTTGTTCCCTACTCCAAGTTGTATTCTACTTAGGAAAGGCTTGCCCTAGGTCTAGCCTATATAAAGACCTAGCCGTCCAATGTATGAAACACGAATACCTAGAGAAAGAGAGCCGATTCATAAACTTGTTTTCTTTCTCTCAATTATGTTCTAAGCTTCCTTAGGGTTTAGGTAAAAGTTGTTAGTATTTGTGAGAGGAGATTGTACTTTGTGTTTGTTTCAATGCAATAAAACTATCAAGGTTTGCTTATCCTTTGTTATTCCTTGTTCTTGCATTCAAGCCCGGGAGAGAAGTTTGTAAGTAATCCATATATCTAGACTCGGGAGAGTTAGATTCACGAAAGGGGTAAGTACGGTGTTTCAATCGCGAAATACTAACTCGGCCTAGGGATAGGTTAAGAGTTTCAGCGGCTAAAAGAAGTGTGAGATTGGTTGGTGAGTATAATTGGTTCACTCCGGGAGGTATCATCAAGGACTAGTCATCAACAACACTCTGACTTAGGGATAAGCGGAGTCATTCAAGGACACTTTGCTGAACTTTGGTAAAGTCCAACCACGAGCAAGGGATTGCCGCGGCGGACAAGTATCGTCGCTGCCAAGGCAGTAAACTGCAGTGCTGCCGAGGCAGTGATATACGATTGCATTGAGCAGAGACAAGTCAATCAAATCCACAATACAACACAACTGGATCCTGACCCATCTCTCTCTAATATTCAATTTTCTTTATTTTACTTAGTTGTTTTACTTTAGTTCCATCACAACCCAAACTACTTGTGTCTTTTATTTCTTTCTACAAAACAAGAAGACGAAGAAGACATATTGAGTCTACCAATACATGTGGAGACGATAATCCGATAAATACTTATCACTTATTACTTTCGATGTGTCCACTTGCACTAAACGCGCACTTTTGACACGCGATAGCTACTATGCAAGAATTCATTCAAAGTACAAAGACAATGCTTCAAGAGCATACTTTTGACACGCGCACTTTTGCCGAGGCCTTGCCAAGATAAGGGAGTATTCCAATGATTTTTTTTAAATTTTCATGCTCCCCGCTTTACTTGAATAAACTGCCTACACTTTTGCACTGCTTATCATCAGTATTGCCTTATTTTATTCTTTAAGGCTATAGAAATCTTTCTCCTTACCATGGTTAGGTTCTGTTAAGAAGGTTTAACCTTAGGATACTTAAGGATGAAAACTTAGAAGCTTACTATAAGATAAATTTTAAAAACACTTTTGGACTTGTTGGATTATAGGAATTCTTTTAATGAACTTAGGTGATAAAGACTTAGATTTTTGGGCAAGTGACTAGAGGTGCCTATCACCGGCTCTAGGAATTACTCTTCTTCATACTAGAGGTCCCCGAAATTGGCTCTAGTATGCTAAAAAGAATATCAAAAGAAAGAAGGAACTAGTGATGAGAAAAACACAATCCTTGAGGTGCCCGAAATTGGCTCAAGAATTGGTTGTTTAGAAAAGAAGAGAACACTTAACCAAAATCTACTTGTCTTGAATTTAGAGTTTATCTAAGAAATCCTTTAATCAAACTTGTCCACAAAAACGCACACACTCACTAAATCTTATAGTTTGTTTCTAGGAAAACCCTTGAGTAGCCGAAAGGTTAAGTCTAAAGAATAGGCATAGTTATGTTGGGGAGAATAGATGGAAACATAAAACCGAGAGAGAATAGAGTTTGGCAAATTGCTGGTTTGCATTGCTTGAGGACAAGCAATAGTTCGAGTATGGGGGTGTGATAAGTGCTCAAATCACTATCACTTTTTACACCTTTTATGGGCATTAATCATCAAATCTACACCCACTTGGACCAATGCATACACTTAATGTGATATATTTAGAGGTTGTGCTTAGAAAGATGATATTTACAGAAAAGGCTAGTTTTACTACATTTTTTACATCTGTGCAAGATAAACTATTGTCGCGACAGCAACGTGGCCGAGGCAGGACCTGATGCCGAGGCAGCAACCGAAAGACAAGTAGCGATACTGTAGGCGATTGGAAGAGAAAAATATGCTGGACGTTTCTGGACATACAACACATGGGTCGGAGCTGGTTAGCACGAGGAAAAGCCCAAGACAAGGCCACGCGGGAAAGCTTTTTATTTGGAATAAACTTTGAAATATTTTATTTATGTACATGACTTGTTCCTTACTCCAAGTTGTATTCTACTTAGGAAAGGTTTGCCCTAGGCCAAGCCTATATAAGACCTAGCCGTCCAAGGGAAGGAGGAGAGCCGATTTTTAGAGAGTTCACCCTAAGACTCATTGTTTTCTTTCTCTCAATTATGTTCTAAGTTTTCTTAGGGTTTAGGTGAAGGTTGTCGAGTACTTGTGAGAGGAGATTGTACTTTGTTCTTTGTTTCAATGCAATAAAATATCAAGGTTTGCTTATCCTTTGTCATTCTTTGTTCTTGCATTTAAGCTCGGGAGAGAAGTTTGTGAGTAATCTATTTATCTAGACTCGGGAGAGTTAGATTCACGAAATGGATAAGTACGGTATTTCAATTGCGAAATACTAACTCGGCCTAGGGATAGGTTAATAGTTTTAGCGGCTAAAAGAAGTATGAGATTGGTTGATGATTATAATTGATTCACGCCGAGAGGTATCATCAAGGATTGATCACCAACAGATCTTCGACTTAGGGATAAGCGGAGTCATCCAAGGACACTTTGTCGAACGTTGATAAAGTCCACCCACGAGCAAGGGATTGCCGCGGCGAACAAGTATCGTTGCTACCAAAACAGTAATCTGCAGGACTGCCGAGGCAGTGATGTACAATTGCATTGGATAGAGACAAGTCAATCAAATCCATAATACAACATAATTGGATTTTGCCCTCTCTCTTAATTAGATCTTATCCTTTTACTTAGTTTTCTTTATTTCAAATTATTTGGTTTCATCAAAACCCAAATTACCTGTGTCTTTATTTTATTTCTTTTTACATAGCAAGAAGACGAAGGAGGCATATTAAGTAGACCAATCCATGTGGAGACGATACACGATTATACTGATCACTTTATTACTTGCGATGTGTTCACTTGCACTAACTGCGCACTTTTGACACGCATCAAGTTTTTGACGATTATGCTGGATGCATGGCAATGCTACACAATCTTATGCCACCAAAATTGAAGGATCCTGGATGCTTTATCATACCTTGTGCGATAGGTAATAACTATGAAGGTAATGCCCTATGCAAGCTTGGAGCAAGCATCAACCTAATGCCCAAATCTGTTTTTCAAAAGCTTGGAATAGGAAGGGCAAAACCTACAACAATGATGCTCCAACTTGCGGATCGATCATATGTGCAACCCGAAGGAAAAATCGAGGATATACTGGTAAGAGTTGACAAATTTATTTTTCCCGCTGACTTTCTTGTCCTTGATTGTGAAGCAGACGATAATGCACCGATCATCTTGGGGAGACCTTTCCTTGCCACTGGACGAACACTAATTAATGTGGAAAAAGGAGAGTTGACAATAAGGGTCAATGACCAACAAGTCAAACTCAATGCTTTCCACAATTTGAAAAGGCATGATGATGCAGAAGAGTGCAAAGTCCTTCACAGAACAGATGCAGGCACAAAGATATCCTGTTTCAACAGGCACTGCCTTGGCAGTATGCTCGGCAGTAAAATGGAAATTCGTTATGGCAAAATATTTGGCAGGAAAAGTAAGGCAGATGTGGAGGAAACCAACAGGACAACATATTGTCCAGTCATAAAGGGTGCGGTAAAGATCAGAAAAAAACAAAGATGGACATAAGGCCAATAGCCAACACTTGAAGAATCACTTTGGCCAACAAGAGATAATCACCTTGGGAGATGCATTTGCATGCACTCCACCAGTGACATGATCTCTCGCCTTTCTTTTTATTATATTAGGAGTAGTTTAGATTTACTTTCTATAATTTTTGCTTTTGCTTTAATTATTTTTCTCGTTTGTGTTTAATTTTTATTTAGGATAATAAGCAAGAATAAAGGAGAAATAGTTCACAGCAAGAATTCTGCCGAGGCAGAAAACAGTGTCAGAGCCGCAGCAGTTCCAACGAGCAGAACAGTGTAACGAACTTCTTCAAGAAAATCTCCAAGAACCTCAACTCTCAAAATACTTACTCATGGCCACCTACAAACGTTTTGCCCCAGCCAATGTTGAAGACCGTTTCAACAGGTCTTTCATTGCTCGGCAGTTATGGGAGGAGCAAGGATTCCAACATTCCGGCGAAGAAAATTACGATATCAAGCATTATTTGTTCAACAAGATCAAGTATCAAGAATGGAATATCTTTTTCCTACAACCTGCTCAGGCCAATGCCACCATCGTGCGGGAATTCTATGCGCACGGGCCAAGCAAGGACTCTCTTTTTGTCCACTGTTGAGGCAGGCCTGTCCAGCTTGATGCCGAGGCAATCAACCAATTCTATGGCCTCACACCTATACGTGATGATCATGTTGACTTCATGGAGGATGTCACAGTTGAAGATTACGAACTGATAAAAGAAGACCTTTGCTATGAGAGTACTCCTTGGGAAACCGGTGCCCATAGAGGATCGGTAGCAAGGCAAAGTCTGAAACCCGAGGCCAATCTTTGGAACACCTTTTTGAAGAGACGCCTTATCCCAACCTCCCACAACAGTGCGGTGGATCGGAGAAGATTGGTGCTCATCCAATCAATCATCAACAAAAGGAGCATCAACGTTGGAGAAATTATCTTACGAGAAATTTACGAATGCGGTGTTCCTACGGCCGAGATAGATGAATTTACAGCCTATAGGAGAGGGTGGACAAGAGAATTCTGCCACAAAATCATGCAGATCACATAGGTAGAACCCGTCCAGGCAACTCCCTAGCAGTTCACTGCTGATACTGTTGCCGGGGCCCAATACATGGCAGACATGCCTAACACTGCCCACACCACTGCCGCAGTAGACCCATACTAGGATGTACTTCAAAGGATGACAACTATGGATCTTAGGTAGCAAAGATACATGGAGTATCAGAGGGAATTCAACAACACACTTCCCCAAATGGTGCTCTATGCCTTTCCGGACCAAGGGGTGCAGGTTCCAGAATTCCCCACCAACATGTTTGTCACAGCTGCACCCTATACCGAAACTACACCAGCTCCAGGAGGACCAAGACCATTCTTCCACACTGGCCTTCAGCAACAATTTCATATTGCTGGCCTATCTAGGGCAGTAGACTCTGCCGCGGCATCATCTATCAGCAGAAGACCATCAAAGAGGAGGGCATTCTTAAGCACTCCACCACGATCCCCCATCATCATGGACAGTCTATCAGCAGAGATAGATGCCTATGTACACCAAAGCTCAACCGCTTCCGGACCAAGTATACACCATGCCGGTGCAGACGCAACCAATGAAGATGGGACAAACATCATGTTCACCGAGGAAATGAAGGTGGAACGAACATCATGATCATCGAGGAGATTGTCGACGAGGAAGAAGGTGAAGAAGTGGATGCTCCAATGCAACGGACACCACCAACAAGAGTCCAACCACCAAGATTAGCAAAAACTCATCCATCGCCATCACCGAAGACGACACAATCAACAGCACAACCCCGACGAAAGATTGTTACAAGCAGCTCTTCGGAGTCCCTTTAAATTTTTTATATTCAATACTTTTTCTCTTTATATGCTGTTTGTTTCTTTATATGTTGCTTGTTTCTTTTCATATTTTGTTGCTCACTGTTTACCTCTAATATAAAACAATGAGGACAATGCTTGGTTTGAGTTTGGGGGTGCAGAGCCACTGCCGAGGCAATCCACTGCCGAGGCCTTGCCAAGATAAGTGAGTATTTAAGTGATATTTTTTTAAAATTTTGATGTTCACTACTTTACTTGAATCTGTTGCCCATACTTTTGCACTGCCCATCATCAATATTGCCTTAGTTTATTCTTTAAGGCTTTAGAAATCTTTCTCCTTACCATGGTTAGGTTCTGTTAAGAAGGTTTAACCTTAGGATACTTAAGGATGAAAACTTAGAAGCTTACTATAAGATAAATTTTAAAAACACTTTTGGGACTTGTTGGATTATAGGAATTCTTTTAATGAACTTAGGTGATAAAGACTTATATTTTTGGGCAAGTGAGATTGGTTGATGATTATAATTGATTCACGCCGGGAGGTATCATCAAGGATTGATCACCAACAGTACTTCGACTTAGGGATAAGCGGAGTCATCCAAGGACACTTTGCCGAACGTTGATAAAGTCCACCCACGAGCAAGGGATTGCCGCGGCGGACAAGTATCGTTGCTGCCATGGCAGTAATCTATAGGACTGCCGAGGCAGTGATGTACAATTGCATTGGATAGAGACAAGTCAATCAAATCCACAATACAACATAACTGGATCCTGCCCTCTCTCTTAATCAGATCTCATCCTTTTACATAGTTTTCTTTATTTTAAATTATTTAGTTTCATCAAAACCCAAATTACATGTGTCTTTATTCTATTTCTTTTTACAGAGAAAGAAGACGAAGGAGGCATATTAAGTAGACCAATCCCTGTGGAGACGATACATGATTATATTGATCACTTTATTACTTGCAATGTGTTCACTTGCACTAACTGCGCACTTTTGACACGCATCAGGGGGACGACGAGTGATGATCCTATACCCAAACCTGTGCATGAAGAGACAGTAATGCCTGAGCAAATTCTCAAGGAGAAGGACAAGGAGGAAGGTTTGACAAGTGAACCTGCTGATAGAGCTAGCAAAAATGCCACGGCAAAAGTAGTTTCTACACCAACAGTGGAAAAAGTTAGACCCCCACCCTTTCGCTAGAGCCTGAAGAAGTACAATGACGAGGTTCAGTTCAAGAAGTTTGTTGATAAATTGGATCAGTTGTATATCAATGTCCCACTCTTGGAGACAATCGATCAAATGCCCATGTATGCCAAATTTCTCAAGGAGATAGTTACGAAGAAGAGGAAAGTGGAGAAGTTTGAGACAATTGCCACGAAAAAAGATTATTGCTCTTTTTTAAGTAAATTACAAGTGAAGAAGAAGGATCCAGGCAACTTTATCATTCCATGTGCCATTGGAGTCACTTTTGTAGGGAAAACACTCTGTTATCTTTGATAAAGTGTGAATCTGATGCCCAAGTCAATCTTTGTGAAGCTTAGCATGGGATATGCAAGACCCACTTCCGTCATATTAAAACTAGCCGATCGTTCCCATGTGAGACCAGAGGGGGTGATCGAAGATGTGATAGTACGGGTGAATAAATTCGTGTTTCTAGTTGACTTCTTGATAATTGATTGTGAGGTTAATGCTAACATACCCATCATCTTTGGGAGGCCTTTCCTAGCAACCGGCCGCATTCTCATTGATTGTGAGAAGGGTGAGCTTACTATTCGAGTAGTAGATCCAAGTGTGACCGTGAATGTTCACAAGTCTCTTAAGTATCTGGATGATTCTGAAGAATGTCGGAGCATTTTGGAAGCAGACTCCGAGCTATCAAGAGAAGCTGATCATTTTTGTCATAGCAATTTCATACAATTGGATGAATATGAAGAGCTCATAAAGGATGATGAAGAGGAAGCTGGTGAGTTTCCAATAGAGGTGCAACAATCTAGTCTACTAATAGCTAGACAATACTCGAGCTTTGAAAACCGCTTGATTTTGAGGAATTTATTCCTCCTAAGCCTTTTTTACTACATACACCCAAGTTGGAGCTGAAGACTTTGCCACAACATCTCAAGTATGCTTATCTGGGTAAAGATGAAACATTGTCTGTTATTATTTCCTCAAGTCTTAATGCTGATCAAGAAAGAAGTTTACTTGCTGTTTTGTCATAGCATAAACAGGAAATAGGATAGACCATGGCAGATCTGAAGGGGATTAGTCCTACTATCTGTATGCACAAGATACTCTAGGAAGAATGTCATGGCAATTCCATAGAGCCACAACGCAGACTTAACCCTATTATGAAGAAAGTTTTAATGAAAGAAATTATCAAATGGCTTGATGTTGGAGTTATCTACCCAATATCGGATAGTTCATGGGTGAACCCGGTGCAATGTGTGCCTAAGAAGGGTGGCACAACCGTGGTGAGAAATGAAGAAAATGAGTTATTGCCTACGAGAATCATGACCGGATGGAGGATTTGTATGGTCTATCGTAAGCTTAAAAGGCTACAAAGAAGGACCATTTTCCTCTATCCTTCATCGATCAAATGTTGGATCGTTTGGCGGGCAAAGCATACTATTGCTTCTTGGACGGATATTCGGGTTATAACCAAATAGCCATAGCATCGGAGGATAAAGAAAAGACTACTTTCACATGTCCTTATAGCACATATGCTTTCTGGAGGATGCCCTTTGGATTGTGTAATGCCCCGACAACTTTCCAACGCTGCATGCAAGCTATTT
The DNA here is from genome assembly GCA_035048815.1 of Abelmoschus esculentus. Taxonomy (NCBI): domain Eukaryota; kingdom Viridiplantae; phylum Streptophyta; class Magnoliopsida; order Malvales; family Malvaceae; genus Abelmoschus; species Abelmoschus esculentus. Next base: position 7,337,480 of record JAUCBN010000046.1, on the reverse strand, counting down.
TCTTTGATATGGTTGAGGATTATCTTGAGATATTTATGGATGATTTCTCCGTCCCTGGAGATAGTTTTTAAATTTGTCTTGGTAATCTCGCGAAGGTCCTAAAGCAATGTGAAGAAGCTGACCTTGTGCTGAATTGGGAGAAATGCCATTTCATGGTGACTAAAGGTATTGTGCTGGGCCATAAAATTTCACACAAAGGCATTGAGGTGGAAAAAGTGAAAATCGAGGTGATCGAGAAGCTACCACCAACAACAAATGTCAAGGGCATAAGAAGTTTCCTCGGACACGCAGAATTCTATAGGAGATTCATTAAGGATTTCTCTAAGATCTTCAAGCCCTTGTGCATGTTCTTGCAAAAAAATCAACCTTTTGTTTTCGATCAAAAATGACATGGCACATTCACAGACCAGAAGCAACGCCTCATCACCACACCTGTTGTTGTTCCCCCAGATTGGACATTACCGTTCGAGCTGATGTGAGATGCTAGTGATTACGCCATGGGAGCAGTCTTGGGACAACGTTGAGGTAATATCTTTCACGTTATTTATTATGCTAGCCAAACTTTGAATGATGCACAACTTAATTACACTACCATAGAGAAAGAGCTACTTATCGTGGTATTTACATTTGACAAGTTTAGGGCATACTTGATAAGCACTAAATTCATTGTTCACACTGATCACTCAGCTATTAAATACTTAATGACTAAAAAGGATGCCAAACCTAGACTTATTCGGTGGATTTTACTGTTGTAAGAATTTGATTTCGAGGTGGTAGACAGGAAGGGCACAAAAAATCAAGTTGTTGATCATTTTTCTAGGCTAGAAGTTAACCAGAAATATCATGACAATTTGGAAATTGATGATGAATTTCTTGACGAGAAAATCCTTTATGCCATGTCAATTCCGTGGTACGCTGACCTTGTTAATTTTCTTGTTAGTGATATTTTGCCTTTTGACATGACTAGCCAGGGAAGGAAGAAGTTTAGGCATGACTAGCGGTTCTATTTCTGGGATGAGCCATATCTGTTCAAGCGTTGTACCGATCAAATTATCCGAAGATGTGTACCTGAAGAGGAGTAAAGAGATATCTTACACCATTGTCACACAGGCCCATGTGGAGGTCACTTCGGAGGGACGAGGACTGCTGCAAAGGTCCTCCAATCTGGTTTTTATTGGCCTACCTTATTTAAAGATACCCAGACATTTTACAAAGCCTGTGACTGATGTCAAAGGACTAGGAATATATCCAGACTTCATGAAATCCCATGACAAAATATTTTGGAGATAGAGTTGTTTGATGTATGGGGGATAGACTTCATGGGACCTTTCCCATCCTCATTTGGAGATTTATACATCCTATTGGTAGTGGACTATGTGTCCAAGTGTGTTGAAGCCATTGCGACGTCGAGCAATGACTCGAAGATTGTACTGAAGTTCCTTCATAAGTATATTTTCTCGAGGTTTAGTGCACCACAAGCCATCATCAACGATGAAGGCACCCACTTTGACAATAAGTTAATTCCCAAGGCATTACAGAGATACGACGTAAGACACAAGATTGCCACGGCATATCACCCTTAGACCAATGGGCAAGCCGAGGTATCAAATCGCGAAATCAAGCAGATTTTGGAGAAGATGGTGAATCCGAGGAGGAAGGATTGGTCAACAAAGCTTGATAAAACGTTATGGGCATACCGAACTACAATCAAAATCCATTAGGAATGTCTCCATTTAAGCTAGTATATGGCAAAGCATGTCACCTCCTAGTTGAACTAGAGCACAAAGCCTATTGGGCAATTAAGAGACTCAATTTTGATGCCCAATTAGATGGAGAGAGAAGGCTCTTAGAGTTGAATGAGATGGAAGAATTTAGGGTCCAAGCTTATGAAAATGCCAAGGTCTGCAAAGAGAGAACCAAGAGGTGGCATGACTTGGCGATTTTGCCATGACATTTTCAGGTTGGACAGTAAGTGCCCCTATTCAATTCAAGGCAGAAACTTTTCCCTGGGAAGCTTAAATCAAGTTGGTCTGGGACATTTGAAGTGAATCATGTTTATCCCTACGGAGCAGTGGACATCTAGAACATTGATGATGGGACAACCTTTAAAGTCAATGGTCAGCGTCTGAAGATCTACACTAGAGCCCTTGTGATGCGAGATGAACCTACCTTACATCTTCGAGATGCCTGACATGCTGAAATGTCATAGCATTTGCAGTTTACTCTTGTTAATAAGTAAATTGTTTCTAATTTTATTTTATATGTTTATTTTATATGCCAAGTCCTTTTCGTGTTTTTCTTTATTTCGGTGGATGTTATTGTGGGTGATTATCTTTATCTTTTTATGAATATTTTAGTCTATTATGTGTTTGTTTATTTGCTTTGCTCATTGTGTTTAATCATTTAAGCATTGTAGAGGCATGAGAGTTTCCATTGTTTAGATGCACGCTAGGTGTTCGAGAGAAACCTAGCCATAGATCCTTAGTATTCGAGAGAAACTAAGGGAGGATCTACGTGAGCAATGGGTTCTAGACTGCAAATAGAGCCTAATCTAACCTTTGGTGCTCGAGAGAGACTTAAGTAAGGGTTTCAACGACTAAAAGGAGTGTGCTTTATCGATAGGATATATGTCACTGCTAAGACCAAGAGGAGATGACGTGGCATTTTAGACTGTCAGTTTCCTTTTACTCGAGAGAGCGGGAGCATCTAAGAAACATCTTTCGAGTGAATAGACCACATAGTTGTTAGATGTTCATAGGAGTGAGGCTAAGAATTCCATAAGAACCCCCATCAATCATTCCCATTAAGGCTCATTAATCGAGGATCATTACGACATATAGCTTACTTGTGTTTTTGCATCTTACTTTTGCCTTGGCATTTACAAAGTGTTTCCCCTGTTTTTCTCTGTTTTCCTGTGTTTTATCAATTTACTTGCAATCATATCACCATACTCTTCACACACCACAATCATACATCTATCGTGCCACCACCATCAATCCCATTTTGCCTTGACATATTTCAGTTGCTTGCATTCTGAAATTGTCATAGCATTTCACCATTACACCTTCACCGTACATATTCATTTCCATCTATTTATACCACTATTTTTCTTTTTCTTTTATTTAGTGACACATTTTTGCCTTGATAAAGTTCAATTACACTTTACCCTGATCCTCGTGGGAACGATACTCACTCACCCTTTATTACTTGCATGACTGTGTATACTTACACATATTGTTTGCATAATTTATAGCATTACATAGAGAGGACCAACTAACATGTCTCAAACATATAGTTAACATGTAAACATAGCCAATGCTCAATGATTTATGGCATTTTTGGTAACTCAACATATCATCATGCTTAAAATGAAAAATAGAGACATAGAACTTAGTTTTCAAGCATTCCAAGCATTTAAAACCATGCCAAACCAAATTAAGTTAATAGAGGCTAACTAATTAAAAACCAACATATTAAACCATAACAATCTCATTACTATTCCTCCACTTAAGCTTACTCATGCATAACTATCATATACAAAACTTAAGGAGAAAACATGTATAAATCCCATTATAAATCATATGCTTTTTTAAAGATACATTAACAATTTTATTGGCTCACAAGTGATTAACAAGCCATTCTATTTAACCAAAATATTCATTGGATAAACGGATTCAATAAGTGTTAAACCAATATTTCAAGTCATCTCAACCAGAATAACTATTTAATTACAATTGTGGTATAATAACAACCTTGGTACAATTACAACCCAAATATCGGTTCGAAACTTAGCCCACTAACTTGATTCTTCCGTACTATTTAACCCCTCTACCATTAGGGTATTTGGATAGAGTCTTCGGTACATGATCTAAACCCCTCAACATTTAAGACAACTCATTTAAAGTGTACTCAATCCTATAACCGATTAACTATATTCGATAGCAATTTTAGAACTGTATCACTTACTAATATAATCAGCCATTTACCAATTACCTTATTGTTTTGCTCAAGCACAAACCATGCTTTAAAACAAGTATAAACCATATACTTCTAATATCATTCACCATTCTTGAACAATTCTCAAAACAATATATGGATTACTAAAAAACATGCTCAACCAATAGATAACATATAAATCATCAAGTGCACAAAAATCATAGAAAATCTTGATCAAGAGAGTTACAAACCATATTTACTTACTTTCATCATAGAAAAGCATCTTAACTCAATTTTATGCTCACTTATCATCTTTAAACCAATTTAATTCAAAAAATCTCATTTCCACTCACCGATACGTGAAACCTTGGTTTGTGGATATGAAATAAAACGCTTGGAACCTCCATAACCTCGACAATTACTTTTGGATCAGCTTCTCTTGCTTCAAGCACATAACAATAGAGAATTAATGCATTTCTATGCATTTACAATGATGTAATAGAAAATCCTCTCGAATTAACATAATTACCTTCTAAATAACTTTTCACAACAATCAAAAACCACATCTAACAATACCAACCTTACCTAACCATAAAGTATCAGTTCAATATTATTTTTATCAATATTTTACACCTAAAAACATATTCATAACCACCTAATACTTCTAGCAAATCAACAACTAACATAACAAAAAAACTCAAATCTAGAATTCTAAACAACAAGAGATTCAATGATTCTGAGTTTTCTTTTATCAAATCAATATTATAAAATAATTACACATCCAAAATGTAAATTAACTTCGGCTTTAAACAATGTAAAACATATCAACATATCTTTTTCATAATTTCATCAAAATATCTCAAATAATCAATTAATCAAACAAGATATCATCAAAATTAGTTTAAAATTTTCAAAATAGAGATCAAACAGTTTGAAATTTCATTAAAGAATCAAACAATAGAGATCACTGATCTTACACCTATTGTAAGATTTCCCCATCAATTTGCTTGTTAAAAAGCTAGGAAAACAGAAGGTTAATGTAACACCCTCGACTCGGTGTCACATTGGGTCTTCGGACCACAACTCGCATTTCCAAAAAATTTCAAATCAAATTCCCAAAAGCAAGTTCAAGTCCAAATCCATAAATAGTCCATCATTTCAAATTCAAAACAAGACATGAATCCAAATAGTGAAAGTAGTTGGAGCTCTAAGATATTACAATTTCAAAAGCATTCGACTCAATTTAAAATAAAAAAGTTATAGATACACATATAGGGTCCTACAAGTACATAGCCCACTACATCTAGTAATAGTACCCTAACAACAACAATGTCAATGATGAAACCAACCACAATGGTGCTCCTCTGATCCAAAGTTTTCCTAACCTACGCACAAAAACACATTTCGAAACGCTAAGCTACAAAAGCTCGATGGATACTCTACCAACCGGTTCACATCGCACATAGCATAAATAAGAATATTTAACATAAATTATGATATGGATTGAGTATGATGTCGCTACCATATTCGCCTAAAAACAAGATATCTGTAACACCCCAAACCCGGGTGCCACATTTGGGCTACAAGCCCAATCTGCTCCCATAAAATTTTCCATATTTTCAAATCAAATCCAAAAGTACCATCAAATACAACATAAAGTTTAAAACAAAATTCAATATCAAAAGTAGTTGAAAAAATCAAAAATACCAATGGAGATCCAAATACAAGTTTAATAAAAGCATTTGACCTTGGCAACTTAAAATGAAACAGAGTTACAAATTACAACAAGGGTCCTATGAATACATAGCCCAATAATCTAGTAATTCTACTCTACCAACCGGTCAATGCTAAAGTTAACAAAGATGGTGTTCCGCCGCATCGCTTGTACGTCCTTCTACTTACCTATGTATGGAAAAAAATTCCAAAACACTGAACTACTAAAGCTCATTGGGTACAATATCTATCACTGTGTTTTCAACTGAATCACAAATATAAACATGCTAGATGAGAATGTGATGATATGATATGGAAAACCACGAACAAAGCATAAAAATAAACAAATCAGAAGTGAGTCCCACTGCCAGCTAGACACTAGGGAACTCACCCAACCCAGAATCTTATATCAGGATGCTCGGAATCTCACATCGAGCTAGTATACCCGGAATATCGCATTGAGTCTTCACTCAAAATCTCATATCGAGTGGGGCTCGGAATCTCACATCGAGCAAAGTCATCACCCGAAATCTCACATCGGATGACCTTTATTGTGTTGCAACACTCACTCACTGGGTATCTAGATCCCATCAAACAAAGACTCAACCATACAAGATGATCCACCTAGGATCCTCATATCAAAAATAATACCACAATCAAACCAAGACCAAACATGCAAAGCATATTTTCTCATATCAATTTTCATATTACCAAATACAAGTTTCATTAATCATTTTATGTCTTAAACAACCCATAAGAACCCATAACATCAATTATGAAACCCCCAAACTCAATCCATAAAAACTTGGGCAGATTGCCTAGGGGTATCGATATGCCTATATTGGGTATCGAAACACCCCGTTATCGATATGCCTATATGGGGTATCGAAACACCCCGTTATCGATAGGCCTCCATTGCTTATCGATAAGCTAGACCACAACATCGAAGATGACTAAGGGAGACTTACTCGTATTGATACACCTACTAGGGGTATTGAATCGCTCCCAGTATTAAAATGCCTCCATATGCGTATCGATACGCTAAACTAAACATCTTAGCAAGACCCACGAGAAAACCCACTCGTATCGATACACCTTCCAAAAAGTATAGAAACATTTTGCTATTGTAAAATTTGATTTTGATACTCGGACATGGCGTTCTGAAATGCCTGTCTTTGAAGCCTTTATTTTAATCTCAGCGGTATCGATACAACGACCAAGGGTATCAATAAGCTTACACGAAAATGTAGGTCTACACCCTAAAATGCTTAAGAACATCAACCTAAACTGAACCAATCGATCCCAAAATGCTCCTACAAATTATTGAAGTAGTTTAGGTGAGTTTCTAACCAATTTTACCCAATATTATCAACCATAACTCAAATCACCATTAAAGCATGCTTAGGCTCTAACCTAATCCAAAACCAGCTGAATAAATCTAAAGCAAGCTCCTAAACCTTCTCCTTGCCTAAGCTCTTTGATGGTTCTCCTTGCTCTCCAACTACAAGGAAGATTACCACAAGTTACTGCTCTATTTTTAAACGATTCTAAGAGGCTAAAACGAGCTCTTGACTAGAATAAAATCCTCCCAAACCTATTCACGTTCTCAACTCAAAAACCCTCCAAAAACCTTACCTCCACCACTTGAAACAAAGCTTACCTTGCTAGAAAGATCTCCCGAAGCAGAACAAACTTTCCTTTGGTGGCAAAATGTGATTCCATTCTTTAATACTCAAGATTCAACCTTTAGGGATGAAGTTTGGAAGAGAAAATGGTATGCGAAAAATGAGAAAGGAAGAAACATGGATAACCAAAGCAAGTCTTTGCACTATGCAGAGAATTGAATCTTCCCCCTCATTTTCCTATCCGTTATTCCATTACCAAAACACACTTTGGCCACCATCTAAACCAAAACTCAACTACATGCCCTTAAGCTCAATTAGACCCCTAAGGCCCAAACGCGAGGCCCATAACCTCGGGTTAACCAAACTCTTGATTCCCGAAACTCGGGTCATGACAACTTTCCCCTCTTTAAAGAAAATTTCATCCACAAAATTTACTTGAAGGAAACAAGTGCGGATAGAGCACCCTCATGTCCGTTTCAACCTCTCATGTAGCCTTTTCGACTCTGTAATTTCTCCAAAGCATCTTAACCATATGGATACACTTGTTTCGAAGCTCCTTGATTCCTTTGTCAAGCACTCTTATCGGTTCATCTTTGTCGGTTAGATCTATATTAACCTCAACATCCTTAGAAGACAAAACATGAGAAGGGTCTGAACGATAACGCCTCAACATTGACACATGGAACACATTATGCATGCGTGCCAAGTCCGAAAGCAAAGCTAACCAATAAGTCATTGGTCCAACTCTCTCAAGCACCCCATACATCCCAATAAACCTTGGACTTAACTTGCCTTTCCTTCCAAAACAGATGAAACCTTTCCACGGTAACACATTCAAGAACAATTTTTCTCCAACCTCATACTCGATAAGCTTCCTTTTCTTATCCACATAAGCTTTTGGCGATCAAACGCCGCTTGTAACCTTTCCTTGATGATATGAACCTTCTATAGATCGGATTCCACAATCCATCTTTCATTGATCTCGGTCCAACATAAAGGTGTGCTACACTTGCACCCATAAAACGCCTCAAACGATGCCATTTTTATACTAGATTGATAGTTATTGTTGTAGGCAAACTCAACCAACGGTGGTTGTTTCTCCTAACTACCCTCAAAGTCCGTAACACAACATCGAAGCATGTCCTCAAGAATCTAAATGACCCATTCAGATTGACAATCGGTTTATGGATGAAAAGTTGTACTAAAGTGCAACTTGGTATCCAAAGCACTGTGGATATTTTTCCAAAGCCTTGTCGTGAACTGCAAATCTCTATCCGATATGATAGAGGATGACACTACATACAATCTCACAATCTCCTTGATGTACAACTGAGTTAACCTTTCCAAACTGAAGTCTATGCGTACGTGCAGGACCTGAGCAGACTTGGTCAACTGATTAAGTACAATCCATATAACATCATGCTTCCTTTGAGTCAAAGGCAACCTATTAACAAAGTACATGGTGACCCGATCCCACTTCTGTTGTGGAGTCTGGATAGGCTGAAGTAAACCCGAAGGAACCTGATATTCTACTTTCACTTGTTGACAAGCCAAACACCTTGTTACAAACTCTGAGATATCCTTTTTCATACAAGCCCGCTAATAGAACGATTTAAGATCTTGGTGCATCTTATTGGTCCCCGGATGTACAGTATAAGGGCTAGGTGTACCTACCTCATGATATGATCCCTTAGACCCTCCAAAGTTGGAACAAACAAATGTCCTTCGAAGTACAAGTACCCACCATCTCGTACCCCAAAGTCCGTAAGTTCACCTCTCTAAACTTCCTCTATCTGAGCTACTAAGTCCTTATCCAACACTTGGGTCCTTTTTATATCTTATACCAATGTAGGTTCTACTCGAAGCTCCTACAAAAGAAAACCATCAGCTGTCAACCTCAAACAAGCAAACATAGCTTTTAAGTCCGCCATAGACTTCCTACTCAAGGCATCGACCACCACATTTGCTTTCCCCGGATGATACTCAATTATACAGTTGATAACTCCGCAAAAAGGCTATATTTTAGGCCTTTTTACTTAAGTTATTGAGTGCCCTTAGGCTCATATAGGATCATGTAGTTGCATTTAGGGTCATAACATTGCATAAAGTCTTTTGGTTATGCCTTGGCATTTTCATATGGTAATAGGTGCTATTTCACGAGAAAGGTAGTTCTTTTTAGTGGTGTTGTGCAGGGAAGCAGAAACGGAAGTGAGGTAATTTGTCATGGCATTTGCAGAAGGATAGCAAAAGGAAAATGCCATGGCAAAGCTAGAGAACTCCTTGGCTGAGTTAAACGACAAAGAGATATTTTGATAAGAGTGCCAGCTAGTGCTACCACAACCGCTCGGGACCACTACAACTGGCTACAACCACGTCAGTAGGGGACCACTACCATATTACCTGTATGTGAGCCACTTGGGTAAGGGACCACTGTCACCTCTGCCAGTCCTGCAGAAATGCCAGGACAAAATGAGGGCAAAAATGGACTTTTACACATCTTTTAGGGTTTTTCACCCTCTTTAAAAGACATGGTGACCTACACAAAAAAAAGAGATTTTTCAGAGGCTTTTTAGAGGAGCAACCAAAAAAGAGAGACCTTTGAGGCGGTCTTTGCGGCGGCGGAAAGCTTCCACCTTTCTCCTCCAAACTCCGGTCAAGGGGACCTCCATTGATAGAGCTCGAAGGGAATGATGTGCTAGGCACCCGAGAGGGGCTAGCACACCAAGGCGTCCCATGGTGGTTGAAGAGCCGGCGGACTACGCACACCGAGGGTGTCTTCTAGTCCTCCTTCCTTGCTTTATTTTGTTTATTTTTTCATGAGGATGATTGTTAGATGTTTATGATTTATGTGGATGATTTATCTTAACATTTAGCCCCACCATGTAGCTTTGTTTCGGTGGTTGCTTTTATGGATGACTATGTTTTATTTCTATTTAATATATCGCCTACTAAGTGTTTGAATATTTTCTTTGCTCATTGTTGGTAATTATTTAAGCATTGTAAGAGGCACGAGAGTGTCCCTTGTTTAGATACATGTTAGAGCACTCGAGAGAGGCGTAACTATAGATCCTTAGATCATCCGAGAGGAGCTAAGGTAGGATCTACGTTAGCAATGGGTTCTAGACTGAAAATAGGGCCTAGTTGGATCCTAGAGCACTCGAGAGAGGCGTAGGTGAATGCTTCAACGACTAACAGGAGTGTGCTTTACCGATAGACTAAGGTGTCATTCGCGTGACAGACAAAAATACCATGGCATTTTAGAATATCAGGTTCCTATGACTCGAGAAAGCGGGAACACTTTAGAAACCTCTGTCGAGTAGGTATACACCGTAGTGGATATATGTTAGGTAGGGGTAAGGGGTAGGAAACCATAGAAGCCACCATCAGTCATTCCCGAGAGAGTTCATCAATAGAGGAGAAATACAATATATTGTTTAACGTGTTCCTGCATTCTGTTTTTGCCTCCGTATTTACAAATTACTTTCATTGTTTTGCTTGTTAATCAGCGATCTCTCTGCTATTCATTCACACACCACCTCCATACATTCACCTTGCCATCATCATCCATACCATTTTGCCTTGGCATATTTTAGTTGCTTGCATTCTAGAATTACCATAGCATTTCCATTTTACGCCTTCACCATACATAACCATTTTCTCTTGTTTATATCTTTACCTTTGTTTTCCTTTTTAGTTTGTGACAACCCTTTTTGTCTTGGCAAATTTGACTACATGCTTTACATAGATCCTCGTGGGAACGATACTCACTCACCCTATTATTACTGTGTATACTTGTACATATATGTGTGTTCACATACATCATTTATAGCACTACACAGAACACACCAAGTTTTTGGCGCCGTTGCCGGGGATCTATCTATCTATCATCTAGAGTAAAGTTTGTCATTTTGTTTCGTCAACAAAATTGAGCTTTTGTTTCGTCAAAGAAGGCGTACTCAGCGTAGAGACATGGACCCACCACCAGTTCAAGACCCAATAGTTCAAAATGTCGGGGCAAATCAGCATGTTGCTGCACCTCGACCGAGAGCTATTAGGGACCATTTAAATCCTATCTTTGATTATCTTAATCCTGGCATCGGGGCACCAGAAATTACAGCTACACATTTCGAACTTAAGCCAGTTATGTTCAACATGCTTAACTCGATTGGGCAATTTGGAGGAATGGCGCATGAAGATGCAAGGCAACATATCAGGGCATTTTTAGAAGTTTGTGACCCATTCCGTCAACAAGGAGTTTATGAGGATGTGTTGAAGCTCAAGTTATTTCCTTATTATCTATGTGGTCGAGCAAGGGGATGGTTGAGTGGAGTACCATCCGGATCGATGGAGTCATGGGTTGATCTATGCAAAAGCTTTTTGCTACGGTATAATACTCCGAATCTCAATACTCAACTTAGAAATGACATTGCTTCTTTTCGACAAGGTGACAACGAGTCGATGTGCGAATGTTGGGATCGATATAAGGGACTGCTGCGCAAGTGTACAAATCATGGATTTCAAGATTGGACTCAAGTTATGATATTTTACAACAGAGTCAATGCACCAACTAGGATGATGCTAGATGCCTCGGCAAATGGAACTTTGTTAGACAAATCACCCGAGGAGGCATTTGACATTCTTGATAGAATTGCCAACAATGACTATCAATTTCCTTCTACGAGACTTGGAACCGGGAGGAAGGCACAAGGGACATTTGATCTTGATGTGAAAGACTTATTATCCGCCTAACTCTCGGCTATCACCAACATGTTGAAGAGCATTCAACGTTCCAATGAAGTAAAGGAAGTAAAGATGACCAGTTCAGCATGTCTATTATGTCATGGCAATCATCACGAGAGTGAGTGCCCAGGAAGCCATGAAACAACTAATTATATGAGCAATTTCAACCGAAGCAACAACAATCCCTACTCGAACACCTACAATCCAGGATGGAGACAACATCCGAATTTTTCATGGGGAAACCAAGGACCCAGCAATCCTAATCCCCCAGTGCGGAACCAAAATCAGCATGAGCCCCAGAATTTTCACCCGAATATGCCCTGCATAATCAGAGCAAGGGGTCTGCATCATCATCTAATACCAGTTCTTTGGAGGCAATAATGCAAGATTTTATTCTAAGTACCAAGAAGATGCTTCAAGAACATACAACTGCCATCAAGAACCAAGGTACTCTACTGCAAAGCCACAGTGCTTCGTTGCGAAATCTGGAGAGTCAGGTTGGCCAAATTGCCACGACAATACAAGAGCGTCAGCCTGGACGTTTGTCGAGTGATACTGAAGTCACTAAGCCGCATGGTAAAGAACATTGTAGCGTGATCACACTCAGAAGTGGTACTCAACTTAATCAGCAAGATTAGTTTGGGGGGAAGAAGTCTGATGATTCCCTACCAGAACCTGTGCAAGAAAGAATGTCTGAGCAAAATCTCGAGGAAAAGGACTAGGAGGAAGGTTTGACAAAGGAACCTACCGATGGAGCGAGAAAAAATGCCACGGAAAAAACAGTTCCTACACCACCTGTGGAAGAAGTTAGACCCCCCCCACCCTTTCCCCAGAGGCTGAAGAAGCACAATGATGAAGTTCAATTTAAGAAGTTTGTGGACAAGTTGGATCAGCTATATATAAATGTCCCACTATTGGAGGCAATTGACCAGATGCCCACCTACGCTAAATTTTTGAAGGAGATAGTCACGAAGAAGCGTAAAATGGATAAGTTCGAGACAATTGCCACGACAAAAGAATATTGCTCTGGTTTGAGTAACTTACCATCAAAGAAGAAGGATCCAGGCAGCTTCATTATTCCTTGTGCCATTGGAGAAAAGTTTTTTGGGAAAGCACTCTGTGATCTTGGATCGAGTGTAAATATGATGCCCAAGTCAATTTTCGTGAAGCTTGGCATGAGAAATGCGAGGCCCACATCCGTCATCTTGCAGCTAGCCGATCGTTCCCATGTGAGACCCGAGGGGAAGATCGAAGATGTCATAGTGAGGGTGGACAAGTTCGTTTTTCCAGCCGATTTCCTCATACTTGATTGCGAGGCTGATGCTAATACACCCATCATCTTAGGGAGGCCTTTCCTAGCAACCGGTCGCATTCTCATTGATTGTGAGAAGGGTGAGCTCACAATGCAAGTAGCAAATCAAAGATTGACCGTGAACATCAACAATCCTCTCAAGTACATGGATGATTCTGAAGAATGCCGGAGCATTTTGGAAGCGGATTATGAGCAATCTACAGCAGCTGATCAATTTTGCCATAGCAATTTCGTGCAACTGGATGAGTATGAAGAGCTCACGAATGAAGAAGAGGAAGAAGCTAGTGAACCTTCATTGGAGAAGCATCAATCTAGTCTGCTGATAGCTAGAAACAATTCGAGCTTCGAGCCTCTTGATTTCGAGGAATTCAGTCCTCCTAAGCCTTCATTACTCGATGCACCGAAGCTGGAACTAAAAATTTTGCCACAGCATTTGAAATATGCCTATCTGGGTAAAGACGAGACCCTGCCTGTTATTATTTCTGCGAACTTAAACGCTGATCAAGAGAGAAGTCTACTTGCTGTTTTGTCACAGCATAAACGAGCAATAGGATGGACCATGGTAGACTTAAAGGGAATTAGTCCTACCATCTGTATGCATAAAATACTTCTGCAAGAATGTCATGGCAAATCTGTTGAGCCACAACGTAGACTCAACCCCATCATGAAGCAAGTTGTTATGAAGGAGATTCTTAAATGGCTTGATGCTGGAGTATTTTACCCAATATCGGATAGTTAATGGGTAAGCTCGGTTCAGTGTGTACCAAAGAAAGGAGGCACGACCGTGGTGAGCAATGAGGACAATGAGCTATTGCCGACGCGAGTAGTACCGGATGGAGGATTTGTATGGACTATCGTAAGCTCAACAAAGCTATGAAGAAGGACCACTTTCCTCTACCCTTCATCGACCAAATGTTAGATCGCTTGGCGGGAAAGCTTACTATTGTTTCTTGGATGGATATTCGGGTTATAATCAAATAGCTATCGCACCGGAGGACCAAGAGAAGACCACTTTCACTTGTCCTTATGGCACTTACGCTTTTCGAAGGATGCCCTTTGGATTGTGTAATGCCCCGGCAACTTTCCAGCGCTGCATGCAAGCTATCTTCTCCGATATGGTTGAAGACTCTCTTGAGATTTTTATGGATGACTTTTCTGTTTCTGGAGACAGTTTCTAGAAATGTCTTGGCAATTTAGCAAAAGTCCTGAGGCGATGTGAAAAGGCTGACCTTGTGCTAAATTGGGAGAAATGTCACTTCATGGTGACGGAAGGTATTGTGTTGGGCCAAAAGATCTCACACAAAGGCATTGAGGTAGACAGAGCTAAGATCGAGGTGATCGAGAAGCTATCACTGCCGACAAATGTCAAGGGCATAAGAAGTTTTCTTGGACATGCGGGATTTTACCGGAGATTCATCAAAGATTTCTCCAAGATCTCCAAGCCCTTGTGCATGTTGTTGCAGTAGAACCAGCCTTTTGTGTTCGATCAAAAATTTCATGACGCTTTCACAGAGCTGAAGAAAAGCCTGATCACTGCACCAATTGTTGTTCCCCAGATTGGACACTACCGTTCGAGTTGATGTGCGACGCGAGCGACTACGCCGTGGGAGCAGTCTTGGGGCAACGTCGAGGTAAAATTTTTCATGTTGTTTATTATGCTAGTCGTACTTTAAATGATGCACAACTTAACTATACTACCATCGAGAAAGAGCTACTTGCCGTGGTATTTGCATTCGACAAGTTTAGGTCATACTTGATAGACACTAGGGTCATTGTTCACACTGATCACTCAGCAATTAAGTACTTAGTGACTAAAAATGATGCCAAACCTAGGCTCATTAGATGGATACTGCTGTTGCAAGAATTTGATTTAGAAGTGGTAGATAGGAAGGGCACCGAGAACCAAGTTGCTGATCATCTTTCTAGGCTAGAAGATAACTTGGAATGTCATAACAAAATTGATATACATGATGAATTTCCTGATGAGAAAATTCTTTATGTCACGGCAATTCCGTGGTACGCTGACCTTGCTAATTTTCTCGTTAGTGGTGTTTTGCCTTTTGACATGACTAGCCAGGGAAGGAAGAAATTCAGACATGACGTGCGGTCATATTTCTGGGATGAACCGTATCTGTTCAAGCGTTGTGCTGATCAAATCATCCGAAGATGTGTGCCGGAACAAGAGCAATGTGATATTTTGCATCACTGTCACACCGGCCCATGTGGAGGTCACTTTGGAGGAATGAGGACTGCTGCAAAAGTCCTCCAATCAGGTTTCTATTGGCCTACATTATTCGAAGATGCTCAGGCATTTTACCAAGCCTGTGACCGATGTCAGAGAACTGGGAACATTTCCAGACGGCATGAAATGCCACGACAAAATATATTGGAGGTCGAGTTATTTGACGTGTGGGGCATAGACTTTATGGGACCATTCCCATCATCATTTGGAGATCTGTACATCCTTTTGGCGGTAGACTATCTGTCTAAATGGGGTTGAAGCCATTGCAACACCAAGGAACGATGCAAAGATAGTGCTTAAATTTATGCATAAGCACATTTTCACAAGATTTGGTGTGCCAAGGGCTATCATCAGTGATGAAAGTACCCATTTTGACAACAAGTTAATTGCCAAGGCATTACAAAGATATGGGGTGCGACACAAAATTGCCACGGCATATCATCCATAGACCAATGGGCAAGCCGAGGTTTCCAACCGTGAAATCAAGCAAATTTTGGAAAAAGTGGTGAATCTGAGAAGGAAAGATTGGTCACCAAAGCTTGATGAGGCGTTGTGGGCGTACCGAATAGCTTTCGAAACCCCACTAGGGATGTCTCCATTTAAGCTAGTCTATGGCAAAGCATGTCACCTCCCGGTCGAACTAGAGCATAGGGCTTATTGGGCAATCAAGAAACTCAATTTGGATGTCGATTTAGCTGGTGAGAGAAGACTTCTATAGTTGAATGAGATGGAGGAATTCAGGACCCAAGCTTATGAGAATGCTAAACTCTACAAGAAGCGAACCAAGCGATGGCATGATCAAGCGATTTTGCCACGACATTTTCATGCGGGAAAACAGGTGCTCCTATTCAACTGAAGGCTGAAGCTCTTCCCTGGGAAGCTGAAATCGAGGTGATCCGGGCCATTTGAAATTCACCATGTGTATCCCTATGGAGCTGTAGACATCAAAAATCCGGACAATGGGACAATTTTCAAAGTTAATGGCCAGCGTCTGAAGATCTACACTGGAGCCCACGTGATGCGAGATAAACCTACCGCATATCTGATAGATGCATGACATACTGAAATGTCATGGCATTTTCAGTTTTCTTCTGTTCATAAATAAATAATCTTCGAGTTTGTTTTATTTGCTTTCATTTGTTTAATCCTTTTTAATCCGTTCTTTTATTTTTATTAGGTTATTATACACCCTTGGAGGCGGATGACTGAAGGAAAAAGAAGGAAAAAAGTAGGAAACCCTACTTAGAAACTTTGGGCGGCAAAAGACAAAAAAAGAGGAGCCTTTTTAATCTTTTAATTTGAATTTCAAAATCAACCCTTCTCTCTCTTATTAAAACTTGACACCTTTATCACCACCCACCAATTAACCCCTTCCACACGTTTATAGCCCACACCCCCCACTAGGAAACAAATAAAGGTTTCACCTTTATTTTCTTTAACCTTCTTCTTCTTCTTCAAACCCCCTCCATAGCCGAAAACCCCCCTCCTCTATTAAAGAAAAGTTTCAAGCTTTCTTGCTTTCTCTCCTTACTTTTCACTCAAAGATGGTACACACAAGACCTTTAGGATCCGCACCACCCCCTCCTCCCGTTTTTGTGGACTAAGCGGCGGAAGAAAGATTCAAAAGCTTCAAGAACCGAAGGATTTTGTTCGAACTAGGCTTCAATCTCTCTGATGAGATGGGACCAGAGGTAAAAGATGTGGTGGCGCAACACCATTGGGAGAAGTTCGCCGCACATCCAGGCTCCGTCAACGCAACAATAGTGCACGAATTTTACGCCAATATCCATAGCCCGGACCAGAAATCTGTTTATGTCCGAGGCAAAAATATTCACTTCACCAACACCGTTATCAACCGATTCTTCAAGATTCCCCAAGGAGTGGACCGCCACGCCAAAAAGGAAGAGGAGGCTGATTATGAAACCTACCAAGGAGTGAAGGAAGATTTGTGTTTGCCCGGGACAGAATGGAATGGTCAGCAAGCAGCACGGCGCACGGTGAATCGAGAGTCTCTACTTCCCAACGCTCGGTTGTGGAGCCACTTTATTTGATACAAGTTGATGCCTACCTTGCGTCATACCACTGTAAGTTTGCCCCGCCTTATGCTGTTACATTCTATTTTATTTGGTTGCCCCATGGATGTAGGGAGGATTATTGTGCAAGAGACGCACGCATGTTGGAAGAGACCCAAGAGCACCCTTGTGTTCCCAAATCTGATCACGGCTTTGTGCCAGAAAAAGGATGTCCCGGAAGATTCGTACGATGAAATTATAGAAGGCTTGAAAGGGCTTTCGCACGAGAAGGTGATCGCCTTAATGGGAAGCGTAGATGAGCAGCCAGAATCTTCTCATGCCACTGCTGCTAGAGGAAGAGCTCCATTCTATAAGGATGAAGCCCTGGAGTTGTCCAAGAATGCCATGGCAAAAGTGGATGACTTGTCCAAAGATCTCAAAGAATTTTTTTCTCTACACGAAGCAAAGAGACGAAGTCATCAAAGCTTACCTGGCAGAGCTGCTTCCTCCTCTTGATCAAGAATTTCCCGCTTTCCCAGACTCAATATTGCCCACTGCAAAAGAAAATGCCACGGCATTTATAGCTTCTTCAACTCCGACCAGGCGAGCTGCACCTAATCTAAATCAGGTACCATCCCCAGCTGAGCCGTCAGAGGAGGCACGACCAACAGAGCCGGAGAACGAGGAACAAGCCCCAGAAGTGCAATCACCAGCACAAGAACAAACTCCTGAAAATGTCACGACATTTTCAGAGGAGCAAGCCCAGACTCAAGATCAACTGGACCCCACTACTGACAAAGAAAAGGAAGCCGAGTTTATTTCCTCACTTTTCGAAGACCTGCCCGCACCGCCAGCACAACAACAAGAAGAACACCACCCAGAAGCTCCGACAGTTGAATCACAAATCCCCTCTCCTTAGAGGAAGAAATCGAAGCGCAAACTCAAACTGTCGGCTGGGAAGCTCCCAACCCCACCTTCAGCTACTAGAAAATCAAAATCACGGGGAGCCGATGAAGAGACTGACCCTGAAGTCAGCCCACCCCCGTTGAAGCGCCGAACCTCGTGTCGAATTGCCACCACACCGCCCAAGTAGACAAGGTACATCTCATTGCATTTCATTCACTTGCATTGCATAACACATAGTTTAATTTTTTTAGGTGCATTGAGGACAATGCTTGCCTCAAGTATCGTTCTCAACTCTTTTTCATGGGTATGATAGCTGCAGTTGTAGAAAAATGCCATGACATTTGTAGAAGTTTAGGTTAAGTTTTTAGTGTTATAGTTAGTGATGTCCGATGATGATATTCCTTATATGGCCAGTATTGAATTGAATGCATGACTTGGGATTTGAATAGAACCTGCCTTAGAATTTGGTTGGTCATGATTATTTTATTGTTACATGAGTGTATGTTCTCCATGCTTAGGAAAGTTAGAAAAAAATTTTATAGAATGAAAACTTGAATAGCTTAGCATGCTTAAATGAATTTTGATGTTAATAGAGAACCCCCAATAGTTAGTATGAGAAGTTGAAAATAAATGCCTGGACATATCTGTAGAGGGATACTCCGCTATGCCATGACATTTCTGCATTTCCATGTGCATATGAGTTACTAAAAGAGGCACAGGGTAACGCTACACTTTTAACTTGCCATGGCATTGTCTGGATACTGCGTTTAAATAAATGGCAGCTATGGTATGAGTAGAAGGTAGTGTGACAGGCTGGCTCCTCTCGTAGCAGTATGTTAGCATAAATATATATATATATATATGAGGAGTATTAAAAATATGCTTCAATGAACAAACATGCCTTGCTAGAATAATGAACATTCCTTAGAATTTTTCTAAGTTAACTAAGCATAGATTAGATACACTCACTAATGCACACACACACACATTCGACCTGGTCCTAAGGTAGTGTTCTTGCAATTTCCGTGAGTCTTATATGTTTATGCCATGACATTTTCTGAGGGCTGAAACTCTGACCTATTGCTTGCCTAGATTTTGAATTTGTCATGACATTACTTCTCTGCTAGCTGCTATCCATTGCTTGAGGTCAAGCAATAGTTTAAGTTTGGGGGTGTGATAACTCCGCAAAAAGGCTATTTTTAGGCCTTTTTACTTAAGTTATTGAGTGCCCTTAGACTCATATAGGATCATGTAGTTGCATTTAGGGTCATAACATTGCATAAAGTCTTTTGGTTATGCCTTGGCATTTTCATATGGTAATAGGTGCTATTTCACGAGAAAGGTAGTTCTTTTTAGTGGCGTTGTGCAGGGAAGCAGAAACAGAGTTGAGGTAATTTGTCATGCCATTTGCAGAAGGATAACAAAAGGAAAATGCCATGGCAAAGCTAGAGAACTCCTGCGTTGAGCTAAACGACAAAGAGATATTTTGATAAGAGTGCCAGCTGGTGCTACCACAGCCGCTTGAGACCACTACAGCTGGCTACAGCCACCTCAGTAGGGGACCACTGCCATATTGCCTGTATGCGAGCCACCTGGGTAGGGGACCATTGTCACCTCTGCCAGTCCTGCAGAAATGCCAAGACAAAATGAGGGCAGAAATGGACTTTTACACATCTTGTAGGGTTTTTCACCCTCTTTAAAAGACATGGTGACCTACACAAAAAAAGAGATTTTTCAGAGGCTTTTTAGAGGAACAACCAGAAAAGAGAGACCTTTGAGGCGACGGAAAGCTTCCACCTTTCTCCTCCAAACTCCGGCCAAGGGGACCTCCATTGATAGAGCTCGAAGGGAGTGGTGTGCTAGGCACCCGAGAGGGGCTAGCACACCAAGGCGTCCCATGGTGGTTGAAGAGCCGGCGGCGGTGCACACCGAGGGTGTCTTCTAGTCCTCCTTCCTTGCTTTATTTTGTTTATTTTTTTCATGAGTTAGATGTTTAAGATTTATGTGGATGATTTATCTTAACATTTAGCCCCACCATGTAGCTTTGTTTCGGTGGTTGCTTTTATGGATGACTATGTTTTATTTCTATTTAATATATTGCCTACTAAGTGTTTGTATATTTTCTTTGCTCATTGTTGGTAATTATTTAAGCATTGTAAGAGGCACGAGAGTGTCCCTTGTTTAGATACATGTTAGAGCACTCGAGAGAGGCGTAACTATAGATCCTTAGATCATCCGAGAGGAGCTAAGGGAGGATCTACGTGAGCAATGGGTTCTAGACTGAAAATAGGGCCTAGTTGGATCCTAGAGCACTCGAGAGAGGCGTAGGTGAAGGCTTCAACGACTAAAAGGAGTGTGCTTTACCGATAGACTAAGGTGTCATTCGCGTGACAGGCAAAAATACCATGGCATTTTAGGATATCAGGTTCCTATGACTCGAGAGAGCGGGAACACTTTAGAAACCTCTGTCGAGTAGGTATACACCGTAGTGGATATATGTTAGGTAGGGGTAAGGGGTAGGAAACCATAGAAGCCACCATCAGTCATTCCCGAGAGAGTTCATCAATAGAGGAGAAATACAATATATTGTTTAACGTGTTCCTGCATTCTGTTTTTGCCTCCGTATTTACAAATTACTTTCATTGTTTTGCTTATTAATCAGCGATCTCTCTGCTATTTACTCACAAACCACCTCCATACATTCACCTTGTCATCATCATCCATACCATTTTGCCTTGGCATATTTTAGTTGCTTGTATTCTAGAATTGCCATAGCATTTCCATTTTACACCTTCACCATACATAAACATTTTCTCTTGTTTATATCTTTACCTTTGTTTTCCTTTTTAGTTTGTGACAACCCTTTTTGTCTTGGCAAATTTGACTGCATGCTTCACATAGATCCTCGTGGGAACGATACTCACTCACCCTATTATTACTTGTATGACTGTGTATACTTGCACATATATGTGTGTTCACATACATCATTTATAGCACTACACATAACACACCAGCAGTCATATTCCTTTTACAGCTTTATCTAATGTCGTTATCTCAAGTTCAACATATTTTGAGTTAGCAGATACTTTTAACTCTTATGGTCTGTGTAGATATAACATTTCTCCCATAGAGATAATGCCTTCATATCTTCAAAGCAATGATGACTGCGTAAAGCTCTAGATCATGGGTAGGTCAGCTTTGTTCATGCGGTTTGAGTTGACTTGAAGCATATGTAACCACCTTTCCATCTTGCATAAGAATACACCCTAAACCATTCAATGATGCATCATTGCACAACATAGTCCTTCCCTGACTACGGTTGAGTCAACATTGGTGCCTTGGTAATATAAATCATTAACTACTCAAAGCATTGTTGTCTCCTCTCATTCCAAATGAAGGGAACTCCCTTTTGCAACAACTTGCTCAACGGTGATGACAAGATGGAGAAACCCTTGAAAAATTGTTGATAGTATCCCGCAAGCCTAAGAAAGCTATGAACCTACGAGAATTTCTAGGCGGTTTTCATTCCAATATAGCTTGGATCTTTTGAGGATCAACATAGATCCCATCGATGGCCACGATGTGACCCAAAAATGTCACCTTAGAAAGCCAAAACTCAAACTTACTGAACTTGGCAAAAAGAGGTCTATCCCTCAACGTCTGAAGCACCACCCGAAGATGTTCATGATGCTCTTCTTCCGACTCAGTGTAGACCAAGATGTCATCTATGAACACCACCACACACGAATTTGAAAAAGGTTGAAAGATCCGGTTCATGAGATCCTTGAACGCTGTCGGATTATTGGTAAGCCCAAAATACATTACGAAGAACTCGTAGTGTCCATACCGCATACAAAAATTGGTTTTCTGAACATCCTCCTCAACCACCTGCAACTAGTAGTTACCGGACTTCAAGTCTATCTTTGAAAACACACTGAAACCTCGTAATTGGTCAAACAGATCATCAATCTTGGGAAGAGAGTAGCGATTCTTTATCGTTAACTTGTTAAGTTGTCGGTAGTCAATTCACATCGTCATTGACCCATGTTTATTTTTCAAAACCAAAATTAGAGTAACCCTAAATGAAACACTAAATCGGATAAACCCTTTTTCCAACAACTCTTGGATCTGAATCTTTAACACCATCATCTCGCTTGGTGCCGTATAGTAAGGGTTTATGGACACTAGTGTCGTACCTGACAATACCTCTATATGAAACTCAAGCTCTCGGTCCGTTGGTAAACCTGGTAACTCCTCGAGAAATAAATCAATGAACTCACAAACTATTCGAAGACTCTCCAAAGATGGAACCTCAACCCTCGTATCAACCATGTGAGCTAAGAATGTCTCACACCCTTGTTGTATCAACTTTTGTGCCGCCAAAGCTGAAACAACGTTAGGGATAAAAGGATACCTTTCCCCTCTCACTACTAACTTGGATGCATCGACAACTCTCAACTTCAAACTCTTAGCTCTATAACCCAAGCTAGTGTCGTGCTCAAAAAGCCAATCCATAC
The DNA here is from genome assembly GCA_035048815.1 of Abelmoschus esculentus. Taxonomy (NCBI): domain Eukaryota; kingdom Viridiplantae; phylum Streptophyta; class Magnoliopsida; order Malvales; family Malvaceae; genus Abelmoschus; species Abelmoschus esculentus. The sequence goes on along the minus strand of JAUCBN010000046.1, from coordinate 7,314,477 downwards.
GTAGGATTGCGTCAAACTCTTTTAAGGGTAACACCATAAGGTCCAACAGGAAGATTGAACTGTAACCCCTAAATTTAACCTAATTTCTCAGATTAAAACTTAGGGATCACGTTAAAGAAACTTGTAATTCAATTTAGGTTTCAGAAATATAATTGTTGAAATACGATAATTTAATCAAAATAAATTATTCAAAATAAAAGTCCAGAGTCCATTACAAAATAAAAGCCCATTGCAAAATTATTTATTATCCGAAAATACAAATTAAAAACTAAAAAGATAAATTCATACGGATTATCAGAATCTCAAAACCGACAGTCCTCCAAGTACCGTAGCCTAAGACTAAGTATCTGAAACAGAAACTACGGGGCTGTAAGCATGGGAGCCTAGTGTGTCTCTAAGGTGCAGATAAACAAAACTACAGAACAGATAGGTATAACACAAAACAGAATAACATAATTTCAGAACATAATACCATATTACAAAACAGAACAGATCATGTGATGTAATGAATGAAAGATATGATATGCACCCAACTCCGAACACCGTCAGTAGAGAAGGTTCCCCTGAACCGCTCTATCTCCATCACAACATCAGAAGTGAAGCTCGACCCGAAGGTGGAGTCACTGAATAGAAGTAGATACTCGACCCGTAGGTGGAGTCACTGAACAGAAGTGGATACTCGACTCAAAGGTGGAGCCACTAATCAGAAGTGATACTCACCAATAAGTGATATCACTGAACTTCCCCGTACACATATCCAACCGATGCCATGACCTGAACAGATAACCAGGTATGAACAGATAACAGAATCAAAATACATGCCTAAGAGAATAACAGGAGGCACGCATAACAGTTTTAGAATCAGATATTCAGATAATATTTTAGAGCATGACAATTATTTAATTATTTTTAGAAAAATGACAGAAATGATGCAGTAACATGTTACACAGAATTAACATATATGTTAAATGTTGCACACAGAAATAAACAGAAAATTATCGGGAGAGACACACCTGTAGCAGATCACTTAACGCCGATAGTGACGCCTACTAGGTTCAGTCCTATAACTAGGTCTAGCAGGCATAGAACCTACAAGTAACAACAACGTAAAATATCCTATTACGCCACCATACAGAAAATACACGAAACAGAACAGATCAAACAACTCACGTGTGTGTCTCCAAGACTGATGAACAGGAGGTCGTCCAGGAGGAGGAGGAGGCAGATATTCGGGGTCAGAATCCACGTCACCTGAACCAATCGGAAAACCAAATTCAGAATCCATTATAGATAACTTTTAGATAAATATTTGAACTTAAAAGACCTAAAAACGACTCTTCAGGTTTGAATTTCGAAAAACAGACTCCGCCATCGAACTCAAGACGTTGAAAAACATAAAATGGGACTGGGTCAAAAAATGTCATTGTTGACGTCAGCATGGTCAATGCTGACTTCAGCAGTGACGTTAGTAAGTCAACGCTGACGTCAGTAGTGACGTCAGCATGACATTAGCGGGTCGGGTTTTGGGTCGGTCGGGTCGGATTTTGGGTCAACGGGTCGGGTTTTGTGTCAACAGGTCGGGTTTCGGATTTTCCCAGGATTTTCTAGAGAAAATCTGGAAATTCCAGAAAATCCCAGAAACCTGGATTTTCCCAGATTCGATCCTTCCTCTTGATTTCGACTCTAAACACCTCGGATCCACTTCTAACAACCGATTTAAACCCAACTTTCATCAACAAATAACAAAACTGAAATTAAAAACCTTCATAACCAAATCAAAACTCAACAAAACAACCCCCTTCCTAAAACGAACACTTCACTAAAACCCACGAGTGAACCAATCCAGATAAACAGATAGTAACACCCTAAAATGAACAACAACAAGGCAGAAACAAACCTAAAACATCACTCGAACAACAAAAGAATTAAGAATAAGAGCACTTACCAAACCTTACCAAAACGGGATCAAACGAGTATGAGAGAACAAGAGGAAAAGTGTTTAGAATCTCGGTTTGATTCCGAGTTATCAATGAAATGATAAAATCATATTAAATTCTGGAATTAAAGGAGAAAATAAATCTCCAATTAAGACCGAATCGGTTTTAAGAGAAGGAAGAATAGTTACCATTTAAAAATGGTACAATTACACAAAGAGGGTCTGAGTTTTCAGGATTTAAAAGTGAACCCTAAAGTTTCCATAAATTACAATTTGGTCCCTGGAAAATCCCCAATTCTTAGGGTTTCATATTAGGGATTTAAAGACTTAAATTGGGGGAAATTTTGGGGTGTGAGATGAACCTTACACTTCTATCGGACACCTTCGATACACCTTATCCATTATAACATTTAAACCCAACGGGCTTGTAACTCTAACCCCTATTTCTAGATCCTCGGCTGGCAAACCCCACTGTTCTGATATTCCACTACGGATATAGGAATTTGTAGACTAGAGTCCACTAATGCTACTATAGGTACAGAGAACAAAGAGAAAGTACATGATATAACATCGGTAGGATCGAACTTCTCCTAAGCTCTGACTACATATTGCCTCGCCGGTGCCCTAGTGGTAAACTGAAATGTTACCCTACTCTGATGGTCGATGGTCTAACTTGCACCTTCTTTAGAGAAAACTCAACCCCTATGATCCGGATAAGAGGTGCTTTGAGTCTGATTCGGTACAGTAGTGGCAGGAGTAGGACAGTCCTTCATAAGATGATCCAAAGATCCATACTCATAACAAGCCCAGTTCTGTCCCCAACACTCACCATGATGCCTATGCCCATATTGATTGCAAACTGGCATACCCGAACTCCCTTGAGAACTCTCGGGACTCATTGTGGATGATGATGAACTCCTACGGCTATCAGACTCTGACCTACAGTCTTATCTAGAACTCTGATTTGAGGCTTCCCTTCCATGGTTCCAACGGTTTCTGTCTCTCCTAGACTGAAGATTGAGAGTTGTTAGTGAACTAATTCCTCCCACTAGTGTTTCTCTAACCTCCCAAAGAACCATATGGCAAACCTTGCACCTGCAAAGCCTTAGAACTAGTCGTTAACTCATAAAACACTTGCGGTGGTGTAGCTGTTAGATAGGTCAAGATCTCTTTCCTCAACCCCCTCGTAAACCTCTTGCATCTCATTTTCTCGGTTGCTATCAACTCGGGTGATCAGATCTCTCACCCGTTCGATGTGAGCCTCGCCCACATACTTCTTCACAAAATCATCCTAAAAGTCGTCTCATGTTGGTTAAACTAGGTACCATTCCATCTCAACTGTCTCCCATCATTCTCTTTTGCTCTCCTTGAGCAGAGATAAAACACAAGACAACTTGTCTTCAGACCTCAACCTCATCTACCTCATGATCCACCGAGATCACGAAGTCACTGATCCGCCTTTACAAGATTATCTTGGCCAGAACCCAAGAAATCCGTAGCACCCTACCTACGAACTCTCTCGATTATTGAATCACGTAGGGTATGTGCACGCCTCTAAATAACCCCTACTATCCGATCCAAAGTTCGGTGCAAATGGGTGAAATAATTCGCCCCTTGCCTAACCCTTTCCTCAGACTCATCCACCTCATACATATTATCCTCACCAACGCTCCCCTTATCGGATCCCAAGCTTTCCTCAACATCTCTGGCCCTCCTATGCATGATTCACTTTTGCCTAGTTAAACAAAAAGGATTACACCATTGAAAATCAAGTTTCAAGTACTACTTAGACTCCTGGGCATGTATTCACTAGACACTTGTTACTACACATGACTCTTTTCCCCGGGGACATCCTATGACCGACTAACCAAGGCTCTGATACCACTAAATATAACACCGCAAACTCGGATACCATATTTGGGCCACAAGCCCAACACACTACCATAAAATTTTCTATATTTTCAAATCAAATCCAACAGTACCATCAAATACGATATAAAATTTAAAACAAAAATGAATATCAAAAGTAATTTAAAAAATCCAAAATAATTATGGAGCTCCAAATACAAGTTTAATAAAAGTATTTAACCTTGATAAATTAAAATGAAATAAAGTTATAAATTAAAACATGGGTTCTACTAATACATAGCCCAATAATCTAGCAATTATACTCTACCAACTGGTCAATGCTAAAGTCCACAAAGATGGTGCTCCGCCGCGTCGCTTGTACGTCGATATACTTACCTATGCATGGAAACAAATTCCAAAACGTTGACTTACTAAAGCTTAGTGGGTACACAAACTATCGACTGTGCTTTGAAGTGAATCACAACTATAAACATGCTAAATGAGAATATGATGATACGATATGGAAAAACACGACCAAATCATAAAAATAAACAAATTAAAAGTGAGGCTTACTGCCAACCCGATACTGGGAACTCACCTGGCCTAGAATCTCATATCGGACTCCTCAAAATCTCACATCAAGTATTACATGATTTAATCTTAGTGATATTTAAACAAACACTGTGCATATCATATCAACATATAAATCAAACACTGTGCAAAACATCAAAGCATATTAAACAATCACCGTGCATAACAACATAATATAAATATTTAAAAACCAAATCCCATAGTCTCATAAACTCCCCAAAGATTCATAAACCTAAGCTCTGATACCAACAAATATAACTCTCTCGATCTGGTCTATATGCCACCCGACCTGAACGAGCTACACGGGGAATACCGAGGCTAATCTGGAGTCTTGTCCCGATAAACAACCTTAAAAAATTTTCTTTTATCTTTTCTAAATGTATTAATTAGATCCAACATGTTCATGTAAGGACTAAATTCAATTACAGCGGAAACTAAAGAGAAACGAATTCTAATTTAATCGAACAAGTTCTAGGGAATTAATTTAAATTTTCTATAAATTTTTGAACTAAAAGTGGAATTAAGGTTACAAATCCTTAATTAAGTATATTTCATGCTTGCAAGAAAATTTTCAACTTAAAAAATATCTACAAGTCATCTAATTGGTTCCTCAAAGTTTAGTGACTAATATGTAAAGTTTTAAAGTTTATTTTAAATTACCAATATTTTTAGTCAGGGGTATCGAAACCCTTAAGGATTGTTTCGAAACTAGTGGAAATCATAAATGGGTATCGAAACGGTGCTTAAGTATTTCGGAACTTCTTCTATTACTCAGACTATGACCTATACGACAAGCCCATGTTTTGATACAGCTACAGAAACATTCTGATACCCTTTTGCTATTGTAAAGGTCGGTATCCAAACCAAAGTGAAACGCATCGATACGCTTGATGAATTTAATGCTACTGTTTTGAAACCAGTTCATGTGGTTTCGATACTCAGGCTTAATTTTTTAGAAAATAGTTGTGTTTTTGCTTAAGTATCAATACCCTATGAAGGGGTATCGAAACCCCTTGTCAGAAACAACAATTTACTAAGGTTTCGAGCCTAAAATGTGGCCCAACATATTCTAGATGCAATTATTCACCTATAGGGCATAAATCATATAATTCAAAAAGATTTCTAGATGCCAATCATCCTAGTTCCATGCTCATAACACGAATTGAAAAAAATATTCATCAAATTCATAACTCAACATGCTTAAACCAAATTGAGATATAAATCAATTCTAAAACTACTTTTATAAAAAGTATACCAACAAGCAGTTCAATATCCAAACTCAATTACCTATTCAAATACCATAAAGTTCTTCATTATCATTGCTCCTAAACTACCTAAGGTTCGAACATAAAAATAACATACTTGAGCTTAAATATGATTTAAAAGCACTAATAGTTTTCGTTCTTCCTTGGGATGACCGTCTCACTTAATTTTCTTCATTATAAGAAAAAAGAGGGGTTAAGCTGAAGATTTGTGAATGGATTATAAAACAAGTTACACTACTTGTAATACAACCCACATTATACTGAAAATCAATTTAAAAACAAGTCATGCTTAAGGAAAATATGTTGTGACAACCAAGGTCAATAATAAAAAAAAAATCAACAAGGTGTTCATCACATGGTGTATGCCATAAAATAAGACTTATATGCTTCACATAGCAATGCTCTCAAAACCATTGAGCTCTTAAATAAAACACATGCAATTCACAAATTGCACAAAAACAATAAATCGTTTACACTTGCGTTTTTCACATGTTGTTTAAGTGACACAAATGGATTTACCTCCAAATGTTTGGATAAACAGACACATGTGAATGGCATTGTATACCAATTCACACAGATTGACTATCACAATCTAAAGATCCCACCTTGGTGTTCGAGATAGTTCGCCATACCCGAATGTGAAAAGGTGACTGTTATATCACACAACACTAGGCTAACCTCTAATGCATAACTCAAGGAATTTACACAAGTACGAATTTTATTTATAGTGCATTGTACATTGTATTGATCGATCAACTTATCCCATCAACATCATCTTAACGTTCAGCACAAAAGAAAACCAAATTCTCAAGTTTTACATTAAAAAACAGTAGCTACATCACATGAGTTCCTCTATCTCATGCATAATTTGCATAAACCGATAAAAACTATATTTACTTATTTTGAAAACAAACCGAGGAATCATTAAAACCAATGTAAAAAAGTCACGTGAGCATCTTTTCACATGCATAATCACATATGCACAATTAATTAACAAGCATGACTAACAAATAAAAAAATAACATAATATGGGAAAACCGATGTACGAGAGTAAACGTAAAACTTCTCTGAAGTATAGGGAGGTTTTCACACCTTCCCTACACTCCCAACACTTTCAAAAAAGTGTTAAAACACTGCCGAAGCAGCCCACTCTTAAATCCACTCACCGATAACCGAAACTTATCTAACAAGTCATAGAAACTTCACTCGATCACCTACTTCTTACCATGTTTCAAGCATCAAAACTAAAGATTTAGTTGTCCTAATCGTACACAATAAACCCCAAGTCTGACTCCCTCACAACAACCCTTAAAACCTATCAAAACCTTAACCGAAAACCTTTAAAAACCATCCAAACTTCTCCTAAACCTTTAATTTGGGATTAGGGATTTTAAAAACACTTTATAAACATACTAACACTTTAAAAATCATCCATTTAGGATCCAAAAACAGTGAGTAAAAACCCTTGAATGAAAATTATAGTTTTTGACCGAAAACCGATTTTTCTTGAACCAAAAGATTAAAAACGTTTTTACCAAGCCAATAACTTTGGAATTTTAGTAAAGAATCTTTTTAAATCAGAGGATTGAATGATTCTTACCTCCAAATCTGACCCAACCAACTTCCATGATTTTTGAAGAAGAAAAACAAGTGAAAACAAGATTTTTGAAGAAGAAAAAGTTATAGATATTTATTAGAAAGAATTTACCTTGAAAAGACTGTTGTTCTCTACCTTAGGAAAAGGGAAAACGAAAATAAAAAAATAAGGGTTTAGGTTTTGATATAAAATATGGTTTATGGGTTTTAACTAAAGTTAATTGGATTTTATGTTTTAAAACTTGGGTTAAGAGTTATTTAAATAAGCTCATGGAAGTTTAAATCAATTAGAATTAGGATTAGATCAAAGACCCTTAAAGATTCAAAGTTTTGGCTTAGTTTATAAAATTATCCATAAGTTTTCAATTTTTTACAAAATAGTCACTAATTTCAAAAACTTAGGGATTCAAGGGTCAATTTTCGAAATTGAGTTTACCAAAGTAAAATATATATTTAATTAGGATTTTAGGATATCTTTACATAATTTATTTCAATTAAAAATCAATTTTTAAGGATTTAATCCCGAACTAGGCTTAACCGACTAAACCGACCCACTAACATCTAGGCCCATTTTAGGATATTTTTCCCTTGCCTAGACCCTTCCTCACACCCATCTACCTCGTACATATCTTCCTTTTCAAATCTTCCTTCATGGGAACCCAATCTTTCCTCAATGTCTCTTGCTCTTCTAGACCTTTATTGTGTTGCAACACTCTCACTGGTTATCTATATCCCCCCAAACAAAGACTAAAACCACACAAGATGATCCACCAAGGATCCCTACACCACTCTATACGACAACCAATCCAAAAACCAAACATATAAGGCATAATCATCATATCATCATCAAAGACACCAGTTCCAAGTTTTAATATTATAGATTAATTATCCCATAGGAACCCATAGCATGAATTATAGAACCCCAAATTTAAACCTTAAAAACTTGGGCAGATTTCTCTTTAGGTATCAGTACAGATCCACACTTGCGTATCGACACCAATTTTACGTTATTTGCATATTACCCAACATGTCGTACTGATGTGCTTACTTAGCGTACCGATACCTAATATTGGTACTAAAATATTTTAATGCCCCAAAATTGGACCAAAAAGTTAGTGGACTAGTTTAGTAGATTAAGCCTAGTTCGGGAATAAATTCTTAAAAAATTTGATTTTTAATCGAAATAAATTATGAAAAAATATCCTAAATTCCTAATTAAATATATATTTAACTTTGGTCAACTCAATTTCGAAAATTGACCCTTGAATCCGTAAGATTTTGAAATTAGTGACTATTTTGTAAAAATTGAAAACTTAAGGTCAATTTTATAAACTAAGCCAAAATTTTGAATCTTTAAGGGACTTTGATCAATCCTAATTCTAATTGATTTAAACTTCCATGAGCTTATTTAAATAACTCTTAACCCAAGTTTTAAAACATAAAACCCAAATAACTTTAATTAAAACCCATAAACCTTATTTTATATCAAAATCTAAACCCTTATTTTATTATTTTCGTTTTTCCTTTTCCCAGGGAAGAGAACAACCCTCTTTCCAAGGTAAATTCGTTTTTTGAACCTTAAGTAGTTTAGGGAGCAATGGTGATGAGGAACATTATAACATATAAGTTTGGTTATTGAACAATTGGATATTGAATCTTGCATATTGGCATGTTTGCTTTATGTTAATGAAGTCTTTGGATTTGATTCACATCTTAATCGTGCTTAATCATATTGAGTTATGACTTTGATGAATAATGGTTTCAATTTTTGTTAAGAGCATGGAGCTAGGATGATTGCCATCTAGAAATCTTGTTGAATTATATGATTTATGCCCTATAGGTGAATAAATTCATATAGTACACATTTGGTCACGTTTAAGGCTTGAAATTTGGGTAAAATTGTTGTTTCTAGGTAGGGGGTTTCGATACTTGTTCATAGGGTATCAATACGTAGGCAAAAACACAACGATTTTTTGGGAAATTAAGCTTGGGTATAGAAGCCATATGAATTGGTTTCGAAATGATAGCATGAAATTATAAAGGCGTATCGATACGCTTCACCCGAGTTCCAAAACCCATCTTTACAGTAGTAAAATGTATTGGAACGGGGACCAAGCTGTATCGAAATGCGGGTTTGTTGTACAGGCTATCAGATTAGTTATCGTTGGCGTATCGAAACACTTAATAGTTATTTCGATACCCCTTTGTCTTTTACGAAGGTTTCGAAACTAGGAAGGGTTGTTTTGATACCCTATTAGGTAATGTCGTTAAAGGCTAAAATATAACGTTGAAAACTTACACTTTAGTCACCAATTTTTAAGAATGCAATTAGATGACTTGTAGGTATGATTTTAACCTGAAAATTTACTTGCAAGCATGAAACATACTTGATTAAATATTGGTAACTTTAATTTCACAATTTAGTATCACTTTCTAGAAATTTACAATTAGGTCCCTAAAACTTATTCGTTTAAATTAGGACTCGTATCACTTTAGTTTCTGCTGCAAATAAAATTTGCCCTTGCATGAACATGTAGGGTCTAATTAATGCATTTAGAGAAGATGGCATAAAAAAATTTAGGGTCGTTTATCGGGGTGAGTCTCCGGATTAGCCTCGTTATTCCACGTGTAGCTCGTTCGAGTTGGGTGGAGTCTAAACCGGGTCGAGGGGGGTACATATATTGAATATCGATCCCAAGATCATATCGATACACCCCATGACATACCGAAATCAAAAGTGGTCACTTGAATTTGAATTGTCAACCCTGTATCAGTACGCCACATGGTCGTTCCGATACCCCTAAGAGGAATTGCCATCTTACCAGAGGGGCGTACCGATACACCAAACCTGAATACCGGTACAAAAGCCCAGAAAACACAGTCTGAAGTTCAAAATTCCCCTATTTCAACACCAAAAGTGTGCCATAAGATATTGAAAGTATTTAAGCAAGTTTCTAATCAATATTAACCCAAGAAAACATCCATAAAATCAACCACCATTGATGCATAAGAAATCTCTAACTCCTATCATTATTCATCATACATCAAAAAAGCGTGCTATAAGAATGATGCAAATGAAACTACATGCTTAAGGAGTATACCAACCTCAAGTATTCTATTGAAACTCCACAACAACCTTCCTACGACTTCTCCTTTCCAAAGCTTGAAGATAGCTCTCCTTACTCCCTCACTACAAGATAAGCAACTAACAAGTTACCATTCTATTTTGGTGATTTAAGGGAGCTAAAATGACCCTTTAATCATCCTAAAACTCTCACAAAACCCTAATCTCATTCTTCCCTAAAACCTCCCTAAGACCCAACCTTCACCATTTTTAAACATACATACCTTGATAGATAGATCACTTTGAGCTGTAGAAACCTCCCTCTAGCCACCAAACGTGATTCTTCCATCTAACACTCAAAAACTTTACCTTTGGTGATGGATTTAGGAGAGAAATGAGAGGAGAAGAGGGTGAGGCAATAAAGATAGTGATGAGCTAAGATTTTTTGTAAAATGCAAAAAATACACCTCTTTCCATGTCTTTTTCATCCCACAAAGACATTTATCAAAATGTCCTAAACCATCATCTAACCCAATCCCAAACCAAGCACAAATCAAACTCTAAACCTAATAAGACCTTCAAGGCCCAAACACAAGCTCCATCCCTCGGGTTAACCCAACATCGAGTCCCAAAACCTGAGTTGTGATAGTGAGGAACCAAAAGTCTTTATATTTTTTCTATCCAATTTTGAATCTGAAACATACCTTTGTCGAAATCTCTATTGTATTGCGTTTTTTAATATCTCTCTGATTTACATGGATTTTATTTTGTTTTTTATAGCAGATTTTTTACGACTAAAATATAAAATGAAAAGAGAAAATGTAAAGTGATTTGTTCTGATTTCTCTTGTGCTTTTTGTTTCTTTGTATTGATGGTGATGATCGATCGTACGAGAGATTAAAGGGACCAATCTTTGTTTTGGTCGGATTCAAAGGTTGAGTCTACAAGCGATCACACAAGGCTTATAACGAATTTTAAAATAAGTGAAAAGGTTTAAGATGTTTGAACTAAAATTGTTGAATTTTTAGATGTTTATAAGTTATTTTATAGTTGTTCGATATAATGTTTAAGTTATTTTATTGTTGTTCGGTATAATTTAGATCTCTATGCTTTTTTTAAAAAATAATTTTTATTAACTAAGAATGGTAATGAAATAAACTTTAAATATTTTTTGACATAAATTTAAATACTTAAAATAAAAATATATAATTTATGCGTTTATTTTATAGCTAAGCCTTATAAATTAAAAGTTTTTTTATTAAATTGAATATTATCCTTTAAATTTTGAATCATTCCTATTCTCGTCAAAAATTGGGGACTTTCAAGTCTATAAACAAACAAAAGTTTGCTTCAAAGAAGTATATGTTTTTCGCCTCGGGTAAAGTTTCTACATTGAAATTTTAAGGGTAAATATTATTATTGATCACTAAACTGTTCTTGTTTTTATCTCTTAGTCACCAAATTATTAGTTTTAGTAAAATAGACATTAATATTATGTTTTCTCCCTATTTTGATCGCATATTATTAAAATTATCATGGAAAAATGAAAACATAAATAATTTTGTGACCCTATAGGAAAGAAGTAATAGGTTGATGGTCAAAGCAGAAAAATAACATTAGTGATCAAAATAAAAAAATATATATATATCATTAGTAACGATTTTACATAAATAATAGTTTGGTGACCAAAATAAAAAACGAGAGTAGTTTTATATCAATAATGATGTTTATCTAAAATTTAAATAAAATTGTACTCATGCATTTTGATCTGCTCCGTTTAATTTTTTAAATTATTTCATTTTTATTTTTTAGTTATATTATTATATTTTAGTTATTTTTGCGGATGGTAAAAAGATTTCAATCATATCAAATATGGAAATATTTTAAGACATCTTGTCTAACAACTATGGGAAGTCAAGTGATATACAAGGAATTCTCATTTGGACTCATTATGAATTTTTATTAAGATTCGTTCATTTTTTAGTTAGGATGTCATATTAAAAATTGTTCGTATTTTAGTTATTTTGTTGATATATTTTAAAATGTCTTAATCGGATGTCGAGAACTCAATATATATATATATATATTTGTTTTACTGAAGACAACTTAGATAAAAAAAATAGATACCAATCCAATACAAGAATATGATTTTATTACAAGTGCTTTGATACCCAAGTAAATATATTATTCCCTATCTAAAAAAGATTTAACATCAATGAGACAATACATGTAAAAAAAATTGTAACGGTCCGATATAAAAATTTGATATTACTATAAATTTTCAATTAAATTTTTATTGTTTTGTAAATAAATTCAAATTTAGATTTTTCCATATTTGTTTTAAGTAATTTAAGATTGTATTGAGTATAAGAAAAATAGTTTAATGTCCAAATAAATATATTATTTTCTTTTTTTTAAAAAATAAGATTAATGTATTTGAATCATATGAAAAGAATATTAGTGACCCAATAAACGTCATTCAACGAGTGTTATAGTGTTAATTATTTTTCACACGTAAATGTGCTCCCAACCCATAAATTTTGGATTCCTAATTCCCTTTAGATTTTTTATCTATCTATTTAAAAGATCAACGACGACTCTAAATATTTTTTTATTGGTTTAAATATATTTAGTACATAAATTAGATATCTTCTTTCAAGTTGGTATCTAAAAAATTTGTGTTCTTAAGTTGATACCTAAATTTTAATTTCATTCGTGGTTTTGATATTTTATTAACAATTTAATAAAAAAAATTATGATATTGTCAAATCAATTGAGTATATAAGATTAAAGCAATAATTGAATAACTACATTTTATGATAAAATAATATATTATTATTAAACTTGTATTATCCAAGGGAAATAATATAACATTTTTGAGAGAAAACAAATAATTTAGGAGAATAACATAAAACATTTTGATAGAATTTAAAAATATAAAATGTTAAATTTATTTTATTTATTTCGAATTAGGATTAAATTAATAGAATATATAAGTTTTAATATTAATTTAGAAGAATATGTCTAGTTGCACGAACCATCTAGCCTCATCGGTTAAAGGAACGGTTGTTGTTCTTGGAGGTCACGGGTTTGAGCACCAGAATTGTCAGCACAGTGATTAAGCGATTAATGTCCAATAGTTGAGAGTATATACTCTAGAACATATACTACTGTAATCACTGTAGCTAAATAAAAAAAAGATATATGTCTAGTTCAAGTATCAACTTGAGAGTAAAATTTCTTTAAGTATTCACTTGGGAGAACATACTTGATTTAAGTACCAATTTGGGAGCAAAATTCATTAGGTATCAAATATATATTTTAACTTTTTTATTTTATGTTTAATCCTAGTTGCGGAAAATCAAAATTAACACACAATTCAAAAAAATACATCTAAAGTAGAAGTCAATGTTGCCCGCTTGTGATCCCTAATCCTGAAATAAAGAGAAGGGCGAGCATTTTAGAATATAACATAATGCGTTATGAATGGGATGGTGGGGGATAAATCAATTCCCGTTGATGGTGAAAAAGGCAAAGTCAATAACACTAATTATATTTTTTGATGAAAGAAGGGATTATTATTTTTCTTAAACTTAAAGAAAAGAATATTATGGAGTATGGACAATAATTAAATGCAAATACTTACGACATAAACCCTGTAAACTAACCGACACAAGCTTGGCCAAAACTCAGAATGTCTGCATCTAAAAATGGTAGCGCCACAGTCGGGGGAGATGCCCAATCAACCACTGATCTTATTAAAGTTTAGCCGATTCATTGGCTAAGATAGCCTCGGCCCCTTTAATAGTTTTACTAGAGCTGGCCATGGCCATGTTGGGTTTTAGTTGAGTCAATGAAGAGGTGGAGTTGCTTTTATCAAACTCTGAATTAAAAATTATGAGATTCTTTTCACTCCCAACATAGTGCGTCATGACATGCACCCTCGGATCAACAGAGTTGTGTTTTAAGAAGAAGATTTGGTTTTCTTTTCTTTTTTTATATTTTTAATATTTAAGTATTTAACCTTTTGTTTTCTGAGATTCGGTGTGCATGCAAGCAGGCATAGGCATTGACAAAGACAGTCAAACTCTAATAATAAATATAAATAATAAAAAATATATTTATGATATCAATTATATGCTACATTTTTGCTTACACACATTCCACTACTAGAGAAAGAGAAAGTGGAAATGATTAAGATTTTTATTTTTAAATTCTTTATTGTTCCCACAGGAAAATCTCTTTCATGTATCTTTGTTTCAGCTTTATTGCATTGCATGGTTTTCTTTGTTGAGTCCACAGCAAAGGGAAAAGTCCCTTAATAATGCAATCTCCATTAAATTGTCATGGCTTACACATCAGTTTGTTTTGTGGTGCTTTATGCATGGCCACTAACTCCACCATAACACAATTATTTGTGCTTTAAGGAGATGTGTGGGTCTGTGGCTGAAGAACTGGGCTCGTAATTATCCAATGAATTGAACCTCTGAAAACAACGCCAGGAAAACTACGTTTGGTCGGAAAGAAACAGAAAGAGAAACCTCATAAAAAAAGGATAAAAACAATCGAGGAAAGCCGCTTTTATAAAATTTTGAAGCCTCCAAACTCATCTATTAAATAATAATATTTAATTATTTTTTAGTATTACCGTTAGGATTAATTTATTCATCGACTAATTTAAATTGCTATTTTTTTCTGATAAATTATAAATCTAAGCTTAATCTTACCTCGAGGATTGAAGGGGTTTTAAAGGTAGAAAAAAGAGAGTACTCTTAAAAAGTTTAGAACAATAAAACTTATGAACAGAAAAAATATGAGAATACAAAGACGAGTAAATTAAAAACCTCACCGAATGTACTTCTCACACCAATAGATTGTTGTTTTATTAGTCTTTAATTTAATCAAATTAAAATGGATGAAATTAATTATTGTAACGATAGATTCTAATAATTGATTCTAATAAAAAAGTGGATAATATTTATTTTAAGAAATTTGAGTTTAATCGTTTTATTTATAAGGTATATACATTGTCAATAAATTAAATATATATATCAACATATATTTTTTATAACAAACTATTCAAAAGAAAATTATTGTAACGATGAGATTAAACATTAAAATCAATAGTAACATTTGTATTAAGATAATTAAATTGACGTAGTGGTAAAAAAAAACTCTCTAGTTTTTTTTTTTCAACTGTACTTTCAAAAATTTTCTTGGAAATTTAAACATAAAGTCTTATTTTAAATTTTAAAATTATATATATATATATATATATATATATATATATATATAACTCGTTTCATGTTGGTATTAGATAACAAGTTCATCTAAATTATCTAATCCGCAAATAATAAGGGTAAACTACAATGACAAAGATCACTTAATTATGGGTATGATTATAATTGGGGTCATTCAAGTATTAAAATTTATGTTTGGGTCACTCAATTATGGGTAAGGTTATATTTGGGTCACCCAACAATTAAAGGTTATATTTAGGTCATTCAATTAATGGTAAGTTTACGATTGAGTACTTCATTTAAAATTATTAATTAATCTAACACACCATTTGGTATACTTTTTTTTAAAATATGAAGGATGATTCAAATATAACATTACCTATAATTGCTTGATCCAAATGTAACCTTTATTAATTGGATGACCCAAATGTAACCTTACCCATAATTAAGTGAATCAAATATAACTTTTAATAATTGAGTGACATAAATGTAACTTTACCTATAATTTAGTGACCTCTATTATAGTTTACCCTAAAAAATTAATGATATAATTTACTAAAAAATATGATCTACATTAAAATTAATTTTAAGTTTATGTACTTAAAATGTAAATTATTGGAATTGGGAATAAACATTGGTTGTTCATCCAATTGATTTCTAAGCGGTAAAAAATCCAAGCCATGGATTAGGATCTGTAAAGTGGCATTCGTCATATATTCTAATGATAGGAGTCCACAGAATCATTACAGATAAATATCTCATCCAAATAAAGCTAGTTAAGATGAAGAATAAACTTAAAATTCTTTGGAATTTACAGGCTTTTGTTTAGCTGCAAATGAAATTCTGAAACGTTTTTACGGAATCATATGATTCTGTCCATCAACAGAAGTAACAAATCCAACGAACAAAATATCATATTCTCCGATTGAGAAATACGACAGTTCAATTTCAACTGAAAAAAGTAAAGACGTGACATCCGATCCCATTCTATCCTAACTAGCTATACTAGCACTAAGATAAATCAACCTACTCTTCTAAAGGAATCAAACAAATCCATGAAATGAAAAGGCATAACATATCAATAACATTCATTATTTATGATTAATTAATCCCCTTTCAAGATTGATTATAATAAGTAATTATTGTTGGAATATTTTTGATTAAATAGAGATATATTATATTTTTAAATTAAGAATCGAGCATATATAAAATATGATAATATAAACAACCTTAGTCACTAGTGTAATGATCTTAAAAATCAATAATGCCGCTAAGAATTCTGTTTAGAATTTTAGAAATATTTTTCTTATCGTTTTTGAAATAATTTCTTCTAAAATAGATTTTTAGTTTAAAAATATGATTTTAGAAAATTAAAGTCGTCATTGGCTATTTAGGTAAACCGGACACCGTAAAAACAAAAAATTTTGGAAAATGAAGTTCAGGAGTTGGTTACAGAGGTGGGAGGATTAACAATCCTATACCGCCCAAAATTGGTGCTCTGATAATTACAGCTTTACTAATATTAAAGTTTTTGGGTTAAAGTGTTATAAAATTAAATTTTAATTGAATGTGCGAATTTATTTTAGAATACCTAAAACTGAAGGTAAGCATTCGAACTACCATAACCATATTGAAGTTGGTCTCGCTTACGATCGAATTTAGATTTCTCCATACAAATAAAAAGTAAATTCGTAATGCAACCTTAGATGGAAATAGATTACAAACATGAGATTAACAATGAAAGCATGATGAAGTGCCGACTTGAGTATAACGCAACCGAATCATGAGGCAAAGTAAATAAAATTATGCAAATCACAGACTTAAGTTATAAGATATAAACTAGCACTATAATTTTTTTTATTATTGTGATAAATTTAATTTTAAAAAATTATTTATTAGTATTTTTATTGTAATAAAATAAATTAATGTTACTTTAAATTTGAAATATATTTATAATTTTCATAAAATTTAAAATCGTCATAATATTTTGTCACAATTAACAAATTTGTGTAATATACGATGAAAAAATATTTTTTGTTATCATTATTTATTATAAATATTTTCTTCTATTTATTTGACGTAAAAAAAATATAATGACAAGTTTTATAACTATACGTTATATATATTGTTAAAAAAAATAGACACAACTAATAATTAAAATAACTTTTTATGATAAATTATTTTTGTATTTATATATTTGAGATATATTGACAAAATTTATTTTTATAATTTTTTTTCTTTTTTAGCGTAAAAAATAATATAGCTACAAGATTTGTAACTATAAGTTATAGTTGTTATAAAACAATCACTACATATAATGAAATTCAAGCTTTTTGTGATAAATTTTATTTTTAGTTATAGATTTGAATTATAGTGATAAAATTTTTATTATAAAATATTTCCCTCAAATTTTTGGCGCAAAAAAAAATATAGCGATAAGTTTTGTAATTATAAATTATACATATTTTTATAAAAAAAATTTCACAACAAAAAATGATATTCAAGATTTTTGTTATAAAATATTTTTATAGTTATATATTTTAATTATAGTGATAAAATTTATTCTCACAAAATATTTTTTTTTATTAAAAAATCATGTAATAACAAATTTGTAACTATGTATTATACTTATTTTAATAGAAAAATATTATTGATTTATGTTTTTTATGCTAAATTATATTTTAGTTATTTATTTTATTATAGTGACATTTAGTGATAAAATAAAAATTGTTGTAATATGTAATTTATCAGGCAAACCATTTTTATTTGGTATTATAATTTAAGTTAATTGCGACAAAATTTTAATTTTTTATGACAAGAAAAGTATTTTATTTTTAAAAAAAATTGTCTCATTAAGTTATTTTTACTAACTAAATAATATAAGTGAAAAATTAAATTTTGTCACAATATATATTTTTGTCATAAAACTCTTATATATTATATATTAAAATACAAATTATTTGTGACAAAACATATTTCTCGTGAGAAAGTAATTAAATTATTTGTAATAAATATTTTGTGAGGATAAGATAATAATAATAATAAAATTTTATTGTTACAATAAATTATAAAAAATATAACAAACACATTTTTGTCACAATATACTTTACCCAAAGATTCAAACCGGACACTAAACAAACCCATAAATTAGAGGCTTTTGACATTTCAAAAAAGGAAAAGAAAGATTTACTCCTTTGATGGTGACCTTATTCAACGGCTCGTTCAAGGATAAAGATTTATCATCGATCAAGATTTTCATCACCCTCAGGGAGTTTCGAAACTCCTTTTTATTTATTTATTTATTTTACTTTGGCATGCATAAAAAAATAGAAAAGAAGATAAAAAATTTCTTTTTACCAGAAAAAACTTTTTAAAAATTTTTGGTTCTTTGATTTCTTGAGAATGTTTTATTATTAAAATGCTTCAGATTTTTTCTCTCTCATCTGACAATGTTTTTCGGTTTACAATGGATTGTTGAAATATCCTATTGATTTACATTTTATGAGTTCTTCATTGCTTACACCTCATTAATTTGATTTATGTTTTTTTTTTTTATTTCTGGGTTTTACGTTTGTAAATAGTCCATAATTTTCGGATTCTGGTCTAATAAGTTTTCTTTGTTACAGGTTTGAACGTTGACGTACGGTGGTTGCTGGTGGGAACAATGTAACACCCCGAACACGGGAGCCACATTTGGGCCACAAGCCCAAACCGTATCCATAAAAATTTTAAAATCAAATACAAGTTAAACCATCAAATATGACATAAATTAAAATGATATTAAAATCCAAAGTAGTTTCACAAATTCAAAATATTATTGAAGCTCCAAATACAAGTTTAATAAAATATTTGACCTTAACAATTAAAATAAAATAAAGTTACAATTACAACAATGGTCCTATGAATACATAACCCATTTAATCTAACAACTGTAATCTACCAACCAGTCAATGTTGATGTGCTACGCTGATGGTGCTCTATCACGTCTGCCCGAACGTATGTCTATTTACCTACGCATGGAAACAAATTCCAAAACGCTGATATACTAAAGCTAAGTAGGTATACCACCTATCGACTATGCTTTCAAGTGAATCATAACTAAAAACATGCTACATGAGATAATGCAACCAAAGAATAAAATAAACAAATCATAAGTGAGACCCACTGCCAACTCGACACTGGGAACTCACCTAACCCGAAATCTCACATCGGGCTAATATATTTGGAATCTCACACCGTAACTAAAAACATGCTACATGAGATAATATGATCATATGATATGGCTAATGCAACCAAAGAATAAAATAAACAAATCATAAGTGAGGCTCACTGCCAACTCGACACTGGGAACTCACCTAACCCGAAATCTCACATCGGGCTAATATATTTGAAATCTCACATCGAGTATTCATTCAGAATCTCGCATCGAGGGGGGCTCAGAATCTCACATCGAGCAAAGTCATCACTCACATCGGATGGTCTTCGTTGTGTTCTATCACTCACTGGGTAACCAGATCCCACCAATCAAAGACTCAAACCACAAAAGACGATCCACCTAGGATCTTACATCAACTAATACCTTAACCAAGCTAAAACCAAGCATGCAAGCATAAATCCTCATATCAATTTCTATATTACCAATTTCAAGTTTCATTAATCATTTTATGGCTTAAACAACCCATATGAACCCATAACACGAATTACGAAACCTCCAAACTCAACCTTTAAAAACTTGGGCAAATTGCCCAAGCGTATCGGTACGCATATATAAGGGGTATCGAAATGCCCCCAGTATCGAAATGTTTCCCTTGCATTTTGATACGCTATAACGTTGACTTAAGACCAAGTGAGACTAACTTGTATCGATACACCTATATGGGGTATCGATATGACCCCCTATTTTAATACCCCCCATCGAAACGATTTACCACTGGAATTTTTGGTTCTGATACACGGGCAAGGCATTCCGAAATGCCTGCCTTTATAGCCTATTCTTCCTCTCTACGGTATCGATACCTCTACCAAGGGTATTGATACCCCTACACAAAAATGCAGTTCTTCAACTTAAAATGCTTAATACCCTTAACTAAAACCGAACCAATCGATCCCAAAATGTTCTTACTCATTATTGAAGTAGTTTAAGTGAGTTTCTAATCAATTTTACTCAATTTAATCAACCAGAATTCAAGTCACCAATAAAGCATGCAGAGGCTCTATCGTAAACCAAAATCATCATAATCAATCAAGCATGCCAAAATGATGATGCACATGAAATGCAAAGGATTTAGAAGGGTACCAACCTCCAAAACGAGCTGAAGAAACTCCACAGCAAATCTTAGACTTTCTCCTTGCCCAAGCTTGAAGAAAGTCCTCCTTGTTCCTTCACTACAAAAGAAGGTGACAAAGTGATTATTATCTTCTCTTGGTGATTTAAGGAAGCTAAAACAACCTTTAGATCACTCTAAAGCCTTCTCAAAACCTATTCTCTTTCATCCTTAAACCACCCAACCAAAACCCCAACTTCCACCATTTTTAACTAAACTTACCTTGAAAGATAGATCACTTTGAGCTGAACAACCCTTCCTCTAGACTCCAAACAAGATTCACTCAGCTAACACATAAAAACCTTACCTCCGGTGATGGCTTTGGAAGGGAAAAATGGTAATGGAGATGAAGAAGAGAACAATAAAGGATGATGATCTCATTCTCTGCACTATGTAGAAAATGTGTCCCTTTTTACCCTCCAATTCATCCCAATTATCCAATTACTATTCTACCCCCAAGCCATCATCCTAGCCGAAGCCCAACTACAAATTCTCAAGCCCAACAAGACATTCAAGGCCCAAATGCGAGGCCCAAACCTTAGGTTAACCCGACTCTGAGTCTCGAAACTCGGGTAGTGAAAAACAAAGTTAGGTCTACGGGGCAACGAAAAAACAAGATTTGGGAATGAAAAGTCGTGTGTCGCTTATGCGCACGTGGGGAACTCCGAAGGTCATGCGTTGGCGCATGTTGTTTCTGGAGGCTTCTATCGATAGGTCATCATGGTTGTTGGTTCCCTATATGATCCAAAGGTTCTGGTTGATTACTACTATAGAGAAGAGATATAACCCATTATATCTTAGAGCTTTCCATTGTGAGATGGGCTCGAATTGGGCTATGTAAATTATTCAAGCTTGGGTTTGTAATTATGAATATATTTATTTATGGTGGATATCCATATATTAAGTTAAACTTTAATGGGCTTTAGTAGTAGGGTTTAATACCCATTGGAATTAGGGTTTCCATCTTATGCCTATAAATATAAACTTTTGGATAAAACATTGTACACAACTCTAATTTGAGAATATAATACAAATCTCTCTCTTTTTTGTCTCTCATCTTTGTTCTTCTATTTTATTATTATTCTTTACTTTATTCACAACACGTTATCAGCACGAGACTCTAACCAACGGAGGTATTTGTCATTCAAATCTTAAAGGAGTTATTAAAAAAATTTATTACTAGCACGAATAAAAGATAAGTTCCTACCACTTTATTGTATTTTAATTATTGATTATTTTCTCTCTCTTAATTTTTATCTTGATTTTTAATTTTTGAAAATCATTGGTTATTTGGTGTTTGTGTAGCGATAAAGTGGATCAATTATCGTGGTTCTTGTTGATAATTCCCGAAAAAGATTTTAAAAAGATATTGGTAACTAAATCTACCATATATTCAAATTAATGAAAAGAATGGTATATTTTATATATTTAATTTGAGATTTTTTCTTTATTTATAACCAATATTTGTTTATTTTATTATTATGATAAAATTTTATGTTTTAATCATGTTCTAAGTATTACATGTAGAACAAATATTAAACATTTAATTAATATGTTCCTTGTTATGTTGGTTTAATCCGAGTATACTGGCTAAACATCCCGTTCCGCGAGGCTACTAGTCTCAAAGGAGTTTCTTTTTAAAGGACCTTGTGGACTGGTTTAACAACGCTGCGTATGAGGATTAAATTTTTGTTCTTTGTATATATTGTATATATATCGGTTAATCAATTACTATTTAATAGTATGAATATAATAAAGTCTATATTTGCTTGGAAGCAATACTTTTTTTGTCGAAAAACTCGACTATAGACTTCTCCCAAGATTAAGTTACGAAAATCATCTTGATTCAAGAATTTTTATGGGAGGCATTCCTTGAAGTGAATGCATGCATGATGTTTATTCCATGAAATTATTGGATTTATGACATTCTTTGAAATGAATGTAAGCATGATGATTATTCCATGCGATTATTTGATTTATGTCAATCCCTAAAGTGAATGCAAGCATGGTGTTTATTCCATGCGATTATTGAATTTGTTTCATTCCTTGAAGTGAATGCAAACATGATAATTCACTATATGGTTAGTGAATAAAACTTAGTTATATGTCAGAGTATCATTGATGAGGATATGTTACAAAAACATATTCCACTGTTCGCACATTAAAGTTATCCTGTAGACACAATATCATAAATGATAAATGAAAGAAAATATAAACAAATTTTCTTTGTGTCGTAAATAATTATGGCGTTGTTGGTCCAACTCAATTGGATATTGTTAATTTTCTCATAATTCTTCAAGAGAATAATTCGCCATTTATTTTATTTCCCTTATAACATCTAATGGAAATAATTAATCTTTATTTATTTTGTTTTATGTAATTTATTTTTATTTGCTATTTATTTATGTTAATTTATTTTATATATTATTTATATACGTTTTATGATAATTTACTTTAAATATTATTTATTTAAGCTTTATATTAATGTACCATTTGAAGAATATTATTATTTCTGGAATAAAATAAAGAATGAATTGTAGCTATTTATGCTTCGCAGACAGTGCAAGTACTCATACTATTTAAGTATAAGAAATATTTTCCCAATTAAATACGAGGGAAAATGTGAGTACTATATCTCAAAGTACTGAAATATCAATGCTTCGGAAGAGCTTTCGAGAGTTTAACTTTGATAGATAACAGATTTAATATAATGTGCTATATTTAATATTTTCCATTTCCCGATGTGAAAGGTACAAAGCACATATTTTTCATTCCCCAAAGTGAATGAAATAAAGCACATATTAAAATGTGCATAATTATGAATATTTTCCCATTTTAAATGCAAGGGAATAATGTGAGTACTATATTCGGAAGTAATAATATCACAGAAGGATTCAACTGAGCAAATATGTTATTACCAAATGAGACTTTATCTTATATTTACAGTGCACTATGCTCGTCAAAGTCACAAAGAGACTTATTGAATTTTAAGATATTTGCAGAAATATATTGAGAATATTAATCAAGGAGATGCTGATTATCTCAATATTACGAGTATAACTCAAGGCAATAAGGAAATTTTGGCAAAATTACATGCACTGTCATCCATATTGTACTAAATAAGAATTAGTACAAATTGAAGCTCATGTTATTGTAAAATAGATGTTTACTGATAAATTTATTTGGCATGACTGGTTAGACCATCCCAATTCAATTATGATGCGAAAATTGTTGATACTTTCATGTGGTCATTTATTGAAGAACTAAGATTTTCTTCATGGTAATTTTTCACGTGATACATGCTATGAAAGCAATTTGATTATTCAATCATCAACAACTAATATAGAGTGTAAATCTACTAATTTTCTGGAACGAATATAAGGTGATATATATGGGCCCATACACCTTTCTTAAAGACCATCTAAATATTTTACGATTTTTATCGATGCATCGACTAGATGGTTATGTGTATCCTTGTTATTAACCCGCAATTTGGTGTTTGCGAGGCTACTTGCTCAATTGATAAAATTACGAGCACATTTTCCAGATTATCTTATAAAGATAATCGGTCTTGATAATGTTGATGATATGTAATTTTACATGTAGTATCACTAATTCGAATCAAGCTAATAAATTATTATAAGTTTTCCCATTACAAATGGTTTTTGGTCTAGAACCAAATATTTCTCATCTTATATTTTTAATGTGCGATATATGTTCTAATTGCTCCACCACAACGCACAAAGATGAGTTTTGTTAGGAATATATATCAGATTTAAATTTCTTGAGCTTCTGATAGAGAATTTATTTATAATCAGATTTACTATCATTTTAATGAGTCAGTTTACCCAACATTAGGGGGAGAAAATAAATAGCTGGGGAAAGAAAAAAAAGTTGGAATGAATTATCATTTTCTCATTTTGATCCACGTACTACACAATGTGAACTATAAGTTCAAATGATAATTCATTTAGCAAATTAATTGCCAGATGATTTTGCTAACCCTAAAAGAGTGACTAAGTCATGTATACCAGCTATGAATGCTCCGATTAAATTTGATGTCCTGGACGGACAAACACTAGTTGCTAATGAGTCTAACTTACGCTTGAAGCGTAGCAGACAAGTAAGTTCCAAAGATAAGAAATCATCGAAAAAGAAAAGGAGCTATATTTTATGATGGTCTGATCGAGGAATCAATGAATTATGAAAATCTCAAGAAGAGTGTAAAAGGTCTCCAACAGAGACATTGACATGAATCAGGTACCTGATAATAAAGAGATCTCAATAGATTATGTCATGTCTGGTAATAAGTGGAACTAAAATTAAATCGACGTCGTTAATATATTGGCATGCGATATAGCACTAGAGATTTTATTTGATGATGTGGATCATGAATCATTGTAAATTGGGAAATGTAAACAAAGAAATGATTGGCCAACATGAAAGAGACAATTGAGGCGAAACTAAAATCTCTTTCGAAAAGAGAAGTATTTGGGCCTATAGCCCATACATTGAAATGTGTAAAGCTCGTGGATATAAATGAGCCTTTGTGAGAAAGAGAAATTAAAAGGGGAAATCATGAGATAAAAGGGGAAATCATAAATTTTTATTGTTGTGTATGTCGATGATTTGAATATCGTTGAGACTCGTGAAGAGATCTCCTCAAATCCTTGTGCATCAATCGACATACAGAAAAAATGTTTAAAGAGACTTTACATACATAACGCATATTCATTGATCACCCTTATGGTTGTTATGTCTCTTAATGTAAACGATCCATTCCACCCTCGAGAAAAGGGCAATGATATTCTTGGTCTAAAAGCACAATATATACATTATTTGATCTGGAAGCATTGTATCTTAGCTGGTCCAGAAATATTATTTAAGTGCTACAAGATCCTTACCTTTAAAAAATTATTATGCATGAGGGAAAGCCGAAATATGTGTTTGCCTAAATATATCCTGAAGATATGTGAATTGCTTTCACAAGATAAGATGCAAGCTACCTTTTGTAGAGATAATGCAAAATTTATCTCAAGGTGGATATATCAAATGTGATAAAACAAAACATATTTTTTTTTAAGTTTCGTCCCTCATGATCTACAGAAGAATAGTATTCAATGAATCATTTCAAGTAATATTTGGAAGATTTATCCACTAGTACATAATCTACTTCAATATTTGAAGATTTTATTCAATATTGAATTATGAAGATTCAAAGATCTTATGTGATATTTTCATGAGGGGGAGTAAATACGCGTTGCACTCTTTTTCCCTTAACCAAGGTTTTGTCCCAATGGGTTTTCCTGGTAAGGTTTTTAATGAAGCAACATGTTATGCGTATCAAGATGTGTGTACTCTTTTTCCTTCACTAAGAATTTTTTCTCATTGGTTTTTTATCTTAGTAAGGTTTTAACGAGGTACATTATCTTCATAAATATCCAAGGGGAAGTGTTATGAATATATTTATTTATGGTGGATATCCATATATTAAGTTAAACTTTAATGGGCTTTAGTATTAGGGTTTAATACCCATTAGAATTAGGGTTTCCATCTTATGCCTATAAATATAGACTTTTGGACAAAGCATTGTACACAACTTTACTTTGAGAATATAATGCAAATCTCTCTCTTTTTTGTCTCTCATTTTTGTTCTTCTATTTTATTATTATTCTTTACTTTATTCATAACACATTTTAGGTTTTTCTGTTTTATTGATTTATATTTATATGGATCATTACATAATGATATACAATACTAACATAGCAATAAAAATTAAAAAGATAATTATCTGAACACGATAACAAGTATATAAACACCAAATAACAATAATTAGTAACATACTCACACTAATACCCACACACACGACATATATACATAAGACATACACATAAATAACATAATCCATAGAAATATCTAACATGATAATACATTAACACACATAACAAATGATCATAAGTACAAAAATATGCACACATGCACAATATTACATAGCTACTAATAACGTACATAAAACACACATACCTAACAAAAACTTATATGACAAAAGGATGTAAAATTTAGTATTACCACATTTAATATGCGTAATTGAAACATAGTATATACAATAACGTAACATAGTAAAGAAAATAACAAAATATAACACATGCAAATCTAGTAGGTCCTTATTTAAATTTTGAAAACTAAAATTTAAAGTGAGGTTAAAAATTGGTGATTTTAACTAGAATAATTAGTGGATCTCATGGAACTTGATTTTTAAAATATTTTTAATTATGTAAACTAAAAAAGATTATTTTTTAAAATATTTGTCGCGTGTCAAAAGTGCGCGTTCAGTGCAAGTGGACACATCGCAAGTAATAAGTGATAAGTATATTATCGAGTTATCGTCTCCTCAGGGACCGGTATACTTAATATGCTTTCTTCACTTCCTTGTTCTGTAAAAAGATAAAAACACAAATAAGTTGATTTGGTTTATCTAAACTAAAATAACTAAAGTAAAAGTAAAGGGTTGAAATAGTAGAGAGATGGGCTAGGATCCAGTTGCGTCGTATTGTGGAATTGATTGACTTGTCTCCGTCCAATGCAATCGTATATCACTGCCTCAGCAGCACTGCAGTTTTACTACCTGGGCAGCGATAACACTGTCTGCCGCGGCAATCCCTTGCTCGTGGGCAGACTTTACCAAAGTTCGGCAAAGTGTCCTTGGATGACTCCGCTTATCCTTAAGTCAGAGTGCTGTTGATGACTAGTCCTTGATGATACCTCCCGGCGTGAACCAATTATACTCACCAACCAATCTCACACTTCTTTTAGCCGCTGAAACTCTTAACATATCCCTAGGCCGAGTTAGTGTTTTGCGATTGAAACATCGTACTTACCCCTTTCGTGAATCTACTCTCCCGAGCTTAGATAAATGGATGATCACAATATCCTCTCCCGAGCTCAATTGTGAAACAAGGAATAACAAAGGATAAGCAAACCTTGATAATCTTTATTGCATTGAATGAAAGACAAAGTACAATCTCCTCTCACAAATACTCTACAACCTTCACCTAATCCCTAAGAAGGTTTAGAACATGATGGAGAGGAAAGAAACAAGAGTAGAAGTCGGCTCTCTCCCTTGGTATTTCGTTCTTTTTATACATTGGGTGGCTAGGTCCTTATATAGGCTAGACTTAGGGTAAACCTTTCCAAAGTAGAATACAACATGGAGTAGGGAACAAGTCAAGTACATAATAATAATATATTTCCAAGTTTATATTCGGCTAAGGGGTTTTCCCGCGAGGTCTTCCTTTGGGTTTTTCCTTGTGCTAGCCAGCTCCGATTCATGGGCTTCAAGTCCAGACACGTTCCTTGGATTTTTGTCTTTCCATCGCCTATATTTTTGCTTCCTGTCTTTCTGCTGCTGCCTCGGCATCAGGTCCTACCTCGGCCTTATCTTTGCCGCAGCATTGGTTCTCCTGCACAGATATGAAAATGCAGTAAAACATGCCTTTTTCTGTAAATATTATCTATATGAGTATAACTTCTAAATATATCACATTGAGTGCATGCATTGGTCCGAGTGGGTGTATATTTGGTACTTAATGCCCATAAACGGAGTAAAAAGTGATAGTGTGTTGAGCACTTATCACACCCCCAAACTCGAACTATTACTTGTCCTCAAGAAATGCAAACCATCAATTTGCCGAACTTTACTCTCTCTTGGTCTTACATGTCCATCTATTCTCCCCACCATAGCTAGGCCTATTCTTTAGCCTTAACCATTTGGTTACTCAAGTATTTACCTAGAAACAAACTATAGGAGTTGTGAGTGTGTGTGTTTTTATGGACAAGTTGATTAAAGGCTTTCTTAGACAAACTCTAAGTTTAAGACAAATAGACATTGGTTAAGTGTTCTCTTCTTTTTCAAACCCCAAATCTTGAGCCGGTTTCGGGCACCTCAAAGACTTGTGTTTTTCTTTTCAGTAAAATCCTTCTTTCTTTTTAGTATTCCTTAAAGCATACTAGAGCCAATTTCGGGCACCTCTAGTATGAAGAAGAGACTTTCTAGAGCCGGTGGTAGGCACCTCTAGTTACTTTCCAAAAATCTAAGTCTTTACCACCTAAGTTCATTAAAAGAATTCCTATAATCCAACAAGTCCCAAAAGTGTTTAAGGTTTAAAGTTCTACCTATAGTAAGCTTCTAAGTTTTCATCCTTAAGCATCCTAAGGTTAAGCCCTCTTAACAGAACCTAAACATGGTAAGGAGAAAGATTTCTATAGCCTTAAAGAATAAACTAAGGCAATACTGATGATGAGCAGTGCAAGAGTGTAGGCAGTTAATTCAAGTAAGGCGGGGAGCATAAAAATTTAAAAAAAAATCACTGGAATACTCCCTTTTTGGCAAGGCCGTGGCAGTAGATTGCTGCCTTGGCAGTGAATCTGCACCCCCAAACTCAAACCAAGCATTGTCCTCAATGCTTTATATTTTGAAGGAATAAACAGAAAAACAGAATATGAATTATGCGCAACAAGTAAAAACAGTAAAGGCAATTAATATTGATTTAATGGATAAAGAAAATTTAAAGCGACTCCGAGGAGCTGCTTGTAACAATTTTCCTCCGTGGCCTTGATGCCAAATGCTTTGTCCTTAGGGAGGGCGATGGTTGCGCCTTTGCTTGCCTCGGCGGCTGGACTCGAGTGGGTGGGGTCCTTTGCATCGGGGCTTCTACTTCTTCTCCTTCTTCAACATCCGCCATCTCTTCGGTTATCATCACGTCCGTTCCTCCTCCCATCGCAGTAGCTCCTCTAGTGTGGTGTGTGCTTGGGCCGGCGGCAGTTGAACTTTGATGCACATATGCATCTATCTCGGCAGATAGATTGCCCATGATAATTGGCGATCTTGGTGGAGTGCTGAAGACGGCCCTTCGTTTGGATGGCCTTCTGCTGACAGATGAGGCCGCGACAAAATCTGCCACCCTAGATGGGCCGACAGCCTGGTATTGGGGCTGAGGGTCCGGATAAAAGAGTGGTCGTGGTCCTCCCGGGGCTGGTGTAGTCTCGGTGTAGGGTGCGGAGGTGACGAACATGTTGCTTGGGAACTCCGGGAATTGTACGCCTTGGTCCGGGAAGGCGTGCAACATCATCTGGGCTAGAGTGCCATTGAAGTCCCGTTGATACTCCATGTATCGTTGTTGTTGAAGATCCATTGCGGCCATTCGCTGCAAGATTTCTTGGTATGGGTCTGCTGCGGCGGAGGTGTGGGCAGTACCAGGCATGTCTGCCGTGTACTGGGCCCCAACAGCAGTATCGATAGTGAACTGCTACGGCGTTGCCTGGACAGGTTCGGCTTGAGTGATCTGCATGACTTTGTGGAAGAAATCCCTGGTCCATCCTCGTCTTGGGGGGTGTATTCATCCGTTTCTTCAATGGGTACACCTGCCGAAACACATAAACCCGTAATCAAGCAAGGGAAATACAATGGTCCTCTATCTTTCTTACCGCACTCGTGAATTTCCCGTAGGATGATTTCTCCAACGTTGATGGTCCTCTTGTTGATGATGGATTGGATAAGCACCAATCTCTTGCGATCCACCGTGCTATTGTGTGATGTTGGGATGTGGCGTCGTTTGACGAAGGTGTTCCACATCTTGGCCTCCAGCTTCAAGCTTTTTCTCGTTACGGATCCTCGATGGGTACCGGTTTCCCATGGAGTGTTCCCGTAACAAAGATCATCTTTGATGAGTTCATAGTCCTCGGCAGTGATATCTTCCAAGAATTCGGCATGGATATCATTGTCTGGGGTGAGGTCGTAGAAGTTGTTGATCGTCTCGGCATCGAGCTGGACCGGCCTGCCGCGGCAGTGAACGAACAAGGAGTCTTTGCTGGGCCCATGAGCGTAGAACTCCCGCACGATCGTGGCGTTCGCCTAGGCAGGTTGCAAACAGAAAATTTCCCAATTCTCGTACTTAATTCTGTCGTAGAGGTAGTGTTCAATGCCGTAGTTTTCTTCGTCTGCATGTTCGAAACCTTGCTCTTCCCAAAGTTTCCTAGCGATGAAAGATCGGTTGAATTGATCTTCAACGTTGGCTGGGGCGAATCTTTTGTATGAAGCCATCAAGATGGAAAGATGTAAGTTCTTGGAGGTTTTTCTTGAAGAGAATCTGGAGATTGTAGAAGGCAGAGAGTAATTGAGAGAGAGATTGTTATGAATACTAAAGAAAGCAAGAAAAATAAGAGTGAATAGTTCAAGAGGAAGGGGTTTCTTATATAGGCCTCGGCCTTGTGACCGTTGAGACCACTAGCCGTTACGCTGTTCTGCCCGTTGGGACTGCTACGGCCCTGACACTGTTTTATTGCCTCGGCAGAGTTCCTGCTGTGAACTATTTTTCCCTTATCTTTGCTTTTTATTCCTAAATGAAACACACAAAAGAAAAATACTAAAAATGAAAATAATTAGAAAAATAAAAAAACTATTAATCCTAATATACTATTTAAAGAAAAGGGGAGAGGTTAGGTTACTGGTGGAGAGCATGCAAATGCATCTCCCAGAATTATTTTCTCCCTTAGGCCCAATTTAGGAATTGGTTGTGGGCCACTGCTTTGTGCTGTCTATCCATCCATCTTGGGTTTGATTTTCTTGCCGAACATTCTGCCGAGCAGACTTCCCAGGCAGGATATCTTATTATCTACGGTGTGGATGGCCTTGCATTCCTCTGGATCATCATACTTCCTTAAGTTTTGGAATGCGTTGAGTTTGACTTGTTGGTCATTGACCCGCATAGTCAACTCTCCTTTTTCCACGTCAATTAATGTGCGTCCAGTTGCTAAAAAGGGTCTCCCAAGGATGATCGGTGCATTGTCATCTACTTCACAATCAAGGACAAGGAAGTCGGCAGGAAAAATGAATTTGTCAACTCTTACCAGTATGTCCTCGATTTTGCCTTCAGGTTGCACATAGGATCTATCCGCGAGTTGGAGCATCACTGTTGTAGGCTTCGACCTTCCAATTCCAAGCTTTTGGAAGACTGATTTAGGCATAAGGTTTATGCTTGCTCCAAGGTCGCATAGGGCCTTTCCTTCATAACTCTTTCCAATCGCACAAGGTATAATGAAGCAACCAGGATCTTTTAACTTTGGTGGCATGCGGTTATGCAGCATTGCCATGCATCCCTCGGTAGCAACCATTGTCTCAAACTCACCTATTCGTTTTCTCTTTGACACCATGTCCTTTAGGAACTTGGCGTAGTTGGGCATTTGTTCAATAGCTTCAACGAACGGTATGTTGATGTGGACTTGCTTCAAGATGTCGAGGAACTTCTTGAATTGCTGATCCTGTTTTTGTTTTTTCAACCTTTGCGGGAAAGGTGGTGGTGGTCTCATTTCCTCCACGGTTTCTTTAGTTTGAAGTTTTATACTTGGCACCACTGGAATTGTTGCTACCACGGCAGACTGCTCAGAAGCTGTAGAGTTTGCTGCCGGGGCAGTGTTGTCAGCTTCAGTTTGCTCAGTCTCTTCTCTTGTTTGATCTGCTAATTGAGTTTGGCTCTCTGGGATCTTCTCCTTCAGTTGTAGACCACTCCTAGTAGTGATTGCCTTACACTGTTCATGGTTTATTACCTTAGCAACTTCAGTATTGCTAGGTAGGCCTCCTTGTGGTCTAGTGTTTATGCATTGAGCAAACTGCCCAACCTGAGTTTCCAGCATTTTTATGGCAGCTTCTTGATTTTGCAACCTCGTCTCAGTCCTATTCATGAAGGCATCCGTCCTTTTGATGAAATTACTATTTTCCGCCATGTAGGACTCAGTTTTCATCATAAAGGCCTTTAGCGTGTTTTCCATTGAACTTACCGATTGCTGCTGCATTTGCTGCTACGGCATCGGCTGCTGAAATCCCGATGGTTGGGTGATTGGATTTAAGGCATTGTTTGGGTTACTCCATGATAAGTTTGGATGCCTCTTCCATGAGGGGTTGTATGTGTTGGACATCACATTGTTGCGGTTTTAGTTCCCAACATACATACCAGTTTCTTGATTCATGCAGTCAGCGGAACTGTGGTTTCCTCCACATAAGTCACAATATGAATCAATTACCTTGACCTCACGAGTATTGTGTTGTAACTGTAGGTTTTGCACCTTCTTGGTAGGAGAGGCCAATTGTGCTGCCACTGAACTTGATGAATCTAATTCATTTACTGTGGCTTGGTGTCTTACTCCTCCTCGCCTAGATGTAGGAAACTGAAAGTCATTCTTTGCGAGTTTGTTTAGTATTTCAATAGCTTCCTCAGGTGCTTTGTCTAGGAGTGTTCCGTTTGCCGAGGCATCTAACATCATCCTTGTCGGGGCATTCGTGGCATTGTAAAACATTGTCACTTGTGTCCATAAGGGAAATCCATACAGCGGACACTTGTCCAATAGCTCTCTGTAGCGTTCCCATGTCTCGTACATTGGTTCGTCTTCAGCCTGTCGAAAAGAAGTAATTTCATTACGGATTCTATCAAATAGATTAGTAGGATTAAAGCGAGTAATAAAATCACGGTAAAGTTCACTCCAGGAACCAATAGATCCTGCTGGAATGCTATTTAACCAAGCTTTCGCCCTATCCCTCAGTGAATAGGGGAATAGCTTTAATCGCAAGACATCTTCATGGACTCCTTGGATTTTAAAAGAGTTGCAGATTTCCATGAAGGATTTGAGGTGCTGCCTTGCGTCTTCAGTTGCAGACCCACCAAATTGTCCAATTGTATTTAACATATTGAACATATCGGGTTTGAGTTCAAAATGGGCTGCTTCAATTTCCGGTGTGATGACTCTTGGGTTTAATCCGTTTAAGTCTTCTTCCAGGAAGTCCCTGACAGTGAGCTGCCGCGGCCCAGGTGGCGGCGGAAGTCCTGCATTGCCGGCAGGTAAATTTTGTCATGCCGGGTGATCTGCCATGGCTCCTTGGATCTGTCTCCTCAACCTTTGCCTTGTTCTTTCGATTTCTGGATCTAATTCGTACAAGGGGTTAGTTGGATTGACCCTGGTCATACACCAAGAAAAACAAAAGTAAAATAAAAATAAAAATAAACAAGAAAATAAAAAAAATAAAATTTAGTTGCCAGTCCCCGGCAGAGGCGCCAAAAACTTGTCGCGTGTCAAAAGTGCGTGTTCAGTGCAAGTGGACACATCGCAAGTAATAAGTGATAAGTATATTATCGAGTTATCGTCTCCTCAAGGACCGGTATACTTAATATGCTTTCTTCACTTCCTTGTTCTATAAAAAGATAAAAACACAAATAAGTTGATTTGGTTTATCTAAACTAAAATAACTAAAATAAAAGTAAAGGGTTGAAATAGTAGAGAGAGATGGGCTAGGATCCAGTTGCGTCGTATTGTGGAATTGGTTGACTTGTCTCCGTCCAATGCAATCGTATATCACTACCTCGGCAGCACTGCAGTTTTACTGCCTGGGCAGCGATAACACTGTCTGCCGCGGCAATCCCTTGCTCGTGGGCAGACTTTACCAAAGTTCGGCAAAGTGTCCTTGGATGACTCCGCTTATCCCTAAGTCAGAGTGTTGTTGATGACTAGTCCTTGATGATACCTCCCGGCGTGAACCAATTATACTCATCAACCAATCTCACACTTCTTTTAGCCGCTGAAACTCTTAACCTATCCCTAGGCCGAGTTAGTGTTTCGCGATTGAAACACCGTACTTACCCCTTTCGTGAATCTACTCTCCCAAGCTTAGATAAAAGGATGATCACAATATCCTCTCCCGAGCTCAATTGTGAAACAAGGAATAACAAAGGATAAGCAAAATTTGATAATCTTTATTGCATTGAATGAAAGACAAAGTACAATCTCTTCTCACAAATACTGTACAACCTTCACCTAATCCCTAAGAAGGTTTAGAACATGATGGAGAGGAAAGAAACAAGAGTAGAAGTCGGCTCTCTCCCTAGGTATTTCGTTCTTTTTATACATTGGGTGGCTAGGTCCTTATATAGGCTAGACTTAGGGTAAACCTTTCCTAAGTAGAATACAACTTGGAGTAGGGAACAAGTCAAGTACATAATAATAATATATTTCCAAGTTTATATTCGGCTAAGGGGCTTTCCCGCGTGGTCTTCCTTTTGGTTTTTCCTTGTGCTAGCTAGCACCGATTCATGGGCTTCAAGTCCAGACACGTTCCTTGGATTTTTGTCTTTCCATCGCCTATACTTTTGCTTCCTGTCTTTCTGCTGCTGCCTCGGCATCAGGTCCTGCCTCGGCCTTATCTCTGCCGCGGCATTGGTTCTCCTGCACAGATATGAAAATGCAGTAAAACGTGCCTTTTTCTGTAAATATTATCTATATGAGTATAACTTCTAAATATATCACATTGAGTGCATGCATTGGTCCGAGTGGGTGTATATTTGGTACTTAATGCCCATAAACGGAGTAAAAAGTGATAGTGTGTTGAGCACTTATATTCTAAGGATCCCGGGTAAGTCGGAAAATAACGTGTGTTGGTTAGGGTCCTTGTTGTGGGCTGATAGGACACCAATATATTTTAGGAGGCTCGGTTAATGAAATAATCTAAAGAGGACCCTATAATGATCTAGTGTTTTGGATATCTAATCTTAATTATAAGAGATGACTTGGAATATTAGAAGCATACTTTGAACTTTGTAATTGGTTAGACTTGTGTTGTTATATAGTGTAATGGTGTATGTGAGTGCTCGAGAAGCATGTTTTACTTATGACTTGGTAAAAGGAAATCTGGATATCCTAGAGTCAGTGCATGATAAGTGTTCAACTCACTATCACTTTTTACTCCTTTTATGGGCGTTAATCATCGAATATACACCCACTCGGACCAATGCACATGCTTAATGTGATATATTTAGAAGTTATGCTTACAGAGATAATATTTACAAAAAAGGCACGTTTTACTGCATTTTTTATCTGTGCAGGAGAACCAGTGCCGCGGCAGCGACAAGGCCGAGGCAGGACCTGATGCCGAGGCAGCAGCAGAAAGACAGGAAGCAAGACTGTTGATAAGTGCTCAACACACTATCACTTTTTACTCCTTTTATGGGCATTAATCACCAAATATACACCCACTCAGACCAATGCATGAGCTTAATGTGATATATTTAGAAGTTATATTTATATAGATAATATTTACAGAAAAAGGTACGTTTTACTGCGTTTTCATATCTGTGCAGGAGAACTAGTGCCGCGGCAGCGACAAGGCCGAGGCAGGACCTGATGTCGAGGCAACAACAGAAAGAAAGGAAGCAAGACTATAGGCGATGGAAAGATAAAAATCCAAGGAACGTGTCCGGACTTGAAGCCCATGGAGCGGAGCTGGCTAGCACAAGGAAAAGCCCAAAGGAAGACCACGCGGGAAAACCCCTTAGCCGAAGCAAACTTGGAAATATTTTTATTATTATGTACTTGACTTGTTCCCTACTCCAAGTTGTATTCTACTTAGGAAAGGTTTGCCCTAGGTCTAGCCTATATAAGGACCTAGCCACCCAATGTACAAAACACGGAATACCTAGGGAGAGAGCCGATTTCTATTATTGTTTTCTTCTCCTCCATTATGTTCTAAACCTTCTTAGGGATTAGGTGAAGGTTGTCGAGTATTTGTGAGAGGAGATTGTACTTTGTCTTTGATTCAATGCAATAAAGTTATCAAGGTTTGCTTATCCTTTGTTATTCCTTGTTTTCACAATTGAGCTCGGGAGAGGATATTGTGAATCATCCATTTATCTAAGCTCGGGAGAGTTAGATTCACGAAACGGGTAAGTATGGTATTTCAATCGCGAAATACTAACTCGTCCTAGGTATAGGTTAAGAGTTTCAGCGGCTAAAAGAAGTGTGAGATTTGTTGGTGAGTATAATTGGTTCACGCCGGGAGGTATCATCAAGGACTAGTCATCAACAACACTCTGACTTAGGGATAAGCTGAGTCACCCAAGGACACTTTGCCGAACTTTGGTAAAGTCGGCCCACGAGCAAGGGATTGCCGCGGCAGACAGTATTGTTGCTGTCAAGGCAGTAAACTGCATTGCTGCCGAGGCAGTGATATGCGATTGCATTGGACAGAGACAAGTCAACCAATTCCACAATACGACGCAACTGGATCCTAGCCCATCTCTCTCTATTATTTCAACCTTTTGTTTTTATTTAGTTATTTTAGTTTAGATAAATCAAATCAACTCACTTGTGTTCTTTACTTTTCTACAGAACAAGAAGGTGAAGAAAGCATATTAAGTATACCGGTCCCTGAAGAGACGATAACTCGATAAAATACTTATCACTTATTACTTTCGATGTGTCCACTTGCACAAAACGCGCATTTTTGACATGCGACAAGTTTTTGGCGCCGTTGCCGGGGACTGACAACTAAATTTTGTTTTCTTTATTTTCTTTTTTCTTGTTTCTTTTTATTTTTATTTTACTCTTGTTTGTTTTGGTGTATGACCAGGGCTAATCCAACCAACCCCTTGTACGAGTTATACCCAGAGATCTAAAGAACAAGGCAAAGGTTGAGGAGACAGATCCAAGGAGCCATGGCAGAACACCCGGCAGGACAAAACTTACCTGCCGGCAATGGAGGACTTCCGCCGCCACCTGGGCCGCGGCAGCTCACTGTCAGAGACTTCCTGGAAGAGGACTTAAACGGATTAAACCCAGGAGTCGTTACACCGGAGATTGAAGCAGCCCATTTTGAACTAAAACCTGTTATGTTCAATATGTTAAATACAATTGAACAATTTGGTGGGTCTGCAACTGAAGACGCAAGGCAACACCTGAAGTCCTTCATGAAAATCTGCAACTCTTTCAAAATCCAAGGAGTCCATGAAAATGTCTTGCGATTGAAGCTATTCCTCTATTCAGTGAGGGATAGGGCGAAAGCTTGGTTAAATAGCATTCCAGCAGGATCTATTGGATCTTGGAGTGAACTTTGCTGTGATTTCATTACTCGTTTTAATCCCACTAATTTGTATGATAGAATCCGTAATGAAATTACTTCTTTTCGATAGGCAGGAGACGAACCAATGTACGAGGCATGGGAACGCTACATGGAGCTATTGCACAAGTGTCCTTTGCATGCATTTCCCCTATGGACACAGGTGACAATGTTTTACAATGCCACGAATTCCACGACAAGGATGATGTTAGATGCCTCGACAAACGGAACACTCCTGGATAAAGCACCTGAGGAAGCTATTGAGATATTAAATAAACTCGCAAAGAATGTCTTTCAGTTTCCTACATCTAGGCGAGGAGGAGTAAGACGCCAAGCCACGATAAATGAATTAGACACATCAAGTTCAGTGGCAGCACAATTGGCCTCTCTTACCAAAATGGTGCAAAGCTTACAGTTACAACAAAATACCCGTGAGGTCAAGGTAATTCATTCATATTGTGACTTATGTGGAGGTAACCACAGTTCCTATGATTGCATGAATCAAGAAACCGGTATGTATGTTGGGAACTACAACCGCAACAATGTGATGTCCAACACATACAACCCCTCATGGAAGAGGCATCCAAACCTATCATGGAGCAACCCAAACAAAGCCTTAAACCCAATCACCCAACATATCAACAACTGATGCCGCAGTGAACCAATTATACTCAACAACCAATCTCACACTTCTTTTAGCCGCTGAAACTCTTAACCTATCCCTAGGCCGAGTTAGTATTTCGCGATTGAAACACCGTACTTACCCCTTTCGTGAATTTAACTCTCTCGAGCTTAGATAAATGGATTACTCACAAAATTCCCTGCCGGGCTTGAATGCAAGAACAATGAATAACAAAGGATAAGCAAACCTTGATAACTTTATTGCATTGAATCAAAGACAAAGTACAATCTCCTCTCACAAATACTCGACAACCTTCACCTAATCCCTAAGAAGGTTTAGAACATAATGGAGAAAAAGAAAACAAGAATAGAAATCGGCTCTCTCCCTAAGTATTCCGTGTTTCATACATTGTGTGGCTAGGTCTTTATATAGGCTAGACCTAGGGCAAACCTTTCCTAAGTAGAATACAACTTGGAGTAGGGAACAAGTCAAGTACATAAAAATATTTCCAAGTTTGATTCGGCTAAGGGGGCTTTCCCGCGTGGTCTTTCCTTGGGCTTTTCCTTGTGCTAGCCAGCTCCGATCCATGGGTTTCAAGTCCAGACACATTCCTTGGATTTTTATCTTTTCATCGCCTATAGTCTTGCTTCCTGTCTTTCTGCTGCTGCCTCGGCATCAGGTCCTGCCTCGGCCTTGTCGCTGCCGCGGCACTGGTTCTCCTGCACAGATATGAAAACGCAGTAAAACGTGCCTTTTTTGTAAATATTATCTATATGAGTATAACTTCTAAATATATCACATTGAGTACATGCATTGGTCCGAGTGGGTGTATATTTGGTTATTAATGCCCATAAAAGGAGTAAAAAGTGATAGTGTGTTGAGCACTTATCATTAAGATTTAATTTGAAAATCGGAATTAGGGGTTGGGAAAAGGGAATTTTGAAAAATTGGAAATGATTTGAAAATTTGAATTGAAATTAGGTTAGGGATTTGGAAAAAGAACTTGGGGATTTTAGAAATTGGAAAAGGATTTCAAAAAAAGGTTAGAGTCGCCACCGGTCATTTTGGTAGATCGGACACCGGGAAACCAGAGATTCGTTAAAATTGGGTTCGAGAGTCGGTTACGATTTAAAAATGGTGTTAGCATTTTAAAACCGCCCAAAAGTTGGCACCTTTATCAAATTAACCGCTTAATTAATTTTAGATTTTTTGGACTAAAGTCGCATTTAAATTATGGTTTGTTTAAAGATTCAGATTCATTTTTATTTTTACCGTATCTTTATCCGAAGATAACGCATACACCGCCACCAATACGTTGGAAGACGAGCTCGTTACGACCGAATAAAGACATATTTAATTAAGTTCATTAATTAGCAAGGTGTGACATAAGCAAAATAAAAGACATAATTGTATAGACAACAAATATAAAGACAAAATAAAATATGACACATGATAACAATTAATGAGACATAATATAAATCAAGCAATATAATTTCATGAATAAGAGATACTAATAAGATATGAGACATGCAACCATGATAAAATAATACAAAACATACATAAGGATTATCACTCATACAACCTAACAAAGCATATGAACTAAATCAATAACATGACATACATTTAAAGCATATAACAACATTAACAAAAATAAATAAATAAATGTCATGAGTAAAAAATACATAAACACCTAAGAAAATTACATAATACATGATAACATAGAGTAAAATAAATAGAACCAACAAAGTAAACAAATAACATGTATAAATAAACAAAACAAAAAACATATAATAAACAAATATAAATAAAAGATACCAATAAAACATTCACATTTTCATTGAACCATAAGAATGGATTACATAATAGATCAAAAGAAAAAGAAATATACCCAAATATGTTCGATTAATCAATCAATCCACGTGTTGAATGGTGTTGGAAAGCTTAACTCAAGTATTTATGTAGTTCGAACAAATGATAATGGTCGGAGATTTTTGGTTCCTAGTCAAAGACCAATGTGGTTGGATTAATTCGATGTAACGGCAGTGAGGCTAAGATGAAAATTTTATGTGAGCAATATAGGATCGGTGGATTAAAAAAAGCAAGAAAATGAAGATTGCGGCCGGGTCTTTGATTTTGGTGAAATGAATCCAAATTGCTACTAAGGATTTTGAAAAAAATGGTCCTTTAAGCAATTGAGGGTATCCGGCGAATAGCAATGGAAATTAGAAAAATAAACGGAAGAAATATATTGCAGCTAGGGTTATGAAAATATGGTTAGGTGCCTCTTTATTTTTAGGGTAAATGTTATATATATAGTTAGGGTAAAGGGTAACATATGAGAATAAAATAGGTTTAGGTTTTAATATATAAGGGTATCTATAATATGATGAAGGGTGTTTTAGGTCTATCCCTATAAAAATGAGAACCAATTAAAAACAAGACCTTGGGCACCAAGTAGGGATTTTTATTATATTTTTTGATTTTTAATTATAAAACTATATATAATAGGTCAAATTTATTTATGGTTTGGGCTTATAAAAGTGGGCTTTAATAAAAGGCTTTTATTTATATCATATACTTATGTATATATTTTTTGGATTTTTGGTTTTAATTAATAGATAATAAGGATAATAATTATAATAAAGTAAGTGATAAAATTAGGGTAGGTTAAGGTGATTTGGGTATTAAGAAAGATGTGGATTGATTTATTTCGAGCATAAACCCGAATAAAATTAGTGATTACAACTGCCCCTCTTTGCTTTTCGTTGTGAAACAATTGTAAAGTAAAGACCATAAGCACTAATTTTATCCAACTCTTATTTTCAGAGATGCCTTGATTTCTGTTCACTGCAGCATCGGACGACCCCTCTCTTCGAGCATATATCGTAATGAACTATCTTGGTGAAAAGTAATGTCTTTCCCAGAGGCTATCCAAAAAAACATCGGTTCTTTGAGGTTGAGGAACCACTATATGGT
This sequence comes from Abelmoschus esculentus, assembly GCA_035048815.1. Classification (NCBI taxonomy): domain Eukaryota; kingdom Viridiplantae; phylum Streptophyta; class Magnoliopsida; order Malvales; family Malvaceae; genus Abelmoschus; species Abelmoschus esculentus. The sequence goes on along the minus strand of JAUCBN010000046.1, from coordinate 7,273,085 downwards.
ATCCCGATTTCTGATCAAAAGTTATCTCCATTTGAGGTAGTTGGTTGCCTTAACTTCTGGTTGTCTTGGCATGAAGAAATCTTTGTTGGTCTTTGTATATTCTCGATTGGTCGACCTCAATCGTCTCTTTACTTTCTTCTTCTTCTTCTTCTTCTTCTTTTCCTCCTCTTTCTTTTCTCAAATACCCTGAATATCTTATAAAAGGTATCGATTTCTGATTGTCTTTTCTCACACTTTTCTCTTTTTTCTTTCATTTCTTATTTTTCTCTCTTTTTTTTCTTCTCATTTCATTATTATTTATTATTTTTTTCAAATATCTTTAAGGAATGATCAAATTAAGAAATTTGAGTTTTAAGAAAAACGTCCTTAAGAAAGGATAAAATTGAGAAATTTGAGTTTTAAGAAAAACATCCTTAAGAAAGGATCTAATTGAGAAATTTGTGTGTTAAGAAAAACATCCTTAAGAAATGATCAAATTAAGAAATTTGAGTTTTAAGAAAAACATCCTTAAGAAAGGATCAAATTAAGAAATTTGAGCTTTAAGAAAAGCATCCTTAAGAAAGGATTAAATTAAGAAATTTTGAGCTTTAAGAAAAGCATCCTTAAGAAAGGTTAAAATTAAGAAATTTGAGCTTTAAAAAAAGCATCCTTAAAAAAGGATTAAATTAAGAAATTTGTTTTTTAAGAAAAACATCTTTAAGAAAGGATCAATTTTGAGGTTCAAATAAAAATGGTATCTTGTTAAAGAATACCTAAATATTTCATAAAAAGTAGTATCTCGCTTAGAGAATACCTAAATATCTCATTTGGATGTCTTGATATTTACTTGCCTTGACATAAAAAGCTTGTTGCCCCCAAATAACCAAGGGTTGGAAGGCCTTCAGAAACCTTGATCATGTAATTTGAATGAATCTTGATTCTTTGTTGAGATTCATCTCTCTTCTCGTGTAGCTATAGATCAAATCTGTGATCAATCTTCAAAATTCCTGTTTGAAAATAATCAAAAATGCAATGATGGCATGAATTATAATGCTTGTGATGCATGGATGTCTAACCTAAATGATGCATGAATATTTAATCTAAATGATGCATGAATGTTATTCTCTTTTTCTTCTTTTTTCGGAGGATAAACCCTTGCTTTCCATTTTCAATAAATATTAAATTCCTCGGGCTTTCATCCTCATTGGATCCTCATCTTGTGCCAATCAGAACAAAATCTCTCATCTTTTGTAATTCAATAGCTTTTACTTGGTGGACTATAATACACTTGTACCATTTATCTCTAAATACACTTATTCTCTGTTCATGGTAGCAACTCTCATATTCAGGCTTAGATCATTTAAAGCCTATCTTCAACATGTTCATCGGGGGTCATTCTACCTGACTTCTACTTAATTTCTATCTCTGCAATATTTGATTGGTCATCTTTATGCCCTAACATAACTTTTGCCCCAAAAAGGTCTATCGCTTACTCGAGTAATCCATGATTATTTATGTTGACCTTAACCCTCAAAAGGTACTATCAAACCAAGTGGTCCCTTCAAAAGATGTCTCACATTGTATATTACCTCTTTTTCTCGGGTCATATCAAAGATGATCATTTGCATCAACGACCTTGCATTTTATAAATCTTTTTGAACAAAAATCTATTGTTTTAAAAACAATTTGCTAATTGTAAGTAGAACAGTATATACATGTTTTGGAGAAAAATAGAAAGGAAGAAATGTGGGTTCCTTGGATATCAAATGCGAGAGTAAATTAAATTCAATTTCTGAAATTTGATTCTCACCCTTTGGAAGCTGTGGTGATATTTGAAGTTTTGGAATTCCTTTCAGATTGCTCGGTTCATCCTCATGATTACCGTATTTGCTTGATCTATTCGAAAACTACTCCTTCTAGTTCTCAATACTTTTCTCCTTTTATACAAATTTTCTATGCCTGCCCCGCTTAATAGAGTACAAGAGTACCTTCTCAAGAGTGTGATTCAGACTGCATCTAGCTATAGGAGCATTTTCTTTTTCTTTATATATCTCTTTTTCATTTTTTTCACCTCTCTTTTTCCTTTTTCTTTTTTTTCTTTTTCTTCTCTTTTCTTTTTCACTCACATCTGTTACTTTTTTTCTTTTTCTTCATTTGCTTTTTTTTAATTTCGGGGAAATCATCTCATCACAGTCCTTTGTTTCGAAGGTAATGATGGAGCATACAACAAAACTACGAATTACTCGACATAGTCATGAATTTGAAAATATTACCATCACTCATGAAGCGAAGACTTTGGATGATGCTTTGCTACCTTATTAGGCCTATCACTTCTGCGGAGTGCCCCGAATAATTCTACACTCTTGTTCGAATATACCTATTACCAGGTTTTGAATATTGGAGTGCTTTTCATTTAATATTTGTTCTCTCCTTTCTTTTTCGTCTCTTTTTCTTTTCTTTTTCTTTTTCCTTTCTCTTTTTCTCTCTTTCTTTTTCTTTCTTTTTCTCTAGATGCAGTCCTTATACTTAGAGGAATTCTTGAGATCAATCAATTTCATCGGGCCTTTTCTAGGAGATTTTCATATCATCAAACATCATCGAAGGAGTAGTAATCTTATATCTCTTGCTTTACTGACCAGAGCTGATGAGCAAGGAATCATACTCCATCGTAATCACAACATTCCAACAGTTTTTGAATCCACATCACAACAAGCATGTGACATCCAAGGAACTCTAAGGGAAAGAAGGGAAATACATATATTTAATAAAAATATGCATTCTTTCATTGAAAAGGTAAAACATAACATAAGCCCTTACAAAAAATGTATTTGCTACTTTCGGGCAAACAATAACAAAGTTAACTTGATGCATTACTTCAAAAGAAAAACTTAAAATGCAAGATGATATAAAATGATCATCCAAAATTGGAGACTAGGATCTCCCCAAAGCTCGTGTCCTCTACTCTTTCTTAAAACTTCAGGATGCTCGCCTCAATCAGTCCTTGAACCTTGTTCGTCAAAGCTCCACAACCCTATGTTGTGTGTCCTGTGCTCCCCAAGTGATAGTCACATATGACATTGATGTCATATCCTTTAGGGTAAGGAGGATCCTTTGGCTTGGACTACACAGGAGTCAAAAGTTTCTTCTCAACAAGTATTGGGAGTAACTCGGTGTAGGTCATAGGAATCGAATGAGGAACCTTTGTAGGTTTTGTATATCTTGAAGACTGAGAGTAAGGACGACCCTGAGGTTGAATGGCTGAGTGATAACCCACCACATTGACATGAGAATCTTTTTCTTTCTGAGAAGCTATGCCATAAGGGTCATTTATCTTTCCTTTCTTAATGGCATACTCGATGCATTCTCCGGTCACAACCAATTCCGCAAAACTAATGAGAGGGTGGCTTATCAAGTGATCGTACAACACTCCCTTTAGTGTATCTACAAATATTTGGGAAAGTTCACTTTCATTGAGTGGAGGTTGCACTTGTGCCGCAATATTACGCCAACATTGGGCATACTTTCGAAGACTTTCGTCATGCCGTTGTTCCATCCCTTGTAACATGAGCCGATTTGGAACCATATAAGTTATGTGTTTATATTGGTCTATGAAGGTGTTGGCTAGATCCTTCCATGACTTAATTTGAGTACGGGTCAACTGATTGTACCACCTGGTAGCAGATCCCACCAGACTATCTTGGAAGCAATGAATTAACAGCTTTTCATTGCTGGTAAAGCATGTCATTTTCCAACAAAACATAGTTATATGTGTGGCAGGGCAAGTCGTCCCATCAAACTTCTCAAATTCTGGAGTCTTAAACTTAAGTGGAATCTCCAAACCTGAAACCAGACTAAGCTCGCTAGCATTCAACCCATGCCATTCTTCTTCATCCTCTTTTATCTGAAGCTTCTCTTCAAACTCGTTCTTGGTTTCCTCTAATTGTTTCGAAAATTCAACCTTTAATTTTTCTAGCTCATCGAAATCTGGAATGTCATCCCCAACATCTTCTACATTAGTGAAAATCACACCTAGTGGGGCTTGGGTAGAGGCACCAACTTGAAGGGATGATGTTACTAATCCTTGTAGAGGTTTTGAAGTGTTGGTAACAAAAATGGGAAAATATGAGGGATCTTCAACATAACATTTTCTTTGTTGGTCTTCCACTTTCTTAAGTCCTATCAAGTGAGCAATTTCTTTCATCATGTCTTGTTGAGACTTGATCATAGAATCTGTTAATTATTGTTGATTACGCTCTAATTGCCCCCTAAGATTGGCTTCTAACTTGGCAAAGTCTTCTTCTATTAGCCCTTCACAGTGTTGCTAAAGTGCAAGCATGAAACCTGATAAGTGCTCAACACACTATCACTTTCTACTCCATTTATCGGCATTTATCACCAAATATTCACCCACTTGAACCAATGCATCTGCTTAATGTGATATATTTAGAAGTTATACTTAAATAGATAATATTTATAGAAAAAGGCACGTTTTACTGCGTTTTCACATCTGTGCAGGAAAACCATTGCCGCGGCAGAGACAAGGCCGATGCAGGACCTGATGCCGAGGCAGCAGCAGGAAGACAGGAAGCAAAGTGATAGGTGATGGAAAGACAAAAATCTAATGAACGTGTTTGGACTTGAAGCCCAAGAATCGGAGCTGGCTAGCACAAGGAAAAGCCCAAAGGAAGACCACGCGGGAAAGCCCCCTTAGCCGAATTCAAACTTGGAAATATAATATTATTATGTACTTGACTTGTTCCCTACTCCAAGTTGTATTCTACTTAGGAAAGGTTTGGCCTAGGTCTAGCCTATATAAAGACTTAGCCACTCAATGTATCATAGATCGAAATACCTAGGGAGTGCCGACTTCTACTCTTGTTTCCTTCCTCTCCATCATGTTCTAAAACCTTCATAGGGTTTAGGTGAAGGTTGTGGAGTATTTGTGAGAGGAGATTGTAATTTGTCTTTTATTCAATGCAATAAAGATTATCAAGGTTTGCTTATCTTTTGTTATTCCTTGTTCTTGCATTCAAGCCCGGGAGGGAAGTTTGTGAGTAATCCATTTATCTAAGCTCGGGAGAGTTAGATTCACGAAAGGGGTAAGTACGGTGTTTCAATCGTGAAATACTAACTCGGCCTAGGGATAGGTTAAGAGTTTCAGCGGCTAAAAGAAGTGTGAGATTGGTTGTTGAGTATAATTGGTTCACGCCGGGAGGTATCATCAAGGACTAGTCATCAACAACACTCTGACTTAGGGATAAGCGGAGTCATTCAAGGACACTTTGCCGAACTTTGGTAAAGTCTGCCCACGAGCAAGGGATTGCCGCGACAGACAACGTTATCGCTGCCCATGCAGTAAACTGCAGTGCTGCCGAGGCAGGGATATGCGATTGCATTGGATAAAGACAAGTCAATCAAGTCCACAATACAATACAACTGGATCCTGGCCCATCTCTCTCTCTAATATTTCGACTCTTTATTTTTATTCAATTATTTTAGTTTAAATAAATCACACCAATTCACTTGTACTTTTACCTTTCCACAGAGCAAGGAGATAAAGGAAGCATATTAAGTATACCAGTCCCTGAGGAGACGATAACTCGATAACATACTTATCACTTATTACTTGCCATGCGTCCGCTTGCACTAAATGCGCACTTTTGACACGCGACAAAACCTTCAATTAAGGACTTGAGATCCCATAATTAACCTTATTGTTTAATTAATTAATGCATGATATATGCTATGAGATGCATGAAAGTGAAAGAATGCAAGCAAATGTGTCAATTCTATTGGTGATCGCCCCTTGAGTAACTTTCACCGAAAGGCTCTTGGTTTGAAGGAACGATCTCTCATTGATAAGAATGAGATGGATGTGGTGGAGGAGTTCAATAAACCGATTCAAAAAGGGTCTGTGGATGATTACCAAGACAAGTTTGAAGAACTCATGCCCTTTATTATTCAAATGAATTCCTATCATGAGGAAGGATACTTTGTGTCAAGCTTCCTCAGTGGATTAAAGGAAGAGCTAAGGCATAGGGTCAAGACTAGACGACCTGCAAATTTAATGGAAGCATTTAAGCTAGCCAAACTTCATGAACTAGCTTTATAAGTGGAGTCAAGAAAAAATAGATAAAGAACCTTTTCAGGCTACCAACAACATGTTTTTGTTGTACCATAGAAGCCAACAGTGAGTACAACAAAACAATCCTTATTAGATTATAGAAGGGCTAACAACCTATGCTTTAAATGTGGATATAAATTCACACTAGGGCATCAATTCAAAATGAGGCAATTAAATTCCATGGAAGAGGATGAATCTGCTGGAAAAAAAAAGAAGAGCAAGAATGTGGCGAAGAGTCATTAGAAAGGGTAGCAGAAGAGGAATTAGAGATATCCATCAATGCCTTAACTAGATGAGTTGGGTATAACAGTTTGAGGATTCAAGGTTCCATCAAGGGTAAACCTTAAGTATACTGGTTGACAATGGAAGCACACATAGCTTCATCAATCCAAGTTGGGCAAAAGAGGGAGTTGAAGTGATAACTACAAATCTTCTGGTCATTATTGTAGAAAATGGTGAGAAACCTGAGGAGAAAAGGACAATTTTCAACTAATAATTTTGTCTAGGTTTTATATGCAATCATGGTGTACTGATGAGTTATCTTTTTGCCTGATGTAAAAATAGTCTTTTTCTACAATCTACCTTCATATTATCTCTTGCAATCTCCTTTTTCTTTTTCCATTTTACAATAACCATAACAAAAAGTTAGGAGCATTTGGATACGTAAGGATATTATTACTTCTAATAATATTTAAATAGTTGTGAAAATGAAAAAAAAAATTAGGAAGCATGCCTATAGAAGTTTTGATGACTATGATGGCTATAATTGCTTGTCCAAGTTGCTCTTGGTGCTTAGGAATTATGCATATAGTTGATGGTGGTCTATGGTTACATCTAGAATGAGTTAAGTTTACCCGAAAGTGCCAAATTTCTATTTTTGGGCACAGGGGTATCGAAACAGTTGGAACTGGTTTCGATACCCAAGGCTAAATGAATCGTGGTTCCAATACATGGGCAACTGGTTTCGATACTAGAACCCCACTGGACAGTACATTTCCGAAACAGTCAAGAGACTATTTCAAAACCTCTGTCTTTTGATAGTTAATGTCATTAGTGCCACTTCAGGTGTTTTGATACAGGGGTCAGCTGTATCGATACGCCAGGTCTGTTTTGAGTTGTTAGATTATAGGATTATCATTTTAGTCCTGGGAATCTTCTATGCTCAATTGAGAATGTCACGGATTTTAGTTTAGTTTGAAATTTCACCTATAGGCATGAAATTTACTTAATTTCAACTTGGCTAACTCAAATTAGATTTAGTCCTTAGAAATTAATAGTTATACATTTTGGTCCCTAATTAATGATGCATGTAATTGGTGACATTATAATGCTTCGCTTGGTTTGAAATTCACATGAGTACTCTTCGTACGCTTAATTGAATTTTGATAAAATGAATTTATACTTTTTCATTAGAATTTAAAATGTGTACGTTTTAGTCCATAAAATGGTCGTGTGCTTGATCGAGTGCTTGTTTGTTGTTTAATTACTACCCTATTAGATTTGTATGAAATTGCCTCACGTAGGAACAATACTGTGCATATAGATAAGATAAGAAAAATAATATAACTTTTTAGGGTTGTTTATTAGATTGTGTCATCGCGGGTTTGGTTCGATATTCCCCGTGTAACCCATTAGAGTTGGTTCCGTCTAGGTTGGGCTAAAAGGGTTACATAAACTGCTCTTCATATTTTCCTTTCACTCCCTTGTGACCTCCCAACACCATGATGCCACTTAACACACTCCAACCTACATGACGACTTTAACACAAAGACCTTTACTCAAGATTAATAACCAAATTTCAGCAAAAAAGCTTCCAACTGCCACAAACATACCTAACTTTCTCAAACCTATTCTAACATACCTGGCAACAACCAAAGCTTTTCATCAAGCCTTACTCAACTCAACAAGACATAAAAACTTTCGTTAATAGAAACCGCTTTCAAATTCCTGGCACAACTTCTTACTTCCAATCGCATAACAAAAGACTTTCAAAAACTTGATCAAGATACCATTCTAACTCAGCACCGTACAACAGAACAACAAGTCTCATTAAGGAAAAAGACAGTCAACACCATAACTAAAGCCCATCAACATTCCCTCATGGTAATTTCACCCAAGCCAACATTGCTCTTAACTCTGCTACAATCTTAACTTACTCCACTAAACTTAAAACTACTCAAAACCCAACACTTTTACTTTTTTCCGATATAATTCTTTCTTTTCCAAACCACCTACTAGAAAATTCTCCCACCTATTGCATAATGGCTCGGTACCAACAATAGTATCTTTCAAACGCCTCCATAAACCTATACTTTCTTCCAAAAAAGGCTAACCATAGCACAACTTCCATTTTCATGAGGGAAATATTCACAAATATGGAAAATGTATGCATGATTTCCTGTATGTCACCCTAGATGCCTCATGCAAGAGCATGCAAATGCAATCTAATGTCATGCTCAAGAATGCTTGCATGTTCTAAGATGTCTAATGTATATGTATAAGCGTTTTTTTATATATGCATGAATATTGTCCATACTTACAAACAATATCCTCAAATCCCGAAACTTCCACTTCCTACCTCAAACTCCTCCTAAAACTCAATGTTCAAAACCACATGATCTTGTACCTAATGAATACACATCAACACTATAACCTGAACGTTTTTAGCACGTTCAATTCACTTTGTACACAAAGCATTCTGAACTCTCGAGGACTATTCACTAGCACAACAACTCCTTAGACTAAACTGATTCAAAACCATTTTTCACTTTAACATGATCTAGTACCCAGTCGACTCAAGATCGGGTATCAAAACACCACAAATAAACCAAAACACAAACTTGTCCATACCTTCAAATATCCACAACTCCTCTATTACCAAATCTTAGCTCTCTTTTCGGTCCCATATTACTGTTATTTCTATACAATAAAAACAAAATTTAAAACCAAGTGAGTCAATCCGAAGCAAGTTGCCTACTAGTTCAAGTCAAATCAAACCTAGTAGTGGAGCAATGGAACCTTATGAATAACATGCTTAAATATCATGAATGTTTAAACAAACATCGTGCATATCATATCAGCACGTATAACAAATACCGTGCAAAGCATCAAAACATATTAAACAATCACTGTGCATAATAGCATAACATAAATATTTAACAATCAAATCCCAAAATTTCATAAACCTAGGCTCTAATACCATCAAATGTACCCCCCCTCGACCTGGTCTAGACACCACCCGACTCAAACGAGCTATACGGGGAATGCCAAGACTAATCTAGAGACTCGCCCCGATAAAAGACCCGAAATGGTTTTATTTTATCTTCTCTAAATGAATTAATTAGATCCTACATGTTCATGCAAGTATTGAGTTCATTTTCAGCGGAAATTAATGTGAAACACGTCCTAATTTAAACCAAACAAGTTTTAGGGACCTAATTGAAAATTTCTAGAAAATTATGATCTAAGAGTGAAATTAAGGTTATCAATCCTTAATTAAGTATATTTCATGCTTGCACGGAATTTTTTAGCTTAAAACAACATCCACAAGTCATCTAATTGTATTCTTAAAGTTTAGTCACTAAAGTGTAAATTTTCAAGGTTTAACATAGCCTATGACAACTTTAACTGATAGGGTATCGAAACACCCTTCCCTAGTATATAAACCTATGAAAAAGACAAAGGGGTATCAAAACGGTGCTTAAGTGTTTCGGAACACCTTCGATTACTCAGACGATTGCTGCGCGACAACCCCGCGTTTCGATATGCTTAAAGGACTGTTCCGATACCATTTGCTAATGTGAAGGTCGGTATCGAAACCAAAATGAACCGTATCGATACGCCTGGGATTTTTTGGGAAACTAAGCCTAGATATCGAAAGCACATGAACTGGTTTCGAAACGGTAGTATGAAATCACCAGGCGTCTCGATACGATTCATTTTGGTTTCTATACCGACCTTCACAATAGCAAATGGTATCGGAAAGGTCCTAAAGGCGTATCAAAACGCGGGCTTGTCGCATAGGCAATCGTTTGAGTAATCGAAGGTGTTCTGAAACACTTAAGCACCGTTTTGATACCCCTTTTTTATTTTCATAGGTTTCAATACCGGGGAAGGGTTTAATAACCCTGTCAGTTAAAGTCGTTATAGGCTATGTTAGACCTTGAAAATTTACACTTTAGTCACCAAACATTAAGAATGCAATTAGATGACTTGTAGATTTTTTTAAGCTGAAAATTTACGTGCAAGCATGAAATATAATTAATTAAGAATTGGTAACCTTAATTTTACTCTTAGATAATAATATTTTGTAAATTTACAATTAGGTCCCCTAAAACTTGTTCGGTTTAAATTAGGACTCGTTTCTCATTAATTTCCACTACAAATGAACTCAGTCCTAGCATGAACATGTAGGATTAAATTAATGCATTTAGAGAAGATAAAAGAAAAAATATAGGGTCGTTTATCGGGTCGAGTCTCTAGATTAGCCTCGATATTCTCCGTGTAGCTTATTCAAGTTGGGTGGTGTCTAGACCGGGTCGAGAGGGCTACATTCAACATGGGGTGCGCCATTGGTCCCAACAAATATGAGATGAATAGATAAGAAAAAAGAAGAGCAAGGAAAGATACAATTAAAGCCAAGTGGAAAATATCCAATAATAGTAAAACATAAAATAAATAAAGAGTTTTTATTTATGTAATAAAATTGTATTTTATTCTAAGTTAAGTTCCTACTTTTAGAAGGATTTGACCTATGCCCGATCCCGATCCGTATCCGAAGTGCCACATTCAGATCACCCAAAACCCGACTCATCAAAAATCTTTTAAAAGCACATGTCCAAATACATAAAATATCACGATTCCCAAATCCACGTAAATCAAAATAAAATATAATAAAGTGTTTACATAACAGGAGCCCCTTTAAAATAAAAAGTTTGAATCAAAATGAAATCCAAAGTAAAGTAAAAACTCGATATGTGGTAAGGTCCTATGAATACATTAAGTCCTACTAAAGATCAAGTACTGTACTCTTAAGATGACTCCGATGATGGGAAGTCCTTCCTCGATGTGCCCCTCCAAGCTACCTGTCACCTACGCACAGAAAAACTACAATTCCGCACGCTGAGCTAACAAGCTCAGTGGTACATCTCAACTCTAACAATTCATAAGTATCATAAAACGAGCAAGCAAGATAGTATAGTAAAGAGTGCACAGAAAGGCTTCTAACAAACTCGCCTAACACATGGCATAAAAAGATATACACTATCGCACACAACATACACGTGTCAACCAAAATCAAACACAAGGTAGTGAGGCCCGCGTATACACAACATCGGGATGCTACACTACGAGTGAGGCCCGTGTACACATAGCATCGAGATCCTACACTCTGAGTAGGGCTCGCGTCCACACAGCATCGGGATCCTATACTCTAAGATGAGGCCCGCATCTACACAGCATCGGGATTTGAGGCCCGCGTCCACACAACATATGGATCCTCCAAATCCCATACTCAGAATGTTACAACGAGTATCTTCGAATGAGGCCCACGTCCACACAACATCGGGATCCTACATTCGGAAATAGTCTTCAACTACATCACCCGAAATGTTACATCGGATGGCTTTCTTTGTGTTGCAACACTAATTTGGATATCCAGATTTTCAAGACTAAGACACCACTCATGCTCAACGAGCATCCACACAATACACCATCATTAGGTCAAGCATATAAATTAACCAATAACAAAGTCATCTCTCATAATTAAGATTAGGCACATAAAGTCTCTAAGTCATTTAAAAAATCCTCTTAAGATTATTCCATTAACTAAAGCCCTTTACATATATATTGGTGTCCTAATAGCCCACATCAAGGACCCTATCCATCACGCATTATTTTTCGATCTACCAGGGATCCTTAGGGAAAACATAATAATAATTAATTCATCTATCTTTTAATGAGACATTCATTATAAGTTCTCGTTGTTGCGTGTAGAAATAGCGCAAATTGTGCAGTGTACACGTCGCAAGTAATAAAGTGATAAGTATTTATCGTGTATCGTCTCCACTGGGATTGGTGTACTTAATATGTCTTCTTTAATATTCTTGCCCTGTAAAAGTAAGGTAAAAACACAAGTAGGAAGGATGTTTGAGTAAACTAATTAAATAAAAACTAAATAAAGGTAGTGAGAACGAATGAGGAGAGTGGGCAGGACCCAGTTGCGTTGTACTATGGAATCGATCGACTTGTTTCCATCTAATGCTATCGCATGACTCTGCCTCGGTAGTACTGCAGATTACTGCTTCGGCAGTGATAATGCGTGTCTTCCGCGGCAATCCCTTGCTCTTGGGTAGACGTCACTAAGATTCGGCAAAGTGTCCTTGGATGACTTCGCTTATCCCTAAGTCGAAACACTATTGATAATCAATCCTTGATGATACCTCCCGGTGTGAATCAATTATAACTATCAACCAATCTCACACTTCTTTTAGACGCTGAAACTCCAACCTATCCCTAGGCCGAGTTAGTATTTTTCAAATACCGTACTTACTCCTTTCGTGAATCTAACTCTCCCGAGTCTAGATAAATAGATTACTCACAAACTTCCCTCCCGGGCTTGGATGCAAGAATAAAGAATGACAAAGAGTAAGCAAATCTTAATGTTTTATTGCATTGAAACGAGAAACAAAGTACAATCTCCTCTCACAAGTACTCGACAACCTTCACCTAACCCTAAGAAAGCTTAGAACATAATGAAAGAAAGAACACAATAATTCTTAGGGTTGAACTCTCTCTAAATCGCCTCCCTATACATTGGACGACTATGGTATATATAGTCTAGGTCTAGGGCAAACCTTTCCTAAGTAGGAATACTTCTTGGAGTAGGATTACAATTATTCCCATAAATCAAATATTTCCAAGTATATTTCAACTAGGCGGCTTTTCCCTCGTGGACTTTGACTTGGGCTTTCCTCGTGCTAGCCAAGTTCGATCCATGTGTTGTATGTCCAGGAACGTCCAGCATATTTTTCTCTTCCAATCACCTACAATATTGATGCTGGAGCTTCAGTTACTGCCGCGGCCCAACTTCTGCCTCGACCTCAACCCTGCCTCGGCAGTAATTGTTCTTGCATGTACAGAAGATATCGTAAATTCTGCATTTTTCTATAAATATTAGCTTTGTAAGTTATAATAGAAGAATATCTGAATATTGCATATTAAGTGCATGCATCAGTCCAAGTAAGTTTGAGATAAGTGCTTAATGCCCATGAAAGGTGTATAAAATAATGATCTTTTGAGCACTTATCATACCCCCAAACACGAACTATTGCTTGTCTTCAAGCAATGCAAGCCATCAATTTGCCAAACCTTATTCTCTCTTGGTCTTACATTTCCATCTATTCTCCCCACCATAACTATGCATATTCTTTAGTCTTAGCCTTTCGTTTACTCAAGGACTTTATCCGTAAACAAACTATAAGATTTTGTGAGTGTGTGCGTTTTTGTGGACAAGGTTGATTAAAGGCTTTCTGTGACACCCTCGCCCCGGGTTAGGAGACGGAGGTGTCGACCGGACATTCAAACTTGTAAGTTAGACCAGTCTTGTATCTAATTCCAGAACGTTTCGATTATTTTGTAAGTTAATTCAAGTCAATTATATGTAAATTCTATCGATTTTTGAGGCCAATTTCATCCCAACATGATTATCCACGGCTTGAGTCAACACCCGAGGTTGACCTAGAAAAACCGGATCGTTACAACTATCCCCTCCTTAAAGAAATTTCATCCTCGAAATTTAAAGGGAGTATGGAGGCGTAACCACAACGGTCTAGCTACATACAACTCTTCTAAGAACAACCTAAAACGGAGATTTTTTCTTCAACCACCCTTTAACAAACCAAACACTAAACCGACTAAGATTGATGAACTTTCACGAAGATTCTAACAACCTAACCACCTCTATTTATGAAACTTTCCTTAACTAAACGATGCATTACTAACACAAGGTAAGCCAAGAGCGTAACTCACCTTCTCGCTCCTCTAACCATCCTTGCTCTTGCAAAAACCAAAGCTAATGACCTAACTCCTTGGCCTCAACTTGGCAAGATAAGACTTAACTCCTTGCTTATCTGACCTGTCGTCACCACGATAATTACTACTTGCAACATACGAGGCCCTGACATTCACATCTCTCATCACTAGGTACTACTATTGCCACAAACACACCCTCTTACATAGCTAAGCTATCAACTCTAAAACAACTGAACTAGCAACTCCATTCCCAAGAATCTAAACATCCCCGTTTGACCACTTCTTAACCGATTTCAATAATCACATACAACTCATCTAACAAACACATAGACTTTGGTACCTTCGTTATCCATATCCATATTTACGGTCAACATCTAGCTTACTCACAACATAGATGTTAACTGCTCAAAAACTGCTGCACCACTTGCTAACACTTTTCTTAACCACGCACACCACCAATCTCCTAAACAGACTTACCGGACTACCCCATGCCACGATCCCATGACAATCATGAATCTCAAGAACCAAGTAACAATCTTTCATTGTTACCCTAAGGCTCAACCCCAACCAAAGCTACTATGAGACAACCACTAGCAACTAACTCGACCTTACATTCATCGTAGTCCAAACCACGATTCAACGGTAAGGTCAACTATTCTCTAAGGATACCTCTACCTACCCCTAAAACTTCTAAGCCTAAAGACCTAGAACTTAAAACCTCCACAACCACTTGCAATCCCCAAACATCTCATAGCAAGAACTCTATGAACCACCACCACCAAGCACGATACTACACACAGAGGTAAAGATCTCGCATACTTACCAACAACAACTTGGTCCAAAACAAACTAAGATCTTAAGACTTCACACTCATACCCTTTTTTACCTTTCGCACTCCTAACGGTAATTTAAACAACAGATGACAACTGGGAAGTGAGTGTAACTACAACAAATTCGCGAGAACTCTTACTCTCATTCCTAACCTCCACTTACGGTAAGGACCTTCCTAACAAAATATACAACTTTAACTACTACTCAACCCAACTCACTTAAGATTCTACTTAACGCACTCTCAACCAAGATTAACCTAACCCTGAACAAAAGATTTACAAGCTAACAAACAACAACTGAAACAGGGACAACACACGGTTAACTAGGGGTGTTCAAAATTATCCGACCCGATTGACCCAGCCCAAGTACCCGATTACCTGGTTTAAAATAGATGGGTATTTTTTAGATTTTTATTTTTTATTGGACTGGGTACCCGGACCGCTAAATTTCCCGTGTACATGGGCCGGGTTTGGGCCGCAAAAATAATTCCACTCGGGTACCCGACTACCCGGTTAAATATATAATATAATATTTTATAATAATTAAATATATATTTATTAATTAAAAATAAAAAATAAAACCTAATTAGTAATTACACAAATAGTCATTTCTCCTATTCAAATATTCGATAAGACTCTTTACCTATTTACCATATTTCTTAGTATTTCCCTAAAACTGCAAGTGCAAGTCGTCGGTCAGTCGCCACTCTTTGGTCACTCTCTCGCCGACGCCACTCGGCGACACCACTAACCACTCACTAATCGTCGATTTCGGCCTTGTCATCGTCGATTCCTTTTCTTTGCAAGTCGCCCAGATTCGTGAATTTTGGGTAAGTTTCTAATTTGGTGGATTTTAAGTTTTTGTTTTCAGTTTATGATTTTCGTAAGTTTATAAGCGGGAAGCCAAGAACAATTTTAGTTTTTAGTTTATAATTTGGTAGATTTGAGTCATTTGACTAAGTAGTGGCTCTAATAGATTAAATCTAGAATCGAATTCTGTGGAGGTAGCAGCCACCGACCACCATGGAAGATAACGTTTGTGGCACATGAGAAGTTTATAATTTTGTTTTCGGGATCGTGTCAAGTTCACAAGTTTGGTAAGTATGTGCAGAAAAATATATGCTAAAATAGTTTTATACAGAAAAGTATATGCAGAAAAGTATATGTTGAAATAGTTTTATGCAAAAAGATATATGCAGAAATAGTTTTTTACAGAAAAATATATGCAAATGCAGAAGTTAGTTTAATGTAGAAATTAGTTTTATGTGTTGTAAATTATATCAAAGAATTTAATGCAGAAATTAGTTTAATATATGCAGTGTAATTTAATACAATTTTTTTCAGGTATATCAAAGAATTGAAAAATATTGCTGACTTTCTGAGTTCCTGTTATGTTATTATTTTTCTAAGTGAAAACTTTGATATTTTATCATTTGGGTTTTTTAAACTTTAAGTTGGATTTGTGTTAAAAAATGTTAGATTTTATGTTTGATTTGTGCTTTTAAACTTTAATTTTAATTTTTAGGATTATGGAATTTGTAATTTTAAAGTTGTTTTATAATTTGGATCTTAAACTTCATATTAGTAATTTAATATTATTAATTATGTCATTCGAATATGTTATATATTTTTTCCAAAAAAATCAAAAATTTAGCGGGTACCCGATTTTTTCGAGTACCCAAAAAGAAATACCCGAAATTAGTGGGCTGAACATGGGTCGGTGATTGTGATACCCAAACGAACCGGGTACCCAGAATTTTGGGTACCAGAAAACTAGGTACCCGGTAATGAACACCCCGACGGTTAACTGACAACTCCTCGGTAACAAAACTGTCATCCTCAACCTGGACAGCAGACTGTCTAGCAACTGCTCGTCCGTCAACTCTAACGGTGGATCTCACTGGTCCTCCACCACGGTAAGCGGATTGCACTCTAACACTACCTCTAGCAACCCTCTGAATATGTTGCGAAGAACCCACTCTCGGAGATTGGTCCATCACATTCTCATCCGAAACTGGGCAATATTTCACCAAAAGCCCTGGTTCACGGCACCAATAACAAACCCTCTGAAGTAGAAAACAAACTCTAAGGTGATGTCGATCGCAGTGCTCACAAGCCGGTGGAAGCGTTGTTCCAAATGATATAACTGTAGTCCCTACCAGAGTAGATAACAAAGGACCTCTACGTGTCCTCGGTATAGAGCCTGAATCGACCATCGGTAACCGTTCAGAAGCATCCCTCTACGAACTCTTCAAAGCACAAAGATTCCCGTGCGAAAAATGAGAAGATCTTATAACGTCATGGGTCTCCACCCTAAGATCATATGGATTCTCCACTCTAACAGGTGTCACATCCTGAAGCCTTTCTAAAGCCTTCGCACTGTTGGTTGACTCCGCAAAAGTCCCGAGTGGACCTGCTGTCACATGAACCTGAAGCTCAACTCTTAACCCTTGTCTGAACCTCTTACACCTCAACTTCTAGGTAGAAACCAACTTTAGAGCATAACGAATCAACCGTAAAAACTCTTGTTCATAAGAAAACATTGTCCGCTCTCCTTGGGTTAAGTGCAGAAACTATATCTAATCTCATCTATGTGCACCTCCTTGATGTACTTCTTCCGAAAGTCTTCCAAAAAGATGTCCCTAATTGGGAGTTCTGGTTCCATCCCAAGCTTGATGGTCTCCCACCACTCGTGTGCATTACGCTTTGGAAGGGAAACAATGCAATTGAGATCATCCTTCGAGGTTCCCCTCATCTGTTTCAAGATTCTTTGCGTGTCACGCAACCACTCATCAAAAATCTTTTAAAACACGTGCCTAAATACTTAAAATATCACATTTCACAAATCCACGTGAATCAAAATAAAATATAATAAAGTGTTTACACAACAGGAGCCCCTTTAAAATACATAATCCGACTCAAAATGAAATCCAATGTAAAGTACAAACTCGATACGTGGTAAGGTCCTATGAATACATTAAGTCACACTAAAGATCAAGTACTTTACTCTTAAGACGACTCCGATGCTGGGAAGTCCTTCCTCGATGTGCCCCTCCAAGCTACCTGTCACCTACAGACGGAAAACCACAATTCCACACGCTGAGCTAACAAGCTCAGTGGTACATCTCAACTCTAACAATTCATAAGTATCATAAAACGAGCAAGCAAGATAGTATAATAAAGAGTGCACAGAAAGGCTTCTAACAAACTCGTCTAACACATGGCTTAAAGAGATGTACACTAACGTACACAGAATACACGTGTAAACCAAAATCAAACACAAGGTAGTAAGGCCCGCGTCCACACAACATCGGGATTCTACACTTTGAGCAGGGCCCGCGTCCACACAGCATCGGGATCCTCCAAATCCCATACTCGGAATGTTACATCGAGTATCTTCAAATGAGACCCGCATCCACACAACATCGAGATCCTATATTCTGAAATAGTCTTCAACTACATCACTCAAAATGTTAAATCGGATGGCCTTCTTTGTGTTGCACACTAATTTGGATATCCAGATTTCCAAAACCAAGATACACCAATAACTCACGCTCCACGAGCATCCACACAATACACCATCACTAGGTAAAGCATATAAATTAACCAATAACCAAGTCATCTGTCATAATTAAGATTAGACACATAAAGTCTCTAAGTCATTTAAAAGATCCTCTTAAGATTATTCCATTAACCAAAGCCCTTTACATATATATTGGTGTCCTAATAGCCCACAACAATGACCCTATCCATCACGCATTATTTTTCGATCTACCAGGGATCCTTAGGGAAAACATAACAATAATTAAGTCATCTATCTTTTATTGAGATATTCATTATAAGTTCTCGTGTCGGGACATCAAACTCGTTCCATGTATTTCATAGTTCATTTTATAGTTTAAACGACCCATAGGACCCCTAGGGTAACATTACGAGACTTTCCAACTTTACCCTTAAGAACATGTGCAATTTACACAAGGGTATCGATACCCCTACATGGGGTATCGAAACACCCTGTATCAATACCCTCACCAAGTGGGTATCGAAAGACTCTGTATAGATAAGGGTATCGATATGCTTTGACCCATACTGTGGTTAGCGGATGAGGGCTTATCCGCTTCGATACGAGTATCGAATCGGAAATACCATTGGGCAACTCGGTATCGAAACGCAGGCAAGGCGTATCGATACGCTTGCCTTTCTCGCCTAAGTTTTGCCTACAGGGTATCAATACACCTCCCCCATGTATCGATACGCCTACATGAACTTGTAGGTCTAAGGCTGCAAATCTCTTAGAAACATTCCCTAATCTACATAGTTGATTCCCAAATTGATTTTACAAGTTTACTGAAGCCTACAAGATGTTTTCCTACCATTTTTACATCCATTTAACCCCTAATACGAATTCCACCATTTCTAGGGTTTTAAGCTCCCCAAACCCACATCCAAGAATTCTATAACCAACAATCAAGCAAGACAACATTTTTATGAGGCATATGAAGGGTAAGAGTCAAAGATGTACTGACCTCAGGCAACAAACCTGGATTAAGCCTCCACCAAGCTTCTTCCACTCTTCAACTTTGCTTCAAGATTTAAAACACTCTTCCCACCAAAGCCAAAGATATAAACCTTGCTTGATAGATCTCTTCGGGCTGAACAAAACTCCTTTGATGACCAGAAATGGATTTCCATATTCAAGCAACAAGTTTTTACCTTTCTCCTCTTTTACTCAAGTAAAAAAAGGAAGAAAATGATGAAGGAAAGATGATGATCTCCTCAAAACCCTTTTCTTCCTCCCTTGGGGAAATTACTACCTTACCTTCTTCATCCAACACAACATTAAAAGCTAAGCCCAACAAGCAAGCCCACAACAAACCCGAAAAGCCCAACAAGCAAAACAGAGGCCCAAAACGATCCAACACGGTCCCGCGAGCTCTACACGAGACCCGAATTAACGATCCATGGCTCGATTCAATGCCCGAGGTTGACCTGGAAAATCGGGTTGTTACAATACATACCCTAGGTAGAGAGTAAGGCATCATACCATATCCTAGCTCAAAACCCTAACCCTCTTATACCATCATTATGTTCTAAATTTCCTTAGGGATTAGATTATTTTGTGAAGTAGTTGTGAAAGAAAGTTTTTAATTTGTTGAAGTTTTTATTAATGCAAGTTTTTTATTCAAAGTTTGTTTACTCTTGGCATTCACTATTTCTTGTATTCAATATTGGGAGAGAATTTTGTGAGAAAAAACATATTTGTCTAATATCGGGAGAGTTAGACTCAAGAAATGTGTAAACATGGTTTTTACTACTTCAGTAAAGACTAATTCGGCTTAGGGATAAGTTCGGATTTTAGTGGCTAAGAGGAACATAAAATCGGTTGGTGTTTAGCCTTGATTCATGTTGGGAGGTATCATCAAGACGTTTCCATCAGTAACACTACGAATTAGGGATATGGAGGAGTCATCAAAGGACACTCTGTCAAAATTTGAGTTGTCAACTTGTCGCTCAAGCATAACCCCACCGAGGCAGCTAAAATGATCCTTCTGCGAATCGTCGAGGCGGCAACCTTGACCTTGCATTGTAAACAGAGATAGTTATATTATGAATCCATACTATGAATCAATCTAATATGACCTATTTCTCAACTTTGATTTCTCAATTCGTTATTTTAATTATTGTAGTTAAATACCTTAGTTTAATTCTAAATCAGATCACTTGTGTTTTTATTTTTCTCTGTGCAGGAAGAATAGATTATGAAAGTAACATTAATCCTCATGGGAACAATAATCATTTATACTCTAACTCGAAAAAGTGTATACTTGTACTATAAGAGTGTATGATTTTACACTTGCGATAAGTTTTTGGCATCATTGTCGGGATTGGCGATTCAAATTTTCCTATTTATTTTTCTTACACTTTTGTTTCTTTATACAATTATAATTTGTTTTGTTTTGGTGTATGACCAGAGCAAAACCATCTGCTAAAGAATATCGTTTTCCCAAAGATCGAATGTAACGCACGTAGATTCCGTCAAAGGATAAAAGCAATAATGAACCAACAACACGAACTACACGACAATAACGTCATAGTGAATACCATCACGGCAGGCAATGTAGCGGCATATGCAGTAGTGAACCCAACCTCTAGTTCTTGAATGATTTAGAATAGTTCGAGATTACTTGGAAGAAGATCTAGATGGACTAAATCCAGCATTTGTCATGCCTAAAATTGAAGTTGAGCACTTTGAACTTAAATCGTTGATGTTCAACACACTTGGGAAATTCAGCGGATAAGCCAATGAGGATACACGACCACATATTAAATCTTTCCTGAAGATCTGCAATTCTTTCAACTTACCAGGAGTATCTACCGATATACTCAAGTTAAAATTGTTCCCCTATTCACTTAGGGATAGGACAAAATCATGGTTGAAAAATCTACAACCAGGCTTTCTTCAATCCTGAATAGAACTATGCTAGAGTTTTCTTACTCATTTCAGTTATACCAATATGAATTATAAGCTACGTAATGACATTACATCTTTTAGGCAAGAAGATGACGAACCTATGTTCGAGGCTTGGGAAAGATACAAATAACTCTATCGAAAGTTCCCCATGCATGGATTACCCGAGTGGACTCAAGTATCAATCTTATACAACTCCGTGAACACACCTACTAGGATGATGCTTGATGCCTCGACAAACGATATGCTTCTCAACAGATCAACCCATGAACGCTTGGAGATCTTAGATAGACTCGCCAAGAATGACTATCAAGATCTTGGATACACATTCGCAACACAAGAACCAGTTAAGAGCCTGGTTCATCCTCTTGTCATACTTTTACAAAAAAAAAAAGGATTATGGCATATTTGTGTATTCAACCAACCTTGCACACGTTCCCCTACCAACAAACCCTTAACTACACCTAAACAGACTAAAATCCCATTCGAAACACCCCCAAACAACCTAAAACCTTTAACATCCGAGGTCAATATCTTAAAAACATCCAAACACCCTTGAGAACTAATATTCAACCTACCTAACCCATTAGTTAATACACAACAACCTATTCAAGTTTCTAAACTAAGATTTAAGCCAATTGACCATAAGCAAACCTAAATTCCGGGATTACCTAACCAAGATTTATTAATTTCAATGTAAAACACATCAAGAAATGATCATTTAACATCCTTAAACCATTAGTCATTAATGCACTACGAGATTTTGATAAAACATGCAAGATTCTCAATTAAATCCAAGAATGAACAAATTGTTAATCAAAACAAGTTAGGAAGGTAATGTAATGGATCAACAATTTGATAATTTCATTAAAAAACTAATTATTTATAGGTGAATATGACTTCTTACCTCCAAATCTTATCCAATCTCCTTCCAATGGTTAAAAACATGAAAACCAAAGTTGAAATCATTAGGAAATGAAGTAGAAAAAATGAAAGATCAATGGAGAAAGAAAATCATTTGATAAATTAAGATTTAGCTTGAGAAAATTAAGGTAATCCTTTGTTTGATTATAGAGAAAATGAGAGAAAAATGAGAGAATTTGGAAGATATTGGTAAAATGAATTTTGTAAGAAAAATGGGAAATAAGCTTTAATTAAAATTATTGAAAAGGTATTTATAGTTATAAAAGGTAATTATTGTAAGGTTAGATCATCTGAGAAAGATTAGATCAATATCCCCTTAAGGATTCTAAGTTTTTACCCAATTATATTTTAGTCACTAAAACAGTCAGGTTTTGAATCTTTACAAAATAGTCACTAATTTTTAAAATGTCATGGATCTGAATGTAATTTTTTAAAATTTATTTGATCAAAGTCAAATATATTTCAAATTTGGATTTTATTTTATTTTTTTCGTATTTTATTTCTATTAGAAACTATTTTATACGAATTTAATCTCGAAACCATGCTAATTGGTTTGACTGGTTCAACCTAACCTCTAACCCGACTTATCTAACTTCTAGGCCTATTTTTGGGAAGTTACAATAATATCATAGGATGTATCATGACAATAAATTTATGAAGATGATGATGGTAGGGTGATCGCAACATGATAAATAAGAAAAGTTGACCATTGTTTCCCACAACTCTAATAGAACTTAAAAAACACAATGAAAGCAGTATGCTCAACTTGCCAACACTTTGAATGAAACAACATGAAGTAAACTATAGTGGAAAAGAAGAATAGGTGATAGCTTAAAATGAGAATCGAATGATTCTAACGACTTTCCTATAAAAGGCAAACGATCTGAAAACTTTAAGAGGAAGGTTACGTTCGTAAAAGATAGTGTCCATGATGGTAGTGTTTGTGTAAGCCACAAACAATGAACGAAGTTTGGTTGGAGCTTGATAGAAATAACAATGGTGAAGGGTTTATTTTAAGAGAAGAAAAGGGATAAGAGGGTGTACAAATCAAATGATATATCCCAAACCTTTCTTATTCTAGAAAGGGTGTTTGAATACCCTAGAAAGTGTGTAAATACCAAGGGTGACCTTTCTCTTTCAAAGTTTTTTTAGTCAATCATTGAGTTTTACCTTTTATTCAAAATGGTCACTAAAATCACATTAGGTTTATCCAAATTCAAAATTTTCTCAATTAAGTTTTCTAATTAGATTCCTAAATCTTAGGGTTTTTGAACGAGGGATTCCAAAATTTAGGTTTTTCCAAAGTAGCAAAAATTTTGGGATGTTACAAGAATACTCCTTATTGTTCCGATTTTCTAACAAACCCTTAAATTAAAAGAGCACAAAAAACAAAAAATATGATTTTTTGTTTAATTTTATTGATTTTGAAGGGTTTCATGAAAAAAAAAATAGATGAGAAGAAAGATGAGTAAAATATAAAAATTTTGACGATAATCTTGTCACTAACAATGATTGATGATGGGCGGCGATTGATTAAAAATAATTATCGAAATACTCAATAGCTAAAATAGAATCATTTTAAAGTTTAGTGATAAAATTGATACACCCTTGAATTTTAAGGCATCAATAATCATACCATAATTATGTTATTTTATTCAAATCATCACATTATTAGAATTTTAACGACTTAATAGTATAATTGAAGAAAAATGAAAGTTTCAAATATAATGAAAGCAATTAAAAATTTCTGGTATGAACAAGACAAGTCTTAAGGTTCGATGATATCTAATGTAGTTTATTCAATATAAGATATTTAATTTTACATTATAAAATATAAATTAAATAAAATTGTGTTTGGTTTGATTTAATATGAATAGTTACAATTTTTAATTTCATAAACCATAAATCCTAATAGTTTTGCTTTAAATTTTTTGTTATATATTATCATGTTTTAGTCTTTTTCCTCCGTATGTTTAAAGAATATTTTAGTAAAGCACAAGATCTTATTTTGTATGTTTTTATTTAATAAAATCACCATATATTTAAAGAAAGTTTTATTAAGTCACATGATTGTATAGTTTTAATTTGACCATTGATGCTCAAAAGGATATCATTTTAAGCACTAAATTAAAATGGTTAGTATCAAAATTTGAGTAGCTTTTTTAAATTGCATAAATTACACAGATAGCCACAATACTATAGGGTTAGTATCAAAATGACCACAATACTTTAAAACGCGTCAAATATACCGGTGAACTATTAAAATGGTATCGAAATAGCCACCGACCGTTAAAAACTAACATCACTGATGATGTGGCCGTTAAAAATAAAATGAAATAATTACACATTTACTCCCTTTCATTCATACATTTTTTAAATTTAGTTTTAATTTTATTATAATAAGATAATATAATTATTTAATTATGTGGTGACACGTCCACCTAATTGGATGATATTATTTATATATTTTTAATTTATTAAATTTATTTTCTCCTCCAATCTGATGGTGACATGTGTTATCACCTAACTAAAGGAGAAAAAAAAATTCACAAATTTTCTTATAAGGGTACTCAAACCTAAGATACAAGGGTGAAAATTAGGTGGCCTAACCACTAGGCTAAGCAAATTCTATTGATATAAAACACTATCATTTATATATATTTATTGTTTTTCATATTTGTTCCTTTATATTTAATTATTTTTAATTGAATTTAAAATAATAATTAAATTTTTATATAATAAATTAAATGTTTGAAATTAATAAAATTTTATTTATAAACTTTAAACCCTAAACCATAAATGCATTTTAAATCTTAAACCCTAAATGTTAAACCCTAAATCTTAAATACTAAAATTCAACCATAAACCCTAACCCTAAAAATTATAAACCCTAACCCTAAAAATTTAAAAATTCATTTAAAAATTTAAGATTTAGGATTGAGTTTAGGATTTAGGGTTTAACATTTAGGGTTCATGATTTAAAATTCATTTATGGTTTAGGGTTTAGAGTTTATAAATAAAATTTTATTAATTTCAAACGTTTAATTTATTATATAATATTTTAATTATCATTTTCAATTCAATTAAAAATAAATAAATATAAAGGAATAAATATGAGAAACAATAAATATATATAAATGATAGTGTTTTATATCCATAGAATTTGCTTAGCCTAGTGGTTAGGCCACCAGATTTCCATCCTTGGATCTTAGGTTTGAGTCCCCCTATAGGCAAGTATGCGGAATTTGTTTTTCTCTTGTAGTTAGGTGGTGACACGTTTCACCCCTGATTGGAGGAGAAAAATAAATTCAATAAATTAAAAATATATAAATAATATCATCCAATTATATTATTTTATTCTAATAAAATTAGGACTAAATTTAAAAAATGTATGAATGGCAGGGAGTAAATGTGTAATTATTTCATTTTTTTTAACGGCCACATCATCAATCCTGTTAGTTTTTAACGGTCGGTGGCTATTTCAATACCATTTTTATAGTTCACTGGTATATTTGACGCATTTTAAAGTATTGTAGCCATTTTGATACCAACCCCATAGTATTGTGGCTATCCGTGTAATTTACCCTTTTAAATAAGGGTGTTATTAAAGGGTGCATAAGTGTTGAGTTATTCAAACAAAAGAAATTAAGCAAGCGGGGGTGAATTTAAAATTATTTGGAAGGAAAGTGCAAGAAAGAAAAATTGCAAGAGAGATTTAGTGTAACATCCCGATTTTGGGGTTAGTAGTTGAAGTGTAAGTTGGGGAAATTCGATTCGGGTCGAATCGGATTCCTAGGGTTCGTTATTCTGGGAAAAATTAAAATAATAATATTTTAATTGGATAAGTAATAATTTTGTGAAATGGTTCTAAAAATATTAAAAAGGTGTTTTAAAGTTAAGGGAATATTATTTGAATTTTAATTTGATTTTTTATTAGGCTAATTTTTGTTCAAGTGACTAAATTGTAATTTTTGGGATAGTTTTGGGGATTTAATTAGTAATTTTTGGCAATTAGGATTTTTGGTGACTAAATTGGAAAGCAAG
The DNA here is from genome assembly GCA_035048815.1 of Abelmoschus esculentus. Lineage (NCBI taxonomy): Eukaryota > Viridiplantae > Streptophyta > Magnoliopsida > Malvales > Malvaceae > Abelmoschus > Abelmoschus esculentus. The sequence continues at coordinate 7,246,684 of JAUCBN010000046.1, read as the reverse complement.
CCATACTTAGAATCCTTAGAGGGCCATAAACCCAATTTATTTTTAATTAATGATTTATCCACCAAAATTGTTTTTAAATTGTTTTATTTTAGATGACAACTTTATTTTCTTTTGTAACTTCCCATTTTCCCATCTTTTCTCTCAAGATTTTCTCTCATTTTTTCTCTATCTTCTTCTCCAAATTTCTTCGATTACTTGCTGATTTCTTCATCATTTTCTACAAGATTTATTTCATTTTATTCATCCTTTCATTCTTTACAAAACCTACTCATCAATTTTTGCAAAATGAACATCATTTTCAAGGAAATCAAGGAAGGTTTTCTCATCTTTTTGGTGGAGCAAATCTCTAAGGTAAAATTCTGATTTCTACTCTTTTTTCTAAGGCTCTTTATTGAAATTCCCAAGTATTGGCTTGCCCATTAACAATTGATATTTAATTTTGTGTTTCTAATTCAAGATTTATGAGTTTTGTGAAGGTTTTTGTGAAATCTTTTTAGATCCCAATTAATGTTGTAATTAGGTTGATTTAATTATGATATTATGTCAATTAAATGATTAATTAAGTGTTGAATTGATGGCACATTAATTTAATCCCGGAATAATGCAATCGGTGTAGTTTTAAGGTGGTTTTCGGTTGTTTTAGGGGTTATTTTAAGTGTTCTAATGTTGCTGGAGGTATAAGGATGTTTTTTAAGTGTTTTTGGTTCATAATTGAGGTGGATTAGATGTTAGATTCATTAGGTTTTGGGCTGATGTGTTTCGGATGCGTTTCGGCTTAGTTTTCGGTCTTTTCGGCAAGGTTTTCGATAGTTTTGTGAGGGTTAAATGTGGCTGCTGTTTTCATCATGTTGTAATGTGAATATGCTCTGCTTTTAATGTTCTAGAGGTAGTGCAAGAAGGTGCACAAGTGTCTGGTGCGTAGGCGTTGCCATCGGAGCATCGGCGAGGGCTCGTTTCGCTTGTCGATGAGTGGTTTTGGATTTAAAGTGAATCGCATTGCTTCGGTTCTGTTTTGGGGGCTATGGAATAGTGTGAAAACTTTCCATAGTTCAAGAGTAAGTGTTTCAAATGATGTTGATGCATTACTTCGATTTTTGGTTATTTTCGGTAATGGCATATATGTGAACAATGATTCAATATGATTTTGGAATTGCATATATTTGATTTTGAAATGATGCATGCATGTGTTAATTGCTGGAAATGCATGGTTTATAAAGACATCCATGGTTTATGAAAACATGAAAAATGAAGTGGAATATGATATGGTTATTTGCCTTACATATGATGGTGCCATTGGGCATGACTATTGGTTCATTTGTTGAACATATTATGGATGCATTGTGAGCAGTAAATTAGCATGCATACTTGGACTTGATATTGGCTTAGTGACACTACTTTAGATTCGAATACAAATGACATGTCATTAGGATTGAGTGCACTATAAATATTATGAAAATAAAGGAAAAATGCCTATACGTAACAAGGGTGACTATGTGTCCAACCGTGCGTGGTAGAGCTTGATAATGGTGACTTCGTGTCATGTCAATGGTGACTTCGTGTCATGTCAATGGTGACTTCGTGTCATGTCAATGGTGACTTTGTGTCATGACGAGACTAAAGGTCTCTAATCAATGGATCCGTGTATTCGGTGAACTTAAGGTTCGCATTAAGTGATCTCTAGGAAGCCAATATACAAACATGAAAATATTTGGAACATTGCGCATCATTTGTGAAATGAATTGATAATGCCATGCATACTCAAGGAAAGGTTTTTAGTATTGAACATGAACATGATTGTTAAGCATGTTTGGTTTTAGAAAGGCATTACAAGTTATGGTTTTAAATATGGTTTTAAATATGGTTTTAAATTGATGCATTGATGATCATGTTAGAGCTTCCTCACTAAGCATGTTTTGCTTAAGCTCTCCTCTCATCTTTGTAGACAAATAGTGACATTCGAGGCTACGTTCGGAGCAAGGAAACCAAGGGGAAGAGTTGCCTCAATTTTTGGTATGTTTTGGCAAATAATTTGGGCTTGACAATGTGTAAATCAAACCTATGTAAAATGTGTGAGTTTCACTTGGGTTAATGTTGTAATAAGACTTATAATGTTTTGGATTATTAATTGATGGACTATGGTGTTGTTTGGATTATGAGACATGTACATGAATGAACATTGTTGATTTTAAATCTTATTTTAGGAAGCATGCCTATAGAATGTTTGGGGTCTTTGATGTGGTAAATGAATGCTCTACATTGTTCTTTATGCTTAGGAAATTATGCACATAGTTAAGGGTGATTAATGGCTATGTTTGATTGGGTGGAATAACTTAGAATGTTCAAATTTGTCAAAGTGCACAGGGGGTATTGATACCAGTATCGATACCCTAAGGCTTAATTTGGGGTGGTTCGAACCATGATTCGATGCAATTACTCCACTGGACGCTGGAGTATCGATACCACCTTCGAAGTGCAAGGAGGCTAGCTCCACGATAGGGTACCGATACCGAGACCCAAAAATGACATTTTAAGTGTGGAAAAATCATGTTTAGGGTCGGATGTCTTTCCACGATCGAATATAGATGCAATGAATAATATTGTGAGTTGTAATATCACCAAGATGCATGATGTTAACTTGAATTCGCATTGGTAAATTAATGTTGGTTTTAGTCCCTATAATATTGTGAGCTTTACAATTAGGTCCCTATTGTATGAAACATGAAATTGACGATGCAATAATGGTCCGTTTGATCTGAACTTTGTTATGAGTATGCTATGCATGTATAATTGAACTATGGTAGATTGCATTACCGGTTTATTGTTGGAATTAAGAATTATTTATGTTTTGATCTTTGTGTACTGATATGCGAATTGAATAGATCAATCGTGAATCGAATGTTACCGTTTTTCGTTACGCATGACCTCGACACACATAGGAACTTAATTATGCATCTAGAAAAAAAACATATCGGTTCCAGGGTTGTTTATCGAATTGGACCTTAACGGGTTTAGTTCGATATTCCCCGTGTGACCCGTTAGTGCCGTTTCCGTCCAGGCTGGGCTAAGGGGGTTACATTTGGTGGTATCCGAGCCAGGTTTGCTAAAGTGTGTGTGGTTAGGTTTGTTAAAGTGTGTGATTGAACTTGTTACGTTGTTAACTTGTTGAATATTTAAGCATGATAGTTGTACTTTGAGTGATGATGGTTAAAAGGGGATAACGGTTACACATTGCCAATGCCAATACATTTTCAAATGCTTCAGGTTTCCCTTGGATCTTGCCCGAATGTAAGTCTAATATGTTTTGATATTATGTTTTGATTATACGTTTAAATTTGTGTTTAAAGTTTGGAATATGCCTCTGAGACGTGAGACTTGAGCTAGTGCTAGTATGATCACTGATGGTCAGTTTGAGGGTGAAACGACTGCTAGGGAAGAGCGTTTTCCCCCTTCACTCGTAGTTGCTGCGTCTGGTTATACGGAGAGGTCAGTTTAGAAATTGAGTTTGCACTGTGCGTTCAGGCTTTGACGGGTGTATTTCAGTCTGCTGAAGAGGAGTGGCTGCTGCTAACCTGACTTGGAAATAATTAGCAAGTTAGTAGTTGAAATTGTTGGAATCAAGGATGTTATTTGTGAGTGTGAACAAATAATCATGCATAGTGTAAGAGCGCATATATGTAAATATCTATAGATATTGTAGGGCATGCATGCATTCTCGAGCATGACATTAGAAATTGCATTTACATGCACTTGCACAGGCATTGATGAGGGCATATAGGGAATCATACATACATTTGTTCACACTTGCGAGTATCTCCTTTGAGGATGGAAGTGGTGCTGGGTTGGTTCTTTTGGGGTGTAGGCTTGTTAAAAAAAATTGTTGAAAAGGCTTTCTTTTGGTCATGAGCTTGTTGTGTTGTGGGCAAGTTACCCTTTTGGATAGGGAATAGTCTTGGATGAGGAATGGGTCTTTTGGGCTCAGAGTTGTGAATATTTGAAACCGAGGGGGATACCCTGAGTTATGGTTAGTTTTGAGTTGGTCATTAAGAAATGGAAGGTTGAGTTTTGCAAATTCTCTCCAGTTAGAGTTTGAGGGTTGTGAGAAGGTTGTGGCATGTTGTGTGATGTAAGACGGTTTGGTGTTTTGTTTTCTTAAAGAGTGTAGATTTGTTTTAAAAAGAAAAGGGAGATGTTTATCATCATGGTTAGTGGAAAAAAAAACTACATGGAGTCCTCAGTTGTATGGTCTAACGTGTGGTTAGGTTAAGGGTTGTGACCGGTCGGGTTTTTTGCCTTGAGGAGTATGGGGTCAAGTCTTGATGAAAGAATACAATAACATATATATTAGTATGGGAGTTGTGGTATCATGGGTTTGAATCATGGTTTTGTTGTGACCTTGCGAGGTTTTAGTTGTGCCGTAAAGGTGGAAAGTGCACATATTGTGTGTATAAGGAGTTAAGTTGGGTTTACCTTGGCTAAAGTTAGATTGTAATGGTGTTTGGGTTGTGTGACGGGGACCGCTGGACAGTTATAACCTATATTCGTTACTTGGTCTTTTGGGCTTCCTTTTATTGAAGGTGTAATGAGAGTTATGTCCAGTGGGTTCATGTTAGTGGATGATTCATCAGTGTGGTTACAACCTTGGTAAGGTTATAAAATAAGTGTTGGGGTGAGTGGAAGGAAGACTTCGACAAGTTTGGATTTTGTTGTGGTATAGGTGGGATAAGAGTTGACTTTATCAGTGAGATAAGGTTGGGGAAGAGTTTTGCGTTGGGTGTTGAGGTAGTTAGCGACACGCGGACCCCGAAATTTGAGTTGTGTTGTTGTGTTTGTTGTGTTGGCTTAAGCTTGGGTTGGTGGTACTAACTTTGAGCTAAGTACGATGTTGGGTGTCGACACGAACGCGGTAGGCTCCTGGTGTTGCATGTTTTGTTCAATGTTAGCTATCGTGGGTGGCTTGGTTTGTGTAAGGATGTCTATGAAGGGGGTTTGTTTTGTGGGATGAACCAGGATTGTTGTGGAGTTACGAGAAAAATCTATGTGAGAGTCCTGGTAAAATAGTGGAGCTATGAGTGGGACTCTAACTTAGTTAAGTTGACCGAAGGTAAGACGCGATTAGATGTTTGGTAAGGGTCTAGTTGAGGGTGTGTTCGGCAAGGTTAAGTTTTTGTGTAAAGAACCTTTTAGGTTATCTGAGCCACATGGTTGTTTCGAAGGTTGCCGAGTTGGAGTGGTGTCTTGATAAGGGTATGTGATAAACCTTTCTATGCGTTTGGTGGTACTATGTTGTAATAGAAGTTAGGAGCAAGTGTTTTTGAGTGGGCTTGTTGTGGATATGGTTGAGTTATGAGTGGTTGTTTGTCCTACTGGTAAGTTGGGAAGAATCATCATGAGTTTGGTAGTAAAATTTTGAGGGTGAGATGAGGTTTTCTAGGTGTGTGGCTGGAATGATCGTTTATTTGAGTACGGTTCTCTTGGAGTCCTAAGTTCCAATGGTTGGTTGGATATGTGGTATGTTCTAGCATGTTTAGATTCGAGGTTTTGGGAACAACATTGGCTTCTGTTTGAGTATTGGGTTTTGTCATCCATAGGTGGAAGGATGGTATATTGGGACTATGTCTCTTAATGAAGGTGTAGCCATCGATGGAGTTGCTTGAGACCATGTTTAACGGTTTTATGTTAAGCCAGTATGAGGCTTGTTGGTTGAGCATCGTTGTGTGGACCGTAGGTTGATGAAAGGTTTATATGGTTACCTTGTATGTTTGAGGATATTGAAAAGAGGGTTAGTTCGACTATGTGGTATGGAAACTGTTGTGGTTGCTAAGAGTTGATTATCGATCAAAAAAAAAAGAAAGAAAAAAAAGAAGAAAGAGAGTTCTCTTTTGAGTATGTTTTCTGTGAAAGCTGAAGTAGTGTGGTGGTTTGTGTGTTGTTGCTTCAGTATGAGGGACGAATTTGTTATGTGTCCGAAGAGGGTAAATGTTTGATTGTCTAGTGAGTATCATCCGAGAAAAGCTAATGTAGTAACTGATGCTTTGAGCCGTAAGACAACGGTGGAGTTGAGGGCTATGTTTGCTAAGTGGAATATTTCAAAGGAAAATGGTTTTGTGACGGAGTCATAGGTAAAACCTGTTTTGGTAGAGATGATAAAGGTGAAACAGTTAGAGGATGAGGCTTTGGTGCCTTTTGTGGAAGATGTCGCTGAAGGTAGACCGCCTGAATATCATTTTGATGATGATGAGGTTTTGTGTTTTAAAGGTCGGATTGTGGTGCCAGATGGTGTTGAGCTGAGACAAGCTATCTTGGTAGGAGCTCATACTCGTCCGTTTGCTGTGCATCCGGGTAGTGTGAGGATATACAGGAATCTCAAAAGTGTATATTTTTGGGTTGGTTTGAAAAAGGATGTGACAGAGTTTGTGTCATGGTGTATGGTGTGTCAGCGGGTGAAAGCTGAACATCAGTTTCCTACAGGGTTGTTGCAACCGGTTCAAGTGCCGGAATGGAAGTGGGAGAGAGTGACTATGGTTTTGTGACAGGGTTGTCATTAGCATCGTCCAAAAAGGATTCTATATGGGTGATTATTGATAGGTTTACGAAGTGTGCACATTTTCTTGCCGTACATACGACGTATTCTATGGATAAGTTAGCGGGGTTGTATGTTTCTGAGGTGGTGAAGTTGCATGGTGTGCCTAAGTTGATCATATCGGATAGAGATCCGCGTTTTACTTCTATGTTTTGGAGAGGTTTGCAAATTGCTTTGGGTACGAGGCTTAGCTTTAGTACAGCTTTGGAGGTTATGTTGAGATGTTGCATCATTGAGTTTCAAGGTTCTTGGGAGAAGCAGTTGCCTTTGGTGGAGTTTGCTTACAATAATAGTTATCAGGCAAGTATACATATGGCACCATTTGAGGCATTATACGGGCGTAGGTGTCGTACACCTTTGTGTTGGAAGGAAGTTGGACAAAAGTATGTTTCTTTACCGCAAGTATTGAAAGATACGGATGAGAAAGTTAAGCTTATTTGTGCTAAGCTCAAGGAGGCTTCAGATAGAAAGAAGTCTTACGCCGATTTGAAGCATAGAGAGATAAAGTATGATGTCGGGGACAAAGTGTTTCTAAAAGTTTCGCCATGGAAGAAAGTGATGAGATTTGGACGTAAGGGTAAGTTGAATCCTCGTTTCATTGGGCCGTATGAGGTGTTGGAGCGTGTTGGTCCTGTTGCTTATCGGTTGAGGTTGCCGGAAGAGTTGAGTAGGATGCATGATGTTTTTCATGTATCGATGCTTTGTAAGTATAGATCGGATCCCTCTCATGTTGTTCCGGTTGAGGAGATCGAGTTAAGAGCGGATATGAGCTATGAGGAAGAACCGGTGAAGATCTTAGATGTGGATACAAAGGTTCTTCAAGGGAAGACCATAGATTTGGTTAAAGTGTTGTGGAGACACCGAGGGGTTGAAGAGGCAACTTGGGAGACAAGGAAAAGTATGGAGGAGCAGTTTCCTCACTTGTTTGCTTCAGGTAAGAATTTCTAGGACGAAATTTTCTTAAGAGGGGGAGAGTTGTAACATCCCGGTTTTGGGGTTAGTAGTTGAAGTGTAAGTTGGGGAAATTCGATTCGGGTAAAATCAGATTCCTAGGGTTCGTTATTCCGGGAAAAATTAAAATAATAATATTTTATTTGGATAAGTAATAATTTTGTGAAATGGTTCTAAAACTATTAAAAAGGTGTTTTAAAGTTAAGGGAATATTATTTGAATTTTAATTTGATTTTTTATTAGGCTAATTTTTGTTCAAGTGACTAAATTATAATTTTTGGGAAAGTTTTGGGGATTTAATTAGTAATTTTTGGCAATTAGGATTTTTGGTGACTAAATTGGAAAGCAATCCATACTTAGAATCCTTAGAGGGCCATAAACCCAATTTATTTTTAATTAATGATTTATCCACCAAAATTGTTTTTAAATTGTTTTATTTTAGATGACAACTTTATTTTCTTTTGTAACTTCCCATTTTCCCATCTTTTCTCTCAAGATTTTCTCTCATTTTCTCTCCATCTTCTTCTCCAAATTTCTTCAATTACTTGCTGATTTCTTCATCATTTTCTACAAGATTTATTTCATTTTACTCATCCTTTCATTCTTTACAAAACCTACTTATCAATTTTTGCAAAATGAACATCATTTTCAAGGAAATCAAGGAAGGTTTTCTCATCTTTTTGGTGGAGCAAATCTCTAAGGTAAAATTCTGATTTCTACTCTTTTTTCTAAGGTTCTTTATTGAAATTCCCAAGTATTGGCTTGCCCATTAACAATTGATATTTAATTTTGTGTTTCTAATTCAAGATTTATGAGTTTTGTGAAGATTTTTGTGAAATCCTTTTAGATCCCAATTAATGTTATAATTAGGTTGATTTAATTATGATATTATGTCAATTAAATGATTAATTAAGTGTTGAATTGATGACACATTAATTTAATCCCGGAATAATGCAATCGGTGTTGTTTTAAGGTGGTTTTCGGTTGTTTTAGGGGCTGTTTTAAGTGTTCTAATGTTGCTGGAGGTATAAGGATGATTTGTAAGTGTTTTTGGTTCATAATTGAGGTGGATTAGATGTTAGATTCATTAGATTTTGGGCTGATGTGTTTCGGATGCGTTTCGGCTTAGTTTTCAGTCTTTTCGGCAAGGTTTTCGATAGTTTTGTGAGGGTTAAATGTGGCTGCTGTTTTCAGCATTTGTAATATGAATATGCTTTGCTTTTAATGTTGTAGAGGTAGTGCAAGAAGGTGCATAAGTGGCTGGTGCATAGGCGTTGCCATCGGAGCATCAGCGAGGGCTCGTTTCGCTTGTCGGTGAGTGTTTTTGGATTTAAAGTGAATCGCATTGGTTCGGTTCTGTTTTGGGGGCTATGGAATAGTGTGAAAACTTTCCATAGTTCAAGAGTAAGTGTTTCAAATGATGTTGATGCATTACCTCGATTTTCGGTTATTTTCGGTAATGGCATATATGTGAACTATGATTCAATATGATTTTGGAATTGCATATATTTGATTTTGAAATGATGCATGCATGTGTTAATTGCTGGAAATGCATGGTTTATAAAGACATCCATGGTTTATGAAAACATGAAAAATGAAGTGGAATATGATATGGTTATTTGCCTTACATATGATGGTGCCATTGGGCATGACTATTGGTTCATTTGTTGAACACATTATGGATGCATTATAAGCAGCAAATTAGCATGCATACTTGGACTTGATATTGGCTTAGTGACACTACTTTAGATTCGAATACAAATGACATGTCATTAAGATTGAGTGCACTATAAATATTATGAAAATAAGGGAAAAATGCCTATACGTAACAAGGGTGACTATGTGTCCAACCGTGCGTGGTAGAGCTTGATAATGGTGACTTCGTGTCATGTCAATGGTGACTTCGTGTCATGTCAATGGTGACTTTGTGTCATGACGAGACTAAAGGTCTCTAATCAATGGATCCGTGTATTCGGTGAACTTAAGGTTCGCATTAAGTGATCACTTGGAAGCCAATATACAAACATGAAAATATTTGGAACATTGCGCATCATTTGTGAAATGAATTGATAATGCCATGCATACTCAAGGAAAGGTTTTTAGTATTGAACATGAACATGATTGTTAAGCTGTTTGGTTTTAGAAAGGCATTACAAGTTATGGTTTTAAATATGGTTTTAAATATGGTTTTAAATTGATGCATTGATGATCATGTTAGAGCTTCCTCACTAAGCATGTTTTGCTTAAGCTCTCCTCTCACCTTTGCAGACAAATAGTGACATTCGAGGCTACGTTCGGAGCAAGGAAACCAAGGGGAAGAGTTGCCTCAATTTTTGGTATGTTTTGGCAAATAATTTGGGCTTGGCAATGTGTAAATCAAACCTATGTGAAATGTGTGAGTTTTGCTTGGGTTAATGTTGTAATAAGACCTATAATGTTTTTGATTATTAATTGATGGACTATGGTGTTGTTTGGATTATGAGACATGTACATGAATGAACATTGTTGATTTTAAATCTTATTTTAGGAAGCATGCCTATAGAATGTTTGGGGTCTTTGATGTGGTAAATGAATGCTCTACATTGTTCTTTATGCTTAGGAAATTATGCACATAGTTAAGGGTGATTAATGGTTATGTTTGATTGGGTGGAATAACTTAGAATGTTCAAATTTGTCAAAGTACACAGGGGGTATCGATACCAGTATCGATACCCTAAGGCTTAATTTGGGGTGGTTCGAACCATGGTTCGATGCAATTACTCCACTGGACGCTGGAGTATCGATACCACCTATGGGGGTATCGATACCAATAGCCTTCGAAGTGCAAGGAGGCTAGCTCCACGATAGGGTACCGATACCGAGACCCAAAAATGACATTTTAAGTGTGGAAAAATCATGTTTAGGGTCGGATGTCTTTCCACGATCGAATATAGATACAATGAATAATATTGAGAGTTGTAATTTCACCAAGATGCATGATGTTAACTTGAATTCACATTGGTAAATTAATGTTAGTTTTAGTCCCTATAATATTGTGAGCTTTACAATTAGGTCCCTAGTGTATGAAACATGAAATTGACGATGCAATAATGGTCCGTTTGATCTGAACTTTGTTATGAGTATGCTATGCATGTATAATTGAACTATGGTAGATTGCATTACCGGTTTATTGTTGGAATTAAGAATTATTTGCGTTTTGATCCTTGTGTACTGATATGCGAATTGAATAGATCAATCGTGAATCGAATGTTTCCGTTTTTCGTTACGCATGACCTCGACACACATAGGAACTTAATTATGCATCTAGAAAAAAAACATATCGGTTTCAGGATTGTTTATCGAATTGGACCTTAACGGGTTTAGTTCGATATTCCCCGTGTAACCCGTTAGTGCCAGTTCCGTCCAGGCCGGGCTAAGGGGGTTACATTTAGAGTGGTTCAACTCCCTCAATGGAGTCTACATCCATTATCTTAGTTACCACATTTAGAATTTAGAATTTCACAATTTCATTCAATTTGTCTTTCCTTTGTGGACAAGAAGTAATCTTACAACACTCATCACGATTTATACCTCAAACTACTAGTGACTCTTTCCCAAAGATAAAAATAAATCAGAAAACTTTAGAAACCTCACTAGGTAGATGTTTACAAAAATTAAGCCCTCTTAAACCTCAAACACTTAAAATAAATGAATACATTGAGAACACTCAAGTGTTTGCAAGAAAAATATATACATATAAAATCTTAAACTTTGGATATTGTTAAAATGATTTTTCATGTCTTGTTGTTGAAGAATCTTTGAAGACTTGCTTTTATACTATATAATTGTTTTTCAACTGTTTGAGTAGTTGAGATATTAAATATAGTTGTTGGAAATATTTTTTCCATAATAATATTGTATGGAAATTGTGAGTATCAGTACCTACCTAAAGAAGAAATAATTGTTATTATTATATGGTGTACCGGTATGCTAGGTCACGTATCAATACGGAGAAAGGGGTACCTGGTGAGGGCTTAAGATTCCTTGAATTCTATAACCTTTTGCCAAGTTGTAGAATTTGAGATGTCAAACCCACATAGATTGGGTTACCTACGCTACACAATAATTCTACACTTTAAAATTAAAAACACTAGTAATTTTTGGTGACGAATGATTTAATTGAAAATAAAAGAAAACTAAATAATTATTGAAAATAATAGTGAAATAAGTAAGGCTAGGTAATTTGCTTTGTAGAGGGGAATCCAGTTGCAAATATTATCCATTTATTAACGCATGTGGTTGTACTGCCGCTGCGGTGGGTCGCACTAAGGGTCGCCTCCGCTACCTCGGCGGGGTTATGCCTTCTCGACAACTCAACTTTACATTGTTCGATAGAGCATCCGAAATTGTCTACTCTTTATTCCTAAGCTCGGAGAACTATTGAACCCATGTCTTTATAATACCTCCCTACGTGAATCGAGGATGAATAACAATTGATTGTATGCATCCTTTTAGTCACTAACACCCTTGCAGATTAGTCGATGCCCATGAGAAAAGATCGTATTCTCTCGTTTCGTGAGCCTAACTCTCTTGATATTAGACAAATAGATTTTTCTTCACAAACTTATCGTTCGAGCTCTTAAGTAAAGAAGAGTAAAATCCAAGAGAGAATAAACTATGAAACTAAAGATTGCATTAATAACTCTCAAATAAAGTACAAGTTTCTTCCCAACTACTCCATAAATCACTTAAGCCTCGATGGGAGTTTAGAACATAATGGACTTATCAGTGGCTAGGGTTTTTGTCTTTGAGAATCGACTTGTTTCTTAACCTAAGAGCTTGTTTTATATAGGCTAAGCTTAGGTTAAAGTCTTTCATAAAGGTTGAAGTTCTAAAAGGAAAATAATACATGTTCATATTAAATTACAACTATTTATTCTATTTCCTAAGTTAACTCCTTAATTTCTGAATTTGACTTTGACCATGTCTTGACTCCATTTCTTCACTTCTGTTTTGTCCCACATTGTGTCCACTGGAATCAGTATTTTATTCTCCATCTATCGAGTACTTGTTGTCATCTTTCCTCCGTTGTCGCGGTAGTCAATGTGCTGTCATGGCGGGTGCTTCTCTGCATTTCAACTTCTGTTTCCAACATCCATTCTACTATCTGGTATTACCTGCATGGTTTTTCCTGTCTAAGAAAGAAAATCATTAACCATACATGTTTTATACCAAATAATAGATAAAATAATAAACTAAGTGCATGGATGTTGGAATATAGAAAATATGCAGAATTATCCTTAATTGTCATTAAATTTGTCCATCATTAGAAGTAATCGAATGGGAAAATGATATAAAAATTAGGACTTTTATGCACTTATCAAATACCCCCAAACTCGAACTATTACTTATCCTCAAGTAATGTAATAATATTCTTAAGTATGAACTTTTATAGTAATATATCTTTCTGCCAGTCGCGACAGAGATCTTTTCTTATCTCGTCCTCTTCTAGGGTTCAGGAAATCCTCGGAATTGGACTATAAGTCTGTGTGGGTGTGTGCGTTGCCTTAAAAAAGCTGATTTTATAAGTTCTAATCCTTTTTTAGCTCAAAACTCCTGACTTAGATTTTTAATTATTTATGCTCTTCCCTAATCTATTATATAAGCACATAATTGATTACATACTTATACTGCTTGAGCCGGTTTTAGGTACATCAAGCGTTCAACTACTCTCACTAAAGTCAGTTTTGGGCACCTCTAGTAAGTGGGAAGGAGGCTAAGTCTTAGAGCCAGTGATAGGCACCTCTAGTATAAATCTAATGTTTAAGTCTCTATTGCTTTTCCAAGAGAAAAAACTTTTAAAATCAACTAAGCCTAACAGTGCTTAATTATTTTTAGGCTCATAGTCTAATCCTAAGTACTAATCCTGAGTTACCTTTCTGATTTCAAGTCTAGTGAATGGTGCACTCGGCTGCGATGATAGAATGATATATTGATACCGAAGCAGACTCTATAAAATTAGCAAACTTAAAAAAAATTGCAGTAAATTATAAGGACAAAATTAAGGCAATATTAAGATAATCTGAATAAATTCCATACGTAGCAGTTTACTTACAAATTACAAAATGGACTAATATTCCCCCAAACTCAAGGGAAGCATTGTCCTCAATGCATGGAAAGATAAATAGAGAAAACAGGGGATATAGGAGGAGAGAGAAAAGGGAAAGATAAGACCACCGCCCTTAAAATGCCGAGGATCCAAAGGAATCCTCGGAATCACTAGTGATAAGGAGATTTTGGCGGCTCTTCAATGGCGGCTGCGATGCTGCCTTTAACGGGCTGACCGAGGGTTTCTTGGCAGATCAGGGTGTTTGGAATCCTATGGGACTAGATCATTGCTAACCTCTTCTTCGATGTCGATGTTAATCAGGGAGGTTGTTGTGGTAGAAGCTGAGGTTTTCCTCTTCTTATCGATCGGGATCGAAGAGAGGAAGTTCTTTAATACTTGCATGGAGGACTCCATATCTCTATAGGAATTGTGATAAATGCTCAACACACTATCACTTTATACTCCTTTTATCGGCATTTATCACCAAATATTCACCCACTTGAACCAATGCATGTGCTTAATGTGATATATTTAGAAGTTACACTTAAATAGATAATATTTATAGAAAAAGGCACGTTTTACTGCGTTTTCATATATGTGCAGGAGAACCAGTGCCGCGGCAGCGACAAGGCCGAGGCAGGACCTGATGCCGAGGCAGCAGCAGGAAGATAGGAAGCAAAGTGATAGGCGATGGAAAGACAAAAATCTAAGGAACGTGTTTGGACTTGAAGCCCAAGAATCAGAGATGGCTAGCACAAGGAAAAGCCCAAAGGAAGACCACGCGGGAAATCCCCCTTAGCCGAATTCAAACTTGGAAATATAATATTATTATGTACTTGACTTGTTCCGTACTCGAAGTTGTATTCTACTTAGGAAAGGTTTGCCCTAGGTTTAGCCTATATAAAGACCTAGCCACCCAATGTATGAGATATCGAAATACCTAGGGAGAGCCGACTTCTACTCTTGTTTCTTTCCTCTCCATCATGTTCTAAAACCTTCATAGGGTTTAGGTGAAGGTTGTGGAGTATTTGTGAGAGGAGATTGTACTTTATCTTTCATTTAATGCAATAAGAATTATCAAGTTTTGCTTATCCTGTGTTATTCCTTGTTCTCGCATTCAACACCGGGAGGAAAGTTTGTGAGTAATCCATTTATCTAAGCTCGGGAGAGTTAGATTCACGAAAGGGGTAAGTACGGTGTTTCAATCGCGAAATACTAACTCGGCCTAGGGATAGGTTAAGAGTTTCAGCGGCTAAAAGAAGTGTGAGATTGGTTGGTGAGTTTAATTGGTTCACGCCGGGAGGTATCATCAAGGACTAGTCATCAACAGCACTCTGACTTAGGGATAAGCGGAGTCATTCAAGGACACTTTGCCGAACTTTGGTAAGGTCTGCCCACGAGCAAGGGATTGTCGTAGCAGACAACGTTATCGCTGCCCAGGCAGTAAACTGCAGTGCTGCCGAGGCAGAGATATACGATTGCATTGGATAAAGACAAGTCAATCAAATCCACAATACAATACAACTGGATCCTGGCCCATCTCTCTCCCTAATATTTTCGACACTTTATTTTTATTCAATTACCTTAGTTTAATAAATCACACCCATTCACTTGTGTTTTTATTTTTCTACAGAGCAAAAAGATAAAGAAGGCATATTGAGTATACCAGTCCCTGAGGAGACGATAATTCGAAAATATACTTATCTCTTATTACTTGCGATGTGTCCGCTTGCACTAAGCGCGCACTTTTGACACGCGACAAGTTTTTGGCGCCGTTGCCGGGGACTGGCAACTAAATTTTGTTTTATTTATTTTCTTGTTTCTTTTTATTTTTACTAACATATTTTCTTTTTCTTTAAAAATTATAGGCGTGTTTCAAGTGAAGGGTTTTCAAAATGCAAGGAGAAAGAAAGAAATCTATTTGGGAGTTGATGTTGGAAGATATGAATCGAGCAAATCAAGAATTTCCTAGATTAAACGATGATTATCTATGCCAACCAAGAGCAACCCATCAAGTTCATGCCTGGGCAAATTTTTGTTTTAATTGTGGAGATGATCATTTGATTAACAATTGCCCGTATAGTACTAGAACATATGGCCACTTAGAGGACCATAGATGGAACCAACAACAAAATCTTTCATGGTATGATCAAAACACTCAAAATTTTTACCATGACAATTTTGTTAATGTTACAGATAAGCCACGACAATATAATTCTTCTCAAGAGTATCCAAATTCATTGGAAGAAACATTGAAAGCATCAATAGCTAGAATTGAAGAATTTATGACAGAACAATCAAGGCTATTGGATGCACATATAGCTAGATTAGATGCACCCTTGAAGGATTCAGAAGATCAATTGCAGAAATCCATATATGCCATGGATGAGTCTCCTGAAATAATTTTCGCGGCAATAGAGAAGCCTGAAAAGGGCAATGCCACGATACCACTCAACGAGGCCGATGAGAGTAATGCTCTAGAAAATTCTGAGGAGTCTGATTCCCAGGATGTTACGGCAGCAATGATGCTGAAAAAGGAAGCTGAGGATTACTCTCACTCACAGCTGCCGGGGCAGTTACACGACGACATGCTTGATCAACAAGATGGCAATGCCGTGATAATGGAATATGAGATGGTAACGAATAAACCTTTTGAATTCTTTAAAAACTCATCTCTTCCATTGTAGGTATCTTTCGAGGAATCAACGTTACAAGATTTGAAGTCATCACAAATAGGATATGATTATTTGGAAGATGATATTTTATCTGTGACAATTCCATCTAATATTAGTTCCAAGCCAAAGTCTCTACTGATGGAGATTACTGAGAAACATAAGAAACAATGTAGGTTGATTCTTGAAGACTTCAAGAAAGATGATTCTTCACTTGATTTACACCGAATTTTGGCAAAAGATTGCCACAGCAATTGGCTATCACAACAATTGCCACAACAACGAAGGCTATATCCAACTATGATAGAAGTTAACAACAAGGAGGTAATTAAGTGGTTGGATATTGATATAATTTTTTCTATCAAATTATTTTTGCCTTCAGAAACAATATCAAGTTGGAGGATAGGTATGGATTACAAGAGAACACAAACGGAAGACACCTCCACCATGATAGCACAAATGGGAGTATCTGTATCTATATCTGCATTAACCCATATCTTTTTGAGTAGAATTGTCACTCGATGGAGGGTGCAGATGGACTATAAGAAATATCGGAAACGACCCTCCATAAGTTTTCTTTATATCCTTATTTTATATTAATTTTCTCTTTTATTTTATTTGGTATTTTCATGAATTCTCTTTATGGTATTTAGGAATACTTATCTTATCATTATTGATTTTTATCTTTTTAGGTTAGGTTAATAAAAAGCAAGAATAAAGGAGAAGAAGTTCACAGCAGGAACTCTGCCGAGGCAATAAAACAGTGTCAGGGCCGCAGCAGTCCCAACGGGCAGAACAGTGTAACGGCTAGTCTGCCGAGATTCCTGCCGCGGCAGAAAAAGGAAACGGCAGAAAAGGAAACGGTTACAATGGCTAGTGATCTCAACGGTGACAAGGCCGAGACCTATATAAGAAACTCCTTCCTCTTGAACTATTCACTCTTACTTTCTTGCTTTCTTTAGTATTCTTAACAATCACTCTCTCAATTACTCTCTGCCTACTAATCCCTTTTAAATCTCCAAATTCTCTTCAAGAAAACCTCCAAGAACTCAATTTTCTCTTTCTTGATGGCAACTTACAAAAGATTCGCCCCAGCCAACGTTGAAAATCGATTCAATCGATCTTTCATCGCAAGGCAACTTTGGGAAGAACAAGGGTTCTAGCACGCGGATGAAGAGAATTACGGCATTGAACACTACTTGTTCGACAGAATAAAGTACCAGAATTGGGAAATATTCTGTTTGCAACCTGCCCAGGCAAACGCCACAATCGTGCGGGAGTTCTACGCCCATGGGCCCAGCAAAGACTCCCTATTTGTTCACTGCCGCGGCAGGCCTGTGCAGCTTGATGCCAATACGATCAACAACTTCTACGGCCTCACCCCGGACAGTGATCTCCATGCTGACTTCTTGGAAGATATCACTGTCGAGGACTATGAACTTATCAAAGACGATCTTTATTACGTGAACACTCCATGAGAAACCGGTACCCATCGAGGATCCGTGACAAGACAAAGCTTGAAGTTGGAGGCCAAGATGTGGAACACCTCCGTCAAACGACGCCTCATCCCAACATCACACAATAGCACGGTGGATCGCAAGAGATTGGTGCTTATCCAATCCATCATCAACAAAAGGACCATCAACATTGGAGAAATTATCCTACGGGAAATTCACGAGTGCGGTAAGAAAGATCGAGGACCATTGTATTTCCCTTGCTTGATTACGGGTTTATGTGTTTCTGCAGGTGTACCCATTGAAGAAACGGATGAATTCACACCCCCAAGAAGAGGATGGACCAGGGAATTCTGCCACAAAGTCATGCAGATCACACAAGCAGAACCTGTCCAGGCAACACCGCAGCAGTTCACTGCCGATACTGCTGCCGGGGCCCAGTACACGACAGATATGCCTTGTACTGCACACACCTCTGCCGCAGCAGACCCGTATCAAGAACTCTTGCAGCGAATGGCCGCGATGGATCTTCGACAACAACGGTACATGGAGTACCAGCGGGACTTCAATGGCACTCTCGCACAGATGATATTGCACGCCTTCCCGGACCAAGGCGTACAGTTCCCGGAGTTCCCAAGCAATATGTTCGTTACTGACGCACCCTACACCGAGACTACACTAGCCCCAAGAGGACAGCGACCGTTCTTCCATCCGGACCCTCAGCCCCAATACCAGGCTGTTGGACCATCTAGGCCAGCAGATTCTGCCGTGGCCTCATCTGTCAGCCAAAAGCCATCCAAGCGGAGAGCAGTTTTCAGCACTCCACCAAGATCGCCAATTATCATGGGCAGTCTATCCGCCGAGATAGATGCTTATGTACACCAAGGCTCTACTGCCGCCGGCCCAAGCACACACCACACCGGAGGAGCAACTGCGATGGGAGGAGGAACGGACGTGATGATAACCGAAGAGATGGCGGATGTTGAAGAAGGAGAAGAAGTAGAAGCCCCGATGCATAAGACCCCACCCACTCGAGTCCAGCCGCCGAGGCAAGCAAAGGCGCAACCATCGCCCTCCCCAAGGACAAAGCACATGGCCTCTACGCAACGGAGAAAAATTGTTACGAGCAGCTCTTCGGAGTTGCTCTAAAATTCTGTGTCCTTTATTTCCATATTCAATTGCTTTTACTATCTTTCCTTGCTGCATATAATTCATATTCTGTTTGCCGTTTATTCCTTCCAAATATAAAGCATTGAGGACAATGCTTGGTTTGAGTTTGGGGGTGCAGATTCACTGCCAAGGCAGCAATCTACTGCCGCAGCCTTGCCAAAAAGGGAGTATTCTAGTGAATTTTTTTTATTTTTATGCTCCCCGCCTTACTTGAATTAACTGCCTACACTCTTGCACTGCTCATCATCAGTATTGCCTTAGTTTATTCTTTAAGGCTATAGAAATATTTCTCCTTACCATGTTTAGGTTCTGTTAAGAGGGCTTAACCTTAGGATGCTTAAGGATGAAAACTTAGAAGCTTACTATAGGAAGAACTTTAAACACTTTTGGGACTTGTGGATTATAGGAATTCTTTTAATGAACTTAGGTGATAAAGACTTAGATTTTTGGAAAAGTAACTAGAGGTGCCTACCACCGGCTCTAGAAAATCTTTTCTTCATGCTAGAGGTGCCCGAAATTGGCTCTAGTATGTATTAAGGAATATTAAAAAGAAAAGACAAAACGGTTTTTAGTGAAAAGAAAAACACAAGTCTTTGAGGTGACCGAAACCGGCTCAAGATTTGGGGTTTGAAAAAGAACAGAACACTTAAACCAATGTCTATTTGTCTTGAACTTAGAGTTTATTTAAGAAAGCCTTTAATCAACTTGTCCACAAAAACGCACACACTCACAAATCCTATAGTTTGTTTCTAGGTAAATTCTTAGGTAGCCGAATGGTTAAGGCTTAAAAGATAGGCCTAGCTATGGTGGGGAGAATAGATGGACATGTAACACCAAGAGAGAATAGAGTTCGGCAAATTGATGGTCTGCATTGCTTGAGGACAAGCAATAGTTCGAGTTTGGGGGTGTGATAAGTGCTCAACACACTATCACTTTATACTCCTTTTATCGGCATTTATCACCAAATATTCACCCACTTGAACCAATGCATGTGCTTAATGTGATATATTTAGAAGTTATACTTAAATAGATAATATTTATAGAAAAAGGCACGTTTTACTGTGTTTTCATATATGTGCAGGAGAACCAGTGCCGCGGCAGCGACAAGGCCGAGGCAGGACCTGATGCCGAGGCAGCAGCAGGAAGATAGGAAGCAAAGTGATAGGCGATGGAAAGACAAAAATATAAGGAACGTGTTTGGACTTGAAGCCCAAGAATCAGAGATGGCTAGCACAAGGAAAAGCCCAAAGGAAGACCACGCGGGAAATCCCCCTTAGCCGAATTCAAACTTGGAAATATAATATTATTATGTACTTGACTTGTTCCGTACTCGAAGTTATATTCTACTTAGGAAAGGTTTGCCCTAGGTTTAGCCTATATAAAGACCTAGCCACCCAATGTATGAGATATCGAAATACCTAGGGAGAGCCGACTTCTACTCTTGTTTCTTTCCTCTCCATCATGTTCTAAAACCTTCATAGGGTTTAGGTGAAGGTTGTGAAGTATTTGTGAGAGGAGATTGTACTTTATCTTTCATTTAATGCAATAAGAATTATCAAGGTTTGCTTATCCTGTGTTATTCCTTGTTCTCGCATTCAAGCCCGGGAGGGAAGTTTGTGAGTAATCCATTTATCTAAGCTCGGGAGAGTTAGATTCACGAAAGGGGTAAGTACGGTGTTTCAATCGCGAAATACTAACTCGGCCTAGGGATAGGTTAAAAGTTTCAGCGGCTAAAAGAAGTGTGAGATTGGTTGGTGAGTATAATTGGTTCACGCCGGGAGGTATCATCAAGGACTAGTCATCAACAGCACTCTGACTTAGGGATAAGCGGAGTCATTCAAGGACACTTTGCCGAACTTTGGTAAGGTCTGCCCACGAGCAAGGGATTGCCGCGGCAGACAACGTTATCGCTGTCCAGGCAGTAAACTGCAGTGCTATCGAGGTAGAGATATACGATTGCATTGGATAAAGACAAGTCAATCAAATCCACAATACAATACAATTGGATCCTGGCCCATCTCTCTCTCTAATATTTTCGACTCTTTATTTTTATTCAATTACCTTAGCTTAATAAATCACACCCATTTACTTGTGTTTTTATTTTTCTACAGAGCAAGAAGATAAAGAAGGCATATTGAGTATACCAGTCCCTGAGGAGACGATAACTCGATAATATACTTATCACTTATTACTTGCGATGTGTCGCTTGCACTAAACGCACACTTTTGACACGCGGCAAATTGCTCCAATCCAAGGGATTGGAGTCCTCGGGTGTGGTAGCTCGGTGTGTGGTGTTTGCCCTCATGAACGTTGCTGTTGAGTCGGTATAGAACGGTTTGGTTGCAGCAGCGGTAGAGGTGGCGGTAGGAGAAATCGGTACCGTGGCAGAGGTAGTGGCTAACTTTGTAGGGGTAGGTGAAGGCTGTGGAGGGATGCAAAGGTCGATAGTGAAGTTAGGGAAGACAATCAAGTAATTTTGGAATTCTTCATGGATGGTGGCAACAGCAACGTTGTTGAACTCCCGGACATAGTTCATGAAGGATAGCTACCTTCGCTCCATGCGTTGCAGTATCGCCAAGACTCCTTCTGCTGCTGGATTCATGCTCTCTACTGCCTCGGAGGTGCTAGCCAGTTGTGTTGGTTTAGCGAAGGCTATTACAGCGGCTGAGGGGACATATGCTTGAGAGACAACGTCCTGCACTTGCATTCTCTTCATGTATATTTCCCTTGTCCAGCCCTTCGTCACCGGTGTGAATGTGTCAGTTAGCAGCATAGGTACCCGTTCCAAGTGGCCTAATGATGTAATTAGACACGGAGAGTATAACATACCTCTTTCCTTTGCTGCGTATTCGAAGATTTGTTCGCTGATGATCCATCCTACTTCGATTCGCCGATTATGGATGATGGAATGTATAATTTCCAGTCGCGTCCTATCAACTTCTGGTTGTGTGACATTGGTAGCAGATTACGTTTGATGAATGTGTTTCAGATCTTTGCCTCTAGGTGCAGGTCACGGTGGATGACAGAACCAAGGTGTTTCCCCGTGTTCTATTCTGCTACAGGCATACAAATTTCTGCCTTCATCCGTTCGTAATCATCAGCGATTAGGGCGGCTGATAAGTGCTCAACTCACTATCACTTTTTACACCTTTTATGGGCATTGATCATCAAATCTAAACCTACTTGGACCAACACATATACTTAATGTGATATATTTAGAGGTTATGCTCATAAAGATGATATTTATAGAAAAGACAAGTTTCACTACATTTTTACATCTGTGCAGGAAGAAGTATTGCCATGGCAGCAAACTGAGGCCGAGGCAGGACCTGATGCCGAGGCAGCAGAAGACAAGTGACGATATTGTGGGCAAGCTAAGGAGAAAAATAAGGAGAATGTTGCTGGACAAGAAGCCTAAGTCTTGGAGCTGGATAGCACGATGAAAGCCCAAGACAAGGCCACGCGGGAAAGCCTCCTATTTGGAATAAACATGGAAATATTTTATTTATGTACATGACTTGTTCCCTACTCCAAGTTATATTCTACTTAGGAAAGGTTTGCCCTAGACCAAGCCTATATAATCCCTAGCCGTCCAAGAGGAGGAGGAGGGGAGTTTTCGGCACAAAGAGCTTCGACCTAGCCGACTTCATCTTTTAGAGTTTTCTTTTCTTTACATTATGTTCTAATTTTCTCTAGGCTTAGGTGAAGGTTGTAGTGTATTAGTGTGAGGAGATTGAACCTTGTTTCTTGTTTCAATGCAATAAAGTATCGAAGTTTGCTTATTCTTTGTCATTCTTTGTTCTTGCATTCAAGATCGAGAGAGAAGTTTGTGAGTAATCCAGTTATCTAATATCGAGAGAGTTAGATTCACGAAAGGAATAAGTACGGTGTTTCAATTGGGAAACACTAACTCGACCTAGAGATAGGTTAAGAGTTTCAGCGGCTAAAAGAAGTGTGGGATTGGTTGGTGTTTATAATTGATTCACGCCGAGAGGTATCATCAAGGACTGGTCATCAACAGTTCTTCGACTTAGAGATAAGCGGAGACATTAAAGGACACTTTGTCGAACTTTGACAAAGTCTACCCAAGAGCAAGAGATTGCCGCGACAGGCAAGCATCATCGTTGTCTAGTCAGTAAACTGCAGTACTGCCGAGGCAGTGTTGTGCGATTGCATTGGACAGAAACAAGTCAATTGAATCCACTATACAACACAACTGGATCCTGGTCACTTTCTTTATCTGATTTTCTCTTTTTATTTAGTTCTTTTTATTTAGTTTCATCAAACCCCAATTTACTTGTGTCTTTATTTTATTTCTTTTCACAGAGCAAGAAGACGAAGAGGGTGTATTAATTAGACCAATCCCTGTGGAGACGATATCTGATATACTTATCACTTTATTACTTGCAACGTGTTCACTTGCACTAATTGCGCATAATTGACACGCATCAAGTTTTTGGCGTCGTTGCCGGGGATTGACAACTAAATTTTATTTTCTTTATTTTATTGTTTTTTATTTTTTATTTCACTTCGGTTTTTCTTGGTGTATGACCAGGGCCAACCTAACCAACCCTTTGTAGGAACTAGATATAGAGATCGAACGTACACGACAAAGGTTGAGGTGACAAATCCAAGGAGCTATGGCAGATCATCCGGTAGGACAAAACTTACCTGCAAGCAATGGAGGTCTTCTGCCGCCACCTGGGCCGCGACAGCTTACTGTTCGAGACTTCTTGGAAGAGGATTTGAATGGGTTAAATCCAAGAGTCGTTACACCAGAGATCGAAGCAGCCCACTTTGAGCTAAAACCTATCATGTTCAATATGCTCAACACTATTGGACAGTTTGGTGGGTCTATGACTGAAGATTCCAGGCAGCACCTCAAGTCATTCATGGAGATATGCAATTCATACAAAATCCAAGGAGTCCATGAAGATGTCTTGAGATTGAAATTATTCCCCTATTCACTGAGGGATAGGGCAAAAACTTGGTTAAATAGCATTCCAGCAGGATCAATAGGATCTTGGAGTGAATTATGCCGAGATTTCATTACACGCTTTAATCCTACAAATCTATATGATCGAATTCGTAATGAAATCACTTCTTTTCGACAGGCAGATCAAGAACCTATGTACGAGGCATGAGAGCGCCACAGAGAGTTACTGCACAAGTGTCCGTTGCATGGATTTCCCCTATGGACACAAGTGACCATGTTCTATAATGCCACGAATGCCCCGACAAGGATGATGTTATATGCCTCGGCAAATGGAACACTCCTTGATAAAAGCACCTGAGGAAGCTATTGAGATAGTAAACAAACTCGCAAAGAATGATTTTCAATTCCCTACATCTAGGCGAGGAGGAGTAAGATGCCAAGCCACAGTGAATGAGTTAGAAACATCAAATTCAGTGGCAGCACAATTGGCCTCTCTTACCAAGATG
The DNA here is from genome assembly GCA_035048815.1 of Abelmoschus esculentus. Lineage (NCBI taxonomy): Eukaryota > Viridiplantae > Streptophyta > Magnoliopsida > Malvales > Malvaceae > Abelmoschus > Abelmoschus esculentus. The sequence continues at coordinate 7,222,327 of JAUCBN010000046.1, read as the reverse complement.
GTGCAGAACATGCAGCTATAGCAAAATACCCATGAGGTTAAGACCATTGATTCTTTTTGCAATTTATGCGGAGGTAACCACAATTCTTCTGAATGTATGCAGACTCAAGAATCTAGCTTGTATGTTGGAAACTATAACCGAAACAATATGATGTCCAACACATACAACCACTCATGGAAGAGGCATCCAAACTTTTCATGGAGTAATCCTAACAATGCCTTAAATCCAACCACTCAACCCCCAGAATTCCAGCAACCAATGCAACATCTGCCGCCGCCGCAGGTCCAGCAGCCAATGCCGCCGCAGCAGATGCAGCAACAGCCTGTAAGTTTCTGGGAAAATTCTCTGAAAGCATTCATGATGAAAACTGAATCATACATGGCAGAGAATAGCAACTTCATCAAAAGAACAGATGCATTCATAAGTAGAGCTGAGATGAGGTTGCAGAACCAAGAGGCAGCAATTAAGGCACTGGAAACTCAGGTTGGGCAGTTTGCACAAAACATAAACACTAGACCACAAGGAGGACTACCTAGCAATACTGAAGTTACTAAGGTTATAGGCCATGAACAGTGTAAGGCAATCACTACTAGGAGTGGTCTACAACTGAAGGAAAAGATAGGAATTCCAGCAGGCCAAGTCTCACCAACAGAACCAGAAAAAGAGGATTTGGATGTTGAACAAACTGATCATGTTCTAATAGATAACACTGCCCCAGTAGAGCACTCGGCATTACCTGAACAACCTTCCGAGACAGAAACAGACACAGTGGTTCCATGTATTAAATTCCATACTAAAGAAACCTTGGATGAGATGAGACCACCACCACCTTTCCCAAAAAGGTTGAAGAAACAAAAACAGGACAATCAATTTAAGAAATTTCTTGATATTTTAAAGCAAGTCCACATCAACTTACCATTCGTAGAGGCAATTGAACAAATGCCTAATTATGCTAAATTCTTGAAAGATATTGTGTCTAAGAGAAAGAGACTAGGTGAGTTCGAAATAGTGGCTGCCACCGAAGGATGCATGGCAATGCTACACAATCGCATGCCACCAAAATTGAAGGATCCTGGATGCTTTACCATACCTTTGCGATAGGTGATAACTATGAAGGAAAGGCCCTATGTGACCTTGGAGCAAGCATCAATCTAATAACCAAATCTGTCTTTCAAAAGCTTGGAATAGGAAGGGCAAAACCTACAATAGTGATGCACCAACTTGCGAATCGATCATATGTGCAACCCGATGGAAAAATCGAGGACATACTGGTAAGAGTTGACAAATTTATTTTTCCCGCTGACTTTCTTGTCCTTGATTGTGAAGCAGATGATAATGCACCAATCATTCTCGGGAGACCTTTCCTTTCCACTGGACGAACACTAATTGATGTGGAAAAAGGAGAGTTGACAATGAGGGTCAATGATCAACAAGTCAAACTCAATGCCTTCCACAATTTGAAAAGGCGTGACGATACAGAAGAGTGCAAAGTCCTTCACACCACAGATGCAGGCACCAAGATATCCTGCCTCGGCAGCATGCTCAACAGAATATTTGGCAAGAAGATTAAGCAAAAGGTGGAGGCAGCAAATAGGGAAACACAGTGTCCAAGCACTTCAAATTCAGATTGTCCAGACATACAGGGTGCAGTGAAGATCAAAACGGAAAAGGATGAACATGAATCCAAAGAGAATGACCATTATCTGAAAAATCATTCTGGCCAACAAGAGATAATCACCTTAGGAGATGCATTTGCATGCACTCCCCCAGTGACATAATCTCTTTCCTATAATTTTTCTTTATATTATTAGGATTAGTTTAGTTTAGAGTTAAAATTTTTTAATTATTTTTCTTGTTTATGTTTAATTTTTTTTAGGATAATAAGCAAGAATAAAGGAAAAATAGTTCATAGCAGGAATTCTGTCGAGGCAGAAAACAGTGTCAGAGCCGCAATAGTCCCAACGGGCAGAACAGTGTAACGGCTATTCTGCGAGATTCCCGCTGCGGCAGTAAATGCAAACGGTAGTAAAAGTTTAACGGCTAGTGGTTTAAACGGCTACAAGGTCGATGTCTATATAAGCAATCTCTCCCTCTTGAACTATTCACTCTTGCATTCTTGTTTTCTTTAGAATATTTGCTAATCTTGCTCTCACAATACTATCTGCCTACTCACAAGCCTTCTTGCAATTTTCAGAACTTCTTCAAGAAAATCTCCAAGAACCTCAACTCTCAAAATACTTACTCATGACCACCTACAAACGTTTTGCCCCAGCCATTGTTCAAGACCGTTTCAACAAGTCTTTCATTGCTCGGCAGCTATGGGAGGAACAAGGGTTCCAACATTCCGATGAAGAAAATTTCGGTATTGAGCACTACTTGTTCAACAAGATAAAATATCAAAACTGGGAGATCTTCTGCCTACAACCAACTCAGGCCAATGCCACCATCGTGCAAGAATTCTATGCGCACGGACCAAGCAAGGACTCTCTTTTTGTCCACTGTCGAGGCAGGCCTGTCAAGCTTGATGCCGAGACAATCAACCAATTCTATGGCCTCATACCTATACGTGATGTCCATGCCGAATTCATGGAGGATGTCATCGTAGAAGATTATGAGCTGATAAAAGACGACCTTTTCTACGAGAATACTCATTGGGAAACAGGTGCCCATAGAGGATCAATAGCAAGGCAAAGTCTGAAACCCGAGGCCAAGCTTTGGAACACCTTTGTCAAGACACGCCGTATCCCAACCTCCCACAACAGTACGGTGGACCGGAGAAGATTGGTGCTCATCCAATCAATCATCAACAAACGAAGCATCAACGTTGGAGAAATTATTTTACGAGAAATATACGAATACGGTAAGAAGGATAGAGGACCACTATATTTCCCTTGTTTAATTTCTGGTATTTGTAATGCTGTAGGTGTACCTACGGCCGAAACAGATGAATTCACAACCTATAGGAGAGGGTGGACAAGAGAATTCTGCCACAAAATCATGCAGATCACACAGGCAGAACCAGTCCAGACAACTCCCCAGGAGTTCACTGCTGATACTGCTGCCGGGGCCCAATACACGGCAGACATGCCTAACACTGCCCACACCACTACCGCAGCAAACCCATACCAGGAAATACTACAAAGGATAGCAGCTATGGATCTTAGGCAACAGAGATACATGGAGTATCAAAGAGATTTTAACAGCACACTTGCCCAAATGATGCTCCATAACTTTCAAGACCAAGGGGTGCAGTTTTCAGAATTCCCCACCAACATGTTTGTAACAGCTGCACCCTACACCGAAACTACACCAGCTCCAGGAGGACCGAGGCCATTCTTCCCCACTGGCCCTCAGCAACAATTTCATGCTGTTGGCCCATCTAGGACAACAGACTCTGCCATGGCATCATCTGCCAGCAGACGACAATCAAAGAGGAGGGCAGTCTTCAGCACTCCACCAAGATCCCCCATCATCATGGGTAGTCTATCAGCAGAGATAGATGCCTATGTAAATCAAAGCTCAACCGCTGCCGGACCAAGAATACACCATGCCTGGGCAGATGTAACAAATGAAGGTGGGACATACATCATGGTCACCGAGAAAATTGCCGACGAGGAAGAAGGAGAAGAAGTGGATGCTCCAATGCAACGAACACCACCAACGAGAGTCCAACCACCAAGACAAGCAAAAACTCAGCCATCGCCATCACCGAAGATGAAGCAATCAGCAGTACGACCTCGACGAAAGATTGTGACAAGCAACTCTTCGGAGTCCCTTTAATTTTTATATATTCAATGCTTTTTATCTCTATCTCTGCTTGTTTCTTTTCATATTTTGTTGCCTACTGTTTGCCTCTAATATAAGCATTTAGGAAAATGCTTGGTTCGAGTTTGGGGGTGTAGAGCCAATGCCGAGGCAATCCACTACCGCAGCCTTGCCAAGATAAGGGAGTATTTAAGTGATAAAATTTTTAAATTTTTATGTCCACCACTTTACTTGAATATGTTGCCATACTTTTGCACTGCCCATCATCAGTATTGGCTTAGTTTATTCTTTAAGGCTATAGAAATCTTTCTCCTTACCATGGTTAGGTCCTGTTAAGAAGGTTTAACCTTAGGATACTTAAGGATGAAAACTTAGAAGCTTACTATAAGATAAATCCTAAAAACACTTTTGGGACTTGTTGGATTATAGGAATTCTTTTAATGTACTTAGGTGATAAAGACTTGGATTTTTGGGCAAGTGACTAGAGGTGCCTATCACCGACTCCAGGAATTACTCTTCTTCATGCTAGAGGTGCCCGAAATTGGCTCTAGTATGCTATAAAGAATATCAAAAGAAAGACGGAATTAGTGATGAGAAAAACACAATCCTTGAGGTGCCCGGAATTGGCTCAAGAATTGGTTGTTTAGAAAAGAAGAGAACACTAAACCCAAATCTACTTGTCTTGAACTTAGAGTTTGTCTACGAAAGCCTTTAATCAAACTTGTCCACAAAAACGCACACACTCAATAAATCTTATAGTTTGTTTCTAGGTAAACCCTTGGGTAGCCGAAAGGTTAAGTCTAAAGAATAGGCATAGTTATGGTGGGGAGAATAGATGGAAACATAAGACCAAGAGAGAATAGAGTTTGGCAAATTGATGATTTGCATTGCTTGAGGAAAAACAATAATTTGAGTTTGGGGGTGTGATAAGTGCTCAACTCACGATCACTTTTTACACCTTTTATGGGCATTAATCATCAAATCTAAACCTACTTGGACCAACGCATATACTTAATGTGATATATTTAGAGGTTATGCTTATAAAGATGATATTTACAGAAAATGCAAGTTTTATTGCATTTTTACATCTGTGTAGGAAGAAGTATTGCCATGGCAGCAAATTGAGGCCGAGGCAGGACCTGATGCCGAGGCAGCAAAAGACAAGTGACGATATTGTGGGCAAGCTAAGGAGAAAAATGATGAGAACGTTGCTGGACAAGAAGCCTAAGTCTCGGAGCTGGATAGCACGAGGAAAGCCTAAGACAAGGCCACGCGGGAAAGCCTCCTATTTGGAATAAACATGGAAATATTTTATTTATGTACATGACTTGTTCCCTACTCCAAGTTATATTCTACTTAGGAAAGGTTTGCCCTAGACCAAGCCTATATAATCCCTAGCCGTCCAAGAGGAGGAGGAGGGGAGTTTTCGGCATAAAGAGCTTATACCTAGTCGACTTCATCTTTTAGAGTTTTCTTTTCTTTACATTATGTTCTAATTTTCTCTAGGCTTAGGTGAAGGTTGTAGCGTATTAGTGTGAGGAGATTGAACCTTGTTTCTTGTTTCAATGCAATAAAGTATCGAAATTTGCTTATTCTTTTCCATTATTTGTTCTTGCATTCAAGATCGAGAGAGAAGTTTGTTAGTAATCCATTTATCTAATATCGGGAGAGTTAGATTCACGAAAGGAATAAGTACGGTGTTTCAATCGGGAAACACTAACTCGGCCTAGAGATAGGTTAAGAGTTTCAATGGCTAAAAGAAGTGTGGGATTGGTTGGTGATTATAATTGATTTACGCCTAGAGGTATCATCAAGGACTGGTCATCAACAGCACTTCGACTTAGAGATAAGCGGAGGAATTAAAGGACACTTTGCTAAAATTTGACAAAGTCTACCCAAGAGCAAGACATTGTCGCGGCAGACAAGCATCATCGTTGTCGAGTCAGTAAACTGCAGTATTGCCGAGGCAGTGTTGTGTGATTGCATTGGACAGAAACAAGTCAATTGAATCCACTATACAACACAACTGGATCCTGGCCACTTTCTTTATCTGATTTTCTCTTTTTATTTAGTTCTCTTTATTTAGTTTCCTCAAACCCCAATTTACTTGTGTCTTTATTTTATTTCTTTTCACAAAGCAAGAAGACGAAGAGGGCATATTAAGTAGACCAATCCCTTTGGAGACGATATCTGATATACTTATCACTTTATTACTTGCGACGTGTTCACTTGCACTAATTGCGCATAATTGACACGCATCAAGTTTTTGGCGCCGTTGCCGGGGATTGGCAACTAAATTTTGTTTTCTTTATTTTCTTGCTTTTTATTTTTTGTTTCACTTCGGTTTTTCTTGGTGTAAGACCAGGGCCAACCCAACCAACCTTTGTACGAACTAGATCCAGAGATCGAACGTACACGGCAAAGGTTGAGGAGACAAATCCAAGGAGCTATGGCAGATCATCCGGTAGGACAAAACTTACCTACCGGCAATGGAGATCTTCGACATCAGTGTAATGAAAGCCTTACTTCTCCCAAACTTGTCTTCTCTTAAAGTTGCATTAGTATTCTTGTTCAACATCCTGTGTTGTAAATCTTCTATAGTTGGTCGCTACCGCGTCGACAATGTTTTATTGTCGGTTTGCCATCATTTTGTTGTAGAGAAGAAGAACATGAAGAGAGTTATGATAAAAAGAAAAACGAAAATGAAGAATAAAAATGGTCATCGTTGCCCGTTTATTTAAAGGCAGAGATCGACGCGGTGTTCAAGGGAGAGGGAGTGATTATTGCCCTTGGCATGCAAGAGACGCAACCCCAGCTGACATGCGTTAGCAGCAGAATCGAAGCAATTTTTGAATCTAGGTGGCATAATTCCCGCCCGAGATTTTTTCTACCGCATGGATTGGGCCGATAATTGATTGATTCAATTACAATATTTTTTTCTTCTTTATTAATCTGAAATAGCAGAAAATAAAATTAATTGAACTTGTGAAAAATATTGAAAATTTCTAAAAATTAAATTTACAAAAATTGAAACCTAATTCCTAAAACATAAAAAATAAAATATGAAGATTAAAAATAAATTAGATTACTGGAGGAGAGCAATTAATTGCATCTCCAGAAGTAACCATCTTCCCCTTTTTAGGTGGATGAGGATTTGATCTAGTTAGGGTCTCCTAATCAGGTGGTTTCTTTCTTGTGTGCTTCTAGTCAGGGGGTCAACCGTCGCGGAAGCGGTTGTCTTGGCGGGTATTGTCTAGGCAATTTGTTTCTTCTTTTAAGTTAAATTCATATTTATCCTCAATTTGTTGACATTCATCTGGTTCTTCTGGATGCCTTAGAGCTTTGAACACATTGATCTTTACTTGTTGGTCATTGACTCGAATAACCAATTCACCTTTTTCACAATCGATTAGTGTTCTTCCTGTGGCTAAGAACGACCTTCCCAATATGATCGGAGCATTTTCATCTGGTTCACAATCCAAAATCAAGAAGTTAGCAGAAAAGATGAATTTATCGACTCTTACCATGATGGCTTCTATTTTTCCTTCCTGTTGAACGTAAGAGCGATCTGCTACTTACAACATAACCATGGTTGGTTTTGTCTGCCCGATGTCTAGCTTCTACAATTCCGACTTATGCATTAAATTGAAGATGACACCTAAGTTACATAATGCCTTTGCCACATATTGATCCCTAATAGAACAAGGTATCATAAAACTAACATGATCTTTTCTTTTTGTTGTGACTCTATTATGCAACATTGCCGAACACCCTTCTGTCGCGACGGTAGTTTCAAACTCCTCAATTCTTGTCCTCTTGCATATGATATCCTTAAGGAACTTGGCATAATTGGGCATCTATTTGATTGCCTCCACTAAAGGTATATTAATGTGTACTTGTTTAAGGATGTCCAGGAATCTCTTAAAATGGTACTCTTGCTTCTTTTATTTAAACCTCTGTGGGAATGATGGTGGTAACCTCAGATCTTCAATTTTTTCAGAGCATTGAAATCTTATTTGGGGTGCTCCTATGGCATCTTCAGCTGCGACATCGTTGTCGGCAGAACTTTCCGCTGGTTCTTTAGCCTCAGGGTTTTCTTTAGTAACCTCCTTGGAGATCACTATCTCAGATTTTTGACCAACTGCCTTGGCAGGTATCTTAGGGCCTTTCAGCTGAAGTCCACTTCTGGTGGTTATCGCCTTGCATTGTTCATGTGGACCTATTCTAGAGACCTCAGCATCGCTTGGTAGACCTCCTAAGGGTCGAGTATTTAATTACTGTGCAATTTTAACCACTGTGGTTTCTAGAGATTTCAAAGCAACTTCATTGTTTTGCATACGCATCTCAGTTTTGTCCATGAATGCATCAGCTCGCTGAATAAATTTATTTGTATGTGCTATATACGAGTTGGTTTGAGCCATTAACATATTTAGCGTTTTCTCCAGGGTTCGAACGTTAGTTGGTTGCTGCTGCGACATCGACTCCTACGGCAACTACTGTTGAGCTATTTTGATATTCTGTTGAAATCCGTAAGGTTGCATGTTCTGCTGTTGTGAGTTCAATGCATTGTTGGGGTTACTCCATGAAAAATTTGGATGCATTTTTCATGTTGGATTATAGGTATTGGACAATATTGGACATATTATTCCTATTGAAATTACCAACATAGAAACTCGATTCTGGATTGTGTAGACATTCGTTCGAATTATGATTATCACCACATGTTTCACAAAAATAGGTGACTCCCTTTACCTCTCGAACTTGACTAGGCTTTTACAGATCCTTAACCATATTTGTCAGAGCTGACAATTGAGCCAATGTAGAATCTAAATAGTCTAAGTTTTCCATACCTTGCCTTGTTACTCCCCTCCTTGTGGTGGGGTGCTAATAATCATTCTTTGCGAGCCTATCCAGAATTTCTAGACTTTCATGGGGTGGGCGGTCTAGAAGTGTGTCATTGGCCGAGGAATCAAACATCATTCTTTGAGGTGTATTCACCACATTATAGAATATGGATACTTGAGTCCATTCAGTCAGTCCATGCATTGGGCATTTTCTATAAAGTTCTCGATATCTCTCTCATGCCTCATACATAGATTCATCATCATCTTGCCTGAAGGATGTAATGTCGTTGCTCAGCTTATCTGTCATATTTGTGTAGTTGAAACTAGCAAGGAAGCTACGACACAATTCTGTCTATGAGTTGAGAGAACCAGACTAGAGGTTGTTTAACCATGATTTCTCCCTATCCCTCAATGAATAGGGGAAAAGTTTCAGTTTTAATACACCGGCTGAGACTCCCGGCAGCTTGAAAGAGTTACAAGTTTCTAAAAAGGATTTAAGATGTTATTAAGCATCTTCATTAGCCGAACCTCCAAATTTACTTAAAGTATTTATCATATTGAACATAACCGATTTTAACTCAAAGTGTTACGCCTCGATATTTGCCATGACCATAGCAGGTATCAACCCATCTAAATCCTCCTTTAGGTAGTCTCGAACAATTCTAACACATTCCTGTTGAGGGACATTATCGGGGTCGACTACTGCAAAGGCAACATGATTTACTGTCTCGGCAGCATTCATGCCAGCGTTGTTCCACTGTTGACTAGGTGCTTGATTCATCCTCTCTCGTATTCTTTGTCGAAAACTTCTTACGGTTTGCTCGATCTCAAGATCAAAAAGGTATTCGTTTGCTAATGGATTAACACAGGTCACACAATAGAACAACCCATATTTATATCGATTTAAAAAGAAAACAAAAAAGAAAAATTAAAAAGAAAAGAAAAAGAAAAAGAAAACGATGCAGAAGTAATATGTGGGAAGGTTGGAACGTTAGTCCCCGGCAACAACGCCAAACTTGGTGAGGGCTTATGAGTCCTTGAATTCTTCAACCTTTTGCCAAGTTGTAGTATTTGAGATGTCGAACCCATAGGGACTGGTTATCTACTCTGCACAATAATTTTGCACTTTGAAATTAAAAACACAAGTAATTTTTGGTGATAAAAGATTTAATTGAAAACAAAAGAAAACTAAATAATTATTGAAAATAATAGTGAAATAAGTAAGGCTAGCTAATTTGCTTTGTAGAGGGGAATCCAGTTGCACTTATTATCCAGTTATTAACGCATGTGGTTGAACTGCCATCGCAGTAGGTCGCACGAAGGTTTGCCTTAGCTACCTCGACAGGGTTATGCCTTGTCGACACCTCAACTTTCCATAGTTCGACAGAGCATCCGTAATTGTCTCCCCCTTATCTCTAAGATCGAAGAACTATTGAAACTCATGTCTTGATAATACCTCCTGGCATGAATTAAGGATGAATTGTTAGAGTATGCCCAAAGACCAATCATATGATGATTTTAAGGATACTTTTATTTATCAATTTTATTGAATAAATGCACTACCATTGTTGTTTTCAGATATATGTGTCAATGTATAACATAAACTGAGAAACAATAAGGTCCATATAATAATATATGTATTATTATTAAAAGATCCTTAGTCAAATATTATTATGGGTATGGACAATAATAATATGCTTAAGACTAACATGTAATTAATTGATGACAATGAGTTGTCATTGACATAGAGATGTCAGAATTAATACATGAATATATTAGTAGAGAATAATATATTGGATTGACCCACTATGAGCATATATCTTGGATTATTATGTGACGGTCACGATATTGCTCATAGTGACAATTATATGTATGATCCTTAGACTTGAGATTTTACTATCTCAATATATGTTGTTTTGTATTTTGATGTAGTTAAACGTGTTTCGTAATTAGTTACACTATAAAAACTGACATTGGACATATTACAATGTATGTAGTGAGATGTGAATGATCAAGATAGGATTTGTCCTTCCTACATAATAGGAAAATATATCAAAGGCCACTTGATTGAGTGAGACTAGAAATACATGGCCATGCTTGAATACATTGATATGAGATACCTCAAATTATTCATTAAAAGTAGTCCACTCTAGATATCAATAAACATTAAAATAAGCTCTACAGCTGTGACTATTCCAAGACTTGTGCCTATTAAAGATATAAAATGACAAAAAGATATAATACATTAAGAGAGTTGGTCACGGACATGATACATCGAATCATGATCTCTTGTAACTTAGATGACAATGATATACTGCTAGATGTCACTCATTGTTTATAATATTAGAATTGTTCTAATATTATTACTAACGTTACAATGAGATTATAGGGTCACACCCAATGGTTGAAAAGCAGCAAAAATATATATGTATAAGTAGATTATATTTAATCTGAATTTTAAACAAAGGACATAATTAAAGTAATTATATCCCTTTTCAAATTCGAATTAAATATAGATTCCGAAATTTAAGGAAATAATAAAAGTAATTATTTCCTAAACAAAATCAAAATAAAACTCTTATACCTAGGGTTTCACATATATATAAAGGATCTTTGGGTCTAGCAGCCATATTAGAGAATCCCGAATTCCCAAAACCCTAAAATCATGAAAAATAGTTTTTAGAGATTTGCTCTCAATCGGGTGAACTGAGTATAGGCCGAGACGATATTCGTGGAGGCTAAAGATTCGAATTTTCGAATGATTGCGATTGTAGCAAATCCAATTGTTGTTTTTGCTGCTTATCAAGGAACCCATTGTAAGTCATCGCATCTTTTCCTCCCAATTTCAGATTAAACGTACATGGATCACTTATGTTGTTTTATGTTTTGATGCAGTTAAATGTGTCTCATAATTAGTTACACTATAAAAACTGACATTGGACATATTACAATGTATGTTGTGAGATGTGAATGATCAAGATAGGATTTGTCCTTCCTACATAATAGGAAAATATATCAAAGGCCACTTGATTGATTGAGACTAGAAATGCATGGCCATGCTTGAATACGTTGATATGAGATATCACAAATTATTCATTAAAAGTAATCCACTCTAGATATTAAAAAACATTAAAATAGGCTCTACAAGTGTGACTATTCCAAGACTTGTGCCTATTAAAGATATAAAGAGACAAAAGGATATAATACATTAAGAGAGTTGGTCAAGGATATGATACATCGAATCATGATCTCTTGTAACTTAGATGACAATGATATATTGCTAGATGTCACTCATTGATTGTAATATTAGAATTGTTCTAATATTATTACTAATGTTACAATGAGCCTATAGGGTCACACCCAATGGTTGAAAAGGGGCAAAAATATATATGTATAAGTATATTATATTTAATCCCGAATTTTAAACAAAGGATATAATTAAAGTAATTATACCCTTTTTCAAATTCGAATTAAATATAGATTCCAAAATTTAAGGAAATAATAAAAGTAATTATTTCCTAAACAAACTCGGAATAAAACTCTTATACCTAGGGTTTCACATATATATAAAGGATCTTTGGGTCTAGCAGCCATTTTAGAGAATTCCAAATTTCCAAAACCCTAAAATCACGAAAAATAGTTTTTCGAGATTTGCTCTCAACCGGGTGAACTGAGTAGAGGACGAGACGATATTCGTGGAGGCTAAAGATTTGAATTGTCGAACGATTGCGATTGTAGCAAATCAAGGAACCCAATGTAATTCATCGCATCTCTTCCTCCCGATTTCGGATTAAACGTACATCGATCACTAGAAAGACCGTCGTGATTTTATTCCGCTGCACCATGGGGTGTGTCGTCTGTCCCAACATGAATAACAACCGATTGTATGCTTTCTTTTAGTCGCTGAAACCCTTGCGGATTAGTTGATGCCCATGAGCAAAGACCGTATTATATCGCTTCGTGTGCCTAACTCTCCCGATATTAGGCAAATAGATTTTTCTTCACAAACTTATCGTTCGATCTCGTAAGTAAAAAAGACTAAAATCCAAGAGAGAATAAACTATGAAAAATAAAGATTGCATTAATAACTCTCAAATAAAGTACAACTTTCTTCCCCAACTACTCTATAAATCACCTAAGCCTCGATGAGAGTTTAGAACATAATGGACTTATCGGTGGCTAGGGTTTTTGTCTATGAAAACCGACTTGTTTCTTAACCTAAGAGCTTGTTTTATATAGGCCAAGCCTAGGTTAAAGTCTTTCATAAAGGTTGGAGTTCTAAAAGGAAAAGAATACATGTCCATATTAAATTACAACTGTTTATTCTATTTCTTAATTTAACTCCTTAATTTCTGCATTTGACTTTGACCATGCCTTGACTCCATTTCTTCACTTCCATTTTGTCCCGCATTGTGTCCACTGGAATCAGTATTTTATTCTCCATCTATCGAGTACTTGTTGTCATCTTTCCTCCGTTGTCGCGGCGGTCAATATGTTGTCATGGCGGGTGTTTCTCTGCATTTCAACTTCAGTTTTCAACATCCATTCTACTATTTGGTATTACCTGTATGGTTTTTTTCTGTCTAAGAAAGAAAATCATCAACCATACCTGTTTTATACCAAATAATAGATAAAATAATAAATTAAGTGCATGGATGTTGGAATATGGAAAATATGCAGAATTATCCTTAATTGTCATTAAGTCTGTCCATCATTAGAAGTAATCGAATGGGAAAATGATATAAAAATTAGGACTTTTATACACTTATCAATACTGATATGTTAAGTGTCATACTAATACTTAAATTACTCGGTTGAATTTTAGTGGAGCTTTGGGTATTGGTATGTTAGAGGTCATATTAACATTCACTATAATTTTTTTTTAGTTTGAAACGCATATTGTATTGATATAGAGTTCATTGTATCGATATAGAGTTCATTGTATCGATACTTACTAAGTTAAAAATATTTCAAATTCTCCAAGGTATATCAGTACGATACGTATTGTACCAATACTAGCAACTCATCTATGAAGAAAACATTAAAGCTCATACATGTACACTAAGTTCCGTATTATTACTCATTTATCAATTTGAAATCCAATAATAAAATTTCATACTAGTACACATAGAGTCGTACTTGTATTTACTGATCAAAATGATCTATTTTAGTACCAAAACACTTAAAAGATTGTTTGAACTTGAAAGAATCACTTCGAGATAATTTTCTTTAAAGAAGTTAATTTTATTTGAATGTTTGTCTCTTGCCAGTAAATTTCAAATGTTTTAAAGATTAATTTATTTATTAAAAAGTCTTTGTTATATCAAAATCAAAATATAAGTTTAATAATCTTTTCATTTCTTATATAACAAAACCAAATAAATTTTTAAATGTCTCCCCTTTTCTTTTAACTAAAAGGCTTTAGGTTTAAAAAAAATATCTCATTTTTCTATTTTTGTTAGATCAAAATTAATAGAGTAGTAATGAATAATAATACTTCAAACATTAAAATATAACTCAAAGTAATAATATCCGAAGTACCCAAAGTTTCAAAACATAAAGCCAACAAAACTAAACTATATCATAGGAAATATCAAATAAAGCAAAAATAGTTGAATAATAAAATCTTAAACCTAATAAATCTAAAACGATATAATATGCATGAAAGAACTATATAGCCAAAGACACATCGTTATCATCCTCAACACCATCGTTATGCCATCCTCAACATGTGCCCTATACTCATGATAGGAATCGACAAGAGGGTTTTCTATCGTAAAAAAATGAATCTCAAGCATGGCTGTCGTAGAGATGATTCGCATCAAAGCTCATCTCTATGAATGTTATTTTCGCACTCATGTTCAAATTGATGATCTAATTTTATATTTTATAATTTCGTATTATATAAATTCTAATATAACTTTCTAAAAATTCATACACATAGCATAAAATCTTACTCCATCTTTTTTCATATACATTCCACTAATAGAGAAAGAGAAGGGGAAAGACAATTTGCCTTATACTAAAATCAATCTCCATTATTGGACTTCTTAACTTTATTTCTTTTTTATTTGTACATAGTTCCAACATGAAAATCTCTTTCGTATGGCTTTTTTTTCATTTTTATTGTGTCATTTGCTTTATGTATGGCCACTACCTCCACCATAACACATTTATTCGTGCTTTAATGAAACATGTGGGTCTATGGCTGTAAAAATTGTCTTCTAATTTTGCTAACCTCCTCAAGCGGATTCCTCATGGAAAACCTGGCTCGAGATGTATATATATAATTAACACAGAATCCATGTTGTTCTATTGGGAACATAAATTCAATGGAATTCAAAATATTTATGGTAAATCATGTAAATCACTATTAAACTTTAAAACTATTTTGTCATTAAAATTTTAAAATGTTTAATTTATTTATTTAAAATTAGATATTAAATATTTTTTTGTTACTTATTCATTAATTTTTTAACGATGTTCATTTGTCGATGAACAAATTCTATAAGATCTGAATAGTAGAAAACTTCAATAGCACGAGAAAAGCAACATACTGATAAACGAGCTCTATCTGAAAATAAAGGAAGAAGATCGACATGAGAGAAATTATAAGGTTTTGGGTCAATTCGTGAACTTTAGAACATTTTTTGACAAAATGGAGGACATATTCAGACTCAGGGGACCAAAACAAAATAACTAGAGAATATAAGACCAAACAATCACCAGTTATAATCGTTCGAGGTTTAAAAGTGACAAAAAATCATTCAATATCTAAATTTTAATAAATAAATTAAACATTTTAGAGCTTTAATGACCCAAATAAATTTAAGAGAATAATTTAGTTATAATTTATGTAATTTACCCAAAATTTATTTACATGAAAATGGATCTTGTATTCTTGTATTCCGAATAAGCATTGGGTGTACGTCAATTTGATTGGAAGTTGTATATTATCCAATAATTGATTAAAATGTTTTTAGGTTTCATAGTGCGACATTCATCGTATACTATACTGTAAATGAGCCCATACATTTCATTGATGATAAATATCCCATCCAAGTTAGGTTGAGGAATAAATTTTTTTTACAAAAGAATAGACTCTTCCAAAATTGAGAAAATAATTTAATAAAAATAATTTTTGTAAAATGCCATGGATCTAACATTTCATACAAAAGAGTTGCAGATATAAAATAACGATAGGCAGGAGAATACAAACAATAATGATATAATAATAACAAAATTACTTTTGGAAGACAAAAACACCACCCTAGAGAAGAACATGAACCCTCATCGCAGTTCCTTCATTACCCACAACATCGCGATTTTTGAGCATTTGTTGCATCCCCTCCTACCTTCTATCGTTGGTTGATCTTAAGCGTCTGTGGCTGCAATGAGGAACAAAAAAGATGATCAAAATGAGATAATGTATGAGTTAATAGAAATGGATTTGCGTAATCGATAGTTGATTCTTGGAGCAAAAGAAACCGTACCTCAGCTTTCGAGTCTGTATCGGCAAGTCTTTGCTTAATATTTCGTGCTATTGAAAAGAAAACCTCCTCAACATTTAAGTTTGTTTTTGCACTCTGGAAAGTTGTGATTCTTGAATCTTGAGCAGATACAAAAGATAGAACTAAACATTGGATGGGTAACTAACTATGTTGCACTGATACAAATATGGGGACGGGACGGAAAACGACAATTTTAAAAATTACAGGGTATAGGTACGGTTAGGATACGACAAATATAAAATAATATCAATAATAATTTATTTAAAATAATAATAATAATATCTAAAATAATCAATTAAAATAAAATATTAATAAATGTGAAAATAAAAATAATTTTTTTTATTATAAGTTATTTATAATTAAAGTAAAAATTAAAATATTTATATAATAATAATAAAAACACATTAATGAATAATAAAAATTTTATTAAAATAAAGTAATGAAAATAAATTAATTAAATATTTATATAATAATAAGATAATTAGTTGGGCCCCACAATACCAATAAATCACATTTTCATGTGTTTTTCTTCTTCTTCTGCAACCTCTCCTCTTCTTCTGCAACCTTTCTTCAACCTTTATTCATATGTCTTTTACTTATGTTTTAGTTTTTAAATTTTTATCATAGTTCTTTATTTTTCCTCCACCGACAAGGATGCTGGAAATTATGCTCAAATGTACCAGTAACGTATTTCTTTCATTGGTAATTGATTTTTTTCTTTTGAGTTTCTTTTTCGTTCTTCACTCCTTTTCTTTCGGTGAAGATACGGGAATCCATGTCGAAACGAACCGGTAAAATAGCTTCGGGGACGCACACGAAGGTTCCATGTTGTCCCCGAAACGTCCCCAAAAATATCACAACCGTCTCCGGTCACTTTCACCCGTACCCCATCAACGTGAAATATTCCGGGTACTTACCCCGGCCGTCCCCGCCACGTATCCGTCCTAGAGGTGTTTCAGGTACTTAAAACGGCATTAGATTGTCGTACCAGTGCTTCTTAGGTAACTATGACATCTATTGTAAAACTACATACAATCTCAAAGAACTTGATGCAGTATTCATCAGCAAGAGCTTGACCCTTTGAGGTAGGGAAAGCCTGAAAAATAAGCTAAGCGTCAACTGATGCAAGACCAGTTATACGTAAATAAAATGAGGGATTTTATTATATTAGACTTAGTTAAAACTACTGTAACGCCTTATTTTTGACTTATGGGATACGGTAGGTTAAAATAGAAGTTTATAAAACTTTATCGACAAGTAAGACGGTAAATAGTTTCAAATCAACTTTATAGTTCAAACGATAAGGTAGAATTACTAAATAGAAATAATAATATTAATAAAAAAAGAAAAAAAGAAAAAAAATGTCGATATAATATTATTAAAATTGAATATCCTTAACAATGCATGAAATTTAAAAATATCCTCAATCCCTAATAATCCCAAAAACAACTGAAATAAAAATATCTGGTAACTAACATACTGGAAATAATGAAAAATAAATATCCGGTTGAGAGCTCCGAGTATCAACTTCTAGGGCCGAGTATCTGTAAAGTTAAATTAACGGGTGAGCTATAAAGCCCAGTGTGTCTCTAAAGTGCAATCACAGATCACAATGTCACAGATATAATATTTAAATAACCACAGTAAATGACTCAATGATAAATGAATGCAATGTCACAGAGAATGCAGTCTCATACTACGAACGCCAAACACAGTGGTGGCAAAGCCAACCGATCAGAGTGGAGGTAGTTCCCCAGAACCCCTCACCCCTTATTTCTCGAAAACACAGTGTGGTAAAACCATCTTCCTCCGTACAATCCACCCCATGCACATGTATGCAATCAATGCTAATAATCTCAATGTCTCAACACAGTTTCTCGTATAGAATACTAAACACAGTTCTCAAATAGTCTAATCACAGTATCACAGAAACTCGCAGTGTCACATTATACGGTTAGTCACAGAACACAAATTTAGCACAAAAAAAGAACACACCTCTCGAAGCACAAGTATTACTGCTGACATGGACGTTTCCCCCGGTCTGAGCTAGGTCTTGCTCTAGCTGAGTCAGAGCCTACAACATAGTTCTAATAAATAAATCTTAATCTATAATAAGGTACTATGCCACATAAAGAACTAAAAAGAACACATATGTGTATCACGAACGGTGCTCGCAGGAGTACGACGAACCCGAAGCGGAGTCAGTGAAGGTAACATGTCTTCTTCAGAAACCACGTCGTCTAAAAAAGACCACAAAATTCCAATTAAATTCTCATCGAGCATGCTTACCCAGATTATACATTAAACGGTCAAAACCAGGGCTGACGGGTTCGGATCTAAAAACATTGGTCCAACACTTCAGTACCAATACCGAAATAAAGTTGATTTCTGTAAAGCAAAGTAATTAATTCCCCCACCCAAAGATTCACGTGGGAGAAGGTAGAAAACAAATTGAATTGTTCTCTTTCCCTCAAAACCACTCACGTGGGTTAATTAATAATCCATTCAATTTATCACAATTGAACACCCTAAAACAAGATGAAATACCTAGTTCACGGTAGCAGCAAAATCACGTATGCTTCTCACGACAAGGGCTAATCTAATACCCTAAACTAAACCACATCCCTTACTCCACTATCCCGAGATGAACCCCTCAAACCCTCACATAACGAAACCAAAACCATATCCACCGAATATGCTAACAACATTGATAAAAGAGTTTACTTACCGATTGTTGGATCGAGGGGGTGTTGATGGCGGTCGGAAAACGATGGTGTCGAGAGGAGGACGGACAGAGAAGATAAAAAAACAAAATAGAGAGAGCATCGGTAGAGAGAGGAAACTAAATATAACCAATCATGGTTATAATTCTGGTTGAATTAGGATTATGGTTATAATTCTGGTTGAATTAGGATTATTCCTAAGAAATGACGAAAATACCCTTAAAAATAATCCCAATTAAAAACAAATTAGGTTTTTTATAGATTTGGGGAAAAATCATAAATTAGGGTTTAATTTCACAAATTAGGGATTTCCCTAATTTAGGAGTTCCGATTGTTACAATTCTCCCCCACGAAAGAAATTTCGTCCTCAAA
This sequence comes from Abelmoschus esculentus, assembly GCA_035048815.1. Lineage (NCBI taxonomy): Eukaryota > Viridiplantae > Streptophyta > Magnoliopsida > Malvales > Malvaceae > Abelmoschus > Abelmoschus esculentus. The sequence goes on along the minus strand of JAUCBN010000046.1, from coordinate 7,203,112 downwards.
ATTTACCTGGTGCAAGAAGATGTGGATATTGAACCTTGACAACAAACTTAGGTTCCCATGTAGCCTCATCATAACCATGATGATGCCACAAAACTTTAACCATCTTAATAGTCTTTCTCCTTAAAACTCTCTTGTCCTCCTCAAGTATCTTAACCGGTTCCTCTTCATAACTCACGTCGGGTCGTACTTCAATATCTTCAACCGGAATGATATGGGAGGGGTCTGATCTATAATGTCTCAACATAGAAACATGAAACACATCATGTATACGCTGTAAATTAAGAGGTAACTCAAGCTTATAGGCAACTGGTATCACTTTCCGATAAGGACCAATAAAGCGAGGACTCAGTTTACCTTTCCGACCAAAACGAAGTACTTTCCGCCACGGAAATACTTTCAGGAAAACTCTATCACCCATATCATACTCAATATTCCGACATTTTAGATCCGCATAAGACTTCTGTCTAGCAAAAGCAGCCTTAAGTCTATCTCTAATCATTCTAACTGTCTCCTCCGCTTCCCAAGTAATATCTAGACCCAAAATCCTATGCTCAGTCAACTCAATCCAACCAATAGGTGTACGAAACCTACGTCCATACAGAGCTTCATAAGGTGCCATTTGAATGCTAGCATGATAGCTGTTATTATAAGCAAACTCTGATAAAGGTAGAAAATTCTCCCAACTGCCCGGATAGTCAACAACACATCCTTTCAACATATCCTCAAGGATCTAGATAACCCACTTAGATTTACCATCAGTCTGTGGATGGTACGCAGTACTGAAATTAAGTCGAGTACCTAGAGTAATATGAAAAGATTTCCAGAACTTAGTTGTAAATCTTGGATCACGATCAGAAATTATGAAGACAGGTACTCCATGAAGTCGTACTATCTCAGATATGTATAACCGAGCTAACTTATTGAGGGGGTAGTCAACTCGAACTGGAATAAAATGTGCGGACTTAGTGAGATGATCCACAATAACCCAAATAGAGTCTTTCTTTTACGGAGTCAAAGGAAGACCACTAACAAAGTCCACAGTTACACGTTCCCACTTCCACTGAGGAATCTCAATGTGCTGCAACAACCCAGATGGTCTTTGGTGTTCAGCCTTCACTTTCTGACAGGTCAAGCATTTAGACACATAATCCACAACATCTATTTTAAGTCCTTTCCACCAATACTGTTCCCGAAGTTTCTTATACATCTTGTCTCCACCTGGATGCATGGAGTAGGGACTATCATGGGCCTCACGAAGTATAGTTTGCTTCAGCTCAGAATTCTTTGGAACACAATACCGACCTCGATAACATAGAATACCATCATGATTAATGGCAAAGTCCCTAGAAGTACCTTCCTCAACTTCTTTCCTACGATGCATCAGGAACACATCATTCGGCTGTTCTGAACGAATCTCAAAAATTAAGGTAGGGATAACCCTGAGTTCCGCTAAGACACTACCATCCTCATATAAACTCAAGCGGGCAAAAAGAGCTCTTAGATCAGTAATTACCCGACGACTCAACGCGTCGGCTACCACATTAGCTTTCCTAGGGTGATACTCAATCTCACAATCATAGTCTTTCAAGAGTTCTAACCAACGACGTTGTCTCAAATTAAGCTCCTTCTGAGTGAGTAAATACTTCAAACTCTTATGGTCGGTATAGATATAACACTTCTCTCAATAGAGATAGTGTCTCCAGATTTTGAGAGCAAAAACCACAGTAGCTAACTCAAGGTCGTGGGTAGTTACCTTCATGCGGTTTTAACTAACGGGATGCATAAGCTACAACCCTACCATCCTGCATTAGTACGCAACCCAATCCAGTGTGGGAAGCATCAATGTAAACTGTATAGGGTTTTCCAGACTTAGGTTGTATCAAAACTGGGGCTTGGGTCAACACCATTTTCAATTTCTCAAAACTGGACTGTAGGGCCTCAGTCCAAACAAAAGGAACATTTTTCCTCAAAAGTTTAGTTAAAGGAGCTGCAACGATCGAAAACCCTTCCACAAACCTCCGATAATAACCAGCTAAACCCAAAAAACTATGGATCTCAGAAATATTCTTAGGCCGTAACGTGCTCGGAAATCTATTTTAAAGACATCAGAATCCTTAACTCTGAGTTGGTAGTAACCAGATCTCAGGTCTATCTTAGAGAAAACCTTAGCACCCCGAAACTGATCAAAAAGATCATCGATTCGAGGGAGGGGATATTTATTCTTTATTGTCAACTTGTTCAATTTACGATAATCGATACACAACCGGAGTGTCCCATCCTTCTTTTTGACAAAAAAAAACGGAGCTCCCCATGGAGAAACACTTGGTTTAATAAAACCCCTATCCAAAAGCTCTTGTAACTGAATCTTTAATTCCTTTAGTTCTTTAGGTGCCATACAATATGGTGCCATCGACACCGAAGTCGTACCCGGATACACCTCAATACCAAACTCAATCTCATCACGCTTAGGTGGCACTCTTGGCAATTCCTCAGGAAACACATCCGAAAAATCTTTCACAACACGAATCTTATCCATTCCAGAATCCGACTGCCTTGTTCAAGAATGTATGCTAGATAGGCTATAGAACCCTTCCTAATCATCTTTTTAGCTTTAAGAGCTGATATCACATTAGATAAGAATCCTCTTCGTTCCCCCACTAACACTATTACTCGATTATTAGGTGTTTTCAGAAAAGCTCTCTTTTTCTCACAATCCAAGTTAACCCGATGATTGGATAACCAATCCATACCAAGGATAAGATCAAACTCATTAAAAGGAAGTTCCATAAGGTTTGCAGGAAACATCTCCTCTTGAACTTCAAGGGGACAGTTACGGTATATACTATTAAGCACTTATCACACCCCCAAACTCGAGCTATTGCTTGTCCTCAAGCAATGCAAACCATCAAATTGCCAAACATTATTCTCTTTTGGTCTTACTTTTTCATCTATTCTCCCTACCATAACTATGCCTACTCATAAGCCTTAACCTTTTGGTTACCCAAGGACTTACTCGGAATCAAGCTATAAGATTTTGTGAGTGTGTGAGTTTTTGTGGAAAAGTTTGATTAAATGCTTTCTTAGACAAACTCTAAGTTCAAGACAAATAGACTTTGGAATTTATGATGTCTTCCTATAGTACCAACACTTGAGCCAATTTCAGGCACCTCAAGGGTTGTGTTTTATTACTAGCTATTTTTTTTTGCATAAACTAGATCCAATTTCGGGCACCTCTAGTTATCCTTCCATAAATCCAAGTCGTTATCACCTAAGTTCATTAAAAGAATTCCTAAAATCACACAAGTCCCAAAAGTGATCTTAAAATCAATCTTATAGCAAGCTTTTAAGTTTCTTCCTTAAGTATCCTAAAGTCAAGTCTTCTAAACAGGGCCTAACTATGGTAATGAGAAAGATTTCTATAGCCTCAAAAGAATAAACTAAAGCAATATTGAAATAGAGCAGTGCAAAAGTATAGACAATAATTCAAGTAAGGTGGTGGAGAAAAAATTTAAAAACAGCTTAAATACTTCCTTTCATGGTAAGGTCGCGACAGTGAATTGTCTCGGCAGTAGATCTACACCCCCAAACTCGAACGAAGCATTGTCCTCAATGCTTATTACCATAGCACATAGCAGGAACAAAATATGAAAATGAGCAAGTAAATATATAACAGCAGCATAGAGATGTAAAATTTAAAGAGACTTCGAAGAGCTGCTTGTGACAATCAGTTTCCGTGGCCTTGTTGCCGACTATTTCGTTTTTGGGGATGGTGATGGCTGAGCTTTGGCTTGTCGGGGCGTTTGGACTCGTTTAGGTGGTGTCCGTTGCATTGGAGCATCCACTTCTTCTCCCTCTTCCTCGTAGGCAATTTCTTTCGTGGCCATTATATCCGTCCTGCCTTCATCTTCTACATTTATTGGGTCTGCCCAGGCGAGATGAGTACTGGGCCTGGCAGCTGTTGAGGTTTGATGCACATAAGCATCAATCTCTGCCGAGAGACTGCCATTATGATGGGGGATCTTGGTGGCGTGCTAAAAAAAGCTCTCCTCTTGGATGGTCGTCGGCTGGCAGAGGATGCCGCGACAGGCTCTGCTGGTCGAGATGGGCCTACGACATGGAATTGCTGCTGAGGGCCAGTAGGGTAGAAAGGCCTTGGTCCTCCTGGTGCTGGAGTGGTCTCGGTGTAAGGTGCAGCCGTGACAAACATACCGGTGGGGAAGTCCGGGAACTAGGCCCCTTGGTGTGGAAAATTACTTACCATCATATGGGCTAAGGCCATGTTGAAATCCCGTTGATACTCCATAAATCTTTGCTGCCTGATGTCCATTGTTGCCATTCTCTAGAGCAGCTCCTGGTAATTGTCTGCTGGGGCTGAGCTGTGTGAAGCGACAAGTATATCTGCCGTGTATTGGGCCCCGACAGAGGTGTTAGCAGTGCCTGGTTGGGGAGTCGCTTGAACTGGTTCTGCCTGTGTGATTTGCATGACTCTGTGGCAGAACTCCCTTGTCCAACTACGCCTATGGACGGTGATCTCGTCAGTATCCTCGGTTGGAACGCTCGCGACATTGTAGATGCCCGTGATTAGGCATAGGAAATATAAAGACCCTTTCTCCTTTCGGCCACACTCATAGATTTCCTGGATTATCAGCTCTCCGACGTTGATGTTGCGTTTGTTGATGACGGACTGGATAAGAACCAACCTCCCCTTATCGACGGTGCTGTTGTGGGAGGTGGGGATGAGTCTTCGCTTGACAAATGTGTTCCACAACTTGGCCTCGGGTTTTAGGTTTTGCCTTGCCACGGAGTCAAGGTGGGAACCGGTTTCCCAATTAGTGTTTGCATAACACAGGTCATCCTTGATGAGTTCATAATCTTCATTTGTGATGTCCTCCATGAATGCGGAATGGTCATCACGATTAGGGGTTAGGCCGTAGAACAGATTTATTGTCTCGGCATCAAGTCTGACCTGCTTGCCTCGGCAGTGCACATACAGAGAGTCCTTGCTCGGCCCATGAGCGTAGAATTCCCGCACTATTGTTGCATTGGCTTGAGTAGGTTGCAGGCAAAAAATTTCCCATTCTTGATATTTTATTTGATCGAATCAGTAGTGCTCGATACCGTAGTTTTCTTCATCAGAGTGCTGGAAGCCTTGCTCTTCCCATAACTATCGAGCAACAAAAGAGCGGTTGAAACGTTCAGCCACATATGCGGGAGCAAATCTGTTGTAGGTAGCCATTTAGAGTTGTGAGAAATTTAGAGAAAGTAATTGAGAGCAAAAAAAAAGAAATAGAGAGTTCAAAGATTTCAAGAGTGCAAGAGTGAATAGTTCATTGTGAAAAGGTGCTTATATAGGCCTTGGCCGTGTGCTAGCCGTTTCTAGCCATTGGCATTTACTGCTGCGGCCCTGGATTTTCGCAAGACTAGCCGTTAGGCTATTTCTGCCCGTTGGACTGCTGCGGCCTTGACACTGTGCTCTGTCGCGGTAAAGTGCAGACTGTTTTCACTTTGCATCTTGATTCTTTGCCTAAAACTTAAAAATAAAAATGAAATATTAGAAATAAGAAAGCAGGAAAATTATTAAAGCTCAGAAATTATAAAAACTATTAAACTAAAACTAATCCTAAAAATGCAAAATAAAATAAAATAATTAGTTCACAATAGGAGTGCATGCAAGTGCATCTCCTAAGGTGATGGTTTCCACAAGCCTTATATCATGTGTTCTAGAATAGTGATTCAAACGTTGGCCATTCACTTTGAACTCATGCCCATCTTTTTGTGATTTTATCGTGACTACCCCATGTGGATAGGCTTGAACAACATCAAATGGGCCTGACCATCTGGACTTAAGTTTGCCTGGGAACAGTTTGAGACTGGAATTGAAAAGAAGAACTTGCTGCCCCAGCAGGAACTGTCTCGGCAGTAATTTATGATCATGCCATCTTTTGGTCTTTTCCTTGTAGATCTTAGCATTTTCATAGGCTACTGCTCGGAATTCTTCAATTTCATTGAGATCTAACAGTCTTTTCTGGCCAGCTTTCTCCCATTCCATGTTCAGATTTTTGACTGCCTAGTATGCTTTATGTTCAATTTCCACGGGCAAATGACATGCCTTTCCAAATACAAGCCTGTATGGGGATTGTAACATCCCGGTTTTGGGGTTATTAGTTTGAGTGTTGGTTTGGGGGATTCGAGTCGAGTCGAATCGGATTCTTCGGTTCATTAATTCTGGGAAAATTAAAATAATAATTTAATCGAACAAGTAATAATTTTGCAGAAAGGTTTAAAAAAATATTAAAATTGTGGTTTAAAGTTAAAGGAATATTACTGAGTCTTAATTTGATTTTTAATTAGGCTTAATTTTGTACTAGTGACTAAATTGTAATTTTTGGAAAGTTTAGGGATTTAATTGGTGATTTTTGAAAATTAAGATTTTTAGTGACTAAATTGAAAGTAAGCCATACTTAGAATCCTTAGAGGGCCATTAACCCAATTTATTTTTAATTAGAGATTATCCACCAAATATGTTTTAATTATTTTTATTGAAAAGCTTATTTTCATTTTCTTTTGTAACTTCCCATTTTCTCATCTTTTCTCTCAAAATTTTCTCTCCATCTTCTTCTCCAAATTTCTTCAATTACTTGCTGATTTCTTCATCATTTTCTACAAGATTTATTTCATTTTACTCATCCTTTCATTCTCTACAAAACCTACACATCAATTTTTGCAAAATCAACATCATTTTCAAGGAAATCAAGGAAGGATTTCTCATCTTTTTGGTGGATCAAATCTCTAAGGTAAATTTTGATTTCTAATCTTTTTCTAAGGTTCTTTATTGAAGTTCCCAAGTATTGGCTTGCTAGTTAACAATTGATATTTAATTTTGTGTTTCTAATTCAAGATTTATGAGTTTTGTGAAGGTTTTTGTGAAATCTTTTGAGATCTCAATTGATGCTGGATTTAGGATTATTTGATTATGATATTAGGTCAATTAAATGATTGATTGAGTCTTGTAATGATTTAATATCAAATTAATCCCGGAATAATGCAATTGGTGATGTTTTAAGGTGGTTTTCGGTTATTTTAGGGGTTGTTTTAGGTGTTCTGCTCTTGGTGGAGGTATAAGGATGGTTTGAAAGTGTTTTTAGTTCATAATTGAGGTGCATTAGATGTTAGATTCATAAGGTTAAGAGCTGATGTTGTTTCGGATAAGTTTCGGCTTAGTTTTCGGTCTTTTCGGCAAGGTTTTCGATAGTTTTGTGAAGGTTTAATGTGGCTGTTGTTTTGAGCATGTTATGATGTGAGTATGCTCTGTTTTTAATGTTGTAGAGGAGGTGCAAGTAGGTCCGTAAGTGGCTGGTGCGTTGGTGTTGCCGTCGGAGCGTCGACGAGGGTTTGTTTCGCTTGTCGGTGAGTGATTTCGGGTTTAAAGTGTTTCGCAAAGATTCGGTTCTGTTTTGGGGGCTATGGAATAGTGTCAAAACTTTTCATAGTTCAAGAGTAAGTAAAGTAAATGATTTTGATGCATTGTTGTAAGTTTCGGCTATTTTCGGTAATGGCATTTATGATGATGATTCAATGAGATTTTGGAAATGCATAAGTATGATTTTGAAATGATGCATGCATGTGTTAATTGCTGGAAATGCATGGTTTATAAAGATATCCATGGTTTATGAAAACATGAAAAATGAAGTGGAATATGATATGGTTATTTGCCTTACATATGATGGTGCCATTGGGCATGACTTTTGGTTCATTTGTTGAACACATTATGGATGCATTATGAGCAAGAAATTAACATGGATACTTGAACTTGATATTGGCTTAGTGACACTAACTTTATATTCGAATACAAATGACATATCATTAGGATTGAGTGAACTATCAATATTATGGAAATAAATGAAAGAAAATGCCTACACGTAACAAGGGTGACTTTGTGTCTAACCGTGCGTGCTAGAGCCGCCTACATGTAACAAGGGTGACTTTGTGCCCAAAAACATAATATCAGTCCCTATATGCCTATAGGGCATCATCTAGATGGTAAGACCAATCTGATAAGTGCTCAACTCACTATCACTTTTTACTCCTTTTATGGGCATTAATCACCGAATATACACCCACTCGGACCAATGTATGTGCTTAATGTGATATATTTAGAAGTTAAGCTCGTAGAGATAATATTTACAGAAAAGGCACGTTTTACTACATTTTCATATATGTGCAGGAGAACTGATGCCGCGGCAGCGACAAGGCCGAGGCAGGACCTAATGCCGAGGCAACAACAGAAAGACAGTAGGCAAGACTGTAGGCGATGAAAAGATAAAAATCCAAGGAACGTGTGTGGACTTAAAGCCCATGGATCGGAGCTGGCTAGCATAAGGAAAATCCCAAGAGAAGACCACGCGGGAAAACACCTTAGCCGAATTAAACTTGGAAATATTTTAATTATGTACCTAACTTGTTCCCTACTCCAAGTTGTATTCTACTTAGGAAAGGTTTGCCCTAGGTCTAGCCTATATAAGGACCTAGCCACCCAATGTAATATACAAATTACCTAGGGAAAGATAGTCGAATTCTATACTTGTCTTCTTTCTCTCCATCATGTTCTAAACCTTCTTAGGGATTAGGTGAAGGTTGTCGAGTATATGTGAGAGGAGATTGTACTTTGTCTTTGTTTTCAATGCAATAAAATTATCAAGGTTTGCTTATCCTTTGTTATTCCTTGTTCTTGCATTCAAGCCTGGGAGGGAAGTTTATGAGTAATCCATTTATCTAAGCTCGGGAGAGTTAGATTCACGAAAGGGGTAAGTACGATGTTTCAATTGCGAAATACTAACTCGGTGTGGCGTGTCAAAAGTGCGCGTTTAGTGCAAGCGGACACATCGCAAGTAATAAGTGATAAGTATGTTATCGAGTTATCGTCTCCTCAGGGACTGGTATACTTAATATGCTTCCTTTATCTCCTCGCTCTGTGGAAAGATAAAAGCACAAGTGAATTGGTGTGATTTATTTAAACTAAAATAATTGAATAAAAATAAAGAGTCGAAATATTAGAGAGAAAGATGGGCCAGGATCCAGTTGTATTGTATTGTGGACTTGATTGACTTGTCTTTATCCAATGCAATCGCATATCTCTGCTTCAGCAGCACTGCAGTTTACTGCCTGGGCAGCGATAACGCAGTCTGCCACAGCAATCCCTTGCTCGTGGGCAGAGTTTACCAAAGTTCGGCAAAGTGTCCTTGAATGACTTCGCTTATCCCTAAGTCAGAGTGCTGTTGATGACTAATCCTTGATGATACCTCCCGGCGTGAACCAATTATCCTCACCAACCAATCTCACACTTCTTTTAGCCGCTGAAACTCTTAACCTATCCCTAGGCCGAGTTAGTATTTCGCGATTGAAACACCGTACTTACCCCTTTCGTGAATCTAACTCTCCCGAACTTAGATAAATGGATTACTCACAAACTTCCCTCCCGGGCTTGAATGCAAGAACAAGGAATAACAAAGGATAAGCAAACCTTGATAATCTTTATTGCATTGAATAAACGACAAATTATAATCTCCTCTCACAAATACTCCACAACCTTCACCTAAACCCTATGAAGGTTTTAGAACATGATGGAGAGGAAGTAAACAAGAATAGAAGTCGGCTCTCCCTAGGTATTTCGATCTATGATACATTGGGTGGCTAGGTCTTTATATAGGCTATACCTAGGGCAAACCATTCCTAAGTAGAATACAACTTGGAGTAGGGAACAAGTCAAGTACATAATAATAATATATTTCCAAGTTTGAATTCGGCTAAGGGGGCTTTCCCGCGTGGTCTTCTTTTGGTCTTTTCCTTGTGCTAGCCAGCTCCGATTCTTGGGCTTCAAGTCCAAACACGTTCCTTAGGTTTTTGTCTTTCCATCGCCTATCACTTTGCTTCCTGTCTTCCTGCTGCTACCTCGGCGTCAGGTCCTGCCTCGACCTTGTCGCTGCCGCGGCAATGGTTTCCCTGCACAGATATGGAAACGCAGTAAAACGTGCCTTTTTCTATAAATATTATCTATTTAAGTATAACTTCTAAATATATCATATTAAGCACATGCATTGGTTCAAGTGGGTGAATATTTGGTGATAAATGCCGATAAAAGGAGTAAAAAGTGATAGTGTGTTGAGCACTTATCACACCCACAAACTCGAACTATTGCTTGTCCTCAAGCAATGCAAACCATCAATTTGCCGAACTCTACTCTCTCTTGGTCTTACATGTCCATCTATTCTCCCCACCATAGCTAGGCCTATCTTTAAGCCTTAACCATTCGGCTACCTAAGAGTTTACCTAGAAACAAACTATAGGATGTGAGTGTGTGTGTTTTTGTGGACAAGTTTATTAAAGGCTTTCTTAGATAAACTCTAAGTTCAAGACAAATAGACATTGGTTAAGTCTTCTCTTCTTTTCCAAACCCCAAATCTTGAGTCGGTTTCGGGCACCTTAAAGACTTGTGTTTTTCTTTTCACTAAAAACCTTTTTGTTTTTTGTTTTTGATATTCCTTAATACATACTAGAGCCAATTTCGGGCACCTCTAGCTTGAAGAAGAGATTTTCTAGAGCCGGTGGTAGGCACCTCTAGTTACTTTTCCAAAAATCTAAGTCTTTATTACCCAAGTTCATTAAAAGAATTCCTATAATCCAACTAGTCCCAAAAGTGTTTAAAGTTCTTCCTATAGTAAGCTTCTAAGTTTTCATCCTTAAGCATCCTAAGGTTAAGCCCACTTGACAGAACCTAAACATGGTAAGGAGAAAGATTTCTATAGCCTTAAAGAATAAACTAAGGCAATACTGATGATGAGCAGTGCAGGAGTGTATGCAGTTAATTCAAGTAAGGCGGGGAGCATAAAAATTAAAAAAAAAATCACTGGAATACTCCCTTTTGGCAATGCCGCGGCAGTAGATTGCTACCTTGGCAATGAATCTGCACCCCCAAACTCAAACCAAGCATTGTCCTCAATGCTTTTATATTTGGAAGGAATAAACGACAAAACAGAATATGAATTATATGCAGCAAGGAAAGATAGTAAAAGCAATTGAATATTGAAATAAAGGACAAAGAATTTTAGAGCGACTCCGAAGAGCTGCTCGTAACAATTTTTCTCTGTTGCCTAGATGCCATGTGCTTTGTCCTTGGGGAGGGCGATGGTTGCGCCTTTGCTTGCCTCGGCGAATGGACTCGAGTGGGTGGGGTTCTATGCATCGGGGCTTCTACTTCTTCAACATCCGCCATCTCTTCGGTTATCATTACGTCAGTTCCTCCTCCCATCGCAGTTGCTCCTCCGGTGTGGTGTGTGCTTGGGCCGGCGGCAATAGAGCCTTGGTGTACATAAGCATCTATCTTGGCGGATAGACTGCCCATGATAATTGGCGATCTTGGTGGAGTGCTGAAAACGGCTCTCCGCTTGGATGGCCTTCGGCTGACAAATGAGGCCGCGGCAGAATCTTCTGGCCTAGATGGTCCAGCAGCCTGGTATTGGGGTTGAGGGTCCGGATGGAAGAACGGTCGCGGTCCTCCTGAGGCTGGTGTAGTCTCGGTGTAGGGTGCGGCAGTAACGAACATATTGCTTGGGAACTCCGGGAATTATACGCCTTGGTTCGGGAAGGCGTGCAACATCATCTGTGCGAGAGTGCCATTGAAGTCCCGCTGGTACTCCATGTACCGTTGTTGTCGAAGATCCATCGCGGCCATTCGCTGCAAGAGTTCTTGATACGGGTCTGCTGCGGTAGAGGTGTGGGCAGTACCAGGCATATCTGCCGTGTACTGGGCCCCGGCAGCAGTATCGGCAGTGAACTGCTGCGGTGTTGCCTGGACAGGTTCTGCTTGTGTTATCTGCATGACTTTGTGGCAGAATTCTCTGGTCCATCCTCTTCTTGGGGGTGTGTATTCATCCGTTTCTTCAATAGGCACACCTGCGGAAACACATAAACCCATAATCAAGCAAGGGAAATACAATGGTCCTCGATCTTTCTTACCGCACTCGTGAATTTCCCATAGGGTAATTTCTCCAACGTTGATGGTCCTTTTGTTGATGATGGATTGGATGAGCACCAATCTCTTGCGATCCACCGTGCTGTTGTGTGATGTTGGGATGAGGCGTCGTTTAACGAAGGTGTTCCACATCTTGGCCTCCGGCTTCAAGTTTTGTCTTGTCACGGAACCTCGATGGGTACCGGTTTCCCATGGAGTGTTTGCGTAACAAAGATCGTCTTTGATAAGTTCATAGCCCTCGACAGTGATATCTTCCAAGAAGTCAGCATGGAGATCACTGTCCTGGGTGAGGCCGTAGAAGTTGTTGATCGTATCGGCATCAAGCTGTACAGGCCTGCCGCGGCAGTGAACAAAGAGGGAGTCTTTGCTGGGCCCATGAGCGTAGAACTCCCGCACGATTGTGGCGTTTGCCTGGGCAGGTTGCAAACAGAATATTTCCCAATACTGGTACTTTATTCTGTCGAACAAGTAATGTTCAATGTCGTAATTCTCTTCATCTGCGTGCTGGAACCCTTGTTCTTCCCATAGTTGCCTTGCGATGAAAGATCGATTGAATCGTTCTTCAATGTTGGCTGGGGCGAATCTTTTGTAAGTTGCCATCAAGAAAGAGAAAATTGAGTTCTTGGAGGTTTTCTTGAAGAGAATCTGGAAATTTAAAAGGGATTAGTAGGCAGAGAGTAATTGAGAGAGTGATTGTTAAGAATACTAAAGAAAGCAAGAGAGTAAGAGTGAATAGTTCAAGAGGAAGGAGTTTCTTATATAGGCCTCGGCCTTGTGACCGTTGAGATCACTAGCCATTGTAACCGTTTCCTTCTTCTTCCGTTTCCTTTTTTGTCGCGGCAGGAATCTCGGCAGACTAGCCGTTACACTTTTCTGCCCGTTGGGACTGCTGTGGCTCTGACACTGTTGTATTGCCTCGGCAGAGTTCCTGCTGTGAACTATTTTTCCGTTATCTTTACTTTTTATTCCTAAATAAAACACCATAATTAAGAGAATTCATGAAAATACCAAATAAAATAAAAGAGAAAATTAATATAAAATAAAGAATCTAAAGAAAACTTATGGAGGGTCGTTTCCGATATTTCTTATAGTCCATCTGCACCCTCCATCGAGTGACAATTCTACTCAAAAAGATATGGTCTAATGCGGGTACGGATACTCCCATTTGTGCTATCATGGTGGAGGTGTCTTCCGTTTGTGTGCTTTTGTAGTCCATGCCTATCCTCCAACTTGATATTACTTCTGAAGGCAAAAATAATTTGTTAGAAAAAATTATATCACCATCCAACCACTTACTTACCTCCTTGTCGTTGACTTACATCATAGTTGGATATAGCCTTCGTTGTCGTGGCAATTGCTGTGATAGTCAATTGTCGTGGCAATCTTTTGCCAAAATTCGGTGTAAGTCAAGTCAAGAATCATCTTTCTTGAAGTCTTCAAAAATCAACCCACATTGTTTCTTATGCTTCCCAGTAATCTCCGTCAGTAGAGACGCTGGCTTGGAACTAATATTAGATGGAATTGTCACAGATAAAATATCATCTTCCAAATAATCATATCCTATTTGTGATGACTTCAAATCTTGTAACGTTGATTCCTCAAAAGATACCTGCACTGGAAGAGATGAGATTTTAAAGAATTCAAAAGGTTTATTCGTTACCATCTCATATTCCATTATCACGGCATTGCCATCTTGTTGATCCAGCATGTCGTCGTGTAACTGCTCCGGCAGTTGTGAGTGAGAGTAATCCTCAGCTTCCTTTTTCAGCATCATTGTTGCCGTAACATCTTGGGAATCAGATTCCTTAGAATTTTCTAGAGCATTACTCTCATCGGCCTCGTTGAGTGGTATCGTGACATTTCCCTGTTCAGGCTTCTCTATTGCCGCGGCAATTATTTCAGGAGACTCATCCATGGCATATATGGATTTCTGCAATTGATCTTTTGAATCCTTCAAGGGTGCATCCAATCTCGCTATATGTGCATCCAATAGCCTTGATTATTCTGTCATAAATTCTTCAATTCTAGCCATTGATGCTTTCAATATTTCCTCCAATGAATTTGGATACTCTTGAGAAGAATTATGTTGCCATGGCTTATCTGTAACATTAACAAAATTGTCATGATAGAAAAAATTTTGAGTGTTTTGATCATACCATGAAGGATTTTGTTGTTGGTTCCATCTATGGTTCTCTATGTGGCCATATGTTCCAGTACTATACGGGCAATTGTTAATCAAATGATCATCTCCACAATTAAAACAAAAATTTGCTCAGCCATGAACTTGATGGGTTGCTCTTGGTTGGCATAGATAATCATCGTTTAATCTAGGAAATTCTTGATTTGCTCGATTCATATCTTCCAACATCAACTCCCGAATAGATTTCTTTCTTTCTCCTTGCATCTTGAAAATCTTTCACTTGAAACACACCTATAATTTTTAAAGAAAACGAAAATATGTTAGTAAAAATAAAAAGAAACAAGAAAATAAAGAAAACAAAATTTAGTTGCCAGTCCCCGGCAACGGCGCCAAAAACTTGTCGCGTGTCAAAAGTGCACGTTTAGTGCAAGCGGACACATCGCAAGTAATAAGTGATAAGTATGTTATCAAGTTATCGTCTCCTCAGGGACTGGTATACTTAATATGCTTCCTTTATCTCCTTGCTCTGTGGAAAGCTAAAAGCACAAGTGAATTGGTGGACTTGATTGACTTGTCTTTATCCAATGCAATCGCATATCTCTGCTTCGGAAGCACTGCAGTTTACTGCCTGGGCAGCGATAACGCTGTTTGCCGCGGCAATCCCTTGCTCGTGGGCAGACTTTACCAAAGTTTGGCAAAGTGTCCTTGAATGACTCCGCTAATCCCTAAGTTAGAGTGTTGTTGATGACTAGCCCTTGATGATACCTCCCGGCGTGAACGAATTATACTCACCGATCAATCTCACACTTCTTTTAGCCGCTGAAACTCTTAACCTATCCCTAGGCCGAGTTAGTATTTCGCGATTGAAACACCGTACTTACCCCTTTCGTGAATCGAACTCTCTCGAGCTTAGATAAATGGATTACTCACAAACTTCCCTCCCGGGCTTGAGTGCAAGAACAAGGAATAACAAAGGATAAGCAAACCTTGATAATCTTTATTGCATTGAATAAACGGCAAATTACAATCTCCTCTCACAAATACTCCACAACCTTCACCTAAACCCTATGAAGGTTTTAGAACATGATGGAGAGGAAGTAAACAAGAATAGAAGTCGGCTCTCCCTAGGTATTTCGATCTATGATACATTGGGTGGCTAGGTCTTTATAGAGGCTAGACCTAGGGCAAACCTTTCCTAAGTAGAATACAACTTGGAGTAGGGAACAAGTCAAGTACATAATAATAATATATTTCCAAGTTTGAATTCGGCTAAGGGGGCTTTCCCGCGTGGTCTTCCTTTGGGCTTTTCCTTGTGCTAGCCAGCTCCGACTCTTGGGCTTCAAGTCCAAACACTTTCCTTAGGTTTTTGTCTTTCCATCGCCTATCACTTTGCTTCCTGTCTTCCTGCTGCTGCCTCGGCATCAAGTCCTGCCTCTGCCTTGTCGCTGCCGCGGCAATGGTTTCCCTGCACAGATATGAAAACGCAGTAAAACGTGCCTTTTTCTATAAATATTATCTATTTAAGTATAACTTCTAAATATATCACATTAAGCACATGCATTGGTTCAAGTGGGTGAATATTTGGTGATAAATGCCGATAAAAGTAGTAAAAAGTGATAGTGTGTTGAGCACTTATCACTCGGCCTAGGGATAAGTTAAGAGTTTCAGCGGCTAAAAGAAGTGTGAGATTGGTTGGTGAGTATAATTGGTTCACGCCGGGAGGTATCATCAAGGACTAGTCATCAACAACACTCTGACTTAGGGATAAGCGGAGTCATTCAAGGAAACTTTACCGAACTTTGGTAAAGTCCAACCACGAGCAAGGGATTGCTGCGGCGGACAAGTATCGTCGCTGCCAAAGCAGTAAACTGCAGTGCTGCCGAGGCAGTGATATACGATTGCATTGAACAGAGACAAGTCAATCAAATCCACAATACAACGCAACTGGATCCTGACCCATCTTTCTCTATTATTAGACCTCTTTATTTTTGTTTAGTTATTTTAGTTTAGATAAACCAACTCAAATCACTTGTGTTTTTACTTTTCTACAGAACAAGAAGGTGAAGAAGGCATATTAAGTCTACCAGTCCCTGTGGAGACGATAATCCAATAATTACTTATCACTTATTACTTTCGATGTGTCCACTTGCACTAAACGCGCATTTTTGACACGCGACAAGTTTTTGGTGCCGTTGCCGGGGACTGACAACTAAATTTTGTTTTCTTTATTTTCTTGTCTCTTTTTATTTTTATTTTACTTTTGTTTTTCGTGGTGTAAGACCAGGGCCAATCCAACCAACCCCCTGTACGAGTTAGATCCAGAGATCGAAAGAACAAGGCAAAGGTTGAGGAGGCAAATCCAAGGAGCCGGCAATGGAGGACTTCCGCCGCCACCTTGGCCGTGACAGCTCACTGTCAGAGACTTCCTGGAAGAGGACTTAAATGGATTAAACCCAGGAGTCATTACACCGAAAATAGAAGCAGGCCACTTTGAACTTAAACCTGTTATGTTCAATATGCTTAACACTTTTGGACAATTTGGTGGGTCTGCAACTGAAGACGCAAGGCAGCACCTTAAGTCCTTCATGGAAATATGCAACTCTTTCAAAATCCAAGGAGTCCATGAAGATGTCTTGCGATTGAAGCTATTTCCCTATTCACTGAGGGATAGGGCGAAACCTTGGTTAAATAGCATTCCAGCAGGATCTATTGGATCTTGGAGTGAACTTTGCCATGATTTTATTACTCGTTTTAATCCTACAAACTTATATGATAGAATTCGTAATGAAATCACTTCTTTTCGACAGGTAGATGAAGAACCAATGTACGAGGCATGAGAGCGCTATAGAGATTTACTACACAAGTGTCCTTTGCATGGATTTCCCCTATGGACATAGGTGACAATGTTCTACAATGCCACGAATGCCCCAACAAGGATGATGTTAGATGCCTCGGCAAACGGAACACTCCTAGATAAAGCACCTGAGGAAGCTATTGAGATATTAAATAAACTCGCGAAAAATGATTTCCAATTTCCTACATCTAGGCGAGGAGGAGTAAGACGCCAAGACACGGTAAATGAATTAGACACATCGAATTTAGTGGCAGCACAATTGGCCTCTCTTACCAAGATGGTGCAAAACCTACAGTTACAACAAAATACTCGTGAGGTCAAGGTAATTGATTGCTATTGTGACTTATGTGGAGGTAACCACAGTTCCACTGATTGTATGAATCAAGAAACCTGTATGTACGTTGGGAACTACAACCGCAACAATATGATGTCCAACACATACAATCCCTCATGGAAGAGGCATCTAAACCTATCATGGAGCAACCCTAACAATGCCTTAAACCCAATCACCCAACCATCAGGATTTCAGCAACCGATGCAACAACTGCCGCCGCCGCAGACCCAGAAGGCAATGCCGCCGCCGCAGATGCAGCAACAACCAGTAAGTTCACTAGAGAACACTCTCAAAGCCTTTATGATGAAAACTGAGTCATACATGGCGGAGAACAATAATTTCATCAAAAGGACAAACGCTTTTATGAATAGAACAGAGATGAGGTTAAAAAATCAAGAAGCGGCCATTAAAACGCTGGAAACTCAGTTTGGGCAGTTTGCTCAAAGCATAAACACTAGACCACAAGGAGGACTACCTAGCAATACTGAAGTTGCTAAGGTAATGGGCCATGAACAGTGTAAGGCAATTACTACTAGGAGTGGTCTACAGCTGAAGGAAAAAATCACAGAGAGATAAATTCAATCAGCAGATCAAGCAAAAGAAGAGGTTGAGCAAACTGAAGCTGATAACACTGCCCCGACAGAGAGGACAACAGCTCCTGAGCAACCTGCCGAGGTAGCAACAACTCCAATGGTGCCAGGTATTAAATTCCAAACTAATGAAACCCTGGATAAGATGAGACCACCACCACTGTAACCCCCTTAGCCCGGCCTGGACGGAACCGGCACTAACGGGTCACACGGGGAATATCGAACTAAACCCGTTAAGGTCCAATTCGATAAACAACCCTGAAAACCGATATGTTTTTTTTTCTAGATGCATAATTAAGTTCCTATGTATGTCGAGGTCATGCGTAACGAAAACGGAAATATTCGATTCACGATTGATCTATTCAATTCACATATCAGTACATAAGGATCAAACGCAAATAATTCTTAATTCCAACAATAAACCGGTAAAGCAATCTACCATAGTTCCATTATACATGCATAGCATACTCATAACAAAGTTCAGATCAAACGGACCATTATTGCATCGTCAATTTCATGTTTCATACAATAGGGACCTAATGGTAAAGCTCACAATATTATAGGGACTAAAACCAACATTAATTTACCAATGCGAATTCAAGTTAACATCATGCATCTTGGTGATATTACAACTCTCAATATTATTCATTGCATCTATATTCGATCGTGGAAAGACATCCGACCCTAAACATGATTTTCCACACTTAAAATGTCATTTTTGGATCTCGGTATCGATACCTAGGGTCTCGGTATCGGTACCCTATCGTGGAGTTAGCCTCCTTGCACTTCGAAGGCTATTGGTATCGATACCCCCATAGGTGGTATCGATACTCCAGCGTCCAGTGGAGTAATTGCATCGAAACATGGTTCGAACCACCCCAAATTAAGCATTAGGGTATCGATACTTGTATCGATACCCTAATGTGCACTTTGACAAATTTGAACATTCTAAGTTAATTGCACCCACTCAAACATAACCTTTGATCACCCTTAACTATATGCATAATTTCCTAAGCATAAGGAACAATTTATAGCATACATTTATCACATCAACGACCCCAAACAATCTATAGGCATGCTTCCTAAATATGATTTAAAATCAGCAATGTTCATTCATGTACATGTCTCATAATCCAAACAACACCATAGTCCATCAATTAATAATCCAAAACATTATAGGTCTTATTACAACATCAACCCAAGTAAAACTCACACACTTCACATAGGTTTGATTTACACATTGTCAAGCCCAAATTATTTGCCAAAACATACCAAAAATTGAGGCAACTCTTCCCCTTGGTTTCCTTGCTCCGAACGTAGCCTCGAATGTCACTATTTGTCTGCAAAGATGAGAGGAGAGCTTAAGCAAAACATGCTTAGTGAGGAAGCTCTAACATGATTATCAATGCATCAATTTAAAACCATATTTAAAACCATAACTTGTAATGCCTTTCTAAAACCAAACATGCTTAATAATCATGTTCATGTTCAATACTAAAAACATTTCCTTGAGTATGCATGGCATTATCAATTCATTTCACAAATGATGCGCAATGTTCCAAATATTTTCATGTTTGTATATTGGCTTCCTAGTGATCACTTAATGCGAACCTTAAGTTCACCGAATACACGGATCCATTGATTAGAGACATTTAGTCTCGTCATGACACAAAGTCACCATTGACATGACACGGAGTCACCATTGACATGACACGAAGTCACCATTGACATGACACGAAGTCACCATTATCAAGCTCTACCACGCACGGTTGGACACATAGTCACCCTTGTTACGTGTAGGCATTTTTCCTTTATTTTCATAATATTTATAGTGCACTCAATCCTAATGACATGTCATTTGTATTCGAATCTAAAGTAGTGTCACTAAGCCAATATCAAGTCCAAGTATGCATGCTAATTTGCTGCTCATAATGCATCCATAATGTGTTCAACAAATGAACTAATAGTCATGCCCAATGGCACCATCATATGTAAGGCAAATAACCATATCATATTCCACTTCATTTTTCATGTTTTCATAAACCATGGATGTCTTTATAAACCATGCATTTCCAGCAATTAACACATGCATGCATCATTTCAAAATCAAATATATGCAATTCCAAAATCATATTGAATCATTGTTCACATATATGCCATTACCGAAAATAACCGAAAATCGAGGTAATGCATCAACATCATTTAAAACACTTACTCTTGAACTATGGAAAGTTTTCACACTATTCCATAGCCCCCAAAATAGAACCGAACCAATGCGATTCATTTTAAATCCAAAACCACTCACCGACAAGCGAAACGAGCCCTCGCCGATGCTCCGATGGCAACGCCTACGTACCAGCCACTTATGCACCTTCTTGCACTACCTCTACAACATTAAAAGCAGAGCATGTTCACATTACAGCATGCTCAAAACAACAGTCACATTTAACCCTCACAAAACTATCGAAAACCTTGCCGAAAAGACCGAAAAATAAGCCGAAACGCATCCGAAACACATCAGCCCAAAACCTAATGAATATAACATCTAATCCACCTCAATTATGAACCAAAAATACTTACAAACCATCCTTATACCTCCAGCAACATTAGAACACTTAAAACATCCCTTAAAACAACCGAAAACCACCTTAAAACAACACTGATTGCATTATTCCGGGATTAAATTAATGTGCCATCAATTCAACACTTAATTAATCATTTAATTGACATAATATCATAATTAAATCAACCTAATTACAACATTAATTGGGATCTAAAAAGATTTCACAAAAACCTTCACAAAACTCATAAATCTTGAATTAGAAACACAAAATTAAATATCAATTGTTAATGGGCAAGCCAATACTTGGGAATTTCAATAAAGAACCTTAGAAAAAGATTAAAAATCAGAATATTACCTTGAGATTAAATCCACCCAAAAATATGAGAAAAGCTTCCTTGATTTCCTTGAAAATGATGTTGATTTTGCAAAAATTGATGAGTAGGTTTTGTAAAGAATGAAAGGATGAATAAAATGAAGTAAATCTTGTAGAAAATGATGAAGAAACCAGCAAGTAATTGGAGAAGTTTGGAGAAGAAGATGGAGAGAAAATGAGAGAAAATCTTGAGAGAAAAGATGGGAAAATGGGAAGTTTCAAAAGAAAATGGAATTATTAACTAAAATAAAACAATTTAAAAACAATTTTGGTGGATAAATCATTAATTAAAAATAAATTGGATTTATGGCCCTCTAAGGATTCTAAGTATGACTTGCTTTCCAATTTAGTCACCAGAAATCCTAATTGCCGAAAATTACTAATTAAATCCCAAAACTTTTCCAAAAATTACAATTTAGTCACTAGCACAAAATTAAGCCCAATTAAAAATCAAATTAAAGTTCAAATAATATTCCTTTAACTCTAAAACACCTTTTTAATATTTTTAGAACCATTTCACAAAATTATTACTTATCCGATCAAAATATTATTATTTTAATTTTTCCGGAATAGCGAACCCTAGGAATCCGATTCGACCCGAATCGTATTTCCCCAACTAACACTCAACTACTAACCCCAAAACCGGGATGTTACAACTTTCCCCCTCTTAAGAAAATTTCGTCCTCGAAATTCTTACCTGAAGCAAACAAGTGAGGAAACTGCTCCTCCATACTTTTCCGTGTCTCCCAAGTTGCCTCTTCAACACCTCGGTGTCTCCACAGCACTTTAACCAAATCTATGGTTTTCCTTAGTATTCATAACAATCTCCCTCTCGCAGTACTCTCTCTGCCTACTCATAATCTTCGTGAAATTTCAGATTCTTTTCAAGAAAAACTCCAAGAAATCACATCTCTCAAATTTTGATGGCAACTTACAAGAGATTCGCCCCAGCCAACGTTGAAGATCGCTTCAACCGATCTTTCATCGCTCGGCAACTGTGGGAAGAGCAAGGTTTCCAGCATGCGGACGATGAAAACTACGGCATTGAGCACTGCCTCTTCGACAGAATTAAGTACCAAAACTGGGAAATTTTCTGTCTCCAACCTGCCCAGGCGAATGCTACGATCGTGCGAGAGTTCTATGCGCACGGGCCTAGCAAAGACTCCCTCTTCGTTCATTTCCGCGGCAGGCCGGTCCAGTTAGATGCCGAGACAATCAACAATTTCTACGGCCTCACTCCTGACAGTGATATCCACGCCGAATTCATGGAAGACATCATTGCCGAGGACTACGAGCTCATCAAAGATGATCTTTGTTACGTAAATACTCCATGGGAAACCGGTACCCATAGAGGATCCGTAACAAGACAAAGCCTAAAGCCCGAGGCCAAGATGTGGAATACCTTTGTCAAGCGACGCCTCATCCCCACATCCCACAATAGCACGGTGGACCGCAAAAGATTGGTGCTTATCCAATCAATCATCAACAAGAGGACCATCAATGTTGGAGAGATCATCCTACCTGGATAATTTATCAGGTAAAGGTTTTAATTCGATCTTTAATGGTTCCTCATTCGAAGATTTTTCGTCCTTACTTGGATAATTTAGAGGTTCAAAGTACTTACCTGGGTGGTGTGCTGTCCAATTAACTTCCTTAGCTTCAGGCATATTGTTTAATGCATTGCTATAGCAGTCGTCCACTGTACTGCCGAGGCAGCACTGTGAAGAATTACTGTCACTGTTGCCGAGGCAGTGTTTGCTAAGGCAAGGCATTGCACTGTCTGCATCTTTGGTATAAATTACCTAGCACTCCTCTAGATCATCATGTCTTTTTAAAATCTGGAAAACATTAAGTGTGACTTGCTGGTCGTTGACTCGCATTGTCAATTCTCCTTTCTCCACATCCATAAGGGTGCGTCCAGTAGCTAGGAAAGGTCGGCCCAGGATGATCGGTGCATTATCATCTGCTTCACAATCAAGAAAAAGGAAGTCAGTTGGAAAAATAAATTTATCTACTTTTACCAATATGTCCTCGATTTTTCCTTCCGGTTGCACATATGATTTATCCGCCAATTGGAGCATCACGGTTTTAGGTTTTGCCCTTCCTATTCCAATCTTTGAAATACATATTTTGGCATTAAGTTGATGCTTGCTCCCAAGTCGCACAAGGTCTTTCCTTCATAGTGGCTTCCTATCGCACATGGTATAGTAAAACATCCAGGATTTTTCAATTTAAGGGGCATGCGATTATGCAGCATGGCCATGCATCCTTCAGTTGCGGTAATAGTTTCAAACTCACCAAGCCTTCTTCTTTTAGAAACAATGTCTTTTAAGAATTTGGCATAGTTTGGCATTTGTTCTATTGCTTCAACTAATGGTAAATTTATATGCACTTGCTTTAGGATGTCTAGGAACTTTTTAAATTGATAATCCTGTTTTTGTCTTTTCAGCCTTTGTGGAAAAGGTGGCGGGGGTCACATTTCCTCCAGTGTCTCGTCAGTTTGGAATTTAATACCTGATACCTCTGGTGTTGGTGTTGCCTCGTCCACTTGGCGTGGAGTTGCCGATTTCTTTGCCTGGGCAGTGCCTTCTGTGGCATGATCATCTAATGCAATATCTTTGTCTTCTTCATCTGATTCTTCTTGTTCCTTTGTTGAGACTTTGTCCGAACTGCTTGAATTCTCTTTATGTTTTAAGCCACTCCTAGTGGTGATTGCTTTACATTGCTCATGGCTTTTTCCCCTTGCAACTTCAGTATTACTGGGTAATGCTCCTTGAGGTCTAGTGTTTAGACTTTGAGCGAACTGCCCAACTTGAGTTTCCAGTGTTTTAATGGCTGCCTCTTGATTTTTTAACCTCATCTTAGTTCTACTTATGAAAGCATCGGTTCTCTTAATAAAGTTACTATTCTTAGCCATATATGATTCAGTTTTCATCATAAATGCCTTAATAGAATTTTCCAGTGATCTTATGGGCTACCGCTGCTGCATCTGCTACGACGGCAGTGGCTGCTACGTCTGCGGCGGATGTTGTATTGGAATTGCTTGCTGGAAACCTGAGGGTTGAACAGTCGGATTCAAAGCATTATTGGGGTTGCTCCATGAAAAATTTGGATGCCTTTTCCAAGATGGATTATATGTGTTGGACATCACGTTGTTGTTCCGGTTATAGTTTCCCACATAAAGGCTAGATTCCTGATTCTGTATGCACTCAGAAGAGCTATGGTTACCTCCACATAACTCACATGAAGAATCTATTACCTTAACCTCATGGGTATTATGTTGCATTTGCATATTTGGGACCATCTTAGTGAGAGTTGCCAATTATGCTGCCACTGAATTGGATATTTCTAATTCATGTACTGTGGCCTGATGTCTCATCCCTCCTCGCCTAGATGTAGGGAATTGAAAGTCATTCTTTGCGAGTTTGTTCAAAATCTCTATTGCTTCCTCCGGTGGCTTGTCAAGGAGTGTACCGTTGGCAGAGGCGTCTAACATCATCCTTGTTGGGGCATTGGTAGCATTGTAAAACATGGTCACTTGTGTCCACAATGGAAGTCCATGTAATGGACACTTGTGCAGTAGCTCCCTATAGCGCTCCCATGCCTCATACATTGGTTCATCATCTGTCTATCGAAAGGAAGTAATTTCATTACGTATACGATCATATAAATTTGTAGGATTAAAACGTGTAATGAAATCACGACAGAGTTTACTCCAAGATCCTATCGATCCTGCTGGAATGCTATTTAACCAAGTTTTTGCCCTATCCCTTAGTGAATAGGGGAACAATTTAAGTCTCAAAACATCTTCATGGACTCCTTTGATTTTGAATGAATTGCATATCTCCATGAACGATTTGAGGTGTTGCCTGGCATCTTCAGTTACTAACCCACCAAACTGTCCAATAGTATTGAGCATATTAAACATGACAGGTTTTAGCTCAAAGTGGGCTGCTTCGATTTCTGGTCTAACGACTCCTGGATTTAACCCATTCAAATCCTCTTCCAAAAAGTCTCGAACAGTGAGCTGCCACGGCTCTGGTGGCGGCGGAAGCCTTCCATTGCCAGCGGGTAAGTTTTTTTCTGCCGGATGATCTGCCATAACTTCTCGGATTTGTCTTCGCAACCTTTGACGCGTGCGTTCAATCTCTGAATCTAATTCGTACAATGGATTGCTTGGGTTTGCTCTGGTCATACACCAGAAAAACCAAAGTTAAATAAAAATAACAAAAAGCAAGAAAATAAAGAAAACAAAATTTAGTTGCCAATCCCCGGCAACAACGCCAAAAACTTGTTGCGTGTAAAAAGGGTGCGCAATTGGTGCAAGTGTACACGTCTCAAGTAATAAAGTGATATGTATTATCGAATATCGTCTCCACAGGGATTGGTATACTTAATATACTTTCTTGTGTCTTCTTGCTCTGTAGAAGGAGTAAAATAAAAACACAAGTGAATTGGGTTGGAGTAAACTAAATAACTTGAATAATAAAACAAACTAAATAAAGAGAAAGTAATCAGAATGAGAAGATGGCTAGGATCTAGTTGCGTTGTACTATGGATTCAATTGACTTGTCTCTGTCCAATGCAATCACACAACACTGCCTCGGCAGCACTGCAGTTTTACTGCCTCGATAGTGATGTGTTCGTCCGCCGCGGCAATCCCTTGCTCTTAGGTAGACTTTTACCAAGATTCGGAAAAGTTTCCTTTGATGACTCCGCTTATCCCTAAGTCGAATTACTGTTGATGACCAGTCCTTGATGATACCTCTCGGCGTGAATCAATTATACTCACCAACCAATCCCACACTTCTTTTAGCCGCTGAAACTCTAACCTATCCCTAGGCCGAGTTAGTATTTTCCAACTAGAAAAATACTGTGCTTATCCCTTTCGTGAGCCTAACTCTCCCGATATTAGATAAATAAATCTCTCACAAACTTCTCTCCCGAGCTTGAATGCAAGATCAATGAATAGAAAGAATAAGCAAATCTTGATATTTTATTGCATTGAAATAGAAAGACAAAGTTCAATCTCTTCTCACAAATACTAAACAAACTTCACCTAAGCTTAAAAGAATTTAGAACATAATGAAACAAAGAAAACTCTCAACTAATTTCTCTCGTCCGCTTGTCTATCTTTCTCCTTGGTCGGCTATGGTTTATATAGGCTTAACCTAGGGCAAACCTTTCCTAAGTAGGAATACAACTTGGAGTAAAACACAAGTCAAGTAAATAAAATAATTGTTTTATTTCCAAGTTTATTCCCACAAGGAATCTTTTCCACGTGGCCTTTGACTTGGGCTTTCTGCTTGCTTCCCAGCTCCAATCCTTGCGCTATTTGTCCATAAACGTCTACCTCATTTTTATCTTCAAGTCACCTATAATATCAGTACATGTCCTTCAGCTGTTGTCGCGGCCTCAGGTTCTGCTTCGGCCACACTTACTGCCGCGGTAGTGGATATTCCTGCAATTCAATAAAAGGTGCCGTAAAATTTGCATTGTCTATGAATATTATCTTCATAAGTTACAACAACAGAATATCTAAATATCTCACATTAAGTACATGATTTAATCCAAGTAGGTGTAGATTAAGTGATTATTATCCATGAAAGGTGTAAAAAGTGATAGTGAATTAAGCACTTATCACATCCTATTATCCGCAGACTGATGGAAAGTCTGAGAGAGTTATACAGGTTTTGGAGGATATGTTGAGGTGTTGTGTTATAGATTTCCTGGGTTCTTGGGTAAATACTTACCTTTGATGGAGTTTTCTTATAATAATAGTTATCACGCGAGTATCCAGATGGCACAGTTCGAGGCTTTGTATGGAAAGAGATGTCGTATTTTGTTGTGTTGGGCTGAGACTACTGAGAAGTTTGTAACCTTACCTAGTGTTCTTGAGGATACTAATGAGAAGGTTAAACTCTTTAGTAGTAGACTTAAGGCAGTTGTAAACCCCTCGATCCGGTGTAGACGCCACCCAACTCGAACAAGTTACACGGGAAATACCGAGGCTAATCCAAAGATTCTCCCCGATAAATGACCCTAAAAAAATCTTTTATCTATATATGCATTGATTAGATCCTATATGTTCATGCAAGGACTGAGTTCATTTTCAGCAGAAATTAATGAGAAATGAGTCCTAATTTAACCGAATAAGTTTTAAGTATCTAATTAAAATTTTCCAAAAATTCATGATCTAAAAGTGAAATTAAGGTTATCAATCCTTAATTAAGTATATTTCATGCTTGCACATAAATTTTCAGTTTAAAATAAAATCTACAAGTCATTTAATTGTTTCCTCAAAGATTAGTGACTAAATGTGAAGTTTTAAAGTTTAACCCAACTTAGAACGACTTAAGCTGATAGGGGTATCGAAACGTCTATACCTCATATCGATACCGACAAAACGACAAAGGGGTATCGAAGCGGGTATTAAAGGTTTCAATACGCCTTCGATAACTCGCCCGGTTACCTGCGCGACAAGCCCGCATTTCGATATGCCTAAAGGACCGTTCCGATACCATTTGTTACTATAAAGGTCGATATCGAAACCAAAACGAAACGTATCGATACGCTTGATGAATTATTATTACTGTTTCGAAACTAGTTCATGTGGTTACGATACTCAGGCTTAATTTTTTAGAAATCCTCCATGTTTTTGCTTGGGTATTGATACCCTATGCCTAGAAAACATAAATTAAAAAAGTTTCATGCTTTAAACGTAAATTAAGAGTTCTATAGATGCATTTAAGTACCTAAGTGCTTAAGGAACACTTCAAGCACTAACTCTATATGCATATTCACCTAATTCTACATGTAAAGCATACAAAACATAACCATCATTCAACAAATGGAACAACATATGATAACTTCAAATTCATCATGGATTGTATCTCATAAATACTTCAAAAGCATAATAAATATCATAGAAGAAATCCAAAAACAAAATATCTAAAAACATATAGGTTCATTGCTCCATTGCTCTCATGTACTTAAGGTTCTCAATTTAACTTAAAACATACTTAAGCCTAAGAAAGTATAAGGTAAAATGCTTGACTCCCTTGCTTCGTAATGGCACCTAATCACTTATTTCTCTGCATTGCAAGTAAAGGAGAGTGGTTAAGCAAAAGCTTAGTGAATAATATATAAAAACACAAGTAAAAACATCTTGCAATGTAGCCCATAAAAGCCAAAGTTTTATAAAAACATGTCATGCTCAACTCATGAAACAACCACATCGCTATCAATGCAAACATCATGAAAAATAGTAAGTATACCATGGCATAAGCCACAAAACCTTTTTCAAATAACTTTTGAAAACATATTCTCAATATGCAAACACAAGACTTACATGCTACTAAGGCAAAGCTTCATTGAAAATACTTTTTCAATTAAGAATTATACTTGCTTATAAGATTGTATTGGTATTAGTGAACCATTTAGATTACCTCTAAACATTAGGATAAACGAAAAAGTCGCATGTGGCTTATACCACCAAGCATGCCTGTGATTGATGGTGATGTCCGTGCAGTGCTATAAATTATGTGGATCACATATGTGCAAGTATACACAGTCATGCAAGTAATAAAGGGTGGGTGAGTATCTTTCCCACGAGGATCGGGGTAAAATGTAAGTCAAATTTGTCAAGGCAAAAAGGTGTCACTAACTAAAAGGAAAAATAAAGATAATGGTATGCAAAAATGGAAATGGTTATGTACAGTGAGGGTCTGATGGTGAAATGCTATGGAAATTTCAGAATGCAAGCAACTAAAATATGACAAGGCAAAATGGGATGGATTGCGATGGCACGATAGATGTATGGAAGCAGTGTGTGAAAAGTATGGTGATGTGATTGCAAGAGAACAGTTAAAACGAAGGAAACACTTTATAAATGCTAAGGCAAAAACAGGATGCTAGAACACGAGTAAGCAATATGTTGTACTAACCCTCGATTGATGAGCTCTCCTGGGAATGATTGGTGGGGTTTCCTACGGATTTCTTAACCTCACTCCTACGAACATCTAGATACTATGGGTGTCTAGTTACTCGACAGAGGTTTCTTAAGTATTCCCGCTCTCTCGGGTCATAGGAACATGACAGTCTAAAATGCCATGACATCTCCTCTCGGTCTCAGCAGTGTCATCTAGCCTATCGACAAAGCAGACTCCTTTTATTTGTTGAAACCCTCACTTAAGTCTCTCTCGAGCACCTAAGGTCAGATTAGGATCTATTTGCAGTCTAGAACCCATTGCTTACATAGATCCTCCCTTAGTTCCTCTCGGATACTAAGGAATGACTAGGTTTCTCTCGAACACCTAGCGTGCACCTAAACACGGGACACTATCATGCCTCGTACAATGCTTAAATGATTAACAACAATGAGAAAAGCAAATACACAAACACATAGTATGCTAAACATTCATAAAAATAAAGAGTTAATCATCCACAAAAACAACCACCTAAATAAAGCAAACCATAGTGGTGTAAAAGTTAAAGATAAGTATCATCCACAAACTTCATTCTCAAACATCCACAATAACCCTATAAAAGTTATAAAAATAAAGAAAAGGAAGAAGGATAGAAGACACCCTTGGTGTGCACAGCCACCGACCTCTTCGACCACCATGGAGTTGCCTTAGCGTGCTAGCCCCTGTCGAGTGCCTAGCACGCCACTCCCTTCAAGCTCTATCAATGGAGGATCCTTCGGAAGGAAGTTGGGGAAAAAAGGTGAAAGCTTTTCCTCCACCGCAAACCAGCTCCAATGGTCTCCCTTTTTTCGTGTCCAAGCTCTCAAAAATATATCTCTTTTTTAGGTCACCATGCCTTATAAAAAAGGGGTGAAAAAACTAGGGTTTTTTGGAAATTCCATTTGAACCCCTATTCACATGATGACATTTATGACATTGTGACAGTGGTCCCCTACTGAGGTGACTGTGGCCAGCTTGCATAGCACCAGCTAACACTCCTCTCAAAATATCTTCTTGTCTTTTAATGCAGCATAGGAGATCTCAAGATTTACCATGGAATTTTCCCATCTCTATACTTTTGCGAATACCATGACAAATTTCCTTTGCTCCCTCTTTGCTTTACCTACACAAAATTAACCAAAAGCACGACCTTCCCCGTAAAATAGCACCTATTCCACACCAAAAATGCCAAGGCATAACTAGAAACTACATGCAATGTTATAATCCTAAATGCAACTAAATGCTTCTATATGGTTTTAAAGACACTCAATAACTTAAGTAAAAAGGCTTAAAATATAGCCTTTTTTGCGGACTTATCACACACCCAAACTTAAGCTATTGTTTGTCCTCAAGCAATGGATAACAGCTAGCAAAGAAGAAATGTCATGACAATGTTTAGGATCAAGGTGAGCAAATGGCCAGAGTTTCATCCCTCATAAAATGTCATGGCATAAACATATAGGACTCAAGGAATTTTCAAGAATGCTACTCTAGGACAAGATCAGATGTGAGTGTGTGTGCGTGTGCGTGAGTGTACCCAATCTATGCTTTGTTAACTTGGAAAAATTCTAAAGAAGTATACTATCCTAGCAAAGCATGTTTTCTCATTTAAGCACTATTTTAATGCTCCTTATATATATATTCTCTCATTTTTTTACACAAACACTGTTACGAGGGGAGTTAGCCTGTCACACTACCTTTTCTCATGCCATAACTACCAATTATTAAAACGCAGTATCTAGGCAATGCCATGACAAGTTAGAAGTGTAGCATCACCCTGTGCCTCTTTCATTAACTCATTTGCACATGATTTTGCCATGGCATAGCGGAGTATCCCTCTATAGTTATTCACAACTTTAAAATAAGACAACGGGGGTATTTTATTTACATTTAATTTCCTTAAAACATGTCAAGCAATTCAAGTTTTCATTCTATAAAAATTTTCTAACTTTCGTAAGTGATAAGTGCTCAGCACACTATCACTTTTTACTCCTTTTATCATCATTTATCACTAAATATTCACCCACTTGAACCAATGCATGTGCTTAATGTGATATATTTAGAAGTTATACTTAAATAGATAATATTTATAGAAAAAGGCACGTTTTACTGCGTTTTCATATCTGTGTAGGAAAACCATTGCCGCGACAGCGACAAGGCCGAGGCAGGACCTGATGCCTCGGCAGTAGCAGGAAGACAGGAACCAAAGTGATAGGCGATGAAAAGACAAAAATCTAAGGAACGTGTTTGGACTTGAAGCCCAAGAATCGGAGCTGGCTAGCACAAGGAAAAGCCCAAAGGAAGACCACGCGGGAAAACCCCCTTAGCCGAATTCAAACTTGGAAATATAATATTATTATGTACTTGACTTGTTCCCTACTCCAAGTTGTATTCTACTAAGGAAAGCTTTGCCCTAGGTCTAGCCTATATAAAGACCTAGCCACCCAATGTATGAGATATCGAAATACCTAGGGAGAGCCGACTTCTACTCTTGTTTCCTTCCTCTCCATCATGTTCTAAAACCTTCATAGGGTTTAGGTGAAGGTTGTGGAGTATTTGTGAGAGGAGATTGTAATTTGTCTTTTATTCAATGCAATAAAGATTATCAAGGTTTGCTTATCCTTTGTTATTCCTTGTTCTCGCATTCAAGCCCGGGAGGGAAGTTTGTGAGTAATCCATTTATCTAAGCTCGTGAGAGTTAGATTCACGAAAGGGGTAAGTACGGTGTTTCAATCGCGAAATACTAACTCGGCCTAGGTATAGGTTAAGAGTTTCAACGGCTAAAAGAAGTATGAGATTGGTTGGTGAGTATAATTGGTTCACGCCGGGAGGTATCATCAAGGACTAGTCATCAACAACACTCTGACTTAGGGATAAGCGGAGTCATTCAAGGACACTTTGCCGAACTTTGGTAAAGTCTGCCCACGAGCAAGGGATTGCCGCGGTAGACAACGTTATCGCTGCCCAGGCAGTAAACTGCAGTGCTGCCGAGGCAGAGATATACGATTGCATTGGATAAAGACAAGTGAATCAAGTCCACAATACAATACAACTGGATCCTGGCCCATCTCTCTCTCTAATATTTCGACTCTTTATTTTTATTCAATTATTTTAGTTTAAATAAATCACATCAACTCACTTGTGTTTTTATCTTTCTACAGAGCAAGAAGATGAAGGAAGCATATTAAGTATACTAGTCCCTGAGGAGACGATAACTCGATAACATACTTATCACTTATTACTTGCGATGTGTCCGCTTGCACTAAACGCGCACTTTTGACACGCGACAGTAAGCATGGAGAACATACACTCGTGTAACAATAAAATAAATACAAGAAATCCAATCCTAAAGCAGATTCTATCCAAATCCCAAGTCATGCATATTCAATTCAATTATTTACCATAAAGAAATTATCATAATCGGGCATCAAAAACTATAATCCAATAACTTACCCTAAAACTTACACATTTGTCATGGCATTTTTCTACAACTACCGCTATCATGCGAAATGAAAATAAAGGAACAAAACCTCCCTCAAACTTTGAGGCAGACATTATCCTCAATGCAACTAAGAAAAGAAAAATAAACTATATGCTATGCAATGAAACGAATTCAGGTTACCTTGGTCTATGCGGGCGGTGTTGGTGCGGTAGAAGTAGTGCAACGTGTTGCTCGATGCTTCAATTGGGGTGGGGTCAAGTTATGATCAGAATCATCATCGTCTCCTCTTGGTCATGTTTTCTCAGCAATAGCAGGTGGGCTCGCCTGTCGTCTAGTTAACATTTTCAGATGACGCTTAGATTTCTTCTTCTTGGGCGAGGGCATATCTGGTTGTTCTTGTTGGCTGCTGGCTATGCCTCTTTTGGCTGGGCTAGTTGGTCAGGTTGTGCTTGCTCAGCAGGCGGAGTAGATTGTACAGGCAGAGGGTCTTCGCAAAGGGAAGAAATAAAACTCGGTTCGTATCCAGGTGCAGCAGATTGGTCTTATTGAGTTGGTGACAATTGGACTTGTTCTTCTAAAAATGACGTGACATCTGCAGGATCTTGTTCTAGTGTAGGTGCTTGAGCTTCTTGAGCGTGCTCTATTGGTTCAGTTTCCACCGGTCTGGCCTCTTCAAATGGGTCAGCCAGGGTCGATTCCTCGTTCAAGTTAGGTGTCTCTAACCTCGCAGTAGTTAAGGCAATGGGTGTTGGGACCGCCGGTACACCCCATGGCGCAGTGGAACAAAACTACGACGGTCTTTCTAGTGATCCATGTACGTTTAATCCGAAATCGGGAGGAAGAGATGCGATGACATACATTGGGTTCCTTGATAAGAAGCAAAAACGACAACTGGATTTGCCACAATCGCGATCGTTCGACAATTCAAATCTTTAGCCTTCACGAATATCTTATCGGCCTCTACTCAGTTCACCCGGTTGACAGCAAATCTCAAAAAACTATTTTTCATGATTTTAGGGTTTTGGAAATTTGGGATTCTCTGATATGGCTGCTAGACCCAAAGATCCTTTATATATATATGTAAAACCCTTGGTATAAGAGTTTTATTCTGATTTTGTTTAGGAAATAATTACTTTTATTATTTCCTTAAATTTCGGAATCTATATTTAATTCGAATTTGAAAAGGGATTGTCGCGTGTCAAAAGCGCGCGTTTAGTGCAAGTGGACACATCGCAAGTAATAAGAGATAAGTATTTATCGGGTTATCGTCTCCACAGGGACTGGTATACTCAATATGTCTTCTATGTTTTCCTGTTATGTAGAAATAAAATAAAACACAAGTAGTTTTGGGTTGTGATGGAACTAAAATGAAACAACTAAGTAAAATAAAGAAATTTGAAAAGTAGAGAGAAAGAGGTCAGGATCCAATTGTGTCGTATTGTGGATTTGATTGACTTGTCTCTGCCCAATGCAATCGTATATCACTGCCTCGGCAGCACTGCAGATTACTGCCTTAGCAGCGACGATACTGTCGGTCGCGGCAATCCCTTGCTCGTGGGTGGACTTTACCAAAGTTCGGCAAAGTGTCCTTGGATGACTCCGCTTATCCCTAAGTCGAAGTACTGTTGATGACTAGTCCTTGATGATACCTCCCGTCGTGAACCAATTATACTCACCAACCAATCTCACACTTCTCTTAGCCGCTGAAACTCTTAACCTATCCCTAGGCCGAGTTAGTATTTCGCGATTGAAACACAATACTTACCCCTTTCGTGAATCTAACTCTCCCGAGTCTAGATAAATGGATTACTTACAAACTTCCCTCCCGGGCTTGAATGCAAGAACAAGGAAAAACAAAGGATAAGCAAATCTTAATAGTTTTATTGCATTGAAACAAAGACAAAGTACAATCTCCTCTCACAAATACTAACAACCTTCACCTAAACCCTAAGAAAGCTTAGAACATCCTTGAGAGAAAGAAAACAAAGAAACTATGAATCGGCTCTCTCTAGGTATTGGTTGCTATTACATTGGACGGCTAGGTCTTTATATAGGCTAGACCTAGGGTAAACCTTTCCTAAGTAGAATACAACTTGGAGTAGGGAACAAGTCATGTACATAATTAAAATATTTCCAAGTTTAATTCGACTAAGAGGCTTTCCCGCGTGGCCTTGTCTTGGGCTTTTCCTTATGCTAGCCAGTTCTGATCCATATGCTTTAAGTCTAGACACGTACTTTGGATTTTCATATTCCTTAAAGCATACTAGAGCCAATTTCGAGCACCTCTAACATGAAAAAGAGTACTTCCTAGAGCCGGTGATAGGCACCTCTAGTTACTTTCCCAAAAATCTAAGTCTTTATAACCTAAGTTCATTAAAAGAATTCCTATAATCCAACAAGT
Organism: Abelmoschus esculentus; assembly: GCA_035048815.1. Classification (NCBI taxonomy): domain Eukaryota; kingdom Viridiplantae; phylum Streptophyta; class Magnoliopsida; order Malvales; family Malvaceae; genus Abelmoschus; species Abelmoschus esculentus. The sequence goes on along the minus strand of JAUCBN010000046.1, from coordinate 7,168,420 downwards.
CCCAAAAGTGTTTTTAAAAATTCATCTTATAGTAAGCTTCTAGGTTTTCATCCTTATGTATCCTAAGGTTAAACCTTCTTAACAGGACCTAATCATGGTAAGGAGAAAGATTTCTATAGCCTTAAAGAATAAACTAAGGCAATACTGATGATAAGCAGTGCAAAAGTATAAGCATTTAATTCAAGTAAGGCGGGGAGCATAAAATTTTTTTGTAAATTTTCACTTAAGTACTCCCTTTTCTTGGCATGGCCCCGACAGTAGATTGCTGCCTCGGCAGTGGATCTGCACCCCCAAACTCAAACCAAGCATTGTCCTCAATGCTTTAAATTTAGAAAAAATAATGGGCAACAAAAAATATTAAAGAAATAAGCAGCATATAAAGGAACCAACAGCAAATAATATTGAATTATATGAAAAATTTAAAGAGACTCCGAAGAGCTGCTTGTAACAATTTTTCTCCTTGGTCTTGCTGCCGATTGCTTTGTACTTGGTGAGGGCGTTGGTTGAGCTTTTACTTGTCGGGGCGGTTGGACTCTTGTGGGTGGTGTACGTTGCATTAGGGAGTGTATTCGTCCGTATCTTCTATTGGTACACTTGCGGCAACACATAAACCAGTGATCAAACATGGGAAATATAATGGTCCTCTATCCTTCTTACTGCATTCGTGAATTTCACATAAGATGATCTCTCCGACATTGATGGTCCTTTTGTTAATGATCGATTGGATAAGCACCAATCGCTTCCGGTCCACCGTGTTGTTGTGGGACGTGGGGATAAGGCGTCGCTTGACAAAGGTGTTCCACATTTTGGCCTCGGGCTTTAGGCTTTGCCTTGTTACAGATCCTCTATAGGTATCGGTTTCCCATGGAGTATTCACGTAACAAAGGTCGTATTTGATTAACTCGTAATCCTCGCCAGTGATGTCCTCCATGAATTCAGCGTGAGCATCACTGTTCGGAGTGAGGCCGTAGAAATTGTTGATGGTCTCGGCATCTAACTAGACAGGCCTGCCGCGGCAGTGAACGAAGAGGGAATCCTTGCTGGGCCCGTGCGCATAGAATTCCCGCATGATGGTAGCATTTGCCTGGGCAAGTTGGAGACAGAAGATTTCCCAATCTTGGTACTTAATTCTGTCGAAGAGATAATGCTCGATGCCGTAGTTGTCATCATCCGAGTGCTGGAAACCTTGTTCTTCCCACATTTTAGTTCCTTCTTTCTTTTTAATATTCCTTAAAGCACACTAGAGCCAATTTCGAGCACCTCTAGCATGAAGAAGAGTACTTCCTAGAGCCGGTGATAGGCACCTCTAGTTACTTTCCCAAAAATCTAAGTCTTTATCACCTAATTTCATTAAAAGAATTCCTATAATCCAACAAGTCCCAAAAGTGTTTTTAAAAATTCATCTTATAGTAAGCTTCTAGGTCTTCATCCTTATGTATCCTAAGGTTAAACCTTCTTAACAGGACCTCATCATGGTAAGGAGAAAGATTTCTATAGCCTTAAAGAATAAACTAAGGCAATACTGATGATAAGCAGTGCAAAAGTATAAGCATTTAATTCAAGTAAGGCGGGGAGCATAAAATTTTTTTTGTAAATTTTCACTTAAGTACTCCCTTTTCTTGGCATGGCCCCAGCAGTAGATTGCTGCCTCGGCAGTGGATCTGCAACCCCCAAACTCAAACCAAGCATTGCCCTCAATGCTTTAAATTTAGAAGAAATAACGGGCAACAAGAAATATTAAAGAAATAAGCAGCATATAAATGAACCAACAACAAATAATATTGAATTATATGAAAAATTTAAAGAGACTCCGAAGAGCTGCTTGTAACAATTTTTCTCCTTGGTCTTGTTGCCGATTGCTTTGTTCTTGGTGAGGGCAATGGTTGAGCTTTTGCTTCTCGGGGAGGTTGGACTCTTGTGGGTGGTGTACGTTGCATTGGGGCTTCCACTTCTTCTCCTTCTTCCACGTCGGCCATCTCCTCGGTGATTATTATGTCCGTTCCTCCTTCCCTTGCTGTGGATGCCCCGGTATGATGTGTACTCGGTCCGGCGGCGGTTGAGCTTTGGTGCACATAGGCATCTATCTTAGCTGATAGACTGCCCATGATGATTGGGGATCGTGGAGGAGTGCTGGAGACTGCCCTCCGCTTGGATGGTCTTCTGCTGGCAGATGATGCCGCGGCAGAGTCTGCTGCCGTGGATGGGCTGGCAGCCTGGCTCGGTGGTGGAGGGCCCGCATGGAAGAACGGCCTTGGTCCTTCCAGAGCTGGTGTAGTCTCTGTGTAAGTGGCGGCTGTGATAAACATATTGTGGGAAAATTCTGGAAACTGCGCCCCTTGGTCTGGAAAAGCATGGAACATCATTTGGGCTATTGTGCTGTTGAAATCTCTTTGATACTGCATGTATCTTTGTTGCTTGAGGTCCATCGCTGCCATCCTTTGCAAAATCTCCTGGTACGGGTCTGTTGCGGCAGAGGTGTGGCCAGTGTCTGGCATGTCTGCCGTGTACTAGGCCCCGGAAGTATCAGCAGTGAACTGCTGGGGCGTTGCTTGGATAGGTTCCGCCTGTGATCTGCATGACTTTGTGACAAAAGTCTCTGGTCCATCCTCGCCTTTGGGAAGTGTATTCGTCCGTATCATCTATTGGTACACCTGCGGCAACACATAAACCAGTGATCAAACATGGGAAATATAATGGTCCTCTATCCTTCTTACCGCATTCGTGAATTTCACGTAAGATGATCTCTTCGACATTGATGGTCCTTTTGTTGATGATCGATTGGATAAGCACCAATCGCTTTCGGTCCACCGTGCTGTTGTGGGACGTGGGGATAAGGCGTCGCTTGACAAAGGTGTTCCACATTTTGGCCTTGGGCTTTAGGCTTTGCCTTGTTACAGATCCTCTATAGGTATCGGTTTCCCATGGAGTATTCACGTAACAAAGGTCGTCTTTGATTAACTCGTAATCCTCGGCAGTGATGTCCTCCATGAATTCAGCGTGAGCATCACTGTTCGGAGTGAGGCCGTAGAAATCATTGATGGTCTCGGCATCTAACTGGACAGGCTTGCCGCGGTAGTGAACGAAGAGGGAATCCTTGCTGGGCACGTGCGCATAGAATTCCCGCACAATGGTAGCGTTTGCCTGGGCAAGTTGGAGACAGAAGATTTCCCAATCTTGGTACTTAATTCTGTCGAAGAGATAATGCTCGATGTCGTAGTTGTCATCATCCGAGTGCTGGAAACCTTGTTCTTCCCACAATTGTCGAGCAATGAAAGACCTGTTGAAACGGTCTTCAACATTAGCTGGGGCAAATCGCTTGTAAGTTGCCATCAAGATTGTGAGAGACTTATTTCTTGGAGATTTTCTTGGAAGGAATCTGGGAATTTCATGAAAAGTTGTGAGTAGACAGAGAGTATAGTGAGAGCAAGATTGTTACGAATTCTAAAGAAAACAAGAAAGCAAGAGTGAATAGTTCAAGATTATTGTGACAGTATTGTGAGTAGGCAGGAATCTCGGCAGACTAGCCGTTAAACTGTTCTGCCCGTTGAAACTGTTGCGGCTCTGACACTGTGTGCTGCCTCGGCAGTATTCCTGCTGTGAACTATTTCTCCTTTATTCTTGTTTTATTATCCTAACCTAAAAAGATAAACATCAATAAAGAAAGAAATATTTAAGTAATGAGAAGATAATTATTCCTAAACACCATAATTAAGAGAATTCATGAAAATACCAAATAAAATAAAAGAGAAAATTAATAAGAATATAAGGAAAACTTATGGAGGGTCGTTTCCGATATTTCTTATAGTCCATCTGCACCCTCCATCGAGTGACAATTCTACTAAAAAAGATATGGGTTAATGCAGGTGCGGATACGCCCATTTGTGCTATCATGGTGGAGGTGCCTTCCGTTTGTGTTCTTTTGTAGTTCATGCCTATCCTTCAACTTGATATTATTCCTGAAGGCATGAATATCTCGTTAGAAAAAATTATATCAATATCCAACCATTTAATTTCCTCATTCTCGTTGACTTTCAGAATGGTTGGATATAGCCTTTGTTGTCGAGGCAATTGCTGTGCTAGCCAATTTCCGTGGCAATCCTTTGCCAAAATTCTGTGTATGTCAAATGAAGAACCATCTTTCTTGAAGTCTTCAAAAATCAACCCACATTGTTCTTTATGCTTCTCAAAAATCTCCATCAGTAGAGACTTTGGTTTGGAACTAATATTAGATGGAATTATCACAGATAAAATTTCATCTTCCAAATAATCATATCATGTTTGGGATGACTTTAAATCTTGTAACTTGACTCCTCGAAAGATACCTGCAATGGAAGAGATGAGTTTTTAAAGAATTCAAAAGGTTCAATTATTACCTTCTCATTTTCCATTATCATGGCATCGCCATCTTGTTGATCGAGCATGTCGTCATGTAATTGCCCAGGCAATTGTGAGTGAGAGTAATCCTCAAATTCCTTCTTCAGCATCAGTGCTGATGTGACATCCTGGGAATCAGACTCCTCAGAATTTTCTATAGTATTACTCTCATTAGCCTCATTGAATGGTGTCGTGACATTTCCCTGTTCAGGCTTCTCCATTGCCGTGACAATTATTTCTGTAGACTCATCCAATATTTGATATTCTTTCTCATCAACATATTCTAGACTCGGAGGTTCCGAAATTTTCTCTTTGTCCTCTAGTGTTGGGATTTCAATATCCCTAAGGATTGATTGTTGGGTCATGTTATCCATGGCATATATGGATCTCTGCAATTGTTCGTCTGAATCCTTCAAGGGTGCATCCATTATAGCTATATGTGCATCCAATAACCTTGATTGCTCTGTCATTAATTCTTCAATTCTAGCCATTGACGCTTTCAATGTTTCCTTAAATGAATTTGGATACTCTTGAGAAGAATTATATTGCCATGGCATATCTGTAACATCAACAAAATTGTCATGGTAAACAAAATTTTGAGCGTTTTGATCATACCATGAAGGATTTTATTGTTAGTTCCATCTATAGTCCTCTATGTGGCCATATGTTCCAGTACTATACGAGCAATTGTTAACCAAATGATCATCTCCACAATTAAAACAAAAATTTTCCCAAGTATGAACTTGTTGGGTTGCTCTTAGTTGGCATAGATAATCATCATGTAATCTAGGAAATTCTTGATTGGCTCGATTCATATCTTCCAACATCAACTCTCGAATAGATTTCTTTCTTTCACCTTGCATCTTGAAAATCCTTCAACTTGAAACACACCTATAATTTTTAAAGAAAAAAAAATATGTTAGTAAAAATAACTAAAAACAAGAAAATAAAGAAGACAAAATTTAGTTGTCAATCCCCGGCAACGACGCCAAAAACTTGTCGCGTGTCAAATGTGCGTGTTTAGTGCAAGTGGACACATCGCAAGTAATAAGTGATAAGTATTTATCGGATTATCGTCTCCACAGGGACTGGTATACTCAATATGTCTTCTTCGTTTTCCTGTTATGTAGAAATAAAATAAAACACAAGTAGTTTTTGGTTGTGATGGAACTAAAATAAAACAACTAAGTAAAATAAAGAGATTTGAATAGTAGAGAGAAAGAGGTTAGGATCCAGTTGCGTCGTATTGTGGATTTGATTGACTTGTCTCTGCCCAATGCAATCGTATATCACTGCCTCGGCAGCACTGCAGATTACTGCCTTGGCAGTAACGATACTGTCCTCCGCGACAATCCCTTGCTCGTGGGTGGACTTTACCAAAGTTCGGCAAAGTGTTCTTGGATGACTCCGCTTATCCCTAAGTCGAAGTACTGTTGATGACTAGTCCTTGATGATACCTCTCGGCGTGAACCAATTATACTCACCAACCAATCTCACACTTCTCTTAGCCGCTAAAACTCTTAACCTATCCCTAGGCCGAGTTAGTATTTCGCGATTGAAACACCGTCCTTACCCCTTTCGTGAATCTAACTCTCCCGAGTCTAGATAAATGGATTACTTACAAACTTCCCTCCTGGGCTTGAATGCAAGAACAAGGAATAACAAATGATAAGCAAACCTTGATAGTTTTATTGCATTGAAACAAAGACAAAGTACAATCTCCTCTCACAAATACTAACAACCTTCACCTAAACCCTAAGAAAGCTTAGAACATCCTTGAGAGAAAGAAAACAAAGAAACTATGAATCGGCTCTCTCTAGGTATTGGTTGCTATTACATTGGACGGCTAGGTCTTTATATAGGCTAGACCTAGGGCAAACCTTTCCTAAGTAGAATACAACTTGGAGTAGGGAACAAGTCATGTACATAATTAAAATATTTCCAAGTTTAATTCGACTAAGAGGCTTTCCCGCGTGGCCTTGTCTTGGGCTTTTCCTTATGCTAGCCAGCTCCGATCCATATGCTTTAAGTCCATACATGTCCTTTGGATTTTTCTCTTCCAATCGCCTACAGTCTTGCTTCCTGGCTCTCAGCTACTGCCTTGGCATCAGGTCCTGCCTCGGCCTTGTCTCTGCCGCGGCACTGGTTCTCCTGCACAGATATAAAGATACAGTAAAACTTGTCTTTTTCTGTAAATATTATCTTCATAAGCTTAACTTCTAAATATATCACATTAAGTACATGCATTGGTCCGAGTGGGTGTAAATTCGGTGATTAATGTCCATAAAAGGTGTAAAAAGTGATAGTGAGTTGAGCACTTATCACACCCCCAAACTCGAACTATTGCTTGTCCTCAAGCAATGCAAACCATCAATTTGCCGAACTCTACTCTCTCTTGGTCTTACATTTCCATCTATTCTCCCCACCATAACTATGCCTATTCTTAAGCCTTAACCTTTCGGCTACCCAAGGGTTTACCTAGAAACAAACTATAAGAATTGTGAGTGTGTGCGTTTTTGTGGACAAGTTTGATTAAAAGCTTTCTTAGATAAACTCTAAGTTTAAGACAAGTAGAATTGGGTTAAGTGCTCTCTTCTTTTCTAAACAACCAATTCTTGAGCCAATTTCAGGCACCCCAAGGATTGTGTTTTTTTTCCTTCACTAAATTCCTTCTTTCTTTTTAATATTCCTTAAAGCATACTAGAGCCAATTTCGGGCACCTCTAGCATGAAGAAGAGTACTTCCTAGAGCCGGTCATAGGCACCTCTAGTTACTTTCCCCAAAATCTAAGTCTTTATAACCTAAGTTCATTAAAAGAATTCCTATAATCCAACAAGTCCCAAAAGTGTTTTTAAAAATTCATCTTATAGTAAGCTTCTAGGTTTTCATCCTTATGTATCCTAAGGTTAAACCTTCTTAACAGGACCTAATCATGGTAAGGAGAAAGATTTCTATAGCCTTAAAGAATAAACTAAGGCAATACTGATGATAAGCAGTGCAAAAGTATAAGCATTTAATTCAAGTAAGGCGGGGAGCATAAAATTTTTTTTGTAAATTTTCACTTAAGTACTCCCTTTTCTTGGCATGGCCCCGGCTGTAGATTGCTGCCTCGGCAGTGGATCTGCACCCCCAAACTCAAACCAAGCATTGTCCTCAATGCTTTAAATTTAGAAGAAATAACAGGCAACAAAAATATTAAAGAAATAAGCAGCATATAAAGGAACACAGCAGTAAATAATATTTAATTATATGAAAAATTTAAAGAGACTCCGAAGAGCTGCTTGTAACAATTTTTATCCTTGGTCTTGCTGCCGATTGCTTTGTTCTTGGTGAGGGCGATGGTTAGGCTTTTGCTTGTCGGGGCGGTTGGACTCTTGTGGGTGGTGTACGTTGCATTGGGGCTTCCACTTCTTCTCCTTCTTCCACGTCGGCCATCTCCTCGGTGATTATTATGTCCGTTCCTCCTTCCCTTGCTGTGGATGCCCCGGTATGATGTGTACTCGGTCTGGCGGCGGTTGAGCTTTGGTGCACATAGGTATCTATCTCAGCTGATAGACTGCCCATGATGATTGGGGATCGTGGAGGAGTGCTTGAGACTACCCTCCGCTTGGATGGTCTTCTGCTGGAAGATGATGCCGCGGAAGAGTCTCTGTGTAAGGGGCGTCTGTGACAAACATATTCCTGGGAAATTCTGGAAATTGCGCCCCTTGGTCTGGAAAAGCATGGAGCATCATTTGGGCTAATGTGCCGTTGAAATCTCTTTGATACTCCATGTATCTTTGTTGCCTGAGGTCCATCGCTGCCATCCTTTGAAAAATCTCCTGGTACGAGTCTGCTGCGGCAGAGGTGTGGGCAGTGTCTGGCATGTCTACCGTGTATTAGGCCCCGACAGCAGTATCAGCAGTGAACTGCTGGGGCATTGCTTGGACAGGTTCCGCCTGTGTGATCTGCATGACTTTGTGACAAAAGTCTCTGGTCCATCCTCGCCTTTGGGGAGTGTATTCGTCCGTATCTTCTATTGGTACACCTGCGGCAACACATAAACCAGTGATCAAACATGGGAAATATAATGGTCCTCTATCCTTCTTACCACATTCGTGAATTTCACGTAAGATGATGTCTCTGACGTTGATGGTCCTTTTGTTGATGATCGATTGGATAAGCACCAATCGCTTTCGGTCCACCGTGCTGTTGTGGGACGTGGGGATAAGGCGTCGCTTGACAAAGGTGTTCCACATTTTGGCCTCGGGCTTTAGGCTTTGCCTTGTTATAGATCCTCTATAGGTACCGGTTTCCCATGGAGTATTCACGTAACAAAGGTCATCTTTGATTAACTCGTAATCCTCGGCAGTGATGTCCTCCATGAATTCAGCGTGAGCATCACTGTTCGAGTACATATCATGGTTAAGGAATATGGAATACATATCATGGAATACATGATAGAACCAATAGCCGAAGCATATGGAATCTTACTCATTTGTTCTCTTTCTTGTGGAGTTGAAGGAAAGAGATATACCATATCTCATAGGTAAGAATCCTTTCTTGGATTCTTCCATAATGAATCTTTTCAGAACTTTGTCTATATATGTACTTTGACTCAAACCTAGAAGTCGTCTAGATCAATCTCTATAGATCTTAACCCCTAAGATATATGCTGCCTCACCCAAATCTTTCATAGAGAAACAACTACTTAAACAAGTCTTAACTGACTGTCTATATCTCATATGATGTATTTTGAACATATTTAGACGGAACACTATTTAAAGTGAAAGCAACTATTTCTAGTGCATGTCCCCAGAAAAAAGTTGGAAGATCACTATACTCAACATTGATCGAACCATGTCTAACAAAGTTCGATTCCTCATCTCAGAAACTTCATTCCACTGTGGTTTACCTGGTGGAGTAAGTTGTGAGACAATCCCACATTCTTTAACGAGTTCATCAAATTCTACGCTTAAGTATTCTCCACCTCGATCTGATCGAAGTGCTTTAATACTCTTGCCTAGTTGATTTTGTACTTCATTCTTGAATACTTTAAACTTTTCGATAGCCTCAGATTTATGGCGCATAAGGTAAATGTAACTACACCGACTGAAGTCATCAGTGAAAGTGATGAAGTACTTAAATCCACCTCTAGCTTGTGTGTTTATTGGTCCACATACATCACTATGTATTAATCCCAATAAATCACTTGCTCGCTCACTTTTACCATTAAAAGGAGCCTTAGTCATTTTTCCTAATAAGCAAGATTCACATACATCTAGTTGTTCGAAAACAAATGAATCTAAGAATCCATCTTTATGGAGTTTTGATATGTGTTTCTCAGTTATATAGCCTAAACGACAATGCCAAAGATAAGTTTGATTTGGGTCATTTGTTTTTGATCTTTTGGTATTTATGTTATAAATGAAATTTTCTAGATTTAAAATATATAAGTCATTAACCAATTGTGTCGAACCATAAAAAACATTATCGAGATAAAAAGAACAACAATTATTCTTAATAATATTCTCAAAGCCTATCTTGTCCAAACGAGAAATAGAAATAATAATTTTAGTCAAACTAGGCACAAAATAACAATCTTCTAAAATTAAATCAAGTCCACTAGGTAAATATAAAACATATATTCCTATAGCTAATGCAGCAACTTCTTCTCCATTTCCCACTCGAAGGTCTACGTCTCCCTTAGCTAGATTCCTTCTCTTTTGCAGTCCCTGTACAGAAGTATAAATGTAAGAACCACAACCGGTATCTAATACCCAAGAAGAAGATGTTGATAGATTCACATCAATAACATAAATACCTGAAGTAGATGCACCATCTACTTTTGCCTTCTTAACCTCTTCAAGGTAGATGAGACAGTTTCTTTTCCATTGTTCGGTCTTATTCTAGTGGAAACATTTTCCTTCCTTGCTAACTCCCCCTTTGGGTTTCAGTGCATCATGTCCTTTGGGCATAGGCTTACCTTTACCCTTGTACTTTGTTATTGCTTTTCCCTTTCCTTTATCCTTGTAGACCATTAGAATGGACTTAGGTCCAACCTTAGTCATATTTTTCTCAACAGTTCGTAACATGCCAAGTAACTGTAGCAAAGTTTTGTTAATTTCATTCATGTTGAAATTAAGGACAAATTGATTGAAGCTATTCGGCAACAATTGCAGAATAACATCTGTAGCCAATTCATCTTTGAGAGGAAATCCTAGCTTTTCCAATGTTTGGATATAGCCCATCATCTTGATGACATGAGCTCTTACAGGAGATCCCTCTACCATTTTGCACTTAAATAGAGCTTTAGAGGTCTCATACCTATCTTGTTGTGCTTTCCTCTCATATATTTCCTTGAGGTTTTGAATCATATCATATGCAACCATGTCCTCATGTTGCTTCTGAAGATCAAGAGTCATGGTAGTAAGCATAAGACATCCGACATCTAACATGTCATCCATATGTTTCTTAAACTTTTCTTTGCCAACTCTAGAAGCATTAGCTATCGGTTCATCTGGAACAGGTTCTTCAATGACATATTCATTTCTTTCCTGTTTAAGAACAATTCTTAAATTGTGGAACCAATCAAGTAAGTTTATGCCATTGAGTTTCTCCTTCTCAAGGAGTGATCGCAGTGATATAGTGTTGTTTGCCATTTAGATCTACAACAATGGAAATATATAATATAAATTTACCAATTTGAAATATTATAAATAAGTCTTTGTTTACAAAATATTCTCACTATTTTTTTCAAAATTAAAAATCCTTCTCGTTTTTAATTTCGGAAAAAATCGACGAGAATTTTTCTAGTGAGTGAGGATTCATAATTCACCAATTTCCTAAATCAACTTTGGCTTTTCTTTTAGGATAAAGGTTATTTAGGTAAGTAACCCTTTACTAATTACATCTCATGTAACTCCTCCATTTGGTGAACAACTCTTGTTCAGTCATCTCATGACTTAACCAAATACTTAGCCTTTAGGTTTCTAATCCTATTAGAAAAAACTAACTAAGTTATTACCAGTATTTCAACCGACGAATATCACTTGCTTATTCTTCGCGTTTAACCAAGATGGACTTATGTGTCAATGCTTTGGCAAAACCCACATAAGATCGATCAAGGCCTTAACGAGGGCAAATATTGGACGGCTAAATTTAACTTAGATTAATTTTAGGGAAATCTTTAACTATCTTATCGTTATTTCTTTTAATTTGGCCCTTATTGATCTCATCAATATATACGAGTAGAAGATATATATCTTACATTGCATCACATACATGATAGATATAAAACAATAAGATTGTAATGGTTATAGCCCAAAATAAAGAACTAAGGTGGCTTATCCCAAGCCAAGGGGAGAACCTTAAAACCCTAATTCTACACTAAAACTGCTTCTCAAGCATCTTCTCGCCTTTGGCCCAAACATCTCGATTAATTCTTGGAATAATATTACAATTATAAAAACTCGTTTTACGGACGAGGGAGTAAGATGAGAAGAGAAGTACAAAAGAGATAGAGAAAGGCACGACACGCAGGCCGTATTTAAAATTTACAACTATTGTAAAAGCAAGGGCTATAACCATGCATGTCAAACACCGTGTAAAGCAAACATCACGATTTGATAAGATTTATCAACAGAATTGTGTTTTCGAGATTTTTAAATCCCTTAGATTTTTTCGCATCGGAATAACATGTAACACCCTAAAACCAGGTTAGTAAAATAATTCAAATAGAGTAAATTAAAATTGAATCATGTGTTAAATGGGAGATGATCAATGTACATAATTGAAACAAATAGAAAATTTGGTGATTGCATTATAAATCCGGGATTCTCCAAACTACCCCTAGTAATAAACTAAATCTAGACATGTCATTAAACTACCCCTAGTAATAAACTACCCCTAATAGCCTCGGTGGCTTCTGTTCATAGCACGGGGAATTCCGGAAAAGTTCGGCTTGTCAGTTCTGTAAGAAGCTTCATGCTAGTCCTTGTCGAATTCAGACGAGATTGTGTTATGCATGTGGTGGATCGGACCACTTTGTCAAGGATTGCCCCCGGAATCCTAATAGAGGTACACCCCAGCTTCGTGCCTATTAGAGTCCTCCACCTCAAAACAGGAACAAGGGCCCGGGACAGGCCCATTCCGGGAATCAAAGCAAGGGAAAAGACCGTCAGTCAACCCCTCCTCGTCAAGAATCTCGAGCCCCAGCTAGAATGTACACTGTCCGTGGTAGAGGAGAGGAAGAATCTCCCGATGTTATCGCAGGTACCGTTGAGTTAAATTTATGTCCTTTTCATGCTTTAATAGATTTAGGATCCACTCATTCTTTTGTATGTTCCAAAATGCTTGTAAAGGTTAAGTTAGAGCCTGAAAAAGTTGATAGGGGTCTTGTAGTATCAAACCCAATAGGAGGAATAATTAATGTTAACCTTGTTTGTAAAGATTCCCCGATCACAATTCGGAACATTCCTTTTCGGATTGATCTATTTGTACTACCGGAATATGAGTTTGACCTAATATTGGGGTTAGACTAGTTGACCAAACATGAAGCTTGGATCGACTGTCAGAATCGGAGATTGTACCTTCGAGGTTTGGGAAAGGAGTCAATCCCTTTAATTGTTAAGAAGCCAACTTCGATCTTTGCTGCTATGGCTTTGCAAGATGAATACGATTTCGGTTTGCCGAAAATCCCAGTGGTATCTGAATTTGTTGATGTTTTTCCGAAGGAACTTCCTGGTCTTCCTCCGACCAGAGAAGTTGAGTTTGGGATAGAAGTCCAGCCTGGGACTAATCCGGTATCAATTGCTCCTTATAGAATGGCACCAATAGAATTGAAAGAGCTTAAGAAGCAACTCCAAGAGCTACAAGATAAGGGATTCATTCGTCCTAGCTCTTCTCCATGGGGTGCTCCTGTTTTGTTCGTAAAGAAGAAAGATGGAACAATGAGGCTTTGTATTGACTACCGGCAAATGAATTAGGTGACCATTAAGAACAAGTACCCCTTGCCTAGAATTGAAGACTTGTTTGATCAACTCAAGAATGTTGCGGTGTTCTCCCGGATTGATCTTCGATCGGGGTATTATCAGATGAGAGTAAAAGAAGAAGATGTTCCTAAGACGGCTTTCAGAACTCGTTATGGCGATTTTGAATTCTTTGTGATGCCATTTGGGTTAACTAATTCCCCAACTGCATTCATGGATCTCATGAATCGAATCTTTCGACCTCATCTTGATAAGTTTGTGGTCGTCTTTATTGATGACATTCTGGTGTATTCTCGGAATAAGGAGGAACACGCAGAACACCTTCGAATTGTTTTACAGACTCTCCGGGAATGTCAATTGTTTGCCAAGATCTCCAAGTGTGAGTTCTGGTTATCGGAAGTGTCATTCCTTGGCCATGTCATCTCGGTAGAAGGAATCAAGGTTGATGCTAAGAAAGTGCAAACCATTTTGGATTGGAGACCCCCGAAAAATGTTAGTGAGGTTAGAACTTCGGTACTCTTGTTTAGTGCTACGGCACTCTTGTTTAGTACTTCGGTACTCTTGTTTGGTACTGTGGGTACCGTGATTTGGTGGTTAGTCAGCAATTGTTAGATACCATGGGTATCTCTTGTTAGTACCTTTGTGGTACTCTTGTTAGTGCCTTTGTGGCACTCTTGTTAGTGTCTTCGTGACACTCTTGTTGACTCGCTTGCCTTGTCTAACTATACCAAGGCATAACCCGAAATTGAATTGAAAGATTAAAGATTAATTGTGATTCACATGCACATGTGTTTATTTATGAAGCATTGGAATAGATTATGAATTGTTATAGAGCCTTGTAATGAAATGGATGCTATGAGTAGCACTTGTATGTGAAATGGTTAATGTACATTGGAATTGAATATACGGATATATGTAGCCTTGATATGAAATGAACCTTGAAAGCTTAAGAAATTGAAAGTGATCAATGAATTATATGCATTGATTTTTATGTTAGTTAAGGCATGAACATATAGATTATGACAATGTTTGGTATGATAGACATGATATACAAGAGAAGCATGTTAATCATGATATTTGGCTATTGATAAACTTGATTATTGATTGAATCATTGCTATATCGAACTATTGCCATGAATTAAAATTGTTTGCTTATTTGAAACATGTTGTACTTGTTGTTGTGTTAAGTCTAATATGGTTAGACTAGGGCTGCCTCACTAAGTACATCATAGTACTTACCACTCGTTGTTTCCTCCTTCCCAAAACAACAGGTAATTGAGCCAAGGAGCTAGATCGAGACGGATAGCAAGCAAGGGCACAAAGCAAGCAAAGTATGGTATCTCGTAACTTTTGTAAACTCCTAGCTTATGGTGGCATAGTAAGCATGTTTAGACTCATTTATGCATCTAAGATTTGTTAATGTTTTATATATATATATATATATATATTGCCATTGAACTTTTGGGTTTGTAAGCCTTAAGCCAAGTCATGGTTAGGCTAACAATTGGTATGGTTGAGATTGCCCATGAAACCTTAGCTAATATATTGTGTATGGTCATGCAAGTGATGAACTATGTGGTCTAACACATAAACCAATAGGCTAAGATGTGGTTAAACTAGTTTCCATTGTGAGAAATCCATGGCATAGGGGTTGGCTTGATTGAAGAGTGATATGCGTAATAGTATGAGTGATGAAATGGATATAGGCAATTAAACTGGTAAGTGTTATTGATGCCTAAACATGTTGAATTTGTCCCTTATGGATTACGAATGGTTGAGACCATATAGGTGGTCTTTTGGTAGTGTCTAAGTGCTAATAAGCTAGAAACTTGCCAAATTGAGCAAGGGTATCGATACCAATTCCATGGGTATCGATACCACCCTTGGCAGTAGCAAAATGGCATCGATGCTTGTTTCGATGCCAAGTTTCATTACTGGCTTCCTGGTTTGATGCCAGTATCGAGCCAGAACACTATAGCCTTAAGCCATTGAGTCCTTGAAGTAGACCAGCATCGATACATGGTTCGATACTGGAACTTCCAGTAACGAAAATGCATCGATACCAGTATCGAACCAGGCTACTCAACCTTAGTCAACGAGTCAACGAGGTAGACCATTATCGATACATGGTTCGATACTGGGACCTCCAGTAACGAAATTGTATCGATACCTGTATCGAACTAGGCTTAACAGCCTTGGTCAACGAGTCAACATAGTTGACCTGTATCGAACTAGGGTTCGATACCCTTGTTCCGATACCTCCCTATGACGGGTATCGATGCCCCTAGTTATTTTGGTTAACTTGAGAAATGAAAACTTGCTTGATCAATAAGATAATATTAATGATAATTAAACGAATAAAATATGGTTAGAGGTTTAGATCAAGCTCAATTGAAATTAAAATTGATAAATAAATGGAATTTAAGAATCGAAATGGTTAATTGTATAAGTATGAAAAAAGTTTTAAATTAGCCTCAAATTTGATAAGTGTTACAAGAGTTTGGCTCGTAAAGTTATACAAATGAATAAAATGTCTTACAATTGAATACAAATTCAGTTTAAATGCGAGTCGAATGTCCGGTCGACGCCTCCGTCTCCTAATCGGGGGGTGAGGGTGTCACATTTTATTGGTATCAGAGCTTTCGGTTACGAGATTCTCAGACTGAATCGAATGTGCTTGCATCATATAGGATTGAAATATGCCACCTAGGAGTTTTATACCGTACTTGCTTGTGTTTTTGCTTATTGGAATAATTTTTGCTATCTTTTTGTAGTATGGTTGATACAAGGTTAGCCCTACGAGATGAGAGTCCTGAGGGCTCGTCTAGTGAGAATGAAAATGTTAGGGTGGAACCGAATCCTCCTCAAGAACAAGAGCCACCTTCAATGGAAGCTGCCCCTGAGTTGATAGCCCCGGTTATACAGGATGTTAGAGGGAATGTCTCCTAAGTATGAAGGGGATGTTCGATCAATTAGTGTCCGATTTGAGACCGAATCGTCCTGTTGCTCTTGCTAATGCTACACCGAGTAGGGCACCTATTGAGAGACTTGCCCGATATCAAGCCAATATTTTTACGGGTGTTAATGAGGAAAGGCCCGAGGAACCCGAATAGTGGTTAGAAAGGACCACTCATATTCTAACCAAGCAATTGCAGTGCTCCGATGAGCACAAGCTCAAATGTGCTATATCGCTTCTATCTGATGAAGCCTTAAGTTGGTGGGAAACAACAACTTTGACTGCTCCTTCCGATTCCGTCACATGGGACTTCTTTGTAGAGGAGTTCAAAAAAAAGTATATCAGTGAGCAATATCTAGCCGAAAGACGAAGACGGTTCTTGTATCTAAAGCAGGCCAATAAGCCTATTGAGCAGTACGTGGCCGACTTTTGTAAGTATTGTAAGTATGGAGCTGAGTACATCAAAACCGAGAAGCAAAAATGTTAGATGTTCATTGACGGGCTAAATGATGAGATGAGCCCCATGTTCACAACCTTGGGAATTACTGACTTCCAAATTCTAGTCAATCGGGCTATTGCTACTGAAGCCAAGATGAAAGCTTCGGAAAAGAGGAAGGGTGGAAATAAAAATGACAAGAAGCGGAAATGGTAGGATAAGCCGGATTGAAATGCAAGGAAAGCCAAATATCAGAAAGAAGGTTCATCTACCTATCACAATGAGACCAAAGGTCGTTATGTGCCGAAACCTCAGTCCACAAATAGACCCGTAGCCTCGGTGGCTTCTGTTCATAGCACGGGGAATTCCGGAAAAGCTTCGGCTTGTCAGTTCTGTAAGAAGTTTCATGCTAGTCCTTGTCGACTTCAGATGAGATTGTGATATGCATGTGGTGGATCGGACCACTTTGTCAAGGATTGCCCCCGGAATCCTAATAGAGGTACACCCCAGCTTCGTGCCTATTAGAGTCCTCCACCTCAGAACAGGAACAAGGGCCCGAGACAGGCCTATTCCGGGAATCAAAGCAAGGGAAAAGACCATCAGCCAACCCCTCCTCTTCAAGAATCTCGAGCCCCAGCTAGAATGTACACTGTCCATGGTAGAGGAAAGGAAGAATCTCCCGATGTTATCGCAGGTACCGTTGAGTTAAATTTATATCCTGCTTATGCTTTAATAGATTTAGGATCCACTCATTCTTTTGTATGTTCCAAAATGCTTGTAAAGGTTAAGTTAGAGCCTGAAAAAGTTGATAGGGGTCTTGTAGTATCAAACTCAATAGGAAGAATAATGAATGTTAACTGTCGCGTGTCAAAAGTGCACGTTTAGTGCAAGTGGACACATCGAAAGTAATAAGTGATAAGCATTTAACGGATTATCGTCTCCACAGGGACTGGTAGACTTAATATGTCTTCTTCGTCTTCTTGTTCTGTAGAAAGAAGTAAAATAAAAAACAAGTGATCGAGTTTGGTTTAACTAAACTAAAATAACTAGGCAAAGTAAAAAGAAAGAATATTAGAGAGAGATGGGTCAGGATCTAGTTGCGCTGTATTGTGGAATTGATTGACTCGTCTCTGCTCAGTGCAATCGTATATCACTGCCTCGGCAGCACTACAGTTTACTGCCTTGGCTGCGACGATACTTGTCCGCCGCGGCAATCCCTTGCTCATGGGTAGACTTTACCAAAGTTCGGCAAAGTGTCCTTGAATGACTCCGCTTATCCCTAAGTCAGAGTGCTGTTGATGACTAGTCCTTGATGATACCTCCCGGCGTGAACCAATTATACTCACCATCCAATCTCACACTTCTTTTAGCCGTTAAAACTCTTAACCTATCCCTAGGCCGAGTTAGTACTTCGCGATTGAAACACCGTACTTACCCCTTTCATGAATCTAACTCTCCCGAGTCTAGATAAATGGATTACTCACAAACTTCCCACCCGGGCTTGAATGCAAGAACAAGGAATAGAAAAGTATAAGCAAACCTTGATAATTTTATTGCATTGAAACAAAGACAAAGTACAATCTCCTCTCACATATACTAAGCAACCTTCACCTAAACCCTAAAGAAGCTTAGAATATAATGGAGAGGAAGAAAACAAGTTATTAGTCGGCTCTTTATCTCTAGGTATTCCGTGTCTCATACATTGGATGGCTAGGTCTTTATATAGGCTAGACCTAGGGCAAACCTTTCCTAAGTAGAATACAACTTGGAGTAGGGAACAAGTCATGTAAATAATTAAAATATTTCCAAGTTTAATTCGACTAAGGGGGCTTTCCCGCGTGGCCATGTCTTGGGCTTTTCTTCATGCTAACCAGCTCCGATCTATGGGCTTTAAGTCCAGAAACGTCCCTTGGATTTTTGTCTTCCAATCGCCTACAGTCTTGCTTCCTGGCTCTCAGCTACTGCCTCGGCATCAGGTCCTGCCTCGGCCTTGTTGCTGTCGCGGCACTGGTTTTCCTGCACAGATATGAAAATGCAGTAAAACGTGCCTTTTCTGTAAATATTATCTCTAATAGCATGACTTCTAAATATATCACATTAAGTACATGCATTGGTTCAAGTGGGTGTAAATTCGGTGATTAATGCCAACAAAAGGTGTAAAAAATGATAGTGCGTTGAGCAGTTATCACACCTCCAAACTCGAACTATTGCTTGTCCACAAGCAATGAAAACCATCAATTTGCCGAACTTTACTCTCTCTTGGTCTTACATGTCCATCTATTCTCCCTACCATAACTAGGCCTATTCTTGAGCCTTAACCTTTCGAGTACCCAAGGGTTTACCTAGAAACAAACTATAAGAATTGTGAGTGTGTGCGTTTTTGTGGACAAGTTTGATTAAAGGCTTTCTTAGATAAACTCTAAGTTCAAGACAAGTAGAATTTGGTTAAGTGTTCTCTTCTTTTCTAAGCAACCAATCCTTGAGCCAATTTCAGGCACCTCAAGGATTGTGTTTTTCCCTTGACTAGATTTCTTCTTTCTTTTTAATATTCCTTAAAACATACTAGAGCCAATTTCGGGCACCTCTAGCATGAAGAAGAGTTCTTTCTAGAGCCGGTGATAGGCACCTCTAGTTACTTTCCCAAAAATATAAGTCTTTATCACCTAAGTTTATTAAAAGAATTCCTATAATCCAACAAGTCCCAAAAGTGTTTAGATTTCTTCCTATAGTAAGCTTCTAAGTTTTCATCCTTAAGTATCCTAAGGTTAAACCTTCTTAACATGACCTAATCATGGAAAGGAGAAAGATTTCTATAGCCTTACAGAATAAACTAAGGCAATACTAATGATAAGCAGTGCAAAAGTCTAGACAGTTAATTCAAGTAAGGCGGGGAGCATGAAAATTTTAAAAAAAATTACTGGAATACTCCCTTTTTGGCAAGGCCTCGACAGTAGATTGTTACCTTGGCAGTGAATCTGCACCCCCAAACTCAAACCAAGCATTGTCCTCAATGCTTTATATTCGAAGAAATAATCGGGCAACACAAATATGAAATAAGCAACATATAAAGAAAGCAAAAGCAATTTATATTGAATTATGAGAAAAAGAAAAATCTAAAGCGACTCCGAAGAGCTGCTTGTAACAATCTTTCTCCTTGGCCTTGCTGCCGATTGCTTTGTTCTTGGTGAGGGCGATGGTTGCCCTTTTGCTTGCCGGGGCGGTTGGACTCTTGTGGGTGGTGTCCGTTGCATTGGGGCCTCGACCTCTTCTCCTTCTTCCACATCGGCCATGTCTTCGGTCAAAATTATGTCCGTTCCACCCGCCATTGTCATGGCTCCCCCGGTGTGGTGAGTACTTGGTCTGACGGCGGTGGAGCTTTGGTGCACATAGACATCTATCTCAGCTGATAGACTGCCCATGATGATTGGGGATCTAGGTGGAGTGCTGAAGATTGCCCTCCGTTTGGATGGTCTTCTATTGGCAGATGATGCCGCGGCAGAATCCGCTGCCCTGGATGGGCCGGCAGCCTGGTACTGTGGTTGAGGGTCCGCATGGAAGAACGACCTTGGTCCTCCCGGAGCTGGTGTAGTCTCGGTGTAAGGGGCGGCTGTGACAAACATGTTGCTGGGAAACTCTGGAAATTGCGCCCCTTGGTTTGGAAAAGTGTGGAGCGTCATCTAGGCGAGTGTGCCGTTGAAATCTCTTTGGTACTCCATGTATCTCTGTTGTCTGAGGTCCATCGGTGCCATCCTTTGCAAAATCTCCTAGTAGGGGTCTGCTGCGGCACAGGTGTGGGCAGTATCAAGTTTGTCTGCCGTGTACTGGGCCCCGGCAGCAGTATCAGCTGTGAACTGCTGGGGCGTTGCTTGGACCGGCTCCGCCTGCGTAATCTGCATGATTTTGTGACAAAAGTCCCTGGTCCATCCTCGCCTTTGGGGAGTATATTCGTCCGTGTCTTCAATTGGCACACCTGCGACAACACATAAACCTGTGATCAAACATGGGAAATACAATGGTCCCCTATCTTTCTTATCGCACTCGTGAATTTCATGTAGGATGATCTCTCCAACATTGATAGTTCTTTTGTTGATGATCGATTGGATAAGCACCAATCGCCTCTGATCCACCGTGCTGTTGTGGGACGTAGGGATGAGGCGTCTCTTGACAAAGGTATTCCACATCTTGGCCTTGGGCTTTAAGCTTTGTCTTGTTACGGATCCTCTATGGGTACCGGTTTCCCATGGGGTATTCGCGTAACAAAGATCATCTTTGATTAACTCGTAGTCCTCGGCAGTGATGTCTTCCAAGAATTCGGCGTGAACACCACTGTTTGGGGTGAGGCCGTAGAAGTCGTTGATGATCTTGACATCTAACTGGACCGGCCTGCCGCGGCAGTGAACAAAGAGGGAATCCTTGCTGGGCCCGTGCGCATAGAATTCCCTTACGATTGTAGCGTTCGCCTGGGCAGGTTGGAGACAGAAAATTTCCCAATCTTGGTACTTGATTCTGTCAAAAAGATAATGCTCGATGTCGTAGTTTTCATCATCCAAATGCTGGAAACCTTGCTCTTCTCATAATTGTCGGGCGATGAACGATCGATTGAAACGATCTTCAATGTTGGCTAGGGCAAATCTCTTGTAGGTTGCCATCAAAATTGTGAGATGATTTCTTGGAGGTTTTCTTGAAAAGAATCTGGAATTTTACGAAGAATTGTGAGTAGGCAGAGAGTAATGTGAGAGGAAGATTGTTAAAAATGCTAAAGAAAACAAGAATGCAAAAGTGAATAGTTCAAGAGGAAGGGGTTTCTTATATAGGCCTCGGCCTTGTGACCGTTTGGATCCACTAGCCATTTTGTAGCCGTTTCCTTTTCTGTCGTTTCCTTTTCTGCCGCGGTAGGAATCTCGGCAGACTAGCCGTTACACTGTTCTGCCCGTTGAGACTACTGCGGCCCTGACACTGTTTTTCTGCCTCGGCAGAGTTCCTGTTGTGAACTACTTCTCCTTTATTCTTGCTTCTTGTCCTAAATTAAACACACAAAAAGTAAAATACTTAAAGCAAAAACAAATTATAGAAATAAAAATAGACTAAACTAATCCTAATATAATATGATAAAGAAAAAGGGAGGTGATCATGTTACTGGTGGAGTGCATGCAAATACATCTCCCCAAATAGAAAATCGGTTGTATTGTGGAATTGATTGACTCGTCTCTGCTCAATGCAATCGTATATCATTGCCTCGGCAGCACTGCAGATTACTGCCTTGGCAGCGACGATACTTGTCCGCCGCAGCAATCCCTTGCTCGTGGGTAGACTTTACCAAAGTTCGGCAAAGTGTCCTTGAATGACTCCGCTTATACCTAAGTCAGAGTGCTATTGATGACTAGTCCTTGATGATACCTCCCGGCGTGAACCAATTATACTTACCAACCAATCTCACACTTCTTTTAGCCGCTGAAACTCTTAACCTATCCCTAGGCCGAGTTAGTATTTGGCGATTGAAACACCGTACTTACCCCTTTCGTGAATCTAACTCTCCCGAGTCTAGATAAATGGATTACTCACAAACTTCCCTCCCGGGCTTGAATGTAAGAACAAGGAATAACAAAGGATAAGCAAACCTTGATAATTTTATTGCATTGAAACAAAGACAAAGTACAATCTCCTCTCACATATACTAAGCAACCTTCACCTAAACCCTAAAGAAGCTTAGAACATAATGGAGAGGAAGAAAACAAGTTATGAGTCGGCTCTTTATCTCTAGGTATTCCGTGTCTCATACATTGGATGGCTAGGTCTTTATATAGGCTAGACCTAGGGCAAACCTTTCCTAAGTAGAATACAACTTGGAGTAGGGAACAAGTCATGTACATAATTAAAATATTTCCAAGTTTAATTCGACTAAGGGGGCTTTCCCGCGTGGCCTTGTCTTGGGCTTTTCTTCATGCTAGCCAGCTCCGATCTATGGGCTTTAAGTCCAGAAACGTCCCTTGGATTTTTGTCTTCCAATCGCCTACAGCCTTGCTTCCTGGCTCTCAGCTACTGCCTTGGCATCAGGTCTTGCCTCGGCCTTGTTGCTGCCGCGGCACTGGTTCTCCAGCACAGATATGAAAATTCAGTAAAACGTGCCTTTTCTGTAAATATTATCTCTAATATCATGACTTCTAAATATATCACATTAAGTACATGCCTTGGTTCAAGTGGATGTAAATTCGGTGATTAATGCCAAGAAAAGGTGTAAAAAATGATAGTGCATTGAGCACTTATCATTAACCTTGTTTGTAAAGATTCCCCGATCACAATTCGGAACATTCCTTTTCGGATTGATCTATTTGTACTACCGGAATGTGAGTTTGACCTAATATTGGGGTTAGACTGGTTGACCAAACATGAAGCTTGGATTGACTGTCAGAATCGGAGATTGTACCTTCGTGGTTTGGGAAAGGAGTCAATCCTCCTAATTGATAAGAAGCCAACTTCGATCTTTGCTGCTATGGCTTTGCAAGATGAATACGATTTCGGTTTGCCGAAAATCCCGGTGGTATCTGAATTTGATGATGTTTTTCCGAAGGAACTTCCTGGTCTTCCTCCGACTAGAGAAGTTGAGTTTGGGATAGAAGTCCAGCCTGGGACTAATCCGGTATCGATTGCTCCTTATAGAATGGCACCAATAGAATTGAAAGAGCTTAAGAAGCAACTCCAAGAGCTACAAGATAAGGGATTCATTCGTCCTAGCTCTTCTCCATGGGGTGCTCCTGTTTTGTTCGTAAAGAAGAAAGATGGAACAATGAGGCTTTGTATTGACTACCGGCAACTGAATCGGGTGACCATTAAGAACAAGTACCCCTTGCTTAGAATTGAAGACTTGTTTGATCAACTCAAGAATGCTGTGGTGTTCTCCCGGATTGATCTTCGATCGAGGTACTATCAGATGAGAGCAAAAGAAGAAGATGTTCCTAAGACGCTTTCAGAACTCGTTATGGCCATTTTGAATTCTTAGTGATGCCATTTGTGTTAACTAATTCCCCAGCTGCATTCATGGATCTCATGAATCGAATCTTTCGACCTCATCTTGATAAGTTTGTGGTCGTCCTTATAGATGACATTCTGGTGTATTCTCAGAATAAAGAGGAACACGCAGAACACCTTCGAATTGTTTTACAAACTCTCCGGGAACGTCAATTGTTCGCCAAGTTCTCCAAGTCTGAGTTCTGGTTATCGAAAATGTCATTCCTTAGCCATGTCATCTCGGTAGAAGGAATCAAGGTTGATGCTAAGAAAGTGCAAACCATTTTGGATTGGAGACCCTCGAAAAATGCTAGTGAGGTTAGAAGTTTCCTTGCTTTAGCCGGGTATTACAAAAGGTTTGTTATGGGATTCTCCACTATTGCTTTGCCCTTGACCAAGCTTCTCCGAAAAGATCATTTGTTTGAGTGGTCAGAGGACCAACAAAAAAGCTTTGATCAGCTTAAGCAAGCTTTGACCCATGGTCCTATTCTTGTTCAACCGGAATCCGACAAGGAATTCACTGTGTATAGTGATGCTTCACATTCGGGGCTAGGTTGTGTTTTGATGCAAGGAAATAATGTGGTTGCTTATGCATCAAGGCAATTGAAGCCTCATGAACTGAATTATCCGACACATGATCTCGAGTTAGCTGTTATCTTATTTGCCCTCAAAATATGGAGGCACTACTTATATGGTGAGAAGTGTTACCTATACACTGATCACAAGAGTCTCAAATATCTTCTAACTCAGAAGGACTTGAATTTGAGACAAAGAAGATGGATGGAATTGCTAAAAGACTATGACTTGGTCATTGATTACCATCCCGGAAAAGCCAATGTGGTGGCCGATGCCCTTATTCGTAAACCAATATTGGGTAAGCTATTTGATAAACTTGAAATATTAAAAGCTTTCTTTGAATTTTCATGTCTGATTAAGAAAATTTTTTCCTTGTAGCCCCAAATTCGATTAATGCTCACTTTCGAGTATATCGAAAGCGAGGATATTTGTCTGAACACCAGGTTCAGTCTGATCTGATTTCGAGAATCAAAGATCTTCAGCAATCTAATTCTGAGCTTCAAGCTATTGTATCGAAGCTTGATTCGAAAGCTAATGTCAAATTCTCCCTCAATTCAAATGGATTGCTCTACTTTAGAGATAGAGTATGTGTCCTGAATAATGAAGAGCTGAAAAGAGACATATTACAAGAAGCACATAAAAGTTCATTCTCAATTCATCCGGGTTCCGTTAAAATGTATAAAGACTTGAAATCCTTGTATTGGTGGCCTGGTATGAAAGCTGCCATCACGGACTTTGTATCTCGGTGTTTGACTTGTCAGAAAGTTAAGGCTAAGCATCGAGCTCCTACGGGATTGCTTCAGCCTATTGAATTACCCGAGTGGAAATGAGATCGAGTAACAATGGATTTTGTCACTGGTTTGTCTGTAACACCGAGAAAGAATGATGCAATTTGGGTGATTGTGGATAGACTCACCAAGTCTACACATTTTATTCCGGTTCGAAAGAACATGAACTCGGAGTCTTTGGCCGAGTTGTATATCTGTGAGGTGATTCGGTTACATGGTGTACCGACATCGATCATTTCTGATAGAGATCAAAACTTCACATCCCGATTTTGGAAGTCTTTGCAAAAGGCTCTCAGAACTAAAGTGCATCTTAGCACTGCTTTCCATCCGCAGTCTGATGGTCAGTCTGAAAGAGTAATACAAGTATTGGAAGATATGCTATGAGCTTGTGTTATAGACTTTGGAAAGAATTGATAAAAGTTCCCACCCTAGTGGAATTCGCTTACAATAATAGCTATCAAGCATCTATTCAGATGGCTCCTTTTGAAGCGTTATATGGAAGGAAATGTAGAACTCCTTTGTGTTGGTCTGAAATGGGAGAAAATAAAGTTTTGGGACCTCAAATGATCCTGGAAACTGAGGAACAAATTCGAGTCATTCATGATCGATTGAAACAATCTTTTGATAGACAAAAGGCTTATGCGGACTTGAGACGAAGAGATATTCAGTCTAATGTGGGAGACAAGGTCTTCCTAAAAGTCTCTCCTTGGAAGAAAGTTTTTAGATTCGGGAAAAAGGGGAAGCTTAGCCCTCGGTTCATTGGACCTTTCGAAATTGTTGAAAGAATTGGCCCTGTGGCCTATCGTCTTGCACTCCCTAGTGAATTTGATAAGATAAAAAATGTCTTCCATGTTTCTATATTGAGAAGGTACCGATCTGACCCCTCTCATGTCTTGGAACCGGAAGAACTAGAATTAAATCCCGATTTGTCTTACGAAGAAGAATCGGTCCAGATTCTTGAGCGAGAAGTTAAGAGGCTTCGAAACAAGAATGTTCCATTGGTGAAAGTCCTTTGGAGGAATCATAAGAATGAAGAAGCTACTAGGGAACTCGAGGACACAATGAAAGCGCAATATCCTCAATTGTTCCCTTCAGGTAAATTCGAGGGCGAATTTCTTTTTAAGGAGGGGAGAATTGTAACACCCTAAAACAGGGTTAATAAAATAATTCGAATAGAGTAAATTAAAATCGAATCATGTGTTAAATGGGAGATAATCAATGGACATAATTGAAACAAATAGAAAATTTGTTGATTGCATTATAAATCTGGGATTCTCCAAACTACCCCTAGTAATAAACTAAATCTAGACATGTCATTAAGGGTAGAATGGTCTTTTACACTCATTAAAAAAAGAGGAAAAGAACCCAAATTCTTTCATCTTTCTCATTTGCACGATAACAACAAGAAAGAAAGGGAGAGAAGAGAGAAATTTCATGGGAGTTAAGGAGGATAGCTTGGAAGCCTTGCATGTTGAGCCTATTCACTAGGAAATCGAATCTAAAGGTTTCGGTAAGCATTTCATTCCATAGCCTAAACATTAGAAGCTAAATTCTTGGTTTTTTGAATATTTTTTTGATACTCCCAAGTGAAATTAGGTTGAAAGAAACTTAATCTAAAGATTGTTTTTGCTTGGGTATAGTTTTAGAAGCATAAACAAATTGGTTTAAGAAACTTAGATTTGGGGTTTTGTAAATGCCATGTATGAGTTATTAGAATTGATGAGTTGATGAAAGTGGAAATTTATTGATGTTGATTTTATGATTTAAATGCTGTAAATTCAAGGAAATAAGATGGGGATTTGAAATTAAATGTATGAAATGAGAAATTGCCGAAAATGCCTAGAAAGTGTCATTCCGGGTAGTATTTTTGAGAAAATTCCCTAGGTTACGTATGAAGGAGTTAGGAGCTGAAACTTTGCAGTAGGATACTCCAATATATCTAGTTTAAGGTAAAATTTACAGAACCTCAATCCGAGTTCGGTAGAGAAAGATATAAGCGTTTCCGTAAGGGCTGTCTGAGCAGTCCCGAAATCCGAACGGGTCTGTTTCGAGCAAAATCTGGTACTGATCGGGAAACAATTAAAATGTAAGGTTAAATGTTCCTTTTAGAGTATTCTTCTAGCTTTCCAAAGAGGTAAAATGGACTAAAATCGGATATGGGAATTAGGAGATATAAGCGATTCTTTATAGGGTAGCGAAACTATCCCTAGTGAACAAATGAGAATTTTTATGTTTGTTAGACATGAGATTACTTAGTCTATGTGATTTGGCTATGTCCTAATTAATTGCTATATGAATATGGTTTTCTAGAGAATCCGAGATAGGAGGATATCGAGGAAGAACAAAGGCTCGAGCAAAATCGAAAGAAGGGCAAGGGGATCACGATCAACAATCCCTAAATCGCTTGGAGAAATTGTGAGTGTGGCAAACCTTAGGGTTAGGACCTAGGGTCCTAACCATCCTTTGTTTATTTGATTTGAAATGTCATGAAAATGGACTAATTGTATATTTGGTAAAAAGGGGAGGAGGATTAAATGCTAAAAGACTTGTGTGATAACATGTTTGCTTGCTAGATTATTAGCACTAGTTTAACACATATGCATAACCTCGGAAATGTCGAGGTAGGTATGGCATGCGGCTATGGATGCCAGGTACGCGAAACATGCATGAAGCATTTTATTGGTGATATGATCAATTGTTGATAAAGTGTTATGCCTATTATTTGTGATATGATCAATTGTTGATAAAGTGATATGCCTATTATTTGTGATATGATCAATTGTTGATAAAGTGATATCTCTATTATTTGTGATATGATATAAATGCATTGCTTTATGACATGTCTTGGATACTTACTCTTAATGACGTGAACTTGGTAATTAGGCATCGAATGATCAAATGGATAATGAAAATGTTATTGAGCATTGGTTGATAGTTGGTCATAGGTACTACGGCATGCCTAGTGTCTGAGCTCATTGTTTAGTGCTACGGCACTCTTGTTTAGTACTTCGGTACTCTTGTTTGGTACTGTGGGTACCGTGATTTGGTGGTTAGTCAGCAATTTTTAGATACCATGGGTATCTCTTGTTAGTACCTTTGTGGTACTCTTGTTAGTGCCTTTGTGGCACTCTTGTTAGTGTCTTCGTGACACTCTTGTTGACTCGCTTGCCTTGTCTAACTATACCAAGGCATAACCCGAAATTGAATTGAAAGATTAAAGATTAATTGTGATTCACATGCACATGTGTTTATTTATGAAGCATTGGAATAGATTATGAATTGTTATAGAGCCTTGTAATGAAATGGATGCTATGAGTAGCACTTTTATGTGAAATGGTTAATGTACATTGGAATTGAATATACGGATATATGTAGCCTTGATATGAAATGAACCTTGAAAGCTTGAGAAATTGAAAGTGATCAATGAATTATATGCATTGATTTTTATGTTAGTTAAGGCATGAACATATAGATTATGACAATGTTTGGTATGATAGACATGATATACAAGAGAAGCATGTTAATCATGATATTTGGCTATTGATAAACTTGATTATTGATTGAATCATTGCTATATCGAACTATTGCCATGAATTAAAATTGTTTGCTTATTTGAAACATGTTGTACTTGTTGTTGTGTTAAGTCTAATATGGTTAGACTAGGGCTGCCTCACTAAGTACATCATAGTACTTACCACTCGTTGTTTCCTCCTTCCCAAAACAACAGGTAATTGAGCCAAGGAGCTAGATCGAGACGGATAGCAAGCAAGGGCACAAAGCAAGCAAAGTATGGTATCTCGTAACTTTTGTAAACTCCTAGCTTATGGTGGCATAGTAAGCATGTTTAGACTCATTTATGCATCTAAGATTTGTTAATGTTTTGTATATATATATATATATATATTGCCATTGAACTTTTGGGTTTGTAAGCCTTAAGCCAAGTCATGGTTAGGCTAACAATTGGTATGGTTGAGATTGCCCACGAAACCTTAGCTAATATATTGTGTATGGTCATGCAAGTGATGAACTATGTGGTCTAACACATAAACCAATAGGCTAAGATGTGGTTAAACTAGTTTCCATTGTGAGAAATCCATGGCATAGGGGTTGGCTTGATTGAAGAGTGATATGCGTAATAGTATGAGTGATGAAATGGATATAGGCAATTGAATTGGTAAGTGTTATTGATGCCTAAACATGTTGAAT
Organism: Abelmoschus esculentus; assembly: GCA_035048815.1. Classification (NCBI taxonomy): domain Eukaryota; kingdom Viridiplantae; phylum Streptophyta; class Magnoliopsida; order Malvales; family Malvaceae; genus Abelmoschus; species Abelmoschus esculentus. The sequence continues at coordinate 7,139,110 of JAUCBN010000046.1, read as the reverse complement.
TTGTCCCTTATGGATTACGAATGGTTGAGACCATATAGGTGGTCTTTTGGTAGTGTCTAAGTGCTAATAAGCTAGAAACTTGCCAAATTGAGCAAGGGTATCGATACCAATTCCATGGTTATCGATACCACCCTTGGCAGTAGCAAAATGGCATCGATGCTTGTTTCGATGCCAAGTTTCATTACTGGCTTCCTGGTTCGATGCCAGTATCGAGCCAGAACACTATAGCCTTAAGCCATTGAGTCCTTGAAGTAGACCAGCATCGATACATGGTTCGATACTGGAACTTCCAGTAACGAAAATGCATCGATACCAGTATCGAACCAGGCTACTCAACCTTAGTCAACGAGGTAGACCATTATCGATACATGGTTCAATACTGAGACCTCCTGTAACGAAATTGCATCGATACCTGTATCAAACTAGGCTTAACAGCCTTGGTCAACGAGTCAACATAGTTGACCTGTATCGAACTAGGGTTCGATACCCCTGTTCCGATACCTCCCTATGAGGGGTATCGATGCCCCTAGTTATTTTGGTTAACTTGAGAAATGAAAACGTGCTTGTTCAATAAGATAATATTAATGATGATTAAACTAATAAAATTTGGTTAGAGGTTTAGATCAAGCTCAATTGAAATTAAAATTGATAAATGAATGGAATTTAAGAATCGAAATAGTTAATTGTATAAGTATGAAAAAAGTTTTAAATTAGCCTCAAATTTGATAAGTGTTACAAGAGTTTGGCTCGTAAAGTTATACAAATGTATAAAATGTCTTACAATTGAATACAAATTCGGTTTAAATGCGAGTCGAATGTCCGGTCGACGCCTCCGTCTCCTAACCCGGGGCGAGGGTGTCACATAACAATTATTCCTTTTCTTTGATGCGATTTGTCATCATACTTCCACTGATCATTATGTAAACGATTGACATATGATTATCGTAAAACCCTTGCAGCAACATGGCGATTGTAATTAACAGATTAACATATTAATCGTATCTCTAATCGACTACCAATATTAATATATATCGCCGACATAGTCAAATAAAGCATGCATCTCATACATATCGCATCACCCAAGTATTTAACCCGATTACGGATCGTACAAGTGGCTCTGATACCACTTTTGAGACTGTCGGCCTACCCCATGGCGCAGCCGAACAAAATTACGATGGTCTTTCTAGTGATCCATGTACGTTTAATCCGAAATCGAGAGGAAGAGATGCGATGACTTACATTGGGTTCCTTGATAAGCAGCAAAAACAACAACTGAAATTGCTGCAATCACGATCATTCGAAAATTCAAATCTTTAGCCTCCACGAATATCGTCTCGGCCTCTACTCAGTTCACCCGGTTGAGAGCAAATCTCGAAAAACTATTTTTCGTGATTTTAGGGTTTTGGGAATTTGGGATTCTCTGATATGACTGCTAGACCCAAAGTTCCTTTATATATATGTGAAACCCTAGGTATAAGAGTTTTATTCTGATTTTGTTTAGGAAATAATTACTTTTATTATTTTCTTAAATTTCGAAATCTAAATTTAATTCGAATTTGAAAAGGGATATAATTTACTTTAATTATATCATTTGTTTAAAATTCGGGATTAAATATAATCTACTTATACATATATATTTTTTTGCTCTTTTTTAACCTTTGGGTGTGACCCTGTAGGCTTATTGTAACGTTAGTAATAATATTAGAACAATTCTAATATTGCAAAAAATGAGTGACATCTAGCAATATATCATTGTCATCTAAGTTATAAGAGATCATGATTCGATGTATCATGTCCGTGACCAACTCTCTTAATGTATTATATTCTTGTCTTTTTATATCTTTAATAGGCACAAGTCCTAGAATAGTCACACTTTTATAGCCTATTTTAATGTTTCTTGATATCTAGAGTGGACTACTTTTAATGAATAATTTGTGATATCTCATATCAACGTATTCAAGCATGGCCATGCATTTCTAGTCTCAATCAATCAAGTGGCCTTTGATATATTTTCCTATTATGTAGGAAGGACAAATCCTATCTTGATCATTCACATCTCACTACATACATTGTAATATGTCCAATGTTAGTTTTTATAGTGTAACTAATTACGAGACACGTTTAACTGCATCAAAACATAAAACAACATATGTTGAGATTGTAATAATCTCAAGTCTAAGGATCATACATATAGTTGTCACTATAAGCAATATCATGACCGTCACATTATAATCCAAGATATATGCTCATAGTGGGTCAATCCAATATATTATTCTCTACTAATATATTCATGTATTAATTCTGACATCTTAATATCAATGACAACTCATTGTCATCAATTAATTGCATGTTAGTCTTAAGCGTATTATTATTGTCCATACCCATAATAGTACTTAACTAAGGATCTTTTAATAATAATACATATATTATTATATGGACCTTATTGTTTCTCAATTTATGTTATACATTGACACATATATCTGAAAACAACAATGGTAATGCCTTCATTCAATAAAATTGGTAAATAAAAGTATCCTTACAATCATCATATGATTGGTCTTTGGGCATACTCTAACAATGGGAAATGTCGAGGCACTTTCTGATGTTGGCAGGATAGATTCAGGGAACCTCGGGAACTCATGAACTAGGTGGGGGAACATCTCTGCCAGGTAAGCCTTGATGACTTCATCGCCCTTCTCTGTGTAGTAAAAGAATTCTTTCAGATCAGTTTTCAAGATGTCCGGCTTTGCCATGACATTTTTGGAAGTCTCTCGCACATCATCCCATTGAGTGGGGGACTTCCCTCGGGCAGTCGCAGCGTGAGAAGTTTTTGGCTGCTCCTCGGCACTACCCATTAACGTAGCCACTTTCTCAACAGTGAGACCCTTCATCCCTTCTAGGATCTCATCAAATTCATGTTCTGGCACTTCCTTCTTCCGGCAAAGAGCCGTGATCATGTTCGTAGAAATAAGAGGGCTCTTGGGGCGGTGAAGACATGCATGAGTTTCTTGCACAATAAATCGTCCAACATCAATGGGTCATCCAAAGAAAATAGAGTGTAAAAGCATTAACCGAGTCAGACTTACGGTTGTGTGGTGCGATGTAGGCATCAGTTTGTAGAACATAAAATGGTTCCACAGCCGTGCGTGTGGAAGGAGGCGCTCACGGTTGACGGTCCTCCGAGTAGCCTGCTGGCCATTCCACTCCGTCTCGGCCATGCACAGATCTTCTTTCACTCCTTGTTAAGTTTCATAGTTGGCCTCTTCCTCTTTCTTTGCATGTCGATCCACCTCTTGTGGAATCTTAAAGAAGCGATTGATTATCGTGTTGGAGAAGTGGATATTTTTGCCCCGGATATAAATGGATTTTTGCTCTGGGCTATTGATGTTTGTATAAAACTCCCTTACAATGGTGGCGTTTATAGAACCTGGATGAGAAGCGAACCGCTCCCAGTGGTGGTGCTTTACCACGTCTAGCACTTTCGGCCTGAAATCTTCACTGGAGAAGAGGAAAATGAGCTCAAAGAAGAGCTTCCTATTCTTCAAAGTTTTAAATCTCTTCTACTGCATCGTCTACAAAAGTGGGAGGAGGTTGTGGGGCGGAGCCTACTGGTCTCGTTCGTACCATTTTTGACTAAAAGAAAGCAAGAAAATATGAGAAAGCTTGAAACTTGTTTTTATGGTGGGGGTTTCGATTATGGAGGAGATGAAAAGGAAGAAGATAAAGGTGATGAAAGAGAAAGAAATAAAAGAAATAAATAAAAGGGGAGGTGGGGGTTATGGGTAGAAAACGTGTGGAGGGGGTTAAGGCTAATGATAAAAAAAATAAAGGATAGAGAGAAAAGCTTAAAAAATTAAATGAAATAAATGAAATCTCCCCCTTTTTGTCGTTTTGCCGCCCAAACATTTCAACTAGGTTTTTGTGCTTTTCTCTTGCTTTCTTCCTCAGCCGCCAGCTTTAAAGGGTGATATTTAACCTAAAACAATAAAACAAAACTCGAAAAGGACTTAGCATATTAAAGCATATAAAATAAACTTAAAAACAATTTATTTATGAACAGGAGTAAACTGAAAATGACATGACTTTTAAGTATGTCATGCATCCTGAAGATGTGTGGTGGGTTTGTCATGCATCATAGGGGCTCTAGTGTAGATCTTCAAACGCTGGCCATTGACTTTAAAAATTGTTCCCTCATCAGTATTCTTGATGTCTATAGCTCCGTAGGGATACACATTATGTACTTTGAATGGCCCAGACCACCTTGATTTAAGCTTTCCAAGGAAGAGCTTCAACATTGAGTTGAATAGAAGCACTTGTTGTCAAACTTGAAAATGTCGTGGCAAAATCGCCTGATCATGCTATATTTTTGTTAGCTCTTATAGAGTTTGACATTTTAATAAGCTTGAGTTCTTAATTCCTCCATCTCATTCAACTCTAGAAACCTTCTTTCACCAGCTAGCTCGACATCAATGTTGAGCTTCTTCATTGCCTAATAGGCTTTATGCTCTAGCTCGACCGGGAGGTGACATACCTTGCCATAGACTAACTTAAAAGGAGACATTCCTAAGGGGGGTTTGAACGCAGTACGGTATGCCCATAACGCTTCATCAAGCTTTGGTGACCAATCCTTCCTCCTCGGATTCACCATCTTCTCCAATATTTGTTTGATTTCAAGGTGTGAGACCTCAACTTGCCCATTGGTCTGAGGGTGATATGTCGTGGCAATCTTGTGTCTTACCACGTATCTTTGTAATGCATTGGCAATTAACTTGTTGTCAAAGTGTGTGCCTTCATCGTTGATGATAGCCCTTGGCGCGCCAAACCTTGTGAAAATGTTCTATGAAGGAACTTAAGCACAGTCCTCGAATCATTCCTCGGCGTTGCAATAGCTTCAACCCACTTGGACACATAGTCCACTGCCAATAGGATGTATAAGTCTCCAAATAAAGATGGGAAAGGTCTCATGAAGTCTATGCCCCATACATCAAACAACTCTATCTCCAAAATATTTTAGCGTGGCATTTCATGACGTCTGGAGATGCTCCTAGTCCTTTGACATCGATCGCATGCTTTGTAAAATGCCTGAGCATCTTTGAATAAGGTAGGCAAATAAAAATCTGATTGGAAGACCGTAGCAGTAGTCCTCGTCCCTCCGAAGTGTCCTCCACATGGGCCTATGTGATAATGATTCAGAATATCTCTTTGTTCTTCTTCAGGTATGCATCTTCGGATAATTTGATCGGCACAACGCTTGACCAGATATGGGTCTTCCGAGAAATAGAACCGCATATCATGCCTAAACTTTTTCCTTCCCTGGCTAGTCATGTCAAAAGGCAAAATACAACTAACAATAAAATTAACAAGGTCAACGTACCACAGAATTGCCATGGCATAAAGAATTTTCTCATCAGGGAATTTATCATCAATTTCTATTTTGTCATGATATTTCAGGTTAACTTCTAGCCTAGATAGATGATTAGCAACTTGATTTTTTGTGCCCTTCCTATCTACCACTTCTAAATCAAATTCTTGTAACAGTAAAATCCATCTAATAAGCCTAGTTTTTGCATTTTTTTTAGTCACTAATTATTTAATAGCTGAGTGATCAGTGTGAACAATGGCTTTAGTTCCTATCAAGTATGCCCTAAACTTGTCAAATGCAAATACCACGGTAAGTAGCTCTTTCTCTATGGTAGTGTAGTTAAGTTCTGCATCATTTAAAGTTCGGCTAGCATAGTAAATAACATGAAAGATCTTACCTCGATATTGTCCCAAGACTGCTACCATGTCGTAATCACTAGCATCGCACATCAGCTCGAACGGTAAAGTCCAATTCGGGGGAACAACTATAGGTGCTGTATGAGGCTTTGCTTCAGCTCTTTGAATGCGCTATGACATTTTTGATCAAACACAAAAGGCTGATTTTGTTGCAACAACATGCCCAAGGGCTTGGAGATCTTAGAAAAATCTTTGATGAATCTCCTATAAAATCCTACGTGTCCGAAGAAACTTCTTATGCCCTTGACATTTATTGGTGGTGGTAGCTTCTCGATCACCTCGATCTTAGCTTTCTCCACCTCGATGCCTTTGTGTGAAATTTTATGGCCCAACACAATGCCTTCAATCACCATGAAATGACATTTCTCCCAATTCAGCATAAGGTTAGCTTCTTCACATCGCTTCAGAACCTTTGCTAAATTGCCAAGACAATTTTGAAAACTGTCTCCAGAGACGGACAAATCGTCCATAAATATCTCAAGATAATCCTCAACAATATCAGAAAAAATAGCTTGCATGCAGCGCTAGAAAGTTGTGGGGGCATTACACAATCCAAAGGGCATCCTCCGAAAAACTTAAGTGCCATAAGGACATGTGTAAGTAGTCTTTTTTTTGGTCCTCCGGTGCTATGATTATTTTGTTATAACCCGAATATCCGTCCAAGAATCAATAGTATGCTTTTCCCGCCAAACGATCCAATATTTGATCGATGAAGGGTAGAGGAAAATAGTCCTTCTTCTTAGCTTTGTTGAGCTTTCGGTAATCCATACAAATCCTCAATCCGGTCACTATGCTCGTCGACAATAGCTCATTGTCTTCATAGCTCACCACGGTTGTGCCTCCCTTCTTGGGCACACATTGCACCGGGATCACCCACGAACTGTCCGTTATTGGTTAGATAACTCCAACATCTAGCCATATGATAATATCCTTCATCACAACTTGCTTCATAATAGGGTTGAGTCTGCGTTGGGATTTATGGATTTTCCATGACATTCTTCCAGAAGTATCTTATGCATACATATGGTAGGGCTAATCCCTTTTAAATCTATTATGGTCCATCCTATTGTTCGTTTATGCTGTGATAAAACAACAAGTAGACTTCTCTCTTGATCAGTATTAAGGTTTGCAGAAATGACAACAGGCAAGGTTTCATCTTCACCCAGATAAGCATACTTGAGATGTTGTGGCAAAGTTTTCAGCTCCAGCTTGGGTGCGTGCAGTAACGAAGGCTTGGGAGGAATGAATTCCTCAAAACCAAGAGGTTCAAAGCTCGAATGATTTCTAGCTAAAAAAAACTAGATTGATGTACTTCCAATGGAAATTCACGAGCTTCCTCTTCATCTTTCTTCATGAGTTTTTCATAGTCGTCTAGTTGTACGAAATTGTTGTGGCAAAATTGATCAACTTACCTTGACAGCTTAGAGTCTGCTTCCAAAATGCTCTAGCATTTTTCAGAATTATCCACGTGCTTAATAGAATTGTTGATGTTCACGGTCAATCTTTGATTTGCTACTCGCATAAGGAGCTCACCCTTCTCACAATCAATGAGAATACGACCGGTTGCTAGGAAAGGCCTCCCTAAGATGATGGGTGCATTAACATCAACCTCGGAATCAAGTATAAGGAAGTCGACTGGAAACACGAATTTACCCAACCTCGCTATGACATCTTCGATCTTCCCCTCAGGTCTTACATGGGAACGATCGGCTAGCTGAAATATGACAGATGTGGGTCTCACATCTCCCATGTGAAGCTTCAGAAAAATTGATTTGGGCATCATATTTACACTTAATCAAAGATCATAAAGTGCTTTCCCAATGAACTTGTCTCCGATAGCACACAGAATGATAAAGCCACTTGGATCCTTCTTCTTCATTGGCAAATTACTCAAAGCAGAGTAATACTCTTTTACCGTGGCAATTGTCTCAAACTTCTCCACTTTCCTCTTTTTTGTAACTATCTCCTTGAGAAATTTGGCGTAAGTGGGCATTTGATCAATTGCCTCCAAGAGTGGGACATTTATGTACAGATGATCCAATTTATCAATGAACTTTTTGAACTGGATCTCATCATTGTGCTTCTTCAGCCTCTGAGAAAGGGTGGTGGAGGTCTAACTTCTTCCATTGTTGGTGTAGGAACTGCTTTTACCGTGGCATTTCTTCTAGCTCCATTAGTAGGTTCACTTTTCAAACCTTCCTCTTTATCCTTTTCCTTGAGAATTTGCTCAGGCATTACTGTCTCTTTATGCACAGGTTTGGGTATAGGATGTTCACTCGTCTTCCCCCCTAAACTTATCTCATTGATTAATCTGCTTGCCACTCCTTAGTGTGATTGCGCTACATTGCTCTTTACCGTGTGGCTTAGTGACCTCAATGTCACTTGGCAGTTCTCCTATCTGACGTTCTTGCAATGCTGTGGAAATTTGGCCAACCCGACTCTCTAGAATTTGCAATGAAGCATTGTGGCTTTGTAATAATGTACCTTGGTTCTTGATAGTTGTAGTATGCTCTTGAAGCATCGTCTTTGTACTTTGAATGAATTCTTGCATAGTCACTTCTAAAGAACTGATGTTAGATGATGATGATGCCCCTTTGTTCGAATTATGCCATGGCAAATTCAATTGAAAATTTTAGGGCTCATTGACATTCTGATTGTGAGCTAGGCGATTAGGATTGCTAGATCCTTGATTTCCCCGTGAGAAATTTGAATGTTGTCGCCATCTTGGATTATATGTGTTGGAGTAGGGATTGTTGTTGCTTTTGTTGAAATTGCTCACATAATTGGTTGTCTCATGGTTTCCTGGGCACTCACTCTTATGATGATTTCCATGACATAATAGACATGTTGAATTGGCCATCTTTACTTCCTTCACTTCATTGGATTGTTGGATGCTCTTCAACATGTTGGTGATAGTTGAGAGTTGGGCGGATAGTGAATCCTTAGCTTCAAGCTCAAAAGTCCCTTGCGCCTTCCTCTCGATTCCAAGTCTTGTAGAAGGAAATTGATAGTAATTGGTGACAATTTTGTCAAGAATGTCAAATGCCTCATCGGGTGATTTATCTAGTAAAGTTCTATTTGCCGAGGCATATAATATTATTCTGGTCGGTGCATTGACTCCATTGTAGAACATCACAACTTGAGTCCAATCTTGAAATTCATGATTTTTACACTTTCGAAGGAATCCCTTGTATCGATCCCAACATTCGCACATTGACTCGCCGTCACCTTGTCAAAAAGAAGAAATGTCATTTTTTAGCTGAGTGCTGAGATTTTGTGGATTATACCGCAGCAAAAATCTTATGCATAGATCAGCCCATGACTCCATCGATCCGGATGGTACTCCACTCTACCACGCCCTTGCTCGGCCACATAGGCAATAAGGAAATAGTTTGAGCTTCAACAAGTCCTCGTGTAATCCTTGTTGTCGGAATGAGTCATAAACTTCTAAGAAAGAACGAATATATTGCCTTGCATCTTCACGTGCCATACCTCCAAATTTCCCAATAGATTCAGCATATTGAACATGACAGACTTGAGTTCAAAATGTGTAGCTTGAATTTCTGGTGCCACGAAGCCAAGATTAAGATCATCCAAGAGAGGATTTAAGTGATCCCGAATAGCCCTTTTTCGAGGTGCAACAGCATTCGGATTTGCCCCGACATTTGGAACTACTGGATCTTGCATTGGTGGGTCCATAGCTCTACGCTAGTACGTCTTCTTTGTCGAAACAAACGCTCAATTTCAGGCACTATAGGATAAAGAGATTCGTCAGTAGACCTTCTTGACATGCACTGAGAAAAATCTTGAAAAATAAAACAAATAAAACAAGTAAAATGAACTAAAAAAATGAACAAAGTTAAAAGAAAATGCCAAGATCAAAATGACAAACTTTACTCTTTCTAGATTCCCCGGCAACGACGCCAAACACTTGGTGATCTCCATGCAGTGCTATAAATTATGTGGATCACATATGTGCAAGTATACACAGTCATGCAAGTAATAAAGCGTGAGTATCGTTCCCACGAGGATCAAGGTAAAATGTAAGTCAAATTTGTCAAGGCAAAAAGGTGTCACTAACTAAAAGGAAAAATAAAGATAATGGTATGCACAAATGGATATGGTTATGTACGGTGAAGGTGTGATGGTGAAATGCTATGACAATTTCAGAATGCAAGCAACTAAAATATGCCAAAGCAAAATAGGATGGATGGCGATGGCACGATAGATGTATGGAAGTAGTGTGTGAAAAGTATGGTGATGTGATTGCAAGAGAACAGTTAAAACAGAGGAAACACTTTATAAATGCTAAGGCAAAAACAGGATGCAAGAACACGAGCAAGCAATATGTTGTACTAACCCTCGATTGAAGAGCTTTCCTGGGAATGATTGGTGGGATTTCCTATGGATTTCTTAACCTCACTCTTACGAACATCTAGATACTATGGGTGTCTAGTTAATCGACAGAGGTTTCTTAAGTATTCCCGCTCTCTCGAGTCATAGGAACCTAACAGTCTAAAATGCCATGGCATATCCTCTCGGTCTCAGCAGTGTCATCTAGCTTATCGACAAAGCACACTCCTTTTATTCGTTGAAACCCTCACTTAAGTCTCTCTCGAGCACCTAAGGTTAGATTAGGCTCTATTTGCAGTCTAGAACCCATTGCTTACGTAGATCCTCCCTTAGTTCCTCTCAGATACTAAGGAATGGCTAGGTTTCTCTCGAACACCTAGCGTGAACCTAAACACGGGAAACTATCATGCCTCGTACAATGCTTAAATGATTAACAAAAAATGAGCAAAGCAAATACACAAACACATAGTATGCTAAACATTCATATAAATAAAGAGTTAATCATCCACAAAAACAACCACCTAAATAAAGTAAACCATGGTATTTTCCCATCGCTATCCTTCTTCGAATACCATGAAAAATTTCCTTTGCTCCCTGTTTGCTTTACCTGCACAATATCAGCAAAAAGCACGACCTTCCCCGTAAAATAGCACCTATTGACATACCAAAAATGTCAAGGCATAACTAGAAACTACATGCAATGTTATGATCCTAAATGCAATTAAATGCTTCTATATGGTCTTAAAGACACTCAATAACTTAAGTAAAAAGGCATAAAATATAGCCTTTTTTGCGGAGTTATCAATTGACTAACACAATCCATGATAACCATATCGGTTCACTTAGTGTATTGGATAGTTCACCATGCTTGGATTTACACACTAGGCATCACCTCTAATGTATCACTAAGGAATTTACACACATACGAATTTTATAATTATAGTGCACTCACATCCTATTGATCGATCAACTTAGACACGTTTCATCATCTTTAATACCAACACTAAAACAAAACACGATGCTCAAGTTTGATGATAAAAACAGTAAATCATACTCATGCTTTCCATCAATACGTGCATGAAATGCATAAACCGGTAAAATCTCTTTTCATCAAATTTTGAAAACAAAATCATGAGAGCATAAAAACATTATAAAACAGTATCATGGGCATCTAATAGCATGCATTATCATATATGAACAATTAAAACATGAAAATGACAAAATCACATAGTAGGCAAGGCGTAATATGTGATTTTCAAGAGAGCAAAACTTAAAAACTTACGTCCGAGTATAGGAAGATTTTTCGCATCTTCCCTACACTCCCAAAACTATGTAAAACAGATTTAAAACACTATCGAAGTGGCCCACTCTCATAAATCACTCACTAATAACCGATTACTTGCGCAACAAACCACCAAAACTATTTGAATACTCTTCAAACGTGATCAAAACTTCCTTTCCCTGTTTCAAGCATCAAATACTAAGGATTTAGTGCTCCTAATCACACACGATAAATCCCAAGTCGGACAGTCCCTTAAACCTAACAAAACCTTGACCGAAATCTTTCCGAAACCAACCAATCTTCTCTTAAACCTTTTTCCGGGATTAAGGATTTTAAAAACACTTTATAAATATCCTAACACCTTCAAAATCATGTAATTATGATCCAAAAACAGTGAGTAAAACCCTTAAACGAAAATTATATATTTTTAACCCAAAATTGTTTTTCAAAAGAAAAGGATTAAAAACATTTTTATCAAGCCAAGAATATAGGAATTTCAATAAATAACTTCAAAGTTCTAGAGGGTTGATGAATTCTCACTTGCAAAACTGATCTAATTGCTTTTCGGGTTTTAAATCGATAAAACAATGAGAAAACTATAAATTTTGAAGAAGAAAAATTATAATATTTAATCCAAGCAAAATTAAATGAAAAGAAAAATATTTTTACCTTAAAAGTTGATTTAATGGTTGCTTCAAATGAGGGAAAACAAAAATTAGAATAATTGGTTATGTTTATAATGTTTAAATAGTTTTTTAGAGTTAAAAACCTAGTTTACTTTGTTATTTGAATTAAAATATAATTTTTGGACTTATTTAATTAAAATTTGGAAAGCCTAGACCAGATAGGACTAAAATTGTATTAAAGTCCCTTAAAGATTCAAAGTTTTGGTATGATTTATAAACTTATCCTGAAATTTTCATATTTTATAAAATAGTCACTAATTTCAAAATCTTAGGGTTTCAAGGGTAGATTTTAGAAATTGTCTTGATCAAAGTCAATTATGTGTAAAATAAGGATTTTAGGATATTTTTCCATAATTTATTTTGATCAAAAATGAATTTTTAAGAATTTAATCTCGAACTAGGCTTAACTGGTCAAATCGGTCCACTAACTTCTTGGCCCATTTTGGGGGCGTTACAACTCTCCCCCACTTAAGAAATTTCTTCCTCAAAATTACCTGGTTGAAACAGATAAGGAAACTGCTCCTCCATGTCCGACTTTTGTTCCCACGTGGCTTCCTCGACACCTTAATGTCGCTGAAGCACTTTGACTAACTCGATGGTTTTACCACGCAAAACCATAGAATCTGATACTAAGATTGCTACTGCCTCCTCTTCGTGGGAAAGATCCAAATTAAGCACAACTTCTTCCACCGGCAAAACATGCGATGGATCCGATTTGTACCTCTGAAGCATCGATACATAAAACACATCATGTCTCCTTTCGAGCTCGGTCGATAACATTAGACGATAAGCCATTGGTCTTATTCTTTCAAACACCTCAAAAGGTCCAATAAACCTCTGTAACGCCCCAAAATTGGGCCTAGAAGTTTAGAGTCTAGTTTAGAGGTCTAGTGGACCGGTTTTGTCAGTTTAGACTAGTTCGAGATTAAATTCTTAAAAATTATTTTTTAATGAAAAAAATTATGGAAAAAAATTGTAAAATTCTCAATTGACTTATATTTGAATTAGGTAAACTTAATTTTGAAAATTGACCCTTGAATCCCTAATATTTTGAAATTAGTGTTTATTTTGTAAAAATTGAAAACTTGAGAATAATTTTATAAATTAAGCCAAAACTTTGAATCTTTACGGGGTTTTGATTCAATTATAATCCTAGTTGATATAAACCTTCCAAGAGACTATATAAACAACCTTAAACCACTTGTTTAAACCTAAGTAATCAAAATTCTCTAATTTTGATGCAAAACTCAAAAATTCCCTTTTTAAAAAAATATACTTTTCTCTATTTCGATTTCTTCCTTCCCAAGATATATTCTTCATCATCTTTTCAAAGTTAAACACCAATATTTTCAATAAAAATTTGTTAGATTAATTCTTTATATTTTTTTTCTTCAAAATCTCTTTGTTTTTTTTACGGGTTTTCTTGTTTTTAAACCTTGGAAGGAGGTTGGATCAATTTTGGAGGTGAGAATCATTCAAACCTCTAAAACTTAAAGTTCTTTAATGAAATTCCTAATTTTATGGTGTTTTTCTACATGATAGTTTTTAATGCTTAAATACATGAATCTTGAAGTGTTTATATATAATTAAGATGGCTTTTAAGTATTTAATCTCAGACCTAAGGTTTAGGTGGAGTTTGGAGTGGTTTTATATGAATTTCGGTTAAGTTTTATTGTGTTTTTAGGGGCTATCATCTATTGGTCTAACTTGAGGAGGTTTTGGGTGTATTATAATGCACTAAAGCCTCTAGTTTTGATGCTTGAATTAGGTCAAGAGGTAGAAGAACAAGTTTGAACGAGATTGGAAAGACGAATCACGTTTTCGGGTGACTTGTTGAGCAAGTTTCGGTAAATCGATGAGTGGATTATGAGGGCTGCAAATTTTTCATGGTTTTAAATGTGTTTTCAAAGGTTTGGGGGTGTAGCGAAGGTTTAAAAAACCTCCCTATACTCGAAAGTAAGTTTTAAGTATTGCAATGTTATTTTTCATGCTCTTATTGTGTTGTGCATATGTGATTATGCATGTGTTTTAATGCTCATGAGACTATTTTTACAAAAAAATTTATATGTATATGATGCTCCCACTGTTTTGTTTTGAAAACATGAGAAAAATAGTTTTTATCGGTTTATGGATTTAATACATGTATTGGTGGGATATATGAATTTATTTCACTGTTTTTAACTCGAAACTTAAGCATTGGTTTTATTTTTAGTGTTGGTATTAAAGATGATGAAACGTGGATAAGTTGATAGATGAATAGGATGTGAGTACACTATAATTAAAATGCGTACGTGTGAAATTCCTTAGTGATGCATTAAGGGGAGCTAATGTTGTGCGGTATAAGGGACTTTATCATATTCGGGTTTACTAGCTAACCCAGACACTAAGGTGGACCGATATGGGTCGTCTTGGATTGTGTTAGTTAATCACGGGAATGAATGGCATGCGAGTTTTCCGTTTATCCTAACATTTAGTGGTAATCTAAACGGTTCACTAATGCCAATACAATGTTTATGAACAAGTATATTTTCTTAATTGAATAATGTTTTCAATGAAGCTTTTCTATTGACATATAAGACTTGTGTTTTGCTCGTTGAGAATGTGTTTTCAAAAATTATTTGAAAAAGTTTTTGTGGTTGATACCATGGTATACTTGTTTTTTTTTCAAATAGTAGCGTTGATGGCCATGAACATTGTTTTTACTTAGAGCATGACTTGGTTTTTAAACTTCATTTTGGTATATTATAGGCTTCATTGAAAGGTGTTTTTAAATATGCTTTTATTCACTCACTAAGATTATGCTTACCCTCTCATTTACCTTGCAATACAAAGTATTTAATGCGGAGGCAGCAAAGAGAAGCAAGGATCCAGGTAACTACCAAGTGAAAGCTCAAGTATGTTTTTATAACATTAGTAGTTGTGAGAGAGCAATGGAGATGGGTTACCATGTTAAGAATATTGTTATATTAATGAGACTTTTAGTAGTCATATGCTTATACATGCTGATATGTTATATGCAGGGTGATTGATTAGTTGTTGCTAAGGCTAAAGCATGTTAGACCTACATCTCCATTGGAGCTCCTTTAGTTAAAATAAAAGTTATATTGAAGTTTGATTCTTAATATTACTATGTGTGAATTTGAGTGTTGTTGATAATGAACATGCCTATTTATGAGTTAAATCTATGATGTGGTTATTTAGGTAAGAATGCATCCAGCTAATATGCCATGATATGTGCTTAAAGTGTTTTGAGTAATTTACATATAAAGAATGTCTTGAAACCTTTGGAGGATTCAAATTTATGATGCAAGCATGTAATGAACCTAATTAAAGATTGGTAACAATAATTTCATAATTAGTCCTTTAGTTTTTGGAAAATTACATTTTGGTCTCTGATGCATGTTTGTACGTTTTAGGAATCGTTCCTTATTTGTTTCCATTGTATTCGAATATAATCTATGCATGAACCTGTAGGATCAAAATAAAGCATCTAGATAAGATAAAAAGAAAAAAATTTAAGATTGTTTATTGGGGTGAGTCTCCGAATTTGCCTCGGTATTCCCTGTGTAGCTCATTCGAGTCGGGTGGCATCTAGACCGGGTCGAGGGGGTTACAACCTCAGACTCAACTTTCTTTCCTTTCAAAAATTCATAACCTTCTTCCACAGAGATATCTTCAGGAAAACTTTCTCACCCACAGCAAACTCTATCTCTTTCCGCTTAAGATGAACATAAGACTTTTGACGATCCGGTGTTGCCTTAAGTCTACCAGTAATGAGTTTAACCTTCTCATTAGTATCCTCCTAAACACTGGGTAAGGTTACAAACATCTCATCAGTCTCAGCCCAACACAACGGAGTACGACATCTCCTACCACAAAGAGCCTCAAAAAGAATAATTTGAATACTCGCCTGATAATTGTTATTGTAATGCCCCAAAATTAGGCCTAGAAGTTTAGATGTTGGTTTAGTGGTCTAGTGGACCGTGTTTGTCGGTTTAGCCTAGTTTGATATTAAATTCTTAAAAATTAGTTTTTAATAAAAATAAATTATGGAAAATATTCTAAAATTCTTAATTGACTTATATTTGAATTAGGTAAACTCAATTTTGAAAATTGACTCTTGAATCCATAAGATTTTAAAATTATTGACTATTTTGTATAAAATGAAAACTTGAAGACAATTTTATAAACTAAGTCAAAACTTTGAATCATTAAGGTAATTTGATTCAATACTAATCATAGTTGATCTAAACCTTCCAAGAGCCTATATAAACAACCTTTAATCCCTTGTTTTAACCTAAGTAATCACAATTCTCTAATTTTGATGCAAAACCCAAAAATTTACTTTAAAAAAATACCCTTTTTCTTTATTTCAGTTTGTTCTTCTCCAAGGCAGCCTCTTCATCATATTTTCAAAGTAAATATTCATTCTTTTTCATAAAATTTCATTGGTTTATTTTCCTATATTTTTTTCTTCAAAATCTCTTTGGTTTTCTTCGGTTTTACTTGAAAAACTCTATTTTTGTATCAAGCTTTAAAATCTTATTCAAGATTTTGGTTTCTTCCTTCCCAAGAAATATTTTTCATCATCTTTTCAAAGGTAAACATCAATCTTTTCAATAAAAATTCATTTGATTAATTCTTTATATTTTTCTTCACCAAAATCTCTTCGTTTTTCTACGGGTTATCTTGTTTTTAAACCTTGAAAGGAGGTTGGATCAATTTTGGTGGTGATAATTATTCAAACCTATGAAACCTAAAGTTCTTTAATGAAATTACTAAGTTCTTGGCTGATTGCAACAATCTTTAAAGTCTTGAATCAATAAAATCAGTTTTCTTGATAAAAATTCAATTGTTTTCTTGATTTTCGTTCAAGGGTTTTCCATGGATGTTTTCGATGCCTAAATACATGAATCTTGAAGTTTTTAGATGTAATTAAGATGACTTTTAAGTATCTAATCCTTTACATAAGGTTTAGGGGGTGTTTGGAGAGGTTTTCGGTGAGTTTCGGTTAGGTTTTATGGTGTTTTTAGGGGCTACCACGTATTGGTCCGACTTGAGGGATTTTTGGGGTGTGTTATAATGCACTAAAAACTCTGGTTTTGATGCTTGAATTAGGTCAAGAGGTAGAGCAACAAGTTTGAGGGAGATCGGAAAGTGGAATCGCGTTTTGGGTTACTTATCGAGCAAGTTTCGGTAAATTAGTGAGTGGATTATGAGGGTTGCTAATTTTTCATGGTTTAAAATGTATTTTCAAATGTTTTGGGTGTAGTGAAGGTGTGAAAAACCTCCCTATACTCGGATGTAAGTTTTAAGTATTGTTTTCTTAAATGTTCTCATATTATGCCTTGTTTTTACTATGTCTTTTAGTCATGCTCGTGTTATACTTGTGCATATGTGAATATGCATGTGTTTCAATGCTCATGAGATGTTTTTACAAAGTTTTTATATTCATATAATGCTCCCACGGTTTTATTTTGAAAACATGAGAAAAGTGGTTTTTACCGGTTTATGCCTTTGATGCATGTGTTAGTCGGAAGCATGTGTTTTTACATAACGTTTTAACTTGAAAACTTGAGCATTGGTTTTATTTTTATTATTGGTATGAAAGATGATGAAACGTGGATAAGTTGATCGATCAATAGGATGTGAGTGCACTATAATTAAAATGCGTACATGTATTAAATGTCTTGGTGATGCATTAGATTTAATACTTATATTGTGATATATGTGTTGTAATACATGTAATTGTTGCTTATCTCAGATGCTAAGGTGAGATTTCATGATCGGAATTAATCCATCATGGGTGTGATTAGGCGATTATCCTTCACACGTGGTATGAGTGGCGTTTGGCTCTCTTATGTGGCATGTCGGTGATTTTGCCTCATGCATGACATGTTAATCATGCGTGTTCCATTTATCGTAACGTTTAGTGGTAATCTAAACGAATCACTAATATCAATACAATAATATAAGCAAATATAATTTTTTAATTGAATAGTGTTTTCAATGAAGCTTTGTCATTGGCATGTAAGACTTGTGTTTTGCTCGTTGAGCATGTGTTTTCAAAAGGTATTTGAAAAGGTTTTGTGGTTGATGCCATGGTATACTTGTTGTTTTTTAAATAATGGCGTTCACAACCATGACATTGTTTTTACTTAGAGAATGACTTGGTTTTTAAACTTGATTTTGTTATATTATGGGCTGCATTGCAAGGTGTTTTTAAATATGTTTTTATTCACTCACTAAGCTTATGCTTAACCTCTCATTTACCTTGCATTGTAGAGTATTTAGCATGGAGGCGGAAAGAGAAGCAAGGATCTAGGTAACCGCGAAGTGAAAGCTCAAGTATGTCTTTATAACATTAGTAGTAGTGAGAGAGCAATGGGGATGTGTTAACATGTTAAGAATATTGTTATATTAATGAGACTTGTAATAGTCTTATGCTTATACATGTTTGATGTTTATCGTGTTGAAGTTAGCTTTTTGACATAGATTTGAATTGCCTATTGAGATTCCATTAGTTATAATAAAAGTTATATTGAAGTTTGATTCTTGATATCCCTATGTGTGAATTTGAGTGTTGTTAATAATGAAGCATGATTATTTATGAGTTGAATCTATGATGTGGTTGTTTAGATAAGAATGTATCTAGCTAATACGTCATGATATGTGCTTAAACTGTTTTTAGGTGAATTTGCATATAGAGAATGTCTTGAAACATTTGGAAGATTAAAATTTGAGATACAAGTATGTAATGAACCTAATTACAGATTAGTAACACTAATTTCATAATTAGTCCTTTAGTTTTTAGAAAATTATATTTTGGTCCCTAAAGCATGTTTGTACGTTTTAGGACTCGTTCCTTATTTGTTTCCGCGGCATTCGAATATAATTTATGCATGAACATGTAGGATCAAAATAAAGCATCTAGATAAGATAAAAAGAAAAATTATTAGGGTTGTTTATCGGGGCAAGTCTCCGGATTAGCCTCGGTATTCACCGTGTAGCTCGTTCGAGTCGGGTTATGTCTAGACCGGGTCGAAGGTTTACAGTTATTATAAGAAAATTCAACCAACGACAAGTATTTCTCCCATGAACCCTGAAAATCTATTACACAAAGGATAGGCTTATTAGATTAAAGTTAATGATTCCTGATGATGATATTTTTTTGACAAATGCTTGAAATGAATATGCATGACTTGAGATTTAGATAGAATCTGCTTTAGGACTAGTTTTTTGTGTTTACTTTACTGTTACACGAGTTTATGTTCTCCATGCTTAGAAAATTAGAAAATTTTTATAGAAGGAAAACTTGATTAACTTAGCATGTTTTAATGATAATGGACTCAAATGTTGATAGAAAACTCCCGTTAGTTTAGTTAATGAAATTCTGAATAAATGCTTTGGCATAAATGTAGAGGGATACACCACTATGCCATGGTATAACCATGTGCATATGAGTTAATGTAAGAGGCACAGGGTGACATTACACTTTTACCTTGTCATGGCACTGCCTGGACATTGCGTTTCAATAAATGACAGCTATGACATGAGTAAAAGGTAGTGTGATGAGCTGGCTCCCCTCGTAGAAGTGTTTAAAAAAGAATTTATTATATATAATAGGGGAGTATTGAAGTTGTGCTTAAATGAGTAACCATGCTTTGTTAGGATAGCGAATTTTCTTTAGAATTTTTCTAAATTAACTAAGCATTGATTGGATACGCTCACGCACACATACTTGCAACTTACCTGATCCTAGGGTAGTATTCTTGAATTTTCTACAAGTCTTATATGTTTATGCCATGACTTTTCTGAGGGCTGAAACTATAGCCATTTGCTTATCTTGATCCTGAACATTAAGTTTGGGGGTGATAACTCCACAAAAAGACTGTATTTTGAGATGAAGATATTTTGAGAGGAGTGATAGCTAATGCTGTGAGGCTGGCCATAACAACCTTGGAGGGGACCACTGTCACCTGGCAGTTTTGTATTTCACGTGAATGAGAGTGAAAAAGAGAATGGTGACTTAAGAGAAGGGATCCTAGGGGACCTTTGTAAAAGACCTTTGGAGCTGATTTTGAGTCAAGCAAGAGGCGGCGGAAAGCTTCCTCCTTTCTTCCCCCAACCGACTTTCGAAGGGTTCCTCCATTGTTGATCTTGAAGGGAATGGCGTGCTAGGCACCCGAGAGAGGCTAGCACGCTAAAGCATCTCCATGGTGATTGAAGAGCCGACGGTAGCGCGCACCGAGGGTATCTCCCAACCGTTCCCCTTTGCTTTATTTATTTTTATACTCTTGTGAGGTTGTTGTGGATGATATTTTCTAAATATTTTCACATCATCATGTTTATGTTTTATGTGATGGATGTTTTTTGGAGCTGATTTAACTTTGCTCTTGATGAATATATTAGTATGCTATGTGTTTGTTTATTTGGTTTGCTCATTATTGTTTTGTATTATCTAAGTTTATAAGAGGCACGAGAGTTTTCATTGCTTAGGTACATGTTAGGTGTTCGAGAGAA
Organism: Abelmoschus esculentus; assembly: GCA_035048815.1. Lineage (NCBI taxonomy): Eukaryota > Viridiplantae > Streptophyta > Magnoliopsida > Malvales > Malvaceae > Abelmoschus > Abelmoschus esculentus. Next base: position 7,118,488 of record JAUCBN010000046.1, on the reverse strand, counting down.
ACGTAGCTATAAATCCTTTGTGTTCGAGAGAAACTAATGGAGGATCAACGTGAGCAATGGGTTTTAGACTGCAACTAGAGCCTAACTCGACCTTAGGTGCTCGAGGGAGACTTAAGTTGAGGGTTTCAACGACTAAAAGGAGTGTGCTTTGTCGATAGGCTAGATGCACTGCTGAGACCGATAGGAGATGTCATGACATTTTAGACTATTAGGTTCCTTTGACTCGAGAGAGCAGAAGCATATTAGACATCTTTGTTGAATGAATAGGTCATATACCATCTAGTTGTTCATAGGAGTGTTGGTTAGGAGTCCATGAGAAACCCATCATTCATTCTCAATAGAGCTTATCAATCAAGATTATTAAGTCATATTATTTATCTTTGCTTTCTCATTTCACTTTTGCCTTCGCATTTAAAAATTGTTTTCTTTGTTTACTTGTTTACTTGCAATCACATTTCCATAAATCTCACACTGCCTTCACACTTCACTTTGCCATCACCTTTCAATTCATTTTTCCTTGACAATTTTCATTGCTTGCTTACTTGCATCCTTAAATTGTCATAGCATTTTACCATTACATCCTCACCACACTTCACCGTACTACATTTCCATTTGTTTATACAAGTTTATTTATTTTCTCTATACTTATTGTCCTTATTGCCTTGAAAAATATTGACATAAATTTTCACACAATCCTCGTGGAAATGATACTCACTCACCTTTTTTACTTTGTACGACTGGGTGGGTAATTTATAGCAACACACAGCGACACCAAGTTAGTGCAAAATGAAAACAATAAACAAACCAATAAAACAAGAGACAAAACAACCCTATTTATTTCATCTAAAACCCTAAGTTACCCACACAGTTCTAAAGGGTGGGTTTGCTATATTCTCTATATGCAATTTTGGTACTAAACAGTACCCGAATTTTCCTTGTTGTCCTCTTCTAAGAGTAGCAAGAGCCCTGATCATCACACATTATAGGCTCATTTCAATCGGGTTCAATTTGGGAGGACCCTTTCCCTATGTCCATACGGGGAAACAATATTCCCACGAAAACATAGGGTAATTGAGTCCCGAAGGTACTTTGCTAGTCCCATATGAAGGAACAATATCCTTACGAAAGCACTAGCGTTTCTCCCCACACACACACTTAAAAGAACGAGTTAAAATGTTCGGTTAAAATACGTTAAAATAAACTCACCTTCATAAGTAAATTAAAACTTATTTGCCACTTTAATTTAAAACTTTTCTTATTAATTAAGCGATAATAAAAAGGCTTGACTCTCTAAAACAAATGTCCTCAACAGAGTCGCCAACTGTAACGACCCTCCTAAAAAAATCTTAAAGGGTGTGTGTAGAGAATAGGTCGTTATTTTGAATATATTGAAAAATCAAAAATGAATTAAAAATTAGAAGGTTAAAAATTCAATTTGAAAGGTTGAAAAGTAAAAAGGGTTGGTTAAAATATTTAAAAAAAAACTATAGAAAAAAAATTAAAACGTGGGACAATTATTAAGAAAATAATTTAGAAAAAGATTTGAGTCGCCACCGGCCACTTCGGTAGGCTGGACACCTTAAAACCAAAGATTCGAAATTAAAAGGGTTCGGGAGTAATTTACAGTTAAAAATGGGGTTAGCATTTTCAAACCGCCCAAAATTGGTACCTTTAAAATATTTACCGCTTATTTAATATTAAAATTTTTAAATTAAAGTGACAATTAAGTTGGTATTTAATTAAAAATTCAAATATATTTTAAGCGTCTCTTTATTCGAAGGTAAACGTATGCACCGCCACCATTACGCCTGGTGTCAAACCCGTTACGACCGAATAAAGAGATATCGCATTAATTAGTGATTAAATACTCTAAAATAACTTAAGAGAACAAATAAAACACATGGTCATTATGTAAACGAAAGATAATAAATGTCTTGAGTGATAGTGTGTTGAGCACTTATCAATAAACAACAAGACAAACATATAAAAATATGTGAAAAAAAACATGCATTATATACAATATGAAATTTATAAACAAGACATAACAAACATCATAACACTAAAAAAACATACATGCAAAAATATATATACAGTTAACAGGTATAAATCAAATCACAACCAAATGTCCATACTTTGCATACAAACATGTCATGGAACAAGAGAAAACAAGAATAAAGCTATACGAAAAAATGTTATTTGAGCAAAAAAGCACTTTAACCTATTGAGTATTCTTTACTAAATAATGATACATAAAACAATATACATTTAAAACTAATTAAAATAAATACAATATGTAAAATATGTATTGGTAAAATAATAGTATAAATGAAAGTATATGTATATTTTACAGTTAAAAACTAATACATATATACACAAAATAACATATAACGTGACATAAATAATGCATATAATATGGATAAATAAAATTATGATACTAACACATATATTAATATACAAAATGTACATAATATCAAGTATATAATATGATTTAAAACCATATAACATAATATACATATATAAAAACATATTAATATATATACATATAATTAAAAAACGTATATAATATATTATATAAACAATTTAAAAAGAAGAACGAAACTAAAATAAATAACTAATATGTATGGTACTAATTTATGACATGACTATGAATAAATGGGAAAACTAACTCACCTATATAATATTATATTTATTATACGTAACAAATACATGCAAGCAAATGATATTAAAACATGATCTAAATATTAAAAAAATAAACAAAAGATTATGCCCCAGATTCAAGGATACACAAATCCATTTGTCAATCCCAAGATCCAACTCTGGCGTAATAACCTGAATCCAAGCGTTTGACCCGAATTTGGGTTGGAACAAGTCACAAATAATGTTATTTCCCCTTTACCATAAATTTCCTTCATCGGTTGAATACGAAACTTAACATCTCCCTTTCAAAGCAAACCCTAACCGTCACACTTTCTTGACCATCGCCGCCACTGATCTCGGCTGGTTTACGACGAAGTAAGACCGTCGGCGAAGAGCTCATGACCTACTTTCTCCATCCTTGGTTCGGGTTTCGTCGATATAATTTCAGATGACACAAAATCTTCAAGAACCCAACGAACTTCCCTTGCCTAGTTATGATTAATTGACCTTTCGATCATCGTGGTTCCAAGATATTTTCTCCGCGATGATGGCTCGTCCTCCACCGTCGGGATCTTTCAGGCGACACTCCAATAGCCGGTGGCCATTATGACCAAAGTTAAAACACTCTCTTTTTCTTGATCCTATTTTTTGGGTTTTATAATATATATTCGTATGGTAAAAGAAATAAAATATTAATCTTTTATTTTATTCGAAAGTGGAGTGAGCTCAAAAACTTTGAATGATCTCTACCCTTTTCTTTTTATTTCGAAAAGAATGCAGCAAATAAAAGAACGAATACACTAAGAAGATGAAGATGATATCTGAGGAACTCTCTGCTTTTATTTCTGTGGTAGGAAAAAAAGCCCCTTTACATTTTGTTGTTGAATAGGCTATATAACTGAATTACCATGAAAATTGATAAATAAAAATATAAAATAGGACATTGATTGTATTAGTTTTCATCTTCTCTTGTCCTTTCTGTTGATTCTGAATTTTGGTTGTTATTGCCCTGCCATTCTCTGATGTTTGGTGCCATTTCTATTGATTCTGAATTTTGGTTGTTATTCCCCTGCCATTCTCTGATGTTTGGTGTCATTTTCTTTGCATATGAGCTGGAGATGGGACCATTCTGGTTGCCCAAGATCATGGGTGCTGAAGTGTGAGCACCAGGGTTTGGTTATGCTCTTTGAGGGACCGAGAGAAAGCACCCCAGGGTTCAGGATATTCGATTGCAACTATGGGCTTTTTCGAGTCTGCAATAGTGAAGGATAAAATTAGCACTGTTTGTATTTTTTTTAATATTTTGGGTTTTTTACTATTGTGAATGTATACGTTTAATCGAATAAAATTTAGTCTTTGTTTAGAGACTTTTATTATACAAGGTTATTACTTAATATGTATGGGGAATTTATTTATATACACGTTAATATTTGTGATATAATAATTAATAATTTTTAGATTTTGTGATTATTAAATAATAAAATAGAAAGACAAGATAAAAATATGTAATATTTTTGGGTTTTGATAACAATGATACATAATTAAAAAAAAATTAAAAAAAGGCATAAATAAATCAAAATAATATTTACACATGTGATATTTTTCTCCTTTTCTTTTTAATAAATAAAATAATATACTAATATTAAGATTAATTACCGTTTATTATTTAGGATAAAGACAAAAATGAAATATAAATGGGTTTACCCCGGATAAAATTAGTGATTACAGAAGGTCTACTGACGGAACTATATATCCTCTAGTACCTGAGATTGAACGATTTTTTCGACAAGGAAAATGTATTCAACGTGAGAATAGAGCCATGTACGGTGTTCAAAATTAGGGTTTTCCGAATCAAGATCCAGTAGTTCCAAATGTCGTGGCAAATCAGAATGTTGTTACACCTCGACCAAGGGTTATTCGGGATCACTTAAATCCTATCTTGGATTATCTTATTCCTGGCATTGTTACACCAAAAATTGGTGGTATGCTGAACTCTATTTGGACTCAAGCCTGTCATGTTCAATATGCTGAACTCTATTTGGTGGTATGCCTCACGAAGACGCAAGGCAATATATTCGTGCTTTCTTGGATGTTTGTGACTCATTTCGTCAATAAGGAGTGCATGAGGATGTGTTTAAGCTCAAACTATTTCCTTATTCTCTATTTGGTCGAGCAAGGGATTGATTGAGTGGAGTATCATCTAGTTCGATGGACTCATGAGCTAATCTTTGTAAAAGTTTTTTGCTTCGGTATAATCCACCATATCTCAAGACCCAGCTTAGAAATGGCATTGCTTCTTTCCGAAAAGGTGACGATGAGCCAATGTGTGAAAGTTGGGATCGTTATAAGGGATTACTTCGAAAGTGTAGCAATCATGGTTTTCAATATTGGACTCAAGTTGTAATGTTCTACAATAGAGTCAATACACCTAATATAATGATGTTGGATGACTCGGCAAATGAAACTTTGCTAAACAAATCACCCGAGGAGGCGTTCGACATTATTGACAGAATTGCCAACATTGATTATCAATTTCCTTCTACAAGGCTCGGAACCGGGAGAAAGGAACAAGGGACTGTTGAGCTCGAACTAAGGACTCATTTTCCGCCCAACTCTCAACTATCACCAATATGTTGAAGAACATGTAACGTTCTAATGAAGGGAAGGAAGTGAAGATGTCTAATTCATTTTTTCTGTTATTTCATGGCAATCACCATGAGAATAAGTGCCCAGGGAATCAAGAGACAAAAATTATGTGGGCAATTTTAATAGAAGCAACAACAATCACTATTCCAACACTTATAATCCAAGATGGCATCAGCATCCGAATTTCTCATGAGGAAACTAGGGATCCAACAATTCTAATACACAAGATCAGAATCAGAATGCTAATGATCCTCATAATTTTAAATCGAATATGCCTTGGCATAATTCGAACATGGGGACATCATCATCTAACACTAGTTCTTTGGAAGCAACTATGCAAGAATTCATTCTAAGTACAAAGGAAATGCTTCAAGATCATACAACAACCATTAAGAATCAAGGAACGTTATTACAAAGCCACGGTGCTTCATTGCAAACTTTAGAAATTCAAGTTGGCCAAATTGCCTCGGCAATACAAGAACGTCAGCCAGGACGTCTGCCAAGTGACACTGAGGTAACTAAGCCACATGGTAAAGAGTAATATAGTGCAATCATAAAAAGGAGTGACACGCAAATTAATCAACAAGATAAGTTTGGGGGAAGATGAGTGATGATCCTATACCCAAACTTGTACATGAAGACACGGTAATGCCTGAACAAAATCTTGAGGATAAGTATAAGGACGAAGGTTTGACAAGTGAACCTACTAATGGAGCTAGTAGAAATTTCACGACAAAAGCAGTTCCAACACCATCAGTGGAAGAAGTTAAACCTCCACCACCCTTTCCCATAGGCTGAAGAAGTACAATGATGAGGTTCAATTCAAGAAATTTGTTGACAAATTGGATCAATTGTATATCAATGTCTCACTCTTGGACGCAATTGAGCAAATGCCCACTTATACCAAATTTCTCAAAGAGATAGTTACGAAGAAGTGGAAAGTGGAGAAGTTTGAGACAATTGCCACGAAAAAAGAGTATTGTTCTACCTTGAGCAAATTGCCTTTGAAGAAAAAGGATCCAGGCAATTTTATCATCCCATTTTCGATTGGAGAAGCATATGCTGGGAAAGCACTTTGTGATCTTGGATCAAGTGTGAATATCATCCCTAAATCAATATTTGTGAAGCTTGGCATGGGAGATGCGAGACCCACCTCTATTATTTTGCAATTAGCCGATTGTTCTCATGTTCGACCTGAGGGGAAGATCGAAGATTTCATATTAAGGGTGGAAAATTCGTATTTCTAGTCAACTTCCTTATACTTAGTTGCGAGGTTGATGCTAATGCACCCATCATCTTGGGGATGCTAATGCACCCATCATCTTGGGGTGGCCTTTCCTAGCAACCGGTCGCATCCTTATTGATTATGAGAAGGGTGAGCTTACTATGAAAAGAGAAGAGTATTTTTATGTAAAATGGTTATTTTGGGGAAAAATTATTAAAACCCAATTAAATGATTAGAAAATCGTCTAATTCTTTTTAATTACTTGATGATTAACAGGTGGAGTCATCTTTAAAAAGTTGGATTAAATGTCCCTAATAATTCTAAGTTATGCCCTTTTACATTCTAGTCACTAAAGTAGAAACAATTTAAATTTTTCTAAAATGGTCACTAGTTTTCAAAATGTCACCCTTCCGGGTCAAATTTCAAGAAATTGATTTGAACCAAGTATAATGTAATTCAAATAAGAATTTTTAGATATTTTTCCAAGATCTTAGAAGCCTCAAAACCATTGATTACCAACTACATCCCGAAACTAGTCTAACTCGTCTAAAACCGATTCGAATGAACCCCAACCTGACTCATCTAACTTCCAAGCCGAAATAGGGGCGTTAAAACTTTCCTCATCTTAATAAATTTCGTCCACAAAATTTAACTGGGAAAAGATGAGGAAATTGCTCCTCCATATCCTTCCGACGTTCCCAAGTGGTTTCCTCAACTCCCGATGTCTCCATAAAACCTTAACCAACAATATAGTCTTCCAACGAAGAGTTTTGTTATCAAATGCAAGAATAGCCACTAGTTCCTCCTCATATGACAGATCCGGATTCAACTCGATCTCCTTCAACGTCATAACATGAGAAGGATCTGAATGATACCTCTAGAGCATCGATACATAGAATACATCATGAATCCTATCCAAATCGGGAGGTAGCCTTAACCGATACGCCACTGGACTAACTCTCTCAACAACCTCGTACGGTCCAATAAATATAGGGCTCAACTTGCCCTTCGTATCAAACCTAATCACCTTTTTCCATGGGGAAACCTTCAAGAAAACCTTATCACCCATCGAGAAATCTATCTCCTTCCGATTTAAGTTAGCATAAGAATTTTTTCTATCCAAGGTTGCCTTCAATCGCTCACTAATGAGTTTCACCTTCTCATTAGTATCTTCAAGTACATTAGGTAAGGTTATAAACTACTCTCTCGCTTCTGCCCAACACAAGTGTGTCAAGCACTTACGCCATACAAAGCCTCGTACGGATCCATACCGATACTCCCCTTATAGCTATTATAGTAAACGAACTCAACCAAAGGAAGGGGCTTCTCCCACGAACCCCGAAACTCTATGAAACAGCACCTAAGAATATCCTCCAACACCTGGACACACGCTCCGACTGATCATCCATCTGAAGGCGATACGAAGTACTAAAACTCAACCAGGAACCCAAAGCCTTCTGAAAAGCTCCCTAAAACCTCAATGTGAACCAAGGATCCCGATCCGACACTATATAATTAGGCACCCCATGAAGCCTCACTATCTCGGAAACATACAATTCCACCAATCAATCCATAGAAAACTTGGTGTGAACGGGAATGAATTGCGCACTCTTAGTGAACCGATCAATAATTACCCAAATGGAATCCTTCTTTGATAGGGTCAAAGATAACCCACTCACGAAATCCATGTTGATTCTTTCCCACTTCCATTCTAGCATTTCCAACGGTTGCAACAACCCGGAAGGATACTGATGCTCAGCTTTCACCCGCTGACACACCATGCACTTCCCTATAAACTCTACTACGTCTTTCTTTAAACCAGCCCAAAAATACTCACCCTTTAACCCCTAGTACATCTTAGTACTCCCAGGATGCATAGCAAAAGGACTATCATGAGCCTCCTTAAGGATATTGCGCCTCAAACCTACATCACAAGTCACCACAATCCGACCCTTGAAGCACTAAAGGCCATCTTGATTAAAGCCATACTCTGTCGGGTTACCTTCTGCAACATTAGTCACATGTCTCACCAACGACTCATCCAACAACTACTTCTCTTTTAACAACTCTACGAAATTCGGTTTCACCTGCAACTCCACCACCAATCTAGACTTATCTGACAGCTAATCCACCGCAAGTGTTTTCTGAGTTGACGGATAGTGCTAAGGCCTTAGAGCAAGTAAAAAGTTTGAAGTATGGTTCTGCAAGAGGTCAAGGAAATACCAGTGGGAGAAATTAACCCTCTAATAGGTCTCAGTCTCAGTCTATGAGAGACAAAAACCATTAGAATCAAGTAATAGGAGTATCATATCAAAGCTCAAGGTCAGACCGTAGGTCAGAGTCTATTGGTCGTAGGAGGCCTCCATTATCATCCATGAGGAGTCCCAAGAGTTCTCAAGGGAGTGCGGGTGTAACAGTTTGTAATCAGTGTGGAAGCAGGCACTTTGGTGAGTTTAGATACCGAACCGGGCTTGCTTTGAGTGTGGATCTCTGGATCATCTTATGAAAAATTGTCCTACTGTTGCTACTACCATATCGGTTCAAACTCAGAGGACCTCCTATCCGGCTCAGAGAGGTCAAGGTTTCTCTAGGGGAGGTGCGAGTCAGACCACCGGCCATTAGAGTAGGGGAATGTTTCAATCTACCACTAGGGCACTGGCGAGGCAGTATGAATTTAAATATCAAGAGGAATGCGATCTTATCGATATTATATTAGTTACTTTCTCTTTGTTCTTTGTACCTATAGTAGCATTAATAGACTCTGGGTCTACACATTCTTATATTCGTAGTGGGATATCGAAATAGTGGGGTATGTCGGCTGAGGATCTAGAGATAGGGGTTAGAGCGACAAGTCCGTTGTGTTTAGATGTGATAGTGGATAAGGTATATCGGAGGTGTTCGATCGAGGTGCAATGTTCAATATTTCCGATGGACCTTATGGTTTTGCCCTTCCAAGAGTTTGACGAAATCCTATGTATGGATTAGCTTTTGGGGCATGACGCTAGTTTGAGTTGTAGAGCTAGGAGTTTGAAGTTGAGAGTTGCCGATGAATCCAAGTTAGTAGTGAGAGGATAAAGAAATCCTTGTATTCCTAACGTTGTTTCAGCTTTGGCGGCGTAAAAGTTGATACAACAAGGGTGTGAGGATTTCTTAGCTCACGTGGTTGATACGAGGGTTGAGGTTCTAGCTTTGGAGAGTCTTTGAATAGTTTGTGAGTTTGTCGATATGTTTCTCGATGAGTTACCGAGTTTACTACCGGATCGAGAGCTTGAGTTTCATATCGAGGTATTGCCAGGTACAGCACTGTTGTCCATCACTCTTTACCGTATGGCACCAACCGAGATGAGGGAGTTTTAAAGTCAGATCGAAGAGTTGTCGGAAAAAGCTTTTATCCGACCGAGTGTTTCAACTTAGGGTGCTCCGATTTTTTTTGTAAAAAAGAAAGACATGTCAATGAGGATGTACATTGACTATCGACAACTTAACAAGGTAATGATAAAGAATCGCTACCCTCTTCCCAAGATCGATGATCTGTTTGACCAGTTACGAGGTGCCCGTGTGTTTTCAAAGATATACTTGAGGTCCAATTACTACCAGTTAAAGGTGGTTGATGAGGATGTTCAAAAAACTCGTTTAGGACGCGGTATGGACACTACGAGTTCTTAGTAATGCCTTTTGGGCTTACAAATGCTCCAACAGTGTTCATGGATCTCATGAACTGGGTCTTTCATCCTTATCTAGATCAGTTTATAGTTTTGTTCACAGATTAAATCTTGGTCTACTCATAGTATGAAGAGGAGGAGGATGAACATCTTCGATTTGTGCTTTATACGTTGAGGGATAAACATATTTATTCCATGTTCAGTAACTGTGTTTTTTATTTCGAAGGTAGCGTTTTTGGGTCACGTCATGAAGGCTAATGGGATCCTTCTTGATCCTCAAAAGATCCAAGCTATATTGGAGTGGAAATCACCTAGAAATGTCTCGTAGGTCCGTAGTTTTCTTGGGCTTGCGGGATATTATCGACGGTTTGTGAAGGGTTTATCAATCTTGGTGGCAATGATGAACAATTTGTTGCATAAAGGAGTTCCCTTTGTTTGGAATGAGAGGAAAAAACATTGTTTGGATCAGTTAAAGGCTTATTTTACCGAGGCAGTGTTGACTTAACCGGAGTCATGAAGGGACTATGTTGTTTTCAGTGATGCATTGTTGAATGGTTTAGGGTTTGTTCTTATTATGCAAGATGGATAGGTGGTTGCCTATGCTTCAAGGCAACTTAAACCGCATGAACAAAACTACCCTACCCATGATTTAGAGCTTTCCACAGTCATCTTCACTTTGAAGATATGGAGGCTAATGTGAGCATGAATATTATCCTTACATTATTTTCTGCAACCTTTTCTGAGACTGTTTGACCAAAGTAAATTGTTTACATTCAAGAAGCTTCAAGAAGCTTATTCTTCCTTAATTTTGGATGTTCAAACTAAGATCAAATTTATGAAGTTGTATTTCAACCCGAAGAAAAAACCTACACCATTATCAAAGATCTTCAAAGCTAAAGGAGTTCTTCCTTATTTCATATTTTAGTTATTCATGTCAATATATACATTTGAATGCTAGCTTAGGAGTTTGTTGCATGTAGTTGCATGAGCATTAATAAGTTTGCACGTTTAAGAATGCATGGTAGTTTATTTAATATGTTAGCTCAATTAAGCATGATAGTTCATAAGCATGCTAGTTCATTAAATATGTTATGTACCAAGATAGTTCATAAGCATGATATTTCATAAGCATGACTGTATCATGAGAGAGGCACACCGTAGCCTTTATATAGTACATATGGGGAGCAATAAGATACCAAGATCTTATATCGTTCTATTTGTGGCCTTGTCTGAAAAGAGATATCTCCGAGTTTGTAACAATGTGCTTGGCTTATCAACAAGTAAAAGCAAACCATCATGTTCCTTCGAGTTTTACTTTAGCCTATCCAGATTCCACAATGGAAGTGGGATCGATTCACCACGAACTTTGTTATGGGGTTACCTTTGACACAAATGAAGCATGATGCTATATGGATTGTAGTTGACCGTTTGACCAAGTTTGCTCACTTTTTGTCTATGCGCATGGACTTCAGTTTGGAAAAGTTAGCTCAGTTGTACATCAAGAAGATCGTGCGATCGCATGGAGTGTCATCCTCGATCATATCGGATAGGGTCCACGGTTCACGACAAGGCTTTGGAAAAAGATCCACAGTGTTTTGGATACCAAGTTGCATTTCAATACAACTTTTCATCCATAAACCGAGGTTCAATCTAAACGGGTCATTCAGATTCTTGAGGACATGTTTCGGTATTGTGTTGTGAACTTTGAGGGTAGTTGGGAGGAACAACTACCGTTTGTTGAGTTTGTTTATAACAACACCTATCAGTCTAGTATTAAGATGACACCGTTTGAGGCGTTGTATGGGTGCAAGTGTAGGATACCTTTGTGTTGGATTGAGCTCAATGATAGACGGAATATAGGATCCGATCTAGTTAAGCAAACAGAGGAGAATGTTCAAATCATTAAGGAAAGGTTGCAAGCGGCGTTTGATCGCCAAAAGGCTTATGCGGATAAGAAAATGAAGCATATCAAGTAAGAGGTTAGAGAGAAAGTGTTCTCGAAGGTTTCACCGTGGAAAGGTAGCATCTGTTTTTGAAGGTAATGCAAGTTAAGTCCAAGGTTTATCGAGTTGTATAAGGTGCTTGAGAGAGTTGAGCCAACGGCTTATCGGTTAGCTTTGCCTCCAGACTTGGCACGTATCCATAATGTGTTCCATGTGTCGATGTTGAGGTGTTACCGATCATACCATTCGCATGTCTTTTCTTTTGAGCATGTTGAGGTTGATATAGATCTAACCTACGAAGAGGAACCGATAAGAGTGCTTAATAGAGGAGTCAAGGAGCTTCGAAACAAGTGTATCACTTTGGTTAAGATGCTTTGGAGGAACCATAGAGTTGAAAAGGCTACGTGAAAGGCTGAACCGGACATGAGGATGCTCTATCCGCACTTGTTTCCCCTAAGTAAATTTTGAGGATGAAATTTTCTTTAAAGAGGGCAGAGTTGTCATGACCTGAGTTTCGAGACTCGAAGTTGGGTTAACCCGAGTTAGATGGACTCGTGTTTGGGCTTTGAGGGTCTTATTGGGCTTAAGGGTTTGTAGTTGGGTTTGGTTTTGAATGGTAGCCCAAGGGTTTTTTGTTAATTGAATAATGAATAGGAAAAAAAGGGGCAAGATGATTTAATTCTCTATATAGTGAAGAGAATTGCTTGGGCCATCCATGTTTTCTTCTTTCTCCTTTTGCTATACCATTTTCTCTTCCAAACTTCACCCTAAAGGTTGAATCTTGAGTTTGAAAGAATGGAATCACGTTTAGAGGCTAGAGAAAGGGTTGTTCAGCTCAAAGTGATCTATCTTTTAGAGTAAGTTTGGTTAAAAATGGTGGAAGTTGGGTTTTTTGTTGGATGGTTTAGGGATGAACGAGATTAAGTTTTGGGAGGGTTTTAGTGTGATTTAATGTTTGTTTTAGCTTCCTTAAATCACCTAGATAGAGCAATAACCTCTTGGTAATCTTCCTTGTAGTTGGAGAGCAATGAGGACCTTCTTCAAGTTTGGGTAAGGAGAAAGTCTAAGGGTTTGCTTGGGAGTTCTTCAGCTCGTTTTGGAGGTTGGTACATTTCCAAATCCTTTGCATTTCATGTGCATCATCATTTTTGACATGCTTAATTGGTTTGTAATGGTTTAGCATAGGATAGAGCCTTTGCATGCTTTAATGCTAGATTGAATTAGGGTTGATGATATTTGGTAAAATTGGTTAGAAACTCACCTAAACTACTTCAATAATGTGTAGGAATATTTTGGAATCGAAGGGTTTGGTTTAGGTTGAAGTTCTTAGGCATTTTAGTGTACATACATGTATTTTCGTGCAGGGGTATCGATACCCTTTGTAGGCGTATTGATACCCTAGAGAGGAAATAATGTCTTAGATAATAGGCGTTTCGGAAAACCGAGCCCGTGTTTTGAAAACAAATATTTTAGTGGAAAATCGTTTCTATACCCCTTCTAAGTCGTATCGAAACAAGGAATCGTATCGATACCCCACATAGGTGTATTGATATGGTTGGTTTCCTCTTGGTCTTAAGCCATCGACTAAGTGTATCAAAACGCAAGGGAACTGTTTCAATACAAGGGTGTTTCGATACCCCTTTGTAGGTGTATCGATACACCTTGGGAATCTACCCAAATTTAACGATTGAGTTTGGGGTTCCATAATTCATGTTATGGGTTCTTATGGGTTGTTTAAGTCATAAAATGATTAACAAAACTTGGAATTGGTAATATGGACATGGATATGATGAAAATATACTTTACATGGTTGATTTTGGTTTGAATGTGGTATTGTTCGATATGAGATCCTAAGCCGATCACCTTGTTTTGGTTGAGTCTTTGTTTGGTGGGATTCGGATAACTAGTGAGTGAGAGTGTTGCAACACAATGAAGACCATCCGATGTGAGATTCCGAATGATGTATCAAAGACCATCCGATATGAGATTCATGGTGATGACTTTACTCGATGTGAGATTCTGAGTAAAGACTTGATGTGAGATTCCGAGTATTTTAGCTCGATGAGAGATTCTGAGTAGCCCAATATGAGATTATGAGTCGGGTGAGTCCCTAGTATCGAGTTGGCAGTGGGCCTCACTTTTGATTTGGTTATTTTTATGGTTTGGTTATGTTTGTCATATCACATCATCATATTCTCATCTAGCATATTTATAGTTATGATTCACTTGAAAGCACAGTTGATAGGTTGTGTACCCAGTGAACTTTAGTAGCTCAGTGTGCTGGAATTTGTTTTCATGCGTAGGTAAGTAAGCGGACGTTCGGGCGAACGTGGCGGAGCGCCATCGCCGTAGTGGACTTCAGCATTGACTGGTTGGTAGAGTACAATTGTTAGAGTCGTGGGCTATGTATTCGTAGGGCCATTGTTGTAATTGTAACTCTATTTAATTTTAAGTTGTCAAGGTCAAATAATTTTATTAAAATTGTATTTGGAGCTCCAATGAATTTTGAATTTGTAAACTACTTTTGATACATAACATCGTTTTTAAGTTTAATGTCATATTTTCTGGTACTTTTAGATTTAACTTGAAAATGTAAAAAATTTTATTGACACGGGTTGGGCTTGTGGCCTAAATGTGGTACCCGGGTTTGTGGTGTTACACTGACCAAATGTTTCTATCCCATAAAAGAAAAATATTTTCTACATTTTTAGGGTATGAAACCCTAGAGCTCTACTATAAAAAGGAAAAAGACACTCATATTAAAGAAGACTGAAAAATATGGAAAGAGAGAAAGACGGTTACTACAACCCTTCTTTTTCGTCATGTCTGAGTCACAATTGTTGAAACTTCAAAGCAAGGGTTTGCAAGAATTCATGAGAAGCGACAAGTTGAAGAATCGCGATAACTGTTAACACTCTAAAGAGCGTATATTTTATACCCTTTTACTTAAGGTTTTGTTTGATTTCAAGCTCATTTGCATTGCATTTAGCTGTATTTCATTTGCATTTGCATTAGATTAGGTTTTTATTTTATTTTCTCTTTTATTTTAAAAGATGTTACTTTGAAGGGTATTTTCTTTGGTGGTGTAGTGCAGTTTGCTGGGGCAAAGTTGAAAGATTGGAAGAGATGTTTTAGCATATTTTAAGTGTTGGATCGGACTTCAAGTTGCTATAGCATTATGGGCGGACAAAATAGCACAGCAGAAAGGACACACCTCCAGCCCACACCTCCAGCCCACTGTCCTCATGCATTATTTCCAGGCTAGCTGCACCTCCCCTGCAATCCCTGCATTTTGCTGCAATTCTCTACAGAAAATGTTAGGGAATATTCCTTGCATCATTAGGGAACAAAACCCTAGAAGCCTCCTATTTATACAAGGTTTAACCCTCCTTAACAAGTGTGGTAAGATAGAGTTGAAAAAGTAGCAAGAGAGCCAAAAAGAAAAAAGGAGTGAACTTTAAGAAGAGCACGAGGAAGAAGAAAGAAGTAAGGCGACCACTTTCCTTGATCTTAAACCTCAAGCCAAGCCACCATTGTTGGAGAGCTTCAAGCAAGGGATTTGCGTGACTTCGGGAGAAGCGACAAGCTAGGAAAGCCTCACGGCACATGCATTTGGGAATTCCTTCATCTTTACTTTGCTTTACCTCTTTTCTTATTGTTGAAAATGTATTCCAAAGGATGCAATTTGAATAGTTTTCCTTACCTAGCCATGAACTAAACTAGTATGGCTAAGGCTTGTTATGGATGATCTTTATTTTGTTTATGAAAGCTAACACCTTTTTCACTTAAACCTTGGTTTGTAAGAGCTTCGGGAGATTGTCGTAGCTAAGGGGTTCGGGAAGCTTAGATTTAGGGATAGTCAAAGCTAAACCAACATGAACAATGGGGTTACTGTGGGAGCAGAATCCTAACTCACCTTAGGAATAAGGGAGAGTTTCACTGACTAAAAAGGGTAGAACTTTATCAACATTAGGATTGTTAGGGTTGAGACCGGGAGGTAACGTCTTAGCATTTTCGAGTGTTAGGCCTTCTGACTAGGGATAGTGGAGGCATTTTTAGTAAACTCTGTCGAACACTTGTTAAACCAGTAGAACAGTAAACCCTTTAGGAAAATAGTGAAGTCATTGCCATAGCAAGCCTAGCCTGTCTTAAGCTTGAAAATCTTCTCTATGTTGTGTTTGTGCAACTCTATTTATTTCTCCATTTTCTGTTTTATTTTGCTACCTCTTTTCTGTGACAAGCTTTATTTTGCTACCACAATCTCAGTGACACTTTTATTTTGTTAAAGCATTTTGATGACAATTGCAGAATTGCTTTAGCATATGTTCATACAAAGGATTATCTTATCTTTTGTGTATGTTAACTATTTTTAAAATAACTTACCCAATCCTCGTGGGAACGATCTCACTCACACACTTTATTACTTGTTCGATGAGTATACTTGCACGAGAATCAATAAGCTTCTAAGCAATCAACAATAACCTACATGTTTGAGATTTCCTTCCTTTCTTAACTTTGTTTATCATCTTTTTTTTATTAGAAATATTTCTGCAAAGACGGAATGAGGATGTTTTATTTACCCTAGCCATGAACTTAATATGGATTGGGCTTATTGTAAATGATTTTATATTTACTTTGAATGGATGTTTTCTGTTTTTTAGTTTGTTTTATATTTTGTTCATGGGTGCTTTGATTTCCTTTTGTGTGTATGAGCTCTCGGAAGATTGTTTTCACTTAGGTGTTAGATAAGTTAATACTCGAAAGAGACAAGCTTAGATATACATGAATAATGGGGCTTGATGCTAGGAGATAGAGTCTTAACTCACCTTATGAATATGATAGGGTTTTAAGAACTAAAAAGAGTAAAACTTAAACGACATGAAGAGTGCTAGGGTTAACACTGAAAAGCATTTTTGAATGTCAGGTCTCTTGCTAGGAAAAAATTACAAATACTTTAGCAAACTCTGTTGAGTGAGATTAAAACTAAAGGTTAAATATTCAGGATAAGTGCATAATTGATTCTATAATTAATCTAGTCAGCTTTTATCTTTGAATATTCATTTTTTTGTGCTCGTGCATTTGCTAAAGATTACTTCAATCTTAACCTCTATCTTGCTACAACATTCGCATTCATAGTTTACTTTTACATTTTAATACAGAAAGAACAAATGAATTTTATGTATGTGAACTACCTTTGAAATTCCTCTCAGTTCTAATGGAAACGATCTCACTCTTCACTTTATTACTTGTGTGAAATGTATATTTGCACACTTACGTATTAAATTTAATAGTATCATTACACTCAACAAAAATTATTGTACCGACCATCGCGTTTTAAATATTAAAATACAAACATGTTTGCTCTTTTATTTTCAATTAAAATCTAAATACAATTATAATATTTGATAAATATATATATATATATTAAACGATACTATAGTTAAAAGGAATAAATAGTAATTTAAAAGTGTTGAAAATATTATCATTTAAATGACAAATATGTCCTTATCTACTTAATATTTTTTCACAGTTAAAATTGATTTCATTTTAAAATATTAAATCATTGAAATTGTTAATATTCAATGAATTGAATATTTCAATGGTTTATCAAACAAGTTAACGACGACGAATCTTACAATTATTTTAAAATATAAAATAGCATTTTAATTTATATGAATGCAAAATAGGGCCGTTCGTTCAAGGGGCTAAAGGGCCACCAAAAATTAGAAAATTTGAATTTTGCTTTTAAAATTTTTAAAAATTTAAATTTGATCCTCTTAAAATTTTTAAAAGTTCATACTAAATTTTAAATATTTTTAATTAAATTTTCTTTATTTTTTATTTTTTTAAATTATTAAAATTATTAAAAATTTTCATTAAACCCTTAATTCTTTTCGAAATTTCCATTTAAGCTTTTAGTTTTTTTAAGAAAATTAAGTTACTCTTCAAACTTTTACTCTAAATTTTAATACCCGAGCAAAACATCCGTATTAAACACTAACCAAAGCCTGCATTAAATATACGTCTGATAAAATTAGTCAAAGCTTATCGATAAAGTATCGAGAGACTTTCTCCAATGCAAATGGGAATTCTACTATTCGACAAGCTAGGGAATCCAATTGGCAATGTCCACCTGAAGGTTGGATAAAAATTAATAGTAATGGTGTTGTGAACTTGTCTAATGAAAAAGCTGTTGTAAGGGGTGTATTGCGTGATAAACATGGTTCTTGGGTTTTTGGTTTTCTCGTATTCTTGGTTGTTGCTCAGTATTATTGGTTGAACTTTGGGAGCACATGATGCTCTTTTCAATGCGTGAAGATTTGGATTCAGACAAATTGAGTTAGAGATGAATAGTCGTGAGGCTGTCATGATTTTAGGTGGTGAATCTGAAGAACTTATAGGTAATGCTTTAGTTACGGCTATTCAGGAACTTCTTAATCGTGAATGAAATATATGTGTTCGTCATATATTTATAAAAGATAATGGAGTGGCCGATAAATTCGCTGCCTTGGGTCGTGATGCACCCGTTGGTATTTTGGAGTTTACTATAGCACCGGATATGATAATAAACTTAGTGAATATAAAAATTGATATTAATCATTAGCTTCGCACTCAAATCTGTAATAGCAAAAAAAAAGTCTGCATTAAATATCAGTTTATTTCTTTTTCTGAAGGAATCTAGTTCAATTTTATGATGGAAATGCCATTTGTTTTCCTTCTTCTAGCAAATCTAAATTTTCCTTTAAACAACGTTGAAATTAATGTAATTTAATATAAATTCTTATATCAATGACTATCGATAATCAATTAATTTTGTGATAAGAGAAATTAAATTTTTTAAATATAATTAAAATTTTAAATTCTAACAGTGTGAATAAAATTACCCCAATAATGATTTTTTATAAAAACTATAGTAAAAGTTAAAATCGGATTTAACTGTTCCTCTTTTTAAAATTTTATATGAAGTGACATCATGTGAATCCGACTTTGAACAATGTTTGAAATTGATCACTGTTTTCAAAGTTTCAGTTTTTATGTAATCTTAGTTACTATTTGAAGTCACAGTAACCTGATTCCGTCTTCGAATTTTCTTACTAAAATGTCAAATACCCAATTAATGGAAAAATTATTAGGTGAATCATGTTCACCACATCATTCTTGGTCTTAATTAATCAGGACCGTTAATCTAAATTTTTTTCCAAGTGAATCATCTCCTTTTTCTTACATGTACTTAGTGGGTGGGTAATTATTAGGTGATTATTTAAAGATCAACAATCTTAATTACTTGACCCATAAATAACGTGATGAACAAGATTTACCTAATAATCTCTCCGATTAATGAGTGAGTGTCAAAATTATCAGGTGAATCGACTGCCTATGTTAATCTATTACAGGAAAGTGCAACACTAAAACTTAGAGGAAGTAAAAGAATGTAGCCGCCTGTGCCAAGCTGAAAGAAACAAGACTAGGTAAACGTCATGCGTGTATATTGTTTGGCAAGTGTAGAATCAGCCAGCTAGCCAGACAGACAGCCGAGACTATATAAATAGAAAATGGGAAGACCGGTAGTTTTATTCTGGGAAATCAACCGACATGTGCTTAGTCTTGATAGAGTCGAGTCTAAAGAAATTAAATTATTCGAGTTAATACATTATATTTTATATTTAAATTTTATTTAATTTTTTTAATTTGAGTTGAATTTTTGTTTTTTTATAAAAATTTAATTATAATTATTTATAATATAATAATAAAATTTAATTTTAATTTAAACGATTTTATTTAATCATATAAAATATACATACATATTTCTTTATATTATATATATATATATTCATATTTCTCATATTCATACATATTTCTTCGTTTATATATGATATAAGATTAAGTTATACGGTATAAAACTCTTTAAGTTACATATATATTTCTCACATAACCAACTGTAAATCTAAACTATCTGTTTTAGTCATTTAATGGTAAAAAAAATGTTTAAGGGTTAAAATCAATATATTAGTTATTAAAAATTTTGAATTATTTAAATTATTTGAATTTTTATTTTATAAATTAATCTTTATTTTAAAATTTTAAATCAAATTTATACAATTTTAAATTCCGTCAAGATGAGTTAAAAAAATTATCTTAAATCGAGTTAAAAGAATTAATTTTTAATAGAATTTTACTTACCCACAACAAGGTTATAATTTCTTCCCAAATGAGACTCCAATCCTAGTCTTATCACATCCACCACGGAAAGTTGTCTTCCCACTATATCTATTCAAACCAAGCAAAAATATTCTTTAATCCCTCTTAATTGTGGGATTTATTATCCTCTAATTTTATTAAACAATTTAAATAAATTTATTAATTCGAGTGATCTCATTTAAAAAATAATATTTTTTATTGTAAAAAACTTGAATTTAAATAAATTCATATGTAAGGTATACAAATCTCATTAAAAAGTTAAGAATAACTAATAAATATTATCTTACAATTATTTTAAACTATTTAAAATAAAATTAATTTGTTCTTTTTGAGTCATTTAATGAATTTAAATCGTATAATATTTTTCAAAAATTATGACGTGAGTTTCTTATGCTATTATTAAAAAAATTATTAAATTTATTTGTTTCATTCTTAAAAATTTAAGTTGAAAAAAAATGAACAATATCATAATTAAAAAAGAATTATAACGAGTAAGAAGACTTAACAGTTATCAAGGTTTCTTGGATAAAATCCTAAACATCTTTCATAGTCACCAGTGCAAAAGAGGTCTAAGTTCAGTTTCACTATATTGGTGAAAAATATAAGAAAGATTCGTAATCCTAAAATTGTTTTGTTCGCTCGTAAACAAAATTTTGAAAGAACTCACAGTATGACTTTTGAGATCATTACTATTATTGATCCAATTATCATTTAGAGCCTTCAATTTTTTAATCAAATTCTTTCTACGTCTAATCATTATAATTGTATGAAAATTAACAATATTCGTAACCCCATTATCCATAGACTTTTGAAATATTTAAATCCGAATAAAATAGGGACAAATGGTGTTTCTTAACCACTACGTTAAGCATAAATTTATGTTAGGAACCACAACCAATTAGTCTCTAATCAACTATGTTCTAGAAGACAATTAGGGTTATAAAAAGTTGATCCGACTTGAAAATCTGACTGAAACTTATTCGAGTCAGAATCTTGTTTGAATCGAGAATGTAATGACCCGAACTTTATCTATATCTGATTGTTGTTGACCCAAAACCGATTTGGATCTGTTACTATTGTAACCAAACACGAGTTGTATCCGACCGAGAATGATCCAAATCAGATTTGAACTTGTTACTGTGGACCCGAAATTCGACCTGCATCCGACTAAAACGAACCCGAACCCGAGTCTGACTTGACAGATAAAAGATATTACCCGATTGACTTGACCTGAGACCTGATTTTACCCGACCTGTTTTGAACTCAACATGTTATTGATATGAACTAAAATTTACAAGACTTGATATTTAAATAGCATGTAATTAAGGATATATATAATTTCATAAATTTAAAATATTGATCAATAATTAGACTTAAAAAATTAAAATTGGGCATTATCTTAGAGAATTAATTTAGGGATTTTTATTTAAATTTAGTATTACATATTTAATTTAATTTAATTTTTTATTTACTATTTTATTTAGTTTTAGTGTATTTAATTTTAATTTTAAATTAATATTTTATTAAAAATTATAATTTTTAAATTTAATTTAATATTTAAATTATCGGAATTATAATAAATTTTATTATAATATATTTAACTAAATTGTTAATGTCATAATGCGTATAATTACATGTTTACATTCATATCAACATTTTGTGTATAATTATAATTTATCAAATTTTATTATATATATAATAATAATAATATATTCATATTGAATTAACTTATTAAACTTAAGATTTAATTAAGCTAAATTAACATCTAAAAAACATAAACTACGAACATAATTAAAAGATTTCTAAAATTAAATGTAATTTTTTATTAAATTAATCTAATTATGACTCAATTGAATTAAACCAACACAATTGATAAAAAAATAAAAATACAATTAATAAAAAAAATTGAAAGAAAAAAACCAAAATTTTAGTAGTAATTAAAAATAAACTTTAATTATTATATAAAAAGAAAAAAATGGAGGGAATTATAATATATAATAAATTTTGGAAGAATATTATTAATTATTATTATTATTATTATCATTTAAGCTTATACTAAAATATATATTATATACATATAATATATATATATACTTTAATATATATATATTAAAATATACATATTAAATTATATATTTAATGTATACATATTAAAGTATACATATGTATACATTAAAATATACATATATTAAAGTATATATATACACATAATATACATTATACATACATGTATTTTAGATATTTTATATTTCACCAAAATTTATTATTATTAATTTATAATTTTTGTAATTTAGTTTAATATTTTAGATTTGACCATTATTTGTAAATTGATCATTATTTATTTGTAAATTCATCGAAATTATACATACTTTATTTTTATTTTAAATTGACCATTATTTGTTTTTATAATTTAGTTTAGGTTTTTTAATAAGATGATATTTTTTTTATTCATGTTTTTTTTTAATTTAAAACTGAAATTTACTCTTTATTAATTTTTGTAATTTACTCCAATGTTTATTCTTTTAGTTCCTAAAATTTTATTTTTAGTTAAAATTGAACTCATTCTTTTTTTTTAATTTAGTCTAATTTTTATTATTTTAAATTTATATTTTTGTTAACCGTAGTCCCTAAAACTCTATTTTTATTCTAAATTGACCACTATTTATTTATTTTTATTTTTATTTTATTTTAGTGATTTTAATGTTATGGTATTTTTATTTATCTTTGAAGACCAAATTTTGTCTCTATTAATTTCTAATTTTTGTAATTTAATCTAATTTTAAGATATGAATCATTTGATGATATTTTTGTTTAGTCTAGTGCGTAATATTTATTTTTAATGTGATTCATGGTAGTGAAAGGCGTTAAATAATTAATTCGAAATGAATGATCAACCCAAAACTTATCGGTTATTTGTACCAAGCTCAAACTTAATAATTAATATAAATTCAAAATTCGAATTAACCCGACCTGAAATAAACTCGACTTGAAATGAACTCGACCTAAAATGAGCCCGACTTGAAATCTACCCAACCTGAAACGAATTTTTCAATTTTCCAATTTTGACCCAAACCGTTTGAACCCGACCTGAAATAAACCCGACCTAAAATGGGCCCAACTTGAAATGGACCTGACCTTAAACTGACTCACACCCAACCCGAATCGAGTCAAAACATCAAATCAACTTGATATGACATGTATCTGATTTTATCCGACTTGACAATATACGACCTAAAACTCATCCGATTAATTATTTTTACATCCCTACGGACAATAAAATCACCATTTCTTTCCAAAAAAAAATAAAAAATAAAAAAATAATTAGCTCACTTGCCACAAACGGCAGCCCTAGAGTTTTGCATCAAGTTGGATTCTTATCCTCGTCTTCTTCAAAACTATCAACACTACCCATTATATCAATAAACCAACCAACCAACCAACAATCAAACAGGAAATGCAATCCATATCTTCCCCACTTTCAAAAGTCTCAATCCCTTACAAAATTATTAAGCTTCTTAAAGTTTTCAGACCTCTCCATAAGTCGGAATCTACCAAATGCAATAATTCAGTAGAATCAGCTTTATTGGTGAACCAAGGGAGCCAACATGATTACTATGAGACTCTGCAGCAGCAGCATCTTGATTTTCTAAAGAAACTAGCTGAAATTGACCCTCATTTCCTATTAAAGTTGCAAGCAGAATGACCCCCCTCTGAAACTCTGCCATCATTTCTTAGTATAGCTATGTCACCTTTGATAATGTTAACATTATCCTGATGATACGGAAGCTGCTTCAAGTGTTTCATAACCCTTTGTCGGAGTTTCACCAAACATCTTTTATTCTTCTTCTGTTATTGCATTATTACTTCAAAGACCTAAAAATATTCATTAAAATTTTTTATACTTAAATCCACCTGATGCCTGATGGGAACTAACAGCCACTACAGTTAATTCATGAAACTATAAGTCTTGCACTAAAGATGCAGAATCATAAAACCATGTGAAATTAGCAAAAAAAAAAAATAAAATTAATGAATTGATGATATTCTCATGATCTAAGCCAAAGATAGTGAATTTTCATCGTATTAATAAAAAAATAAGACATATATTATGGTTGATTATTTATAGCATAAATTTGTACTTGGTGTAGTCGCTAAGACATGTTACTTTCTCTTATCTTATCTAGGTTTTAATCCACTTAAATTATTTTTTTTTTAAAAAAAGGTAATGACACGTATCATCATCTAATTGAATATTTAATTTATTTTATTAAATTAAAATTAACACCAAATTAATAGAATAAATAAGTAATAAAGATCAAATATATAATTATATAAATTTTTACTAATTTTCACTTAAATAGTTGAGTGATCTTATTGTCACAAATGAAAGTATAGTAGTTAAATTGAGATTAATCCCATAGTTGATGGTCATTTGAGCAGTTAGTTTACCCTAAAATAAATATCCAAATTATGCATTTTTCTTTAAATAGGTGCCTAAAGTTTTTGGTTAAAATAGATACCAATTTTTTTTTTAACAAAAAGAAGTATTTTAGTTGACCTTAAACTAAGTAAAAAATAAAATTTAAACACTTGTTTCAGTTAAAAGTAAAATTTTAAACATATATTCTAATAAAAAATACTTCAAATATTTATTATAAAAAATATAGTTTAGATATTTATTTTATAATTAAATTTTATTTTTATTAATAAAATCTAGTTATTATTATTATTTAAAAATAATAATTTACTGAATAATTTTTCTATAAACATCTTTTTATTGTAAAATATTTTTGTTCCTTGTACCATAAGCCTAACAAAATCTGGTACGTTATAAAGCAAATAGACTCGTCACCGTCCATTAAAAGCGAGAGTCAAACCCTGAACGGCACCGCACGACCGTTAGCAAATCCGTCACCGTCCTCTGTGGATCCCACCTCCACTTCACCTTAATTCCCAATCACCAGAAAACACGTAATCTTAGATATTAAAACGGCTACTTCTGTTTCATGTTTTTCCCCTTCCGGCGTTGCCTTTAAATAGTAACGAAGGAAGAGAGCGGGAACGACCACAGCTTTCTCTGCTACTTCTCCATTATCCTCTTGAGGTTTGCCATCTTTGTTCTTCAGATCCGCGCTTCTTCAAGATCCTTGAAACGTTTCATTTTCTTAAGAACTGGAAACCGTTGCAGGTTACGTCTCAAATCTATTTCTAGACGGTTACATTACATCGTTGTTTTTTCATTTCTTTTTCCGCTTCGTTTCTGCTCTGCTTTTCGTTTCTGTGTTTAGCTATAGATTTAATTGACTCCAAAAGTTTTTCCTAGTAAGTAGAAAAGTTCGACTGTGGAATCACTGTGCGAGGTAATCGCCCTGATTGTTTTTTTCTTCAGACTAAAATAGTCGATTAGCAGAATTCTTTTCTTTTTCTTTATAATATTTGTAGTTTTCTTTTAGATTGTTGAGAGTTCTACGTTGAACTGTTTTCTTATTATTATATTTGACGATACTCTGTTGCTAAGAAAGTTATAAACCTTCAGCAAATCTGCTTTCAAAGCAGAAAATCTTCAACGTGTGGCGACAATTTTGTTTTCGTTGCATCATTTTACAAGAAATTATTATTTAAGCTAATCGATCTTTAAAACGGGAAGAAAATTAGAAAAAAAATGAAAATTACCAAATCGATGATATTTCTCGGATCATTATTTATTATTCATGTTTATTTCTAACTTGAGAATTATTTTAACATGGTTTGTAACTCACAGTGATGGCTCCGCCAATTGAGACTCTAGCCAAGCCCTCTGACTCTCAAAACTCTTCACGTCCTCCTTTGAATGAAAGGATCCTTTCTTCAATGACCAGGAGGTCCGTTGCTGCTCACCCATGGCATGATCTTGAGATCGGTATGCAATTTCAGCTTTAACTGTGTATAGTTTTGGGATTTCTAATTTCACTGTTGTAAATCTAATTATGTTCTACATTTTCATATAGGACCTGGAGCGCCTACGATTTTTAACTGCGTAAGTAAACTAAACTTTACATTTTGATTAGCATATTGAGATGGGATGAGATGCTTTAGATATCGTTCCTTTCATATTTCTTATAAATATTTGGCTTTTTAGATCTTTTGACACGACCATGTGACGAGAACTTATATCATTGATTAATGCTTGTGTAATTCTAGGTATATTAGACTCTTTAGATCTTTTGACACGGCCATGTGCCTTATCACGGATCATGTTTGGTATTTATTTGGGAAATGGAATCAATAATCAACATTGGTGCAATTCTTTTAAGATTAAAAGATATAGGCAAAGCATATTCAAGTGTTCTTACTAATATTATTGTTTTCAGGTGGTCGAAATTGGGAAAGGGAGTAAGGTTAAATATGAACTTGACAAGAAAACCGGTTTGATCAAGGTAATTACCAAGCGCTACGCAAAGGCCACGTGTACTTGCAGAAGTTGAAATGCCAATACCTATCAGATTCTTGGTTGGTTTCTTATGAAAGGTTCATAAATTTGCAGGTTGATCGTATCCTTTATTCATCAGTTGTGTACCCTCACAACTATGGGTTCATCCCTCGTACTCTTTGTGAAGACGCAGATCCCTTGGATGTCCTGATCATAATGCAGGTACGATGGTTGTTTCACTTTTTTACTGAAATATCACATTTGCATTTTCAAACTTTTGCTGCAATTCATTCCACCATTGAAATGCTCTCAGGAACCTGTTCTTCCGGGGTGCTTTCTTCGGGCAAAAGCTATAGGTCTGATGCCTATGATTGATCAAGTATGCATTAGCCACTCTTGATTTTGTACAATGTTTATGACCCCGTGTGAGAGAAATAAACTCTGAAACCATGAATGTAGGGTGAGAAAGATGACAAGATTATTGCCGTTTGTGCCGATGATCCCGAGTATCGTCATTACAATGATATCAAGGAACTTCCCCCACATCGTTTGGCTGAGATTCGCCGCTTCTTTGAAGACTGTAAGTTTAATCATTCTTAGCTTCTGTTTGTAAGTTGTACAAGCAAAGACATCTATTTAAACTGTTCGTTGCATTTATAACTTTCTTTTGCCTTGTAAATGCTTCTCAGACAAAAAGAATGAGAAGAAAGAAGTTGCTGTTAATGACTTTCTGCCCGCATCAACTGCATATGAGGTCATCAAGCATTCCATGTAAGTGTTAATTTCCATTCGAATATAAATTTGTTATTCGATTGAAATGGCTTTTGGTATTCAACCCTATAGTTTCTAATTTCTTTAACATTCTGGTTTATAGGGATTTATACGCCGACTACATAGTGGAGACCTTAAGGCAGTAGTTGTTCATTGCTATGATCAGGATTATGCCATTATAGATCTTTCTGCTATGACTACATTGTGCACCGAAGTAATAGTGCGGTTATCCCTTGAAACTTAAAATACATTTTCTAGATGCAAGAAAAATATTGTTTGATGTTATGACTGGTGTGATGATGGTGAGGATGATATATAGTATTTTTTTCATGGGATGTATTGCGCCAATCAACTTTGTTTCGATCATTTTTAGCATTTTTTCAGGAAAAAAACGAGATTATAAAAATCAAAGAATAATTATGTTTAATTTCCATCAATCGGGCAAAATTTAAGTTTTACATTAGATGGTTGACATGAATTATAAATGTTCGGTTGAGTGAAATGGAAATTTATCACTTTAAGCTTCAATGTTACAATTTTTCAGCGTTTAGAAGTTAATTTTTTTTGAATAACTATATAATGATTAAAGTACTCTTTAGTAATAATAATTGTTCAATCACTATATTAATATTATTGGTATTCAAATCCGTAACCTTCAAGAACAATAACCGTTTAACCGCAAAACGATTCATGTTTGGAAGCCAACAAATCAATGAGGTTGCTGTTTACAATTGCACCATATCGGAAAATTATATTTTTTGAGGGAGGAATCATTAAAAATATTGTTATTGGAAATTTTATTTCTAAAAATATGGTTCACACATCATTATTTCCCACAATATTATGATTTATTGTAGCGTTTAGAAGGCCTCATGCATACAACCCGTCTTTAAAGAGTGATTCGAATAAAAAATAATATTTCGACAAAGGCCTCATGCATACAACCCGACTTTGAATAGTGATTTGAAAAAAAAATTGCCAAAGGCTGCTTGCATGCAACCCATCTTTGACAATGTTCAAAGACCAAGGGTTTACAACCCGTCTTTGACAGGGTTCTCGTGACAAGGGTCTCCAGACATGGCAGAGGTACAGCGGGTTTTGAGGGTCTTGCAACCCAGTGTTCTCATGAGGTTAAGGGGGGGAGTGGTTGATGGGAAGGTAACAGTGATGAATAATGGTGTCATGGGGTAGTAAATTTGATTGGATAAATTATAGGTGAAATGAGTTATAGATATTGGATGAAGATTGTATTAAATAGAGGCATTGAAGGTTTGAAAGTTGGCTGAAAATTAAAACGAGAAAGAAGAAGGAGAAGAGAAAGGGAAGTGTAGAAGAAGGAGAAAATTAGAGTTAAATTTGTAAGTGAAGAATTTTTTATTTTAGAAAAATTATTTTAATTATATTTTGATATTTATAATATTTTGTTTTAACCTTGTTAATTTTTTATATATTTTTAGAGATCTAGTTTAAATTATTAGAGTTAAAATTTTAGATTATATTAGTTAATTAGTGATTTAGTTGATTTAGTAGTTGATTTTAATCTTGTTTTTAAATTTTAGCAAAAATATTAATTTTGGAAGACTAAGCTTAGTAACTAGTTATGTTAATAGTTTATAAGAATTATTTTGAACTAATATGACTTGGTTTAGCAAAATAATTAAAAAAATTAGTTTAGAAAAGAAGTTATTACTATTTTTATTTTTATAAATTAGTTTAGCAAAATAATTAGAATATTATTTTAGTAAATAAGTTAGTATTATTTTTATAAATTATTTTATATTTTAACAAAATAATTAGAAAATTAGTTTAACAAAATAGTTAGTACTATTTTTTAAAAGGGTAAACTACAACAAGGATCACTTAATTATGAGTATAGTTATATTTAGGTCATCTAATTATTGAAAGTTATATTTGAGTCACTCATTTATGGGTAAGGTTACATTTGGGTCACCCAATTATTAAATGTTACATTTAGGTCACTCAATTATAAGTAAGGTTACATTTGGGTTACCCTACATACTTGAAAAAGTATATCAATTTGGTCGTTTTTTCTTCTAAATCACTTGTATACCCTTGTTAACATTAGAGTACTTCATTTGAAATCATTAATTAATCTAATACGCGAATTGATAAACTTTTTTCAAATATGAAGATTGACCCAAATGTAACCTTACCTATAATTGAGTGACCTAAATGTACCATTTATTAATTGAGTGACCTAAATGTAAACTTACCCATAATTAAGTGATCCAAATGTTACTTTTAATAATTGAGTAACCCAAATATAATCCTACCATAATTAAATGACTTCCATTGCAGTTTACCCTTTTTTAAATTAGTTTTTAGTTTAGTAAAATAATTAGAAAATTAGTTTAGCAAATAAGTTAGTACTATTTTTATAAATTACTTTCTAGTTTAGCAAAATAATTAGGAAATTAGTTTTGCAAATAAGTTAGTACTATTTTTATAAATTAGTTTCTAGTTTAGTAAAATAATTAGAAAATTATTTTTGCAAATAAGTTAGTACTATTTTTATAAATTAGTTTCTAGTTTAGCAAAATAATTTAAAAAAATAGTTTATCAAATAAGTTAGTACTATTTTTATAAATTAGTTTCTAGTTTAGCAAAATAATTTAAAAAAATAGTTTAACCAAAAAAGTACATTTTTTATAAATTAGTTTTTAGTTTAGGCAAATAATTAATTTTGTAAATATATGTGAAATATTTGTACAAATTTTATTAATATATTTTCTTGTCTTGTAGAATGGATGAGCAAGTTCCTCTTTTGTGGTTATAAGATCGACATATTAGCAGTTTATCGATTCCTGAGATGGTACTTGATATGATCCCGGTTACGTGAGTTTCCGGAATTCACTAGTTGCCCGATCGTGAACGTAGTAAGTAATTCATAACGTGAAGAAATGAATTCAAAAGGGTTCTTGATTATGGAATTGATATGATTGCGGAAGCTAATTTAGTGATTCGATGAGAATGTAATAGAATGAATGGAAGATGATGGTGAAAGTATATGTGTAAATAGGAAAAAGTAAATAACAAGGAAAGAACCAACACCATAAAGAAAGCCGACCCGAATCCTATTGGATGTTTAGAGAAACGAGGAAGGAACCAACACTATATAAAAGTGAAGACCCGTTTCCTATAATGTTCATAAACGAAAGACCGTAACCCTCTAGTTAGAAAACTAGGAACCTTGGTATATGGAAATAAGGAATGACACCACAAGGAGAATTCCTTGGTAAGTCAGATAAGTTCAATGAAGAACAAAGAGATAAAACTCGCACACAAAAGTGTATTAGAATCAAAGTTGTCATTTACCACTCGTTCTCTCCCTAAGTTCTTAAAGGAACTAGATCGACTTAATCAAATATTTTTCCTTATGGAATCGATGTAAAATAAAGTTGGGTATGGTGGTAGATGTAGGGTAATAAGATAGGCAAAGAAAATGTAACCAATGATGCTAAAATTAAAGGATGGCGTAGAACACAAATAATGCTCAAAATCAAGAATCAAATTGATAACAAATGATGTCAAATGATGTGATATTCTTTCTCTTTTTTTAAGCAAAACTCTTTTTTTTGAACTGTTTTTTATTTTATTTTTTCGAGTTTTTTTTGATTTTTTTCTTATAAGAAAATGAAAGATGATACTTACTTGTTCGACTTAGCTCTGATACAAAATGATATGATCCCGGTTATGTGAGTTTCCGGAATTCACTAGTTGCCCGATCGTGAACGTAGTAAGTAATTCATAACGTGAAGAAATGAATTCAAAAGGGTTCTTGATTATGGAATTGATATGATTGCGGAAGCTAATTTAGTGATTCGATGAGAATGTAATAGAATGAATGGAAGATGATGGTGAAAGTATATGTGTAGATAGGAAAAAGTAAATAACAAGGAAAGAACCAACACTATAAAGAATGTCGACCCGAATCCTATTGGATGTTTAGAGGAACGAGGAAGGAACCAACACTATATAAAAGTGAAGACCCGTTTCCTATAATGTTCATAAACGAAAGACCGTGACCCTCTAGTTAGAAAACTAGGAACCTTGGTATATGGAAATAAGGAATGACGTCACAAGGAGAATTTCTTGAAAAGTCAGATAAGTTCAATGAAGAACAAAGAGATAAAACTCTCACACAAAAGTGTATTAGAATCAAAGTTGTCATTTACCACTCGTTCTCTCCCTAAGTTCTTAAAGGAACTAGATCGACTTAATCAAATATTTTTCCTTATGGAATCGATGTAAAATAAAGTTGGGTATGATGGTAGATGTAGGGTAATAAGATAGGCAAAAAAAATGAAACCAATGATGCTAAAATTAAAGGATGGTGTAGAACACAAATGATGCTCAAAATCAAGAATCAAATTGATAACAAGTGATGCCAAATGATGTGATATTCTTTCTTTTCTTTTACGCCAAACTCTTTTTTTTGAACTGTATTTTATTTTATTTTTTTCGAGCTTTTTTGATTTTTTTCTTATAAGAAAATGAAAGATGATTTTTACTTGTGCGTGACTTTGCATAAATTTTATTAATTGCATGACATTAAATTGCATGAAAAAATAAGCATGCTACTTCATTCAAGCATGTATTGTAGCATGAGTTCATTTAAGTATGATAGTTCATAAGTATGCTAGTTTATTAAATATGTTATGTTCATTAAGCATGCTAGTTCATTTAAGTAAGTTCTAATTTGCATATAAGTTGCATTATTTTAACATATGTTTTTTTTGTTATTAGGTGCATTAAATCTGAATAAAAACATGTTTTAAGTCTTTTGGTGTTCAAGAAATCAAGTGAGAGTAAATGCATGGATTAGAACAACACTTAAAGAGGGAATTTAAGGAGTCTTGTATATTCACTCTACTTGTTCGGTATTTTTGAAATCGATACGGCACGAATTGAGTCTTGAAGTCTCTTTCACATTTGTTCCTCTATCTATTAGCTTTCTAAAGCATTTTGAATCACCTTAATCTGATATCGGTATCTTGAGATATGATCGATTTACCAAAAATAGTGCAGACTGGAATTTTCATTACGGGATTTTGTGCAAGGATGATTTAGATGAGTTTGAGCCAAGGAAGAGTCCCTTCATCTTCATCCAAGAGACAAGTCATTGAAGGTATTCTTTATTCATACATTCAATTCAATTCAAAGCTTATTTTTATTCATACAAATGAAGGGCATCATTATGCAAATAATCAAGGCATTCAAGTCACTTCTTAATCATCTTTGGAGGCTATTTATATTCTACATGAAGACAAGCAATGAAGGCCCTCTTAATGCATAATATTATGACATTCAAGAAGGTTAATTAGCTTGAGGATCATCATGGAATTGGAAGAGACACTCCCCTTTTGCTACCAAAGTGTCTACATACATCAAATGTTCATTTTCGTCCTCTTTTTCTCCATGAAAGAGCAAGACAAGGCAACCCAAGAGTCCTTCCATCATTTGGACGAAATTATATGAATATTAAGCCTAAATTAAGTCTAAATTCATCACTCATACCTTGAACATTCATCCACTTAAAGATAGGAGAGAAAACAAAGCATTCATTTGCATTCATCACCATAAAGATGAACCATACATCTCTTGTTGTAAGACTCTTCATATGGTTCCTATGAACACTATAAATAGGAACTTTTTCTTCATTTTTATGACACAAACTTTGATATATTAAAACTCTTTTGAAAGGTTGCTTTCTGCTTTGTTCTTGCGAGGAACTCTATCGGCTTCAAGTTAGGCTTGTAGTCTTCATCCATTCCATCTTATTATCGCGTTGGTTCCTAGCTCCTTATAGCTAGTGGGTCACGTGCCACATTCCTTCACTTCAATCCATAAAGTTATATTGTTGGTTCCTAGCTTAATATAGCTAGCGGGTCACAATCCACCATCCTTACAACTTACAAAATCCATGTCACTTTCACCACTTTTTCATTCATTTCAAATAATCATCATACCATAACACTTTCATCATTTTCTTATATTCTTGTTTGTTCTTATGCTTCATGTTTATGAAAATACAACATACTAATCCTTGAGAAATACATTCTTACTACAATCACGATTGGGCAACATAACAAGACTCGGACCATACTACCGGGTTCATATCAATTGGTAATCAGAGCCTAGGAGAGTCTGTAAGAAGTTTTTTTTCCTTCTCTCTCGGGTTAGAAAAGAAAAAGAAAGAAAAAAGAAAAAAAAAGAAGAAAAAGAAAAATATCGAAGCAAAATTCAAAGTGGGAGAGAGCATACTTCTAGTAAACTTCTTTCATCTTTTAAAAAATAGTTGAAGTTTCTAATATCGTTCTTTTATATTTTTCATCATTTGTTTTCTTTTCTTTTAGCCTTTCTCATTTTCACCTTGTACCTAACCAACTTGTTTCAGCCGATTTCTACAAGACACTTGCAAGCTTTGAGTGAGTTCTTTTAAGGACTTTTAAGAAAGCAAGAGTGGAAAAAGGCACGAGAGTACACAAAGGGTAAAAGCCATCCCGAGTGAAACACGAGTGGAGTGATATTTTTTGGAGTGAAATAGTGAGGTTTTGATTTGTGAGGAACATTTGTTTATTAATCTTTGTTTCATTATGTCTCAAGATTTCAATCATGAGATGAAGAGATTGTTTCAAAAACATCTCGACCCAATCACCAAGAAGATGGAACGAATAATAGAAAGTCGTTCTTGTTCACAATCCATCATCTTCCACATCGGTTCAACAACATATATGACTCGGACCATACTACCGGGATCATATCAGTACTAATTTATTTGAATTTTATTTAATACAAATTTAATTATGTTAAAAATAATATTTGTTATATATTTTAACGTGTTACAGGATTATGAGGATATATTTAGGCATCATTTGACCATGACCCATAACCATCCAGACGATCGGATCATTGATTGGTAAAAGATTCTGGATTTTATCATGCGACATTCATTCGGGGATATCGTCATGCCTGAAATTTACCACAGTCACACCATGTACTTCTAAAATCGACTCAGAATACATTTGAGTGAGGTACTTCATTGCTACGTCTAATACCAAAAACATCAAAAATCTAATTATTTTGATCGAATGTGCGAACAGTCAACCTCGTTGCCTCCTTAATATTATTCTGTATTTTGGTCACAATATCCGTGGCATAACGTTGCCCCCTATTTAATAAGGCCTCAATATTTTTCCCTTTAACAGACCATACCTTAGCTAAACGGTAGTACGTCGCTTTCACCGAACTTGTTATTGGCAGGTGACATGATCCTTTAAGAACTCCATTTATACACTCTACAAGGTTGGTTGTCATTTGCCCGTACCGTATGCCACCTTCATCATAAGATTGTGCCCATTTTTCTCTTTCAATATTGTTGGCCCAACTCCAAATACGCTCACTATATTTCTTCAAATTCTCCATATTTCGCTCAAATTCTGGTCGAACTAGTTGATACCCTAAGAAAAAAATATATGTTGTTAACATCTAAAAAATGGTATATATGAAATTAAAAAAATATATATATTTCATGAAATATTACTTACCCATGCTTATTATCTCATTGCGAAGATATGAATTTTTAAACCTCTCAAAGTTTTTCTTACCGATATAACAAACACAGTATGTCGGGTATGTATGCGGAGGTGTCCAACGACTTCCAACTCGATTAATTGTTGCAATGATACCGGTCCCTCGATTAGATATGATGCAGACACCATCTTGTTGGACAACAAGTTCGCATAAATTGGTCAAAAAAAATTTCAAGCTTCCCCTGACTCCCCTTCTACAACTACAATCAACAATACGTGAGAGTATATCCCATATAGCCATATACCGTCGACTTGGATCATTCATTTACAATATGAAAAACCTTCAATGCATGGCTTGAATGCCCAAAATAGTCTATGAAATAATTTGGTACCTTCAATCAGTGGCCCTTGTCAGTTGTATGCATTCTTCGTTTGATACCTTACAGTAGTACCTGGGATAAAACGAGTCATTGCTACCAAGAAACCTAGTAGCTCATTGTATGATTTATCGTAATCACCGTACACCAAATGCAATATCTTCTCTCTAGCTCATTGTATGATTTATCGTAATCACCGTACACCAAATGCAATGTCTGTTCATACACCGTTAAAAATTTAAAAATATGTATGATCAGACACAATATTATATAATTATAAATATTTTTATTTTTCTTTCATATGTGACATTACTTGCTCAATTTATTATTCAATGTCTCATTGTTAGTGTCAATTTTGAGTTTTTAAATTCTTTCATTCAAAGTATCACATTAAAAAACTCAATCAACTTTTTTAACACATTTATTTTTCTATATTTTTAGTTTTCCAAAAAAAAATAACTTTCTAAGAAAAAATTTATAATTTTAATTATTTTATAATATAGAATTTTTTAAAACCTCGTAAAAAAATCAACATATGACTTAATAAGTGACACAGATGGAGGATTAATTATGTATTAGTTCAATGATGTTATTATTACTATAATTTTATAAGATTGTGAACTTGAACGTATTTTATTCAATATAAAAACCAAGAAAATATAAATAATATAAATATTATAGTAATTTATACCTTAAAAAATAAATTAAATTCGAATTTCATTCTCAAACCGGTCCAATTTTGATGTCTTGTGTCGGATCTTAGAGACTGGACCTGAATCCAAATCCAAAAGACTATTTTCCTCGATTAAATTAAATAATATAATCTTAATTGTAATCTTTCTCCCCTAACATCTAATTGACTTAGAGAAGGCTATGTCATCGATCCGTGTGAACCTCAATCAACCAATCCGATTTTACCCCACCTCTCTATATAAACAATTCGCACTACACGAATTAAACTACGTTGATCCCCGTCATGGCCTTGGATGGAAACTCAAAGAGAAAGAGCTTAATCGAGAAGAGATTAAAAGAATTGGAGATTTTGACCGAGTCAAAGGAAATTAAAGGAATGAAGAGGGAAAATACAACAGCTGATCACGCACGTGATGATAATTTGGGGAGAAAAACGAGAGCATTTCCTGAGAAGTCAAACAGATTCGTTTTACTAGCTGAGATGAGTATCCAAGCTTAACAGATTTGGACTTGGCTGATGGTGGGTTGAGTCTCGGTGGCCCAATAATATTAGAAACAATTAGTTATGCAAATGTTAGTTATGATAAGTAGAGATGTTTATTGTCGGATATCAGATCGGATTGGATCCGATTTTTTGGATATTCAAATTTTTGAATCGATGATATAGTGATTCGTATTCGATCCAGAAAAAATAGATATCTGCATATGCGGATATCAGATATACAAATCAGATAGTTGGATATCTGATTATCCAAAAAATATAATTTGATTAAATTAAATTTTAGAACTTGAAGGTTGTATTTATGAACATTTTGGAATTTCAAATATAATAAACAATAAATTATTAAATACAACAAGATTCACATTTATAAAAATTTCGAATACAATAAAAGTTTCGAATATAATAATGAACATTTTCTGGTAATACTTTCGATCTAATTTGATTAATTTGGCAATTAATTCCTATACAATCCTTATGGAGAAGATACTCCACTTATCACTTTATTACTTAATGATCATGTTTGCTTGTATGTAAAGAATCCGATTCGATATTATTTTTATAACTAATTAGCTAAAATATTCAATTTGTTGCCAAGAATTAATAAATCAATAGTTATGTGAAGTTGTAAAGTGCTATGTGAGCACTTCTTTAGTGAGATTTGGATACTCTATGAGAAAAAAAGTGTGTTGCAATACAATGAGTATAGTTTTTAAGCTATTTAGCAATGAGTCTTATTTAAAATTACCCGACGATAGATTCTAAGCATAGATATATATTATCGAAGCTACGTGGCAATTATCTCACACAAAAAATATACGTTCTCGAAGTTGTGTGGCATAAAATCTCGCGCTAAGTGAATGTTCCTGAAGTTTTGTGACTTCGAGCCTCACTCTAGGTTTGTTGGTATCATGCATGTATTGTGTGAGATTAATGTATTTTATATTTTTTTATTTATTTAGGTGACTAGAGGTAACGTCAATATTATTATACTTTTTCATGATATCATTTTATTAGCTACTTGTTCATAATTATGTTTTTCGTGAAGCATGGTTGAGTGTTAATGTATCCGCTAAGCTTTGTTAGTTCATTGTTCGATATTATTATTTTCATTCGTGGGTTAGTAGGTTGAAATGCATTGTTGGAGCACCATTAGAATAGTATTTCAGTATTGACTTGTGTCTGAATACAATACTTAGATTTTATTTAGCTATGTATTTGTAGAAGCTATGTTCGTATTGTAAATATATTTTAAATTTTAATTCGCGAGTCAAATGCTTTTAATTATTATTTTTTAAATAGTATTCTCAGGTAACATTTTAAAATATTTATATATGAATGAAACATTTTAATTTAATAGATTTTATGAAAATAATTGTAGTTTGGGTTAAATTAGGTTAAAAATTTATAATAATAAGTTGGGTTTAAAATCCGAATATAACACTAAGATAAAAGATGTTACACATAAATTTAAATTTTAATATATTTATAAAAAAATCTTATTGAACTAACAATCCCCGCTAATGATAAGCAATATGCTAATCTATATTGATATTGTGTTTGATTTTTGGGCACTTATTTTAAATAATAAATTTTAGTTACTTTTAAAATATTATAGAAAAATGAAAACAAAAAATATCATCATAATATTATTTGTTATATAAATTAAAATTTTATTTTTTTAGCTGAATTGATATTGAGTTGATTTCTGACACTAAATTTATGAAGGTTTTATGGGTGATATAAATTATTCTAAGTAATTTTCATTAAAAAATTTATCTAATTTTAAATATGAATTATAATTTAAAAATTATTTAATTGTTTAAAATATTACTATTTTATATATAAATCTTATATGTTAAATGCTTTTTTTACTTGGATGCAACAAATTTTATGGCATATTGGCTAAAAAACACTTTAAATATCTAATTACATTATTTTTAATAATTTTTAAGTCACTACATATTAATATATATTCATATATGTAGGGGTGTATTCGGTTCGGTTTCGGTTTAATTCGGTAAACTATTTAAGTAACCACCGGTTTTCGGTTCGGTTAACCTCGGTTTTTCCACATTAACGTTAATTTTTAAAAATTTATATTTTATGTTGACAAAATAACTTTATTTTATGAATTTTAAATATTAAAAGATAAATATTTTAAGATATTTTCATAAATATTTATTAAAAACTTATTTTTTAAGTAAAAATAAAAAAACAAAAATATATTTATAATATTTTAAGTATAAAATATATATTTTTACCTTATAAAAATAATTAAAAATTCATTAAAAAATCAAATTCGGTTTAATTCGGTTAACCGCAGTTAACCACGGTTCATAAATTTATGAACCATAGTACCTCGGTTCGGTTCGGTTTTCGGTTTTGCGGTTCACCATGCTCAGCCCTACATATATGTATATAACCCATTGACAAGATACATATATTATAAAAAATATCGATTTAAATTTAAATTTTGTGCTATATTATGTATACTCATAGTTAATTGTGTATGTACTCAAATCCTTGCCCTTAGATGGCCTCCTTTAGCTCATGGTGAAAAGTTGTAAGTATTTGTGTACATATATTTTTCCTTACGGTTTTCGTAAGCCATTGTGTATACTTTGTAAGGAATTGTGCACATATACAAATCCTTACCATTTTTGTGCCATATTATGTATACTCGTAGTAAATTGTGTATGTACACAAACCCTTACCCTTAGATGGTCACCTTTAGCTCATGGTGAAAAGTTGTAAGGATTTGTGTATATACCTTTTTCCTTACGGTTTTCGTAAGCCATTGTATATACTTTGTAAGGAATTGTGTACATAAACAAATCCTTACCATTTTTGTGTCATATTATGTATACTCGTAGCCAATTGTGTATATACACAAATCCTTACTCTTGGATGGCCTCCTTTAGCTTATGGTGAAAAGTTGTAAGGAATTGTATACATACCTTTTTCCTTATAGTTTTCGTAAGCATTTGTGTATATTTTGTAGGGATTTGTGTACATACACAAATCCTTATAATATTTGTACCAATTTATGTATTCTCGTAGTAAATTATAGTTGTAAGGATTTGTGTACATACCGTTTTCTTACAATATTAGTAAGGATTTATGTATATACATAAATCCTTACGTTTGTAACAATTTATGTATATACCGTTTTTCTTATAGTTTTTATAAGAAATTGTATATGTAGTTCGTAACTAATTATGTACAAAAATGACCGGGTAAACCAGTTAACATTCTTTTAATGGTCTTTTCCTAGAATCACCCGCTTATAAGGGGGATTAAACTTGAGTTTAAAGAATTGAACTCAAGTGGTTAGACTAAATTAAAAAAAATATATTTACTTTTGTTTGACCTATAGGTCAAGCACAATCTTTGGATATAAAGCATATTTGCTTTTGTTTTACTTCCTCTTCCACTTGGTGTTAACTGCTTGGTTAGACTTTAAGTACTTTGAATGTGAAATATCGTATGCGTAAGGCGATCTTAGTCATCATAGGTCGGTTTCTCATACATGAAAAACTCAAATCCCTTTTCAACATTTATCTCATTATGTTCAGTGTTTGAAATTGCTTCAGAAGCAAGCTTGATAAGTTTAAAATACGCCCCTTCTATTTTCATTAGCTGCTGATGGTTATCAGCTTCAGCAACCGATCCGTTATCGAGAACAATAATGGTGTCGGCATTCCTTATCGTTGCTAACCTGTGAGCAATATCCATTGTTGTTCTCCCCTTTAAAATCTTGTCAATTGCTTTTTTGACAACTGCCTCACCTTCAGCATCCAGGGCACTGGTAGGCTCATCCAAGAGAAGTATTCTAGGATCTTTAATCAATGCACGAGCTATAACAATTATCTGCTTTTGACCACCTGATAACTGAGTTTCCTTTGCTCCCACTTGTAAATCTATTTTCGAGGCCAAAAAATCAAGACATGTGTGAAAAATCATGTGCATTGAAAAAGTTCATTAATATGGAGATTAGCTCTCGTGGCTGCTTTTTGTTTTTCCTTCAATGAAGATTAGCTCTTGTCACCCATTTTCAATTAATAAACCCAAACAAATAATAACCAAAACCCTTAGTACAAATATTCAAACCCAACAAGTCTAATATAACCCATTACCCGTGTGACCCAACAATGGCCCAACACCTCAAAACCCTAACCAAAAATTGAACCCTAATGATAAACTAAACTTAACCACCCATTACCATAACCAAACCGGCCGCCGCCTCTTCATCTCTAGGCTTGCCAACTGTCCGCGCGTGGCCGCCACGCGCGGCGATTCGAATCGCGCGTGGTGGTCACGCGCTCTCTTATTCGTCGAAATGGCCGGCCACCGCCCCACCGCTTGAAGTCTCTTCACCGCCCCGGTCATATTAGACCTGCAAAAAAAATCCAGAGAAAAAACGTGATTAAGTCAGACTTAATCATGAAAGATGTAATATTATATGTTGTAATATGGGTATAAATAACCGAATCGAATATTGTACTCGGTTTTTACGGATGAAATAAAAAAAATCCAGATTCAAACCAAACACCATAAAAAAATGAGATCAAATCGAACACAAAAAAACAGAGAAAGGAGAGCCAAATCGGAAGTCAAATAGAGCGAAAAAAGGTAAAAAAAAAAGGTCGGACTTATCTTTGTTCATAGATCTACGTCGATTCGTGCATTTTCTTGAAATTTTGAGATCGAATCCGTGTTCCCCTCGACGAGACGAATCGGAAAGCCCTCTCCTTTTCACCTTTCGACTGCCGGTATGGCGGCCGACGATGACCCACGGTGGTCCGACACCGGAGACCTCTAGAGCACAGAGAGCCTTCAAAGGCTCTGTAATTTTGCTGCTGAAGGAGAAATAAACAAATGAAACTTAAGCAAAAAAATTAAGGGGAGGGAGCCTATATACCGCACCCAAAACGACACCGTTTTGGTGCCGGTATTCAAGGCCCAAACGGTGCCGTTTTGATCCAGGAGCCCCGAGACCGACCCGGTTACCCAGTCCGACCCACGCGTAACCCGGAGTAGTGGGGAAATTACGCGTGCAGTCCTCGCACTCCCTGTATCCATGTATTTCGGCCTTCTAGTTTTAATCCCTTTGCAAACCGGTCACCGTTTTTGCTAATTTTGGCCACACAATTTATATTTTCTTCAATTTCAGTCTATATTTTAACTATTTTAACCATTATAATTTCTGTTTTTGCAGATTTAGTCCTTGATATTTTTTAAAATTATTACCATCATGTTTTGTTATTATTACTATTACTATTATTATTATTATTATTATTATTATTATTATTATTATTATTTTTCTAAATATTTACTAATCATCTTTTTTGGATCACAGATTAAAATACCTAGGTTATATTTTCGATCATATAAAATATTGTGTAACCGACAGGTGCCAATTCTGGGCGTTGAGGGGGTGCTCACCCTTCCCCACGCGTAACAGACTCCCGGATCCACTCTGGTTCGCAGACTCAATATTTGGTGATCCAATCGCACCGTAAAAAAGATTGGTGGCGACTCCCCGGACTAATACCGGTGATTACAACTAGCGACTCTGCTGGAGACAATTTTTTGAGAGTCGAGCCTCAAGATCGATTACATTTTATTTAATGAATTGAAAATATAAATTCGTTTTATTTTAATTTTGTGATCCATTTATTTTACTTATTTTAAAATATTTACTAATTTTTTAAATGTTTTTTCAGGACTCTCCATTTCATGAGCTCTCAACCCGGGCTCCGTCCGTTTAATTGGGAGCATGAAACCACTCCTTCGTGAGGTTCCGCCTCCGTGTAGGATGGTGAATTGCTTTCGGGATATTTTTCCCTCTGTCTTCGTGAGACCTATGTCTCCGCATAGACTTAGAGAAACGTATCCCCCTGAATCGTGCTTATTATCCTTAGTAGTGTAATAAGTATTGTTCGGGTACCTTCTAGAACCGAACCACATATAGTGAGACCTAGAAGCCTACCCCTTAGAGCCATCAAGCCGAAACTCTGCCCGTTTGTCATTAACCTTTTAGGCTTTGTTGCCTTTATTTACAGCTTATTTATCTATTGTTATTATATTCGTAATTTAATTTATATATTTACTTTAATGTGAATTAACTTTGTCTCTTTTTTGAATACATCATAACATTTCATAATCATCCATTTGCATCAATTGTAAAACACCACGATCATGTTTAAAATTTTTGCATTTCACGAGCATGAAGTATTGATTCACGATTGGTTCTTAATTTAAAATATGTCGGGAGAAAATCTAGCACCCTAGATATTAATACAACATTCAAAGTGGTGAACAAATTCCGAATGGTGGACTCGAGATGAATCGATACTTTCACATTTAAGTCATTCACCATGCATGCACATGCATTCATTTTTATAACATTAGTACTAATGTTTGGGGTCCCCTATGTCAGCAATACTAGACAAGACGATAATTCAACATCCCTACGAAACTCGATACAAGACGAAAAAGATGAATGAAGATAGATTAGATAAGATCGAGTAGACTCAGAAGGATCTACAAGATGATTTAACACGAAAAGTGGAAGACCAATTAGCCAAGGCTCGACAAGAAATGAAAGACTAGATTGCAAGATCTCAACAAGAAATGCTCGGGAAACTAGCACAAATGCTCGGATTCAAGCAAGAAGACGCTTCTGTTATTGACCCAGGGGCAAATCCCGCTGACATGATTGAAGATCCCATATACGCTTCAGGTTTTACTCCTCTTCAAACTAAGATACTATCGGAGGCCTATCCCCAGGTGGTTTTTTCTAAAAGGAAGTTACCATTGCATCCAACCGACACATTCGGCTCCATGAACATACCTTCCATATCAGAAGCCAAACCAGGGGGCAATCAAGCAGAAAACTTTGTCTCAGAATTAGACCAGCTGATCGAACCAAAGATTGAGAATTCCAAAGAAATTGAAGAGCGTTGCAAACGACTTGAAGAAAAGATGGAAGCTATGGAGGTTGAAGACACCTTCATTGGATTCGATGCCAACGAACTCAGCCTCGTCCCAGATCTGGTGTTACCCCCAAAATTCAAAATCCCAGAATTTGAAAGATATGACGGGACCAGTTGCCCTCGAGCCCATCTTATTATGTTTTGTCGAAGAATGACAAGATACGGTAGGGATGGCAAGTTACTGATACATTGTCTTCAAGATAGTTTAATGGGATCCGCCACTATATGGTACAATCAATTGAATCGTTATCAGATAAAGTCATGGAAAGACTTGGCTAAGGCCTTTCTAGAGCAATATAAGCATGTTAGCGACATGGTACCAGACCGCTTGACTTTGCAACACAAGAAACAAAGGTCTAACGAAAGCTTTAGACAATACGCACAACGTTGGAGAGATGTAGCAGCACAAGTCCAACCTTCTCTTAGCGAAAAAGAGACGGTGGTTATATTCATCCAAACTTTGGAAGGCCCAATCCTAGATCGCCTCATAGGCAATGCAACCACCAATTTTGCTGATCTGGTGCTATCTGGTGAGCTCATTGAGAACGCCATCAAGAGTGGCAGAATTGATACTGGTGGAAGTTCGTCCCACAAAAGGTCAACACATGGGAAGAAGGATAATGAAGTGAATTCTTCAGGAATCTATAGTGTCAATTATTCCAAGCCTGTAACGGTGACACAACCTGCAGCTACTGGTACTTATAACTCCTCAAACCAAGATTTCAGTCAGAGAAAGAATGTTGAAAAGAAAGAATTTACTCAATTACCAATGTCTTACGGGGAGCTACACAAAC
Organism: Abelmoschus esculentus; assembly: GCA_035048815.1. Lineage (NCBI taxonomy): Eukaryota > Viridiplantae > Streptophyta > Magnoliopsida > Malvales > Malvaceae > Abelmoschus > Abelmoschus esculentus. The sequence goes on along the minus strand of JAUCBN010000046.1, from coordinate 7,074,079 downwards.
AGTTGTATGATAAACACTTGGTGTCACCCTTTTATCAAGCCCCGGTACAACCCCCTTTTCCGAAATGGTACGATGCCAATGCAAGATGCGATTATCATGCAGGACAGGTGGGGCATTCAATCGAAAATTGCTTCGGTTTTAAGAGGCTAGTGGAAAAGCTTATCAAGCTCGGAGTAATAAGATTCGACGACTCAGCTGAAACGACCATGAATAATGATCCCATGTCGAAGCATGAAGACACCAAATAAGAGCGACAATGTTGTTTTTTGGGTTGCACAAAAATTAACTATACCTAATATCGCTCTACCTTGACCATAGTGGGTCACTTGTAGTTTTCATCTCTTCCAATGAGATGTTTTTATGAACTATCTCGTTAGCCTAAGCCCACTGGCAGCGAGAGTCTTTTGTAAGGGCCCAAAACTACAAGTTGCAATGGAAATATATTTTATGTAACACTTTGAGGTTGAATGTCGAGCGAACCAAATTTAGAAGATAGAGACTACCTAAATGGACAACATGACCATATGAATTCCTGTACTTTAAACGTTCAGATTGTTAAAATTTGTTTGGGGCATCCATTTTGAGAAAATATTTCGAGAAAGGAGGCCAAATCAGAGAAGTTAAAGCATCTTCCATTATGATCAGTGGAATCAAGGGCACCACTTGGAAAATCATGTCATTCATACATTCAAGCATTTTGCATTTAGACACCATGCATTTAGATTTTGTATGCATTAAGCATCAAGCTAAGGGCATTAATCATGCATATATTTTTGCTTGTACATACATAACAGGTCCAGGAAAGAGACCGGATGACCTTAATCAGGGGGGCAACAACACGATGACCAACCTTTCGCCCCGAGAAGGCTAAAATAACATAGATTTTTCAGGTAATGACTCCAGAATTTTGAACGGTAACTAACAATGGTTTTATTTTGCTTTCAGGTCCTAACAACCCATTATGGAGTAGCAGAAACGAATTTTTTCCAATGTTGCCTCCATCAATGGTGGTAGGTCAATTTTGTCAGAACTTTGCCCGTTCGATGGATATGTTGAGGATTAGATCTTCATATAGATCTCGTTTTTACATATTTGTACAGATAGTACATGTGAATCAAAATTATTTTGAAAAAAATGAAAAACAAAAAAAATAAATGATGAATGAAAAATAGAAAGATGAAAAAATGAAATGAAAATGAAAAAATGAAATGAAAATGAAAATGAAAATGAAAAATGAAATGAAAAATCGAAAAAGACATGCAGAAACAAGACATTGGACAATTCAAATGTCCTTCTAAACTCCATTTTCGCGAATGGTCGAAGGAAGATAAATCCTTTGAAAAATCCAATCTTGTGATTGGTGCAAACTGATTGTACCCAGAGTAATGGTACAGCTAGCCTGGAGCAAACGACTACCGATAAAGGCAAAACAAATCTGTTAATCCCTGTGCATTTGGGAAAAATGCATTGATAAGGACCATTTAAATGTCCATTAAAATCCATTTTCATGAATGGTCAAGGAATTAAATCCTTGGTACCAACTGATTGTACCCAGAGTGATGGTACAGCTAGCCTGGAGCAAACAGCTACCGGTAAAGGCAAGTCAAATCCGTTGATCCCCATGCATTTGGGAAAAATGCAAAGAATATACATGATATCAAAAGAAGACACATTCGAATCAGATATTCCAATCTTCCAGACTTGATCTTACCCCTTTGTTGATAGAGTGGATAGATCTAACTTAGTCCTACTTCTCCGTTGATGGCGTAGTAGGATCTAAATCACAAACTTGATCTTGTCCCCGTTGGTGGTGTGGCCAGATCCCATTCAATCATGTTTCTCTGTTGATGGCGTAGTATGATCCAGACTTGATCTTACCCCTCTATTGATAGAGTGGATAGATCCAACTTAGTCCTACTTCTCCGTTGATGGCGTAGTAGGATCTAAATCACAGACTTGATCTTGTCCCCGTTGATGGTGTGGCAAGATCCCATTCAATCATGCTTCTCCGTTGATGGCGTAGTATGATCTAGACTTGATCTTACCCCTCCGTTGATGGAGTGGATAGATCCAACTCAGTCCTGCTTCTCCTTTGATGGCGTAGTAGGATCTAAATTACAGACTTAATCTTGTCCCCTTTGATGGTGTGTCCAGATCCCATTCAATCATGCTTCTCCATTGATGGCGTAGTATGATCCATACTTGATCTTACCCCTCCGTTGATGGAGTGGATAGATCCAACTCGATCCTGTTTCTCTATTGATGGCGTAGTAGGATCTAAATTACAGACCTGATCTCGTCCCCGTTGATGGTGTGTCCAGATCTCATTCAATCATGCTTCTCCTTTGATGGCTTAGTATGATCCAGACTTGATCTTACCCCTCCGTTGATGGAGTGGATAGATCCAATTCAGCCTTGCTTCTCCGTTGATGGCGTAGTAGGATCTAAATTACAGACTTGATCTCATCCCCGTTGATGGTATGGACAGATCCTATTCAATCATGCTTCTCCGTTGATGACGTAGTATGATCAAGACTTGATCTTACCCCTCCGTTGATGGAGTGGATAGATCCAACTCGATCCTGTTTCTCCGTTGATGGCGTAATGGGGTTCAAATGGCTGAAATTTAATCTTGTCCCCGTTGATGGTGTGGCCAGATCTAAATCTGAAGTTCATTCCTACTTCTCCGTTGATGGCGGAGTAGGATCCAAGTTGCTGAAATTGTATCTTACCCCTCCGTTGATGGTGTGGATAAGATCCAACCTTACACTTCAGGTCCTGCCTCTTCGACCAAATCTAACGAGTTCTCATTCTGCCGTTGATGGTATAACCATATCACATTTTGACCGGTCTTGTTTTACCGTTGATGGTACAATTAGACCAAATTTCGTATTTACGGATATCATATCTTTACTAGAAAAATCAAGAAAAGAAAAAGAAAAAAAAAAGAAAAATGAAGAAAAAAAAAGAAGAAAAAAGAAAGAGAACAAAAAAAGAAAACATATCAAATCATACGTCTTCATTGGATGCAGATGGATAAAGTTTTGCAAACCTCGCCTCTTTGTCAATGATGCAGCTAGGTCAAGTTTTCTCCAAGTATTGTAGCGTCGTAGCGAGCCAAGCTTATTTTGTCTCCTCCAACGGTTTAACCGCGACTTTTTGTTCTCCTCAACGGATCTCCTTATTTTGAATATTTTGCTGACAATGTCGGTGGAGTAGATCAAGTCAAAGCTCTAGTAGAAGAAACGGTGGCCAAAAGAACACCAACCTTACCTCAACCTTACCAAAAAGAGCTCCTATCTTACCAAAGAAGAATCCCTGAAACCATACCAGATGAAATGGGTTATTCTTTATCTTTGCTCTATTGCTGTTGCACATCAATGAGCAAAGAGGGGCAGCTGTCATAACCCATTTTCAATTAATAAACCCAAACAAATAATAACCAAAACCCTTAATACAAATATTCAAACCCAACAAGTCTAATATAACCCATTACCCGTGTGACCCAACAATGGCCCAACACCTCAAAACCCTAACCAAAAATTGAACCCTAATGATAAACTAAACTTAACCACCCATTACCGTAACCAAACCGGCCGCCGCCTCTTCATCTCCAGGCTTGCCAACTGTCCGCGCATGGCCGCCACGCGCGGCGATTCGAATCGCGCGTGGTGGTCACGTGCTCTCTTATTCGTCGAAATGGCCAGCCACCGCCCCACCGCTTGAAGTCTCTTCACCGCCCCAGTCATATTAGACCTACAAAAAAATCCAGAGAAAAAACGTGATTAAGTCAGACTTAATCATGAAAGATGTAATATTATATGTTGTAATATGGGTATAAATACCCGAATCGAATATTGTATTCGATTTTTACGGATGAAATAAAAAAATCCAGTTTCGAACCAAACACCATAGAAAAAACGAGATCAAATCGAACACAAAAAAACAGAGAGAGGAGAGCCAAATCAGAAGTCAAATAGAGCGAAAAAAGGTAAGAAAAGGGGTCGGACTTATCTTTGTTCATAGATCTACGTCGATTCGTGCATTTTCTTGAAATTTTGAGATCGAATCCATGTTCCCCTCGACGAGACGAATCGGAAAGCCCTCTCCATTTCACCTTTCGGCAGCCGGCACGGCGGCCGGCGATGACCCATGGTGGTCCGACACTGAAGACCTCCAGAGCACAGAGAGCCTTCAAAGGCTCTGTAATTTTGCTACTGAAGGAGAAATAAACAAATGAAACTTAAGCAAAAAAATTAAGAGGAGGTACCGCACACAAAACGGCACCGTTTTGGTGCCGGTATTCAAGGCCCAAACGGTGCCGTTTTGATCCAGGAGCCCCGAGGCCGACCCGGTTACCCAGTCCAACCCGCGCGTAACCCGGAGCAGTGGGGAAATTACGCGTGCAGTCCTCGCACTCCCTGTATCCATGCATTTCGGCCTTCTGGTTTTAATCCCTTTGCAAATCGGTCACCGTTTTTGCTAATTTTGGCCACACAATTTTTATTTTTTTTTCAATTTCAGTCCATATTTTAACTATGGACCAATCGCACCGCAAAAAAGATTGGTGGCGACTCCCCGGACCAATACCGGTGATTACAGCTTTCATGATTGCTGCTTTGTTCTTTGTATATATTTGTTGTAACTTGTAAGGATTTATACTACAAGATCTAGTTTAGTTCAGTGGTTTGTTTGTTACGCACTCCTTTAATTAAGTGGTAACACTGTCACCACCTGATTAGAAGTGAAAAATAAATTTAATAAATTAAATATATATAAAAAATGTTCTCAACGTGTCACCACTTAATTAAATAATTTTATTATAATAAATTAGGATTAAATTAAAAAAATATGAATGACAGGAGTAAATGTGTAATTATTCCATTTTATTTTTAACTGTCATGTCATCTTTCCGTTAATTTTTAACGGTAGGTGACTATTTCGATACCATTTTAATAGTTGACCAGTGTATTTAATGCTTTTTAAAATATTGTGGTCATTTAGATACCAACCCCGTAATATTAGGTCTATCCGTGTAATTTTCCCTTTTTTTTTAAACATCTCAACCTCACTCTTATTTATAAAAGGCCAATCGAGAAATAAATACGACGGGATACCGAAGCTTTCTTTTATTTTCTCTCTTCTTCCATCGAAAACTCCCTCGATCTCAAGTCCTCTACTCAATCGTTTGTTGAAAGAAAAAACATGTCGGAAAGACCCAGTCGCCACCAAAGAAGGGCGTCACAAAGCGTTTCTGTGTCGTTGGACGACATCTCCGCTCCCATTTCCGACAATGCTTAGGCTAATAAACCCGTAGTACCCTCATCCAACCAAGCGCCACCTCCTCAGCCGGTTCGATCTGTAACTGCGGCGGAGGCATCTGAAACTTTGGCGAAAGTCGGCGAGAAACCACCTAAGTGTTAGGATTAATTCCGTCTAGTATCTGAATTGTTGGTTTAATTTGTGTTATGTTTTGAACAGTTTCCATAAACTTCAGGTTTGATTCATCACTTTGATCCTTATCTCCTTGGATCCAGTTCTGATTTTCAACGTCTTTTCCTTTATAATACTGATCTATGTATTTTATTAAACAAACACAATAAATCTCGCCACGTGCCAACTATAACTATCATATATATCGTATATAGTTATTATTTTAATAAAAAATTATTTTTAATTTAATTAACATATGATCGAATGGTTTAACAAAAAAAAGAATACTTATTTAAAGAAATTCAAATTTAAATATTTGTGTTGAAGGATGGAATTAAGATTAAATCAGAATAAATTGTTTAACTATGAAACTATTAAAATTTTAAAAAATAATTAAATTATAAAAATTAAAGAATTTGAGACTTAATTTTTATTATTTTTAAAATTAAAAGATTTTAAAAAATTATTAAGACAAAAAAATAGGAAGTCATTGCTTAATTTAATCATTTTAAAATTGATAAGGTATTAATATATATTATAATCAAAAAAATTAAAAGAGACAATGACTTAATTAATATGGTTTTAGAATTATTAATTACGTAAAATATATTATTTTATATAACTATAAATTATAATTAAACCATTAAAATCGAGAGATAATTAATCTTTCTACTTTTCACTTATATCTGTTATTCTCATTATAAGGTGCATATAATTTATAAAAATATATAAATATATACTATACTATAATTATATCAATATATTAAATAATAACCTTTATCAATAGTCTAAGATAAATATAAAAAATTAAATTATTTAAAATTTTGAACTTTCAAAAAGAAATTATCCCGTGCACATCCTGTCTATTTCAAACGATTTCAATAAATAATTTGTTTGATTTGATATCTCAGTGCTCAATGAATCGAGGTTGGTGGAGAATTTGGGTTTTTTTCGTGTATGGTTCCTTGCATTGTCAACTTTAATATTGGAAGTTTGTGGTTGCCTAAAACTTTAAATTCCAACGCCTTTTCTGGTACGTTTTCATTCCCATGTGAATGTCACGTGCCATGTGAGTGAGCTCGCCCCTGTTTTGGTAAAAGGCAACTCCCGACTCCGTGTCTGGTGCTGAAGCCGTCTAAAACCATTTAGAAAAAGGTGAACTATATAACTTAGGGGTATTTTAGGTAAATATTAAAAATACTTAAAATTTTAGTAATGTAAGATATTTTGTTTTATAATTGAAAAGCTATAAAAAATTATAATAATTTGAAGACGTCATCTGCAGGTTAGTATGACAAGGAATCATCCCTTCACCATTGACTTTGTTACATAAAGTGTGAAGTGCATAACTCTTCAATTAAACATGATTCGAGGTTGTGGCGTTTGAGGGACATCTTGAATTTTCTAGCTTGAAGCTTTTGTCGAAAGCAAACATGGAGAATAGATTGCCAAAAATCAACCCTACAAATTAATTATGTAAGGTTTATATCAAAGAAAAATAACATATACAAAGCTCTGTAATTGAAAAATGCTGGTGTAACACCCTTAACCCGGTGCTACATTGGACCTCCGGTCCAAAACCCGTATTTTAAAATTTTGGCTTTAAGACCATTTAAAAATCGATCCAAAACAATAAATTTGACAATGATCCGTTGATTTAAAATCCAAATCCATAACATAACCAAATAATTTAAAATACTTGGAGCTCCATTTAATACAAACCATTTAAAACATTTGAACCAAAATAAATAAGAGTTACAATCATATAGGGTTCAACAAGTACTAGTCCATTACATTTAATAATTACACTTTTAACACTAAGTCGATGCTAAAAGTCCAACCTCGATGGTGCTCTAAAGAAACCGGCTTCACCTAACCTACACACGAAAACATATTTTGAACGCTGAACTAAAAAAGCTCAGTGGGTACACCGTCACTCAGCCAACATCATGCATATCATAAAAAGATAAAGCAAGACATGTAATAACGTGAATGACATGATGGCTCTAACATGCTCGCCTAACACATGACATAATGAAATGTATACTATCGCACACAGCATATACATGTCACATCAAAAATAAACACAATGTAGTGAGGCTCGTGTTCACACAACATCGGGATCCTACACTAAGGATTGAGGTCGTCCTCTAATCTATGCTCGGAATATTACATCGAGCATCTTCGAATGAGGTCGCCCTACATTCGAAAAATAGTAACCGGGGAGGAGGCCTCCATCCAATCCCATTCTCGGAATATTACATTGAACATCTTCGAAATGTGGCTACCCATAAATCGGAAAAAGAGTCTTCAAATCGTCACCCGACATGTTACATTGGACGACCTTCTTTATGTTGCAACACTATTTGGATATCCGGATTTCCATCACTGTAACATCCTGGTTTTGGGTCTAGGAGTTTAGACCGGATATAATTTCAAATTGGTTTTTCAAAATTTATGTTTTAGGACCCATTTAAAGTAAAAATGGTTTAAAAAGGGGTTTTGAGAGAAAAGAGGGGTAATGGGGGGACCGCTTATGTGATTTCCCCAAGACACCCATGGAAGACATAAAATTTAACAAAAAAGGGGTTTTCATTCAAAAAGGAGACACCTTTTTACTCTTCAAATTTTCCAAAAACTTTTCCCATTATAGGAACAAGCTTTCTTCTTTATAGGAGTGATTTTGAAAAGGTAAATCATTCTTTAACTTAGTTTTCTTGTTCTTCACATTATTATAGCATGATTTTGTTTTTATCCCTTGAGATTTTAGTTACATGTTGGAAATGGGTTTTGAAAAGGAATTTTCGGATGGGTTTTAAAGGGGTATTAAAAAGGGTGTTTTAAACTTCTTTTGGTGCCAAAATATGTTTAAAAGTTGGGTTTTTAATGGTATTCTCGAAATGGTTTGTTATGGGTATTTTTGGAGGTTGAAAACTTGAGTTTTTGGTTGGGTTTTGTTGAAAATAAAGCGCTGGAGGTATATAGAACCTTGGTAGGTGTTTTTAGAATGTTAAAGGATGGATTTTGTGTAGTTAAATGAGGTAGATGATTGAATTTCCGAAGTGGCTGCATTAGACAATTTTTGAAAGTGGAAAATGAGAGTTTTTGGGGTGTTTTAGTGTGGAAATGAAGGGCTGATGGTTATGTAATCATTAATTTTATCCGGGTTTATGCTCGAAATAAATCAATCCACATCTTTCTTAATATCCAAACCATCTTAACCTACCCTAATTTTATCACTTACTTTATTATAATTATTATCCTTATTATCTCTTAATTAAAACCAAAAATCCAAAAAATATATAAGTATATGATATAAATAAAAGTAAGCGTTTACCAAAAAATTTTGAGCCAAAGTAGTTCGATGTACAATTTACTTATTGAATCGTTGTCCAACAAAGAGTGTGAGAAACAAGACATCAAATGAAGCATGCAGCAGTAAAAAATTAGAAATTGGCTACCTATAGACTTTTGGAAATTTTTGATATGCCCTTATACCTTAGAAAATAAAAAAGAATCTCTATGACAGAGGAGAAAAATGTTTCTTTATCGACTATGATGAACAAAATAAGGATTACAAACTCTAAAATTCTTTCTTAAGAAGTCGATAATATCAACAGATATTGAGTTCGATGAAATGAAATATTAGATATGAAGCTCAAAAGAAAAAGAAATTAATGGACTATTTTTGAAAAAGATAAATACATTGATGTCCCCATCAACCAAGATGAACAAGATAATGATTAACGCCCTCAACAAAGTTCGTTTGAAACATCTTCATCAATCAATAACAAAAAAGAAAATATTAAAATACAACAAACTGAAGTTTAAAGATCTAAAATGGAGAAAAGAGTTCTATAAAAGTACAATAATTATGAAACTCAAAATATTTTACTTTTTTGTTTACTTATAAACAGTGATCTAATAACATATTGAGAAATATTTGAATATGAAAAGTGAAAAAAATGTCATGAATGAAGAAATTATATCAATAAAAAAAATGATACATGAGAGCTCATAAACTTACTAAAAAGGGTATAATCTAATTAGAGTCAAGTGGGTATACAAGGTGGAAGATCAATAAAGAAAGACAAGTTGAGAAATACAAGGTGAAACTAGTTGCCAAAGGTTAGAAGAAAAGACAAGAATCGACTATAATAAAGTATTCGCTTCATTAGCAAGGATCGACACTATCAGACTACATAAAAGAAGTTTATATCGAATAACCACATAAGTATATTAAGCAAGCCCATGAAAAAAAGGTTTATTGTTTGAAGAAAGTCTTATATGGATTGAAATATTATATAAATTAAAATAAGCACCAAGAGCATGGGACACAAGAATAAATAAATATTTTCAAAAGAATAGAATTACAAAAAGGGTTTGAACAAACATGTTTTATATACAAAGAAAAATAAAGATGATGATATCATGATCATGTGTTTATATGTGGATAATATGATCTTCACCCAAAATAATCAATGTATGTTTCATGATTTTAATAAAGCTATGACTAAAAAATTTAAAATGACAAATATTGGGAAAATGTTATACTTTTTTAGAGTTGAAGTGATACAAATGGAAGAAGGAATTTTCTTATTCAAAAAGAAGTACGCAAAGTAATCTTAAATAAATTTAGAATGAAAGATTACAAGTCGATAGTCACTCCAACTGAAATAGACATATAATTAAATGTTGATTCAATAGGAGAGTCAGTGAATCCAACGATGTTCAAAAGCAAGATTAGAAATTTAAAGTATCTAACTATCACACGAACAAACATAACATAAGAACACAAACATAGAGTTAATCTAATGCAAAACTAAAGATCCAATAGCATATATTTCTACAAAACCATTGAAAGAAGATACATTTCCTTATCACTTAAGGAATGCATATTGGTAGCAGAAATGGATTAAAAAAACATAAGATATTAAGGTTTCCTTATTCTTTGTGAGAGAAGGTTGAACTTTGTTTTCTTGTTTTATGCAATAAAATATTAAGGTTTGCTTATTCTTTGCTATTCATTGATCTTGCATTCAAGCTCGGGAAAGAAGTTTGTGAGAGATTTATTTGTCTAATATAGAGAGAGTTAGGCTCACAAAAGGGATAAGCACGGTATTTTTCTAGTTGGAAAATACTAACTCGGCCTAGGGATAGGTTAGAGTTTCAGCGGCTAAAAGAAGTGTGAGATTGGTTGGTGGTTATCATTGATTCACGCCGGGAGGTATCATCAAGGACTAGTCATCAACAGTACTTCGACTTAGGGATAAGCAAAGTCATCCAAGGAAACTTTGCCGAACCTTAAGAAAGTCTACCCAAGAGCAAGGGATTGCCGTGACGGACGCTGGTCTTCACTGTCGAGGCAGGAAACTGCAGTTCTGCCGAGGCAGTGTTGCATTATTGCACTGAACAAAAACAAGTCAATTGAACTCACAATACGATTCAACTGGATCCTGCCCATTCTCTAAACTTGATCTTATTTCTATTCACCATTCTTCTTTTATTTTTTAGTTATATTAGTTTTCAAAACAACCCAATTAATCTGTCTTTTATTTCTTTATAGAGCGAGAAAAGAAAAGAAAGCATATTAAGTACACCAATCCCTATGGAGACGATACTGGATACTTATCACTTTATTACTTGCGACGTGTACACTTGCACTATTTGCGCACTATTTTTACACGCAACAAGTTTTTGGCGCCGTTGTCGGGGATTGGCAACTAAATTTTGTTTTCTTTAATTTTTTGCTTTTAGTTATTTTTATTTAACTTCGTTTTTTACTAATGTATGACCAGGGCAAACCCAAGCAATCTATTATACGAGCTAGATCTAGAGATTGAACGCACGTGTCAAAGGTTGCGAAGACAAATCCGAGAAGTTATGGCAGATCATCCGACAGAACAAAACTTACCCGCTGGCAATGGAAGGCTTCCGCCGCCACCAGGGCCGCGGTAGCTCACTGTTCAAGATTTTTTGGAAGAGGATTTGAATGGGTTAAATCCAGGAGTCGTTACACCAGAGATCGAAGCAACCCACTTTGAGCTAAAACCTGTCATGCTTAATATGCTCAATACTATTGGATATTTTGGTGGGTCAGTAACTGAAGATGCCAGGAAACACCTCAAATCATTCATGGAGATCTGTAATTCATTCAAAATTCAAGGAGTCCATGAAGATGTGTTGAGATTGAAACTGTTTCCCTATTCATTGAGGGATAGGGCAAAAACCTGATTAAATAACATTCCAGCAGGATCAATAGGATCTTAGAGTGAACTCTGTCATGATTTCATTACACGTTTTAATCCTACTAATTTATATGATCGTATACGTAATGAAATTACTTCTTTTCGACAGGCAGATGATGAACCAATGTATGAGGCATGGGAGCGCTATAGGGAGTTACTGCACAAGTGTCCTTTGCATGGATTTCCATTGTGAACACAAGTGGTTATGTTCTACAATGCAACCAATGCCCCAACAAGAATGATGTTAGACGCCTCTGCCAATGGGACACTCCTTAACAAACCACCAGAGGAAGCTATAGAAAATTTAAATAAACTCGCAAAGAATGACTTTTAATTCCCTACATCTAGGCGAGGAGGGATGAGACGTCAGGCCACAATACATGAATTAGAAACATCCAATTCAGTGGCAGCACAATTGGCAACTCTCACTGAGATGGTCCAAAATATGCAAATGCAACATAATACCCATGAGGTTAAGGTAATAGATTCTTCATGTGATTTATGTGGAGGTAACCATAGCTCTTCTGAGTGCATGCAGAATCAGGAATCTAGCCTTTATGTGGGAAATTATAACCGGAACAACAACATGATGTCCAACACATACAATCCAGCTTGGAAAAGGCATCCAAATTTTTCATGGAGCAATCCCAATAATGCCTTGAATCCGACTGCTCAACCTTCAGGCTTTCAGCAATCAATGCCAATGCAACATCCACCGCAAAAGCAGATGCATCAACAACAACCCATAAGTTCACTGGAAAATTCTCGTAAGGCATTTATGATGAAAACTGAATCATATATGGCTGAGAATAGTAACTTCATCAAGAGAATCAATGTTTTCATGAACAAAACTGAGATGAGGTTGCAAAACCAAGAGGCAACCATTAAGACACTGGAAACTCAAGTTGGGCAGTTCGCTCAAATTATAAACACTAGACCAAAAGGAGGATTACCCAGCAATACTGAAGTTTTTAAGGGAATGGGTCATGAGCAATGTAAGGCAATTACTACTAGGAGTGGCCTACAACTTAAGGAGATGTTAGGAAACTCAGCAGATAAAGTCCCACTAGTGGAACAAGAAGAAACAGATAAAGAGGACTTGGATGCTGAACTAAGTGATCATGCCACAGCAACCCTAGAAAAAAGCACTGCCTCGACAGAAAAATCGGCAGTCCCTAAACAAGTGGCCGAGACAGCAAGAAAACCAGTGGTGCCAGGTATTAAATTCCAAACCAATGAGACAATAGAGGAGATGCGACCACCACCACCTTTCCCACAAACCTTGAAAAAGCATAAACAGGACTATCAATTTAAAAAATTCTTAGACATCTTGAAGCAAGTCCACATTAACTTGCCATTTGTTGAGGCAATAGAACAAATGCTGAATTATGCTAAATTCTTAAAAGACATTGTGTCTAAAAGAAAAAAGGCTTGGTGAGTTTGAAACAGTGGCTGCAACTGAAGGATGCATGGCAATGCTTCATAATCGCATGCCTCCTAAATTGAAGGATCCTAGATGTTTTACTATACCTTGTGCGATAGGAAACCACTATGAAGGAAAGACCTTATGTGACCTTGGAGCAAGTATAAATTTGATGCCAAAATCTGTCTTCCAAAAACTTGGAATAGGAAGGGCAAGACCTACAACAGTAATGCTCCAATTGGCAGACAGATCGTATGTGCAACCTGAAGGAAAAATCGAGGACATATTGGTAAGGGCGGATAAATTTATTTTTCCAGCTGACTTCCTTGTTCTTGATTGTGAAGCAGATGACAATGCACCAACCATCTTGGGGAGACCTTTTCTAGCCACTGGACGCACTCTTATTGATGTGGAAAAAAGAGAATTGACAATGAGGGTTAACGATCAGCAAGTCAAACTCAATGTTAACTTGAAAGGACATGATGATCCAGAGGAGTGCAAGGTTATCCACACCACAGATTCAGGCAGCAAAATATCCTATCTCAACAACCACTGCCTCAGCAGTACGCTCGACAATGCTGTTGATAATAGTTACAACAGAGTCCTGGATAGTGTTGAAACATCAAAGGTGAAGAAAGCCAATTGGACAACACACTTTCTAGGCAAACTTAGATCCAAATGGTCAGAACCACATGGTGCAGTAAAAATCAAATCAAGAAGGGATGAGAATGAGTCCAAAGCGAATGGCCAACATTTGAAGCTTGATACTGGTCAACATGAGATGAGGACTATAGAGACCATCACTTTAGGAGATGCACTTGCATGCACTCCTCCTGTGACATAATCTCTTCATCGTCTCTTTATTTTATTTTTAGGATTAGTTTAGTTTAATAGTTTTATAATTTCTCGTTTTAATAAATTTTTCTAATTATTATAATTAATGCTTAAGTTTTTATTTTAGGACAAGAATCAAGATGCAAAGTGAAGTCGGTCTGCACTCTGCCGCAGAGCACAGTGTCAGGGCCGCAACAATCCAACGGGTAGAAATAGCCTAACGGCTAGTCTGACGAGATTCAAAGGCCGCGGCAGTTAATGTCAACGGCTAGAAAACGGCTAGCCCAAGGCCAAGGCCTATATAAACACTTCCGCCCTTTGCACTATTCACTCCTGCATTCTTTCTTTCTTGAGAACTCTCTATTTGTTTTTGCTCTCAACTATTTTCTCTCAAATTCTCACAAGTCACAATGGAAACTTACAACAGATTTGCTCCCGCATATGTGGCCGAACGTTTCAACCGCTCTTTTGTTGCTCGGCAGTTATGGGAAGAGCAAGGCTTCCAGCATTCTAACGAAGAAAATTATGGTATCAAGCACTACTTGATCGACAGAATCAAATATCAAGAATGACAAATTTTTTGCCTGCAACCTACTAGGCCAATGCAACAATAGTACGGGAATTCTACGCTCATGGGCCGAGCAAGGAATCTCTGTATGTCCACTGCCGAGGCAAGCCGGTCAGACTTGATGCCGAGACAATTAATTTGTTCTACGGCCTAACCCCTGATCGTGATGACCATTCTGCATTCATGGAAGACATCACAAACGAAGATTATGAGCTAACCAAAGACGACCTTTGCTATGATAACACTAATTGGGAAACCGGTTCCCACTGTGGCTCCATGGCAAGACAAAATCTCAAACCTGAGGCCAAGTTGTGGAACACATTTGTCAAGCGACAACTCATCCCCACCTCCCACAATAGCACCGTCGATAAGCGGAGGCTGGTTGTTATCCAGTCCATAATCAATAAACGCAGCATCAATGTGGGGGAGCTGATCATCCAAGAAATTTCGAGTGTGGCCGAAAGGAGAAGGGGCCATTATATTTCCCCTACCTAATCACGGGCCTTTGCACTGCAGTGGGCGTTCCAACCGAAGATACTGATGAAATCACCATCCATAGGCGCGGCTGGACGAGGGAGTTCTGCCATAGAGTCATATAGATCACACAAGCAGAACCAGTCCAAGCGACTCCCCAACCAGGCACTACCGACACCTCTGTCGGGGCCCAATACACGGCAGATATACCTGCAGCCTCACACAGCACTGCCACAGCAAATGGTTATCAGGAAATCCTCAACAGACTGGCTGCAATGGACATACGAAAACAACGCTTTATGGAGTATCAACGCGATTTCAACACGGCGTTGGCCCACATGATGGTAAGTAATTTCCCAACATAAGGGGCCTAGTTCCCAAACTTGCCCACCGGTATGTTTGTCAGCTGCACCCTACATCGAGACCACACCAGCACCAGGAGGACCGAGGTCATTTTACACTACAGGACCTCAATAACAGTTCCATGCCGTAGGCCCATCTCGGGCAGCAGAGCCTGCCGCGGCATCCTCTGCCAGTCCACGACCCTCCAAGAGAAGAGCAGTATTCAGCACGCCACCAAGATCCCCCATCATCATGGGCAATCTCTCAACAGAGATAGATGCCTATGTACATCAAACTTCAACAGCTACCGGACTAAGAACTCATCTTGCCTGGGCAGACCCAATAAATGTGGAAGATGAAGGCGGGACAGACATAATGGCTACTGAAGAAATTACCGACGAAGAATAAGGAGAAGAAGTAGATGCTCCAATACAACGGACACCACCTACACGAGTTCAGCCGCCTCGACAAGCCAAAACTCAGCCATCACCATCCCCAAAAATGAAACAGTCAGCAGCAAGGCCACGAAAGCTAATAGTCACTAGTAGCTCTTCGGAGTCTCTTTAATTGTTAAATCTTTCTGCTGATTTTATATATTTACTTGTTCTTTTTCATATGTTGTTTCCTGCTGTGTGCCATGATAATAAGCATTGAGGACAATGCTTGGTTCGAGTGTGGGGGTGTAGATCTACTGCTGAGGCAATTCACTGCTACGGCCTTACCATGAAAGGAAGTATTTAAGCTGTTTTTAAATTTTTTTATGTCTACCACCTTACTTGAAATATTGTCCATACTTTTGCACTGCTCTACATCAGTATTGTCTTAGTTTATTCTTTTGAGGCTATAGAAATCTTTCTCCTTACCATGGTTAGGTCCTGTTTAGAAGGCTGAACTTTAGGATACTTAAGGAAGAAAACTTAGAAGCTTGCTATAAGATTGATTTTAAGATCACTTTTGGGACTTGTGTGATTTTAGGAATTCTTTTAATAAACTTAGGTGATAAAGACTTGGATTTATGGAATGATAACTAGAGATGCCCGAAATTGGCTATAGTATTTGGTTAAAAAAATTCTCTTAGCTAGTAATAAAACACAACCCTTGAGGTGCTTGAAATTGGCTCAAGTGTTGATACTATAGGAAGAATAAATTCCAAAGTCTATTTGTCTTGAACTTAGAGTTTGTCTAAGAAAGCCTTTAATCAAACTTGTCCACAAAAACGCACACACTCACAAAATCTTATAGCTTGTTTCCGAGTAAATCCTTGGATAACCGAAGGGTTAAGGCTTAAGAATAGGCATAGTTATGGTGGAGAGAATAGATGAAAACATAAGACCAAAACAGAATAAGGTTTGACAATTTGATGGTTTTCATTGCTTGAGGACAAGCAATAGTTCGAGTTTGGGGGTGTGATAAGTGCTTAATTCACTATCACTTTTTACACCTTTCATGGACAATAATCACTTAATCTACACCTACTTGGACTAAAGCATGTACTTAATGTGAGATATTTAGATATTCTTCTTGTGTGACTTATAAAGATGATATTTATAGAAAATGTAGGCTTTACGGCACCTTTTATGCAATTGCAGGAATATCCACTGCCGTGGTAGTAATCGAGGCCGAAGCAGAACCTGAGGTCGCGGCAGCAACTGAAGGACAAGTACCGATATTGTAGGCGACTTGAAGAGAAAAATGAGGTGGACGTTTCTGGACAAGTAGCACAAGGATTGGAGCTGGGAAGCGAGCAGAAAACCCAAGTCAAAGGCCACGCGGAAAAGAATCCTTGTGAGAATAAACTTGGAAATAAAACAATTATTTTATTTATGTACTTGACTTGTGTTTTACTCCAAGTTGTATTTCTACTTAGGAAAGGTTTGCCCTAGGTCAAGCCTATATAAACCATAACCGCCCAAGGAGAAGAAATCATACAACGCACCAGAGAAATTAGATTTTTAGAGTTTTCTTTGTTTCAATTTGTTCTAAACTTTCTTAGGGTTTAGGTGAAGGTTGTTAAGTATTTGTGAGAGAAGGTTGAACTTTGTTTTCTTGTTTTATGGAATAAAATATTAAGGTTTGCTTATTATTTGCTATTCATTGATCTTGCATTCAAGCTCGGGAAAGAAGTTTGTGAGAGATTTATTTGTCTAATATCGAGAGAGTTAGGCTCACGAAAGGGATAAGCATGGTATTTTTCTAGCTGGAAAATACTAACTCGGCCTAGGGATAGGTTAGAGTTTCAGTGGCTAAAAGAAGTGTGAGATTGGTTGGTGGTTATCATTGATTCACGCCGGGAGGTATCATCAAGGACTAGTCATCAACAGTACTTCGACTTAGGGATAAGCGAAGTCATCCAAGGACATTTTGCCGAACCTTAAGAAAGTCCACCCAAGAGCAAGGGATTGCCGTGGCGGACGCTGGTCTTCACTGTCGAGGCAGGAAACTGCAGTTCTGCCGAGGCAGTGTTGCATTATTGCGTAGAACAGAAACAAGTCAATTGAACTCACAATACAATTCAAATGGATCCTGCCCATTCTCTAAACTTGATCTTATTTCTATTCACGATTCTTATTTTATTTTTCAGTTATTTTAGTTTTCAAAATAACCCAATTAATCTGTGTCTTTTATTTCTTTTACATAGCGAGAAAAGAAAAGAAAGCATATTAAGTATATCAATCCCTGTGGAGACGGTACTTGATACTTATCACTTTATTACTTGCGACGTGTACATTTGCACTATTTGCGCACTCTTTTTACACGCAACACATTTCAAGCAGCATTAACAGCTATTGAACTTTAAGCAAACATCCAAGCATTCCAATCCAACTCTAAGCACTTCATTATAAATCTTTGTCTCCCAACTATTGTATTTCAATTTATTTCTTTATAATTGAGTTTTTTCAGTGTTATTCTATAATTGGGGCATATTTTTCTTGTGAGAGAAACCAAGTTGCCTATTTATTATCTCTTGTATTTTCTTGTGAGGTTTTAAGTCAATTTTGGATAGAAAATTGGCTTGTTGTAAAGGTTAGTCCTTGAACCTTAAAAAGGTAGAATTCGTTAGTGAATTGGTTAGAAAATCCTTAGAGGGAGCTAAGGTAGTGGATGTAGAGCTTGTTTTGAATCTTGAACCACTAAAATCTTGTGTCTCAATTTTTCAATTTCCACAAAATATTCCCAGCAATTTTTTTAATTGCCAATTCGCCCCCTCTTGGCCAAATTCATTGTGTGATCAACTCAACATTTTTAAGTACTGAACCAATACACTTGCATATCGTAGTAAATAATCACTTCTTGTATAGAGTGATGGTTAGACTAAGGAAGCAGATCTAGGTCATAACCTTCTTTGGATACAGGACATACGTAGAAAAATCAGGTGACCATAGTTCTACTATAAAATAATGAGCAAACATGATCTAGGGGTCATCCGATAGAACACAAAGATAGTCTGGTCTAGTTTAAAAAGACATTAGAAATTAGTCATTGTAAATATCCATAAGTTTGAGTAGTTGCGATCAAGGAAGCATGAGGACGTTAACATGGTGGCGTTTCCCGTCCCCAGTACGTCCCCAGGACAGGGACGAGTCGGGGACGGCTAGGGGACATCCCATATTAATGGGGTATGGTCAAAAATGTTCGGGGATGACTGTATGAGTTTTAGGGACGTTTCGGGGATGACACATGATATTCACATGCGTCCCCAAGGTATTCTAGATATTTTATTGAAAAATATTAATAAAAATTAAACAAAATGATAGGGTTCTGTCTTCTACTTGTGTGTTCTTAGAGGATTCACTTTACCCCTCTATTTATCAAAAGTTTCAAACCAAATGAAGATCAAAAGTCAAAATTGGATTTGATTCTTGTGAAATCTTTCAGATTTGGGTAAGTTTTTTTCTTGTTATTTTATTTCTTTTGTATATTTCTTTTCTTTTTAAATTCTTCTAGATATCTTCTTATTGGAATTGGTTGTCATAGAATATAGGGAAATCAGATCCTACTTTGTAAGCTCTCTGTAAAACCACATCTCTTAAGTGTTGGGCTCCCGAGAATATATTTAGGAAAGAAGATTAGTGGTTGTTAATCTTGTTTTTGTTCCTGTGAAATTCGAGAATGAAGATCATTAGTTGGCTGTAATAGAATATTTTTTATTAGCATTTTATCGAGGATTAGATTAGCCTAGACCCTTGCCATTTTAAGATTCAAATATTGGAAACCTATGATAAGAATAAATTAAATAGATTAATAGTTTTTAATGTTATTCACTATGCAGATTTAGCGGCAAAATGATGAATTAGCATGGGACCATTCACGTTATCCAGTGCCAACAAGTACTTAGAATGGTCCTCCTTAACCAAACCCTCGTATATTTTTTCTGGAAATTTGCTTTCTTCTTAGTACTTTCTTCTTCATCTTTCACATTATTTTATTCCTGCACATGCAATCATGTTCAGCATTGACCTAGAAATTTTTCTTGTTTTGAGTTTCTTTTCACCAGAATCCAATAATACTAGGTTTCCTTGTACTCTCTGTTGCAAAGGGAGATTTCTTTTTGTGTGTTCTATTTATTACCCTATCCTTATAATAGTAACATGTTGCTTATTTGTTGGTTGTGATAGAATATATATTTGTTTCAAATGTTTTATATATTTTTTAATTTTATTCGATTGATACATGATCTTTGAATATCAATTGATATAACTTTTTGTTTAATGTAAACATATCAATTTTGTTTAAGTATGACATCTCAAAGCAATAGTGGGAGTGGACGTGCTAGTGGAAGTGGATCAATTTCATCATCCCAAAATGAGAATCTATCTCCATTGTAGGATTATGTAACAAAGAAAAACGGGGGGATGTTGGAGGAACTTGGAGTTTTAATGTAACATTTGTGGTGAAACTCGTGTTGGAAGCTATACTAGGAAAAAAGCACATTTGCTTCAAATTTCTGATGAAGGAATTGCAATTTGTAAAAAAGTAACTAAAAGTCAAAAACTTGAAATGGCAAGATTGGTAGAGGAATGGGAGAAGAAAAAGAAAGAAGTAACTAGAGAAGTTTCTTTGCCTATCTCAAGCTATAGTTGAGATTGAATCTTCTTCTAAAAAAGAAAATTTAGCTTGTCATCTCTTTCTAGATCATTCGACATGAATACTAGAGCCTAGTTAGATAAAGAAATTGCAAGAATGCTCTATATTGGTGGTTTGCCTTTTAATCTTGCTAGAAATCCTCATTGTCATAGGTCTTTCACTTTTGCTGTAACTCATAATATATCAGGTTATGTTTCCCCTGATTATAATAAATTAAGAACCACATTGCTTCAATAAGAAAAAAATAATGTTGAGAAGCTCTTACAACCGATTAAAGCAACATGGCAAGGAAAAAGGTTGACTATTGTGTGTGATGGTTGGAGTGATCCAACAAGAAAGCCTCTCATTAATTTCATGGCTACTTTTGGTAATGGGACAATGTTTCTTAAAGCTGTGAATTGCTTCGGTGAAGTCAAAGATAAGTTTTTCATTGTCAATTTCATGTAAGAAGTGATTGATGAGGTGGGTCATCAAAATGTGGTGTAGAGTATCACTAACAATGCAGCTAATTGCAAATGGGCTGGAGAGATTATTGAGAGCAAGTATCCTCATATTTATTAGACACCGTGTGTTTTCCATAACTTAATCTTGCCTTGAAGAACATTTGTTTGGCAAAAAATATCGAGGGAAATGAGGAAACATATGACTTGTGCCATTGGATTACTGAAATTCATGGGGATATTGTACAAATCAAAAATTTCATCATGAACCATAATATGAGATTAATAATGTTCCAAAAGTTTAGTCCTCTCAAGTTACTTTCAGTTATCGATACTCGTTTTACATCGATCATTGTGATGCTTAAGAGGTTTAAGCTCATCAAACATGGACTTTAAGCAATGTTTATAAGAGATGAATGGAATTCCTATAGAGAGGATGATATGGGGAAAGTAAACTTTATGAAGGAAAAACTTATGAGTGATGATTGATGGGATAAAATAGCTTACATCATTGATTTTACAAAACACATCTATGACATGCTTAAAGTATGTGACATTGATAAGCCATGTCTTCATTTGGTATATGAGAAGCGGGATTCCATGATTGAGAAAGTGAAGTGTGAAGTTTACAAGAAGGAAAAACATTCTCTTTTAGACTTCAGTCCTTTTTATCATGTTGTTTATGAGATTCTTATAGCTCGTTGGACAAAGAGTTATAATCCTCTTCATTATCTAGCTCACTCACTAAATTCAAGGTACATAACTTTGTTAGTTTTGAATTTCATATTTTTAAATTCGAATTCTTTGATACATGTTTAGTTTTTTTAATATGTTGAAGGTTTTATAGTGATGGTTGACTAACCGAGGATCCTAGTAGAGTTGCTCCTCATAGAGATGGTGAAATATCTCGAGAGAGAATGAAGTTCTTTCGTAGGTTATTTTCAAATGATGATTATTATGACAAAGTCTTGGATGAATATGCTTGTTTCTCACTTAAGAGTGGGTCTTTTGAAGATTTGACTTAGGTATTCTTCAGATCCGAAAAATTGGTGGGCTAACTTTTATGCCGAAACTCCATTGCTTCAATCTTTGACTTTCAAAGTGTTTGGAAAACCTACTTCATCCTCTTGTTGTGAAAGAAATTGGAGTACTTATTCATTTATTCACTCACTTAGGTGGAATAAGTTAAATTCGAGTCGCACCGAAGATTTAGTTTACATCTACTATAATCTTCGTCTTCTATTAAGGAGCTCTAGTCAATACGAGGATGAGAAAACCAAGATGTGGGATGTTGGTGGAGATGCTTTTGATTTATTGGGAGATGTTGGATATTTAAAGTTTGTCGAACTCTCGCTTGAGAGAGCGAGTTAATCTCGGAAGATGTTAACAATGTTTGATTTGTGTTGTTTAATATTATTCTAGACTTAATATTATGGTTTGTTTATGGATTTTATTATTCTAGACTTAATATCGTGGTTTGAATCTTGAGATTGTCATTTTAATATTATGGTTTATTACTTTATTTATGAATTCTATTGTTCTTGACTTAATATTATGGTTTGAATCTTGAGATTTGATACTTCAATGTGATTTATTTATGTATTTTTTTTTAATTTTCTATGAAGTATGGATTTTAGTTATGATTTTTTCTACATATATTTATAATTTTAATATTTTTCATATGTCGTGCCCTTACTATTCCCCGTACACTGTAATTTTAAAAAACGTCGTTTTTCGTTCCTGTCCCCATATATGTATCAGTGCAACATAGATGGCGATGGCTTCCATAATTCTTAAATCTTGTTACTACAGACTGCAGAGTAGTGTATCCAATTCGCCAAACCAACAAATTGGCAACCACAATCTGATAAAACTCTTTTCAACTAAAAAGAGAATTCATTCAAAAAAAATGATTGAAATAATCCATCAATGAAGCTGCGAACAACCTCCCCTTCTTCAAAATCAATATCTTCTTCGTCAATTATCTCATCGGCTTCGCTTGGAACAACCGTACTATCTTTCATCAAAGATTCTTATAAGACGAAAGGAATTGGGCACTATCATTGGCAATATTAACAGGACTTGTTGTAGCATCAACTCTAACCTCGAGTTTTTCTTTATTTAATGGATCGTAGTCAAGACATTAATGCTTTCTAGGGTTGCGAGAGAGAATAACATCGTCATCAAAAACCCCATCGATTCTTAAAAAGAGTACAATTTATATTTAAATGGCTTCAATATATATTCAATACTTGAATCAGATATATTCTCCTAAGTTGGTACCTAAAAAATTTCCGCTCTAAAGTTGGTATCTGAATTAGGCATTTTTCCTAAATTGATACCTAAAGAATCTTTACTCTTAAGTTGATACCTAAACTTTAATTTGAGAGAATGTGTCTAATTCAAGTATCAACTTGAGAGTAAAAATTCTTTAAGTATCGACTTAGAAAAATGTGTCTAATATAGATACAAATTTCAGAGCAAAAAATTATTAGATACCAACAAAAAAATAATCTTCATTAAGATACTAAATATATATATATATAAACATCGACAAAAGCTAGATACAACCTACTACGATCTCTTTAAAATTGATAGATAAAATTTAGAATTTTGATTTTTAGAAATTTTGACTAAACACTTAATGATATTTTTAGTGTTGTTAGACGTGTGTTGTAGAATTTTTTTTAATGACAATGTTTGATATTGTGGGTTTCATAATATAGTTAGATTTTTTTTCCGGACAAACTAAACACGTGAGAAAAAATTAGATTAAACTGTCACGCTCTAAATAATGATAGTGTTGTTACTCTGGGTTTCATTTTATAATTAAAGTTGATAGATTATCAATCCAACAAAAAATAACGACAGAGAATGATTATTTTGTGATAGAAGATATTTTTTGACAAATGCTTCTGAATTTTTATTAAATTCATAGAAAATTACAATTACATTGTAATCAAGAAGTAAAATAATTGGATTAAAAAATCCAACAAATCTTACAACCCAAAACAAAGAAAAATAAAATTCCTATGAAAATAAGCATACCAATAAAATTCAGAAGCTTCCTGAATCTCCTTGTCTCTGTCCAAACGAGACGCATAGTGATAGAAGATATTTTTAATGATTAATTTAAAATAATACAATTTTCAGAACTTTAGTGTTCGAAAAAAATACTAGGCAAATTTTAGTGACCATAATTGAAGTTTATCGTCCATTAAAAAGGGTAAATTATAATCATGATTACTTATTATAAATAAAATTATATTTAAATCACTTAATTAATATTATAATTATATTTAGATCAATTAACTGTTAAGTATTATAATTTAATTAGATATAATAATAATTTTAATCGTTAAAATCTTTATATTATATCAATTTATTTTAAATTTAAAAGTATTTAATAAATTTAATTATTTATATTTAAATATGATTATTTTTTCTAAATTACCTATACATAATATAAGTTTGTTCATAATTAAGTATATAATTTAAGTAAAAATCTTTTACCTCTTAATCATGTTTTTATTCATACCTCCTATTAAAAATTCTAAAAAAAATAAAATTTAAACCCTAACCCTTATTTTTTATATAACCTTAAATTTTACACCATAAAAAATACATGATACTCTTAATTCTTTAAACCCTACTTACAATCCTTAACCTAAAACCCTGCACCTAACCCCTCTAATTTAAAATAAAAATACGAGTGGAGACATGAGAAAAAATATAAGATATGACCCATATAATTTATCTTATTTTTTAAGTTGCAGGTTTTCCCAAAGCCTTGTTTTTGCAAGAACGGTGGAAAATAAAATCCTAATCCATATAAACAAGTAGATCTCTGAAGTATATAAACAAAGGATCCAAGACCTATGTCCCCTTCATTAAAGCTTATTTGATTCTTGTTACCACAATCTCGCCCAGTTATTTAATTAAACAATTCACATATGTGCAATCGAATTCTTATGATTTTAAATCGAGTCGAGAATACAAGTCAAAATGGCAATCGAATTGACGGGTAATCAAGGAGAAGAAGCGCCTCTTGTTGTTGCTGATGATTCGGAAAGTGAAGCTCCTAAAAACAGAACAAGGGATGTTCATATTTTGATCTGTGCCTTCTTGTTGGTCTTCCTCGCTTTTGGGGCAGCTCAGAATTTGGAGACTACCGTTAACGCTGTGAGTTTCTTCTACTGCTTTTCATTCTTATTCATTCCGTTGAATTTTCTTCCAATTGTTTGGTTAGTAGGATTTTTTTAAGATTTTATTGTTTTCTAGAATCATTAGAACGAAAAGTTTTCTTCTTTTCTTTGGGTTTCAGCGAGGGAACTTGGGAACTGTAACGCTTGGGATATTGTATGTATCTTTTGCTGTTTTCTCGTTGTTCGCATCATTGGTGGTTCGACTAATGGGGTCTAAGAATGCTCTGGTTCTGGGAACTACTGGTTATTGGTTGTTCATAGCTGCAAATTTGAAGCCTACATGGTAATCACTGCTCATTTAATAACTTGGGGGATCTTAGAAGTAATACGAAACCGAAGTAAACTTTCCTTTTTCAGGTTACAAATGGTAATGTAGATACGAACAACTGACATTTTGTGCATTGTTTTTTAGCACATGCAATATTGGATAAATTTCTGGCTTGTATGTATTGATCCTGTTGCGATGAAACTTTGAGATTGAGCATCTTTTAATCTTATTGTTGTAGGTATACTATGATTCCAGTTTCCTTGTTACTTGGTTTTGCAGCTTCCATAATATGGGTTGGGGAGGTATGTGTATGATTTAGGCTTATCAAGTCCATGTATCTTTCTCAGTTAATGATGGTTGTTGATTGATTTTCATTTCCTTAACAACTTTGATTTATCAGGGGACATATCTTACTTTGTTAGCACGTAGTCATGCTAGAGATTCCAACTTACATGAAGGAACCGTGATTGGTAACTTCAATGGAGAATTTTGGGCAATGTTTTCTCTTCACCAGGTGGCCATTAGTAAGAATAGTTATTTTCTTTGAATATCTTTATCGTGCTACTACAAGATTGTAAATATTAATCTTTTACCCAAATTTATTTTTTCTTCAAATGCAGCTTGTTGGAAATCTTATCACGCTTGCAGTTTTGGAAAGTGGAGCGGTGTGTGTTGCTTCTATTGTTTCTATTCCAAGCTTCTCTTTTGAGAACTGTTTCGTTACATGATTATAGCTGATGCAATGGTCTTTTGGCTTGGGGTTTATTTTTCCTTCCCTTTTAAAATGTTTAGCAGCTTCTGATAAACTATTCTTACACTGTAGGATGGGAGTACCAGCAAAAAGACTTTGCTGTTCATTGTATTTCTTTGTAGTTTGACATTAGGTACCATTCTTATGTGTTTCTTGTGTAAAATCGATGACAAAGAAGACAAGGTATCGGGACATTCTTCTGCCAGTTTTTGTTCTGCTGTGATATCTCGATTGAAGTCAGTTATAACTCCTTTGCTCAACTTTAGGATGATTTTGATCATTCCCCTTATTGCTTATTCAGGATTACAACAAGCTTTTGTATGGTATTGCTTATTGAAGCCGTTGCTGCAACAACTTCTTTCAATCTTTACCTTCTTTAAAGGGGAAAATTTCAACATATCTTCTTGACTAGAGTCATGTTTGCAATTTCAGGGCTGAGTACACCAAGGATGTTGTAAACCCAACTCTCGGAGAGGCCGGTGTAGGTGGTGCGATGGCAGTTTATGGGGCCTTTGATACAATTGTAAGTACTTTAAATTCAGAAATGATTAGTGGTTATCAGCAGTGAGTTTTACACGACATTTGCATTTTATGGACTAGATACAATTGGAAGATTAATTATCTGGTTCGATCTGATCTTAAAACTTCATATTTAGTGTTCACTAGTGGCTGGTCGACTCACATCTGGCCTGAGATCAGTAACATTCATAGTTTGTACGGGAGTGTTTTTTCAGGCAGTGATATTCATCTGTCTTTCTCTAAAATACAGGTAAAACAATGCAGTCATATAGAGCTTTCTACATTTAACTTCCCGCTATTTTCGTGCTTTATCCTACTTATTGCTGGTTATAAATGTCATGGCATAGTGTGACTGGTGGGATGCTCGGCATAGTATACTCAGTTCTCATGGCAGCTTTACTGGGAATCGGTGATGGGGTATTGAATACGCAACTCAGTGCCTTGCTCGCTCTACTTTTTAAGCATGATTTGGTACGAACTTATCTCTGTTTATACAAGACATTGTATATGCTTGGTCTAAATTTTTCATTCGATTGATCTGTTATATCTGGTGCAACCCACCTGTTAGGCCAGATGTGCAGTTATTTACTTCTAAATCCGTAATCAAGCATGAATATATCTTATGAGAACAGGAAGGAGCATTTTCACAGCTCAAAGTGTGGCAGAGTTCAGCCATTGCTGCAGTCTTCTTTTTAAACCCGGCCATTACGATGCGGACAATGGCGATGATTATGCTTGTTGCCATCTTTGTTTCTCTGGCCCCATTTCTGTACCTTATTCTAAAGGTAGAGAAGGCATTCTCTAAACCCCGCATAACTTGTGACATTTCAGCCGGCTAAGGTATCATCAGAGCCTTTTCCAGGTTAGAAAATTTTCATATCTATGTATAACAACCGCAACACTGAGGATCTGCGGCAGTATATACGACCGTATGCTTATGATTTTTACATAATTGGTAACAATTTTCATTTCAAAACCGAGTTAGTCTATTTGTTGCTGAAATTCCAAAGTTCCCTTGCCAAAGCTTCATCTCTAGCATATGAACTCAGTGTCACCTCATTGCAGTCCGCAAAGCATCTTCCGGTGACTCCCTTCAGCATGTCGTCGCTGCCCCCTAAACACGGTTTTTAAACGATTAACTTTGGGTTGGAATATCTGTTTTTCTAAGTTTTATAATCTGGTTTTTACCTGTGGAACATTCTTCTATAGGAAGAAACTGTAGAACTTCCAAAATTCTGCAACAAAAACATGGAGAATATTGTAAAATAAGTGGTGAAAAGAAAAGGTTTACGAATGGGATTTGGAACGTAAAAAAATCTCATAAGAACGGTATCAAACCCCGATGAACCGAATTTGCTATGATGCTTACGAGAAATTATTAAATGAACTATGTTTAGTATGTAAGTAATTAGGTTTATTCATTTTTAAATAATTATTTAATAATTAATCACATATATGTAGGAAAAACTTAAAGATTTACCTTAAAATATGATTCATCAAATAATTTTTGATGTTCACACCTAGGCGCCACTTAAAAGTAAATAAAATTGTCACTACTTTTGGACCTTAATTTAAAAGTAATTAAGTTTGTTATTTTTAAATAATTATTTAATAATTATTTATTAATTATATGTAAGAAAGATATGAAGATTTACATTAAAAATTAAAATAAATAAATCTAATTAATTAAAAACATAGATAATGTGATAAACGTTGACACCTTCCTCCTGCGCGCCATTTAAAAGTAAACAAAAATGTTACTACTTTTGTACCTTAATTTATGGTTAAAATGTATTAAATAAAACAAAAAAGTTAGAAATACATCCATAAGTCACTGAACTACTAAAAAATTATCACTTTTACCATCGACCTTTCAATAAATTATAAAATGGGCATTAACATTATTGAATTGTTATAAGATGGTCAATGGATGTTATAAAATAGAGTAACAATTTAATTAATGTAATAACATGTAATTGTATAATAAATTTAATGATCATTAGTGACGAAACCATACTTACACCGGAAGGGGCTCTTCGCCCCCAACCAGAATTTCTTTTACCTTTAATTTATATTAAAAGAAGTAAATAATTAGGTTAATTATAAATTTGTCTCTCCTATTGTCGTACATGATGGATTTTATATAATAATTTAATAAATTTAATAAATATTTTATAATTTTTAAAAAGCTAATGATTAAAACAATATTTTTTATAATTTAAAGACTATTTATGTATTTTACCCAATAAAAAAAATAATGATTTCAATACAAGATAATTTTCTCTTTTAACTAGTATTCGAAGTTGATATTCGAATTTAACTCAACCCGATTATATCATAATAATAACTCAAAACACGAAAACTATAGACAGTTAAACCTTTAAAATTTTTAAATATTTTTATTTTCATTATATTTTTGATTCGCCAACTTTCGAGTTTTACCTGCAACCGACGATTCGGTTCATTGGCATGCAATATATTTGCTAACTTGGATTTCCCATATGCTTTTTTTGTCATTGTAACTGAAATAAAATAAAATAAAAAGTACAATTTTCATTACATTAGTTGATTGATGAAACAAAATGTCAGCAAAAATATAAAACTATAGTATTAAGCAGCATTACCCTTCTTTAGCATTAAGCTTGTCAAATCGGATCCCATTTTTATAATAATGGGTGTGGGTAATCCGTAATCGTATGAGTTCTGGATCCTGTTACATTGGGTCAAAAAGGTAGATTTGATATTTTAATTTAGTTTAAATTAGATATAAATCAGTTTTATGTCAGTTTTGTTTCGGTCCGAGTTTATTTTAGGTCATATCAAAATGATTATGGTTTGGATTAGTTAATTGAAGAGTTAATTTGGACTTGGGTGAACTTCAAGTTAGGTTTATTTATAGTCAATTTAATTTTTAAGTCGGTTTTATTTTAGATCGGGTTAATTCGAGTTTCAAATTCCTATTAAGATCGAGTTTGATATAATTAGTTGATAGACTTTAAGTTTGTCATTTCGACTGAATTATTTAATGTCTTTTATGAACACAAATCGCAATAAAAATAAATATTAGGCACTAAAATGAATAAAAATATCATTGTTATTTAAAATATTAGAGTAAATTATAAAAGTTAAAATTAAATAGAGGTAAATTTTGATAAAAATAATAGGGACTAATATGAATAAAATTATCATCATATTAAAACCATTGAATTAATTTAAAAATAAATAGAGATAAATTTTGACTAAAAATCAAATTTTAATTACTAGAATAAATAAAAAAATATCATTGAAATATATTACCAAAAATATAAATAAATATGAGGTAATTTTGACTAGAAGTAAATATGAGGTAATTGTAAACTATAATTAAACAAAAATATTATTTGACTAAATACCAAAAATAAAAATATATATATGGGTTAACTTCGGCTAAAATAAAGTGTAAAACTAAAATTGATTTTGATATAACAAATATGTTTAAGGACCTTTTTGAAACAAATTTTTAAGTCTTTAAGTCAAAAACAAAATTTTAAGTCAAACCAAGAACATTAAAATATTTTCTAAGTGTTTTCTATAAGAGCGTTTCGATACCGATAGAACATGTATCGATACCGTCCTTTATTTTTCAAAGAATGTTCTAGAGACTTAGAACAAGTATCGATACCTGTTTCGATACTGAAACTACACTGCCAACAAATGTTTCGAACCAAGTATCGAACCAGGCTTTAATTTTTAAATATTTTAAAATTATGACTCAGCGTTTCGATACAAGTATCGATACCCTTAAAAATCCCCAACGGCTCTTTTAAGCATTAAATGTCTTGACCGTTGGTGGCAGTTAAGCTTTAAATGGTGGTTAACCCGTTTCGATACCAATCTTCACAGTTTACTTCTGGTATCGAAACCTGTTTCGATACACCCTTAATAAATGCACAATGTCTCTTTCTTTTTATGGATTGTTTCGAAACAGGTAGCCCGTGTTTTGATACCAACTGTTGCAGAGTGCATTTATGATGCAAAGATGAAGCTCTAACGTCTCTATTTATATTTTCAACAACCCCAACGGTTAGAGATCAATGAGAAGGTATAAAATGAAGTCTTCCAAGCAGCATTAACAACTATTGAACCTCAAGCAACATCTAAGCATTCCAATCCAACTCCAAAGCACTTCATTGCAAATCCTTGACTCCTAACTCTTGCATTTCATTTTAATTCTTTGTAATTGAGTTTAGGGAGAGTGAATCTGTAATTGGGGCATATCTTTCTTGTGAGAGAAATCTTTTTTCCTATCTTTCTTCAATTGTAATCTTGTGAGGTTGAATCAATTCTTGAGTAGAAGGATTGATTCAAATTGTAACAATTATCCTTTGAACCGAGAAAAAGGTCGAATTCTTTAGTAATTAGTTTGAAAATCCTTAGTGGGAGATAAGGTAATGGATGTAGATCTTGTTTTGAAGCTTGAACCACTATAAATCTTGTGTCTCAATTTTCTCTATTTTTATCGAAAAATCTTCCACAAAATTTTAAATAGTCAATTTCACCCCTTCTTGGCCAATTACATTGATTGATCAACTCAACAATTGGTATCAGAGATAGATCTTTGAAGGGATTAACATCCACCAAAGAAGATCCAAGGATTGTTGATCACATTATCGAGTCAAAGCAAATGGCCTCTACTTCCGGAAGTTGAAATGAGTCTCACTCCATCACCAAGCCTCCTTTCTTCAATGGTGATAACTATCCCTATTGTAAGAATAGGATGAGGTTGTTCATCAACTCCAATGATTATGTTCTATGGGACATAATTGAAGATGGTCCCTCAATTTCGATGAAGCAAGAAGGAGATAGACAAGTGCCAAAGAGGAGGAATGAGATGACCGATGAGGAGAGAAGAAGGATGTCTACAAATGATAAAGCCTTGCACATTTTTTTAATGCTCTTGGTCCTGACATCTACTACAAGATGTCATGTTGCACAAGTGCCAAAGAAGTATGGGACTCATTGGAGACAATATACGAGGGCACCAATGATGTTAAGGAGACAAAGATCGGTCTTCTAAATCTCAACTACGAGAACTTTGTCGCATGTCAAAAGTGCACGTTCAGTGCAAGTGGACACATTGCAAGTAATCAGTGATAAGTATATTATCGAGTTATCGTCTCCTCAGGGACCGGTATACTTAATATGTTTTCTTCACCTCCTTGTTCTGTAGAAAGATAAAAACACAAGTAAGTTGATTTGATTTATCTAAACTAAAATAACTAAAATAAAAGTAAAGGATTGAAATAGTAGAGAGAGATGGGCTAGGATCCAGTTGCGTCGTATTGTGGAATTGATTGACTTGTCTCCATCCAATGCAATCGTATATCACTGCCTCGGCAGCACTGCAGTTTACTGCCTGGGCAGCGATAACACTGTCTGCCGCGGCAATCCCTTGCTCGTGAGCAGACTTTACCAAAGTTCAGCAAAGTGTCCTTGGATGACTCCGCTTATCCCTAAGTCAGAGTGCTGTTGATGACTAGTCCTTGATGATACCTCCCGGCGTGAACCAATTATACTCACCAACCAATCTCACACTTCTTTTAGCCGCTGAAACTCTTAACCTATCCCTAGGCCGAGTTAGTATTTCGCGATTGAAATACCGTACTTATCCCTTTCGTGAATCTAACTCTCCCGAGCTTAGATAAATGGATGATCACAATATCCTCTCCCGAGCTCAATTGTGAAACAAGGAATAACAAAGGATAAGCAAACCTTGATAATCTTTATTGCATTGAATGAAAGACAAAGTACAATCTCCTCTCACAAATACTCTACAACCTTCACCTAATCCCTAAGAAGGTTTAGAACATGACGGAGAGGAAAGAAACAAGAGTAGAAGTCGGCTCTCTCCCTAAGTATTTCGTTGTATATTACATTGGGTGGCTAGGTCTTTATATAGGCTAGACCTAAGGCAAACCTTTCCTAAGTAGAATACAACTTGGAGTAGGAAACAAGTTAAGTACATAATAAAATATATTTCCATGTTTGTATTCGGCTAAAGGGTTTTTTTCGCATAGTCTTCCTTTGGGCTTTTCCTTGTGCTAGCCAGCTCCGATTCATGGGCTTCAAGTCCAGACATGTTCCTTGGATTTTTGTCTTTCCATCGCCTATAATCTTGCTTCCTGTCTTTCTACTGCTACCTCGGCATCAGGTCCTGCCTCGGCCTTGTCTCTGCCGCGGCACTGGTTCTCCTGCACAAATATGAAAACGTAGTAAAACGTGCCTTTTTCTGTAAATATTATCTATATGAGTATACTTCTAAATATATCACATTGAGTGCATGCATTGGTCCAAGTGGGTGTATATTTGGTAATTAATGCCCACAAAAGGAGTAAAAAATGATAGTGTGTTGAGCACTTATCACACCCCCAAACTCGAACTATTGCTTGTCCTCAAGCAATGCAAACCATCAATTTGCCGAACTTTACTCTCTCTTGGTCTTACATGTCCATCTATTCTCCCCACCATAACTAGGCCTATTCTTAAGCCTTAACCATTTGGTTACTCAAGGATTTACCTAGAAACAAACTATAGGAGTTGTGAGTGTGTGTGTTTTTGTGGACAAGTTGATTAAAGGCTTTCTTAGATAAACTCTAAGTTCAAGACAAATAGACATTGGCTAAGTGTTCTCTTCTTTTTCAAACCCCAAATCTTGAGCCAGTTTCGGGCACCTCAAAGACTTGTGTTTTTTTTTCACTAAAATCCTTATTTCTTTTTTTTTTTATATTCCTTAACACATACTAGAGCCAATTTCGGGCACCTCTAGCATGAAGAAGAGACTTTTTAGAGCCGGTGGTAGGCACCTCTAGTTACCTTCCAAAAATCTAAGTCTTTATCACCTAAGTTCATTAAAAGAATTCTTATAATCCAACAAGTCCCAAAAGTGTTTAAAGTTTAAAGTTCTACCTATAATAAGCTTCTAAGTTTTCATCCTTAAGCATCCTAAGGTTAAGCCCTTTTAACAGAACCTAAACATGGTAAGCAGAAAGATTTCTATAGCCTTAAAGAATAAACTAAGACAATACTGATGATGAGCAGTGCAAGAGTGTAGGCAGTTAATTCAAGTAAGTCGGGGAGCATAAAAATTTTAAAAAAAAATCACTGGAATACTCCTTTTTTGGCAAGGCCGCGGCAGTAGATTGCTGCCTTGGCAGTGAATCTGCACCCCCAAACTCAAACCAAGCATTGTCTTCAATGCTTTATATTTTGAAGGAATAAACGGCAAAACAGAATATGAATTATGCGCAGCAAGTAAAAAACAGTAAAAGCAATTTAAATTGAATTAAGGACAAAGAAATTTAAAGCGACTCCGAAGAGCTGCTTGTAACAATTTTCCTCCGTGGCCTTGATGCCAAATGCTTTGTCCTTGGGGAGGGCGATGATTGCGCCTTTGCTTGCCTCGGCGGCTGGACTCGAGTGGGTGGGGTCCTTTGCATCGGGGCTTCTACCTTGTCTTTGTCCTAATAAAAGCAGAAAATAACAAGTATATATTAAATGTCCTAAAATAAAATTATTCCTATAGATTGCGGAAAAGAAAGGATCGAAGGTCGCGGCATTAATTCTTTATAGGAGGGCATGCTAGGGCATCTTCTAAAGTGATTGTCTCCATAGTTTTTAAGTCCTGTGGCCCAGAATAGTGCTTCAAGCGTTGCCCATTTACTTTGAATTCATGGTCATCTTTTAGTGATTTGATCGTTACGGCTTCATGGGGAAAAACTCGAACAACCTCAAATGGGCCTGACCATCTGGATTTAAGTTTTCCTGGGAACAGTCTAAGCCTGGAGTTAAAAAGTAGGACATGCTGCCCCGACAGGAACTGCCTCGGCAGTAGCTTCCGGTCATGCCATTTTTTTTGTTTTCTCTTTGTAGATTTTGACATTCTCATAGGCTGCTGTCCAGAATTCTTCTATCTCATTGAGATCGAGTAGTCTTTTCTGTCCGGCTTTTTCCAAATCCATATTTAAGTTGTTTACTGCCCAATATGCTTTGTGCTCGATTTCTACAGGCAAATGACAAGCTTTCCCGATCACAAGCTTATATGGTAATGTTCCTAATGGAGTTTTGAATGCTGTCCTGTAGGCCCATAAAGCATCATCAAGACGATAAGACCAATCTTTTCTAGATGGGTTTACCACCTTTTCAAGGATCTGTTTTACTTCCTTATTGGATATTTCAGCTTGCCCATTTGTCTGTGGATGATATGCTGTAGCGAGCTTGTGGGTGATGCCGAGTTTCTTTAGGGCTGCGGCAATAAGTCTATTATTGAAGTGTTTTCCTTCGTCACTTATGATTGCTCTAGGGATTCCAAACCTTGTAAAAATATTTTTCTTGAGAAATCTTTGAACTGTCTTGGAATCATTGTGAGGTGTGGCGATTGCTTCGACCCACTTTGATACGTAATCCACGGCCACTAAGATATAAAGGTTTCCTTGAGAAGATGGGAAGGGCCCCATGAAATCTATTCCCCAAACATCGAACAGCTCTACTTCCAGTATGGGTTGTAAGGGCATCTCATGTCGTCTTGAAATGTTACCCATGCGTTGGCAGCGGTCACAGTTCCTGTAATAGTCATAGGCATCTTTGTAGAGTGTGGGCCAGTATAGGCCGGATTGCAGTACCTTTGCAGCTGTCCTATTTCCTCCAAAGTGCCCACCGCAAGGTGAGTCATGGAAGTGCTGAAGTACTGCTTTTTGTTTTTCTTCTGGCACACATCTTCTTATAACCTGATCTGCACAATGCTTGAACAGAAGAGGGTCGTCCCAGAAATAATGTTTTGCATTATGCTAAAACCTCTTCTTTTCGTTATGGTTGAGGTTATAAGGGATAATACCACTAACAAGATAATTAACAAGATCAGCATACCAGTGGGTGGATGTTACTGCAACAATGTCTTCTGCCAAAGTTGCGAAGATGTATTCAGACAATGCCGCGACAGTGCGGTTGTATACTGCTGCGGCCTCTGTCTCGGCAGTATCCTTTGCAGTTGTAACAATTTGTAGTATTTGTTCATCTGGAAACTCATCTTGTATGTCTTCAAGTGAGTGGGTATTGTCCTTGTTCTCTAATCTAGAAAGATGGTCGGCCACTTGGTTTTCTGTACCCTTGCGATCTTTGATTTCAACGTCAAATTCTTGTAAAAGAAGAATCCATCTAATCAATCTAGGCTTGGCATCCTTCTTTGAGAAGAGGTATTTAATTGCCGAATGATCAGTGTGGACAGTGACCCTTGTTCCGATGAGATATGATCGAAACTTGTCAAAGGCAAATACCACTGCTAGTAATTCTTTTTCTGTTGTGGTGTAGTTGATTTGTGCATCATTGAGCGTTTTACTGGCATAATATATCACATGGAACAGATTATTCTTCCTCTGCCCGAGTGTTGCCCCGACAGCATGATCACTAGCATCACACATCAATTCAAATGGCAACGACCAATCCGGTGGGATTACTATTGGTGTAGTGATTAGCTTCTCCTTGAGAGTCTCGAATGCTTCAGTGCATTCCTTATTAAATTCGAATTTCCTATCTTGTTCGAGCAAGTTGCAAAGAGGTTTAGAAATTTTGGAGAAATTAGAAATAAACCGTCTATAGAAACCTGCATGGCCCAAGAAGCTTCGAACCCCTTTCACAGAAGTTGGTGGATGTAAATTCTTTATCACGTCTATCTTAGCTTTATCCACTTCTATTCCTTGTGATGATATTTTGTGGCCTAACACAATACCTTCATTTACCATAAAATGGCATTTTCCCTAGTTTAGGACTAGGTTAGATTCCTCACATCTTTGCAGCACTTTTCCGAGATTGCCGAGGCAGTGATCAAAGCTGTCTCCAAAGACTGAGAAATCATCCATGAATATCTCCAAGAAGTCCTTTATCATGTCAGAGAAAATTGCCATCATGCATCTCTGGAATGTTGTCGGGGCATTGCAAAGGCCGAACGACATCCTTCTAAATGCGTAAGTGTCGTATGGGCAAGTGAAAGTGGTTTTTGCTTGATCTTCTGGATCAATGGCAATTTGATTGTATCCTGAATAACCATCAAGAAAACAGTAATAAGGTTTACCGGTAAGTCTATCAAGCATTTCATCAATGAAGGGTAGAGGGAAGTGATCCTTCTTTGTTGCTTTATTCAACTTGCGATAGTCCATACAAACCCTCCAACCGGTCACAGTCCTGGTTGGTATTAGTTCGTTGTTCTCGTTGGTTATGACAGTCATACCACCTTTCTTAGGTACACATTGTACCGGGCTTACCCATGCACTGTCAGAGATAGGATAAATAATTCCTGCATCAAGCCACTTGATTATTTCCTTACGTACTACCTCCTTCATAGCGTGGTTGAGTCTTCTTTGAGCTTCAATGGTGGGCTTACGGTCTTCTTCTAGGAGGATTTTATGCATACATACCGCTAGACTTATTCCTTCCAAATCGTCAATTGACCATCCAATTGCATTTTTGTGCTGCCGCAGCATTGCTATCAAGGTCTGTTCCTGTTCTGGCAACAACTTAGAAGAAATAATTACCGGCATCGTGTGGTTATCTCCCAAATAAGCATATTTTAGTTTTTCTGGTAAGGGTTTTAGATCTGTGACAGATGGTTCTTTATTTACAGATTGTTCATTCTTCCCCTTATACTCCAATGGTTCAAAGTACTTACCGAGAAGATATGCTGTCCAGTTAGCTTCCTCCTTCTCGGTTTTCTCAGCACTGTCCAAGGAACTGCTGTAACAGTCATCCATATCACTGCTGAGGCATCCCTGGGGTATGTCATGGAGATCACTGCCGAGGCAGTTGTTGCTAAAACAAGGTATTGTGTAATTGTCATCTGGGTTACTCAGCATTTGACATTCTTCCTCTAGTTCATCGTGTCTCTTCATCAATTGACACACATTTAATTTGATTTCTTGATCATTGATTCTCATTGTTAATTCTCCTTTTTCCACGTCAATTAATGTGCGTCCAGTTGCTAGAAAGGGTCTCCCAAGGATGATCGGTGCATTGTCATCTGCTTCACAATCAAGGACAAGGAAGTCGGAAGGAAAAATAAACTTGTCAACTCTTACCAGTATGTCCTCGATTTTGCCTTCAGGTTGCACATAGGATCGATCCACGAGTTGGAGCATCACTGTTGTAGGCTTCGGCCTTCCAATTCCAAGCTTTTGGAAGACTGATTTAGGCATGAGGTTTATGCTTGCTCCAAGGTCGCATAGGGCCTTTCCTTCATAACTTTTTCCTATCGCACAAGGTATAGTGAAGCAACCAAGATCTTTTAATTTTGGTGGCATGCGGTTATTCAGCATTGCCATGCATCCCTCGGTAGTAGCCACTGTCTCAAACTCACCTATTCGTTTTCTCTTGGACACCATGTCCTTTAAGAACTTGGCATAGTTCGGCATCTGTTCAGTAGCTTTAACGATCGATATGTTGATGTGGACTTGCTTCAAGATGTCGAGGAACTTCTTGAATTGCTGATCCTGTTTTTGCTTTTTCAACCTTTGCGGGAAAGGTGGTGGTGGTCTCATTTCATCTAGGGTTTCTTTAGTTTGAAGTCTTATACCCGACACCACTGGAATTGTTGCTGCCTCGGCAGGCTGCTCAGGAGCTGCAGTGCTCTCTGCCGGGGCAGTGTTGTCAGCTTCAGTTTGCTCAGCCTCTTCTTTTGCTTGATCTGCTGATTGGGTTTGGCTCTCTAGGATCTTCTCCTTCAACTCTAGACCACTCCTAGTAGTGATTGCCTTACACTGTTCATAGTTTATTACCTTAGCAACTTCAGTATTGCTAGGTAGGCCTCCTTGTGGTCTAGTGTTTATGCATTGAGCAAACTGCCCAACCTGAGTTTCCAGCGTTTTTATGTCCGCTTCTTGATTTTGCAGCCTCATCTCAGTCCTATTCATGAAGGCATCTGTCCTCTTGATGAAATTACTATTTTTCGCCATGTATGACTCAGTTTTCATCATGAAAGCCTTTAGCGTGTTTTCCAATGAACTTACCGGTTGCTGCTGCGGCATCGACTGTTGGACTTGCTGCTGCGGCATCGGCTGCTGAAATCCCGATGGTTGGGTGATTGGGTTTAAGGCATTGTTTGGGTTACTCCATGATAGGTTCGGATGCCTCTTCCATGAGGGGTTGTATGTGTTGGACATCACATTGTTATGGTTGTAGTTCCCAACATACATACCAGTTTCTTGATTCATGCAGTCAGCGGACACTTGTGCAATAGCTCTCTGTAGCGTTCCCATGCCTCGTACATTGGTACGTCTTCAGCATGTTGAAAAGAAGTAATTTCATTACGGATTCTATCATATAGATTAGTAGGATTAAAGCGAGTAATGAAATCACGGCAAAGTTCACTCCAGGAACCAATAGATCCTGCTGGAATGCTATTTAACCAAGCTTTCGCCCTATCCCTCAGTGAATAGGGGAATAGCTTCAATCGCAAGACATCTTCATGGACTCCTTGGATTTTGAAAGAGTTGCAGATTTCCATGAAGGATTTGAGGTGCTGCCTTGCGTCTTCAGTTGCAGACCCACCAAATTGTCCAATTGTATTTAACATATTGAACATAACGGGTTTGAGTTCAAAATGGGCTGTTTCAATTTCCGGTGTAACGACTCCTGGGTTTAATCCGTTTAAGTCCTCTTCCAAGAAATCCCTGACAGTGAGCTGTCGCGGCCCAGGTGGCGGCGAAAGTCCTGCATTGCCGGCAGGTAAGTTTTGTCCTACCGGGTGGTCTGCCATGGCTCCTTGGATCTGTCTCCTCAACCTTTGCCTTGTTCTTTCGATCTCTGGATCTAATTCGTACAAGGGGTTGGTTGGATTGGCCCTGGTCATACACCACGAAAAACAAAAGTAAAATAAAAATAAACAAGAAAATAAAGAAAACAAAATTTAGTTGCCAGTCCCCGGCAACGGCGCCAAAAACTTGTCGCGTGTCAAAAGTGCGCGTTCAGTGCAAGTGGACACATCACAAGTAATAAGTGATAAGTGATAAGTGATAAGTATATTATCGAGTTATCGTCTCCTCAGGGACCGGTATACTTAATATGTTTTCTTCACCTCCTTGTTCTGTAGAAAGATAAAAACACAAGTAAGTTGATTTGATTTATCTAAACTAAAATAACTAAAATAAAAGTAAAGGATTGAAATAGTAGAGAGAGATGGGCTAGGATCCAGTTGCGTCGTATTGTGGAATTGATTGACTTGTCTCCATCCAATGCAATCGTATATCACTGCCTCGGCAGCACTACAGTTTACTGCCTGGGCAGCGATAACACTGTCTGCCGCGGCAATCCCTTGCTCGTGAGCAGACTTTACCAAAGTTCAGCAAAGTGTCCTTGGATGACTCCGCTTATCCCTAAGTCAGAGTGCTGTTGATGACTAGTCCTTGATGATACCTCCCGGCGTGAACCAATTATACTCACCAACCAATCTCACACTTCTTTTAGCCGCTGAAACTCTTAACCTATCCCTAGGCCGAGTTAGTATTTCGCGATTGAAATACCGTACTTATCCCTTTCATGAATCTAACTCTCCCGAGCTTAGATAAATGGATGATCACAATATCCTTTCCCGAGCTCAATTGTGAAACAAGGAATAACAAAGGATAAGCAAACCTTGATAATCTTTATTGCATTGAATGAAAGACAAAGTACAATCTCCTCTCACAAATACTCTAGAACCTTCACCTAATCCCTAAGAAGGTTTAGAACATGACGGAGAGGAAAGAAGCAAGAGTAGAAGTCGGCTCTCTCACTAGGTATTTCGTTGTATATTACATTGGGTGGCTAGGTCTTTATATAGGCTAGACCTAGGGCAAACCTTTCCTAAGTAGAATACAACTTGGAGTAGGAAACAAATTAAGTACATAATAAAATATATTTCTAAGTTTGTATTCGGCTAAAGGGTTTTTTTTCGCAGTCTTCCTTTGGGCTTTTCTTTGTGCTAGCCAGCTCCGATTCATGGGC
The DNA here is from genome assembly GCA_035048815.1 of Abelmoschus esculentus. Classification (NCBI taxonomy): domain Eukaryota; kingdom Viridiplantae; phylum Streptophyta; class Magnoliopsida; order Malvales; family Malvaceae; genus Abelmoschus; species Abelmoschus esculentus. The sequence goes on along the minus strand of JAUCBN010000046.1, from coordinate 7,033,485 downwards.
TTCAAGTCCAGTCACGTTCCTTGTATTTTTGTCTTTCCATTGCCTATAATCTTGCTTCCTGTCTTTCTGCTGCTGCCTCGGCATCTGGCCCTACCTCGGCCTTGTCTCTGCCGTGGCACTAGTTCTCCTGCACAGATATGAAAACGCAGTAAAACGTGCCTTTTTCTGTAAATATTATCTATATGAGTATACTTGTAAATATATCACATTGAGTGCATGCATTGGTCTAAGTGGGTGTATATTTGGTAATTAATGCCCATAAAAGGAGTAAAAAGTGATAGTGTGTTGAGCACTTATCAAACTTCAAGATGGAGCCGGATGAAGATATCACCAAGATGTTTGATCGGTTTTACATTATTGTCAACGGTCTCAAGGGTTTTGGTGAGATCATACCGGAAGAGAAGCTTGTACGGAAGCTTATCTATTCTCTTCCCGAGTCTTGGGATAGCAAGAGAACGACTATCATTGAAGCTAAGGACCTCAAGACTCTTAAGCTTGATGATCTTGTGGGATCTCTTCTCACCCATGAGATCATGAAGAAAGGAAGAGAATAAGAGAAAAAGAAGGAAAATGTGAAGCTAGAAAAGAGAGAGGTAGAAAGGAAAAAGCAAAACATTGCTTTAAAAGCTTCAACATCTCAAGAAGAGGTGGACATTAGTGAAGAGGATGAGTTTGAAGAATTGTTTATGGTAGCCAAAAGTTTCACAAGGCTCATGAGGGAAAACTAGAATAGGAGATTCCAAAGAAAGAAAGAATTCAAAGGAAAGGGTAAGGAAGATGAGAAAGATCAAATCATTTGCTATGAATGCAAAAAGCCCGGTCACATTAGGACCGATTGCCCACAATATAAGAAGAAGGGTTTTGAGAGAAAGAAGAAACAAAAGGATCATGTTGCCACTTGGAGTGATGAGGAGTCTTTATCCGATGAGGACAACGAAGTGGCCAACCTTTGTCTCATGGCTCTTGATGAGCCCAAGGTAACCCATGAACCATTTTGCAATGATCCTACTTATGATGAATTATATGATGCATATGATGAATTGCAAGATACTTATGATGAGTTGGTTTTAAAATTCAAAGAATCGATTTTGAAAAATAAGAAAACTATTTCCAATTTAAAGAGGAAAATGATTCTTTTACAAAAGCAAAATTGGAACTTGAAGAAAAGGTTGTTGATTTGTAAGATGATTTAAAATTTTTTCTAAAAGAAAATATTGATTTAAACAACCTTATTTTTAGCTTGAGTGATGATTACAACAAAATGGTGAATGAACTCAAAGAGCAAATCAAAGTGGTTGATAGCTCAAACTTTGAAAAAGGAAGTTCTTCAAAACCCAACCATGTGAAAAAGAATTTTCCTAACCACAAATAAAGAAGTTTTCAAAGGCATGCTAGGCATAAGAGGATTAGGAGTGTTTGGGTTCATAAGGAACTCATTATTTCTAATAATTTCATGCTATTGCATCTTGGATTCCTAAGGGAACCAAGCTTTTGAGAACTAACTCTCATGGTCATGGACCCAAGATGATTTGGGTACCAAAAACCAAGAACTAAATCTTTGTTTGTAGGTTGAACGTTGCTTCAAGGCCAAAGCTTCAAGTCAAAACATGTGGTACCTTGATAGTGGATGCTCAAGGCATATGACCGGAGACAAGGGACGATTTAAGGATTTAGAGCTCAAAAGTGGTGGGGTAGTAACTTTCGGTGACAACTCCAAAAGCCAAATTGATGGTATTGACTCTATTGGTAATCACTCCTCTATTCTCATTGAAAATATCTTACTTGTTAAAGGTCTTAAGCATAATTTATTGAGCATTAGTCAACTTTGTGATAAAGGGTTCTATGTGTCTTTTAATAAGTGTGATTGGAAAATAATAGACATAGAATCTAATAAAACAATGCTCATAGGTCATCGCATAGGAAATATCTATATGGTGCATTTAGATGACATAAATCTTTCTCATGCATGCTTAGTGGCTAGTGATGAAAATGATGCATGGTTATGGCATAGGAAACTAGGACATGCTAGCATAAGTGTTTTAGAGAAATTATTTTCCCAAAATCTAGTAAGAGGTTTACCTAAGCACAAGTTCTCTTTAGACAAAATTTGTGATGCATGTACTAAAGGTAAACAAAAGAGAGTTTCTTTTCAGTCCGTTAATGATGTTTCAACTAGTAAAGTATTACAATTGATTCATATGGATCTTTTTGGACCTATTAGGACAACTAGCTTGGGTGGAAAATCATATGCATTTGTTATTGTAGATGATTATTCTAGATATACTTGGGTTCTATTTTTGAGTACTAAAGATGAAGCCTTAGAAAAATTCATCACATTTTCAAATATTTCTCAAAATTATCTTGATCAAAGAACTTCTCATATTAGAAGTGATCATGGAACAAAATTTCAAAATTTAGGTTTTGAGAATTTTTGTAATGAAAATGAGATTATCCATAATTTTTCGACTCATTGCACTCCTCAACAAAATGGGGTAGTTGAGAGGAAAAATAGAACTTTAGAAGAAGTGATAGAACCATGCTTTGTGAAAACAATTTACCTAAGTATTTTTGGATGGAAGCCACAAACAATTCTTATTATATTATGAATCGTGTAATGATTGAAGCCAAAATCATGGCATCAACCAAGTCATTTAATGATTGGTTAGGACCTAGTCATTTAACATTTAATCCTCCTCCCCTTTTTACCAAATATATTTTTAGTCCGATTACATTACAAATCAAATAACAAAAGGTATGGTTAGGACCTAGTCCTAACCCTAAAGTTACCACACTCACCAATAGTTCCAAGCGAATAAGGGTTGAAGATGGTGATCCCTTTGCTCCTCTTCCTTGCTAGTTCGAGCTGATAAGTGCTCAACTCACTATCACTTTTTACACCTTTTATGGGCATTAATCACCGAATTTACACCCACTCGGACCAATGCATGTACTTAATGTGATATATTTAGAAGTTAAGCTTATGAAGATAATATTTACAGAAAAAGGAAAGTTTTACTGCATCTTTATATCTGTGTAGGAGAACCAGTGCCGCGACAGCAACACGGCTGAGGCAGGACCTGATGCCGAGGCAACAGTTGAGAGCTAGGAAGCAAGACTGTAGGCGATTAGAAGAGAAAAATCCAAGGGACGTGTCTGGACATAAAGCACATGGATCGGAGCTGGCTAGCATGAGGAAAAGCCCAAGACAAGGCCATGCGGGAATGCCTCTTAGTTGAATTAAACTTGGAAATATTTTAATTATGTACATGACTTGTTCCCTACTCAAAGTTGTATTCTACTTAGGAAAGGTTTGCCCTAGGTCAAGCCTATATAAGACCTAGCCATCCAATGTATTAGACACCAATACCTAGAGAGAGAGCCGATTCGTAGATTCTTTGTTTTCTTTCTCTCAACTATGTTCTAAGCTTTCTTAGGGTTTAGGTAAAGGTTGTTTAGTATTTGTGAGAGGAGATTGTACTTTGTCTTTGTTTCAATGCAATAAAACTATCAAGGTTTGCTTATCCTTTGTTATTCCTTGTTCTTGCATTCAAGCCCGGGACGGAAGTTTGTAAGTAATCCATTTATATAGACTCGGGAGAGTTAGATTCACGAAAGGGGTAAGTATGGTGTTTCAATTGCGAAATACTAACTCGGCCTAGGAATAGGTTAAGAGTTTCAGTGGCTAAAAGAAGTGTGAGATTGGTTGGTGAGTATAATTGGTTCACGCCGGGAGGTATCATCAAGGACTAGTCATCAACAGTACTTCGACTTAGGCATAAGCGGAGTCATCCAAGGACACTTTGCCGAACTTTGGTAAAGTCCACCCACGAGCAAGGGATTGCCGCGGCGGACGGTATCGTCGCTGCCAAGGCAGTAATCTGCAGTGCTGCCGAGGCAGTGATATACGATTGCATTGGGCAGAGAAAAGTCAATCAAATCCACAATACGACGCAACTGGATCTTGACTTCTCTCTCTCTACTATTCAATTATCTTTATTTTACATAGTTGTTTTATTTTAGTTCCATCACAACCCAAAACTATTTGTGTTTTATTTTATTTCTACGGAACAGGAAAAGGAAGAAGACATATTGAGTATACGAGTCTATGTGGAGACGATACTCTGATAAATACTTATCACTTATTACTTGCGATGTGTCCACTTGCACTAAACGCGCACTTTTGACACACGACAAGTTTTTGGCGCCGTTGCCGGGGACTGGCAACTAAATTTTGTTTTCTTTATTTTCTTGTTTCTTTTCTTTTTCTTTTTATTTTTACCTTTGTTTTTCTTGGTGTATGATCAGGGCCAACCCAACCAACCCATTGTACGAATTAGATCCAGAGATCGAACGAACAAGACAAAGGTTGAGGAGACAAATCCAAGAAGCTATGGTAGATCACCCGGCAGGACAAAACTTGTCTGCCGGCAATGGAGGTCTTCCGCCGCCACCAGGGCCGCGGCAGCTCATTGTCAGAGACTTCCTGGAAGAAGACTTAAATGGATTAAACCCAGGAGTCGTTACACTAGAGATAGAAGCAACCCACTTTGAACTGAAACCTGTCATGTTCAATATGCTTAACACTATTGGACAGTTTGGTGGGTCTGTAACTGAAAATGCAAGGCAGCACCTCAAGTCCTTCATGAAGATCAATTCTTTTAAAATCCAAGGAGTCCATGAAGATGTCTAGAGATTGAAGCTATTCCCCTATTCACTGAGGGATAGGGCGAAAGCTTGGTTAAATAGCATCCCAATAGGATCTATTGGATCTTGGAGTGAACTCTGCCGTGATTTTATTACACGTTTCAATCGTACTAATTTATATGATAGAATTTGTAATGAAATCACTTCTTCTCGACAGGCAGATGACGAACCAATGTACGAGGCATGAGAGCGATACAGGGAGTTGCTGCACAAGTGTCCTTTGCATGGATTTCCCCTATGGACACGAGTGACCATGTTCTATAATGCCACGAATGCCCCAACAAGGATGATGTTAGATGCCTCGGCAAACGGAACACTCCTGGATAAAGCACCTTAGGAAGCTATTGAAATACTGAACAAACTCGCAAAGAACGATTTTCAATTCCCTACATCTAGGCGAGGAGGAGTAAGACGCCAAGCCACGGTGAATGAGTTAGACACATCAAATTCAGTGGCAGCACAATTGGCCTCTCTTACAAAGATGGTGCAAAATTTGCAATTACAGCAAAATACCCGTGAGGTTAAGGTAATTGATTCCTTTTGTGATTTATGTGGAGGTAACCACAGTTCCTCTGATTGTATAAATCAAGAAACCGGTATGTATGTTGGAAATTACAACCGAACCAATATGATGTCCAACACATACAACCCCTCATGCAAGAGGCATCCGAACCTGTCATGGAGCAATCCTAACAATGCCTTAAACCCAACCACCCAACCCTCAGGATTCCAGCAAGCAATGCAACATCTGCCGCCGTCGCAGGTCCAGCAACCAATGCCGCAGCAGCAGATGCAGCAGCAGATGCAGCAGCAATCGATAAGTTCATTAGAGATCACTCTTAAGGCCTTTATGATGAAAACAGAGTCATACATGGCAGAGAATAGTAATTTCATCAAAAGGACAAATGCTTTCATGAATAGAATTGAGATGAGGTTGCAGAATCAAGAAGCAGCTATTAAAACGCTAGAAACTCAAGTTGGGCAGTTTGCTCAAAACATAAACACTAGACCATAAGGAGGACTACATAGCAATACTGAAGTTGCTAAGGTAATGGGCCATGAACAGTGTAAAGCAATCACTACCAAGAGTGGTCTACAGCTGAAAGAAAAGATCCCAACAAGCCAAAGTCCATCAGCAAACCCAATAAAAGAAGAGGCTGAGCAAACTGATTGTGATAACACTGCCCCGGCAGAAAGCGCTGCAGCTCCTGAACATCCTGCCGAGACAGCAACAATCCTATTGGTGCCAGGTATTAAATTCCAAACTAAAGAAACCCTGGATGAGATGAACCCACCACCACCTTTCCCACAAAGGTTGAAAAAGCAAAAACAGGACCAACAATTCAAAAAATTCCTTGATATTTTAAAGCAAGTTCACATTAACATACCATTCGTAGAGGCAATTGAACAAATGTCTAATTATGCCAAGTTCTTAGAAGACATGGTGTCTAAGAGGAAACGAATAGGTGAGTTTGAAACAGTGGCTGCTACCGAGGGATGCATGGCAATGCTACACAATCGCATGCCACCGAAACTGAAGGATCCTGGCTGCTTTATCATACCTTGTGCGATAGGTAAAAATTATGAAGGTAAGGCCCTATGCGACCTTGGAGCAAGCATCAATCTAATCCCCAAATCTGTCTTCCAAAAGCTTGGAATAGGAAGGGCAAAACCTACAACAGTTATGCTCTAACTAGCAGATCGATCATATGTGCAACCCGAAGGCAAAATCGAGGACATACTGGTAAGAGTCGATAAATTTATTTTTCCTTCTGATTTTCTTGTCCTTGATTGTGAAGCAGATGATAATGCATCGATCATCTTGGGGATACCTTTCCTTGCAACTGGACGTACCTTAATCGACGTGGAAAAAGGAGAATTGACAATGAGGGTTAATGACCAACAAGTCAAACTCAATGCATTCCACAACTTAAAGAAATATGATGATCCAGAAGAGTGCAAGGCCATCCAAATAACAGACTCCAAAATATCCTGCCTTGGCAGCATGCTCGGCAAGCTATTTGGCAAAAAGATCAAGCTCAAAGTGGATGGAAACACAGCAAAAGGGAGTGACCAACAACTGATTTATAATTCTGGCCAACAAGAGAGAATCATCTTGGGAGATGCATTTGCATGCACTCCACCAGTAACATGATCTCCTCCCTTTTCCTTATTATTATTATATTAGGATTAGTTTAGTTTTTTTTTTTAAATTTATTTCTGCTTTAAGTATTTCTCTTTGTCATGTTTAATTTTTATTTAGGATAATAAGCAAGAATAAAGGAGAAATAGTTCATAGTAGGAACTCTGCCGAGGCAGAAAATAGTGTCAGAGCCGCAGCAGTTTCAACGGGCAGAACAGTGTAACGGCTAATCTGTCGAGATTCCTGCCGCAGCAGAAAAGGAAACGGTCGTAAAGAGTAACGGCTACAAAACGGCTAGTGGATTCAAACGGTCACACGGCCGAGGCCTATATAAGCAACCCTCTCCTCTTGAACTATTCACTCTTACTTTCTTGTTTCCTTTAGAATTCTTAACAATCTTGCTCTCATAATACTCTCTGCCCACTCACAATTCTTCTTGAAATTCTCAGATTCTTTCCAAGAAAATCTCCAAGAAATCAATCTCTCACAATCTTGATGGCCACTTACAAGCGATATGCCCCAGCCAATGTTGAAGACCGTTTCAACAGGTCTTTCATTGCTCGACAATTATGGGAAGAACAAGGTTTCCAACACTCGGATGATGACAACTACGGCATCGAGCATTATCTCTTTGACAGAATCAAGTACCAAGATTGGGAAATTTTCTACCTTCAACCTGCCCAGGCAAACGCTACCATCGTGCGGGAATTCTATGCGCACGGGCCCATCAAGGATTCCCTCTTTGTTCACTGCCAAGGCAGGCCTGTCCAGTTGGATGCCGAGACCATCAACGATTTCTACGGCCTCACTCCGACCCATGATGTTCACGCTGAATTCATGGAGGATGTTACTGCCGAAGACTACGAGTTAATCAAAGACGACCTTTGATACACGAATACTCCATGGGAAACCGGTGCCCATAGAGGATCAGTAGCAAGGTAGAGTTTAAAGCCCGAGGCTAAGCTTTGGAATACCTTTGTCAAGCGACGCCTCATTCCCACATCCCACTGTCGCGTGTCAAAAGTGCGTGTTTAGTGCAAGTGGACACATCGAAAGTAATAAGTGATAAGTAATTATCGGATTATCGTCTCCACAGGGACTGGTAGACTTAATATGCCTTCTTCACCTTCTTGTTCTGTAGAAAAGTAAAAACACAAGTGAATTGAGTTGGTTTATCTAAGCTAAAATAACTAAACAAAAATAAAGAGATTTAATAATAGAGAAAGATGGGTCAGGATCCAGTTGCGTTGTATTGTGGATTTGATTGACTTGTCTCTGCTCAATGCAATCGTATATCACTGCCTCGTCCGTACTACATATTACTGCCTCGGCAACAACGATACTTGTCCGCCGCGACAATCCCTTTCTCGTGGTTGGACTTTACCAAAGTTCGGCAAAGTGTCCTTGAATGACTCCACTTATCCTTAAGTCAGAGTGTTGTTGATGACTAGTCCTTGATGATACCTCCCGGCGTGAACCAATTATACTCACCAACCAATCTCACACTTCTTTTAGCCGCTGAAACTCTTATCATATCCCAAGGCCGAGCTAGTATTTCGCGATTGAAACACCGTACTTACCTCTTTCGTGAATCTAACTCTCCCGAGCATAGATAAATGGATTACTCACAAACTTCCCTCCCGGGCTTGAATGCAAGAGCAAGGAATAACAAAGGATAAGCAAACCTTGAGAATTTTATTGCATTGAAAACAAAGACAAAGTACAATCTCCTCTCACATATACTCGGCAACCTTCACATAATCCCTAAGAAGGTTTAGAACATAATGGAGAGGAAGAAGACAAGTATAGAATTCGGCTCTCTCTCCCTAGGTATTCTGTCTTTAGTACATTGGGTGGCTAGGTCTTTATATAGGCTAGACCTAGGGCAAAACTTTCCTAAGTAGAATACAACTTGGAGTAGGGAACAAGTCAAGTACATAATTAAAATATTTCCAAGTTTGATTCGGCTAAGGGGGCTTTCCCGCGTGGTCTTTTCTTGGGCTTTTCCTCATGCTAGCCAGCTCCGATTCATGGGCTTTGAGTCCAGACACGTCCCTTGGATTTTTATCTTTCCATCGCCTACAGTCTTGTTTCCTGTCTTTCTGCTGCTGCCTCGGCATCAGGTCCTGCCTCGACCTTGTCGCTGCCGCGGCAATGGTTCTCCTGCACAGATATAAAAATGCAATAAAACGTGCCTTTTCTGTAAATATTATCTTTGTGAGCTTAACTTCTAAATATATCACATTGAGGTCATGCATTGGTCCAAGTGGGTGTATATTTGGTGATTAATGCCCATAAAAGGAGTAAAAAGTGATAGTGTGTTGAGCACTTATCACACCCCAAAACTCGAACTATTTCTTGTCCTCAAGCAATGCAAACCATCAATTTGCCGAACTCTACTCTCTCTTGGTCTTATATGTCCATCTATTCTCCCCACCATAAGAATTGTGAGTGTGTGCGTTTTTGTGGACAAGTTTGTTTAAAGGCTTTCTTAGATAAACTCTAAGTTCAAGACAAGTAGAATTGGTTAAGTGTTCTCTTCTTTTCAAAGACCAAATCTTGAGCCAATTTCGGGCACCTCAAAGACTTGTGTTTTTCTTTTCACTAAATTCCTTCTTTCTTTTTAATATTCCTTAAAAACATACTAGAGCCATTTTCGGGCACCTCTAGAAAGAAGAAGAGACTTTCTAGAGCCGGTGATAGGCACCTCTAGTTACTTTTCCAAAAATCTAAGTCTTTATCACCTAAGCTCATTAAAAGAATTCCTATAATCCAACAAGTCCCAAAAGTGTTTAAAGTTCTTCCTATAGTAAGTTTCTAAGTTTTCATCCTTAAGTATCCTAAGGTTAAACCTTCTTAACATGTCCTAATCATGGTAAGGAGAAAGATTTCTATAGCCTTAAAGAATAAACTAAGGCAATACTGATGATAAGCAGTGCAAAAGTGTAGGTAGTTAATTCAAGTAAGGCGGGGAGCATGAAAAATTAAAAAAAAAATTCACTGGAATACTCCCTTTTTGGCAAGGCCTCGACAGTAGATTGCTGCCTTGGCAGTGAATCTGCACCCCCAAACTCAAACCAAGCATTGTCCTCAATGCTTTATATTTGAAGAAATAAGCGGGCAACAAAATATGAATAGACTAAACAGCAAATAAAGACAGCAAAAGCAAGTAATATTGAATTAAGAACAAAGATTTAAAGCGACTCCGAAGAGCTGCTTGTGACAATTTTTCTCCTCGGCCTTGCTGCCGAATGCTTTATCCTTGGTGAAGGCGATGGTTGCGCTTTCGCTTGCCGGGGCAGTTGGATTCTTGTGGGCGGTGTCCGTTGCATTGGGGCCTCAACCTCTTCTCCTTCTTCCACATCTGCCATCTCTTCGATTAGCATAATGTCTGTTCCTCCTCCCATTGCTGTTGCTCCTCCGATGTAGTGTGTACTTGGTTCGGCGGTAGTAGAGCCTTGGTGCATGTAGGCATCTATCTCGGTTGATAGACTGCCCATGATGATTGGTGATCGGGGTGGAGTGCTGAAAACGGCCCTCCGCTTGGATGGTCTTCTGCTGGCAGACGAGGCCGAGGCAGAATCCGTTGCCCTGGATGGGCCGGCAGCCTGGTATTGGGGCTGAGGGTCCGCATGGAAAAAGGGCCTTGGTCCTCCCGGAGCTGGTGTAGTCTCTGTGTAAGGAGCGACAGTGACGAACATGTTGCTTGGAAAATCTGGAAATTGCGCTCCTTGGTCCGGAAAAGCTTGCAGTAGCATCTGGGCCAATTTGCTGTTGAAATCTCTTTGGTACTCCATGTACCTTTGTTGCCTGAGGTCCATTTCTTCCATCGTTTGCAAAATGTCCTGGTATGGGTCTGCTGCGGAAAAGGTGTGGGCAGTGTCTAGCATGTCTGTCGTGTACTGGTCCCCGGCAACAGTATCGGCAGTGAACTGCTGGGGCGTTGCTTGGACTGGCTCCGCCTGCGTGATCTGCATGACTTTATGGCAAAAGTCTGTCATCCATCCTCGTCGTGGGGAGTGTATTCGTCCGTATCTTCAATGGGCACACTTGCAGCAACACATAAACCCGTGATCAAACAATGGAAATACAATGGTCCCCTATCTTTCTTACCGCACTCGTGAATTTCCCGTAGGATGATCTCTCCAACGTTGATAGTCCTCTTGTTGATGATTGATTGGATAAGCACCAATCTTTTGCGGTCCACCGTTCTATTGTGAGATGTGGGGATGAGGCGTCGCTTGACAAAGGTATTCCACATCTTGGCCTCGGGCTTTAGGCTTTGTCTTGTTACGGATCCTCTATGGGTACCGGTTTCCCATGGAGTATTTACGTAACAAAGATCATCTTTGATGAGCTCGTAGTCCTCGGCAGTGATGTGTTCCATGAATTCGGCATGAACATCACTGTTCGGGGTGAGGCCGTAGAAGTCGTTGATGATCATGGCATCTAGCTGGACTAGCCTGCCGCGGCAATGAACAAAGAGGGAGTCTTTGCTGGGCCCGTGCGCATAGAAATCCCGCACGATGGTAGCATTCGCCTAGGTAGGTTGGAGACAGAAAATTTCCTAGTTTTGGTACTTAATTCTATCGAAGAGGTAGTGCTCAATGCCGTAGTTTTCATCGTCCGCATGCTGGAAACCTTGTTCTTCCCACAGTTGCCGAGCGATGAAAGATCGGTTGAAGCGATCTTCAACGTTGACTGGGGCAAATCTTTTGTAGGTTGCCATCAAGATTTGAGAGATGTGATTTCTTGGAAGTTTTCTTGAAAAGAATCTGGAAGTTCACGAAGATTATGATTAGGCAGAGAGTAATGTGAGAGAGATTATTATGAAAAGAAAACAAGAATGCAAAAGTGAATAGTTCAAGAGAAAGGGGTTTCTTATATAGGCCTCGGCCTTGTGACCGTTGAAGCCACTAGCCGTTTTGTAACCGTTTCCTTTTTCTGCCGTTTCCTTTTCTGCCGCGGCAGGAATCTCGGCAAACTAGCCGTTACATTGTTCTGCCCGTTGAGACTGTTGCGGCCCTGACACTATTTTTCTGCCTCGACAGAGTTCTTGCTGTGAACTACTTCTTCTTTATTCTTGCTTATTATTCCTAAATAAAAATTAAACACACAAAAGAAAAATACTTAAAGAAAAAAAAATAAAAAAATTCGAAAGATATAAACTAATCCTAATATATTAATAAAGAAAAGAGAAGAGATCAGGTTACTGGTCGAGAGCATGCAAATGCATCTCCTGAGTTGATTCTCTCTCTTTGGCCCGTATTGTGAATCGGTTGTGGGCCACTCTTTTTTTTCTGTGTGTCCATCCACCTTGGGCTTAATCTTGTTGCCGAATATCCTGTCGAGCAGACTGCCAAGGCAGGATACTTTAGTGTCTACTGTGTGGATGGCCTTGCACTCCTCTGGATTATCATATTTTTTTAAGTTGTGGAATGCATTGAGTTTGACTTGTTGGTCATTGACCCGCATTGTCAACTCTCCTTTTTCCATGACAATTAGAGTGCGTCCAGTTGCAAGGAAAGGTCTCCCAAGGATGATCAGTGCATTCTCATCTGCTTCACAATCAAGGACAAGAAAATCAGCAGGAAAAATAAACTTTTCTACTCTTACCAGTATGTCCTCGATTTTTCCTTCAGGTTGCACATAGGATCGATCCGCTAGTTGGAGCATAACGGTTGTAGGTTTTGCCCTTCCAATTCCAAGCTTTTGGAAGACTGATTTGGGCATGAGATTTATGCTTGCTCCAAGGTCGCATAGGGCCTTACCTTCATAACTCTTACCTATCGCACAAGGTATGATGAAGCAACCAGGATCCTTTAACTTTGGTGGCATGCGATTGTGCAGCATTGCCATGCATCCCTCGGTGGCAGCCACGGTCTCAAACTCACCTATTCGTTTCCTCTTTGACACCATGTCCTTTAAAAACTTGGCATAGTTAAGCATTTGTTCAATTGCCTCTACGAACGGTATGTTGATGTGGACTTGCTTTAAGATGTCGAGGAACTTTTTAAATTGCTGGTCCTGTTTTTGCTTTTTCAACCTTTGTGGGAAAGGTGGTGGTGGTCTCATCTCATCCAGGGTTTCATTAGTTTGGAATTTAATACCTGGCACCACTGGAGTTGTTGCTGCTTCGGCAGGCTGTTGAAGAGCTGATGTGCTCTCTGCCGGGGCAATGTTATTAGAATCAGTTTTCTCGGCCTCTTCTTTTGCTTGATCCGCTGATTGAATTTGGCTTTCTGGGATCTTTTCCTTCAACTTTAGACCACTCCTAGTAGTAATTGCCTTACACTGTTCATGGCCCATTACCTTAGCAACTTCAGTATTGCTAGGTAGTCCTCCTTATGGTCTAGTATTTATGCTTTGAGCAAACTGCCCAACCTGAGTTTCCAGCGTTTTAATGGCCGCCTCTTGATTTTGCAACCTCATCTCATTTCTATTCATAAAAGCGTCTGTACTTTTGATGAAATTAATGTTTTCTGCCACGTAAGACTCGGTTTTCATCATAAAGGCCTTAAGTGTGTTTTCTAGTGAACTTACCAGTTGCTGCTGCATTTGCTGCTGCGGCATTAACTGTTGGGCCTGCGGCGGCGGCAGTTGTTGCATCGGTTGCTGAAATCCTGAAGGTTGGGTGATTGGATTTAAGGCATTGTTAGGGTTGCTCCATGATAGGTTTGGATGCCTCTTCCATGAGGGATTGTATGTGTTGGACATCATATTGTTGCGGTTGTAGTTCCCAACATACATACCGGTTTCTTGATTCATGCATTCAGTGGAACTGTGGTTACCTCCACATAAGTCACAATATGAATCAATTACCTTGACCTCACGGGTATTTTGTTGTAACTGTAGGTTTTGCACCATCTTGGTAAGACAGGCCAATTGTGCTGCCACTGAACTCGATGTGTCTAATTCATTTACCGTGGCTTGGCGTCTTACTCCTCCTCGCCTAGATGTTGGAAATTGGAAATCATTTTTCGCGAGTTTATTTAATATCTTAATAGCTTCCTCAGGTGCTTTATCCAGGAGTGTTCCGTTTGCCGAGGCATCTAACATCATCCTTGTCGTGGCATTGTAGAACATTGTCACCTGTGTCCATAGGGGAAATCCATGCAAAGGACACTTGTGTAGTAAATCTCTGTAGCGCTCCCATGCCTCGTACATTGGTTCGTCATCTGCATATCGAAAAGAAGTGATTTCATTACAAATTCTATCATATAAGTTCGTAGGGTTAAAACGAGTAATAAAATCACGGCAAAGTTCACTCCAAGATCCAATAGATGCTGCTGGAATGCTATTTAACCAAGCTTTTGCCCTATCCCTCAGTGAATAGGGGAATAGCTTCAACCGCAAGACATCTTCATGGACTCCTTGGATTTTGAAAGAGTTGCAGATTTCCATGAAGGACTTAAGGTGCTGCCTTACATCTTCAGTTGCAGACCCACCAAATTGTCCAATAGTGTTAAGCATATTGAACATAACAGGTTTAAGTTCAAAGTGGGCTGCTTCTATTTCTGGTGTAATGACTCCTGGGTTTAATCCGTTTAAGTCCTCTTCTAGGAAGTCTCTGACAGTGAGCTGTCGTGGCCCAGGAGGCGGAGGAAGTCCTCCATTGCCGGCAGGTAAGTTTTGTCCCTCCGGGTGATCTGCCATGGCTCCTTGGATCTGTCTCCTCAACCTTTGCCTTGTTCTTTCGATCTCTGGATCTAACTCATACAAGGGGTTGGTTGGATTGGCCCTGGTCATACACCACGAAAAACAAAAGTAAAATAAAAATAAAAAAAAACAAGAAAATAAAGAAAACAAAATTTAGTTGCCAGTCCCCGGCAACGGCGCCAAAAACTTTTCGCATGTCAAAAGTGCACGTTTAGTGCAAGTGGACACATCAAAAGTAATAATTGATAAGTAATTATCGGATTATCGTCTCCACAGGGACTGGTAGACTTAATATGCCTTCTTCACCTTCTTGTTCTGTAGAAAAGTAAAAACACAAGTGAATAGAGTTGGTTTATCTAAGCTAAAATAACTAAACAAAAATAAAGAGATTTAACAATAAAGAAAGATGGGTCAGGATCCAGTTGCGTTGTATTGTGGATTTGATTGATTTGTCTCTGCTCAATGCAATCGTATATCACTGCCTCGGCAGTACTGTAGATTACTGCCTCGGCAGCGACGATACTTATCCGCCGCGACAATCCCTTTCTCGTGGTTGGACTTTACCAAAGTTCGGCAAAGTGTCCTTGAATGACTCCGCTTATCCCTAAGTCAGAGTGCTGTTGATGACTAGTCCTTGATGATACCTCCCAGCGTGAACCAATTATACTCACCAACCAATCTCACACTTCTTTTAGCCGCTGAAACTCTTAACCTATCCCTAGGCCGAGTTAGTATTTCGCGATTGAAATACCGTACTTACCCCTTTCGTGAATCTAACTCTCCCGAGCTTAGATAAATGGATTACTCACAAACTTCCCTCCCGGGCTTGAATGCAAGAGCAAAGAATAACAAAGGATAAGCAAACCTTGAGAATTTTATTGCATTGAAAACAAAGACAAAGTACAATCTCCTCTCACATATACTCGACAACCTTCACCTAATCCCTAAGAAGGTTTAGAGCATAATGGAGAGGAAGAAGACAAGTATAGAATTCGGCTCTCTCTCCCTAGGTATTCCGTCTTTAGTACATTGGGTGGCTAGGTCTTTATATAGGCTAGACCTAGGGCAAACCTTTCCTAAGTAGAATACAACTTGGAGTAGGGAACAAGTCAAGTACATAATAATATTATATTTCCAAGTTTGAATTCGGCTAAGGGGGCTTTCCCGCGTGGTCTTTCTTTGGGCTTTTCCTTGTGCTAGCCAGCTCCGATTCTTGGGCTTCAAGTCCAAACACGTTCCTTAGATTTTTGTCTTTCCATCGCCTATCACTTTGCTTCCTGTCTTCCTGCTGCTGCCTCGACATCAGGTCCTGCCTCGGCCTTGTCGCTGCCACGGCAATGGTTTTCCTGCATGATAAGTGCTCAACACACTATCTCTTTATACTCCTTTTATCGACATTTATCACCAAATATTCACCCACTTGAACCAATGCATGTGCTTAATGTGATATATTTAGAAGTTATACTTACATAGAAAATATTTATAGAAAAGGCACGTTTTACTGCGTTTTCATATCTGTGCAGGAGAACCAGTGCCGCGGCAGAGACAGGGCCGAGGCAGGACCTGATGCCGAGGCAGCAGCAGGAAGACATGAAGCAAAGTGATACGCGATGGAAAGACAAAAATTCAAGGAACGTGTCTAAACTTGAAGCCCATGAATCGGAACTGGCTAGCACAAGGAAAAGCCCAAAGGAAGACCACGCGGGAAAGCCCCCTTAGCCGAATTCAAACTTGGAAATATATTATTATTATGTACTTGACTTGTTCCCTACTCCAAGTTGTATTCCACTTAGGAAAGGTTTGCCCTAGGTCTAGCCTATATAAAGATCTAGCCACCCAATGTAATAGACATCGAAATACCTAGGGAGAGCCGACTTCTACTCTTGCTTCTTTCCTCTCCAGCATGTTCTAAAACCTTCATAGGGTTTAGGTGAAGGTTGTGGAGTATTTGTGAGAGGAGATTATACTTTATCTTTCATTCAATGCAATAAAGATTATCAAGGTTTGCTTATCCTTTGTTCTTCATTGTTCTTGCATTCAAGCCCGGGAGGGAAGTTTGCGAGTAATCCATTTATCTAGACTCGGGAGAGTTAGATTCACGAAAGGGGTAAGTACGGTGTTTCAATCGCGAAATACTAACTAGGCCTAGGGATAGGTTAAGAGTTTCAGCGTCTAAAAGAACTGTGAGATTGGTTGGTGAGTATAATTGGTTCACGCTGGGAGGTATCATCAAGGACTAGTCATCAACAACACTCTGACTTAGGGATAAGCGGAGTCATTCAAGGACACTTTGCCGAACTTTGGTAAAGTCTGCCCACGAGTAAGGGATTGCCGTGGCGGACAGCGTTATCGCTGCACAGGCAGTAAACTGCAGTGCTGCCGAGGCAGAGATATGCGATTGCATTAGATAAAGACAAGTCAATCAAGTCCACAATACAATACAACTGGATCCTGGCCCATCTTCCTCTCTGATATTTCGACCTTGTTATTTTTATTCAATTATTCTAGTTTAATAAATCACACCCATTCACTTGTGTTTTTATTTTTCTACAGAGCAAGAAGATAAAGAAAGCATATTAAGTAGACCGGTCCCTGAGGAGACGATAACTCGATAAATACGTATCACTTATTACTTGCGATGTGTCCACTTGCACTGAACGCGCACTTTTGACACGCGACAAGTTTTTGGCGCCGTTGCCGGGGACTGGCAACTTAATTTTGTTTTCCTTATTTTCTTGTTTCTTTTTATTTTTTTATTTTACTTTTGTTTTTCTTGGTGTATGACCAGGGCCAATCCAACCAACCCCTTATACGAGTTAGATCCTGAGATTGAAAGAACAGGGCTAAGGTTGAGGAGACAAATCCGAGGAGTCATGGCAGAGGTTCAGGCAGGACAAAACATACCTGCCGGCAATGAAGGTCTACCGCCGCCACCTGGGCCGCGGCAGCGGACTGTCAGAGATTTCTTGGAGGAGGACCTAAATGGACTAAACCCAGGAGTCGTTACACCCGAGATTGAAGCAACCCATTTTGAACTACTAACTCGGCCTAGGGATAGGTTAAGAGTTTCAGCGGCTAAAAGAAGTGTGAGATTGGTTGGTGAGTATAATTGGTTCACGCTGGGAGGTATCATCAAGGACTAGTCATCAACAACACTCTGACTTAGGGATAAGCGGAGTCATTCAAGGACACTTTGCCGAACTTTGGTAAAGTCCAACCACGAGCAAGGGATTGTCGCGGCGGACAAGTATCGTCGCTGCCGAGGCAGTAATCTACAGTACTGCCGAGGCAGTGATATACAATTGCATTGAGCAGAGACAAATCAATCAAATCCACAATACAACGCAACTGGATCCTGACCCATCTTTCTTTATTGTTAAATCTCTTTATTTTTGTTTAGTTATTTTAGCTTAGATAAACCAACTCTATTCACTTGTGTTTTTACTTTTCTACAGAACAAGAAGGTGAAGAAGGCATATTAAGTCTACCAGTCCCTGTGGAGACGATAATCCGATAATTACTTATCACTTATTACTTTTGATGTGTCCACTTGCACTAAACGTGCACTTTTGACACGCGACAAGTTTTTGGCGCCGTTGCCGGGGACTGACAACTAAATTTTGTTTTCTTTATTTTCTTGTTTATTTTTATTTTACTTTTGTTTTTCGTGGTGTATGACCAGGGCCAATCCAACCAACCCCTTGTATGAGTTAGATCCAGAGATCGAAAGAACAAGGCAAAGGTTGAGGAGACAGATCCAAGGAGCCATGGCAGATCACCCGGCGGGACAAAACTTACCTGCCGGCAATGGAGGACTTCCTCCGCCTCCTGGGCCACGACAGCTCACTGTTAGAGACTTCCTGGAAGAGGACTTAAACGGATTAAACCCAGGAGTCATTACACCAGAAATAGAAGCAGCCCACTTTGAACTTAAACCTGTTATGTTCAACATGTTAAATACAATTGGACAATTTGGTGGGTCTGCAACTGAAGACGCAAGGCAGCATCTCAAATCCTTCATGGAGATTTGCAACTCTTTCAAAATCCAAGGAGTCCATGAAGATGTCTTGCGATTAAAGCTATTCCCCTATTCACTGAGGGATAGGGCGAAAGCTTGGTTGAATAGCATTCCAGGGGGATCTATTGGATCCTGGAGTGAACTATGTCGTGATTTTATTACTCGTTTTAATCCTACGAACTTATAAGATAGAATTCGTAATGAAATCACTTCTTTTCGACAGGCAGATGACGAACCAATGTACGAGGCATGGGAACGCTATAGAGAGCTATTGCACAAGTGTCCGCTGCATGGATTTCCCTTATGGACACAAGTGACAATGTTTTACAACGCCACAAATGCCCCGACAAGGATGATGTTGGATGCCTCGGCAAACGGCACACTCCTGGACAAGGCACCCGAAGAAGCTATCGAAATCTTGAATAAACTCGCAAGGAATGACTTCCAGTTTCCCACATCTAGGCGAGGAGGAGTAAAACGCCAAGCCACGGTAAACGAGTTAGACTCATCAAGTTCAGTGGCAGCACAATTGGCCTCTCTTACCAAGATGGTGCAAAACCTACAATTACAAAACAATACCCGTGAGGTCAAGGTAATTGATTTATGTTGTGATTTATGTGGAGGTAACCACAGTTCTGTTGATTGCATGAATCAAGAGACCGGTATGTATGTTGGGAACTACAACCATAACAATGTGATGTCCAACACGAACAACCCCTCATGGAAGAGGCATCCAAACTTATCCTGGAGTAACCCAAATAATGCCTTAAACCCAATCACCCAACCACCGGGATTTCAGCAGCCAATACCGCAGCGGCAAGTCCAATAACCGTTGCCGCAGTAGCAGATACAGCAGCAACCGGTTAATTCATTGGAAAACACGTTAAAGGCCTTCATGATGAAAACCGAGTCATATATGGCGGAAAATAGTAATTTCATCAAGAGGACCGACGCCTTTATGAATAGAATTGAGATGAGGCTACAAAATCAAGAAGCGACCATAAAAACTCTGGAAACTCAGGTTGGGCAGTTTGCTCAATGTATAAACACTAGACCACAAGGAGGCCTACCTAGCAATACTGAGGTTGCTAAGGTACTAAGCCATGAACAGTGCAAAGCAATCACTACCAAGAGTGGTCTACAGTTGAAAGAGAAGATTCTAGAGAACCGAACCCAACCGGCGGATCAACCAAGAGAAGAGGCTGAGCAAACCGAGACTGACAACACTGCCCCGACAGCAAGCACTACAGCGCCTGAGCAGTCTGCCGAGGCAGCAAAAATTCCAATGGTGCCAGGTATACGATTCCAAACTAAGGAAACACTGGATGAGATGAGACCACCACCACCTTTCCCGCAAAGGTTAAAGAAACAAAAACAGGATCAACAGTTCAGAAAGTTCCTCGATATTTTAAAGCAAGTCCACATAAACATACCATTCGTTGAGGCCATTGAACAAATGCCCAACTATAGGTGAGTTTGAAACAGTGGCTGCCACCGAGGGATGCATGGCAATGCTGCATAACCGCATGCCACCAAAGTTAAAAGATCTTGGTTGTTTCACTATACCTTGTGCAATAGGAAAGAGTTATGAAGGAAAGGCCCTATGCGACCTTGGAGCAAGTATAAACCTTATGCCTAAATCAGTCTTCCAAAAGCTTGGAATTGGAAGGTCGAAGCCTACAACAGTGATGCTCCAACTCGCAGATAGATCCTATGTGCAACCTGAAGGAAAAATCGAGGACATACTGGTAAGAGTTGATAAGTTTATTTTTCCTACTGATTTCCTTGTCCTTGATTTTGAAGCAGACGACAACGCACCGATCATCCTTGGGAGACCCTTCCTAGCAACTGGACGTACATTGATTGACGTGGAAAAAGGAGAGTTGACTATGCGGGTCAATGACCAACAAGTCAAACTCAACGCATTCCACAACTTAAAGAGGTATGACGATCCAGAGGAATGCAAAGCCATCCGCATAGTAGACAATAAGATATCCTGCCTGGGCAGTCTGCTCGACAGGATATTCGGCAAGAAAATCAAGCCCAAGACGGATGGACAGACAACACTAAGGAGCGGCCCACACCCAATACATAATTTGGGCCTAAGGGAGAAAATAAAATTGGGAGATGCATTCACATGCTCTCCACCAGTAACCTAACCTCTCCCTTTTTCTTTTCTTTATTACATTAGGGTTAGTAGTTTATTTTTATTTTGTTCTAATTATTTTCGCTTTAAGTATTCCTTTCCTTTTGTGTGTTCAAATTTTTTATTTAGGAATAAAAAGCAACGATAAGGGGAAAATAGTTCACAGCAGGAACTCTGCCGAGGCAGTAAAACAGTGTCAGAGCTGCAGCAGTCTCAACGGGCAGAAAAGTGTAACGGCTAGTCTACCGAGATTCCTGCCGCGGCAGAAAAAAGAAACGGCAGAAGAAGGAAACGGTTACAACGGCTAGTGATCTCAACGGTTACAAGGCCGAGGCCTATATAAGAAACTCCTTCCTCTTGAACTATTCACTCTTACTTTCTTGTTTTCTTTAGTATCCTTAACAATCCCTCTCTCAATTACTCTCTGCATACTAATCCCTTCTGATTTTCCAGTTTTCTCTTCAAGAAAACCTCCAAGAACTAAATTCTCTCTTTCTTGATGGCAACCTACAAAAGATTCGCCCCAGCCAACGTTGAAGAACGATTCAATCGATCATTCATCGCGAGGCAACTTTGGGAAGAACAAGGGTTCCAGCACGCGGACGAAGAGAATTATGGTATCGAACACTACTTGTTCGACAGAATCAAGTACCAAAATTGGAAAGTATTCTGTTTGCAACCTGCCCAGGCAAACGCCACAATAGTACGGGAGTTCTACGCTCATGGGCCCAGCAAAGACTCTCTCTTTGTCCACTGCTGCGGCAGGCCAGTGCAACTTGATGCCGAAACAATCAACAGCTTCTACGGCCTCACCCCGGCCAGCGATCTCCATGCGGACTTCTTCAAAGATATCATTGCCGAGGACTATGAACTGATCAAAGATGACCTTTGTTATGCAAACACTCCATGGGAAACCGGTACCCATCGGGGTTCCGTAACAAGACAAAGTTTGAAGCTGGAGGCCAAGATGTGGAACACCTTCGTCAAACGACGCCTCATCCCAACATCACATAATAGCACGGTGGATCGCAAGAGATTGGTGCTTATCCAATCCATCATCAACAAAAGGACCATCAACGTTGGAGAAATTATCCTACGGGAAATTCACGAGTGCGGTAAGAAAGATCGAGGACCATTGTATTTCCCTTGCTTGATTACTGGTTTATGTGTTTCTGCAGGTGTGCCTATTGAAGAAACCGATGAATACACACCCCTAAGAAGAGGATGGACCAGGGAATTCTGCCACAAAGTCATGCAGATCACACAAGCAGAACCTGTCCAGGCAACACCGCAGCAGTTCACTGTCGACACTGTTGCCGGGGCCCAGTACACGGTAGATATGCCTGGTACTGCCTATACCTCTGCCGCAGTAGACCCGTATCAAGAAATCTTGCAGCGCATGGCCGCGATGGATCTTCGACAACAACGTTACATGGAGTACCAACGGGACTTCAATGGAACGCTCACCCAAATGATGATGCACGCATTACCAGACCAAGGCATCTAATTCCCGGAGTTCCCAAGCAATATGTTCGTTACTGTCGCACCCTAGACCGAGACGACACCAGCCCTAGGAGGACCGCGACCATTCTTCCATCCGGACCCTCAGCCCCAATATCAGGCTGCCGGACCATCTAGGCCAGCAGATTCTGCCGCGGCCTCATCTGTCAGCCGAAGGCCATCCAAGTGGAGAGCCATTTTCAGCACTCCACCAAGATCGCCAATTATCATGGGCAGTCTATCCGCCGAGATAGATGCTTATGTACACCAAGGCTCTACTGTCGCCGGCCCAAGCACACACCACACCGGAGGAGCAACTGCGATGGGAGGAGGAACGGACGTGATGATAACCGAAGAGATGGCGGATGTTGAAGAAGGAGAAGAAGTAGAAGCCTCGATGCATAGGACCCCACCCACTCGAGTCCAGCCGCCGAGGCAAGCAAAGGCGCAACCATCGCCCTCCCCAAGGACAAAGCACATGGCATCTCGACAACGAAGAAAAATTGTTACGAGTAGCTCTTCGGAGTCGCTCTAAAATTCTTTGTCCTTTATTTCAATATTCAATTGCTTTTACTATCTTCCCTTGCTGCATATAAAATTCATATTCTGTTTTGCCGCTTATTCCTTCCAAATATAAAGCATTGAGGACAATGCTTGGTTTGAGTTTGGGGGTGCATATTCACTGCCAAGGCAGCAATCTACTACCGCGGCCGTGCCAAAAAGGAAGTATTCTAGTGAAATTTTTTTAATTTTTATGCTCCCCGCCTTACTTGAATTAACTGCCTACACTCTTGCACTGCTCATCATCAGTATTGCCTTAGTTTATTCTTTAAGGCTATAGAAATCTTTCTCCTTACCATGTTTAGGTTCTGTTAAGAGGGATTAACCTTAGGATGCTTAAGGATGAAAACTTAGAAGCTTACTATAGGAAGAACTTTAAACACTTTTGGGGACTTGTGGATTATAGGAATTCTTTTAATGAACTTAGGTGATAAAGACTTAGATTTTTTGGAAAAGTAACTAGAGGTGCCTACCACCGGCTCTAGAAAATCTCTTCTCCATGCTAGAGGTGCCCGAAATTGGCTCTAGTATGTATTAAGGAATATCAAAAAAAGAAAAGACAAAAATATTTTTAGTGAAAAGAAAAACACAAGTCTTTGAGGTGCCCGAAACCGGCTTAAGATTTGGGGTTTGGAAAAGAAGAGAAGACTTAACCAATGTCTATTTGTCTTGAACTTAGAGTTTATCTAAGAAAGCCTTTAATCAACTTGTCCACAAAAATACACACACTCACAATCCTATAGTTTGTTTCTAGGTAAATTCTAAGGGAGCCGAATGGTCAAAGCTCAAAGATAGGCCTAACTATGGTGGGGAGAATAGATGAACATGTAAGACCAAGAGAGAGTAGAGTTCGGCAAATTGATGATTTGCATCGCTTGAGGACAAGCAATAGTTCGAGTTTGGGGGTGTGATAAGTGCTCAACACACTATCACTTTATACTCCTTTTATCGGCATTTATCACCAAATATTCACCCACTTGAACCAATGCATGTGCTTAATGTGATATATTTAGAAGTTATACTTAAATAGAAAATATTTATAGAAAAGGCACGTTTTACTGCGTTTTCATATCTGTGCAGGAGAACCAGTACCGCGGCAGAGACAGGGCCGAGGCAGGACCTGATGCCGAGGCAGCAGCAGGAAGACATGAAGCAAAGTGATACGCAATGGAAAGAAAATAATATAAGGAACGTGTCTGGACTTGAAACCCATGAATCGGAGCTAGCTAGCACAAGGAAAAGCCCAAAGGAAGACCACGCGGGAAAGCCCCCTTAGCCGAATTCAAACTTGGAAATATATTATTATTATGTACTTGACTTGTTCCGTACTCCAAGTTGTATTCCACTTAGGAAAGGTTTGCCTAGGTCTAGCCTATATAAAGATCTAGCCACCCAATGTAATAGACATCGAAATACCTAGGGAGAGCCGACTTCTACTCTTGCTTCTTTCCTCTCCATCATGTTCTAAAACCTTCATAGGGTTTAGGTGAAGGTTGTGGAGTATTTGTGAGAGGAGATTGTACTTTATCTTTCATTCAATGCAATAAAGATTATCAATGTTTGCTTATCCTTTGTTCTTCATTGTTCTTGCATTCAAGCCCGGGAGGGAAGTTTGCGAGTAATCCATTTATCTAGACTCGGGAGAGTTAGATTCACGAAAGGGGTAAG
The DNA here is from genome assembly GCA_035048815.1 of Abelmoschus esculentus. Taxonomy (NCBI): domain Eukaryota; kingdom Viridiplantae; phylum Streptophyta; class Magnoliopsida; order Malvales; family Malvaceae; genus Abelmoschus; species Abelmoschus esculentus. Next base: position 7,009,086 of record JAUCBN010000046.1, on the reverse strand, counting down.
TAGGGTGTTTCAATCGCGAAATACTAACTAGGCCTAGGGATAGGTTAAGAGTTTCAACGTCTAAAAGAAGTGTGAGATTGGTTGGTGAGTATAATTGGTTCACGCCGGGAGGTATCATCAAGGACTAGTCATCAACAACACTCTGACTTAGGGATAAGCGAAGTCATTCATGGACACTTTGCCGAACTTTGGTAAAGTCTGCCCACGAGTAAGGGATTGCCGCGGCAAACAGCGTTATCGCTGCCCAGGCAGTAAACTGCAGTGCTGCCAAGGCAGAGATAAACGATTGCATTGGATAAAGACAAGTCAATCAAGTCCACAATACAATACAACTGGATCCTGGCCCATCTTCCTCTCTGATATTTCGACCTTGTTATTTTTATTCAATTATTCTAGTTTAATAAATCAAACCCATTCACTTGTGTTTTTATTTTTCTACAGAGCAAGAAGATAAAGAAAGCATATTAAGTAGACCGGTCCCTGAGGAGACGATAACTCGATAAATACTTATCACTTATTACTTGCGATGTGTCCACTTGCACTGAACGCGCACTTTTGACACGCGACACTGCACAAATATGAAAACACAGTAAAACGTGCCTTTTTCTATAAATATTATCTATTTAAGTATAACTTCTAAATATATCACATTAAGCACATGCATTGGTTCAAGTGGGTGAATATTTGGTGATAAATGCCGATAAAAGGAGTAAAAAGTGATAGTGTGTTGAGCACTTATCATAAATCACTTTTTCCAGCAACATATCGAATTAATTAACACCTATATGACATTTACAGAAATCTAAAATCCAAGCTTCTTAACCTATTGTTCATGCTTCAAAAGCTAAACCCAAGCAAATATAATCCTTAAATTAAGTTTCTATCAACCTAATTAACTTATAAACATCATAAAATAATCAAAACCCAAAAGTTTGAACCTATAAAATTTTCGGTTATAGGAAAGGAAGCTTACCAAGGTCTTTAGATTCAACTTCCTAGTGAATTTGCTCAAACATACGTGGCTTCTATGTAACACCCCAACCCGGGTGCCACATTTGGGCCATAAGCCCAAACCCGTGACCGTAAAATTTCAAGTCAAACTCAAGTCAAAGCATGATATAAGACATAACTTAAAACGATATTTAAAATCCAAAGTGGTTTAACAACTCAAAATAATATCGGAGCTCCAAAATACAAGTTTGATAAAACATTTGACCTTACAACTAATTAAATAGAGTTACAATTACAACAGTTGTCCTACGAATACATAGCCCAAATAATCTAGTAACTGTACTCTACCAACCGGTCAATGCTGAAGTCTTGAAATGATGGTGCTCCGCCACGTCCGCCCGAACGTCCGTCTACTTACCTATGCATGGAAACAAATCCCAAAACGCTAAGCTACGAAAGTGATAAGTGCTCAACACACTATCACTTTTTACTCCTTTTATGGGCATTAATTTCCAAATATACACCCATTTAGACCAATGCATGCACTCAATGTGATATATTTAGAAGTTATACTCATATAGATAATATTTCCAGAAAAAGGCACGTTTTACTGCGTTTTCATATCTGTGCAGGAGAACCAGTGCCGCGGCAGAGACAAGGCCGAGGCAGGACCTGATGCCGAGGCAGCAGCAGAAAGACAGGAAGCAAGATTATAAGCGATGGAAAGACAAAAATCCAGGGAACGTGTTTGGACTTGAGACCCATGAATCGGAGCTGGCTAGCACAAGGAAAAGCCCAAAGGAAGATCACGCGGGAAAGCCCCTTAGCCGAATATAAACTTGGAAATATATTATTATTATGTACTTAACTTGTTCCCTACTCCAAGTTGTATTCTACTTAGGAAAGGTTTGCCCTAGGTCTAGCCTATATAAGGACCTAGCCACCCAATGTACAATACACGGAATACATAGGGAGAGAGCCGATTTCTACTCTTGTTATGTTCTAAACCTTCTTAGGGATTAGGTGAAGGTTGTAGAGTATTTGTGAGATGAGATTGTACTTTGTCTTTCATTCAATGCAATAAAGATTATCAAGATTTGCTTATCCTTTGTTATTCCTTGTTTCACAATTGAGCTCGGGAGAGGATATTGTGATCATCCATTTATCTAAGCTCGGGAGAGTTAGATTCACGAAAGGGGTAGGTACGGTGTTTCAATCGCGAAACACTAACTCGGCCTAGGGATAGGCTAAGAGTTTCAGCGGCTAAAAGAAGTGTGAGATTGGTTGGTGAGTATAATTGGTTCACGCCGGGAGGTATCATCAAGGACTAGTCATCAATAGCACTCTGACTTAGGGATAAGCGGAGTCATCCAAGGACACTTTGCCGAACTTTGGTAAAGTCTGCCCACGAGCAAGGGATTGCCGCGGCAGACAGTGTTATCGCTGCCTAGGCAGTAAACTGTAATGCTGCCGAGGCAGTGATATACGATTGCATTGGACGAAGACAAGTCAATCAATTTCACAATACGACGCAACTGGATCCTATCCCAACTCTCTACTAATTCAATCCTTTACTTTTATTTTAGTTATTTTAGTATAGATAAATCAAATCAACTTACTTGTGTTTTTATCTTTTTACAGAACAAGGAGGTGAAGAAAACATATTAAATATACCGGTCCCTAAGGAGACGATAACTCGATAATATACTTATCACTTATTACTTGCGATGTGTCCACTTGCACTGAACGCGCACTTTTGACACGCGACAAGTTTTTGGCGCCATTGCCGGGGACTGGCAACTAAATTTTGTTTTCTTTATTTTCTTGTTTATTTTTATTTTTATTTTTATTTTACGTTTTTTTTACTTGGTGTATGACCAGGGCCAATCCAACCAACCCCTTGTACGAATTAGATCCAGAGATTGAAAGAACAAGGCAAAGGTTGAGGAGACAAATCCAAGGAGCCATGGCAGATCACTCGGCGGGACAAAATTTACCTGTCGGCAATGGAGGACTACCACCGCCACCTGGGCCGCAGCAGCTCACTGTCAGGGACTTCCTGGAAGAAGACTTAAACAGATTAAACCCAGGAGTCATTACACCAGAGATTGAAGAAGCCCATTTTGAACTCAAACCCGTAATGTTCAATATGTTAAATACAATTGGACAATTTGGTGGGTCTGCAACTGAAGACGCAAGGCAACACCTCAAATCCTTCATGGAAATCTGCAACTCTATCAAAACCCGTAAAGTTATTCCCCTATTCACTGAGGGATAGGGCGAAAGCTTGGTTAAATAGCATTCCAGCAGGATCTATTGGATCCTGCAGTGAACTTTGCCGTGATTTCATTACTCGCTTTAATCCTACTAATCTATATGATAGAATCCGTAATGAAATTACTTCTTTTCGACAGGCTGAAGACGAACCAATGTATGAGGCATGGGAACGCTATAGAGAGCTATTGCACAAGTGTCCTCTACATGGATTTCCCCTATGGACACAAGTGACAATGTTTTACAATGCCACGAATGCCCCGACATGGATGATGTTAGATGCCTCGGCAAACGGAACACTCCTGGACAAAGCACCTGAGAAAGCTATTGAAATACTGAACAAACTCGCAAAGAATGACTTTCAGTTTCCTACATCTAGGCGAGGAGGAGTAAGACGCCAAGCCACGGTAAATGAATTAGATTCATCAAGTTCAGTGGCAGCACAACTGGCCTCTCTTACAAAGATGGTGCAAAACCTATAGTTACAACACAATACCCGTGAGGTCAAGGTAATTGATTCATACTGTGACTTATGTGGAGGAAACCACAGTTCCGCTGACAGCATGAATCAAGAAACTGGTATGTATGTTGGGAACTACAACCGTAACAATGTGATGTCCAACACATACAACCCCTCATGGAAGAGGCATCCGAACTTATCATGGAGTAACTCAAACAATGCCTTAAACCCAATCACCCAACCATCGGGATTTCAGCAGCTGATGCCGCAGCAGCAAGTCCAACAGCCGATGCCACAGCAGCAGATGCAACAGCAATCGATAAGTTCATTGGAAAACACGCTAAAGGCCTTTATGATGAAAACTGAGTTCTACATGGCGGAAAATAGTAATTTCATCAAAAGGACAAATGCCTTCATGAATAGGACTGAGATGAGGTTGCAAAATCCAGAAGCGGCCATAAAAATGCTGGAAACTCAAGTTGGGCAGTTTGCTCAATGCATAAACACTAGACCACAAGGAGGCCTACCTAGAAATACTGAAGTTGCTAAGGTAATAAGCCATGAACAGTGTAAGGCAATCACTACTAGGAGTGGTCTACAACTGAAGGAGAAGATCCCAGAGAGCCAAACTCAATCAGCAGATCAAGCAAGAGAAGAGGCTGAGCAAACTGAAGCTGACAACACTGCCCCGGCAGCAAGCACTGCAGCGCCTGAGCAGCCTGCCGAGGCAGCAACAATTCCAGTGGTGCCAGGTATAAAACTTCAAACTAAAGAAACCCTGGATGAAATGAGACCACCACCACCTTTCCCGCAAAGGTTGAAAAAGCAAAAACAGGATCAGCAATTCAAGAAGTTCCTCGACATCTTGAAGCAAGTCCACATCAACATACCGTTCGTTGAAGCTATTGAACAAATGCCCAACTATGCCAAGTTCCTAAAGGACATGGTGTCAAAGAGAAAACGAATAGGTGAGTTTGAGATAGTGGCTGCTACCGAGAGATGCATGGCAATGCTGCATAACCGCATGCCACCAAAGTTAAAAGATTCTGGTTGCTTCACTATACCTTGTGCGATTGGAAAGAGTTATGAAGGAAAGGCCCTATGCGACCTTGGAGCAAGCATAAACCTCATGCCTAGATCCGTCTTCCAAAAGCTTGGAATTGGAAGGCCGAAGACTACAACAGTGATGCTCCAACTCGCGGATAGATCCTATGTGCAACCTGAAGGCAAAATCGAGGACATACTGGTAAGAGTTGACAAGTTTATTTTTCCTGCCGACTTCCTTGTCCTTGATTGTGAAGCAGATAACAATGCACCGATCATCCTTGGGAGACCCTTTCTAGCAACTGGACGCACATTAATTGATGTGGAAAAAGGAGAGTTGACTATGCGGGACAATGACCAACAAGTCAAACTCAACGCATTCCACAACTTAAAGAAGTATGATGATCCAGAGGAATGCAAGACCATCCACACAGTAGCCAATAAGATATCCTGCCTGGGCAGTCTGCTCGGCAGAATATTCGGCAAGAAAATCAAACCCAAGATGGATGGACAGACAACACAAAGGAGTGGCGCACAACCGATACATAAATTGGGCCTAAGGGAGAAAATAATTCTGGGAGATGCATTTGCATGCTCTCCACCAGTAACATAACCTCTCCCTTTTCTTTAAATAGTATATTAAGATTAGTAGTTTATTTTTATTTTTTTAATTATTTTCGCTTTTAGTATTTTTCTTTTGTGTGTTTTATTTAGGAATAAAAAGCAAGAATAAGGGAAAAATAGTTCACAGCAGGAACTCTGCCGAGGCAATAAAACAATGTCAGGGCCGCAGCAGTCCCAACGGGCAGAACAGTGTAACGGCTAGTCTGCCGAGATTCTTGCCGCGGCAGAAAAAGGAAACGGCAGAAAAGGAAACGGTTACAAGGGCTAGTGGTCTCAATGTTCACAAGGACGAGGCCTATATAAGAAACTCCTTCCTCTTGAACTATTCACTCTTACATTCTTGTTTTCTTTAGTATTCTTAACAATCTCTCTCTCAATTACTCTCTGCCTTCTACAATCTCCAGATTCTCTTCAAGAAAAACCTCCAAGACCCCCAAGCATTACCTGATTCAAGCATCAAGACCAGAGGTTTTAGTGCATTAAAACTCACCCAAACATCCCTAAAGTCGAATCAATACATGGAATCCCCTAAAAACACCATAAACAAACCGAAACTCACGGAAAACCTCTCCAAACACCACCTAAACCTTATGTCCGGTATTAGATACTTAAAAGCCATCTTAATTACATCTAAAAAATTCAAGATTCGTGTATTTTGGCATCCAAAATAGCCATGTAAAATCCTTGAACGAAAATCAAGAAAATAATGGAATTTTTATCAAGAAAACTGATTTTATTGATTCAAGACTTTAAAGATTGTTGCAATCAGCCAAGAACTTATGAATTTCAATAAAGAACTTTAGATTTCATAGTTTTGATTGATTCTGACCTCTAAAATTGATCCAACCCCCTTCCAAGGTTTAAAAAAAGTAAAACCGAAGAGAAACAAAAAGATTTTGAAGAAGAAAAATATAAAGAATTAACCAAACAATTTTTTATTGAAAATATTGGTGTTAAGCTTTGAAAAGAGGATGGAGTGGCTTCCCAAAATAAGAAAAGTCTAAATTCTGAAAAAATAGGTTTATGTTTTCATAAAAAATAAGTTTTTAGGATTAATATTAATTTATTTGAGTTATTAATTAAAATTGTGGGTTATGGGTTAAAAAAACATGCCCTTAGTTTATGAAATTGTCCTCAATTTTCAAAATTTATTTGACCTAAGTCAAATATATATTAAAGAAGGATTTTATGATATTTTTATATAATTTATTTTGATTTAAAACTAATTTTTAAGTATTTAATCCCGAACTAGGCTAAACCGAAAAAAACGGTTCACTAACTTCTAAGCCCATTTTTTGTGTGAAAAGCAATTGGATCAGTTTGTGAGGTGAGATTTCATCATCCCTCTAGAACTTTGAATTTCTTTACTGAAATTCACAAGTTCTTGGCTTGGTAAAAACGTTTTTAATGCTTTGTTTTTGAAAAAAATCGTTTTTTGGGTCAAAAATCATGATTTTAGTTCAATGGTTTTTACTCACTGTTTTGGGATCCTAAAATGATGATTTTCAATGTGTTAATATGTTTATAAAGTGTTTTTAAAATCCCTAATCCTGAACTAAAAGTTTAGGAGAATTTTGGTTGGTTTCGGAAAGTTTTCGGTTAAGGTTTTGATAGGTTTAAGGGGTTGTTCGACTTAGGATTTATTGAGTGTGACTAGGAGCACTAAATCCATATTTTTTGATGCTTGAAACAGGGAAAGAAGTAGGTGATCTCATTTGAAGTGGTCGAGTGAAGTTTCGGTTATCGGTGAGTGGATTTAAGAGTGAGCTTCTTTGGTAGTGTTTTAACCTTGTTTTCAAAAGTGCTAGGAGTGTAGGGAAGGTGTGAGAAACCTCCCTATACTCCAGAGTAAGTTTTACGTTTGCTCTCGTAAATCAGTTTTTTCATATTATACTATTTTTCTATGTGTTAGTCATGCTTGTTATGTAATTGTGCATATGTATTTATGCATTTGAACAAATGCTCATTTGACTATTTTTACATTGGTTTTAATGATTCCCTGAGTTTTTTTTCAAAATAAGAAAAATATGGTTTTTATCGATTTATGCAAATTATGCATAAGATAGAAGAATTCATTTTATTTAGCTACTGTTTTTATTATAAAACTTGAGAATTTGGTTTTGTTTTGTGTTGGATATTAAGTTCATGGGCCTGGGATAAGTTGATCGATCAATAGGATGTGATTGCACTAGAGATTCCTAGAGTAATGCATTAGAGATTAGCCTAGTATTGTGAGATATAACTGTTACCTTATCACATTCGAGTATGGCGAACTATCCCGAACACGAAGGTGTGATCTTTAAAATGTGATAGTCAATCTGTTTGAATCGTTGTACGATGTCATTCACATGTTTTTCCATTTATCCCAATGTTTGGAGGTAACTCCATTCGTGTCACTTAACCAACATGTGAAAAACGCAAGTGTAAAGGTTTTATTGATTTTGTGCAATTTGTAAATTGCATGTGTTTTATAAAAGAGCTCAATGGTTTTGAAGCATTTCTTGTTAAGCATGTAAGACTTGTTTTGTGGCATGTGACATGTGATAAACACTTGCGGATTTTTGAATATCTTAGTGACGTGATTGTCACAAATGTTTTTCTTGAGCATGACTTGTTTTTAAATTGTTTTTTCGTATAATATGGGTTGCATTATAAGTAGTTAAATTGTTTTATAATTCACTCACTAAGAGTAAGCTTAACCTTTCTCTATTCCTTGTAATGCAGATAAGAAGTGAGTTATTCATCTGAGAAAGTAAGGAAAACTCTTAGTGCTTTTTAATTTATATTATAGCTCAAGTATGTTGGTTTCATACTTTCAACCTTAGGTAGTTTAGGAAGCAATGGTAAAGAGGAACCTTATGACATATAAGTTAGTTATTTGAATATTGAATCTTACACATTGGTATATTTGCTTTTATGTTAATGAAGTCTTTTGGATTTGATTCATACATTAATTGTGCCTAAACATGTTTAATTATGACTTTCGTGAAAATTGATTTCAATTTGTATTGAGGGCGTGGAACTAGGATGCCAATCATCTAGAAATCTAGTTGAATTATGTGTTTTATGCCCTATGGGTGAATAATTGCATATAGAACACTTTAGGGCACGTATAAGGCATAAAATCTGGGTAAATAGTTGTTTTTGGGCAGGGTGTTCGATACTTGTTCATAGGGTATTGATACCTAGGCAAAACATGTCAATTTTCTGGGAAATTAAGCTTGAGTATCAAAACTACATGAACTGGTTTCAAAATAATAGAGTAAATTCATCAGGTGTATCGATACAGTTCTGTTTGGTTTCGATACTGACCTTCACTATTTCATAAGGTATCGGAACGGTCCATCAGATGTATCGAAATGCGGGATTTTAGCGCAGACAATCTTCTGAGTTATCGAAGGTGTATCGAAACCTTTAATACCTGTTTCGATACCCCTTTTTCCTTTACGACATTGTCGATACCAATGAAAGGTGTTTCGATACCCCTGTTAGGTATAGTCGTTAAAGGCTGGAATATAATTCTAACAACTTATATTTTAGTCACTAAACTTTAAGAATGCAATTGGATGACTTGTAGATATTATTTTAACCTGAAATTTTATGTGCAAGCATGAAATATACTTAATTATGTATCGATAATCTTAATTTCACTTTTTATATCACGAATTTTTGGAAAATTGTAATGAGGCCCATAAAACTTGTTTGGTTTAATTAGGACTCGTTTCTCATTGATTTCTGGTGCAAATAAACTCAATCCTTGCATGAACATGTAGGATATAATTACTGCATTTAGAAAAGATAAAAGAAAAAAAATTAGGTTTGTTTATCGGGGTGAGTCTCCGGATTAGCCTCGATATTCCCTGTGTAGCTCTTTCGAGTCGAGTGGCGTCTAGACCGGGTCGAGGGGGTTACACCTTTTGAAAACAAAGTAAAACACTGACGTAGAAGCCCAATTTCATAATCCACTCCCCAATAATCGTTACTTGCTCGACAAGCCACTAAAACGAATAACCCCCAAACCTTTCCTACTTCTTATCCTGTTTCAAACATTTAAACCAGTGGTTTAATGCTTCTAAATGCACTCAAATAAAACTTAATTCGGATCCTTTAAAAGAAACCCTTAACTTATAAAAACTTTAACCAAAAATTTTTCGAAACTCATCAAACTTCACCTAAGCCTTCAATACAGTATTAGATACATTAAAGACATGTTATAAACATCCTAATACATCCGAAATCATGAATTTAAGATAAAAAATAGTGAGTTAAAACCCTTGAACGAAAAAATCTTGAATTTAATCTCAAAAATAAGTTTTTCTAGATCAAAACATAAAAATCAATTTTTACAAAGCCAATAACTTGGTAATTTCATTAAAGAAATCTTAAATTAAGAGGTTTGAATGTTTCCTAACCCCAAAATCTTATACAACTCACTTCCAAGGTTTTTAAACAGGAAAACAAGTGAAAAATCATGAATTTTGGAGGCAAAATATTAGGAATAATCAAACCAACGAAAATTATTGAAAAGATTAAGATTTACCGTTGAAAATATAATGGTTCTATGCCTTGGGAAGAGGGAACACGAATATATGAGATAAGGGTTTTCTATTTTAACGTAAAATAGGTTTTTAAGATTAAAATTGGGTAATTAGGATTAATTTAATTAAAACACATAATTAAGGGTTATTAAATAAGCCCATTGGAAGGTAAGATCAACTAGAATCAAAATTAGATCAAACCCCCTTAAAGATTCAAAGTTTTGGTTTAGTCTATAAAATTGTACTCAAGTTTTCAATTTTTACAAAATAGTCACTAATTTCAAAATCCTAGGGATTCAAGAGTCAATTTTCGAAATTGATTTGAAAAAATTCAAATATATGTTGAACAATAATTTTAGGATATTTCTCCATAATTTATTTTTTAATAAAAACCAATTTTTAAGTATTTAATCCCGAACTTAGCAAAACCCACAAAACCGATTCACTAAACTTTTAGGCCCAAATTTAGGGTGTTACATAATCGTGATACACGCAATTTTGGTCGAGTGGAGGTGTACCATATAAGCTTCTGTAGCTCAGCATTTCAGAATGTGTTTCCATTTGTAGGTTAGGGTTATTTCAAATGTTGGATTATGTTTTGGACCCTTAGTTTTAAATTATTTTGGGCATTTTTTTCTTTTAAATTTTGGATTATGTTTTAGACCTTGGTTTTGGAAATGTTAACTGGGCTTTCAAATAAAAATTTTGTTACTTGGGTTTTGGGGGGAAGGCCCAATTTGATATCTAGGTCAAGGGTGTTACATTTAGTGGTTCCAGAGATTAGGTTTAGTAAATTTTAAGAAGTCCCCTGGGAGTCTAGTGTGGTGTATATGTTTCATACGAGTACATGCCTATGAGTCGATGTCGTATTTGCTTTAAGCTGAAATTTTGATGGTATAACCTTTTTTTACTTGTTGTAAAAAAGTGCAAATCATGTCAAAAAGGGAAAGAGACCATGAGGAGATTTGAAGTTCCCGTGAAGGAGACTTTAATGATGAATACATGCCAGATATGGATGCATCGTCTGAGGATGCAGTTGGCCAAGGGGCTAACTACTTCTCATAGTTAAATCTGGCGTTACACTAGATCATGAGAATTATACCGAGGCCATCTTCTATGCCTCGAGAGGCATCAGTTGAGAGGGTGCATAGACAAGGAGCCGTTAACTTCCATAGGGCAGGACAAAATAGTCTCGTGCAAGCTGACTAGTGGTTGCATGATACCTAGTGGATCATGAGATAAATGAGGCTGAGGTAGGAAGACAAGTTGTCGTGTGCGTTGTTGCTTTTGAAAGGGAACCCTAGAGAATAGTGGAAGACCGTGGAGCTTGGATGTTATCCCAACTGCTCTACTTAGGATGACTTCCTCGAAGAGTTCTAGAAGAAGTATGTGGGTGAAACCCACATTGAAACCTTGAGAGAACGGTTCACCATCTAGTGCAAGGAAATCGATCAGTATTTGCCTACGAGCAAGCATTTATGTAGTTGAGCCAGTATGATCCAAAGTTGGTTGCACTAGAAAAAAATAAGGTGTAAGAGATTTTTGAATGGTCTAAGAAAGGAGATTCAGAAATACCTTACTGCACAACCACCTAAGGTGTTTTTAGAGTTGACCGTCAATGATAAGTCTTGGTGTACTCATGCTCGGAGGAGGAGCATGATTATCACCTAAGATTGGTTCTTCAGGTTTTAAGGGATAGGCGTTTCTAGGCCGAGTTTTGGTTGTCAAAACTAACGTTTTTTGGCCATATAATGATAGAGAATGGAATCTGTTTATACCCTCAAAAAATCCAAGCTTTGGTAGAATATAAAGCATGGAGGAATGTGTCGGGAGTCCATAACATTCTTGCACTTGTCGGATGTTATCGATGTTTTGTTAAGTTCTTTTCTATCATAACAACTTCATCGAACCAGTTTTTATAGAAAGAGGTTCCATTTGTATGGAACAAGAGGAGACAAGAGAGTTTTGAAGAGCTTAAGGCATATTTACAGATGCCCCAATCTTAACACAACCAGAACCGGAAAAAGATTATGTCGTGTTTAGTGATGCTTCCTTGAATGGGTTAGGTTGTGTTCTCATGCAAGAGGGTAAGGTTGTTGCTTATGCCTCGAGCCAATTGAAACCCCATGAAAGGAACTATCACACGCATGATCTTGAGCTTGATTTAGTTATCTTCGCATTGAATATATGGAGGCATTATCTTCATGGGTAGAAATGTTACATCTACATCTATCACAAGTGTTTTAAGTATCTTCTCACCCAAAAATAGTTGAATCCAAGACAATGATGGTGGATAGAATTGTTAAAGAAATATGATTGCATCACAAAGTATCATCCCGAAAAGGAAAATGTAGTCGTTGATACCATGAGTTGAATGTCTATGTCAGACTTAAGATCTATGTTTGCATGGTTGAGGATGACCGAGGATGGAGGTCTTTTGGCGGAATTGCGTGTTAAGTCCATGCCAGTGCATGAGATAAAGAGGAAACAAGTACTTGACCAAGAGTTGGTAGCTCAAGTGGAGGCGGTTCAAAGGGGTGAAGTGTCGAACTTTAAGATGCGAATTCTTGTATTTCAAGGGTGGTTTGTGGTTTCCTAGTCTAGAGGATCTGAGAGATCGTATCTTGAGGAAAATTCACCATAGTCCATTTTCTGTTTACTCGGTCAGTAATAAGACATATCAGGATATTCGTCCCTTCTTTTGGTGGTCATTTAGGAAAATAGATGTCTCCGAGTTTGTGACAAGGTGTTTAGTGTTATAACAAGTTAAGGTAGAACACCAGGTTCTTTCAGGTTTACTTCAGTCTATCCAAATTCCACAGTTGAAGTAGGATCAAGTGACCAAGAATTTTATCATCGGGTTACCGATGACCTTAAGAAAGAATGATGCTATATGGGTTACCGGTTGACAAAGTCGACTCACTTCTCGTCCAGGCATATGGACTTTAGTTTGGAAAAGCTATCACGGTTGTACATCAAGTAGATCATGAGATTGCATAGTGTTCCATCATCGATTATATCGGATATGGATCCGAGGTTCACGAAAAGTGAGGAGAAGTCAATCCATGAGGCTTTAGATATCAAGTTGCACTTCAGTATAGCTATTCACTCTCAAATCGATGAACAGTCTAAGAGAGTCAACCAAATATTAGAGGATATGTTTCGGTGTTGTATTATGGACTTTGCTCAGAGTTGGGAGCTGTAACGTCCAAAACTTGGGCCTAGAAGTTTAAAGGTCTAGTGGACCGGTTTAGAGTATGCCCAAAAACCAATAATATGATGATTGTAAGGATACTTTTATTTACCAATTTTATTAAATAAAGGCATTACTATTGTTGTTTTCAGATATATGTGTCAATGTATAACATAAACTGAGAAACAATAAGGTCCATATAATAATATAAGTATTATTATTATTATTATTATTATTATTATTAAAAGATCCTTAGACAAGTATTAATATGGGTATGGACAATAATAATACGCTTAAGACTAACATGTTATTAATTGTTGACAATGAGTTTTCATTGACAAAGAGATGTCAGAATTAATAAATGAATATATTAATAGAGAATAATATATTGGATTGACCCGCTGTGAGAATATGTCTTGGATTATTATGTGATAGTCACGATATTGCTCATAGTGACAACCATATGTATGATCCTTAGACTTGAGATTATTACTATCTCAACATATGTTGTTTTATGTTTTGATGTAGTTAAGCGTGTCTCGTAATTAGTTACACTATAAAACTGACATTGGACATATTATAATGTATGTAGTGAGATGTGAATGATCGATATAGGATTTGTCCTTCCTACATAATAGGAAAGTATATCAAAGGCCACTTGATTGAGTGAGACTAGAAATGCATGGCCATGCTTGAATAGGTTAATATGAGATATCACAAATTATTCATTAATAGTATCCACTCTATATATCAAGAAACATTAAAATAGGCTATACAAGTGTGACTATTCCAAGACTTGTGCCTATTATAGATATAAAAGGACAAAAGGATACAATACATTAAGAGAGTTGGTCATGGACATGATACATCGAATCATGATCTCTTGTAACTTAGATGACAATGATATATTGTTAGATGTCACTCATTGTTTGTAATATTAGAATTGTTCTAATATTATTACTAACGTTATAATGAGCCTACAGGGGACCAATGGTTGAAAAAGAGAAAAATGTATATATATATATATATATATATATATATATATATATATGTACAAGTAGATTATATTTAATCCCGAATTTTGAACAAAGGATATAATTAAAGTAATTGTATCCCTTTTCAAATTCGAATTAAATATAGATCCCGAAATTTAAGGAAATAATAAAAGTAATTATTTCCTATAACGAATTCGGAATAAAACTCTAATGCTTAGAGTTACACATATATAAAGGGATTTTTGGTCTAGCAGCCGGATTATTGAATCCTGAATTCCCAAAACCTAAAATCTCGAAATATAGTTTTTCGAGATTTTCTCTCTCAATCGGGTGAACTGAGTAGAGGCCGAGACGATATTCGTGGAGGCTAAAGATTCGGATTGTTGAACGATCGTGACTGTAACAGATTTAGTTGCTGTTTTTGTTGCTTATCAAGGAATCCAATGTAAGTCTTCGCATATCTTCCTTCCGATTTCGGATTAAACGTACATGGATCACTGGAATGACCGTCGTAATTTTGTTTCGCTACGCCATGGGGTATGCCGACGGTCCCAACAGTGATACCAGAGCCACTTGTACGATCCATAATTGGGTTAAATACTTGGGTGATGCGATATGTATGAGATGCTTGCTTTATTTTACTATTTTGATGATATATATATTGATATTGGTAGTCGATTAGGGATACGATTAATATGTTAGTCTGTTAATGAATTTTACAGTCGCCATGTTGCTGCAAAGGGTTTTACGGTAATCATATGTCAATCCTTGACATAGTAATCGGTGGAAGTGCGATGGTAGATTACATCAAAGAAATGGAATAATTGTTATTCCATTGCGGAAAAATCTAAGGGATTTAAAATCTCAAAAACACGATTCTATTGATAAAAGTTATCAAATCGTGAGGTTTTTCCATAGAAAAATAGTTGCTATTTTTCAAAATTTCCAACCAGCCACGCTGGTGCAGCTTACTAGCCGCAAGGGGCTCTGCTACTTAACCCCTTCGTAGGCAAAATAGATTATAGGCACATATTGGTAATTAACATATATATATGATATGTTTTCTTTGTACGGTGCTTGACATGTATGGTTATAGCCCTTGCTTTTACAATAGTTGTAAAATTTAAATACGGCCTGCGTGTCATGCCTTTCTCTATCTCTGTTGTACTTTTGTTCTCATCTTACTCCCTCGTATGTAAAACAAGTTTCTATAATTGTAATAATATTCCAAGAAGCAGACGAGACGTTTGGACCAAAGGTGAGAAGATGCTTGAGAAGCAGTTTTAGTATAGGATTAGGGTTTTAAGGTTCTCCCATTGGCTTGGGATGGGCCACCTTAGTTCTTTATTTTGGGCTATAACCATTTTATTTTTATTGATTTATATTTTTCATGTATGTGATGCGATGTATGATATATATTTTTGTTGGTATATATATTGATGAGATCAAAAGGGCAAAATTAAAATAAATAACGATGAGATAATTAAAGATTTCCCTCAAATTAATCTAAGTTAAAATTAGCCGTCCAATATTTTCCCTCGTTAAGGCCTTGATCGATCTTATGTGGGTTTTGCCAAAGCATTGACACATAAGTCTATCTTGGTTAAACGCGTAGAATAATCAAGTGATATTCGTCGGTCGAAATATTGGTAATAACTTATTTGAGTTATTCTAATAGGATTAGAAACCTGAAGGGTAAGTATTTGGTTAAGTCATGATATGACTGAACAAGAGTTGTTCACCAAATGGAGGAGTTACATGAGATGTAATTAGTAAAGGGTTACTTACCAAAATAACCTTTATCCTAAAAGAAAAGCTAAAGTTGATTTAAGAAATTGGTGAATTATGGATCCTTGCTCACTAGAAAAATTTTCGTCGAATTTTTCCGAAATTAAAAACAAGAGGGATTTTTAATTTTGAACAAAATAGTGAGAGTATTTTATAAACAAAGACCTATTTATAATATTTCAAATTGGTAAATTTACTTTATGTATTTACATTGTTCTAGATCTAAATGGCAAACAACACTTTATCATTGCGATCACTCCTTGAGAAGGAGAAACTCAATGGCATAAACTTCCTTAATTGGTTCCGTAATTTGAGAATTGTTCTCAAATAGGAAAGAGAGGAATATGTCATTGAAGAACCTGTTTTACATGAAACGACAGCTAATGCTTCTAGAGCTGACAAAGAAAAGTTTAAGAAACATATGAATGACATGTTAGATGTCGGATGTCTTATGCTTGCTACCATGACTCCTGATCTTCAGAAGCATCATGAGGACATGATTGCATATGATATGATTTAAAACCTCAAGGAAATATATGAGGGACAAGAACGTCAAGAGAGGTGTGAGACCTCTAAAGCTCTATTTCAGTGCAAAATGGTAGAGGGATCTCCTACAGGAGCTCATGTCATCAAGATGATGGGATATATCCAAACGTTTGAAAAACTAGGATTTCCTCTCAAAGATAAATTGGCTACTGATGTTATTCTGCAATCGTTGCCGAATAGCTTTAATCAATTTGTCCTTAATTTCAACATGAATGAAATTAACAAAACTTTGCCACAGTTACTTGGCATGTTACGAACTGTTGAGAAAAATATGACTAAGGTTGGACCTACGCCCATTTTGATGGTTCGCAAGGACAAAGGAAAGGGAAAAATAGTGGTAAAGTACAAGGGTAAAGGTAAGCCTATGCCCAAATGACAAGATGACCTAAAACCCAAAGGGTAGTTAGAAAGGAAGGAAAAGTTTATAGTGATGTATGTGGACCAATGAATACACAAGCTAGAGGTGGATTTCAGTACTTCATTACTTTCACTGATGACTTCAGTCGATGTGGTTACATTTACCTTATGCGCCATAAATCTGAGGCTATTAAAAAGTTTATAGTATTCAAGAATGAAGTACAAAATCAACTAGGAAGGAGTATTAAGGCACTTTGATCAGATCAAGGTGGAGAATACTTAAGCATAGAATTTGATGAACTCCTTAAAAAATGTGGGATTGTCTCACAGCTTACTCCACCAAGTACACCATAGTAGAATGGAGTTTCTGAAAGGAGGAATCGAACTTTGTTAGACATGGTTCGATCAATGATGATTCATAGTGATCTTCCAACTTCTTTCTGGAACATACACTAGAAAGAGCTGCTTTCACTTTAAATCGTTGATTACTCCGCAAAAAGGCTATATTTCAGGCCTTTTTACTTAAGTTATTGAGTGTTCTTAAGCTCATATAGACTTATTTAGATGCATTTAACCTCATATCATTGCATGTATTTTCTTAGTTATGCCTTGACATTTTTGTGTGGCAATGGGTGTTATTTCACAAGAAAGGTAGTTCTTTTGAGTTGTGTTGTGCAGGTAAAGCAAAAATGGGAAGTTGGGGATATTTGCCATGGCATTCGCAAAAGGATAGCGATGGAAAAATTCCATGGCAAATCTGGAGGACTCCTGTGCTGAGCTAAACGACAAGAAGATATTTTGATAAGAGTGTCAGCTGGTGCCATTATAGCCATCCAGGGCCATTACAGCTGTCGCGTGTCAAAAGTGTGCATTTAGTGAAAGTGGACACATCGCAAGTAATAAGTGATAAGTATTTATCGGATTATCGTCTCCACAGGGATTGGTATACTCAATATGTCTTCTTCGTTTTCCTGTTTTGTAGAAATAAAATAAAAAACAAGTAGTTTTGGGTTTGATAAACTAAAATAAAACAACTAAATAAAATAAAGAGATTTGAATAGTAGAGAGAGAGGTCAGGATCCAGTTGCGTTTTATTGTGGATTTGATTGACTTGTCTCTGCCCAATGCAATCGTATATCACTGCTTCGGCAACACTGCAGATTACTGCCTTGGCAGCGACGATACTGTCCGCCGCGGCAATCCCTTGCTTGCTCGTGGGTGGACTTTACCAAAGTTTGGCAAAGTGTCCATGGATGAATTCCCTTATCCCTAAGTCGAAGTACTGTTGATGACTAGTCCTTGATGATACCTCCCAGTGTGAATCAATTATACTCACCAACCAATCTCACACTTCTTTTAGCCGCTGAAACTCTTAACCTATCCCTAGGCCGAGTTAGTATTTTGCGATTGAAACACCGTACTTACCCCTTTCGTGAATCTAACTCTCCCAAGTCTAGATAAATGGATTACTCACAAACTTCCCTCCCGGGCTTGAATGCAAGAACAAGGAATAACAAAGGATAAGCAAACCTTGATAGTTTTATTGCATTGAAACAAAGACAAAGTACAATCTCGTCTCACAAATACTAAACAACCTTCACCTAAACCCTAAGAAAGCTTAGAACATCATTGAGAGAAAGAAATAATTTATGAATCGGCTCTCTCTCTCAGTATTGGCGTGTAATACATTGGACGGCTAGATCTTTATATAGGCTTGACCTAGGGCAAACCTTTCCTAAGAGGAATACAACTTGGAGTAGGGAACAAGTCATGTACATAATTAAAATATTTCCAAGTTTAATTCAACTAAGAGGCTTTCCCGCGTGGCCTTGTCTTGGGCTTTTCCTCATGCTAACCAGCTCCGATCCATGTGCTTTATGTCCAGACACGTCCCTTAGATTTTTCTCTTCCAATCGCCTACAGTCTTGCTTCTTGGCTCTCAGCTGTTGCCTCAGCATCATGTCCTGCCTCGGCCTTGTTGTTGCCGCGACATTGGTTCTCCTGCACAAATATAAAAATGCAGTAAAACTTTGCCTTTTCTGTAAATATTATCTTCATAAGCTCAACTTCTAAATATATCACATTAAGTACATGCATTGTTCCGAATGGGTGTAAATTCGGTGATTAATGCCCATAAAAGGTATAAAAAGTGATAGTGAGTTGAGCACTTATCACCCCCCAAACTCGAACTATTGCTTCTCCTCAAGCAATGCAAACTATCAATTTGCCGAACTCTACTCTCTCTTGGTCTTATGTTTCCATCTATTCTCCCCACCATAACTATGTCTATTGTTTAGACTTAACCTTTCGGCTACCCAAGGCTTTACCTAGAAACAAACTATAAGAATTGGTGAGTGTGTGCGTTTTTGTGGACAAGTTTGATTAAAGGCTTTCTTAGATAAACTCTAAGTTCAAGACAAGTAGAATTGGGTTAAGTGTTCACTTCTTTTCTAAACAACCAATTCTTGAGCCAATTTCGGGCACCTCAAGGATTGTGTTTTTTCTTCACTAATTCCTTCTTTCTTTTTGATATTCCTTAAAGCATACTAGACCCAATTTCGGGCACCTCTAGCATGAAGAAGAGTAATTCCTAGAGCCGGTGATAGGAACCTCTAGTTACTTTCCCAAGAATCTAAGTCTTTATCACCTAAGTTCATTAAAAGAATTCCTATAATCCAAAAAGTCCCAAAAGTGTTTAAAAAATTCGTCTTATAGTAAGCTTCTAAGTTTTCAACCTTAAGTATCCTAAGGTTAAACCTTCTTAACAGGACCTAATCATGGTAAGGAGAAAGATTTCTATAGCCTTAAAGAATAAACTAAGGCAATACTGATGATAAGCAGTGCAAAAGTATAGGCATTTAATTCAAGTAAGGCGGGGAGCATAAAAAATTTTAAAAAAATTCACTTAAGTACTTCCTTTTCTTGGCAAGGCCTCGACAGTAGATTGTTGCCTTGGCAGTGAGTTTGCACCCCCAAACTCAAACCAAGCATTGCCCTCAATGCTTTATATTAGAAGAAAATAACGGGTAACAAAAAATATTAAAGAAATAAGCAGCATATAAAGGAACCAACAACAAATAATATTGAATTATATGAAAAATTTAAAGAGACTCCAAAGAGCTGCTTGTAACAATTTTTCTCCTTGGTCTTGCTGCCGACTGCTTTGTTCTTGGTGAAGGCGATGGTTGAGATTTTGCTTGCCGGGGCGGTTGGACTATTGTGGGTGGTATCCGTTGCATCAGAGCTTCAACTTCTTCTCCTTCTTCTACGTCGGCCATCTCCTCGATAATCATTATGTCCGTTCCACCATCCCTTGTTGTGGCTGCCTCGGTATGATCTGTACTCGGTCCGACGGTGGTTGAGCTTTGGTGCACATAGGCATCTATCTCAGCTGATAAACTACCCATGATGATTGGGGATCGTGGTGGAGTGCTGAATACTGCCCTCCGCTTGGATGGTCTTCTGCTGGCAGATGATGTCGCGGTAGAGTCTGCTGCCCTAGATGGGCCGGCATCCTGGTACGGTGGTGGAGGGCCCGCGTAGAAGAATGGCCTTGGTCCTCCCGGAGCTGGTGTAGTCTCGGTGTAAGGGGCGGCTGTGACAAATTTATTGCTTGGAAATTCTGGAAATTGCGCCCCTTGGTCTGGAAAAGCGTGGAGCATCATTTGGGCTAAAGTGCCATAGAAGTCTCTTTGATACTCCATGTATCTCTGTTGCCTGAGGTCCATCGTTGTCATCCTTTGCAATATCTCCTGGTATGGGTCTGCTGCGGCAGAGGTGTGGGCAGTGTCTGCATGTCTGTCGTGTACTGGGATCCGACAGCAGTATCAGCAGTGAACTATTGGGGCGTTGCTTGGACTGGCTCCGCTTGCATGATCTGCATTACTTTATGGCAAAAGTCTCTGGTCCATCCGCGCCTTTGGGGAGTGTATTCGTCCGTATCTTCTATTGTACACCTGCGACAACACGCAAACCAGTGATCAAACATGAGAAATATAATGGTCCTCTATCCTTCTTACCGCAATCGTGAATTTCTCGTAAGATGATCTCTCCAACGTTGATGCTTCTCTTGTTGATGATCGATTGGATCAGCAGTAAACTTTGCCTTGCTACCGATCCTCTATGGGCACTGGTTTCCCATGGAGTGTTCGTGTAGCAAAGGTCGTCTTTGATCAATTCTTAGTCTTCGGCAGTGACATCCTCCATGAATTCAGCGTGAACATCATGGTTTGGAGTGAGGTCGTAGAAATCATTGATGGTCTCGGCATCCAACTGGACAGGCCTGCCGCGGCAGTAGACAAAGAGGGAATCTTTGTTGGGCCCGTGCGCATAGAATTCCCGCACGATGGTAGCGTTTTCCTGGGCAGGTTGAAGACAAAAGATTTTCAGTCTTGGTACTTGATTCTGTCGAAGAGATAATGCTCGATGCCGTAGTTTTCATCATCCGAGTGTTGGAAACATTGTTCTTCCCATAATTGCCGGGCAATGAAAGACCTGTTGAAGCGATCTTCAACATTGGTTGGGGCAAATCGCTTGTAAGTTGCCATCAAGATTGTGAGAGATTGATTTCTTGGAGATTTTCTTGGAATCTAGGAATTTCACGAGGAATTGTGAGTAGGCAGATAGTATTGTGAGAACAAGATTGTTAAGAATTCTAAAGAAAACAAGAAAGCAAGAGTGAATAGTTCAAGAGGAGAGGGTTGCTTATATAGGCCTCGGCCTTGTGACCGTTTGAATCCACTAGCCGTTTTGTAGCCGTTACTCTTTTTGCCGTTTCCTTTTCTGCCGCGGCAGGAATCTCGGCAGACTAGCTGTTACAATGTTCTGCCCGTTAAAACTGTTGCGGCTCTGACACTGTTTTCTGCCTCGACAGAGGTCCTGCTGTGAACTATTTCTCTTTTATTCTTGCTTATTATCCTAAATAAAAATTAAACGCAAACAATAAAAGTATTTAAAGCAAAAACGAAATAAAAAAACTAAACTAATCCTAATATAATAATAAAAGAAAAGGGGAGAGGTCATGTTACTGGTGGAGTGCATGCAAGTGCATCTCCCAAGATTATCCTCTCTTGTTGGCCAGTATTATAAATCAGTTGTCTTGGGTAGCAGGATATTTTGGTGTCTGTTATGTGGATGGCCTTGCACTCTTTTGGATCATCATATTTTTTTAAGTTGTGGAATGCATTGAGTTTGACTTGTTGGTCATTAACCCTCATTTTCAATTCTCCTTTTTCCACGTCAATTAGGGTGCGTCCAGTTGCAAGGAAAGGTCTCTAATAAGTGCTCAACACATTATCACTTTTTACACCTTTTTGTTGGCATTAATCACCGAATTTACACCCACTCGGACCAATGCATGTACTTAATGTGATAAGTATTTATCGGATTATTGTCTCCACAGGGATTGGTATACTCAATATGTCTTCTTCGTTTTCCTGTTCTGTAGAAATAAAATAAAACACAAAAAATAAAGAGATTCGAATAGTAGAGAGAGAGTTCAGGATCCAGTTGCGTTGTATTGTGGATTTGATTGACTTGTCTCTACCCAATGCAATCGTATATCACTGCCTCGGCAGCACTGCAGGTTACTGCCTTGGCAACGACGATACTGTCCCCTGCGGCAATCCCTTGCTCGTGGGTAAACTTTACCAAAGTTCAGCAAAGTGTCCGTGGATGACTCCGCTTATCGCTAAGTCTAAGTACTGTTGGTGACTAGTCCTTGATGATTCCTCCCGGCTTGAATCAATTATACTCACCAACCAATCTCACACTTCTTTTAGCCGCTGAAACTCTTAACTTATCCCCAGGCCGAGTTAGTATTTCGCGATTGAAACACCGTACTTACCCCTTTCGTGAATCTAACTCTCCCGAGTCTAGATAAATGGATTACTCACAAACTTCCCTCCCGGGCTTGAATGCAAGAACAAGGAATAACAAAGGATAAGAAAACCTTGATAGTTTTATTGTATTGAAACAAAGACAAAGTACAATCTCCTCTCACAAATACTAAACAACCTTCACCTAAACCCTAAGAAATATTAGAACATCATTGAGAGAAAGAAAGAATTTATGAATCGGCTCTCTCTCTCGGTATTGGTGTGTAATACATTGGACGGCTAGGTCTTTATATAGGCTTGACCTAGGGCAAACCTTTCCTAAGAGGAATACAACTTGGAGTAGGGAACAAGTCATGTAAATAATTAAAATATTTCCAAGTTTAATTCAACTAAGAGGCTTTCCCGCGTGGTCTTGTCTTGGGCTTTTCCTCATGCTAGCCAGCTCCGATCCATGTGCTTTATGTCCAAACACGTCCCTTAGATTTTTCTCTTCCAATCGCCTACAGTCTTGCTTCCTAGCTCTCAGCTGCTGCCTCGGCCTTGTTGCTGCCGCGGCATTGGTTCTCCTGCACAGATATAAAAATGCAGTAACACTTTGCCTTTTCTGTAAATATTATCTTCATAAGCTCAACTTCTAAATATATCACATTAAGTACATGCATTGGTCCTAGTGGGTGTAAATTCGGTGATTAATGCCCATAAAAGGTGTAAAAAGTGATAGTGAGTTGAGCACTTATCAACAGCCTGGCCACATCCACCTCAGTATGGGACCACAACCAATATCGCAGGACCAAGAGCCACCTCAGTAGGGGACCACTATCACCACTGCCATCTCTACAGAAATGCCATCACGTGAAAGGGGACATGAATTGAATTTTCACTATCTTTTAGGGTTTTTCACCCCTTTTGATGCATGGTGACCTATAAGAAAAAGGGAGAGACCCTTTTGAGGAGTAAGAACATATAAAAAGATGTACCTCTGGAGAGGTTGCGGTAGAGGAAATCTCCCTCCTTTCTCCTCCAAACTCCGGCCGAAGTGTTCTTCATTGTAGAGCTCGAAGGGAGTGGCATGCTAGGCACCCGAGAGGGGCTAGCACGCCAAGGTGTCTCGTGGAGGTTAAAGAGCCGGAAGGCTATGCACACCAAGGCTGTCTTCTATCTTCCTTCTCTTGCTTTACTTTTTATACATTTTAAGAGGATGATGTTGAATATTTAAAGTTGTATGAGGATGATACTTTCTTTTACATTTCGCATCACCATGTGTTGCTTTGTTTAGGTGGTTGCTAATAAGGATGATTATTGATAAGTCCTCAACTCACTATCACTTTTTACACCTTTTATGGGCATTAATCATCAAATCTACACCTACTTGGACCAATGCATACACTTAATGTGATATATTTAGAGGTTATTCTTATGAAGATGATATTTACAGAAAATGCTAGTTTTACTACAATTTTTATATCTGTACAGGATAAACTATTGTCGCTGCAGCAACGTGGCCGAGGCAGGACCTGATGTCGAGGCAGCAGTCGAGAAACAAGTAGCGATATTGTAGGCGATTGGAAGAGAAAAATACGCTGGACATTCCTGGACATGTAGCACATGGATCGGAGCTGGTTAGCACGAGGAAAGCCCAAGACAAGGCCACGCGGGAAAGCCTCCTATTTGGAATAAACTTGGAAATATTTTATTTATGTACATGACTTGTTCCCTACTCCAAGTTGTATTCTACTTAGGAAAGGTTTGCCCTAGGCCAAGCCTATATAAGACCTAGCCGTCCAAGAGGGAGAAGAGAGGCAATTTTTAGAGAGTTTACCCTAAGACTCATTGTTTCTTTCTCTCAATTATGTTCCAAGTTTTCTTAGGGTTTAGGTGAAGGTTGTCGAATACTTGTGAGAGGAGATTGTATTTTGTTCTTTGTTTCAATGCAATAAAATATCAAGGTTTGCTTATCCTTTGCCATTCTTTGTTCTTGCATTCAAGCTCGGGAGAGAAGTTTGTAAGTAATCTATTTATCTAGACTCGGGAGAGTTAGATTCACAAAAGGGATAAGTACGGTATTTTAATCACGAAATACTAACTCGACCTAGGGATAAGTTAAGAGTTTCAGCGGCTAAATGAAGTGTCAGATTGGTTGATGATTATAATTGATTCACGCCGGGAGGTATCATCAAGGATTGATCACCAACAGTACTTCGACTTAGGGATAAGCGGAGTCATCAAAAGACACTTTGCCGAACGTTGATAAAGTCCAACCACGAGCAAGGGATTGTCGCGGCGGACAAGTATCGTTGATGCCAAGTCCGTAATCTGCAGTACTGCCGAGGCAGTGATGTACAATTGCATTGGACAGAGACAAGTCAATCAAATCCACAATACAACATAACTGGATCATGCCCTCTCTATTATTAAGATCTCATCCTTTTTACTTAGTCTTCTTTATTTCAAATTATTTAGTTTCTTCTAAACCCAATTTACCTGTGTCTTTACTTTATTTCTTTATTAAGCAGATGATGAACCTATGTACGAGGTATGGGAGTGCTACAAAGAGTTATTGTACAAGTGTCCGTTGCATGGATTTCCCCTATGGACACAAGTGACTATGTTCTATAGTGCCACGAATGCCCCGACAAGGATGATGTTAGATGCCTCGGCAAATGGAACACTCCTTTACATAGCACCTGAGGAAGCTATCGAGATATTAAACAAACTCGCAAAGAATGATTTTCAATTCCCTACATCTAGGCGAGGAGGAGTAAGACGCCAAGCCAGAGTAAATGAATTAGAAACATCAAATTCAGTGGCAGCACAATTGGCCTCTCTTACCAAGATGGTGCAAAACATGCAGCTACAGCAAAATACCCATGAGGTTAAGGCCATTGATTCTTTTTGCAATTTATGTGGAGGTAACCACAATTCCTCCGTCTGTATGAGTTAAGAATCCAGCATGTATGTTGGAAATTATAACCGAAACAATATGATGTCCAACACATACAACCCCTCATGGAAGAGGCATCCAAACTTGTCATGGAGTAATCCAAACTTGTCATGGAGTAATCCAAACTTGTCACTCAACCCCCGGGATTCCAGCAACCAATGCAACATCTGCCGCCGCCGCAGGTCCAGCAGCCAATGCCGCAGCAGCAGATGCAGCAGCAGTCTGTAAGTTCCTTGGAAAATTCTATGAAAGCATTCATGATGAAAACTAAGTCATATAAGGCAGAGAATAGCAACTTCATCAAAAGAACAGATGCATTCATAAATAGAACTGAGATGAGGTTACAGAACCAAGAGGCAGCAGTTAAGGCACTGGAAACTCAGGTTGGGCAGTTTGCTCAAAACATAAACACTAGACCACAAGGAAGACTACCTAGTAATATCGAAGTTGCTAAGGTAATAGGCCATGAACAGTGTAAGGCAATCACTACTAGGAGTGGTCTACAGCTGAAGGAAAAGATAGGAATTCCAGCAAGCCAAGTCCCACCAACAGAACCAGAAAAAGAGGATTTGGATGCTGAACAAACTGATCATGTTCTAACAGATAACACTGCCCCAGCAGAGAATTCAGCAGTAACTGAACAACCTACCAAGACAGCAACAGACACAGTGGTTTCAGGTATTAAATTTCAAACTAAAGAAACCCTGGATGAGATGAGACCACCACCACCCTTCCCGCAAAGGTTGAAGAAACAAAAACAGGACCATCAATTTAAGAAATTTCTTGATATTTTAAAGCAAGTCCACATCAACTTACCATTCATAGAGGAAATTGAACAAATGCCTAATTATGCTAAATTCTTGAAAGAAATTGTGTCTAAGAGAAAGAGACTAGGTGAGTTCGAAACAGTGGTTGCTACCAAAGGATGCATGGCAATGCTACACAATCGCATGCCACCAAAATTGAAGGATCCTGGATGCTTTACCATACCTTGTGCGATAGGTAATAACTATGAAGGAAAAGCCCTATGCAACCTTGGAGCGAGCATAAACCTAATGCCCAAATTTGTCTTTCAAAAGCTTGGAATAGGAAGGGCAAAACCTACAACAGTGATGCTCCAACTTGCGGATCGATCATATGTGCAACCCGACGGAAAAATCGAGGACATACTAGTAAGAGTTGACAAATTTATTTTTCTCGCTGACTTTCTTGTCCTTGACTGTGAAGCAGATGATAATGCACCAATCATTCTCAGGAGACCTTTCCTTGCCACTGGAGGAACACTCATTAATGTGGAAAAAGGAGAGTTGACAATGAGGGTCAATGACCAACAACTCAAACTAAATGCCTTCCACAGTTTAAAAAGGTATGACGATACAGAAGAGTGAAAGCCCTTCACACCACAGATGCATGCACCAAAATATCCTGCCTCGGCAGCATGCTCGGTAGAATATTTGGCAAAAAGATTAATCAAAAGGTGGAGGCATCAAATAGGGAAACACAATATCCGTGCACTTCAAATTCAGATTGTCCAAACATACAGAGTGCAGTGAAGATCAAAACGGAAAAAGATAAACATGAATCCAAAGAGAATGGCCAATACCTGAAAAATCATTCTGGCCAACAAGAGATAATCCCCTTAGGAGATGCATTTGCATGCACTCCACCAGTGACATAATCTCTTTCCTATAATTTTATTTTATATAGTATTAGGGTTAGTTTAGTTTCGAGTTAAAATTTTATTATATTTAATAAATTTTACTTGTTTATGTTTACATTTTCTAGGATAATAAACAAGAATAAAGGAGAAATAGTTCACAGTAGGAATTCTGCCAAGGAAGAAAACAGTATCAGAGCCGCAGCAGTCCTAACGGGCATAACAATGTAACGGCTAGTCTGCGAGATTCCCGCTGCGGCAGTAAATACAAACGGCAGTAAAAGTTTAACGGCTATAAAACGGCTAGTGGTTTAAACGGCTACAAGGTCGGGGCCTATATAAGCAATCTCTCCCTCTTGAACTATTCACTCTTGCATTCTTGTTTTCTTTAGAATATTTGCTAATCTTGCTCTCACAATACTCTCTGCCTACTCACAAACCTTCTTGAAATTTTCACACCTTCTTCAAGAAAATCTCCAAGAACCTCAACTTTCAAAATACTTATGGCCACCTACAAACATTTTGCCCTAGCCAATGTTAAAGACCGTTTCAACAGGTCTTTCATTGCTTGGCAATTATGGGAGGAACAAGGGTTCCAACACTCCGATGAGGAAAATTACGGCATTCAGCACTATCTGTTCAACAAGATCAAGTATCAACAATGGGAGATCTTTTGTCTACAACCTGCTCAGGCCAATGCCACCATCGTGCGGGAATTCTATGCGCACGGGCCAAGCAAGGACTCTCTTTTTGTCCACTGCCGAGGCAGGCCTGTCCAGCTTGATGCCGAGACAATCAACCAATTCTATGGCCTCACACCTATACGTGATGATCATGCTGACTTCATGGAGGATGTCACCGCTGAAGATTACGAACTGATAAAAGACGACCTTTGCTATGAGAATACTCCTTAGGAAACCGGTGCCCATAGAGGATCAGTAGCAAGGCAAAGTCTGAAAACCGAGGCCAAGCTTTGGAACACCTTTATCAAGAGACGCCTTATCCCAACTTTCCACAACAGTACGGTGGACCGAAGAAGATTGGTGCTCATCCAATCAATCATCAACAAACGGAGCATCAATGTTGGAGAGATTATTTTACGAGAAATATGCGAATGCGGTAAGAAGGATAAAGGACCTCTGTATTTCCCTTGTTTAATTACTGGTATTTGTACTGCTGCAGGTATCCCTACGGCCGAAACAGATGAATTCACAGCCTATCGGAGAGGGTGGACAAGAGAATTCTGCCACAAAATCATGCAAATCACGCAGGCAGAACCAGTCCAGGCAACTCCCCAGCAGTTCACTGCTGATACTGCTGTCGAGGCCCAATACACGGCAGACATGCCTGACACTGCCCACACCACTACCACAGTAGACCCATACTAGGAAGTACTACAAAGGATAGCAGCAATGGATCTTAGGCAACAGAGATACATGGAGTATCAAAGAGACTTTAACAGCACACTTGCCCAAATGATGCCCCAGAACTTTCCAGACCACGAGGTGCAGTTTTCAGAATTCCCCACCAACATGTTTGTCACAGCTGCACCCTACACCGAAACTACACCAGCCCTAAGAGGATCGAGGTCATTCTTCCACATTGGCCTTCAGCAACAATTTCATGTTGCCGGCCCATCTAGGACAGCAGACTCTGCCGCGGCATCATCTGCCAGCAGACGACCATCAAAGAGGAGGGTAGTCTTCAGCACTCCACCAAGATCCCCCATCATCGTGGGCAGTCTATCAGCAGAGATAGATGCCTATGTATATCAAAGTTCAACCGCTGTCGGGCCAAGCATTCACCATGCTAGGGCAGACGCAACAAATGAAGGTGGGAAAGACATCATCGTCACCGAGGAAATCGCCGACGAGGAAGAAGGAGAAGAAGTGGATGCTCCAATGCAACGGACACCACCAACGAGAGTCCAACCGCCCCAGAAAGCAAAAACTCAACCCTCGCCATCACCGAAGATGACACAATCAGTAGCACGACCTCAACGAAAGATTGTGACAAGCAGCTCTTCGGAGTCCATCTAATTTTTATATATTCAATACTTTTTATCTTTATATGTTACTTGTTTCTTTTCATATTTTGTTGCCCACTGTTTACCTCTAATATAAACATTGAGGACAATGCTTGGTTTGAGTTTGGGGGTGCAGAGCCACTGCCGAGGAAATCCACTACCGCGGCCTTGCCCAGATAAGGGAGTATTTAAGTGATATTTTTTTTAAAATTTTGATGTTCACTGCTTTACTTGAATATGTTATTCATACTTTTTCACTGTCCATCATCAGTATTGCCTTAGTTTATTCTTTAAGGCTATGGAAATCTTTCTCCTTACCACGGTTAGGTCCTAATAAGAGGGTTTAACCTTAGGATACTTAAGGATGAAAACTTATAAGCTTACTATAAGATAAATTTTAAAAACACTTTTGGGGCTTGTTAGATTATAGGAATTCTTTTAATGAACTTAGGTGATAAAGACTTAGATTTTTGGGCAAGTGACTAGAGGTGCCTATCATCGGCTCTAGGAATTACTCTTCTTCATGCTAGAGGTGCCCGAAATTGGCTCTAGCATGCTAAAAAGAATATCAAAAGAAAGAAGGAATTAGTGATAGGAAAACACAATCCTTGAGGTGCCCGAAATTGACTCAAGAATTGGTTGTTTAGAAAAGAAGAGAACACTAAACCAAAATCTACTTGTCTTGAACTTAGAGTTTATCTAAGAAAGCCGTTAATCAAACTTGTCCACAAAAACGCACACACTCACTAAATCTTATAGTTTGTTTCTAGGTAAACCTTTGGGTAGTCGAAAGGTTAAGTCTAAAGAATAGGCATAGTTATGGTGGGGAGAATAGATGGAAACGTAAGATCAAGAGAGAATAGAGTTTGGCAAATTGATGGTTTGCATTGCTTGAGGACAAACAATAGTTCGAGTTTGGGGTGTGATAAGTGCTCAACTCACTATCACTTTTTACACCTTTTATGGGCATTAATCATCAAATCTACACTTACTTGGACCAATGCATAAACTTAATGTGATATATTTAGAGGTTATGCTTATAAAGATGATATTTACAAAAAAGGCTAGTTTTACTACAATTTTTACATCTGTGCAGGATAAACTATTGCCGCGGCAGCAACGTGGCCAACGCAGGCCCTGATGCCGAGACAACAACCGAGAGACAAGTAGCGATATTGTAGGCGATTGGAAGAGAAAAATACGCTAGACATTCCTGGACATGCAGCACATGGATCGGAGCTGGTTAGCACGAGGAAAGCCCAAGACAAGGCCACGCGGGAAAGCCTCCTATTTGGAATAAACTTGGAAATATTTTATTTATGTACATGACTTGTTCCCTACTCCAAGTTGTATTCTACTTAGGAAAGGTTTGCCCTAGGCCAAGCCTATATAAGACCTAGCCGTCCAAGAGGGAGAAGAGAGGCAATTTTTGGAGAGTTCACCCTAAGACTTATTGTTTTCTTTCTCTCAATTATGTTCTAAGTTTTCTTAGGGTTTAGGTGAAGGTTGTCGAGTACTTGTGAGAGGAGATTGTATTTTGTTCTTTGTTTCAATGCAATAAAATATTAAGGTTTGCTTATCCTTTGCCATTCTTTGTTCTTGCATTCAAGCTCGGGAGAGAAGTTTGTAAGTAATCTAATTATCTAGACTCGTGAGAGTTAGATTCACGAAAGGGATAAGTACGGTATTTCAATCGCGAAATACTAACTCGGCCTAGGGATAGGTTAAGAGTTTCAGCGGCTAAAAGAAGTTTGAGATTGGTTGATGAATATAATTGATTCACGCCGGGAGGTATCATCAAGGATTGATCACCAATAGTACTTCGACTTAGGGAAAAGCGGAGTCATCAAAGGATACTTTGTCGAACGTTAATAAAGTCGAACCACGAGCAAGGGATTGCCGCGGCGGACAAGTATCGTTGCTGCCAAGGCCGTAATCTATAGTACTGCCGAGGCAGTGATGTATAATTGCATTGGACAAAGACAAGTCAATCAAATCCACAATGCAACATAATTGGATCATGCCCTCTCTATTAATCAGATCTCATCTTTTTTACTTAGTCTTATTTATTTCAAATTATTTAGTTTCTTCAAAACCTAATTTACCTGTGTCTTTACTTTATTTCTTTATTAAGTAGACCAATCCCTGTGGAGACGATACACGATAATATTGATCACTTTATTACTTGCGACATGTACACTTGCACTAATTGCGCACTTTTGACACGCAACAATTATCTTTTGCTCTTTATTAATATGTAGCCCTCTATGCGTTTGTATATTTGCTTTGCTCACTGTTTTTAATCATTTAAGCATTGTAAGAGGCGTGAGAGTGTCCCGTGTTTAGGTGCATGCTAGAGTATTCGAGTGAGCGAGAACACTTTAGAAACCTTTGCTCCCTTGTTCTCCTGCAATCACACTACTATATTTTCCATACACCATTTTCATACATCTACCAGGCCATCACCATCCATTCCAGTTTGCCATGACATATTTTAGTTACTTGCATTCTGAAATTGCCATAGCATTTCACCATTACACTTGCACCGTACATATCCATTTCCACATGTCTTTATCTATATTTTCCTTTTTTGTTAGTGACACGTTTTTGCCTTGACAATATTGACTTACTGGTTACCTCGATCCTCGTGGGAACGATACTCACTCACCCTTTTATTACTTGTACGACTGTGTATACTTGCACATACGTGTTCGCAAAATTTATTGCACTACATAGGCGACACCAAGTTTTCGGCGCCATTGTCGGGGATCGGTAAGAGAATAGTTTGTCATTTTTATCTTGGCATTTTCATTTTACTTTGTTTATTTTTTAGTTCGTTTTATTTGTTTTTATTTTTTAGGGTTACTCTCAGTGCATGTCCAGAAGGTCTACTGAAGAACCTCTCTATCCTATAGTGCCTGAAATTGTGCGTTTATTTCGTCAAAGAAGGCGTACTCAGCGTAGAACTATGGACCTACCAGCAATGCAAGACCCAGTAGTTCCAAATGTCGTGGAAAATCTGAATGTTGCTGCACCTCGACCAAGGGCTATTAGGGATCATTTAAATCCTATCTTGGATGATCTTAATCTTGGCATCGTGGCACCGAAAATTCAAGCTACATATTTCGAACTCAAGTTTGTCATGTTCAATATGCTAAATTCTATTGGGCAATTTGGAGGTATGGCGCACGAAGATGCAAGGCAACATATTAGAGCTTTCCTAGAAGTTTGTGATTCTTTTCGTCAACAAGTATTTCATGAGGACGTGTTGAAGCTCAAGTTATTCCCTTATTCCCTATATGGCCGAGCAAGGGTATGGTTGAGTGGAGTATCATCCGGATCGATGGAGTAATTGGTTGATCTGTGCAAGAGCTTTTTGCTGCGGTATAATCCTCCGAATCTACACACCCAGCTTAGAAATGACATAGCTTCTTTTCGAAAAGGTGATGACATAGCTTCAACAGAGCCAACAACAATCCCTACTCTAACACCTATAATCCAGGATGGCGAAAGCATCCTAATTTTTCATGGGGTAATCAAGGATCCAGCAATCATAATCCTCAGCTAGAAATCAGAATGAGCCCCAGAATTTTCAAGCGAATATGCCCTGGCATCATCAAAACAAGGAGGCTGGCATCATCATCGAATACCAGCTCTTTGGAGGCGACTATGCAAGAATTTATTCTAAGTACAAAGACTATGCTTCAAGAGAATATTACAGCCATCAAGAACCAAGGAACCCTACTACAAAGCCACAGTGCTTCATTGCGAAATCTGGAGAGTCAGGTTGACCAAATTGCCACGACATTACAAGAGCGTCAGCCAAGACGTCTACCGAGTGATACTGAAGTCACTAAGCCACATGGTAAAGAGCAATATAGCGCGATCACACTAAGGAGTGGCAAGTAGATTAATCAAGAAGATAAGTTTTGGGGGAAGAAGTCTGATGAATCCCTGCCCAGACCTGTGCAAGAAGAAATGCTTGAGAAAATTCTCGAGGAAAAGGAGAAGGAGGAAGGTTTGACAAAGGAACCTGCTGATGGAGCGAGCATAAATGCCACCGCAAAATCAATTCCTACCCTATCAATTGAAGAAGTTAGACCCCCCCCACCCTTTCCCAGAGGCTGAAGAAGCACAATGATAAGATTCAGTTCAAAAAGTTTGTTGATAAATTGGACCAGCTATACATAAATGTCCCACTATTGGAGGCAATTGACCAAATTCCCACCTACGCTAAATTTCTCAAGGAGATAATTACGAAGATGCGAAAAGTGGAGAAGTTTGAGACAACTACCACGACAAAAGAGTATTGCTTTGATTTGAGTAACCTACCAATGAAGAAGAAGGATCCAGGCAACTTCATTATCTCGTGTTCTATTGGAGACAAGTTCATTGAGAAAAATTGTTATTTTAATAAAACAAAATGATTTTATTAAAATAACCCATTTTTAAGTGATCCAGTCACACCTTTAAAAAAGAATTGGTGGCGACTCCGTTGTTTTAGTTTTTAAAGAAAAAATCGTCAAACCGCTTGAAAAAGGGGTTGCAACACTTCACTTAAAGGTTTTTCGTCCTTACCTGGATAATTTAGAGGTTTGAAGTACTTAGCTGGAAGGTATGCTGTCCAGTTGACTTCCTCAATCTCTTGTGTTTCATCTCCATCAGTTTCAGGCACACTGTTCAAAACTCTGTTATAGCAGTCATCAACTATACTGCCGAGGCAGAGCTGTGATATCTTGCTGCCACTACTGCCGAGGCAGTGGTTGCTGAGACATGGTATTGTGCTCTCTGCATCTTTGGTGTCAATCACCTGGCACTCCTCTGGGTTATCATGTCTTTTCAGCATCTGGAAAACATTGAGTTTGACTTGCTAGTCGTTAACCCTCATTGTCAATTCTCCTTTTTCCACATCCATAAGAATGCGTCTAGTAGCTAGAAAAGGTCTCCCCAGGATGATCGGTGCATTGTCATCTGCTTCACAATCAAGAACAAGAAAGTCAACTGGAAAAATAAATTTATCCACTCTTACCAATATGCCCTCAATCTTTCCTTCAGGTTGCACATACGATCTATCTGCCAATTAGAGCATCACGGTGGTAGGTTTTGCCCTTCCTATTCCAAGCTTTTGGAAAACGGATTTCGGCATCAAGTTTATACTTGCTCCATGATCACATAAGGCCTTTCCTTCATAGTGGCTTCCTATTGCACATGGTATAGTGAAACATCTAGGATCTTTTAATTTAAGGGGTGTTGCGTGCTGAGTGTGATTAAAATATGATTGTGATTCGCGCGCAATAATGTGCAAGTATACACATCGAACAAGTAATAAAGTGTGTGAGTGAGATCGTTCCCACGAGGATTGGGTAGGTTAATTCAAAAATAGTTAACATACACAAAAGATAAAATAATCCTTTGTATGATCATATGCTAAAGCAATTCTGCAAATGTCACCAAAATGCTTTAGCCAAATAAAGATGTCACCAGTGATGCTGGAGCAAAACAAAGATTGTCACGAAAATGCAGTAGCGATTCAACAGATATTGGAGAAATAAATAAAGCTGCACAAACACAACACAGAGAAGATATTCAAGCTTAAGACAGGCTAGGCTTGCAATGGTATGATCTCACCGTTCTCCTGAATGCTACTGTTCCACTGGTTTACTAGTGCTCGACAGAGTTTACTGAAAATGCCTCCACTATCCCTAGTCAGAAGGCCTAACACTCAAAAATGCTAAGGCATTACCTCCCGGTCTCAACCCTAACACTCCTAATGTTGATAAAGTGCTACCCCTTTTAGTCGTTGAAACTCTACCTTATCCCTAAGGCAAGTTAGGATTCCCGCTCCCGCGGTAACCCCATTGTTCAAGTTGGTCTAGCTTTGCCTATCCCTAGATCTAAGCTTCCCGAACCCCGTGAGCTATGGCTACCTCCCGGTGCTCTTACAAACCAAGGTTTAGAGTGAAAATGTGTTAGCATTCTTGAACAAAGCACAAAGTTAAACACTAGAAACAATAAACATCCATTAAAACATAATAAAAATCATCCAAAACAAGCCTTAGCCATACTAGTTTAGTTCATGGCTAGGTAAGAAAAACTATTCAACTTTCATCCTTTGAAATACATATTCAACTACTTAGAAAAGAGGTAAACAAAGTGAAGAGGAAGAAAGTCTCAAACGCTTGTGCCGTGACACTTTTCCTAGCTTGACGCTCCTCCCGAAGTCGCGCAAATCCCTTGCTTGAAGCTCTCCAACAATGGTGGCTTGGCTAGAGGTGGAAGATGACCGAAAGTGGCCTCCTTTCTTCTTTCTTCTCCCTCGTGCTTTCCTTAAAGTTTGCTCCTTTATGGCTCCTTAGCTACTGATTTTTCTCTTTTTCTTGCTCCAAACATGCTTGTTGAAGGAGGCTTGGCCTTGTATTTATAGGAGGCTTCTACGGTTTGGTGCCCTAAAGATGCCAAGGGAATATGCTCTGACATTCTCTGCAGCAGATGGCAGAAATGCAGGGTCTGCAAGGGACAATTGCAGTCTGCAGAGGAGGTGCAACGTCTGCAGGTCTGCAAGGTGCAGCTGGCCTAGAAAACGCGTGAGGACAGTGGGCTGTAGGTGTGTCCTTCCTTCCGTTCTGTTTTGTCCGCCCACAATGCTGTAGCATCGTTGAAGTTCGATCCAACACCATGGAAATATGCTACAGCATCTCTTCCGATCATTCTACTTTGCTCCAGCAATCTGCACATCAAAACCAAGAAAATACCCTCCAAAGCAGCATCTTTTAAAATAATAGAGAAATTAAAATAAAAACCTAATCTAAATGCAAATGCACATGAAATGACTTTGATACATAATCCACAGCCACTAAGATATAATGGTTTCCTTGAGAAGATAGGAAAGGTCCCATGAAATCTATTCCCCAAACATCAAACAGTTCTACTTCCAGTATGGGTTGTAAAGGCATCTCATGTCGTCTTGAAATATTGCCTGTGCGTTGGTAGCGATCACAGTTCTTGTAGTAATCATGGGCATCTTTATAAAGTGTGGGCCAGTATAGGACGGACTGCAGTACCTTTGCTGCTGTCCTATTTCCTCCAAAATGCCCACCGCAAGGTGAGTCATGGCAGTGTTGGAGTACTACTTTTTGTTCTTCTTCTGGCACACATCTTCTTATAACCTGATCTGCATTACTTGAATAGAAGAGGGTCGTCCCAGTAATAATGTTTTGCATTATGCTGAAATCTCTTCTTTTCATTATGATTGAGGTTATAAGGAATAATACCACTAACAAGATAATTAACAAGATCAGCATACCAGGGGGTGGATGTTACGACAGCAAGATCTTCTGTCAATGTTGCAGAGATGTATTCAGAAAATGCCGCGGCAGCACAGTTGTATATTGCTATGGCTTCTGACTCGGCAGTATCTTTTGTAGTTGTAACAATTTGCAGCATTCGTTCATCTGGAAATTCATCTTGTATATCTTCGAGTGAGGGAGCATTGTTTTTATTCTCTAATCTAGAAAGATGATCGGCCACTTGATTTTCTGTACCCTTGCGATCTTTGATCTCAACGTCGAATTCTTGTAAAAGAATGATCCATCTAATCAATCTAAGCTTGGCATCCTTCTTTGAGAAAAGGTACTTGATTGTTGAATGATCCGTGTGGACTGTGACCCTTGTTCCGATGAGATATGATCGAAATTTATCAAAGGCAAACACTATTGCTAGTAATTCTTTTTCAGTTGTGGTGTAGTTAATCTGGGCATCATTGAGCGTTTTGCTGGCATAGTAGATCACATGAAACAAATTATTCTTCCTCTGCCCGAGTGCTGCCCCGACAGCATGATCACTAGCATCACACATTAATTCAAATGGCAATGACCAATCCGGTGGGATAACTATTGGTGCAGTGATTAGCTTCTCCTTGAGAGTCTTGAATGTGTCATTGCATTTTTTATTGAACTCGAATTTCCTATCTTGTTCAAGCAAGTTGCAAAGAGGTTTAGAAATTTTGGAAAAATTAGAGATAAACCTCCTGTAGAACCCTGCATGGCCCAAGAAGCTTCGAATTCCATTTACAGAATTTGGTGGAGGTAAATTCTTTATCACATCTATCTTGGCCTTATCCACTTCTATTCCCTTTGATGATATTTTGTGACCTAGCATAATGCCTTCCGTCACCATAAAATGACATTTTTCCCAGTTTAAGACTAGATTGGATTCCTCACATCTTTGCAGTACTTTTTCCAAATTGCCGAGGCAATGATCAAAGCTGTCTCCAAAAACTGAAAAATCATCCATAAATATCTCCAAAAAGTCCTCGATCATGTCAGAAAAAATTGCCATCATACATCTCTGGAATGTTGCCGGGGCATTGCAGAGACCGAACGACATCCTTCGAAATGCATATGTGCCGTATGGGCAGGTGAACGTAGTTTTTGCCTGATCTTCTGGATCAATGGCAATTTGATTGTATCCTGAATAACCATCAAGAAAACAGTAATAAGGTTTACCAGCAAGTCTATCCAGCATTTCATCAATGAATGGTAAGGAGAAGTGATCCTTCTTTGTTGCTTTATTTAGCTTGCGATAATCCATACACACCCTCCAACCGGTCACAGTCCTGGTTGGTATTAATTCGTTGTTCTCGTTGGTTATGACAGTCATACCACCCTTCTTAGGTACACATTGCACCGGGCTTACCCATGCGCTATCAGAGATGGGATAAATAATTCCTGCATCAAGCTATTTGATAATTTCCTTACGTACTACCTCCTTCATAGTCTGGTTAAGTCTCCTTTGAGCTTCTACAATGAGCTTATGATCTTCTTCCAGGAGGATTTTGTGCATGCACACTGCTGGACTTATTCCCTTCAAATCATCAATTGACCATCTAATTGCCTTTTTATGCTGCCGCAACATTGCTATTAAGGTTTGTTCCTGTTCTGGCAACAACTTAGAAGAAATAATCACCGATATTGTATGGTTATCTCCCAGATAAGCGTATTTTAGTTTTTCTGGTAAGGATTTTAGTTCTGTGACAAATGGTTCTTTATTACCAGATTGTTCATTCTTCCCCGTATACTCTAATGGTTCAAAGTACTTACTTGGAAGATGTGCTGTCCAGTTTGCTTCCTCCTTCTCAGTTGTCTCGGCGCTATTTAAAGAACGACCGTAACAATCGTCCAAATTACTGCCGAGGCAAACCTGGGGTATGTCATGGGAATCATTGCCGAGGCAGTCGTTGCTCAGACACGGTATTGTGTAGTTATCATCTGGGTCATTCAGCTTTTAACATTCTTCCTCTAATTCATCGTGTCTTTTCATCAGTTGACATACATTTAATCTGATTTCTTGATCATTGATTCTCATGGTTAATTTTCCCTTTTCCACGCCAATCAATGTATGTCCAGTTGCTAGGAAGGGTCTCCCAAGGATGATCGGTGCGTTGTCGTCTGCTTCACAATCAAGGACAAGGAAGTCAGCAAGAAAAATAAACTTATCAACTCTTACCAGTATGTCCTCGATTTTTCCTTCAGGTTGCACATAGGATCTATCTGCGAGTTGGAGCATCACTGTTGTAGGCTTCGGCCTTCCAATTCCAAGCTTTTGGAAGACTGATTCAGGCATGAGGTTTATACTTGCTCCAAGGTCGCATAGGGCCTTTCCTTCATAACTCTTTCCTATTGCACAAGGTATAGTGAAACAACCAGGATCTTTTAACTTTGGTGGCATGCGATTATGCAGCATTGCCATGCATCCCTCAGTGGCAGCCACTGTTTCAAACTCACCTCTTCGTTTTCTCTTTGATACCATATCTTTTAAGAACTTGGCATAGTTGGGCATTTGTCCAATGGCCTCAACGAATGGTATGTTGATGTGGACTTGCTTCAAGATATCAAGGAACTTTTTGAACTATTAATCCTGTTTTTGTTTCTTCAACCTTTGCGGGAAAGGTGGTGGTGGTCTCATCTCATCCAGTGTTTCCTGAGTTTGGAATCGTATACCTGGCACCATTGGAATTTTTGCTGCCTCGGCAGACTGCTCAAGTGTTGCAGTGCTTGCTGCCAGGGCAGTGCGGTAAGTCTCGGTTTGCTCAGCCTCTTCTTTTGATTGATCCACTGGTTGGATTCGGCTCTCTGGATCGTCTCTTTCAACTGTAGACCACTTCTGGTGGTTATTGCTTTGCACTGTTCATGGCTTAGTACCTTAGCAACCTTAGTATTGCTAGGTAGGCCTCCTTGTGGTCTAGTGTTTATACATTGAGCAAACTGCCCAACCTGAGTTTCTAGCGTTTTTATGGCCGCTTCTTGATTTTGTAGCCTCATCTCAGTCCTATTCATAAAGGCGTCGGTCCTCTTGATGAAATTACTATTTTCCGCCATATATGACTCGATTTTCATCATGAAAGCCTTTAACGTGTTTTCCAATGAATTGACCGGTTGCTGCTGCATCTGCTGCGGCGGCATCGGTTGTTGGACTTGCTGCTGCGGCATTGGCTGCTGAAATCCCGGTGGTTGGGTGATTGGGTTTAAGGCACTGGCCGCGACAATCCCTTGCTCGTGGGCATACTTTACCAAAGTTCGGCAAAGTGTCCTTGAATGACTCTGCTTATCCCTAAGTCAGAGTGGTGTTGATGACTAGTCCTTGATCATACCTCCCGGCGTGAACCAATTATACTCACCAACCAATCTCACACTTCTTTTAGCCGCTGAAACTCTTAAACTATCCCTAGGACGAGTTAGTATTTCGCGATTGAAACACCGTACTTACCCCTTTCGTGAATCTAGCTCTCCCGAGCCTAGATAAATGGATTACTTACAAACTTCCCTCCCGGGCTTGAATGCAAGAACAACGAATAACAAAGGATAAGCAAACCTTGATAATCTTTATTGCATTGAATAAAAGATAAAGTACAATCTCCTCTAACAAATACTCCACAACCTTCATCTAAACCCTATGAAGGTTTTAGAACATGATGGAGAGGAAAGAAACAAGAGTAGAAGTCGGCTTTCCCTAGGTATTTCGATATGTCATACATTGGGTGGCTAGGTCTTTATATAGGCTAGACCTAGGGCAAACCTTTCCTAAGTAGAATACAACTTGGAGTAGGGAACAAGTCAAGTACATAATAATAATATATTTCCATGTTTGATTCGGCTAAGGGGGCTTCCCCGCGTGGTCTTTTCTTGGGCTTTTCCTCATGCTAGCCAGCTCCAATTCATGGGCTTTGAGTCCAGACACGTCCCTTGGATTTTTATCTTTTCATCGCCTATAGTCTTGCTTCCTGTCTTTATGTTGCTGCATCGGCATCAGGTCCTGCCTCGGCCTTGTCGCTGCCGCGGCACTGGTTATCCTGCACAGATATAAAAATGTAGTAAAACGTGCCTTTTCTGTAAATATTATCTTTATGAGCTTAACTTCTAAATATATCACATTGAGTTCATGCATTGGTTCAAGTGGGTGTATATTTGGTGATTAATGCCCATAAAAGGAGTAAAAAGTGATAGTGTGTTGAGCACTTATCAGACACCTTCGATACACCTTATCCAATAACACATCCAAATCCAACGGACTCGTTACTCTAACCCCTATCTCAAGATCCTCAGCCGGTAAAACCCACTGTTCCGATATCCCACTACGGATAAAGGAATGCGTACACCCCGAGTCAACTAATGCTACTTGTCGCGTGTCAAAAGTGTGCGTTTAGTGCAAGTGGACACATCGAAAGTAATAAGTGATAAGTATATTATCGAGTTATCGTCTCCTTAGGGACCGGTATACTTAATATGCTTTCTTCACCTTCTTGTTCTGTAAAAAGATAAAAACACAAGTAAGTTGATTTGATTTATCTAAACTAAAATAACTAAAATAAAAGTAAAGGGTTGAAATAGTAGAGAGAGATGGGCTAGGATCCAGTTGCGTTGTATTGTGGAATTGATTGACTTGTCTCCGTCCAATGCAATCGTATATCACTGCCTCGGCAGCATTGCAGTTTACTGCCTGGGCAGCGATAACATTGTCTGCCGCGGCAATCCCTTGCTCGTGGGCAGACTTTACCAAAGTTCGGCAAAGTGTCCTTGGATGACTCCGCTTATCCCTAAGTCAGAGTGTTGTTGATGACTAGTCCTTGATGATACCTCCCAGAGTGAACCAATTATAC
Organism: Abelmoschus esculentus; assembly: GCA_035048815.1. Classification (NCBI taxonomy): domain Eukaryota; kingdom Viridiplantae; phylum Streptophyta; class Magnoliopsida; order Malvales; family Malvaceae; genus Abelmoschus; species Abelmoschus esculentus. The sequence goes on along the minus strand of JAUCBN010000046.1, from coordinate 6,967,701 downwards.
TCACCAACCAATCTCACACTTCATTTAGCCACTGAAACTCTTAACCTATCCCTAGGCCGAGTTAGTATTTCGTGATTGAAACACCGTACTTACCCCTTTCGTGAATCTAACTCTCTCGAGCTTAGATAAATGGATGATTCACAATATCCTCTCCCGAGCTCAATTGTGAAAACAAAGAATAACAAAGGATAAGCAAACCTTGATAACTTTATTGCATTGAATCAAAGACAAAGTACAATCTCCTCTCACAAATACTCGACAACCTTCACCTAATCCGTAAGAAGGTTTAGAACATAATGGAGAGGAAAGAAACAAGAGTAGAAATCGGCTCTCTCCCTATGTATTCCGTGTATTGTACATTGGGTGGCTAGGTCCTTATATAGGCTAGACCTAGGGCGAACCTTTCCTAAGTAGAATACAACTTAGAGTAGGGAACAAGTTAAGAACATAATAATAATATATTTCCAAGTTTGCTTCGGCTAAGGGGTTTTCCCGCGTGATCTTCCTTTGGGCTTTTCCTTGTGCTAGCCAGCTCCGATCCATGGGCCTCAAGTCCAGACACGTTCCTTGGATTTTTATCTTTCCATCGCCTATAGTTTTGCTTCCTGTCTTCCTGCTACTGCCTCGGCATCAAGTCTTGCCTTGGCCTTGGCCTTGCCGCGGCACTGGTTCTCCTACACAGATATGAAAACGCAGTAAAACGTGCCTTATTCTATAAATATTAACTATATTGAGTATAACTTATAAATATATCACATTAAGCACATGCATTGGTCCAAGTGGGTGTATATTTGATGATTAATGCCCATAAAAGGAGTAAAAAATGATAGTGTGTTGAGCACTTAGGATCGATCCGCTAGTTGGAGCATCACTGTTGTAGATTTCGCCCTTCCAATTCCAAGCTTTTGAAAAACTGATTTGGGCATGAGGTTTATGCTTGCTCCAAGATCGCATAGGGCCTTACCTTCTTAATCCTTACCTATCGCACAAGGTATAGTAAAGCAACCAGGATCTTTTAACTTTGGTGGCATTGCGGTTATGCAGCATTGCCATGCATCCCTCGGTAGCAGCCACTGTCTCAAACTCACCTATTCGTTTCCTCTTTGACACCATGTCCTTTAAGAACTTGGCATAGTTCGGCATTTGTTCAATAGGTTCAACGAAAGGTATGTTGATGTGGACTTGCTTCAAGATGTCGAGGAACTTCTTGAATTGTTGGTCTTGTTTTTGCTTTTTCAACCTTTGTGGGAAAGGTGGTGGTGGTCTCATCTCATACAGGGTTTCTTTAGTTTGAAATTTTATACCTGATACCACTGGAGTTGTTGCTGCCTCGGCAGGCTGCTCAGGAGCTGTAGTGCTCTCTGCCGGGGCAGTGTGGTCATCTTCAGTTTGCTCGGCCTCCTCTTTTGCTTGATCTGCTGATTGAATTAGACTCTCTGAGATCTTTTCCTTCAGCTTTAGACCACTCCTAGTAGTGATTGCCTTGCACTGTTCATGGCTCATTACCTTAGCAACTTCAGTATTGCTAGGTAGGCCTCCTTGTGGTCTAATGTTTATGCATTGAGCAAACTGCCCAACCTGAGTTTCCAGCGTTTTTATGGCCGCTTCTTGATTTTGCAACCTCATCTCTGTTCTATTCATGAAGGCATCTGTCCTCTTGATGAAATTACTATTTTCTGTCATGTATGACTCAGTTTTCATCATGAAGGCCTTTAGTGTGTTCTCCAATGAACTTACCGGTTGCTGCTGTATCTGCTACTGCGGCATCGATTGCTGGGCTTGTTGCTGCGACATCGGTTGTTAATATCCCGAAGGTTGGGTGATTGGGTTTAAGGCATTGTTTGGGTTGCTCCATGATAAGTTTGGATGCCTCTTCCATGAGGGGTTGTATGTGTTGGACATCACATTGTTGCGGTGGTAGTTCCCAACATACATACCAGTTTCTTGATTCATGCAATCAGAGGAACTGTGGTTACCTCCACATAGGTCACAATATGAATCAATTACCTTGACCTCACGGGTATTTTGTTGTAATTGCAGGTTTTGCACCATCTTGGTAAGAGAGGCCAATTGTGCTGCCACTGAACTTGATAAATCTAATTCATGTACTGTGGCTTGGCGTCTTACTCCTCCTCACCTAGATGTAGGAAACTGAAAGTCATTCTTTGCGAGTTTATTCAATATTTCAATAACTTCCTCAGGTGCTTTATCCAGGAGTGTTCCGTTTGTCGAGGCATCTAACATCATCCTTGTCGGGGCATTCGTGGAATTGTAAAACATTGTCACTTGTGTCCATAGTGGAAATCCATGCAAAGGACACTTATGCAATAGCTCCCTGTAGCGTTCCCATGCCTCGTACATTGGTTCGTCTTCTGCCTGTCGAAAAGAAATAATTTCATTACGGATTCTATCATATAAATTAGTGGGATTAAAACGAGTAATGAAATCACGGCAAAGTTCACTCCAGGAACCAATAGATCCTGCTGGAATGCTATTTAACCAAGTTTTCGCCCTATCCCTCAGTGAATAGGGGAATAGCTTCAATCGCAAGACATCTTCATGGACTCCTTGGATTTTGAAAGAGTTGCAGATTTCCATGAAGGACTTGAGGTGCTGCCTTGCGTCTTCAGTTGCAGACCCACCAAATTGTCCAATTGTATTTAACATATTGAACATAACGGCTTTGAGCTCAAAATGGGCTGCTTTAATCTCCGGTATAACGACTCTTAGGTTTAATCCGTTTAAGTCCTCTTCCAGGAAATCTCTGACAGTGAGCTGCCACTGCCCAGCTGGCGGCGGTAGTCCTCCATTGCCGGCAGGTAAGTTTTGTCCTGCCGGGTGTTCTGCCATGGCTCCTTGGATCTGTCTCCTCAACCTTTGCCTTGTTCTTTCGATCTCTGAGTCTAACTCGTACAAGGGGTTGGTTGGATTGGCCCTGGTCATACACCAAAACAAACAAGAGTAAAATAAAAAGAAAAAGAAACAAGAAAATAAAGAAAACAAAATTTAGTTGCCAGTCCCCGGCAACGGCGCCAAAAAATTTTCGCGTGTCAAAAGTGCGCGTTTAGTGCAAGTGGACACATCGAAAGTAATAAGTGATAAGTATTTTATCGAGTTATCGTCTCCTCAGGGACCGGTATACTTAATATGCTTTCTTCACCTTCTTGTTCTGTAGAAAAAGTAAAGAACACAAGTGAGTTGATTTGATTTATCGAAACTAAAATAACTAAATAAAAATAAAGAGTTGAAATAGTAGAGAGAGATGGGCTAGGATCCAGTTGCGTCGTATTGTGGATTTGATTGACTTGTCTCTGTCCAATGCAATCACATATCACTGCCTCGGCAGCACTGCAGTTTACTGCCTTGACAGCGATAATACTGTCTGCCACGGCAATCCATTGCTCGTGGGCAGACTTTACCAAAGTTCGGCAAAGTGTCCTTGGATGACTCCGCTTATCCCTAAGTTAGAGTGTTGTTGATGACTAGTCCTTGATGATACCTCTCGGCGTGAACCAATTATACTCACCAACCAATCTCACACTTCTTTTAGCCGCTGAAACTCTTAACCTATCCCTAGGCCGAGTTAGTATTTCGCGATTGAAACACCGTACTTACCCCTTTCATGAATCTAAGTCTCCCGAGCTTAGATAAATGTATGATTCACAATATCCTCTCCCGAGCTCAATTGTGGAAACAAGGAATAACAAAGGATAAGCAAACCTTGATAACTTTATTGCATTGAATCAAAGACAAAGTACAATCTCCTCTCACAAATACTCGACAACCTTCACCTAATCCCTAAGAAGGTTTAGAACATAATGGAGAGGAAAGAAACAAGAGTAGAAATCGGCTCTCCCCTAGGTATTCCGTGTATTGTACATTGGGTGGCTAGGTCCTTATATAGGCTAGACCTAGGGCAAACCTTTCCTAAGTAGAATACAACTTAGAGTAGGGAACAAGTCAAGTACATAATAATAATATATTTCCAAGTTTGCTTCAGCTAAGGGGTTTTCCCGCGTGGTCTTCCTTTGGGCTTTTCCTTGTGCTAGCCAGCTCCGATCCATGGGCCTCAAGTCCAGACACGTTCCTTGGATTTTTATCTTTCTATCGCCTATAGTTTTGCTTCCTGTCTTCCTCTTGATGCCTCGGCATCAAGTCCTGCCTCGATACTTGTCCCTGCCGCGGTACTGGTTCTCCTGCACAGATATGAAAACGCAGTAAAACGTGCCTTATTCTGTAAATATTATCTATATTAGTATAACTTCTAAATATATCACATTAAGCACATGCATTGGTCCGACTGGGTGTATATTTGATGATTAATGCCCATAAAAGGAGTAAAAAGTGATAGTGTGTTGAGCACTTATCACTACTATAGGTACAAAGAACAAAGAGAAAGTACCTGAGATAACATCGGTGGGCTCACACTCCTCCTGAGCTCTGACTGCATACTACCTCGCTGGTGCCGTAGCGATAGACTAAAACGTGCCCTACTCTGATGGCCGATAGTCTGACTCGCACCTCCCCTAGAGAACCCTCGACCCCTCTGAGCCGGATAAGAGGTCCTTTGAGTCCGGACCGGTACGGTGGTGGTAGCAACAGCAGGACAGTCCTTCACAAGATGGTCTAGAGATCCACACTCAAAACAAGCTCGGCTCGGTCCCCAACACTCACCACGGTGCCTTCGACCACACTGATTACAAACTGGCATACTTGCACTCCCCTGCGAACTCTCGGGACTCATCATGGACGATGATGAAGGCCTCCTACGGCTAGCAGACTCTGACCTGCGATCAGACCTCAAACTCTGATTCGAGCCTCCCTTCCTTGATTCCAACAACTTCTGTCCCTCCTAGACTGAGACTGAGAGCTATGAGAGGACTGATTCCTCCCAATGACATTACTTTTTCCTCCCGCAGAACCATACGTCAAACCCTGCACCTGCTCTAAAGCCTTAGCACTAGCTGTCAACTCAGAAAACACCTACGGTGTGTTAGCCGTCAGATAGGTCTGGATCTCTTTCCTCAAACCTCTCAAAAACCTCTTGCACCTCATCTTCTCGGTAGTTATCAACTCGGGTGCATACCTACTCAGCCGTAGAAACTCCTGCTCGTACTCAAAGACTGTACGGTTACCTTGCACAAGGTGGGTGAACTGATCTCTCAACCGATCTATGTGAGTCTCACCCATATACTTTTTCTCAAACTCATCCAAAAAGTCATCCCATGTCGGCTGATCGGGATACTGTCGCGTGTCAAAAGTACGCGTTCAGTGCAAGTGGACACATTGCAAGTAATAAGTGATAAGTATATTATCGAGTTATCGTCTCCTTAGGGACCGGTATACTTAATATGCTTTCTTCACCTTCTTGTTCTGTAAAAAGATAAAAACACAAGTAAGTTGATTTGATTTATCTAAACTAAAATAACTAAAATAAAAGTAAAGGGTTGAAATAGTAGAGAGAGATGGGCTAGGATCCAGTTGCGTTGTATTGTGGAATTGATTGACTTGTCTCCGTCCAATGCAATCGTATATCACTGCCTCGGCAGCATTGCAGTTTACTGCCTGGGCAGCGATAACATTGTCTGCCGCGGCAATCCCTTGCTCGTGGGCAGACTTTACCAAAGTTCGGCAAAGTGTTCTTGGATGACTCCGCTTATCCCTAAGTTAGAGTGCTGTTGATGACTAGTCCTTGATGATACCTCCCGGCGTGAACCAATTATACTCACCAACCAATCTCACACTTCTTTTAGCCGCTGAAACTCTTAACCTATCCCTAGGCCGAGTTAGTATTTCGCGATTTGAAACACCATACTTACCCCTTTCGTGAATCTAACTCTCTGAGCTTAGATAAATTGATGATCACAATATCCTCTCCCGAGCTCAATTGTGAAACAAGGAATAACAAAGGATAAGCAAACATTGATAATCTTTATTGCATTGAATGAAAGACATAGTACAATCTCTTCTCACAAATACTCTACAACCTTCACCTAATCCATAAGAAGGTTTAGAACATGGTGGAGAGGAAAGAAACAAGAGTAGAAGTCGGCTCTCTCCCTAGGTATTTCCGTTGTATCTTACATTGGGTGGCTAGGTCTTTATATAGGCTAGACCTAGGGCAAACCTTTCCTAAGTAGAATACAACTTGGAGTAGGAAACAAGTTAAGTACATAATAAAATATATTTCCAAGTTTGTATTCGGCTAAAGGGGTTTTTCCGCATAGTCTTCCTTTGGGCTTTTCCTTGTGCTAGCCAGCTCCGATTCATGGGCTTCAAGTCCAGACACATTCCTTGGATTTTTGTCTTTCCATCGCCTATTATCTTGCTTCCTGTCTTTCTGCTGTTGCCTCGGCATCAGGTCCCGCCTCGGCCTTATCTCTGCCGCAGCACTGGTTCTCCTGCACAGATATGAAAACGCAGTAAAACGTGCCTTTTTTCGTAAATATTATCTATATGAGCATACTTCTAAATATATCACATTGAGTGCATGCATTGGTCCAAGTGGGTGTATATTTGGTAATTAATGCCCAAAAAAGGAGTAAAAAGTGATAGTGTGTTGAGCACTTATCACACCCCTAAACTCGAACTATTGCTTGTCCCCAAGCAAAGCAAACCATCAATTTGCAAAACTTTACCCTCTCTTGGTCTTACATGTCCATCTATTCTCCCCACCATAACTAAGCCTATGCTTTAGCCTTAACCATTCGGTTACTCAAGGATTTACCTAGAAACAAACTATAGGAGTTTTGAGTGTGTGTGTTTTTGTGGACAAGTTGATTAAAGGCTTTCTTAGATAAACTCTAAGTTCATGACAAATAGACATTGGTTAAGTGTTCTCTTCTTTTTCAAACCCCAAATCTTGAGCCGGTTTCGGGCACCTCAAAGACTTGTGTTTTTCTTTTTACTAAAATCCTTCTTTCTTTTTAATATTCCTTAACACATACTAGAGCCAATTTTGGGCACCTCTAGTATGAAGAAGAGATTTTCTAGAGCCGGTGGTAGGCACCTCTAGTTACTTTCGAAAAATCTAAGTCTTTATCACCTAAGTTTATTAAAAGAATTCCTATAATCCAACAAGTACCAAAAGTGTTTAAGTTTAAAGTTCTTCCTATAGTAAGCTTCTAAGTTTTCATCCTTAAGCATCCTAAGATTAAGCCCTCTTAACAGAACCTAAACATGGTAAGGAGAAAGATTTCTATAGCCTTAAAGAATAAACTAAGGCAATACAGATGATGAGCAGTGCAAGAGTGTAGGCAGTGAATTCAAGTAATGCGGGGAGCATAAAAATTAAAAAAATAAATCACTGGAATACTCCCTTTTTGGCAAGGCCGCGGCAGTAGATTGCTGCCTTGGCAGTGATTCTGCATCCCCAAACTCAAACCAAGCATTGTCCTCAATGCTTTATATTTTGAAGGAATAAACGGCACAACAGAATATAAATTATACGCAACAAGTAAAAACAGTAAAAGCAATTTAAATTGAATTAAGGACAAAGAAATTTAAAGCGACTCCGAAGAGCTGCTTGTAACAATTTTCCTCCGTGGCCTTGATGCCAAATGCTTTGTCCTTGGGGAGGGCGATGGTTGCGCCTTTGCTTGCCTCGGCGGCTGGACTCGAGTGGGTGGGGTCCTTTGCATCAGGGATTCTCCTTTTTCAACATCCGCCATCTCTTCGGTTATCATCACGTCCGTTCCTCCTCCCATCGAGTGGCTCCTCCGGTGTGGTGTGTGCTTGGGCCGGCGGCAGTAGAGCTTTGGTGCACATAGGCATCTATCTCGGCGGACAGACTGCCCATGATGATTGGCGATCTGGGTGGAGTGTTGAAGATGGCCCTTCGCTTGGATGGCCTTCTGCTGACAGACGAGGACGCGGCAGAATCTGCCACCCTAGATGGGCCGGCAGCCTGGTATTGGGGCTGAGTGTCCAGATGGAAGAATGGTCGTGGTCCTCCCGGGGCTGGTGTAGTCTAGGTGTAGGGTGCGGCGGTGACGAACATGTTGCTTGGGAACTCCGGGAATTGTACTCCTTGGTCCGGGAAGGCGTGCAACATCATTTGGGCTAGAGTGCCATTGAAGTCCCGTTGGTACTCCATGTATCGTTGTTGTCGAAGATCCATTGCGGCCATTCGCTGCAAGATTTCTTGGTATGGGTCTGCTGCGGCAGAGGTGTGGGCAGTACGAGGCATGTCTGCCGTGTACTGGGCCCCGACAGCAGTATCGACAGTGAACTGCTGCGGCGTTGCCTGGACAGGTTCGGCTTGAGTGATCTGCATGACTTTGTGGCAGAAATCCCTGGTCCATCCTCGTCTTGGGGGCGTGTATTCATCCATTTCTTCAATGGGTACACCTGCAGAAACACATAAACCCGTAATCAAGTAAGGGAAATACAATGGTCCTCTATCTTTCTTACCGCACTCGTGAATTTCTCGTAGGATGATTTCTCCAACGTTGATGGTCCTCTTGTTGATGATGGATTGGATAAGTACCAATCTCTTGCGATCCACCGTGCTATTGTGTGATGTTGGGATGAGGCGTATTTTGACGAAGGTGTTCCACATTTTGGCCTCCGGCTTCAAGCTTTGTCTTGTTACGGATCCTCGATGGGTACCGGTTTCCCATGGAGTGTTCCCGTAACAAAGATCGTCTTTGATGAGTTCATAGTCCTCGGCAGTGATATCTTCCAAGAATTCGGCATGGATATCACTGTCTGGGGTGAGGTCGTAGAAGTTGTTGATCGTCTCGGCATCGAGCTGGACCGGCCTGCTGCGGCAGTGAATGAACAGGGAGTCTTTGCTGGGCCCATGAGCGTAGAACTCCCGCACGATCGTGGCGTTCGCCTGGGCAGGTTGCAAAAAGAAAATTTCCCAATTCTGGTACTTAATTTTGTCGTAGAAGTAGTGTTCAATGCCGTAGTTTTCTTCGTCTGCATGCTGGAAACCTTGCTCTTCCCAAAGTTGCCTAGCGATGAAAGATCGGTTGAATCGATACTCAACGTTGGCTGGGACGAATCTTTTGTATGAAGCCATCAAGATGGAAAGATGTAAGTTCTTCGAGGTTTTTCTTGAAGAGAATCTGGAGATTGTAGAAGGCAGAGAGTAATTGAGAGAGAGATTGTTATGAATACTAAAGAAAGCAAGAAAAATAAGAGTGAATAGTTCAAGAGGAAGGGGTTTCTTATATAGGCCTCGGCCTTGTGACCGTTGAGACCACTAGCCGTTGCAACCGTTTCCTTTTCTGCCGTTTCCTTTTTCTGCCGCGGCAGGAATCTCGGCAGACTAGCCGTTACACTATTCTGCCCGTTGGGACTGCTGCAGCCCTAACACTATTTTATTGCCTCGGCAGAGTTCCTGCTGTGAACTATTTTTCCCTTATGTTTGCTTTTTATTCCTAAATAAAACACACAAAAGAAAATTACTGAAAACAAAAATAATAAAAAAATAAATTGCTAATCCTAATATACTATTTAAAGAAAAGGGGAGAGGTTAGATTACTGGTGGAGAGCATGCAAATGCATCTCCCAGAATTATTTTCTCCCTTAGGCCCAATTTATGAATCGGTTGTGGGCCACTCCTTTGTGCTGTCTGTCCATCCATCTTGGGCTTGATTTTCTTGCCGAACATTCTGCCGAGCAGACTGCCCAAGCAGGATATCTTATTATCTACAGTGTGGATGGCCTTGCATTCCTCTGGATCATCATACTTCCTTAAGTTGTTGAATACGTTGAGTTTGACTTGTTGGTCATTGACCCGCATAGTCAACTCTCCTTTTTCCACGTCAATTAATGTGCGTCCAGTTGCTAGAAAGGGTCTCCCAAGGATGATCGGTGCATTGTCATCTGCTTCACAATCAAGGACAAGGAAGTCGGCAGGAAAAATAAACTTGTCAACTCTTACCAGTATGTCATCGATTTTGCCTTCAAGTTGCACATAAGATCTATCCGCGAGTTGGAGCATCACTGTTGTAGGCTTCGGCCTTCCAATTCCAAGCTTTTGGAAGACGGATCTAGGCATGAGGTTTATGCTTGCTCCAAGGTCGCATAGGGCCTTTCCTTCATAACTCTTTCCAATCGCACAAGGTATAGTGAAGCAACCAGGATCTTTTAACTTTGGTGGCATGCAGTTATGCAGCATTGCCATGCATCCCTCGGTAGCAGCCACTGTCTGAAACTCACCTATTCGTTTTCTCTTTGACACCATGTCCTTTAGGAACTTGGCATATTTGGGCATTTGTTCAATAGCTTTAACGAACGGTATGTTGATGTGTACTTGCTTCAAGATGTCGAGGAACTTCTTGAATTGCTGATCATGTTTTTGTTTTTTCAACCTTTGCGGGAAAGGTGGTGGTGGTCTCATTTCATCCACGGTTTCTTTAGTTTGAAGTTTTATACCTGGCACCATTGGAATTGTTGCTGCCTCGGCAGGCTGCTCAGAAGCTGCAGAGCTTGCTGCCGGGGCAGTGTTGTCAGCTTCAGTTTGCTCAGCCTCTTTTATTGCTTGATCTGCTGATTGAGTTTGGCTCTCTGGGATCTTCTCCTTCAGCTGTAGACCACTCCTAGTAGCGATTGCCTTACACTGTTCATGGCTTATTACCTTAGCAACTTCAGTATTGCTATGTAGGCCTCCTTGTGGTCTAGTGTTTATGCATTGAGCAAACTGCCCAACCTGAGTTTCCAACGTTTTTATGGCTGCTTCTTGATTTTGCAGCCGTATCTCAGTCCTATTCATGAAGGCATCTATCCTCTTGATGAAATTACAATTTTCCACCATGTATGACTCAGTTTTCATCATAAAAGCCTTTAGCGTGTTTTTCAATGAACTTACCAATTGTTGCTGCATCTGCTGCTGCGGTATCGGCTGTTGGACTTGCTGCTGCGGCATCGGCTGCTGAAATTCCGATGGTTGGGTGATTGGGTTTAAGGCATTGTTTGGGTTACTCCATGATAATTTTGGATGCCTCTTCCATGAGGGGTTGTATGTGTTGGACATCACAGTGTTACGGTTGTAGTTCCCAACATACATACCAGTTTCTTGATTCATGCTGTCAGCGGAACTGTGGTTTCCTCCACATAAGTCACAGTATGAATCAATTACCTTGACCTCACGGGTATTGTGTTGTAAATGTAAGTTTTGCACCATCTTGGTAAGAGAAGCCAATTGTGCTTCCATTGAACTTGATGAATCTAATTCATTTACCGTGGCTTGGCGTCTTACTCCTCCTCGCCTAGATGTAGGAAACTCAAAGTCATTCTTTGCGAGTTTGTTCAGTATTTCAATAGCTTCCTCAGGTGCTTTGTCCAGGAGTGTTCCGTTTGCCGAGGAATCTAACATCATCCTTGTCGGGGCATTCGTGGCATTGTAAAACATTGTCACTTTGTGTCCATAGGGGAAATCCATGCAGAGGACACTTGTGCAATAGCTCTCTGTAGCGTTCCCATGCCTCGTACATTGGTTCGTCTTCAGCCTGTCGAAGAGAAGTAATTTCATTACGGATTCTATCATATAGATTAGTAGGATTAAAGCGAGTAATGAAATCACGGCAAAGTTCACTCCAGGAACCAATAGATCCTGCTGGAATGCTATTTAACCAAGCTTTCGCCCTATCCCTCAGTGAATAGGGGAATAGCTTTAATCGCAAGACATCTTCATGGACTCCTCGGATTTTGAAAGAATTGCAGATTTCCATGAAGGATTTAAGGTGCTGCCTTGCGTCTTCAGTTGTAGACCCACCAAATTGTCCAATTGTATTTAACATATTGAACATAATGGGTTTGAGTTCAAAATGGGCTTCTTCAATCTCTGGTGTAACGACTCTTGGGTTTAATCCGTTTAAGTCCTCTTCCAGGAAGTCCCTGACAGTGAGCTACCGCGGCTTAGGTGGCGGCGGAAGTACTGCATTGCCGGCAGGTAAATTTTGTCTTGCCGGGTGATCTGCCATGGCTCCTTGGATTTGTCTCCTCAACCTTTGCCTTGTTCTTTCGATCTCTGGATCTAATTCGTACAAGGGGTTGGTTGGATTGGCCCTGGTCATACACCAAGAAAAACAAACGTAAAATAAAAATAAACAAGAAAATAAAGAAAACAAAATTTAGTTGCCAATCCCCGGCAACGGCGCCAAAAACTTGTCGCGTGTCAAAAGTGCGCGTTCAGTGCAAGTAGACACATCGCAAGTAATAAGTGATAAGTATATTATCGAGTTATCGTCTCCTCAGGGACCGGTATACTTAATATGCTTTCTTCACCTCCTTGTTCTGTAAAAAGATAAAAACACAAGTAAGTTGATTTGATTTATCTAAACTAAAATAACTATAATAAAAGTAAAGGGTTGAAATAGTAGAGAGAGATGGGCTAAGATCCAGTTACGTCGTATTGTGGAATTGATTGATTTGTCTCCGTCCAATGCAATCGTATATCACTGCCTCGGCAGCACTGCAGTTTACTGCCTGGGCAGCGATAACACTGTCTGCCGCGGCAATCCCTTGCTCATGGGCAGACTTTACCAAAGTTCGGCAAAGTGTCCTTGGATGACTCAGCTTATCCCTAAGTCAGGGTGCTGTTGATGACTAGTCCTTGATGATACCTCCCGGCGTGAACCAATTATACTCACCAACCAATCTCACACTTCTTTTAGCCGCTGAAACTCTTAACCTATCCCTAGGCCGAGTTAGTATTTCGCGATTGAAACACCGTACTTACCCCTTTCGTGAATCTAACTCTCCCGAGCTTATATAAATGGATGATCACAATATCCTCTCTCGAGCTCAATTGTGAAACAAGGAATAACAAAGGATAAGCAAACCTTGACAATCTTTATTGCATTGAATGAAAGACAAAGTACAATCTCTTCTCACAAATACTCTACAACCTTCACCTAATCCATAAGAAGGTTTAGAACATGGTGGAGAGGAAAGAAACAAGAGTAGAAGTCGGCTCTCTCCCTAGGTATTTTCGTTGTATCTTACATTGGGTGGCTAGGCCTTTATATAGGCTAGACCTAGGGCAAACCTTTCCTAAGTAGAATACAACTTGGAGTAGGAAACAAGTTAAGTACATAATAAAATATATTTCCAAGTTTGTATTCGGCTAAAGGGGATTTTCCGCATAGTCTTCCTTTGGGCTTTTCCTTGTGCTAGCCAGCTCCGATTCATGGGCTTCAAGTCCAGACACGTTCCTTGGATTTTTGTCTTTCCATCGCCTATAATCTTGCTTCCTGTCTCTCTGCTGATGTCTCGGCATCAGGTCCTGCCTCAGCCTTATCTCTGCCGCGGCACTGGTTCTCCTGCACCGATATGAAAACGCAGTAAAACGTGCCTTTTTTCGTAAATATTATCTATATGAGCATACTTCTAAATATATCACATTGAGTGCATGCATTGGTCCAAGTGGGTGTATATTTGGTAATTAATGCCCCAAAAAGGAGTAAAAAGTGATTGTGTGTTGAGCACTTATCAGATACCACTCTATCTCAACTGTTTCCCACCATTCCCTCACATTCTCCTTAAGCAGAGAAAGAACATAGGACAAATTGTTCTCGGACCTCAACCTCATCTGCCTCATGATCCACCGAGTATCTCGAAGCCACTGATCTGCCTTCACAGGATTGTCTTGGCTAGAATCCAAGAAATCCGTAGCACCCTGTCTACAAACCCTCTCGATAGGTGCCTCACGTGGGGTAGGTGCACGCCTCGGGATAGCCCTCACTATCCGATCTGGAGCACGGTGCAGATGGGTGAAATAATTCGCCCCTTGCCTAACCCCTTCTTCTGACTCATCCACCTCGTACGTGTGGTCCTCATCAAAGCTCCCCTCACGGGATCCCAAACTCTCCTCAACAACTCTGGCCCTCCTAGGCATGATTCACTTTTACACAGTCAAACAAAAGGATTACACCATCAGAATTCAGCTTTTGAAGTACTACTAAGACTAATGGGCATGTATTAGCTAGACACTTGTCACAACTCCCGATTCTTATCCCCAGGGACATCCTAGAACCGACTAAACCTAGCTCTGATACCACTAAATGTAACACCCCAACCCGGGTGCCACATTTGGGCCATAAGCCCAAACCCGTGACCGTAAAATTTCAAGTCAAACTCAAGTCAAAGCATGATATAAGACATAAATTAAAACAATATTTAAAATCCAAAGTGGTTTAACAACTCAAAATAATATCGGAGCTCCAAAATACAAGTTTGATAAAACATTTGACCTTACAACTAATTAAATAGAGTTACAATTACAACAGTGGTCCTATGAATACATAGCCCAAATAATCTAGTAATTGTACTCTACCAACCGGTCAATGCTGAAGTCTTGAAATGATGGTGCTCTGCCACGTCCGCCCGAACGTCTGTCTACTTACCTACGCATGGAAACAAACCCCAAAACGCTGAGCTACAAAAACTCAGTGGGTACACAACCTATCGACTGTGCTTTCAAGTGAATCATAACTAAAACATGCGAGATAAGATAGCATGATGATATGACATGCCAATGCAACCAACGAATAAAGTAAACAAATCAAGAGTGAGGCCCACTGCCAACCCGACACTAGGAGACTCACCCGGCCCGGAATATCACATCGGGCTGCTCAGAATCTCACATCGAGCTAATATACTCGGAATCTCGCATCGAGTCTTCACTAGGAATCTCACATCGAGTGGGGCTCGGAATCTCACATCGAGCTAGGTCATCACCCGGAATCTCACATCGGATGGTCTTCGATACATCACCCGGAATCTCACATCGGATGGTCTTCGTTGTGTTGCAACACTATCACTCACTGGGTATCCGGATCCCACCAAACAATGACTCAAACCACACAAGGTGATCCACCTAGGATCTTACACCAATTTCAATTCAACCAAGCCAAAACCGAGCATGCAAGCATAATTCGCATATTAAGACTCTTATCACGACTTACTAACCTAACATTTGCGGCAACCCATCCACAATGATTTACAACTCATTCCATTGATTTATGATTTATATTTACCTTTAATTATCCTTATCGAACCTCATATACTACTTATCTTGACAAAAGTTTACAGGGGTATCGATACACCTATATGGGGTATCGAAACACCCTACCTCGATACCCACCCAAAGAGGGCATCGAAACATGGGTATCGATACCAGTATCGATACCCTTTGACCATTTCCAAAGTCAACGAAAGAGGTCCCTCCAGCATCGATACCAGTATCGATGCCATTATGCCACTGGAGGATCTGGCATCGAACCATGGTTCGATACCCTTAGCCAAACATTCACTTTTCTCTCAAGGGTATCGATACAGGTAGCCCGTGTATCGATACCCCCTGCACGAAATGCAGATTTTAAGCTTTAAAATTTTAAGAACCTTAATCCAAACTAGTCCAATCGATCCCAAATCATTCATACTCATTTATGAAGTAGTTTAAGTGAGTTTCTAACCAATTTTACTCATTATCAACAACCATTAATCAAAACACCATTAAAGCATGCTAAGGCTCTATCTTAGCCAAACCATCACACAATCAAACAAGCATGCTAAAATGATGATGCAAATGAAATGCAAAGGATTTGGGAGTGTACCAACCTCAAAAATGAGCTGAAGAAGCTCCACAACCAGCCCTCGAACCTTCTCCTTTCCCAAGCTCCTTAAAGGCTCTCCTTGCTCTCCAACTACAAAGAAGGTGACCAAACGATTACTACACATTCTAGATGATTTAAGGAAGCTAAAACAACCTTAAAATCATCCTAAGACCTGCCCAAAAATTATTCCCGTTCTTACCTCTAAAACCCCCCACTAAACCTTACCTTCACCTTTATAAGCAAAGTTTACCTTGAAGGATAGATCTCCAAGAGCTGAACAAACTTCCCTCAAGCACCAAAACGAGATTTCAATAGCCAACACTTAAAAACCTTACCTTTAATGATGGACTTGGGAGAGAAAAATGGTCATGAAGATGAAGAAGAGAACAATAAAGGAGGTGATCTCATTCTCTGCACTATGTAGAAAATGTGCCCCCTTTTTCCCCTCCCATTCATCCTAATTATGCATTTACCATTCTACCCCTAGCCATAATCCAAGCCCACACTCAACACAAGCCCCCAAGCCCAACAAGACACTTAAGGCCCAGACACGAGGCCCACATCCTCGGTTTAACCCGACTCTGAGTTCCAAAACTCGGGTCGTGACATTTTAAGCTATTCCCCCTAAACTCCCATGAAATTTTCTCTCTTCTCCTTTCTTTGGTGTTCACGTGAAATGGAGAGGAAGAAGAGAAAATGGGCTAATTTTGTTTGGTTGCTAATGGGGTGAGGAATGACTATTTTGCCCTTAATGATATACCTAGACTTAGTTTATTACTGAGGGTAGTTTATGGAATCCACATTTTATCATGCAATCACCAAGTATTCTATTTAATTCAATTATGTCCATTGCTCCTAATCCACTTAGCACATGATTCGGTTTAATTTACAAATTATTCGAATCATTTTACTAACCCGATTTTTAGGGTGTTATAGAAGGTGTCCTAGGCATGTGCCATGCATGTGAGATATACATTCCAGTTTTGTGCACATGTGTGGGCATGTAAATGCAAGCAAGCCAACCAAGTCCATTGCTTTTGACGACCAAACGGCCAAGAAGATAAGAATGAATGGTTTTCATTCAAAATTCAAACATTTAACACGTGTTAAATGTGTTTTATGTGCCAAAACATGTGTCTAGGAAAGCTTGGCGCATAAGGGAAGTTTTATGTGATTTAAACTTCATTTTTTATGGCCACAAGTGTATTTCGGCCAAACCTTTCCCTCTCTTATATATTTCTTTAATTTTGTAAACACAAGGATAAACACTTTGAAATAAAATTATACTTGAGAGATTTTCTCTTATATGGTTCTTTTTAGAAATTTCTGACATTCAAACTTGTTTTTTTTATTGTCAATCTTTATACTTCGAGTTCCTAGATCGCTATTTAGAGGGTCCAAGTCCTGGATATTAAATAAATTCGATTCGGGTTTACTTAGTAGATTGTACAAGATCTTTCGAGTTTAGCATTTTCATTTGATTCCAACAACATAATTTACCATTGTTGAGCGTTCGAGTTGTTTTTATGGATGTTTCTTGAAGCATTCATCTTCCTCGTTTTGAAATTCCTTCAAAACGTCATCTCTTTCTTCATTTTCTTTTATTTTTGTTTTTCCTTTTAATCCTTATTTTTCTAATAATATGACTTTAATTTCTTGTTGTTTTTATGTTGTTCTTGTTGCAAGAACGCGCTTATAACATTCCAGATCCTTAACGAAGAAAGTCCATTTCGATAGGTTACCTCATATCATATGGTATCAGAGCCAGGTTTAGATTTTTTGTAATTTTATTTCAATTTAGTACGAAGGAAAGAAATTTTTTAAGAAAATTCAGAAAAGAAAGTTAAAAAGAAAAAATCGAAATTAAAAAAAATCATATTCGAATTTCGAAAGAAATTAAAAAAGGAAGTGTGTTTCTATTGTGAAATCATGATGATTGTACAAGTTCTTGTACTATGTAATTCGAAGTGCTTGGAAATCAATCGAAACAAATTGTTCTTGTTTGTTCGGTGATATGAGCGTTGTAGAGCACTTCTTTTCTGTAAGAATTATTATTTCCATCTTTTCATTTTCCCTTTTCATTAATTTCCAGCCCCTTTTATTTTGTTTCTTCTTTTCTTCATTTTATCATCGTTTTTTTCTTTGTTTGTGTTTTGTTTTAGTAACACATTTGTAACAGGTTTGAAAACGTTGGATTAGTCCTTTAAAGAACTGAAAATAGAGAAATTGTGAGGGAAAAAGGCACTGAGTGTTGTAAGATCATAAAGGGAGACAAAAAGAGCCATTCAAGCATTCTCCCGAGTGAAACACGAGCGTTGAGTGTTACATTTTGACTACACAATTATTTGGAGTGAAAACCGAGAGGTTTTATGTGTATGCTATGAGGACTTTTACTTTTGTTTTACTTAACTTGTTATTTGTGCTTTTTGTATTTTCTTTTGTTTAAATATGACAGGATCAGAAGATCGTAGTCACGGTTGAGATCGGCTACCAAATCTGCAAATAGAGACCTTTGCCCGTGAAATCTAGAGGATATTAAGGGGTGAATTTGAACCATTTCAATCCCAATTGGATAGATATGATGGTGGTTCACAAAACAACAAAAATGGTGAACAAAATGATGAAAACATTATTAGAATATTGAGAATTCATTCTGTTGTAACAAACTTTTCTTCAGAAGGTTGGTTTGTTAGTATTGGCGCCAAGCTTCCACAAGCTTTTGTAAACTGCTATATAAGCAGCACAATTCTCCTGTGTAATTCTCAAGTGAATGAAAATTAATTTCACTCAGCATTTCTATTAGTTTGTTGTAAGCTTAACATGGTATCTATCGCCTTTCGTTTCTTGGTTTGTTAAGTTTCCGCTTCTCTCTCGGAATTTCCTTTCCTCTTTTCCTCTATGGCGCCTGAATCTGATCCAACCAGTGATGATGTATCCACTCAAGCTTTCTCCAACAAACAGATCAATGTCAAGCTCGACGATCATAATTTTCTTCTCTGGCGACAGCAAGTCTTGCTCATGGTTCGCGGTCAAGGCTTAGAACATCACCTTGATGTTGATTTTCCGATCCCGACAAAGGTCACGACCACTAGTGACGGAGATCCGATCCCTAATCCTGCATACCAGAAGTTCATCAAGCAAGACAGTTCGCTTGCTTCTTGGTTGCTCTCCACTGTAAGTTTGACTGTTCTCCCTCATCTTGTTGGTTGTGATTCTTCATCCTCTATTTGGAGTACTCTTGTGCTTCGCTACTCAAAGCTCTCCACTACTCGCGTCATGCATTTGCATTGCAAATTAAGATCTCTAAAAAAAGGTGGTTTATCGATCCATGAATATGCTACTCGAATTAAGGAGGTTTGCGATTTGCTTGCTGTGTGTGGAAGTCCAGTGGTGAAATCATTTACTGTTAACCTGATCATCTCTTTGGTTGTGTCTCATAAATGGAAGATTAGACAGGTCGATGTAAATAATGCGTTTCTTAAGGGTGACTTACAAGAAGATGTCTATATGGTTCAACCAAATGGTTTTCATTTCCTTGCTAGTGATGGAAGTGAGCTAGTATGCAAGCTTCAAAAAGCTCTTTATGGACTTAGGCAGGCTCCAAGAAACTGGTTTCAGAAGCTTCATTCTTTTCTGGTTACTCTAGGATTCAAATCCTCTAATGCCGATGCTTCGTTGTTTGTGTACAACTCAGATGACACCATTACTTATATGATAGTTTATGTGGATGACATTTTGATCACAGGTCATTCTCAAGAACATGTTAATTCAGTGATAGCTCAGTTGGACCGACAATTTTCTCTCAATGATCTTGGTGAGTTGAATTATTTTCTTGGCATAGAAATCAAGCATGTAAATGGTGGTATGTTTTTGACTCAACAAAAATATATCACTGAACTTTTGGTTAAGGCTGACATGCGAGATGCAAATGTTGTTCCTACTCCCATGGCTGCTAACTTCAAACTCAGTAAGGATGATGGCGAGTTTCTTTCTGACCCTCATTAGTACAGAAGTATTGTAGGATCACTTCAATATATATGTCATACGAGACCTGACATTTCTTTCTCGATTAATAAGGTGGCTCAATTTATGCATCGACCAACTGAAACACACTAGATTGCTGTTAAACGAATACTTCGATATCTAAAAAGCACCATTGATTTTGGTTTGTGGTTCTCCTCACAACAGACCATCACTCCAGAAATTCACTCGTTTGCTGATGCTGATTGGGGCAACGATCCTGATGATAGAAGATCGATCTCTGGTAGTTGCTCGTATCTTGGGGCACATATTATTACATGGAATTCTCGCAAGCAGCAAGCCGTATCTAGATCAACCGCTGAAGCTGAATTTCGAAGCATCGCTGATGCGGCATCCAATGTACTATGGCTTCAAGCCATTCTGCAGGATATGAGCATTTCACTTAATGCTGTTCCAGTGGTTTGGAATGATAATACAAGTGTTGTAGCCATGGCTTCTAACCTTGTAATGCATGCTAAGACCAAGCACGTTGACTTGGATATGTTCTTTGTACGTGAAAAAGTTGCCTCTCAAGTTCTTTAAGTCAATTATGTGCCAGCTCACAGTCAGGTAGCTGATGCACTCACCAAGTCTCTTTCGATTTCACAGTTTCAAGAATTTCGAGGACAATTATGTGTTCACAAATTTTCGGAGGTTGAAGAAGCAAGGGAAATATTAGAATATTGAGAATTCATTTTGTTGTAACAAACTTTTCTTCAGAAGGTTGGTTTGTTAGTATTGGCGCCAAGCTTCCACAAGCTTTTGTAAACTGCTATATAAGCAGCACAATTCTCCTCTGTAATTCTCAAGTGAATGAAAATTAATTTCACTCAGCATTTCTATTAGTTTGTTGTAAGCTTAACAAACATTGTGGATCAATCACCGCGATTCAAGAAAAGCTTGCATGCACAACCGATTGAAGATGAGCAACAACGCGAGAATATCTTTCTAACACGATGCAAAGTTCAAGATAAGGTATGTGTTGTAATTATCGATGGTGGTAGTTGCAATAATATTGCTAGTTCTTTTATGGTTGAGAAGCTAGGTTTGAAGACGACAAAACATCCTAAACTGTACAAATTGCAAGAGTTGAATGATGGTGGAGAACTTAAAGTGACAAAACAAGTTGTTATACCATTTTCATTGTTAAGTATAAGGATGAGGTTTTATGTGATGTTTGTCCTATGGATACTTGTCATTTGTTGCTAGGGAGACCATGGCAGTATGATAAGAGAGTTTTACATGATTGTTACACCAATCGACACTCTTTTACTCACGAGTGTAAGAAAATTACTTTGGCTCCTTTGACATCGAGTCAAGTGATTGCAGATCAAGAGAGCTTGAAAAAGAGTAAGGAAGTTGCAAAGGATAAGAAAAAGATTGAAGGAAAGATTGTGGATGAAAAAGAAATTTGAGTTGAAAATGCACAATCTAAAAAGGAAAAGAATGATTATGATGATAAGGAGGAAAAAGCACATATATTATCTAATCCTACTTTTTCTCCTATCCCTAATTTTGTTTTGCAGGATAAACCAAGCGACGTAACTTTCCAAGATGATGATTCAAGAAACGTATCAATTGTCTTTTCGAAAGATATGTCACCTGAAGTTCTAAAATATGTGATCATTCACATGCCAAGTTCATTACCAATCTTGAAGAAAATTCAGCAACCAACATCCATTAAATATCCACTGTGGTTTGAAAATTCCTTTCATTTTGTTATCAATGTATCATTTTCCCCTCTTGAATCATTTCAATGTAATTTGGTTCATGTACATTTTTTAATTTTACTCAAGTATGATCACAACTCTCTTTGTTGTCTTTAGAATCATTTGTGCAATAATTTAAAGAGCGTGCAACAAGAATTGTCCATATACTCAAGATGCATTATTTGAAACAGTACAAAGTTCAAGGAAATTGGCATGAATCATAAAGAACAATTCGTGAGAAGATTTTTTGATTGGAATAAGTTTGATGTACTCAATATGAACGATCAAGATATATTCCCACAACACAATGATTTCAAAGGAGTATGGTTTTTGTGCAAGACCAATATGAAGAAGTTCCCTGCCCGAAGGAAGTCTAACTTGTTTCTGTTCGTACCAAGCATCGATTTGGGGACAAATCACTTAAAAGAAGAGGGGATGATGTGAGCACATCTATGAGCATATATAAATCTGATATGAATATCTTGACCACATCACCATTCACCAATTATAAGCAAAGCATTTCAAGGAAGTTCATTCTCTGAAGTGTTTACAAGTTTTTGAATCATTTAATAATGTTTGTGCCTAAGAACATAAGCTTTTTACTATGTTACATACTAAAATGCAAAATTTGCATTAGTCTTATTAAGTATATAAATGTGTGCATGGTAATACTAAGTATTATGTGTTTTTCAATAAGTATTCTAGCTCGTAAGTGTGTTTGCATTCTTATGTCAGTTCATTGTGTGTCTAAACAATAAGTTTACATTGTTTTATAGCTTACTTAAATGTTTTCATTAAGTTTACAATGCTCTGAATAAGTCTCATTTCTCTTGTCACATGTACAAGAGAGCATAACAACTCATGAGAGTTATATTCAACTCGGAAGAAGCTCAAAGGAGTGTAAGCAACTCACCTTAACTCCAGGTAGCTCAGAGGCTTATAGATCCAAGCTCAATTAAGCTCCTAACACTCTCAGCTAGCTCATTTCAGCTTAACTCAATTTCTAGCTAGCTCAACTAAAGCTGAAGTAACCTATGACAATTGAAACCTATCCTACACGAAGGGAAGGTGTCCTAGGCATGTGCCTTGCATGTGAGATACACATGGAAACCATATGCACATGTGTGGGTGTGAAAATGCAAGCAAGCCAAACAATGACCTTGTTTTTGAATACCAAATGACCAAGAAGATAAGAATGAATGGTTTTCATTCAGAATTCAAACATTTAATACTTGAGCTAAAATAGAAAGATCGACACAAATTTGGCTTCCTTGCTTCTTGCTTGCCCTTGTCACTTATTCCTCTTCATTGCAAGGAAAAGAGAGGTTAAACATAAGGCTTAGTGAGGGAAATAAAACATATTTAAAATTCTCTTGCAATGCAGCCCATAGTATGCCAAAATCATTAATTTAAAACTAAGACATGCTCTATATAGAAAAAACGTTCATGGCCATCAATGCCATCATGGGAAAATCAACAAGTGTAATTAATAATGGCTCACAAACCACTATAAATATAGTTCAATAAAACTTTTTTGAAAACACATGATTTACAATCAAATGCAAGTCGTACATGTTAGGCCTAAAAAGCTTAATAAAATCCTCGTGCACAAATCAAGTTCTCATGCAAAAAAAATGTAACATCCTATTAATCGATCAACTTATCCCTTAAATCCAACACATAATAATCCAATACAAAAAAAAAACAATGCTAAAGTTTCAAGTTAAAATCAGTGTATTAATTACATGCATCCCATTAACACAAGCATTAAATGCTTAAATTGGTAAAAACCTCTTTTATTATGTTTTTGAAACAAAACAATGGGAGCATCAAAACCATTGTAAAACAGTCTCATGAGCATTCTAACATAGGCATAATCACATATGAACAAGTATAATACGACAAGGCATAATATGAAACCTTTAAGAAAGCAATACTTAAAACTTACTTTAGAGTATAGGGATATTTTTCACACCTTCCCTATATCCCAAAACCTTTGAAAACGCAGTAAAACACTGTCGAAACAAATCACTCTTATAATCCACTCACTAATTAATAGTAACTTGTTCGCCAAGCCATCAACACGAATCTGATTACTTCACATTTGATCTCCTTCTCCTTGCCCTATTTCAAGCATCAAGAACAGAGATTTTAGTGCCTCTATGTGCATCCAAACATCCTCTAATTCGGACCTATACACAACAACCCTGAAAAACTTTAGAAACTTTAACTAAAACTACCAAAAACTCTCCAAACAACACCTAAAACTTAAATATAGGATTAGATACTTTAAAGACATCTTAAGAACATCCAGCACAACATAATTCATGAATTTAAAGATAAAAAACATCTAGGTATGAACCTTGTACAAAAATCATGAATTTTGACTACAATAACCGTTTTTCTTAAAAAGAAGATTAAAATCTTTTGTAACCAGCCAATAAATTGGAAATTTCAAAAAATAACTTAGGGTTTCAAGGTTTTGAAGGATTCTCACCTCAAAAACTGATCCAACGTCCTCCCAAGGTTTAAAAACAAGAAAACGAATGAAAAAACAAAAAAATTTAAAGGAGAAAAATTAAGAGAATTAAACCAACAAATTTTAATTGAAATTAATGGATTTTTAACTTTAAATTAAGATGAATTCTCTGTCTCGGGAAGATGAAAAAGAAAATAAAGAAAGGGTATTGTTTTTAACGTGAAATTTGTGTTTTGATCAAAATTGGGGAATTTTGATTAATTTAATTAAAGCATGTGATTAAAGGTTACTTATATAATATCTTGGAAGGTTTAGATCAACTATGATTAGTATTGGATCAAAGAACTTTAAAGATTCAAAGTTTTGGCCCAATTACAATTTTGTCACTAAGTTTTCAATTTTTACAAAATAGTCACTAATTTCAAAATCTTAAAGATTCAAGGGTTAATTTTCAAATATAATTTGACCAAAGTCAAATATATGTCAAATAAGAATTTTATAATATTTTACCAAGATTTATTTCCATTAATAACTAATTTTAAAAATTTAAATCCCGAACTAGGCTTAAATGACTAAATCGGTCCACTAACGTCTAAATCGACAACTAAACTTCTAGGAACAATTTTGGGGTGTTAAACTTGTACAACCGATTATGCCAGTTATGGGAGATATAACACCGTTGATCTAGGCTATCGTAGAAGATTTTCATGTTGTAGCTGCGGGGATACACGCAACGGTACCACCGTTAGTTGTGGGTGGAGCTGGTTTGCCTTTGGATAGTATTTGTAGTTTGGGTGGTGTGGAGTTCAAAAGTTTTTCCTCGAAAGATTCTAAGGTTAGGTTTGAGAGGACTCATAGTATTATGGTACAAACATGATGCACAGATGAAAGAAAATTGGGCTGTATAGTATATTTGTTGCATGGTGATATCTATATCTGGTGGACTACCACTATTCATGGGATACGAGCTGGGGATGTGAAGTGGGAGTTCTTTGGAGCAGTCTTTAAATGGAAGTACCTTGTCATGAGATGCCATGATGAGAATAAAAGAGAGTTCATGGCCTTGGTTTAGAGCCACATGTCGATCATGGGTATTAGGTATAGTTTGTGATGCTGAGCCAATATGAACCAGAACTAATGCCTAACGAGATGGTGAGGTGTGATAGGTTTAGGTTCAAACTTTTTAAGGAATTTAAGTCATATATGTTGGTCATCGATTACATGAACTTTGATGGTTGGTCACTCGAACCAAAGATATCGAGCAAAGTTTGGGGTTAAGATAGAAATCGGATGGTTTTAGCTCGAGGAAGAGAGCAACGGATACTGATATTTGCAAGGATCGTTCCAAGAGACACCACGATGTGAGGTTTCAACGAGACCATCGGAAGGGTGGAGTTGGAGGTACTGGCCGAGGTTATCATGGAGTTTTTAGGCTCATATCATTGCATGTAGTTTCGTAGTTATGCCTTGGCATTTTTGTGTGGCAATGGGTATTATTTCACGAGAAAGGTATTTCTTTTGAGTTGTGTTGTGTAGGTAAAGCAAAAATGGGAAGTTGAGGATATTTTCCATGGCATTCGTAGAAGGGTAGCGATGGGAAAATGCCGTGGAAAATTTGGAGGACTCCTGTGCTGAGCTAAACGATAAGAAGATATTTTGATAAGAGTGCCAGCTGGTGCCATCACAGCCAGCCAGGGCCATTACAGCCTGGCCATAGCCACCTCAGTAGGGGACCACAGCCAATATCGCAGGATCACGAGCCACCTCAAGAGGGGACCATAATCACCATTGCCATCTTTGTAAAAATTCCATCACGTGAAATGGGACATAAATGGAATTTTCACTATTCTTTAGGGTTTTTCACCCATTTTATGGCATGGTACCTACAAGAAAAAGAGAGACCTTTTAAGGAGTAAGAACGCAGAAAAAGAGGTACCATTGAAGAGGTTTGCGGCAGAGGAAAGCTCCTTCCTTTATCCTCCAAACTCTAGCCGAAGTTTCCTCCATTGATAGAGCTCGAAGGGAGTGGCGTCCTAGGCACCCGAGAGGGGCTAGCACGCCAAGGCATCTCGTGGTGGTTGAATAGCCGGCGACCAGTGCACACCGAGGGTGTCTTCTTTCTTCATTCTCTTTCTTTACTTTTCATACATTTTAAGAGGATGATGTTGAATGTTTAAGGTTGTATGAGGATGATTGGTGTGTTCTGTGTAGTGCTATAAATGATGTATGTGAACACACATATATGTGCAAGTATACACAGTCATACAAGTAATAATAGGGTGAGTAAGTATCGTTCCCACGAGGATCTATGTAAAGCATGCAGTCAAATTTGCTAAGACAAAAAGGGTTGTCACAAACTAAAAAGGAAAGCAAAGGTAAAGATATAAACAAGAGAAAATGGTTATGTACGGTGAAGGTGTAAAATGGAAATGCTATGGTAATTCTAGAATGCAAGCAACTAAAATATGCCAAGGCAAAATGGTATGGATGATGATGGCAAGGTGAATGTATGGAGGTGGTGTGTGAGTGAATTGCAGAGAGATCGCTGATTAACAAGCAAAACAATGAAAGTAAGTTGTAAATGCGGAGGCAAAAACATAATGCAGGAACACGTTAAACAATATATTGTACTTCTCCTCTAGTGATGAACTCTCTCGGGAATGACTGATGGTGGCTTCTATGGTTTCCTACCCCTTACCCCTACCTAACATATATCCACTACGGTGTATACCTACTCGACAGAGGTTTCTAAAGTGTTCCCGCTCTCTCGAGTCATAGGAACCTGATATTCTAAAATGCCATGGTATTTTCGCCTGTCACGCGAATGACACCTTAGTCTATCGGTAAAGCACACTCCTTTTAGTCGTTGAAGCCTTCACCTACGCCTCTCTCGAGTGCTCTAGGATCCAACTAGGTCCTATTTTCAGTCTAGAACCCATTGCTCACGTAGATCCTCCCTTAGCTCCTCTCGGATGATCTAAGGATCTATAGTTACGCCTCTCTCGAGTGCTCTAACATGTATCTAAACAAGGGACACTCTCGTGCCTCTTACAATAATTAAATAATTACCAACAATGAGCAAAGAAAATATACAAACACTTAGTAGGCAATATATTAAAGAGAAATAAAACATATTCATCCATAAAAGCAACCACCGAAACAAAGCTACATGGTGGGGCTAAATGTTAAGATAAATCATCCACATAAATCTTAAACATCTAACAATCATCCTCATGAAAAGATAAACAAAGTAAAGCAAGGAAGGAGGACTAGAAGACACCCTCGGTGTGCACTGCCGCCGGCTTTTCAACCACCATGGGAAGCCTTGGTGTGCTAGCCCCTCTCGGGTGCCTAGCACAACACTCCCTTCGAGCTCTATCAATGGAGGTCCCCTTGGCCGGAGTTTGGAGGAGAAAGGTGGAAGCTTTCCGCCGCCGCAAAGACCGCCTCAAAGGTCTCTCTTTTCTGGTTGTTCCTCTAAAAAGCCTCTGAAAAAATCTCTTTTTTGTGTAGGTCACCATGTCTTTTAAAGAGGGTGAAAAACCCTAAAAGATGTGTAAAAGTCCATTTCTGCCCTCATTTTGTCCTGGCATTTCTGCAGGACTGGCAGAGGTGGCAGTGGTCCCCTACCCAGGTGGCTCGCATACAGGCAATATGGCAGTGGTCCCCTACTGAGGTGGCTGTAGCCAGCTGTAGTGGTCCCAAGCGGCTGTGGTAGCACCAGCTGACACTCTTATCAAAATATCTCTTTATCGTTTAGCTCAGCCCAGGAGTTCTCTAGCTTTGCCATGGCAATTTCCTTTTGCTATCCTTCTGCAAATGCCATGACAAATTACCTCACTTCCGTTTATGCTTCCCTGCACAACTCCACTAAAAAGAACTACCTTTCTCGTGAAATAGCACCTATTACCATATGAAAATGCCAAGGCATAACCAAAAGACTATATGCAATGTTATGACCCTAAATGAAACTACATGATCCTATATGAGCCTAAGAGCACTCAATAACTTAAGTAAAAAGGCCTAAAATATAGCCTTTTTGCGGAGTTATCACACCCCCAAACGTAAGCTATTGCTTGTCCTCAAGCAATGGATAGCAGCTAGCGGAGAAGGAATGTCATGACAAATTCAAAATCTAGGCAAGCAATAGGTCAGAGTTTCAGCCCTCAGAAAATGTCATGGCATAAACATATAAGACACAAGAAAATTGCAAGAACACTACCTTAGGACCAGGTCGAATGTGAGTGTGTGTGTGCATTAGTGAGTGTATCTAATCTATGCTTAGTTAACTTAGAAAAATTCTAAGGAATGTTCACTATTCTAGCAAGGCATGTTTGTTCATTAAAGCATATTTTTAATACTCCCTATATTTATATATATATATATATTTTTATGCTAACATACTGCTACGAAAGGAGCCAGCCTGTCACACTACCTTCTACTCATACCATAGCTGCCATTTATTTAAACGCAGTATCCAGGCAATGCCTTGGCAAGCTAAAAGTGTAGCGTCACCCTGTGCCTCTTTCAGTAACTCATATGCACATGGAAATGCGGAAATGTCATGGCATAGCGGAGTATCCCTCTATAGATATGTCCAGGCATTTATTTTCAACTTCTCATACTAACTATTGGGGGTTCTGTTTTAACATCAAAATTCATTTACGCATGCTAAGCTATTCAAGTTTTCATTCTATAAAATTTTTTCTAACTTTCCTAAGCATGGAGAACATACACTCGTGTAACAATAAAATAATCATGACCAACCAAATTCTAAGGCAGGTTCTATTCAAATCCCAAGTCATGCATTCAATTCAATACTGGCCATATAAGGAATATCATCATCGGGCATCACTAACTATAACACTAAAAACTTAACCTAAACTTTTACAAATGTCATGGCATTTTTCTACAACTGCAGCTATCATGCACATGAAAAAGAGTTGAGAACGATACCTCCCCCAAACTTGAGGCAAGCATTGTCCTCAATGCATCTAAAAATTAAACTATATGCTATGCAATGCAAGTGAATGAAATGCAATGAGATGTACCTTGGCTACTTGGGCGGTGTGGTGGCAATTCGGCGCGAGGTTCGGCGCTTCAACGGGGGTGGGCTGACTTCAGGGTCAGTCTCTTCATCGGCTCCCCGTGATTTTGATTTGCTAGCAGCTGAAGGTGGGGTTGGGAGCTTCCCAGCCGACAGTTTGAGTTTGCGCTTTGATTTCTTCCTTTGAGGAGAGGGCATTTGTGATTCAACTGTCGGAGCTGCTGGGTGGTGTTCTTCTTGTTGTTGTGCTGGCGGTGCGGGCAGGTCTTCGAAAAGTGAAGAAATAAACTCGGCTTCCTTTTCTTTGTCAGTAGTGGGGTCCGGTTGATCTTGAGTCTGGTCTTGCTCCTCTGAAAATGTCGTGACATTTTCAGGAGTTTTTTCTTGGGCTGGTGATTGCGTTTCTGGGGCATGTTCCTCGTTCTCCGGCTCTGTTGGTCGTGCCTCCTCTGACGGCTCAGCTGGGGATGGTACCTGATTTAGATCAGGTGCAGCTCGCCTGGTCGGAGTTGAAGCAGCTGTAAATGCCGTGGCATTTTCTTTTGCAGTGGGCAATATTGAGTCCGGGAAAGCGGGAAATTCTTGATCGAGAGGAGGAAGCAGCTCTGCCAGGTAAGCTTTGATGACTTCGTCTCTTTGCTTCGTGTAGAGAAAAAATTCTTTGAGATCTTTGGACAAGTCATCCCTTTTTGCCATGGTATTCTTGGACAGCTCCAGGGCTTCATCCTTATAGAATGGAGCTCTTCCTCTAGCAGCAGCAGCGTGAGAAGATTCTGGCTGCTCATCTACGCTTTCCATTAAGGCGAGCACCTTCTAGGGCGAAAGCCCTTTCATGACTTCTACAATTTCATCGTACAGATCTTCCGGGACATCCTTTTTCCGGCACAAAGCCGTGATCAGATTTGGGAACACAAGGGTGCTCTTGGGTCTCTTCCAACATGCGTGCGTCTCTTGCACAATAATCCTCCCTACATCCATGGGGCAACCAAATAAAATAGAATGTAACAGCATAAGGCGGGGCAAACTTACAGTGGTATGATGCAAGGTAGGCATCAACTTGTATCGAATAAAGTGGCTCCACAACCGAGCGTTGGGAAGTAAAGACTCTCGGTTCACCGTGCGCCGTGCTGCTTGTTGACCATTCCATTCTGTCCCGGGCAAACACAAATCTTCCTTCACTCCTTGGTAGGTTTCATAATCAGCCTCCTCTTCCTTTTTGGCGTGGCGGTCCACTCCTTCGGGAATCTTGAAGAATCGGTTGATAGCGGTGTTGGTGAAGTGAATATTTTTGCCTCGGACATAAACATATTTCTGGTCCGAGCTATGGATATTGGCGTAAAATTCGCGCACAATTGTTGCGTTGACGGAGCCTGGATGTACGACAAACTTCTCCCAATGGTGTTGCGCCACCACATCTTTTACCTCTGGTCCCATCTCATCGGAGAGATTGAAGCCTAGTTCGAACAAAATCCTTCGGTTCTTGAAGCTTTTGAATCTTTCTTCCGCCGCTTGGTCCACAAAAACGGGAGGAGGGGGTGGTGCGGATCCTAAAGGTCTTGTGCGTACCATCTTTGAGTGAAAAGTAAGGAGAGAAAGCAAGAAAGCTTGAAACTTTTCTTTAATGGAGGAGGGGGGTTTTCGGCTATGGAGGGGGTTTGAAGAAGAAGATGAAGGTTAAAGAAAATAAAGGTGAAACCTTTATTTGTTTCCTAGTGGGGGTGTGGGCTAGAAATGTGTGGAGGGGGTTAATTGGTGGGTGGTGATAAAGGTGTCAGGTTTTAATAAGAGAGAGAAGGGTTGGTTTTGAAATTCAAATTAAAAGATTAAAAAGGCTCCTCCTCTTTTGTCTTTTTTCGCCCAAAGTTTCTAAGTAGGGTTTCCTACTTTTCTCCTTCTTTTTCCTTCAGCCGTCCGCCTCCAAAGGTGTATAATAACCTAATAAAAATAAAAGAACGGATTAAAAAGGATTAAACAAATGAAAGCAAATAAAAACAAACTCGAAGATTATTTATTTATGAACAGGAGTAAACTGAAAATGCCATGACATTTCAATATGTCATGCATCTATCAGATATGCGGTAGGTTTATCTCGCATCACGTGGGCTCCAGTGTAGATCTTCAGACGCTGGCCATTAACTTTGAAAATTGTCCCATTGTCCGGATTTTTGATGTCTACAGCTCCATGGGGATACACATGGTGAATTTCAAATGGCCCGGACCACCTCGATTTCAGCTTCCCAGGGAAGAGCTTCAGCCTTGAGTTGAATAGGAGCACCTGTTGTCCCGTATGAAAATTTCGTGGCAAAATCGCTTGATCATGCCATCGCTTGGTTCGCTCCTTGTAGAGTTTAGCATTCTCATATGCTTGGTTCCTGAATTCCTCCATCTCATTCAACTCTAGAAGTCTTCTCTCACCAGCTAAATTGGCGTCCAAATTGAGTTTCTTGATTGCCCAATAAGCCCTATGCTCTAGTTCGACCGGGATGTGACATGCTTTGCCATAGAATAGCTTAAATGGAGACATCCCTAGTGGGATTTTGAAAGTTGTTCGGTATGCCCACAACGCCTCATCAAGCTTTGGTGACCAATCTTTCCTTCTCAGATTCACCACTTTTTCCAAAATTTGCTTGATTTCAAGGTTGGAAACCTCGGCTTGCCCATTGGTCTAGGGATGATATGCTGTGGAAATTTTGTGTTGCACCCCATATCTTTGTAATGCCTTGGCACTTAACTTGTTGTCAAAATGGGTACCTTCATCACTGATGATAGCCCTTGGCACACCAAATCTTGTGAAAATATGCTTATGCAGAAATTTAAGCACTGTCTTTGCATCGTTCCTTGGTGTTGCAATGGCTTCAACCCATTTAGACACATAGTCTACCGCCAAAAGGATGTATAGATCTCCAAATGAGGATGGGAATGGTCCCATAAAGTCTATGCCCCATACGTGAAATAACTCGACCTCCAATATATTTTGTCGTGGCATTTCATGCCGTCTGGAAATGTTCCCAGTTCTCTGACATCGGTCGCAGACTTGGTAAAATGCATGGGCATCTTTGAATAATGTAGGCCAATAGAAACCTGATTGGAGGACTTTTGCAGCAGTGCTCATTCCTCCAAAGTGACCTCCACATGGGCCTGTGTGACAGTGATGCAAAATATCGCGTTGCTCTTCTTCCGGCACACATATTCGGATGATTTGATCGACACAACGCTTGAACGGATACGGTTCATCCCAGAAATATGACCGCGCGTCATGTCTGAATTTCTTCCTTCCCTGACTAGTCATGTCAAAAGGCAAAACACCACTAACGAGAAAATTAGCAAGGTCAGCGTACCACGGAATTGCCGTGACATAAAGAATTTCCTCATCAGGAAATTCATCATATATATCAATTTTGTCATGACATTCCAGGTTATCTTCTAGCCTAGAAAGATGATCAACAACTTGGTTCTTGGTGCCCTTCCTATCTACCACTTCTAAATCAAATTCTTGCAACAGCAGTATCCATCTAGTGAGCCTAGGTTTGGCATCCTTTTTAGTCACTAAGTACTTAATTGTTGAGTGATCAGTGTGAATAATGACCTTAGTGCCTATCAAGTATGACCTAAACTTGTCAAATGCAAATACCACGGCAAGTAGCTCTTTCTCGGTGGTAGTATAGTTAAGTTGTGCATCATTTAAAGTGATCCCACGGCGTAGTCGCTCGCGTCGCACATTAGCTCGAATGGTAGTGTCCAGTCTGGTGGAACAACAACTGGTGCAGTGATTAGGCTTTTCTTCAGCTCTGTGAAAGCGTCATGACATTTTTGATCGAACACAAAAGGCTGGTTCTGATGCAACAACATGCACAAGGGCTTGGAGATCTTTGAGAAATCTTTGATGAATCTCCGGTAAAATCCCGCGTGTCCAAGAAAACTTCTTATGCCCTTGACATTTTTCGGCGGTGATAGCTTCTCGATCACCTCGATCTTAGCTCTGTCTACCTCAATGCCTTTGTGTGAGATCTTATGGCCCAACACAATACCTTCTGTCACCATGAAGTGACATTTCTCCTAATTTAGCACAAGGTCAGCCTCTTCACATCGCTTCAGGACCTTTGCTAAATTGCTAAGACATTTCTGGAAACTGTCTCTAGAAACAGAAAAGTCATCCATAAAAATCTCAAGAGAGTCTTCAACCATATCGGAGAAGATAGCTTGCATACAGCGCTGGAAAGTTGTCGGGGCATTACACAATCCAAAGGGCATCCTTCCAAAAGCGTAAGTGCCATAAGGACAAGTGAAAGTGGTCTTCTCTTGGTCCTCCGGTGCGATAGCTATTTGATTATAACCCGAATATCCATCCAAGAAACAATAGTAAGCTTTGCCCGCCAAGCGATCTAACATTTGGTCGATGAAGGGTAGAGGAAAGTGGTCCTTCTTCGTAGCTTTGTTGAGCTTACGATAGTCCATAAAAATCCTCCATCCGGTCACTACTCGCGTCGGCAATAGCTCATTGTCCTCATTGCTCACCACAGTCGTGCCTCCTTTCTTTGGTACACACTGAACCGGGCTTACCCATGAACTGTCTGATATTGGGTAAATTACTCCAGCATCAAGCCATTTAAGAATCTCCTTCATAACAACTTGCTTCATGATGGGGTTGAGTCTACGTTGTGGCTCAATGGATTTGCCATGACATTCTTGCAGAAGTATCTTATGCATACACATGGTAGGACTAATTCCCTTTAAGTCTGCCATGGTCCATCCTATTGCTCGTTTATGTTGTGACAAAATAGCAAGTAGACTTCTCTCTTGATCAGCGTTTAAGTTCGCAGAAATAATAACAGGCAGGGTCTCATCTTTACCCAGATAGGCATATTTCAAATGCTGTGGCAAAATTTTTAGTTCCAGCTTCGGTGCATCGAGTAATGAAGGCTTAGGAGGACTGAATTCCTCGAAATCAAGAGGCTCGAAGCTCAAATAGTTTCTAGCTATCAGCAGACTAGATTGATGCTCCTCCAATGAAGGTTCACTAGCTTCTTCCTCTTCTTCATTCGTGAGCTCTTCATACTCATCCAGTTGCAGGAAATTGCTGTGGCAAAATTGATCAGCTGCTGTAGATTGCTCATAATCCGCTTCCAAAATGCTCTGGCATTCTTCAGAATCATCCATGTACTTGAGAGAATTGTTGATGTTCACGGTCAATCTTTGATTTGCTACTCGCATTGTAAGCTCAGCCTTCTCACAATCAATGAGAATGCGACTGGTTGCTAGGAAAGGCCTCCCTAAGATGATGGGTGTATTAGCATCAACCTCGCAATCAAGTATGAGGAAGTCGGCTGGAAAAACGAACTTGTCCACCCTCACTATGACATCTTCGATCTTCCCCTCGGGTCTCACATGGGAACGATTGGCTAGCTGCAAGATGACGGATGTGGGCCTTGCATTTCCCATGCCAAGCTTCACGAAAATTGACTTGGGCATCAGATTTACACTCGATCCAAGATCACAGAGTGCTTTCCCAAAAAACTTTTCTCCAATGGCACAAGGAATAATGAAGCTGCCTGGATCGTTCTTCTTTGATGGTAAGTTACTCAAAGCAGAGCAATATTCTTTTGCCGTGGCAATTGTCTCGAACTTCTCCACTTTACGCTTCTTCGTGACTATCTCCTTCAAAAATTTAGCGTAGGTGGGCATCTGGTCAATTGCCTCCAATAGTGGGACATTTATATATAGTTGATCCAACTTGTCCACAAACTTCTTAAATTGAACTTCATCATTGTGCTTCTTCAGCCTCTGGGGAAAGGGTGGTGGGGGTCTAACTTCTTCCATAGGTGGTGTAGGAATTGTTTTTGCCGTGGCATTTTTGCTCGCTCCATCGGCAGGTTCCTTTGTCAAACCTTCCCCCTGGTCCTTTTCCTCGAGATTTTCCTCAGACATTCTTTCTTGCACAGGTTCTGGTAGGGAATCATCAGACTTCTTCCCCCCAAACTTATCTTGTTGATTATGTTGAGTACCACTTCTGAGTGTGATCGCGCTGCAATGCTCTTTACCATGCGGCTTAGTGACTTCAGTATCACTCGGCAAACGTCCAGGCTGACGTTCTTGTAATGTCATGGCAATTTGGCCAATCTGACTCTCCAGATTTCGCAACAAAGCATTGTGGCTTTGTAGTAGAGTTCCTTGGTTCTTGATGGCAGTTGTATGCTCTTGAAGCATCGTCTTGTAACTTAGAATAAAATCTTGCATAGTTGCCTCCAAAGAACTACTATTACATGATGATGCAGCCCCTTGCTCCGATTATGCCAGGGCATATTCGGTTGAAAATTTTGGGGCTCATGCTGATTTTGGTTCCGCGCTGGGGGATTAGGATTGCTGGGTCCTTGGTTTCCCCATGAAAAATTTGGATGTTGTCTCCATGCTGGATTGTAGGTGTTCGAGTAGGGATTGTTGTTGCCTCGGTTGAAATTGCTCACATAATTAGCTATTTTATGGCTTCCTGGGCACTCACTCTTGTGATGATTGCCATGACATAATAGACATGCTGAACTGGCCATCTTTACTTTCGTAACATCATTGGAACGTTGAATGCTCTTCAACATGTTGGTGATAGCCGAGAGTTGGGCGGATAATGAGTCTTTCACATCAAGATCAAATGTCCCTTATGCCTTCCTCCCGGTTCCAAGTCTCGTAGAAGGAAATTGATAGTCATTGTTGGCAATTCTATCAAGAATGTCAAATGCCTCCTCGGGTGATTTGTCTAACAAAGTTCCATTTGCCGAGGCATCTAGCATCATGCTAGTTGGTGCATTCACTCCTTTATAAAACATCACAACTTGAGTCTAATCTTGAAATCTATGATTTGTACACTTACGCAGCAGTCCCTTATATCGATCCCAACATTCGCACATCGACTCGTCGTCACCTTGTCGAAAAGAAGCAATGTCATTTCTAAGTTAAGTATTGAGATTCGGAGGATTATACCGTAGCAAAAAGCTTTTGCATAGATCAGCCCATGACTCCATCGATCCGGATGGTACTCCACTCAACCATCCCCTTGCTCGACCACATAGAGAATAAGGAAATAACTTAAGCTTCAAAACATCCTCATGAACTCCTTGTTGACGGAATGAGTCACAAACTTCTAAAAATGCCCTGATATGTTGCCTTGCATCTTCATGTGCCATTCCTCCAAATTGCCCAATCGAGTTAAGCATGTTGAACATATCTGGCTTAAGTTCGAAATGTGTAGCTGTAATTTCTGGTGCCACGATGCCAGGATTAAGATCATCCAAGATAGGATTTAAATGGTCCCTAATAGCTCTCGGTCGAGGTGCAGCAACATGCTGATTTGCCCCGGCATTTTGAACTACTAGGTCTTGAACTGGTGGTGGATCCATGTCTCTACGCTGAGTACGCCTTCTTTGACGAAACAAACGCACAATTCCAGGCACTATAGGATAGAGAGGTCTGTCAGTAGACCATCTGGACATGCACTGAAAAGAAAAACAAATAAAACAAGTAAAATAGAACTAACAAAAATAAACTAAACAAAACAAAAATGTCAAGACAAAATGACAAACTTTACTCTAGATGATAGATAAATAGATCCCCGGCAACGACGCCAAAAACTTGGTGTGTTCTGTGTAGTGCTATAAATGATGTATGTGAACACACATATATGTGCAAGTATACACAGTCATACAAGTAATAATAGGGTGAGTGAGTATCGTTCCCACGAGGATCTATGTAAAGCATTCAGTCAAATTTGCCAAGACAAAAAGGGTTGTCACAAACTAAAAAGGAAAGCAAAGGTAAAGATATAAACAAGAGAAAATGGTTATGTACGGTGAAGGTGTAAAATGGAAATGCTATGGTAATTCTAGAATGCAAGCAACTAAAATATGCCAAGGCAAAATGGTATGGATGATGATGGCAAGGTGAATGTATGGAGGTGGTGTGTGAGTGAATTGCAGAGAGATCGCTGATTAACAAGCAAAACAATGAAAGTAAGTTGTAAATGCGGAGGCAAAAACATAATGCAGGAACACGTTAAACAATATATTGTACTTCTCCTGTATTGATGAACTATCTCGGGAATGACTGATGGTGGCTTCTATGGTTTCCTACCCCTTACCCCTACCTAACATATATCCACTACGGTGTATACCTACTCGACAGAGGTTTCTAAAGTGTTCCCGCTCTCTCGAGTCATAGGAACCTGATATTCTAAAATGCCATGGTATTTTCGCCTGTCACGCGAATGACACCTTAGTCTATCGGTAAAGCACACTCCTTTTAGCCGTTGAAGACTTCACCTACGCCTCTCTCGAGTGCTCTAAGATCCAACTAGGCCCTATTTTCAGTCTAGAACCCATTGCTCAGGTAGATCCTCCCTTAGCTCCTCTCGGATAATCTAAGGATCTATAGTTACGCCGCTCTCGAGTGCTCTAACATGTATCTAAACAAGGGACACTCTCGTGCCTCTTACAATGCTTAAATAATTACCAACAATGAGCAAAGCAAATATAGAAACACTTAGTAGACAATATATTAAATAGAAATAAAACATATTCATCCATAAAAACAACCACCGAAACAAAGCTACATGGTGGGGCTAAATGTTAAGATAAATCATCCACATAAATCTTAAACATCTAACAATCATCCTCATGAAA
The DNA here is from genome assembly GCA_035048815.1 of Abelmoschus esculentus. Taxonomy (NCBI): domain Eukaryota; kingdom Viridiplantae; phylum Streptophyta; class Magnoliopsida; order Malvales; family Malvaceae; genus Abelmoschus; species Abelmoschus esculentus. Next base: position 6,930,211 of record JAUCBN010000046.1, on the reverse strand, counting down.
AGATAAACAAAGTAAAGCAAGGAAGGAGGACTAGAAGACACCCTCGGTGTGCACTGCCGCCGGCTCTTCAACCACCATGGGACGCCTTGGTATGCTAGCCCCTCTCGGGTTCCTAGCACAACACTCCCTTCGAGCTCTATCAATGGAGGTCCCCTTGGCTGGAGTTTGGAGGAGAAAGGTGGAAGCTTTCCGCCACCGCAAAGACCGCCTCAAAGGTCTCTCTTTTCTCGTTGTTCCTCTAAAAAGCCTCTGAAAAAATCTCTTTTTTGTGTAGGTCACCATGTCTTTTAAAGAGGGTGAAAAACCCTAAAAGATGTGTAAAAGCCCATTTCTGCCCTCATTTTGTCCTGGCATTTCTGCAGGACTGGCAGAGGTGACAGTGGTCCCCTACCCAGGTGGCTCGCATACAAGCAATATGGCAGTGGTCCCTTACTGAGGTGGCTGTAGCCAGCTGTAGTGGTCCCGAGCGGCTGTGGTAGCACCAGCTGGCACTCTTATCAAAATATCTCTTTGTCGTTTAGCTCAGCCCAGGAGTTCTCTAGCTTTGCCATGGCATTTTCCTTTTGCTATCCTTCTACAAATGCCATGACAAATTACCTCACTTTCGTTTCTGCTTCCCTGCACAACACCACTAAAAAGAATTACCTTTCTCGTGAAATAGCACCTATTACCATATGAAAATGCCAAGGCATAACCAAAAGACTATATGCAATGTTATGACCCTAAATGCAACTACATGATCCTATATGAGCCTAAGGGCACTCAATAACTTAAGTAAAAAGGCCTAAAATATAGCCTTTTTGCAGAGTTATCAATGATGCTTTCTTTATATTTCGCACCACCATGTGTTGCTTTGTTTTGGTGGCCGCTAATATGGATGATTTTCTTTCGCTCTTTATTAATATATAGCCTCCTATGTGTTTGTATATTTGCTTTGCTCACTGTTTTTAATCATTTAAGCATTGTAAGAAGCATGAGAGTGTCCCGTGTTTAGGTGCATGCTAGAGTATTCGAGAGTAACCTAGCTATAGATCCTTAGATCATCCGAGAGGAGCTAAGGGAGGATCTACATGAGCAATGGGTTTAGGATAGTAATCAAAACCTAATCTGAGCTTAGAGAACTCGAGATAGGCGTAAGTGAGAGTTTCAACGACTAAAAGGAGTATACTTCGTCGATATACTAGTGCCATTCGCGTGACAGGCGAGATGCCATGGCATTTTAGTTTGTCAGGTTCCTATGACTCGAGAGAGTGTGAGAACTTTAGAAACCTCTGTCGAGTAAATATTCACCATAGTGGCTAGATTTTAGTAGAAGTAAGGGTTAAGAAGTCCATAGGATGTTCCACCAATCATTCCCGAGAATGCTCATCATTAGAGGGTTAGTACAACATATTGTTTAAACGTATTCTTGTATCCTACTTTTGTCTCCGCATTTACAAACTGCTTTCTTTGTTTACTTGTTCTCCTGCAATCACACTACTATATTTTCCACACACCATTTTCATACATCTACCCTACCATCACCATCCATTCCATTTTGCCTTGGCATATTTTAGTTACTTGCATTCTGAAATTGTCATAACATTTCACCATTACACCTGCACCGTACATATACATTTCCACCTGTCTTTATCTTTATTTTCCTTTTTAGTTAGTGACACTTTTTTGCCTTGACAATATTGACTTACTGGTTACCTCGATCCTCGTGGGAACGATACTCACTCAACCTTTTATTACTTGTACGACTGTGTATACTTGCACATACATGTTCGCATAATTTATAGCACTACACAGGCTACACCAAGTTTTTGGTGCCGTTGATGGGGATCGAAAAGAGAACAGTTTGTCATTATTATCTTGGCATTTTCATTTTACTTAGCTTAATTGTTTCTCTAGTTCAGTTTTACTTGTTTTTCTTGTTTTTCTTTTTCAGGATTTTTCTCAGTGCATGTCTAGAAGGTCTATTAACGGACCTCTCAGTGCAAATCTAAATGTTGTTGCACCTCGACCAAGGGCTATTAGGGATCACTTAAATCTTATCTTGGATGATCATAATGCTGGCATCGTGGCACTAGAAATTCAAGCTACACAATTTGAATTAAAGCCTGTCATGTTCAATATGCTAAATTCTTTTGGGCAATTTGGAGGTATGGCGCACGAAGATGCAAGGCAACATATTAGAGCTTTCCTAGAAGTTTGTGATTCTTTCCGTCAATAAGGAGTGCATGAGAACGTGTCTCAAGCTATTCCCTTATTCCCTATGTGGCCGAGCAAGGGCGTGGTTGAGTGGAGTACCATCCGGATCGATGGATTCATGGGCTGATCTGTGCAAGAGCTTTTTGCTGCGGTATAATCCTCCGAATCTACACACCTAGCTTAGAAATGATATAGCTTCTTTTCGACAAGGTGATGATGAGTCAATGTGTGAATGTTGGGATCGATACAAGGGATTGCTTAGGAAGTTTACTAATCATGGATTTTAAGATTGGACTCTAGTTGTGATGTTCTACAACAGAGTCAATGCAACGAACATGATGATGCTACATGCCTCGGCAAATGGAACTTTACTACACAAATCACCCAAGGAGCCATTTGACATTCTTGATAGAATTTACAACAATGACTATCAATTTCCATCTACAAGACTTGGAAACGGGAGCAAGGCGCAAGGGACATTCGAGCTTGATGCTAAAGATTCACTATCTGCCCAACTCTCAGCTATCACCAACATATTGAAGAGTATTCAACGTTCTAATGAGGTGAAGGAAGTAGACATGGTCAGTTTAGCATGTTTGTTATGCCATGACAATCATCATGAGAGCGAGTGACCAGGAAACCATGAGACATCCAATTATGTGAGCAACTTCAATAGAGGCAACAACAATCCCTACTCTAACACCTATAATCCAGGATGACGACAACATCCGAATTTTTCTTAGGGAAATCAAGGATCCAGCAATCCTAATCCCCCAACTAGAAATCAGAATGAGCCCCAAAATTTCAAGCAAATATGCCCTGGCATAATCAGAATAAGGGGGTTGCATCTTCATCGAATACCAGTTCTTTGGAGGCTACTATGTAAGAATTTATTCTAATTACAAAGACTATGCTTCAAGAGCATACTACAACCATCAAGAACCAAGGAAACCTACTACAAAGCCAAAGTGCTTCATTGCGAAATATGGAGAGTCAGATTGGCAAAATTGCCACAGCATTACAAGAGCGTCAGCCAGGACGTCTGCCCAGTGACACTGAAGTCACTAAGCCACATGGTAAAGAGAAATGTAGAGCGATCAAACTAAGGAGTGGCAAGCAGATTAATCAAGAAGATAAGCTCGGGGGAAGAAGTCTGATGAATCCCTACCCAAACCTGTGCAAGAAGAAACGCCTGAGCAAATTTTTGAGGAGAAGAAGAAGGAGGAAGGTTTGACAAAGGAACTTGCTGATGGAGCGAGCATAAATGCCACGACAAAATCAATTCCTACCCCAACAGTGGAAGAAGTTAGACCCCCACCACCCTTTCCCTAGAGGCTGAAGAAGCACAATGATGAGATTTAGTTCAAAAAGTTCGTTGATAAATTGGACCAACTGTACATAAATGCCCCACTATTGGAGGCAATTGACTAGATGCCCACCTACGCTAAATTTCCCAAGGAGATAGTTACGAAGAAGCAGAAAGTGGAGAAGTTTGAGACAATTGCCACGGAAAAAGAGTATTGCTCTGCTTTAAGTAACCTATAAATGAAGAAGAAGGATCCAAGTAGCTTCATTATCTCGTGTGCTATTGGAGATAAGTTCATTGGGAAAGCACTCTGTGATCTTGGATCCAGTGTAAATCTGATGCCCAAGTCAATTTTTGTGAAGCTTGTCATGGGAGATGCGCGATCCACATCCGTCATATTACAACTATCCGATCATTTCCATGTGAGACCCGAGGGGAAGATCGAAGATGTCATAGTGAGGGTGGACAAATTTGTGTTTCCAGCCGACTTCCTCATACTTGATTGTGAGGTTGATGCTAATGCACCCATCATCTTAGGGAGACCTTTCCTAGCAACCGGTCGCATTCTCATTGATTGTGAGAAGGGTGAGCTCACAATGCGAGTAGCAAATCAAAGATTGACCGTGAACATCAACAACTCTCTTAAGTACGTGGATGATTCTGAAGAATGTCAGAGCATTTTGGAAGTAGACTTGGAGCTATCAAGGGAAGCTGATCATTTTTGTCACAACAATTTTGTTCAACTAGATGAGTATGAAGAGTTCATAGAAGAGGAAGAGGAAGCTGGTGAATTGCCATTGGAAAAGCAACAATCTAGTCTAATGATTGCTAGAAATCATTCGAGCTTTGAACCTCTTGACTTCGAGAAATTCGTTCCTCCCAAGCCTTCATTACTCGATACGCCCAAGTTGGAGCTAATGATTTTGCCACAACATTTGAAATATGCTTATATGGGTGAAAACGAGACCCTACCTGTTATTATTTTTGCAAATCTTAACGCTGATCAAGAAAGAAGTCTACGTGCTGTTTTGTCACAGCTTAAACGAGTGATAGGATGAACCATAGCAGATTTAAAGGGGATCAGTCCCACTATCTGTATGCATAAGATACTTCTGGAAGAATGTCATGGCAAATCCATAGAGCCACAACGAAGACTCAACCCTATTATGAAGCAAGTTGTTATGAAGGAAGTTATCAAATGGCTCGATGTTGGAGTTATTTAACCAATATCAAACAGTTCATGGGTGAGCCCGGTTCAATGTGTGCCCAAGAAAGGAGGCACAATCGTGTGGAGCAATAAAGAAAATGAGGTATTGTCGATGCGCGTAGTGACCGGATGAAGGATTTGTGTGGACTATCGCAAGATCAACAAGGCTACGAATAAGGACCACTTTCCTCTACCTTTCATCGACCAAATGTTGGATCTCTTGGCGGGCAAAGCTTACTATTGTTTCTTGGGTGGATATTCGGGGTATAACCAAATAGCCATAGCACCGGAGGACCAAGAGAAAACCATTTTTACTTGTCCTTATGGCACTTATGCTTTCCGGAGGATGCCCTTTGGATTGTGTAATACCCCAACAACTTACCAGCGCTATATGCAAGCTATCTTTTCTGATATGTTTGAGGATTATCTAGAGATTTGCATGGATGATTTCTCTGTTTCTTGAGACCATTTCCAGAATTATCTTGGCAATTTAGCAAAGGTCCTGAAGCGATGTGAAGAAGCTGACCTTGTGCTAAATTAGGAGAAACGTCACTTTATGGTGACTGTAGGTATTGTGTTAGGCCATAAGATTTCACACAAAGGCATTGAGGTGGACAAAGCGAAGATAGAGGTGATTGAGAAGTTACCACCACCTACAAATGTCAAGGGCATAAAAAGTTTCCTCGGACACGCGAGATTCTATCGGAGATTCTTCAAGGATTTCTCCAATATCTCCAAGCCCTTGTGCATGTTGTTGCAACAAAACCAGCCTTTTGTGTTCGATCAAAAATATCATGGCGCTTGCATAGAGCTGAAACAAAGACTTATGACTACACCCGTTATTGTTCCCCCAGAGTGGTCATTACCATTCGAGCTGATATACGATGCAAGCGATTATGCCGTGGGAGCAGTTTTGGGGCAGCATCAAGGTAAAATTTTTCATGTTATATATTATGCTAGCTGTACTTTAAATGAAGCACAACTTAACTACACTACCACAGAGAAAGAGCTACTTGCTGTGGTATTTGCATTTCACAAGTTTAGGGCATACTTGATAGTGTCACGGGGCTAGAATTTCTAACCAGCAAATCCGTGCGGCCTTAGTCGAGTCCTTAAGACAAACGACTAAGTCAGCCTGAAATCCCACTATGGAAGATCAAACTTCTAAGGCACTCAAGAACGGAAGATCGTTCTAAGCGGAAGCTAACTATGAGAATGGCTTCGAAGAACTTATGAAAGAACATGAAAAACACTCAAGTACAACTCAGAGGATTTAGAGTGAATGCCTTCTATTACACAATGAATAGAAATGAGATGGATGATACAAAGTGAGGTGGGGAGGCCTCTATTTATAGTTGAGTCCCCTTACATCTGACGGTCACTATCGATTTACATCAACGGTCTAGATACAATCTTATCCTATCCAAAAGCATATTTCCTAGAATATTCCTATCTATCTATGGAAAGTATCTCCCATGTTCACATAGTGTGTTCACATGGGTGGATGGATAAGTCTTCTAGATTAAACCCACGGATCGGGCCAATTTGATGGTTTTTTCGAGCCCAATTCTCTTCTTCGAACCTCTTGGGCAGTCCGCTGTGCCATTGACTCGGGCCTTAACTCGCGGCCTGTGACATTCTCCCCCACTAAACTTGGCGACGCCCTCGTCGCCACCTCGGAATGAAGTTGGAAACGATCCTAGGACCTCTTTGGGACCTTAGCTTTCTCCCAACACAAAATCGGGCTTGGTCGTCCCCCCATAAGGACAACTCTTCCCATAAAGAGCACCTGACTCGTGCTGGGTCGTCTACCCATATGGACCACTCGCTTTGGTTGCCGCCGCCATGTAATATCTCCCATCGAACCACCTCGTACATCTCGCTCGTAGGAACACCTTCCTACTCGATTGTATTTGCCTTCAATTGGATTCATATGATCCTCGATCAAAGGTTTAGACACTGCCTTTGAACGTTCTCCATCTGAAGGGTTAGGTTTTCCGCTCCCTACGCCCAACAAACTAGGCAAATCAAACTCAACAACACAAACTTTGTTCTCAAGATGTACCTCTTTTGGGACAAACTCCCTGGCAGTCACTCTAAAATGCATCGGCCCTTCTTCTATGTTGAAGTCCGATGCCCCATGTTGCATTGACACTTCTTTCTCATCGAATTCCAATGCAGCTTCCACCTTGCCCAATGGTGGAACTTCACATACTTGGTCAAGCTTCAAAGCCTCACTGACCTTGGGCTCGTCCTGTACCTTGGACCGCTTGACTCTATGTGGGCACTCGAACCATCTATGTGGCTCCTCGCAACGAAAACAATTCCGTCGCCATGTTCCAACCTTGATGATGGAAATTCTTTCATCCTTGGTAGAACTCTGTAGCATCGATCCAAGCTTCAAGGCCTCGTCATCCTCGGGCTTGTCCTCCTTCTTGTGGACTGCTTGATTCGATCTTTGCATTCATACGATCTATATGGCCCGTTACACCAAAAACATGCTGATTGGTTTTCATACCTTTCAACATGGGCTTTCCTCGCACTCCTTCTCTCTGGACAGTCGAAACTGAAGTGTTAACCATCACACCAGAAAGCATTTCGACGGCCGTCTAGTTGGCCTAGCCACATCAATCTCCTTCGATGGCTTGTTCATGCCAAGTGAAGTCTCATCCATCCCCATTAAAACCTGCACCTTGGCTTTGACTGCATCACTCGATTCCTCCACTTTGTTCATCAGTTTCGATATGTCCTCTGCTCCTCCCTTCTTGTCCTTCACCTCGAGGCTCTTCCTAGAACTCAAGTCTTTTCCTCTTGGACTGGGCGTCTCTGAGCTTAGCCCATATCGGCGCAAGTCGTGCTTTAACATCTAATCAAAACTTGGTCATTCCTTCGACAGCTTGGGCATCATCACCCCTCAGTGCTGTAGCGATTCCCTCTTTCTCGTATGCCATCTCCAATAGTGCCTTCCTTAAACACCTGGTTCACAAACCTGTCGTCTCGAACCGTGCTCCTCGAGCCTCGCTCTGATACCACTTGTCACGGGGTTAGAATTTCTAACCAGCTAACCCGTGCGGCCTTAGTCGAGTCCTTAAGACAAACGACTAAGTCAGCCTGAAATCGCAATATGGAAGATCAAACTTCCAAGGCACTCAAGAACGGAAGATCGTTCTAAGCGGAAGCTAACTATGGGAATGGCTTCGAAGAACTTATGAAAGAACACGAAGAACACTCAAGAACAACTTAGAGGATTTAGAGTGAATGCCTTCTATTACTCAATGAATAGAAATGAGATGGATGATAAAAAGTGAGGTGGGGAGGCCTCTATTTATAGTTGAGTCCCCTTACATCTGACGGTCACTATCGATTTACATCAACGGTCTAGATAATCTTATCCTATCCAAAAGCATATTTCCTAGAATATTCCTATCTATCTATGGAAAGTATCTCCCATATTCACATAGTGTGTTCACATGGGTGGATGGATAAGTCTTCTAGATTAATCCCATGGATCGGGCCAGTCTGGTGGTCTTTTCAAGCCCAATTCTCTTCTTCGAACCTCTTGGGCAGTCCGCTGCGCCATTGACTCGGACCTTAACTCGCGGCCCGTGACATTAGGCACTAAAGTCATTGTTCACACCGATCACTCAGCTATTAAGTACTTAGTGACTAAAAAGGATGCGAAACCTAGGCTTATTAGATGGATACTGCTGTTGCAAGAATTTGATTTAGAAGTGGTAGATAGGAAAGGCACAGAAAATCAAGTTGTTGATCATTTGTATAGGCTAGAAGTTAACCTGGAATGTCATGACAAAATTAAAATTGATGATGAATTTCCTGATGAGAAAATTCATTATGCCACGGCAATTCCGTGGTACGCTGACCTTGTTAATTTTCTTGTTAGTGGTATTTTACCTTTTGATATGACTAGCCAGGGAAGGAAGAAATTTAGGCTTGACGCACGGTTTTACTTCTAGGATGAGCCGTATCTGTTCAAGCATTATGCCGATCAAATTATCCGAAGATATGTGCCTGAAAAGGAGCAAAGAGATATTTTGCATCACTGCCACACAGGCCCGTGTGGAGGTCACTTCGGAGGTATGAGGACTGCTGCAAAGGTCCTCCAATCAGGTTTTTATTTACCTACCTTATTCAAAGGTGCCCAGGCATTTTACCAAGCCTGTGATCGATGTCAAAGGACTGTGAACATCTCTAGACGTCATGAAATGCCACGAAAAATTATTTTGGAAATAGAGTTGTTTGACGTATGGGGCATAGACTTCATGGGACCATTCCCATCTTCATTTGTAGCTTTGTATATCCTATTAGCAGTGGACTACGTGTCCAAGTGGGTAGAAGCCATTGCGACGCCTAGGAACGATTCAAAGATAGTGCTTAAGTTCTTTCACAAGGTTTGGCGTGCCAAGGGCTCTCATCAGTGATTAGGGCACTCACTTTGACAACAAGTTAATTGCCGAGGCATTACAAAGATACTTGGTAAAACAGAAGATTGCCACAGCATCACCCTTAGACCAATGGGCAAGCCAAGGTTCCAAACCGTGAAATCAAGCAAATTCTGGAAAAAGTGGTGAATCTGAGAAGGATTGGTCACCAAAGCATTATGGGAGTACCGAACAACATTCAAAACCCCCTACGAATGTCTCCATTTAAGTTAGTCTATGGCAAAGCATGTCACCTCCCGATCGAGCTAGAGCATAAAGCCTATTGGGCGATCAAGAAGCTCAACTTTGATGCCGTGTTAGCTGGTGAGAGAAGACTTCTAGAGTTGAATGAGATGGAGGAATTCAGGGCCCAAGCCTATGAAAATGCCAAACTCTACAAGGAGCGGACTAAAAGATGGCATAATCATGCAGATTTTTCACGGCATTTTCAAGTTGTACAACAAGTGTTCCTATTCAACTCAAGGTTGAAGCTTTTCCCTAGGAATCTTAAATCAAGGTGGTCTGGACCATTTGAAATACATCATGTGTATCCCCATGGAGCTGTAGACATCAAGAACATTGATAATGGGACAATTTTCAATGTTAATGGCCAGTGCCTAAAGATCTACACCGGAGCCCATGTGATGCAAGATAAACCTACCGCATATCTTATAGATGTCTGACATGCAAAAATGTCACGGCATTTTCAGTTTACTCCTGTTCATAAATAAATTGTTTTAACTTTTTTTATGCTTTATTACTGTACGTCGTTTTCTTAATTAATTTACATGTTTCTTATTGTTTTTAGGTTAAATTTACACCCTTGGAGGCTAGTGGCTGAAGGAGAAAAATTGAAAAAAGTAAGAAACTCTACCTAAATTCAGTGGGCGGCAAAAGACAAAAAGAGGGGGAGTTTTTCTTATTTTATTATTTCTTTTGAAATTTAAAAAGAACCCTCTCTCTCCTCTTTAATATCTGACACCACCCAATAACCCCTCTCCACACGTTTTCTTCCATCTTCCCACTAAAAAAAATAAAGGTCTCACCTTTATTTCTTTTTCTTTCATTCCCCCCATCTTCTTCTTTAACTTTCCCACCTCCATAGCCGAAAAGCTTTTCCCCCACCATTATCAAAGCTTCAAGATTTACTAATTTTTATCCTCTCTTTCAACATAAAAATGGTACGAACCAGACCCCCAGGATTCGCGCCACAACCTCCTGCCATGTTTGTTGATGATGCGGCGGAAGAAAGGTTTGAATCTCTCAAAAATAGAAAAGTTTTCTTTGAGCTTGATTTTGACTTCTCCGACGAGTTTGGATCTGAGGTAAAGGATGTGGTTGCGTACCACCATTGGGAGCAATTTGCTGCACATTCTGGCTCTGTCAACGCCACTTTGGTGCGTGAGTTTTATGCAAATATTCACAACCCTAACCAGAAAGTTGTTTATGTCCGAGGCAAGAGTATCCACTTCAACAACACAACCATTAACCGCTTATTTAAAATTCCACAAGGAGTGGATAGGCATGCAAAGAAAGAAGAAGAATCGGGCTATGAGACCTATCAAGGCGTGAAGGAAGATCTCTGTCTACCCGAGACAAAATGGAATGGCCAACAAGCATCGAGAAAGACAGTAAACCGTGAGCATTTGCGTCCACACGCCCGATTATGGAACCATTTCATGAGATACAAGTTGATGCCCACTTCGCATCACACCACCGTGAGTCTACCTCGATTGATTCTTTTACATTCCATTCTATTTAGTTGCCTCATGGATATCGGCCGAATTATTGTACATGAAACTCATGCTTGCTTTAACCGCCCTAAGAGCCCCCTCATATTTCCCAACTTGATTACTGCCTTGTGCCGGAAGAAGGATGTTCCGGAGGATGATTTTGATGAAATATTAGAAGGTATGAAAGCTTTGTCTACTACCAAAGTGACTGCATTAATGGGCAACACTAAAGAGCAGCCGGAGGCATCACATGCTGTTGCTGCAAGAGGAAAAGGCCCATCAAGAAAGATGATGTTCTGGAACTCTCTCAAAATGCCATGGCAAAAATGGTTGACTTGCCTAGATACTTGAAGGAATTTTTTAGCTACACTAAGAAAAGAGACGAGGTTATCCAAGCCTATCTGGCAGAGCTGCTACCTCCCCTGATTCAGGAGTTCCCCACGTTCCCGGCATCTATCCTGCCTACTGCGCCAGAAAATGCCTCATCATTTCCAGCAGACCCACCTCCAACTAGGCAGGCACCACCTGATGTGAATGAAGCACCATCCCCAGCTGATCCAGCTAAGGAGGTAAGGCCAATGGAACCGGAACCAAAGGATCACGCTCCAAAGACCCAGGCACATGAGCAAGAACAAGATCCTAAAAATGCCACGGCATTTTCAGAGGAACAAGCCCAATCACCAGCACAACAAGACCCCCTGCTGAACAAGGACATGAAGCCAACTTTATTTCATTTCTGTTTAAAGATCCGCCCGCCCAACCAACACAACCAGAAGAGCCACAACCAGTAGCCCCGCACGAGGAATCACCTTTGCCCTCTCCCAAGAGGAAGAACTATAAACGTCGTCTTAAGATGTCGGCCGAGAGACAACCAACCCTACCACCAGCTGTTGAAAAATCAAGATCATGGGGATCAGAGGATGAGTCTGATCCTGATTTCAGTCCACCCCCATCGAAGAGAAGAGCCTCGTACCGAATTGCCACCGCAACACCACCGGCCTAGCCAAGGTACATTTCATTTCATTACATTGCATAACATTTAATTTAGTTTTTTTTAGTTGTATTGAGGATAATGCCTATCTCAAGTTTGGGGGAAGTGTAGAAAAATGCCATGACAATTGTATAAGTTTATAGGATTATAGTTAGTAATGCCTGATGATGATATTCTTTATATGGCCAATACTTGAATTGAATATGCTTGACTTGAGATTTGGATAGAGCCTACTTTAGGACTTGGTGGTTTGTTTTTATTTTTCTGTTACACGAGTGTATGTTCTTCATGCTTAGGAAAGGTTGAAAATTTTTTATAGAATGAAAACTTGAACAGTTCAGCATGTTTTAATGAATTTACTTGTTAATAGAGAACCCCCATTAGTTAGTATAGAAGTTATGAATAAATGCTTGGACATATCTCTAGAGGGATACTCCGCTATGTCATGGCATATCCATGCGTATATGAGTTACTAAAAGAGGCACAGGGTGACGCTACACTCCTAACTTGCCATGGCATTACCTGGATATTACGTTTTAATAAATGGTAGCTATGGCATGAGTAGAAGGTAGTGTGACAGGCTGGCTCCTCTTGTAGCAGTATGTCGAGCATGTCTTAAAAAAAGAAAAAAAGAAAAAAAAATGAAAATTGAAAAATATATATATATGGGGAGTAGTAAGATTGTGCTTTAATGAACAAACATACTTTGCTCGGATAGTGAACATTACATAGAATTTTTCTAACTTAACTAAGAATAGATTAGATACATTCACACACACACACTTGCATTGGGCCTTGTCCTAGGTTAGCGTTCTTGAAATTTCCTCGAGTCTTATATGTTTATGCCATGATATTTCTGAAGGCTGAAGCTCTGACCATTTACTTGCCTGGAATCTTGAACATTGTCATGACATTTCTTCTCTACTAGTTGTTATCTATTGCTTGAGGACAAGAAATAGCTTAAGTTTGGGTGTGTGATAACTCTGCAAAAAGGCTATATTTCAGGCCTTTTTACTTAAGTTATTGAGTGCTCTTAAGCTCATGTAGGCTCATTTAGTTGCATTTAGGCTCATATCATTGCATGTAGTTTCGTAGTTATGCCTTGGCATGTTTGTGTGGCAATGGGTGCTATTTCACGAGAAAGGTAGTTCTTTTGAGTTGTGTTGTGCAGGTAAAGCAAAAATAGGAAGTTGAGGATATTTGCCATGGCATTCGCAGAAGGATAGCAATGGGAAAATGTCATGGCAAATCTGGAGGACTCTTGTACTTAGCTAAACGACAAGAAGATATTTTGATAAGAGTGCCAGCTAGTGCCATTACAGCCAGCTAGGGCCATTAAAGTCTGGCCACAATAACCTCAGTAGGGGACCACAGCCAATATCGCAGGACCACGAGCCACCTCAGTAGGGGACCATTGTCACCACTGCCATCTCTGTAGAAATGCCATCACGTGAAAGGGGACAGAAATTGAATTTTCACTATTCTTTAGGGTTTTCACCCTTTTTAAGGCATGGTGACCTGCAAGAAAAAAGGGAGACCTTTTGAGGAGTAAGAACATAGAAAAAGAGGTACCTTTCGAGAGGTTTGCGACAGAGGAAATATCCTTCCTTTCTCCTCCAAACTCCGACCGAAGTGTCTTTCATTGATAGAGCTCGAAGGGAGTGGCGTGCTAGGCACCCGAGAGGGCTAGCACGCCAAGGCGTCACGTGGTAGTTGAAGAGCCGGCGGCCTATGCATATCGAGGGTGTCTTCTATCTTTCTTCTCTTGCTTTACTTTTCATATATTTTAAGAGGATGATGTTGAATGTTTAAGGTTGTATGAGGATGATGTTTTCTTTTACATTTCGCACCACCATGTGTTGCTTTGCTTAGGTGGTCGCTAATATGGATGATTATCTTTTGCTCTTTATTAATATATAGCCTTCTATGTGATTGTATATTTGCTTTTCTCACTGTTTTTAATCATTTAAGCATTGTAAGAAGCATGAGATTGTCCCGTGTTTAGGTGCATGCTAGAGTATTCGAGAGAAACCTAGCTATAGGTCCTTAGATCATTCGAGAGGAGCTAAGGGAGGATCTACGTGAGCAATGGGTTTAGGATAGTAACCAAAACCAAATATGAGCTTAGAGCACTTGAGAGAGGCGTAAGTGAGGGTTTCAACGACTAAAAGGAGTGTACTTCGTCGATAGACTAGTGCCATTCGCGTGACAGGCGAGATGCCATGACATTTTAGTTTGTCAGGTTCTTATGACTCGAGAGAGCGGAAACACTTTAGAAACCTCTTTCGAGTAAATATACACCATAGTGGCTAGATGTTAGTAGAAGTAAGGGTTAAGAAGTCCATAGGATCTTCCACCAATCATTCCCGAGAGAGCTCATCAATAGAAGTTAGTACAACATATTGTTTAAACGTGTTCCTGTATCCTGCTTTTGTCTCCGCATTTACAAATTGCTTTATTTGTTTACTTGTTCTCCTGCAATCACACTACTATATTTTTCGCACACCATTTCCATACATCTACCCTGCCATCACCATCCATTCCATTTTGCCATGGCATATTTTAGTTACTTGCATTCTGAAATTGCCATAGCATTTCACCATTACACCTGCACCGTACATATCCATTTCCACCTGTCTTTATCTTTTTTTCCTTTTTAGTTAGTGACACCTTTTTGCCTTGACAATATTGACTTACTGGTTTCCTTGATCCTCGTGGGAACAATACTCACTCATCCTTTTATTACTTGTACGACTGTGTATACTTGCACATACGTGTTCGCATAATTTATAGCACTACATAGGAGACACCATGCTCCTATTTTTTTCGTTAAGAAAAAGGATGACATAATGCTGATGTGTATAGTCTACCGATAGTTGAATAAGTTAACGGTGAAGAACAAGTATCCTATGTCGCAGATCGATAATTTGTTCGATCAGTTCCGTGGTGCTATAGTGTTTTTTAAGATTATCTTGCTAGGCATTACCATTTTAGGACAATGTTTTGTACTCGATATGGACATTATGAGTTTCTAGTTATGTTTTTTGGGTTGACAAATGCACCAGTTGCATTCATAGACATGATAAATTATGTGTTCCATAAATATATTGATCAGTTTTTGGTAGTGTTTATTGATGACATTCTCGTGTACTCTCATATTGAGGAGGATCGCGATACGCACCTTCAGATTGTTCTCCAGACCTTGCTTGATAATCGATTACATACGAAGTTAAGAAAATGTGAGTTTTGAATCAAGGAGGTGGTTTTCCTCGATCATGTTATTTCGGTTGAGGGTATCCATGTTGATCCATAGAAAGTTGAGGTTATTCTGAGTTGGAAGCCGTCGAAGTTTATGATAGAGGTCCGTAATTGTTTGGGCTTGTTGGGCTATTACTGTTGGTTTGTAAAGGGTTTTTCTCGAATTTTTGCTCCTCTAAAGAAGTTGTTTCAAAAGGATGTTAAGTTTGAGTGAACAGAAGCAAGACAACAAGGTTTTGATAAGTTAAAGGAGGCTTTGATGCAAGGTCCAATCTTGATTCAACCTGAGTCGAGAAAGGAGTTTATCATCTATAGTGATGCATTGTATGTTGGTCTCGGATATGTGTTGATGGAAGAGGGGAGATTCGCGACTTATGCATCTTAGTAGTTAAAAGTGCATAAGCGAAACTATCTGATGCACGACATTGAGTTACTTATGGTAGTTTTTGCCTTAAAGATATGGAGGCACTATCTTTATGGTGAACGAAGTGTGGTGTACACCGACCATAAAAGTTTGAAACATCTGATTTCCTAAAAGGAGTTGAATCTTAAATAAAGTTGGTGGTTTAAGTTGCTTAAGGATTACGACTTCATAATCGAGTATCATCTGGGTAAAGCTAATGTTGTTGCGGATGCTTTAAGTCATAAAGTGACGGGTAATGTTTGCTCGGCTAAGCTTGTCAGAGTATCATTCGGTTGAGATTTAAATCAATGACGGTCTTTTTTGTTGTAGAGATCTTATAGTTGTGTCGAATGATGTCGAGTTTATGTGCACTATCTTAGCTGGGGCGCATAATAGTCCTTTTGTTATTCATCCCGGAAGTATAATAGCCAAGGTTTATATCAAGGTTTTTGGGTTCCTTGTAATGATCATTAGGTTCTTGGTTGAATTTCAATACTTTCTATCATCCGCAAACGGATGGCCAGACAGAGTTGGTCATCCAAATCTTGGAGGTTATTTTGAGATTTTGTATCATAGATTTCCAGGGTTCTTGGAAGAAATAATTATCGTTGGTGGAGTTTGTTTACAATAATAGTTATCATGCAAGTATTCATATGGAAACATTTGAGGCTTTATAAGGTAGGAGGTTTTGTACATTGTTGTGTTGGGTAGAGGCCGATGAAAAGTTTGTATCTCTGCCAAGTGTTTTGGAAGATCAAGCTCATTATTGATCGTTTAAGGGTTTCATCGGATCGCTAAAAGTCTTATGTAGATCTTAAGCTGAAAGAGATTGAGTATATGGTAGGTGAAAAGGTTTTCTTAAAGGTCTCTATGTGGAAGAAAGTGATGTGGTTTGGGAAGAAGGGCAAGCTGAGTCTTAGGTTTATCAAGCCCTATGAAGTTTTGGAAAGGATAGGACCGGTTTCTTATAGGTTGATATTTCCGCGAGAGTTGGAGAGGATACATAATGTTTTCCATGTAATGGTGTTAAGAGGGTATAAATCAGATCCATCGCATGTCATCTCGGTATAGGAGGTTGAGATTAATCAGGATCTTACCTACGATTAGGAACCTATTGAGATCTTGGCATCGAACAGTAAGATTCTACATGACAAGACCTTTGAGTTGGTAAAAGTACTTTGGCGACATCAGGGTGTGGAGGAAGCCACGTGGGAACGAAAATCGGAGATGGAAGAGCAATTTCCCTATCTCTTTTCACCAAATAAATTTCGAGGATGAATTTTATTAAGTGGGGGAGATTTGTAACACCCCAAAATTAGTCCTAGAAGTTCTAGAGATCAGATTAGTGGTTTGGATGAATCAAGTTAGCCATTTAGCCTAGTTCGAGATTAAATTCTTAAAAAATTGATTTTTATGAAAATAAAATATGGAAAATGTTTTAAAATTCTTATTTCAATTATATTTGACTTTTTTCAAATCAATTTTTGAAAACGAAATTTGGATCCCTAAGATTTTTGAAATTAGTGATCATTTTGTAAAAAATTAAAATTTGGCTATTTTAGTGACAAAAATGTAATTATACCAAAACTTAGAATCTTTAAGGGACTATTAATCTAATATTTCTATATTGATCTAACATTCTAATAAACCTTTTATTGATTGCTTTTAATTATTAAAATGATTTCAATTAAAGCACATTTCCTATTTTTACAACAAAATCACATTTGACGTAACTTCCTCTTTTCTCTCAAATTCTCCCCATTTTGTTCAGCAAACAAGCAAAGGTTTCCTCCATCTTTTCAAGGTAATCAACATATTTTTAATCAAATCACGTTCTCCTTTAATCTCTCTATGTTTTCTCTTCAATCTCTCATTGTTTTCAATGGGTTTTTCATGCTTTCTCTCTTAGAAAGATGTTGGGTCATGTTTAGAGGTAAGAAATCAATCATACTTATGATGTCTTAGTTTTTAATAAAATTCTCAAGTGTTTGGCTAATTACAGTATTGATTTAATGTTTCAATTGATCAAAATTGGTTTTAAAGGTGAGATTTCATTTGATTTGGTTGAATCCTGTAGTCATTTGATAGTTGGTGGTTTTAGATGGTTAAATACGTAAATCTTGATTTGTTTTATTATATAATTTATGGCTTTTAAGATAATAATCTTAGATTTTAGGTTTAGGAGAGGTTTAGAGGTATTTTCGTTAAGTTTCGGTTGATTTAGATGATGCTTAAGGGGTTTTCATGTAAGGGAACGGGTTAGAGGTTGATTTGATGCATATGATGCATTAATACCTCTATTTTTGATGTTTGTAATAGGGAAAGGTGAAGGTGCAAACGTTTGAAAGTTTTCGGTTTAGGCGAAGCGTGTTTTGTGACTTCGACAAGCTACATTTAGTCAAGTGGTGAGTGGGTTGCTTATTAGGAAGTTTAATATGACTTGTAACAGAGGTTTTGGGGTGTAGGGAAGGTGTGAGAAACCTCCCTACATATAGAAGAGAATTGGTTGATTTTCTCAAAATGGCCCATAATTGTCCCATGTTTTAAACATTTTAGTCATGCTCTACATGTTGAATTTGCATATGTGATTATGGATGATTTACAATGTTCATGTTGTAAATATAAAGTGTTTTATGATGCATATGATGCTCCCATGGTTTTGCCTTAAAAACAAAAGAAAGTTACTTACATGTTTCATAAAGTTGATTCACTATGTATGCATGAGATAATAGGATGCATGTGTTTTTTATGTTGTTTGAAATCAGAGATTTGAGCATTGATTTTGACTATATATTTGTTAATTAAGTGATGGAACTAGAGGGATATATTGATCGATCAATAGGATCTAAAGTTCACTATAATATACAAAATTTGTACGTGAGACAAATTTCTTGTGTGTTTCATTATGGGGTGAGCCTAATGTTGTGTGGTAGTGATGAGACTATCACATCCGAGCTATGGGGTGAGCTATCCCAGACACAAAGGTGAAATAAGAATGCATGGAGGTGATTCCATCTTGTAAACTCGATTGGGTTGAGCAAATGAGTGCTCGTTTATCCCAACGGTTAGGGGTGAGCCTAATCAAGGTCATTAATTTTAATATATGAGATTTGATATTGCAAGTATCATTGTTTTAATATTGTTTCATAGTGTGATATGCATGAGACTTTGATAATGTTTTGCAAGAAAATAGAACATGAGAAGTACTAAAAGCATTGCTATGTGTAAAGAATATAAGGCTTGAATCGATCACCGATTACCGTCAAGAGGGTTGTTTAAGATGTTTGGTTGAAATTTCTAAAATCAAAAGATTGAGACAAAGAACACAAGGATTTTAGAGTGGTTCGACCACGCCTACATCCACTACCTTAGCACACCACTAAGGATTTCAACCAATTCACTAATGAACTGACACCTTTTTACCGATTCAAGAGATAACCGTCACAACCCTATCTTTTGGACTTGGCTAAGATAGAAACCACTCTAGTTTTTGTCTAAGGCTAAACTAGAACCTCTCATTTTACAAAGGGATTTGTTTGGTAAACTAAGTACCTCACAAAGGTGGGTGTTTACACAATTAAGCTCACAAGAGAATACAAGATTTACAATAAAATCACTCTCTTAAGACTATGTACAAGAGAAAAGGAAAATGGAGATTTAAACTCAATTTCTCTTGATTATATTTCTTGGATGTTGTCTCTTACCATCTTCAAGTGTCCCAAGCTTGCTTTTATAGTGTGGAATCATATTCTAGCCATTTATGACCGTTGTGGATGTTTTGGAGCCGTTGGAAAGTCATAAGGTTGAACATTAAATTTTCACCTGCACAGAGGTTTCGAAAACTTTACAAAGGTTTCGAAACTTTTGCAAAACTATTTCCAAACCTTTACCAGAGGTTTTGAAACCTTTAAGCAATTCAAAAATTATAGTCGTTACAGGTCCAAGGTTTCGAAAACTTTATCAAGGTTTCTAAACTTTTCTACTAAAGTTTCTAAACTTTTTACTAAAATTTCCAAGACTTTCATTCCATTAGCGAAATGTTTGAGATTGCCCTTAGAGGTTTCGAAACCTTTTACAGGAGATTTCAAAACTTTCATTTAAAAGTCAAATTTAAATATTTTAAAAACGTTTCAAACACTTCTAAAATCTCTCAAAAACTTTTCAAACTTATTTTCAAGTTGTTTGAACATAAGAATCATTTTTGAAATCTTTTCAAATTAGTCCAAAACATTTTTCAATTGAGATTGCTCCTTCTTTGCAAAACAAAAATATGAACAAGAGAAATAAAGATTTGAACAAATTAATGCTCCCCTTATTCATTTGAAAAACCAATTTTTCAAAACATTCTTCCCCTTTTTGTTATATCAAAAATGGTTCAAACAAAGTTTGAAAATTTCAAAACTCATAACGAAAGAGAATTTTTAAAATAAGTTTTGTTTAAAATAGTTCCCCCTTACTCAAAGCATTCCAAAAAAATAGGCTCAAAAGCTTGACACTTGAAAGATATTGAATTTCAAATGTTATATTAATCAAAATAGAATGCACAAGAAATTCAATTATCCAAGACTTATAACAAAAATTAGATAACCAAAGATAAATAATAAAAGCAATAAGCTTAGATGTTACCCAATTTCTTCTTGTGTGTGATTTGAGCATTCTTTGATCTTTGATAAGCATGTCATTGCTCCACACACCTACAAAAGACATTTATTTGGATTTTGGTTTCCAAACTGCTTTGGATCCATTTACATTAAGTACAATGCCTTTATTTCCCTTAGGAACCCAAACTTGTCTAATCCTAAAAGATTTCTTCTTCTTTATAGGACAAGTATGCAAAGAATGACCATGATAATGACAATGTGAGCAATTTGTCATTATGTGAAAGAATGAATTATTTGAAATGATTTCTTATTCTTTTGTTAAGTGTCGCGTGTCAAAAGTGTGCGTTTAGTGCAAGTGGACACATCGCAAGTAATAAGTGATAAGTATTTATCGGATTATCGTCTCCACAGGGATTGGTATACTCAATATGTCTTCTTCGTCTTCTTGTTCTGTAGAAAGAAATGAAATAAAACACAAGTAGTTTTGGGTTGTGATGGAACTAAACTAAAACAACTAAGTAAAATAAAGAGATTTGAATAGTAGAGAGAGAGGTCAGGATCCAGTTGCGTTGTATTGTGGATTTGATTGACTTGTCTCTGCCCAATGCAATCGTATATCACTGCCTCGGCAGCACTGCAGATTACTGCCTTGGCAGCGACGATACTGTCCGCCGCGGCAATCCCTTACTCATGGGTGGACTTTACCAAAGTTCGAAAAAGTGTCCTTGGATGACTCCGCTTATCCCTAAGTCGAAGTACTGTTGATGACTAGTCCTTGATGATACCTCGCGGCGTGAATCAATTATACTCACCAACCAATCTCACACATCTTTTATCCGTTGAAACTCTTAACCTATCCCTAGGCCGAGTTAGTATTTCGCGATTGAAACACCGTACTTACCCCTTTCGTGAATCTAACTCTCCCGAGTCTAGATAAATGGATTACTCACAAACTTCCCTCCCGGGCTTGAATGCAAGAACAAGGAATAACAAAGGATAAGCAAACCTTGATAGTTTTATTGCATTGAAACAAAGACAAAGTACAATCTCCTCTCACAAATACTAACAACCTTCACCTAAACCCTAAGAAAGTTTAGAACATCGTTGAGAGAAAGAAAACAAAGAATCTAAGGATCGTCTCTCTCTAGGTATTGGTGTCTAATACATTGGACGGCTAGGTCTTTATATAGGCTTGACCTAGGGCAAACCTTTCCTAAGTAAAATACAACTTGGAGTAGGGAATAAGTCATGTACATAATTAAAATATTTCCAAGTTTAATTCAACTAAGAGGCTATCCCGCGTGGCCTTGTCTTGGGCTTTTCCTCATGCTAGCCAGCTCCGATCCATGTGCTTTATGTCCAGACACGTCCTTTGGGTTTTTCTCTTCCAATCGCCTACAGTCTTGCTCTCTGGTTCTCAGCTGCTGCCTCGGCATCAGGTCCTGCCTCGGCCATGTTGCTGCCGCGGCACTGGTTCTCCTGCACAAATATAAAAATGCAGTAAAACTTTGCCTTTTCTGTAAATATTATCTTCATAAGCTCAACTTCTAAATATATCACATTAAGTACATGCATTGGTCCGAGTGGGTGTAAATTCGGTGATTAATGCCCATAAAAGGTGTAAAAAGTGATAGTGAGTTAAGCACTTATCATTAAGCTTTCAAGCTTAACTTTCAAATCAAAATTTTCTTTTTGAAAATCTTCATTCTTTGTTTTTGAAAGCTCTAAATCATTTTTCAAAATTTCATTTTGGCTTTCAAAATTGATTTTTGTTTTCAAAAGAAAATCATTTTTAATATCAAGTTTAGAAATTATTTTCTTAAATTTGGAATTCATGGTCTCAAATTCCAAAAATAATTCATCAAATGAATCTTGTAACTCATCAAAAGAATATGAATTAGATTCATTAGATTTAGAATATACCTCGGGCTCATCGAGAGCCAAAACACCTTCCACCTTTGTTGTTTGGAGAAGGTTTGCACTTGATGGAATTCCATCTTTTTTCTCTTCTTTTTCATAGAGTCTCTCAAGTTTCTCCCGCATTTCTTTGGCACTCTTTCATGTGGAGACTTTCTTTGAGATGTCTTCATTAAGGCCACAAAGAAGGATGTGCAACGCCTTGGCGTTTAGCTTTCCTTTCGCGTGATTGATACTCCGTTGCTTCTTCTTCGTTTTAGGAGCTTCGATATAGCCATCTTCAATATTGTCCCAAACCTCAAAATCATGGGATTTGATAAAGAGCTTCATGATATTTCTCCATTGGAAGTATCTTTCTCCTTCGAAAAGTGGAGGACACATGATAGAGTGACCTTCTTCAAAGTAAGACATTTTCTTGAACGGTAGACTTCGAGCGATGGATCTTTGCTCTCGGATGTTAGTCCGAATCGATGGAGACGAGGCTCTGATACCAATTGAAAGACTTGATGCGCAAGCTCGAATCGATCACCGATTACTGTCAAGAGGGTTGTTTAAGATGTTTGGTTGAATTTTCTAAAATCGAAAGATTGAGACAAAGAACACAAGGATTTTAGATTGGTTCGGTCGCGTCTACATCCACTACCTTAGTACACCACTAAGGATTTCAACCAATTCACTAATGAACTGACACCTTTTTACCGATTCAAAGGATAACCGTCACAACCATATCTTTTGGACTTGGCTAAGATAGAACCAACTCTAGTTTTTGTCTAAGGCTAAACTAGAACCTCTTATTTTACAAAGGGATTTGTTTGGTAAACTAAGTACCTCACAAAGGTGTGTGTTTACACAATTAAGCTCACAAGAGAATACAAGATTTACAATAAAATCACTCTCTTAAGACTATGTACAAGAGAAAAGGAAAATGGAGATTTAAACTCAATTTCTCTTGATCATATTTCTTGGATGTTGTCTCTTACCATCTTCAAGTGTCCAAAGCTTTCTTTTATAGTGTGGAATCATATTCTAGCCGTTTATGACCGTTGGGGATGTTTTGGAGTTGTTGGAAAGTCATAAATTTGAACATTAAATTTTCACCTGCACCAAGGTTTCGAAACCTTTACAAAGGTTTCAAAACTTTTGCAAAAATGTTTCCAAACCTTTACCAGAGGTTTTGAAACCTTTAAGCAATTAAAAAATTATAGCCTTTACAGTTGCAAGGTTTCGAAACCTTTATCAAGGTTTCAAAACTTTTCTACTAAAGTTTCTAAACTTTTTGCTAAAAATTCCGAGACTTTCATTCTAGTAGCGAAATGTTTGAGACTGCCCAGAGAGGTTTTGAAACTTTCATTTAAAACTCAAATTTAACTATTTTAAAAACGTTTCAAACACTTCTAAAATCTCTCAAAAACTTTTCAAACTTATTTTCAAGTTGTTTGAACATAAGAATCATTTTTGAAATATTTTCAAATTAGTCCAAAACATTTTTCAATTATTATATCAAAATCAATATCTCAACAGAATTGCATAGAGCATAACATGTTTCTAAAAGTGGGTTGGATGGTTTAACATGGGTTGTATTGCAAGGGATGTATACCATGTATTTTTATCCCTCAATAAGCTTATGCTTACCCTCAATTTACCTTGTAATGAAGATAAGTAATGAGTGGGGCACCAAGGAAGCAAAGAGTCGATTATATTTCAATTAGTAGCTCAAGTATGGTTTTATAAGAATTAATAATAGTATAAAGCAGTGGGAATTGTTTTGATGTTTTGATTTGTTTGTATAAGTTGCCTATGTTTTGTATTAGTTCGAATGTTATATGGGTTGTTGCTTAAGGGATGTTTGGCTATAGTTGATATGTTGATATGACATGCTATTTTGTTAAGAACTCAGAAACTGATGCATTTAGATCGAGCTTTAATTGCCCTTAAGAATGAAGCATGTTTAATGGTTAATTGTGGTTATTTGTTGGTTAAGCAAGTTTAATAGGTTATTGGTGTGTCTTGGTTGGGCTGTGGCATATTTAGGAGGCTTAATCACATGTAATTAGTATGCATTTTGTTGTTGGGGATTAGTATCGGGTAACCTGTACTGGTACGGGTTGCTTGAATAAAAAAGGCATATCGTTATGGTTTATCAGCATACTGGAACACACCTTGAATTTCAGCCTAGCATATTGGTACAACGAGACATACCGATATGGGTAATCAATTTGTTGCGTGTAAATAGTATGTCGCGATTGCGTGCAAGTGTATACGTTCAAGTTATAGTATAAAAAGTATCGTATCCACAGGGATTGATGCGCCTTTTAGAATCTAATTTCTTGCACTGAAATGAAAAACACAAGTTGTTTAGAGAATCGATTTGAAATAAAATTAAATAATAAATAAGCAAGTAAAATGATTGAGATAATCGATAAGAGAAATGAGGCTGGGTTATTTCGAATTATGAATGACTGACGAATGAATTCTTCTTCGTAAGTGGTGCTCGCATCACTCAACCTGTTCCGGCAATTGGGCTCAGTCGGATATGGCCTAGTCAGTTCTTCGAGTTGTCAGTTCGCGACTGCTTGGGCAATTGCGCTAAGGGAATTGCTCGGCAAGTTGAGTAACTATCCTTAAGGTTCGACAAAGCATTGCTTCGGCAAGCGTTGCTTCTGTTAGCCGTTCAAATCCTGCACTTATCCCTAAGCCGGATTAGTTCTTTCGCACTTAGATCGAACCATGCCTATTCGTTTCGTGAATCCAATTCTCCCGAATCTAGATAAATAAGTCATTTATCGAGGTCCTTTCCCAATTTCCCCGCAAACAGTTTAAGTACCAAGAATAGACAAACCTTAATTAAGAACACTCACACACTTAGATAAAAATTCAAACTAAATCAATCCATAACATAGAATAACCCAAGACAACATAGAATTAGTTCATGGCTGGGCAAAAGTATTCAACAAGCATTCCTCTCATCACTCGAATAAGACAAAATAAAGATGAAGAAACAATTGTCACTTGCTTCACTCTCTATCTCGATCCAGCCTCTCCCTCTCTTGATGTGGATGACATACTCCTTATATGGAGTGGAATCGGTCAAACATGGATATTAGAATAAAATATAATTGGAAATTACTTTGAAAGAATATATCCAATTTATATTTTATTCAAATCATTTGTTTCCTTCTTTGCTCCAACCATCCAAGCTTTCCATATTTCCTTTTTTGACCTTATTCTTCATTATTTCTTTCCATGGATAGCTCTTCATCAAGGATTTCTTCCTACAAAATATAGAAACAAACCACAACAGTATCTTTTTCACCAAAAATCAACCAATTAAAGATATAAGGTGACAACTAATGAAATAAAATGAAAATGCATGAAAATAATTAAAATGCAACCAATTAAATGCTTAAGTATAGCAAAAAATATAAGTAAAAAGGGTAATATAATAACACAATTTAACACTTAACACAATTGTTGAATTCTACTTATTGAGGCCAAACTTGTGCATCGATACGAGATATAATTACTCATTTTTTATCGAATTTTAGTATTTGTAGTATTATTATAGTAGTAATATTATTAATAAAAATATAACAAAAGAAGAAGAAAAATGAAAAAATAAAGAAGGAATGGAAAGGAAAGGAAACAAAAGAAAAAGTTGATATGGGATTGGAATCCCACATTGGTGGGAAGCATGGCTTTCCCCTTTCCCATTGCCTATAAAAGGAGAGTTGGGGGAGTCTTTTTAGGGGAGAACTAATTCGTGTGAGGGTAGTATCCAATGATCCTAATTTGAGAGCTTATCTCTCCCTAAATTTTTGGGTGGATTGATCAGAGTCTTATTTCGAATCCGATTTAGTTAAATATTTTGGAGGGTCGTGGTAGATCTTGGTGAGGACCACTCGCGGTTAGCCGTTCGAACACTTAGATATATTTTATTTTCTTTATATTTATGTTGTATTTTGAATATTTTTAATAAAAGTAGTTGTTTATTAATTTAGTTAGAATTTAGATTTAAAATTATGTTTTAGATTAATATTTATTTATGTATGTTATGTTTTAGATTAGTATTTTATTTGTTAGATTAGTATTTATCTTTTTATGTATTTATTTATGTATTTATTTTTTATGTGACGTATTTAATTTATTTGTCATGTTTAAGATTGCATGTTAACACTTTAATTAATTAATGCGGGCACCTAAATTCGGTCGTAAGTGAGGCCAATACTAATACGGTGGTAGTGGTTCAGACGCTTACCTTCGGGTTTAGGTGCTTTGTAATAAATGCTCACATTCAATTAAAAATTAATTAAATCATCACTTTAGCTTGGATAATTTAAAATTAATAAAGTAGTAAATAAACAAAGTATAAATTTTTGGGCAGTGGGGGGTTTCTAATCCTTCCCCATTCGTAATCGACTCCAGAATCCATTTTTTTCAAAATCTTTGATTTTACGGTGTCCAGTCTACCAAAACGGTCGGTGGCGACTCCAATTTTCCAAAAATCATTTTTAAATAAAAATCCCACATGGAAGACATTAAATTTCAAACGAACACCAAATAATATTTTCAATAACAAAAAAGAATTTTCTAGCGAAACTCTTTTTTAAGATCGCTACAGATGGTGACTCCGCTGGGAACAATTTTTTTAATAGAAAAGGAGAGTCAAACTTTTAAACGATTATCACTTCCCTAAAATTAAAGTTTTCGGGTTAAAATGAAGAACAAATTAATGTTCAATTGAACTTGCACTTTTATTTTTCCACATTTAAAATCGACATTTAAACTAGTTCTTCTAAGTGGGGAAAAGGCTAATGGTTTCGTGGAGATATCGTTCTCCCGTATGGGCCTTAGCCGAAGTACCTTCGGGGCTCCACTACCTTATGCTTTCGTGAGGATATCATTCCTTCGTACAGGCATAAGCGAATAGGTCCCCCTAAAATAAACTCAATCAAAATGAGCTTATAATGGGTGATGATAGGGGGCCTTGCTACTATTAGTAGAGGACAACTCAGACAGTTCGGGTCCCTTTTAGCACCAACAATACATATGTAGAACTAGATTACCCACCCTATTAGAGCCATGCGAATACCCTAGGTGAACTAGACGGGATATCTAGGGTTGCCCTTCGTTGTTTATTTCTACTCAAATTTAATTTCATGTAATTTATTTTTGCATTTATTGTTTTTATCTGATACTAACTTGGTTTCTTCATGTTTTGCTTCCATTTATGCATGCATCACTGCATTTTGCATTGCATTAGAGGTATTGATTCGAGTGGTTCACCTTACAAATGAAACATTCATCATGGAAGAGAGGTATCTGAAAATCTCAACCCTAGTTTTAGAAACCGATTAGAGACTCTGTTTAAGGGATAAGATTCGGTTAACATCTGTCAGACACCTTTTAATAGACACCGGTTAGAGAACAACCGAAAAGCCCAAGACAACAGTTTACCAAAGACCAGGTAATGACCATGTATTTATCTGGGTCTAAATCAGAATGTCAATTCGGGTTTCTAGACGAACATGAAGAATATAACAGAAAACCAAAGTTTAATCAAAGGGTTATCAGAGATATAGAACTGACATTATTTCCCCATCCAAAGGTGGAGTCAGAATCAGGAATAGGACACTGAGAGTAGATAAAAACGATTCAACTTATCTGAGTCTAAAGCAGAATGACTACCGGAAATCCCAAATAAATGTGAAGATGTAACATAAACTTTCAAAGAACCCAACAACAGAAGGTTATGTCAAAGATGTTGAACCAATACCATTCGCCATCTAGGTTTCGAGTCGGAGTCAAATACAAAACACCATTTTGAAAACGTAATGGACCAAATTTCAATCACATCAACGAGGATGTGGGCTTTATCAAACTGTAAGAGGAAGAACAAGTTTTCAGTTTCTTAGTGACTCATTTCTCAATGATTGAAGTCACTATCCAAGATTACCGAGAATAGTTCAGAATTTTTGAAGTAGTGTCAGTAGAAACGAACTGCTACTAGGAATACCAACACCGTAAGGTTGCTGAGGTAATATTTGACCAAAACTAATGTCAAACGATCTTGAAGACTGAGGTTCGAAAAAGGAGTTAGAGATATAACTTGGTCAACCGATGATATCGAAGTCCATGATGTAATAGAGATTCCCAGATCAAGCAAGCACCTTATGGTAATAGAAAATAAAAATTAGGGCTAACACTTATGTATAGGACTAGTTCCCCAATGTTGTAATGAACCCTTTATTTGCCGTGAATGTAATCTGGTAGGGTGATTACCAACAAGGATCAATACTTTTATGCATCTTTGCATCATGACATTCGTATCATACATGCATTTGCCATACTAACATTATTTTAATAATTTGAATATAATGACCGCTTGGTAAGCCACCATATTACCAGTTTCTTAGACTTGGTCATTGCTGGTGAACGCATTAAAGACGTAGTTAGAAGAAGGAAAATCTAGAATCTCCCTGGCACAGCCCCTCGAGACAAGGAGGTAGCTCATGTTCAATAAAGGAGCACTCGCCCAACCAATCTGTCTCACGATCGTCCTCACAACAACTCTCAGCAGTACACTTGGCCTAAAAGAGCTCGTCATATCTTTCCCATTACGTACACTAAGTTGTTCCTGATTCTTATCAAGGAAGAGATGTTGACCCTAGTCTAGTTCAAACCAAAAGGGTCTACCTATCTAGTTGACTATGACGTTAATGCGATATGTGAATACCACTTGGGAAACACACGCCACACGACCAAGAATTGTGGATCCCTGATCCAAAGTTTGGTCGAAGTAAGTTATTTGAGGTTTGAATGTTGATGACAAGGATAGGTCTCAAGAGAGGCTAACTTCTCAGTTAGATGTTTGACTAATGATTGCATGCATCTTTATTTTATAAGAAGAAAATCGAATTTACAACTTGGATCTTGAAAAAGCGATAAAAACATTTTGTAAAGGGTTTAATGATGTCCCTTTCATCTAACAAATCCGCATTTATTAATTCTTTGAATATTTAATTCACTTTAAGGGACAACCCTTGATCTCTCATCTGCATATAACAAACTTTTTGAACATATTAATCGTTACACACTAGATTCAGATTTTTAAATACAATAGTATCCTTGCTTCAAACTCAAATATTGACTCTAAAGTTTAGCATATTCATAGGAGACTAAATGTTGTGGGGATATTGCAAATGAGAGTCTCTACTAGTCTATAAAGGCCAATAGAGGAACAATATGAGCGAATAGACAATGGGCAATTCCCATTTTTAGGAAAATTCCTTCTCAAGCACTTGTTCAAGATTCTTGAATCGAGAGTCGACCTTAAATCTATACCCCCTTATGACCTTCTTAGGACTTCTCCGAATGGGACTAAGAATGACATTCCTTCTTAGGAAGCAGTAAGAAGCTATGACTTGTAAAAGAAAGAAACAAGCGGAAGAGGAAGAGGACAAGAGAATCAGAATAACAATAGAAAGGCCGAAACGATCCTGAATCAAGTAAAAATAAGATTTTTTCCTATTGCGATATTAAAAGATTGCAGAAAGACGATTGACTCCAAGCAATATCAAGAAGTTGCAGAAAGGTGATCAAATTCAAATAGTGAATAACAAAGATCTTTCTTGCATCAAAAATAAATGCAAATGAAATCATTTTTTAAAATATTAAAGAAAACTGAGAGTCAGCCTCCATTGCGGTACCTTGATGAGTATAAGAATGAAGTCAGGACACAAAGACATTCGATCAACCATTATACTAATCTAGATATGAATACAAAAAATATGAGAAGGGAATTGTTGTCCTAGAAATGAATAAATCAAAGCTCAGATAAGAAGTGACTAGAAATGTCATCAAGACCGATAAAGTTTGGTTAACGAAGCTTACCTGGTCAACCGAGTGAGGACTAGGCATCAAATTTTTTGAAACAAGAATTAACAGAAGCTCATGTATCACTACATCTACAGATAGGTTGCATTTGTACATCCCGAACATACATCATGAATACATGCATTGTAACGCCCCAAAAAACGGGATAGAAGTTAGTGGGCCGATTTGACCGGTTAAGCCTAGTTCGGGATTAAATTCTTAAATATTGATTTTTGGTCGAAATAAATTATGGAAAAATTTCCTAAAATCATTATTTAAGATATATTTGACTTTTGTCAACTCAATTTCGAAAATTAGCCCTTTAAACCCTAAGATTTTGAAATTAGTGACTATTTTATAAAAATTGAAAATTTGAGGAAAAATTTATAAAACAAGACAAAACTTTGAATCTTTAAAGGTTTTAATCAAATTATAATCCTATCTGGTCTAGGCTTTCCAAATTTTAATTAATTAAACCCAAAAATTATATTTTAACTCAAACAACTAATTTAACTCAATTTTTAACTCTAAAACCCTATTTAAATATTAAAAACCTAACATATTATTCTATTTTTCATTTTCCCTCATTTTACGCATCCATTCAATCAAATTTTAAGGTAAAAATCTTTTCTTTTTCATCTAATTTTGTTTGGATCAAATAACATAACTTTTCTTCTTCAAAATTTCTAGTTTTCTCATTGTTTTATTTTTTTTAAAAATCGGATAGCAATTTGATCAGTTTTGGAGGTGATATTTCTTCAAACCTATAGAAATTTGAAGTTCTTTAATGAAATTACCAAGTTCTTGGCATGGTAAAAATGTTTTTATTCCTTTTTCTTTAGAAAAATCGGTTTTGGGTCAAAAATATTCAAATTACGTTCAAAGGTTTTACTCACTATTTTTGGATCATAATTACATGTTTTTGAAGGTGTTATGATGTTTATAGAGTGTTTCTAAAGTCCCTAATCCCAGACTAAAGGTTTAGGAGAAGTTTCGTTGTTTTTGGAAAGCTTTCGGTTTAGGTTTTGATAGGTTTAAGGGGTTATCCGACTTGGGGTTTATTGTGTGAGATTAGGAGGCAATGAAGGGCGAACTCTGAATGTCTGGAGTAGAGTGGAACACTGGAAAACACCGCGGATCAGTTAGCCGCCGAGATTTACGCCCGGAGGCAATTCTGTGGAATACATTTATAAAGAGGAATATACTACCCACATCGCATAATCAAACAGTAGACCGGCCACGACTAGCACTCAACCACTCCATCATCCACAATCGGAGGATTGATGTCGGCCGCATCATCAGTGAGCAGATCTTCGAGTGTGCCACCAAGGACAGAGGTATACTCACCTTCCCATGCTTAATAACTGCCTCGGCAAGGCTTAAAAATGTACCCACACTGCCAATCGACACATATACACCAGAGAGAACGGGTTGGACGAGGGATGTATACATCAAACGCATACTAGTGGAAGAAGCTGTACTACAAGCCTGCATCCCTCCAGTTGCTGAGGTACCACCCGTGGAAGCTGATCAACCGGCAGCAGCAGAGGCTGCATCTGTACCTGGAGTTCTGGACATTCTGCAACGAATGGAGCGAAGGCAACTGGCCTTCATAGCTTATGTTCGGGATTTCAACAGTGCGATCATAGCCACCATACAGAAAGAATTCCCAACATGTTTGACTGTGTTTCCAGAATTCATAGTCGACATATCGGTGCCCCAGCAGCCCCCACCTGTGCCTGCTCCAACAGTCACTGCCTCCGCCACAGTGCCCTTATCATATGCTGCCATAACTGCAACGGTTGCAACTGAACCATTTTCCGCTGACTCAATCGCAACGGTCAGAAAAGTAGACTCCACACACTAAGCAACTTTCGAAGACTCCAGTCCCTTCGAATGGAGCAGCTCTTCTGACGATATGTAGGTAGTAAAAGATTACATTGCCTCAATCCCTACAAGCAAAAAGAGGAAGGCATCTGGTTCAGCCACAACTACCTCAACAATCAACATCGATTCCAAAGAAGAGGTAAGTAATAATCCAACTCCCATCCGAGTCCAACCACCCCGATCTGCCAAGAAGAAAACTGTCACTCCGCTGTCGGCAGCAACCCAGAAACCACCCAAAAGCCGACGTAATCTCCTCATCGATAGCGATTCCGAGTACTCCTTTGCTTCCTCGGCATTTTAAAGGGCGATAGTCTTTCCTTTTTCTTTTGTCTTTTTAATTTCAACTTTCTTTTACTTTTCATGCATTGAGGACAATGCATCCCTCGAGTGTGGGGGAGCATTGATTCCTTTTTGTAACATGTAAATATTTGCCATATATGGAAAATATTTAGATTATCGTATTATTGCCTTATTTTCTGTCCTTATAATCTTACAAATAACTGTAAATTTTTTTTTAAGTCTACTGAATTTTATTAAAACTGCCGAGGTAGCAATATATTCTCCATCCGCTGTCGCAGTCTGCACCATTCACCAGACTTGAACTCGGAATGTTATACTAGGTTTAGTACTTAAGATTAGACTATGAGCCTGAAAAATATTTAACACTGCTAGTCTTAGTTGATTTTATAAGTTCTTTTCTTTGAAAAGCAATAAGGACTTAAGCTTAGATTTTAACTAGAGGTGCCTATCACCGGCTCTAGTTTAGTCCACAGAGGTGCCCATCTCTGGCTCTAGGACTTAGTCTTTTTCCCACTTACTAGAGGTGCTCAAAATTGGCTCTAGTAAGAATAGTTAAACACTTGAGGTGCCCGAAACCGGCTCAAGCAGTATAAGTATATAGCAATATATATTTATATACCAATTAGGGAGAAAGAAAGAAAAAAAAAGAATTATAAAAAAATCTTAGTCGGAAGTCTTGAGCTAGAAAAAGGATTAGAACTTAGAAAATCAGCTTTGACATGGCTACACACACACAATAAGACTCATAGTCCAGTTTTGAGGAATACCTAGAACCTAGAAGAGGCCGAGTCAAGAAAGAATTTCTCCCGCAGTAGGCAGGACGGTATATTCCCTTAAAATTCCTTACTTAAAATTATCTTTTGCATTGTTTGAGGACAAGAAATAGTTCGAGTGTGGGGGTGTGATGAGTGCATAAAAGTCCTATTTTTAATATCATTTTCCCACTCGATTATCACCAATAAAGGATAGAATTAAGGGCATTAATGGATATTTCTGTATATTTTCCATACTTCAACATCCAAACACATAATTCATGAATTCATCTAATATTTGGCATAAAACAGATGTATTTGATAGTTTTCTCTCTTAGAAAGGAAACTACATATAAAGATGGCCAATTGAGAAGATAGATGTTAGAGTGTAGATGGAGCACCCGCCACGGCAACACTTTTTGAGGTCGCGGCAGCAAAGTAAAGATGACAATAAGTGCTCGACAGAAAGAGAAAAAGATGCTGATTTTAATGGACAAAGAGCGAGAGAAAGACGGAGCCAAATTACAGAGTCAAGCCTTGGTCAAAGTCAAGTGCGGGAAAGAAGAGATATTTTAGGAAATAAGAATTAAGTGTTATAATTTAATTAGGAATTATACTTCTTCCCTCTTTAGAACTCTTTCCTTGCATGGAAAGCTTTAACCTAGGGCTTGGCCTATATAAGGCACACATTAGGCTTAGTCTAAAAAGTCGGAGTTTACCCTAGAAAATACTTTCAGCCGCCGACTACATCATGTTCTAAACTTCTTCGGAGTTTTAGGTTGTTTGTGGAGTAGTTGGAGAAGATGGTTGTGTTATGTTAGATATTTATTAATGCAAAACTTATTTCATAGTTTATTCTCTCTTGGTATTCACTCTTCTTTGCATATGAGCTCGAGATGATAGTATGTGAAGAAAAATCTTTTTGTCTAATATCGGGAGAGTTAGGCTCACGAAACGAGAGAATACGGTCTTTGCTCATGGGTATTGACTAATCCGGTTAAGAGATTATCGCCCAGGATTTCAGCGACTAACAAGACGCATGTGTTTGGTTGTTGTCTGCCCTTGATTCACACCGGGAGGTATCATCAAGACGTGGGTTTCAACAGTTCTCTTCTCTGAGGGATAAGGAAGAAGACATACAAGGATGCTTTGTCGAACTATGGAATGTTGAATTATCGACAAGGCATAACCCCGCCTAGGAAGCTGCAGCGACCCTTTGTGTGACCCGCCGAGGCGGCAGTTCAACCCATTGCATTAATAAGTGGATACTTAACATAACTGGATTCTCCTCTACTAAGCACTCAATTTAAACTCACTTTATTAATCTTTATTTCTTTGATATTTAGTTTAGTTTTCGTAGTTAAATTAGTAACCTCAAACTCAACAATTACTTGTGTTTTTACTTTTTATAGTGCAGCCGTAAGAGGTAGTGAAGTCGACACAGTCCATGTGGGTTCGACAACCTAAAGTATTACAATCTAACAAGGGTGAAAAAAGAAAGGACTTCCGAGCCTCCATCATAATTCTATACAAAAAGAGCTATCAGTGGAAAAGTTCATCCATGACCTGACACATTTTAGAAGACATGTAGTCTCATACAGGAAGGACCCCATCTTCATTTTCGTCTCTAAGATTGAAGCTTGATATAGGAGGGAAAAAAATCTAGAGACTTCAAGGTGAAGGTGTCATATATGAGAAACTCTAAATCCAAATCCAGAAGTAAGAGTTTTATATAGGAGGAACCTTATTTTTCCAGATCCGTCGCGACGCACAACATCCTCAACTCCGGAACTTCAACTTTCTACCTTTTTAACGTTCCGAACTATATAAACTTAGCACTCAAAAGTACACAACCACACCATAACTCGAACATTTCCAACATGTTCGCTTCACCTTGCACACAAAGCACTTTAAAACTCTCAAAGGAACCCTCAGTGATGTAGTCACCTACTACTCACCAGCACAATAAATTCTTAGACTAAATTGATTTAAAACTTTACACTCAAACAGGATCGAGGATCCATTCGACTCAAGATCGGATATCTCAATACTAAAACACAAATCTATGTACACTTTATGATCTCCACAACTCCTATATTACCAAGTTTTAGGGTTTTTTTTTGGTTCCATATCAAGCGCAATAAAATAGAAAATTAGTTTTAACATGCAAAAACAATTTGCAAAACTTGTGAGGCATGCGTGAAGCAAGTTTCAAGTACAAATACTTTATAAAACAATTTCCTAGTAGTAGTTAGAGCAATGGGTATCCAAAATAAACCCCAGCAATATATACTCAATCATCAAATTAGCACAATCATCAACTATGATACGATTAACATCAAGAAATATGTAACTATATAACAAGTGTATTTTCCATAACATGCATTAAGCATCATACAAAACTATCCCAAAACTCATGCATTAACTAATGCAAATTCAAACTAGTTTCTAATGTTACATAGCATATCAAGCCACAAAACTCATGGGATGCTCAACTCATAAATCTTTTTCAAAGCCAACTGACAGCAATGTATGCAACACTTAAAATCTAAACATATTTTGTATGCATAACTTTCATATGCAAGACATCATGAAGAAAATGTAAAAAAATAATCTATGTCACATAATAATCAATGTCATAACAATGCGACAAGATTTAATCATGCTTACAAACACCTAAGCAAATCATGCTTTATCAACAGCCACATATATAGCAGCCATGAAAGCAGAATGTTTAAGCAAGATCTAAAGCATAAGTCCACACAATAACATAACAATCAAACAAAATATCACGAAAGTTTTCGTAAATTTAAGCTCTAAAATCAACTAATGTAACCCCCTCAACCCGGTCTAGACATAACCCAAGTCGAACGAGTTACACGGGGAATACCGAGGCTAACCCGAAGACTCGCCCCGATAAACTACCCTAAAAAAATTATTTTTATCTTATGTAGATATTTTAATTAGATACTACATGTTCATCCATGGACTGAGTTCATTTGCAGCGAAACGAGTCCTAATTTAGCAGAACAAGATGTATGGACCTAAACCACATATCACAACATATTCTCTAGATGCAATTCATCCAAGATAGAAATTCATAACATAGATTAACATGTGCATATTTTAAGATTCATATCAACCTAGAAAACTTATCAACATCATGAGCATAATTCTAAGATTAAGAAACACCAAAATCATACTCAAAGGTATCTTAAATCAAATTTAATTACTTTATTGTAATATCAAAACATAAGTACCAAAGACAGATTCAATGTCACAAAGCTAACATCAACATAGATAATCAACAAAGCCATTGAATGACTAATTAGCATAAACATCATTCTAAATATAATATCTCATCCCTATTGCTCTCTCACTACTACTAATGTTATAAAGACATACTTGAGCTTTCACTTGGCAGTTACGTGGATCCTTGCTTCCTTTTTGTTGCCTCAACATTATTTACTCTACATTGCTAGGTAAAAGAGAGGGTAAACATAAGCTTAGTGGGTGAATAAAAACAAGTATAAAACAAATTGTAATGCTTCCTATATTAAACCAATTTCATCAATTTAAAAACATGTCATGCTCTTTATAAAACAAAACAATTTTGGCTAACAATGCCACTTTTTAAAACTCAACAAGTGTCATCAAACCAAGGCTACTGATGTCATCATTAAAATTAAGGAAAAACCTATTTGAAATCAAATGCTTTATCAGATAAAACACAAGTCTTATATGATACTCACAGAGCAATGCTTACACATGCATCTCAATGCACCAAACTCTAGTCTTACATGCTAACAACATAGCTATGCACAAATCACATGCATACTAATGCACAAAACCTCGTATTCATAATACAATATGCAATCAAGTAAAAACCATGACACTACCTTTGAAAAGTAAAAACATATATTGGTGCTAGTGATCCGATTTGTACTACCCTAAATCGTTAGGATAAACGGGCAATCGCATGATAGTACTACCCCAGAGCATGCGCATGTTGGTACTACCCCCAACATCATAAGTCGCACTTTGGTTTCCGGTGATAGTACTACCCCTATCAACCCGGATGTGATAGTACTACCCCTATCAACTCGGATGTGATAGTACTACCCCCATCACACAGTATTAGGCTAAAGCCAAAATACAACACACAAGGAATTTCAAACGTACAAATTTTGAATATTTAGAGTGCAATCTAGACTCTATTGATCGATCAACTTATACCAATAGATAGATCACATAACAAGCCAATATATTTATCGAAAATGAATGCTCAAGTTTCAAGTTAAAAACAAAATATTGACCACATGCATCCCACTATCTCATGCATCAAGTGCATAAACCAATAAAAATCATTTTTCTCATATTTTTAAAACAAAATTGTGGGATCATCATCTGTATATAATTTTTTAAAAAAACATCTCATGAGCATTAAAACACATGCATATTCACATATGCATAAGTATAACATGAGCATAACTAAAACATAGTAAAAACAAGGCATAATATGAGATCATTTAAGAAAGAAATACTTAAAACTTACTTCCGAGTATAGGGAGGTTTTTCAAACCGTCAAGAAACCCTCAAAACTTTGAAAACACATTTATTAAAACCCTTCCGAATTGTCATCCCTCATAATCCACTCACCGATTTATCGAAACTTGCTCGACAAGACACCGAAAATGCTATTCGACTTTCCTATCTCCCTCAAAATTGTTCCTCTACCTATTGAACTGATTCAAGCATCAAAAAATAGGTATTTAATGCTCCTAATCGCACACAACAAAACCCAAGTCGGACCCTTGCACAACAACCCTTAAAAAACTATCAAAACCTTAACCGAAATTTTTCTAAAACCCACCAAACTTTTCCCAAACCTAAATTATGGGATTAGATACATTAAATAAATTTTATAAAAATCCTAATATATCAAAATCATGAATTTAGGATCCAAAAATAGTAGGTTAAACCCCTTGAACGAAAATCACAAGTTTCACCACAAAAACTGTTTTTTCTTGAAATAAAGGTTAAAAACAATTTTACCGAGCCAGTAACTTCGAAATTTCAATAAATAACTCTATAATTCAGAGGTTTGAATGTTTTATAACATATAAATTTGATACAATCCACTTCCATGATTTTTTTAGAAGAAAAACAATTGAAAAACATGACTTTTTGAAGAACAAAAATATAAATAATTAATCAAATAAATTTTTATTAAAAAGATTGATGTTTACCTTCGGAAATATGATTGAGAGGCTGCCAAGAAGATGAGAAGTCGAAATTATAAAAATAGCTTTAGTTTTATGATATAATAATAGGTTTTTAGGACTTAAATTAAGTAATATGGATTATATGTTTTAAAATTTGGGTTTTGAGTTAATTAAATAAACCTATAGAAGTTTAGATCAATTATAAGTACAATTGGATCAAAGAACCTTAAAGATTCAAAGTTTTGGTTTAGTTTATAAAATTTTCCTCTAGTTTTCAATTTTTACAAAATAGTCACTAATTTCAAAATTTTAGGGATTCAAGGGCCAATTTTCGAAATTGAGTTGACCAAATTCAAATATATATTAAACAAAGATTTTAGGATATTTTCCCATAATTTATTTCGATTAAAAATCAATTTTTAAGTATTTAATGTTGAACTAGGCTAAACCGACAAAACCGGTTCACTTACTTCTAGGCCCATTTTTAGGGTATTATAGACCTGATGATCTAGGATAACACTTCTCAATAGGATACCATTTTTTTGAAAAATAAATTAAATCAACAAAACTAAAATACATGAGCAACATGTAAAACATGAACTAATAAATTTAAAACAGAAGATAAAACATTTTTTTGACAAATCCTACTTCTAGGGTATGGGATAGTCCTTTTTTGATCTTGAACCCAAGACCTAAAGAATAGAGATAGGAGCAAGTGAGTTGTTCTGACCAACCGACTATCAACACTTGCTATATACGTAATAATGTAAAGAAAACAACATCATAAAAACATATAATACATGTTAAAGAACAACAATGATATATCAACATATATTGAATATATATATTGTTGAGTTTGTCGATCTTGATAATTGGCTAAGAGGGGAGTGAATTGGCTATTTAAAAATTTTGTGGAAGATTTTCGGTAAAAATTGGAAAATAAAGAACACGAGATTTATAGTAGTTCAAGCTTCGGAACAAGCTTTACATCTACTACCTTAGCTCCCACTAAGGATTTTGAAATCAATTCACTAAGAGAATTCGACCTTTATCTAGGTTCAAGGGATAACTGTTACAATTCGAATCAATTCTTCTATCCAAGAATTAATTCAACCTCACAAGATAAAAGATGAAAGAAAGGCAAAATAAAATCTCTCACAAGATAGATAATTGCCCCAAATACAAACAAACTCTACCCAAACTCAATTACAAATAATTAAATTGAAGTACAAGAGATGAGAGTCAAGATTTTCAATTAAAGTGCTTGGGAGTTGGATTTAATTGCTTGGATGTTGCTTGAGGTTCAATAGTTGTTAATGTTGCTTGAATTGCTTCATTTTATATCTCCTCATTGATTTCTAACCGTTGTGGTTGTTGGGACTTGAAATAAAGACGTTAGGACCACATCTTCCCACCATAAATGCTCTTCTGCAGGCACAAGTATCGAAACACGAAGAACCTGTTTCGAAATAGCCTATAAAAAGAAAGAGACATTGTGCATTTAATAGGGGGTGTATTGAAACATGTATCGATGGCATTACTACACTGTAATGGTGGGCATCGAACCATGTTTCGAAACATCTCAACCATCTTTTAAAGATTTAACTGCCACCAACGGTCAACTCATTAAATGCTAAAATAGTCATTGGGAATTAAAGGGGTTTTTAAATGATTTTAAATTAATTAAAATACTTGAAGTGGTTCGATACGTGGTTCGAAACATGCATTGGCAGTAAGGTATTGGTATCGAACCATGTTTCGATACCTATTCTTAGTTTCAAGAACAATTCTTTAAAAATGCAGATCGGTATCGATACCAGTCTTAATGGTATCGATACTCTCGTATCAAAACACTTAGAAAATTTATTTCAAAGTTCTTGGTTTCACTTGAAACCAAAAATTTGACTTAGGGACTTAAAAATTTATTACAATATAGTCCTTATACATAATTGTTATATCAAAATCAATTTTGGTTTTACAATCTCCCCCTTTTTGATATAACAAAACCATTATAAATTTTTAAGTTTAAAATCACAATTTTAGGTTCCAAAGCTTTGAAAAACTTTTTAAAATGACTCCCCCTTAATAGATGCATAACTTTAAATTTTAAAGATGGTTCCTTAACTTAAAAACAAGATATTTCTCCCCCTTTTTGTTAGATCAAAATCAATATAAGGCACAATTTATAACAAGCATAGCATTAAATAAAAAAATTGAATCCATAGCATAAAATGTCCAAATCCAACAAAGAGTTCAAAGCATAGCAAAACAAATACCAAAGGTGCATATGTTCTAATATGAATGAAAATGCAACAAAATGCTAAAGAAA
Organism: Abelmoschus esculentus; assembly: GCA_035048815.1. Classification (NCBI taxonomy): domain Eukaryota; kingdom Viridiplantae; phylum Streptophyta; class Magnoliopsida; order Malvales; family Malvaceae; genus Abelmoschus; species Abelmoschus esculentus. The sequence continues at coordinate 6,889,795 of JAUCBN010000046.1, read as the reverse complement.
AACATAACTAGTCCTAAAGCCATAGCAAAGCAAAGATAAACGCTAAGGATCACTCATCTCCCATGTCTTCATCATCCTCACCATCCTCACCATCCTCATCATCTTCTTCCTCATTGTCATCTCCATATTTGGTGGAAGAGGTTTGCATGTAATGGAGAGCTTCAATGGAGATCCTCATGGAAGTGCTTTGATTTTCCAAACCCGTCAATCTCGTGTCCATTGCATCGAAACGAGAATTGAATTGAGTGGATAAGGAATCAAACCTTCCATCCAAGGTGTTGAAACGAGCATCCAAACTGGCGAAACGAGCATCCAAACTATCAAACCTCGAAGTGAGAAAAGCCATAAGCTCGGCGTTTGGTGCAACGTGTTGGAGAGGCTCCAGATCAACAATGGGAGGAAGAAGAGGAGGAGGAGGAGCATCTCGAACCCATTCACCATTAGAGGCATACTGAAACTGGGAACGGTTGAGAGAAATCTCGCCTATTGGTTCTTTAACCGATTCTACCTTGTCGTATGAGCAATCAATTCCCAAATGCATAAAGATAGAACTTAGCACACATGCATAGGGAAAGGATTTGACAAGTGGAGTGAAACGGTTGGTGATATGCCACACAATGTCGGAGAAGACAATTTGGGCAAGATTGGGTCGTCGAGCCTCATAGAAGCACTTCAACCCAAAGCTATCTACTTGACAGATCCGGGAGTACTTACCGTTTGATGGACGAATCCACCAAGAGATAGTGAGGTGCAAGAACCGGTCATCAACGTCAAGAGAGATAACCGAACCAATAAAATATCCAAGAGATTCTTCATCGTCAATGCCCACATCTTTAAGACCAAAGACATCGACAAGGTACCGACATCGATTCGGAAAGTTCGGCCCATGAGATAAGATTCTATCACAACCACTTTGCTCCTATCTTTCGAGAGAATGCACTTAGCATTAGCATAAAAAATAAGAACAAGGGTTGGATAAAACTTGCCGGAGTGGATGAAAAAGGGCAAGAACATCCAATCTACGATTTGATCGTAATAGCGGAAAGGAAACTTGTAGGATGTCATGAAATCCACATCCACACACCGCTCCTTCTCGAGCGTGTAATTGCGGAATGTGTTGAAGTTGTCAATCCTACCGGGTCCATCCAAACTTTTTTCGAATACCACGGGTAAATTCACTCGAGAAGGACAAGTAGATGAAGAGCTACCGGCTTCGGTACGTGATCGTTTCTTTGGTACCATGATCTAGAGATTAAAAACAATTGGATTAGTTATTAATCAATAATTCAAGGGTTTTGAGATTTTTGAAAAAATAGTGAAAAACCAATACGATAAAATCAATTTATATTCGAATGAAAAAAAATTGATTTTGAAAAGATTTTCGTAGGATTATGAAAACCCACACAATAAGCATTCAAAATATGTTCAAAATCTAAATTTTAACATCCTAAAATCAAACGAAAATTAGGTTTTTCGAAAAAATACCTTGAATATGGATTAGGATGAAATTGTGGTTTGTGAAGCACCAATCGTTGATATAGCGATAACTTTGATGTTGTCATGAAAAACCCTCAAGAAAAACGCTTGATTTTGTGTTAAAACCGGTGAATTTGAGGGGGTTTTAAAAGAGAAGTTCGGCTAGGGTTAAGAGAGGGTTGTTTGGAAAGTTTTAATTAGAGTGAAATTATGTTTTGAGTCTTTTAAAGCAATCTGCCACCACGTGTACCGGAACAGGTATCGAAACAACCTGTTTCGATGCTAGTACCGATACCCTGGTATCGAAACTGGTATTGATACTAGTTCTTCCCAGAAGCTACCCAGATGAACACGATGAACATGTATCGAAACAGGTGCTAGCTGTATCGATACCACTTAGCGAGCTTTGCATTTTAGGCTTCTAAAGTACTAGAAATGAGTCTCTAAAGTCCCTAGAACCATGCAAATAATGTTATGACATGATTATAGTGCATAAACAAGTTCATACTCCCCCTAGCAACATGCATAGAAGCAATAAGATGCAAAACAACATAGGCATGATTTCAATCAAGATTCAAGCAAAATTTGCATAAAAATAACACATAAGAGGTCAAGATAGGCTAGTTAGACCTAACTCTCTCCTAAGTGTCCAAAAACGCTCTTTGTTTAAAGGTTTAGTAAAGATATTCGCTAATTGGTTTAAGGTGTCAACAAACTTTAAAACAACATCATTTTTAGACACATGATCTCTAATAAAGTGATGTCTAATTTCTATGTGTTTGGTTCTAGAGTGTTGAATGGGGTTCTTAGTAAGACATATGGCACTAGTATTATCACATTTTAGAGGTATGGTTTCTACCTTAATGCCATAATCTAAGAGTTGTTGCTTCATCCAAAGGACTTGAGCACAACAACTCCCTAAGGATATGTACTCCGCTTCGGTGGTAGATAAAGCTACACTATTTTGTTTCTTAGAGAACCAAGATATGAGCATACTACCAAGGAATTGACATGTTTCGGAATTACTTTTCCTATCTATCTTACAACCTCCATAATCCGCATCCGAATAAGCATGTAGATTAAAGGTAAAGGCTTTAGGATACCAAAGACCTAAACAAGGTGTCTGTAAGGTACCTAAAAATTCTCTTAATGGCTACTAAGTGTGATTCTCTAGGACTAGCTTGAAACCTAGCACACAAGCAAACACTAAACATTATATTCGGTCTACTTGTGGTAAGGTAAAGCAAAGATCCTATCATTGATCTATACAATTTAGAATCAACACACTTACCTCCTTCATCCTTATCAAGCTTAGTTGATGAGCTCATAGGAGTGGCTTGAGGTTTCACGTTCTTCAAGCCAAACTTCTTGAGTATATTTGATAACTCTGCAAAAAGGCTATATTTCAAGCCTTTTTACTTAAGTTATTTATTGTCTTTCAGCTTACTTAGGATCATTTAGATACATTTAGGATCATAAAATTGCATTTGGTGGTTGTCTATGTCTTGGCATTTATGATGTGGCAATAGGTGCTATTTTACGGGGAAGGTCGTGCTTTTGGCTATTGTTGTGCAGGTAAAACAAAGTGGGAAGCAAGGGAAATTTGTCATGACATTCGCAGAAGGTTAGCGATGGGAAAATGCCATGGCAAATCTAGAGGACTCTTGTGTCGAGCTAAACGACAAGAAGATATTTTGAGAAGAGTACAGCTGGTGCCATTACAGCCTGGCCACTGCCAATACAGGTTGGCCATAGCTACCACTACTGGGGACAACAGCCACCTCAGTAGGGGACCACTGCCACCATGTCAAATATTCATAGAAGGATAACAATGAGAAAATGCCATGGCAATTCTGGAGACCTTCTATGTTGTACTACAAGACAAGAAGATATTTTGAGAGGGAGGAGTGCCAGCTGGTACCATTATAGCTTGGCTACAGCCACCTCGGTAGGGGACCACATCCAATATTGCCTGATTGCGAGCCACCTCAGTAGGGGACCACTGTCACAACTGCCAGCCCTACAGAAATGCCATCACGTGAACGGGGGAAAAATGGATTTTCTAGCAAACCCTAGGGTTTTCACCCCCATTTGATAAGGCATGGTGACCTTATAAAAGAGAAACCTTTCTCCTTGTAAAAGGAGGACCTTTGGAGCAGATTTTGAGGCACAAGGAGAGCAAAAAGCGGCGAAGAAAGCTTCCACCTTTGTTCTCCAACCACCGTCTGAAGGATCCCTCCGTTGATCGAGCTTAAACAGAGTGGCGTGCTAGGCACCCGAGAGGGGCTAGCACGCTAAGGCGTGCCATGGTGGTCGAAGAAGCCGACGGTAGCGCGCACCGAGGGTGTCTTGCAACCTTTCTCTTTGTTTTATTTTTATTTTATATTTTTGAGATGTTTATGTGGATGATTTATGGATGATATCATTGGTTAATATTTGTTCTTAAACTCTTTCACCCACCATGTGTTAGCTTTATTTGGTGGATGCTTGTGTGGATGATTATCTTTTGCTCTTTATTAATATATAGCCTTCTATGTGTTTGTGTATTTGCTTTGTTCATTGTTGATAATCATTTAAGCATCGTAAGAGGCACGAAAGTGTCCCGTGTTTAGGTGCATGCTAGAGCACTCGAAAGAGGCGTAGATATAGATCCTTAGATCATTCGAAAGGAGCTAAAGGAGGATCTACGTGAGCAATGGGTTCTAGATTGTAAATAGAGCCTAGTTGGGTCCTAGAGCACTCGAAAGAGGCGTAGGTGAAGGCTTCAACGACTAAAAGGAGTGTGCTTTGTCGATAGGCTAGTGCTACTTGCGTGACAGGAGAGAATACCATGTCATTTTAGTTTGTCAGGTTCCTATGAATCGAAAAAGCGGGAATATTTTAGAAACCTCTGTCGACTAGATGTACACCATAGTTGCTATATGTTCGTAGGAGTATGGTTAAGAAGTCCATGGGAACCTCCACCAGTCATTCCTAGTAAGGCTCATCAATTGAGTATCATTACGACATATTGCTCACCTGTGTTCTCTTATCTTGCTTTTGCCTTGGCATTTACAAAGTGGTCCTTTGTTTCCTTTATTTATTTGTAATCACATTATCATACTCTTCACACACCACAGCCATATATCTATCGTGCCACCATCATCCATTCCATTTTGCCTTGACATATTTTGGTTGCTTGCATTCTAAAATTGCCATAGCATTTCACCATAGCACTGCACCGTACATATTCATCTCCATTTGTTTATATCATTTTATTTATTTTCCTTTTGTCTAGTGACACCTTTTTGTCTTGAAAAATTTGACTTACACTTTACCCCGATCCTCGTGGGAACGATACTCAGTCACCCTATTATTACTTACACGATTGTGTATACTTGCACATATGTGATCTGCATAATTTATAGTAGCACAAGCCGGTCACCAATATCCTTGATGTATTTAGCTTGATTGATGAAGGTGTCATCCTTCCTTTGCTTGATTTGGAGTCCCAAAAAGAATGAGAGTTCCCCCATCATGCTCATCCCGAATTCACATTGCATTAGCTTAGAAAATTCTTGACAATAACATTCATTAGTAGATCCAAAAATAATATCATCAACATAAATTTTAACTACTAAGATGCTATAGTCTTAGTCGAACTTGTAAAGAAAAGGGGATTTCAGAAGGAGGATTTAGATTTCAGAAGAGAAATGATATTAATTTCATTGATTGAAAAACTGAATTTTTGCTCAGCACAGTACACTTTTATATTATTTTTACATAGCTGGCACTAACCGATTCTAACAAACTTGTCTCATATGCTTAAGGAAGAAACTAATTAATATTTGTTGGGCCATCAGATCAACCCAAACGCTTCTCGCCCGATCCAACACCTTGACCCGTTTCTTTAACTTCTATTTGTCCAACGACGTCGTTTGGTTGCAGCCCCATTAACTCCTGTAATTCCGCACGTGCCTCTGATTCCATGACCTTCGAATCCCTAATTGATTTAGGATTTTCCCCAATTCCATTCAATTTTCCAAATTTCTTCAAGGCCAACCCTAATTTCGCCCGACCTTCGATCAAATTCATGACATTTCCCTCCTCTTCAGTAGATCCTTGACCCCAAGGATCAAAGTCAGGGAATTGCGATTTCAATACGTTATAGTCTTCCCATGTAGCATTTTCTATCCCGAGGTTCGACCACTATATCAGCAATTGGGTCACCGCCTGATTCTGTCACTTCACGATCCTTTTGTCCAAGACAATAGCTGGGTAGATTTTGAGTTGACCATCTTCTGTAGTTTCCGGAGGCGAGAGAGAGGTAAGATCCTTCTGCCCAATTTTCTTCTTCAATAAACTCACGTGAAAAACAGGATGTATCTTCGAATTGTTTAGTAGACCGAGTTTGTATGCCACTGATCCTATCCGTTGTAATACCTTGTAGGGACCGTAGAACTTTGCGGCCAGTTTCAGATTACTCCTTAGAGCCAATGATGTCTGCCTATAAGGTTGCAGTTTGAGGTAAACCTCGTCCCCCACCATAAATTGTCTCTCTGATCTCTTCTTGTCTGAATAATATTTCATTCTTTGTTGAGCTTTTTCTAGCTGTTCTTTTAGAGCCTTATGCATCTGTTCTCTAGCTAGCTTTTCTTCTTGTACACTATTCACTGGAGTCTCTGTATTCCACTGTAGACTAGGGGGATTATAGCCATATAGGGCTTCAAATGGTGTCAACTTAAGGGCAGTGTGGTAACTAGTGTTGTACCACCATTCTGCTAAAGGTAAAAATTGTGCCCAACTTTTAGGTTTAAGGTAGCACATGCCTCGAAGGTACTGTTCGAGGCATTGATTTAGCCTTTCACTTTGCCCATCCGTTTCAGGATGATAGGCAGTGCTAAACAGAGTAGAGGTGCCTGCTTGTTTCATCATTTCTTTCCAGAATAAACTAGTGAAGACTTTGTCCCTATGTGAGATTGCTATCTTAGGAGGACCATGCAACTTGTAGATCTGGTCCAAGTAGGCTCTGGCAATCTCCATAGCAGTATAGGGATGGGATAAAGCCACAAAGTGTGCATACTTTGTGAACTTATCTATAATCACTAGTATGCAGTTAAACCTTTTAGATTTAGGGAGACCTTCAACAAAGTCCATTGTAATTACCTCCCAAGCTTGGGTAGGAATTGGAATGGGCTACAATAATCCTGGCTTAGTCACGTGCTCCTCTTTAATCCTTTGGCACACCTCACACTGCTGAACATGCCCTTTAACCATCTCCTTCATCTTTGGCCAATAGAAACAATTCTTTAACCTCTGGTAAGTGGCTTGTATCCCTGAATGCCCTCCCTGTGGGGAATCATGCAATCCTCTCAGTAAGTCTTGCCTTAGGTCCCCTTTTTTTCCAATATAAACTCTGTCTCCATACTTTAATACTCCTTTAATCAGACTCCAGCCTTCCTTGCCTTGGCTGTCCACAGCTAACACTATCATAATTTCTTGAGCCATAACATCTCCCTCATAACTATCCATCACCTCCTGTATCTATTTTGGAGTCACAGTGGTGGTTGTCATGTTCAATTGACCCTGCTCCTTCTCCTCTAATCTGGACAGAGCATCAGCCACTAAGTTTCCTTTCCCTTTTCTGTACTGGATGGTATAATCCAACCCTAGGAGCTTTGTAAGTCCCTTCTTTTGGATTGTAGTGGTTAGTTTCTGTTCCAGCAAGTATTTTAAAGATTCATGGTCAGTTTTGATAGTAAAAGGGCCACTCTCCAAGTAATGTCTCCACTTTGTAACTGCCATGAGAATAGCAAGGTATTCTTTCTCATAGATAGACAAATCCACATGCTTTGGACCAAGGGCTTTGCTTAAATAAGCAAGTGGTCTTCCCTCCTGTGATAAAACTGCCCATATACCTTTGTCACTTGCATCAGTTTCCAGATAAAAAGTTTTGCTGAAATTAGGAAGAGCCAAGATAGGAGCCTTACACATGGCCTCCTTGAGTAATTCGAAAGCCTCCCTTGATTCCTCACTCCATCTGAAGCCATCCTTGTTTAACATATTAGTTAGGGGTCTGCTCAATGTCCCATACCCTTTAACAAACTTTCTATAATACCCAGTCAACCCTAAAAATCCCCTCAAGGACTTAAGGTTCTTGGGTACTGGCCAGTTTCTCATTGCGTCTACCTTGGCTGGGTCAGTAGCCACTCCCCTCTCAGAAATTATATGTCCCAGATACTCCACAAATGTCTGTCCAAAAAAACACTTTTTCCTCTTGGCAAACAGCTGATTGTTTCTCAATACTTCCAGAACTTTTCTTACATGTTGGGCGTGCTCCTGCATGCTCTTGCTGTAGACCAAAATGTCATCAAAGAATACTAGGACAAACCTCCTTAAATAGGGCTCAAACAGCTCATTCATTAGGGCTTGAAAAGTGGCTGGTGCATTGGTCAAACCAAAGGGCATTACCTTAAATTCATAGTGCCCTTGGTGTGTCCTTAATGTAGTTTTGTGGATATCCTCAGCCTTAACTCTGATCTGCCAGTATCCAGATCTGAGGTCAACTTTTGAAAAACAACTAGCCCCACTCAACTCATCTAACAAATCCTCCACAATAGGAATGGGAAATTTATTCTTTTCAGTGGCTAAATTTAGTTTCCTGTAATCGACACAAAACCTCCAACTCCCATCCTTTTTTTTCACCATTAAGAAAGGAGCAGCAAAGGGACTTTTGCTGGTCTGAATAACAGAGTTAGCTAACATTTCAGTAACCTGCTTCTCAATCTTTGTTTTTTGATGATAAGGGAACCTGTAAGGCCTAAGATTGATAGGCTGAGTTCCAGCTTTAAGAACAATAGCATGATCATGGTTTCTCTCGGGTGGAAGGCCTTTAGGTTCTTGAAAAACATCTTGATACTCCTTTAAGACAGACTGTAGGGGTAGTGGAACTGAAGTTTCTTCTCCTTCCAAACTTAGCAAGTACACCTCCCCAAAACAATTGGGTTCTCTTTCCACCAGCTTCTTCATCCTTTTTTCTGGGATCTCTTTGATCTGGTTTAGCTTCCTTCCCCCTTGTAACAGAATATTCTTTCCCCCCTTGTCAAAACTCAATGTCATGTTTTTAAAATCAAAAAGTATAGGGCTAAATTTGCTCATCCAATCTACCCCTAACACCATATCACTGCCTCCCATCTTCAACACTCTAAAATCATGTACAAAATCTTCTCCCTGCATCTTCCAAAGCAACTGTTTGCACTGAGCTGAGCTGTACAATTTTTCTCCATGGGCTACTGTGATTGCCAAGGGTAGAGTTTCCTCCAGTTCAAATCCTTCCCTAGCCCAAGTTGGTGTGATGAAGCTATGAGTGCTTCCACTATCCACCAAAATACTGAGCATCCTTCCTCGAATTAACCCAGGAATTCTCAATGTATTGTACCCTACGCTCCCTGTGAGTGCATTCATAGATATTTCAAGGTCATTATCATTCTGCTTTTCTTCCTCTTGTTCTCCTCCATCAGATTTCTCTTCTTTTCCCTCCACTTCTGCTTCTGGAGTGTCATTTTCTTCCATCAGGTTGAATTGTTTCACCTTGCACTGATGACCAGGGTTGTACTTTTCTCCACATTTAAAACAGAGGTTATGGGTCCTTCTATACTCAGTGAGGGATTGCTTGTTGTTTTGTAAGGGTTGCATGTTTCTAGTTGGGGGAGCAGACATGTTGCTTCTGTAGTTTCCTGGATGCCCTCCACTGGAAGTGTGCTTAGTGGCATACTTCAACTTCCTCTGTTCAAATTCCAGGGCTAGCTCTTGTAGTTTAGCTTGTCTAAAAGCTTCAGATAAGTTGGTAGGAGGGTGAATTTTTAGTCTGTGCCTCCGCTCCTCTTTTAGCCCACTAACAAAACTGGAAACAAAGTAACTCTCATCAAGAGTGGCATTAACCTGTAGCATATAGGGTCTTAGCTCCTCAAATTTTTCCTGGTACTCCTCTACCGAAGTCTTCTGAGCCAACTTATTAAATTCTTCGATTACATCGCTAACAGTTCTGTTGCAAAATCTATGACACAAGTCAGCTATGAACTCATGCCACTGTATCCTATGTTTCTGCATCATATATCCATCAAACCAGACCTCTGCCCTCCCCCCTAAATGCATAGCTGCTATTTCCATCTTGTGACATTCTGGGACATTGAAAATTGCAAAATATTTCTCGCACCTTCTGATCCAGCTTCTTGGATTCTCTCCCTCAAACATGTGTAATTCAATCTTAGGTTTAAGGTTAAGATTGTTTACCCAGTTTTCTGTGTGCTCTTTGTCCTTCTTGGGAGTTTCTTGTAGTGAGGAAGTCCCTCCTTGCTCGAACCATTTCCCTCCAGCTTTCCAGGTGTCCTTTACTGGGGAAAACAACTGTGGTTTGGATGCTACGATCCCTGGCTCGTCCATTTTCATAGAATACCTCTCCTTCTCATCAATAATAGTAACGTGAACATCTTTTTTACCATCATTCATGGGTGTTGCGTTGATTTCTGGTTGTTTGTTTTCTTCAGGTATCACTGGTTCAGGACTCTCAACAGCTCGAGTTACTGCAACAATGATCTTCCTGAGGTCCGCTTGAACTTCTCCTATTTTGGTATCCAAGTTGTTGATTCGGTCTTCCAAAACACTTTTGTCAGCCTTCATCTCATCCATCTGACGCTGTAGAGCAGCTAAATCCGCACCATCACCCATCTGCTGAGTCTTCTTCGGTCTTCCCAGTGTGTCGATTGGATCTTATGAACTGGCTCTGGCTACCAATGGCTATAGTCTTAGTCGAACTTGTAAAGAAAAGGGGATTTCAGAAGGAGGATTTAGATTTCAGAAGAGAAATGATAATAATTTCATTGATTGAAAAACTGAATTTATGCTCAGCACAGTACACTTTTATATTATTTTTACACAGCTGGCACTAACCGATTCTAACAAACTTGTCTTATATGCTTAAGGAAGAAACTAATTAATATTTGTTGGGCCATCAGATCAACCCAAACGCTTCTCGCCCGATCCAGCACCTTGACCCGTTTCTTTAACTTCTATTTGTCCAACGACGTCGTTTGGTTGCAGCCCCATTAACTCCTGTAATTCCGCACGTGCCTCTGATTCCATGACCTTCGAATCCCTAGTTGATTTAGGATTTTCCCCAATTCCATTCAATTTTCCAAATTTCTTCAAGGCCAACCTTAATTTCGCCCGACCTTCGATCAAATTCATGACATAAGATTTCATTTATAAAACTTTTTATAAAAAGTGTAGTGTCCACCTTTCCTTTTTCAAAACCTTTTTCAATTAAAAAGTTTGAAAGTCTGTCATACCAAGCTCTAGAAGCTTATTTCAAACCATATAAAGCTTTTGTTAATTTAAACACATGGTTTCGAAATTTTGGATCCTCAAAACCCGGTGGTTGTTCAACATACACTTCTTCATTTATAAAATCATTTTAAAAAAGCAGTTTTGACATCCATTTGAAAAAGCTTGAAATCATGATAACATGCAAATGCATGTAACATCCTAATAGCTTCCATTCTAGCTACGGGTGCATAGGTTTCATCGAAATCTATTCCCTCTTCTTGAGTGTAACCTTGAGCAACTAATCTAGCCTTATTTCTCACAATGTTACCACTCTCATCTAGTTTGTTCCTAAAAACCCATTTAGTTCCTATTGTAGATTTATTACTAGGCCTATCTACTAATGTCCACACATTACTTCTCTCAAATTGATTTAACTCTTCTTGCATAGCCAATATCCAAAAATCATCATCTAAAGCTTCATTGATATTCTTAGGCTCTATGCATGAGATAAATGCAATATGATTCATTAATCTAAGAGAAGAACGAGTAGTTACCCCCTTGGATGGATCACCCAAGATTTCACCACTTTTGACATAGTTGAACTCCCTTGGGTAGCTCGCTTCCCTTTCTTCAAGCTTTACATCTCCTAAAGCTTCTATTGGAGGATCTTGTGTTTCCTCATTGGTTGGAACCCCATCTACCTTTGATGCTTGTCCATCATCAATGGTTTCAATGATTCCTACATCATCATCTTCACAAGAATCCTTCCTAGGAAGGAGGTTATCATCGAAAACCACATGTATAGACTCTTCTACAACTAAGGTTCTTTTGTTAAAAACACGATAAGCCTTTGAATGTTGAGAATAACCAAGAAAAATAGCTTCATCATTTTTTACATCAAATTTACCTAAATTATCTTTTCCATTATTTAAAACAAAACAGTTGCACCCAAAAGGGTGAAAATAGGTAATGTTAGGCTTTTTGGATTTTAAAATCTCATAAGGAGTCTTTTTCAAAATTGACCTAATCATTACTCGATTAATAATGTAATAAGAAGTGTTTGTGGCTTCCGCCAAAAAATACTTAGGTAAATTGTTTTCACAAAGCATAGTCCTAGCCATTTCCTATAAAGTTATATTTTTCCTCTCAACTACCCCATTTTGTTGAGGAGTGCGAGGAGCCAAAAAATTGTGGTTAATCCCATTTTCATTACAAAAATTCTCAAAACCTAAATTTTGAAATTTGGTTCCATGATCACTTCTAATATGAGAAATTCTTTGATCAAGATCATTTTGAGAAATATTTGAAAATGTGATGAATTTTTCTAAGGCTTCATCTTTGGTACTTAAAAATAGAACCCAAGTGTATCTAGAGTAGTCATCTAAATAACAAAAGCATATGATTTTCCACTCAAACTAGTAGTTCTAATAGGCCCAAAAAGATCCATATGAATCAATTGTAAAACTCTACTAGTAGAAATATCATTAATGGATTTAAAAGAAACTCTCTTTTGTTTGCCCTTAGCAAATGCATCACAAATTTTATCTAAGGAGAACTTGAGCTTAGGTAAACCTCTAACTAGATTTTGGGAGGCTAGTTTCTCTAAAACACTTATGCTAGTATGTCCTAGTTTCCTATGCCATAACCAAGCATCATTTTCATCACTAGCTACTAAGCATGCATGAGATAGGTTAATGTCATCTAGATGCACCATATAGATATTTCCTATGCGATGACCTATGAGCATTGTTCTTTTAGATTCTATGTCTACTATTTTGCAACCACTTTTATCAAAAGAAACATAGAACCCTTTGTCACATAATTGACTAATGGTCAACAAATTATGCTTAAAACCATTAACAAGCAAGACATTTTCAATGAGAATAGAGAAGTGATTACCAATAGAGCCAATACCCTTAATTTGGCCTTTGGAGTTGTCACCAAAAGTCACTACTCCACCACTTTTAAGCTCTAACTCCTTAAATCGTTCCTTGTCTCCGGTCATATGCCTTGAGCATCCACTATCAAGGTACCACATGTTTTGACTTGAAGCTTTGGCCTTGAAGCAATGCTCAACCTACAAACAAAGATTTAGTGTTTGACTTTTGGTACCCAAATCATTTTGGGTCCATGAGAGTTAGTTCCCAAAAGCTTGGTTCCCTTAGGAATCCAAGATGCAATGGCATTAATTTTATTAGAAACAATGAGTTCCTTAGAAACCTACACATTCCTAATTTTTCTATATCTAGCATGCCTCTAAAAACCTTTTTGTTTGTGGTTTTGAAAATTCTTTTTCACATGGTTGGTTTTTGAAGAACTTCCTTTTTCAAAATTTGGACTACCAACCACTTTAATTTGTTCTTTGAGCTCATTCACCACTTTATGGTGATTCTCACTCAAGCTAGAAATAAGGTTGTTTAAATCCACATTTTCATTTTGAAGAACTTTAAATCATCATTTAAAGTAACAACCTTTTCTTCCAAATCCAAAATCGTTTTTGTCAAATAATCATTTTTCTTTTCTAAATCGGAAGTAATTTTCTTGCTTTTCAAAATTGATTCTTTGAACTTCAAAATCAATTCATCATAAACATCTTACAATTCATCATAAGCATCATATAATTCATCATATGTAAGATCATTGCAAGAGGGTTTAAGGATTACCTTGGGCTCATCGAGAGCCATGAGACATAAATTGGCTACTTCATTGTCCTCATCGGATGATGACTCCTCATCACTCCATGTGGCAACATGAGCCTTTTGCTTCTTTTTCTTCTCAAAACCCTTCCTTTTGAATTGTGGGCAATCGTTCTTAATGTGACCGGGCTTCTTGCATTCATTGCAAATGATTTGATCCTTCTCATCTTCTTTGCCCTTTGACTTAAAATACTTCTTTCTATGGAATCTCCTATTCCGATTTGCCCTCATGAGTCTAGTGAATCTTTTGGCTACCATAGCCAATTCTTCTAGCTCTTATTCTTCACTAGGATCCACCTCTTTTTGGAAAGATGAAGCTTTAAGAGCAATCCCTTGCTTTTTCTTTTCAACTTCTCTTTTCTCTAGCTTAACATCTTCCTTGTTCTTTTCATCTTCTCTTCTTTTCTTCTTGATCTCATGGGTGAGAAGAGATCCCACAAGTGCATCAAGCCTATTTAGACATACACGCTATGTACCCTATAAAACGATCGAAAATGATATTAAATCTAAATTTATGAGTTCAAATTGTTAATTATGGGCTTTTGAATCTAATTATACAGCTTAATCAAAAATTTTGAGCTTTTTACTTGGTTAAAATTCGAACGGGATCACTATAAAGCCCATTTTGACATGCACGCTCTAAACCCCCACAAAAATCGAAAATGATATTAAATCGAATTTTATGAGTTTAAATTGCTAATTATGGGCTTTTGAACCTAATTATACAGCTTAATCTAAAATTGTGAGCTTTTTACTCGGTTAAAATTCCAACGAGTTCACTATAATTTAGACATTCACGCTATGAACCCTTAAAAATGATTGAAAATGATATTAAATCAAATTTTATGAGTTTAAATTGTTAATTATGGGCTTTTGAACCTAATTATACTGCATAATCTCAAATTTTTAGCTTTTTACTAGTTTAAAATTCGAACGGGTTGATTATAAAGCCCATTTAGACATACACGCTATGTACCCAATAAAACGATCAAAAATGATATTAAATCTAAATTTATGAGTTCAAATTGTTAATTATGGGCTTTTGAATCTAATTATACAGCTTAATCAAAAATTTTGAGCTTTTTACTCGGTTAAAATTCAAAGGGGTTCACTATAAAACCCATTCAGACATACACGCACTAAAACCTAAAAAACGATCGAAAATAATATTAAATCAAAATTTATGAGTTCAAATTGTTAATTATGGGATTTTGAATCTAATTATAAAGCTTAATATAAAATTTTGAGCTTTTTACTCGGTTAAAATTCTAACGGGTTCACTATAAAGCCCATTTAGACTTGCATGCTATGAACCCTAAAAAAGGATTGAAAACGATATTAAATCAAATTTTATGAGTTTAAATTGTTAATTATGGGCTTTTGAACCTAATTATACTGCATAATCTCAAATTTTGAGCTTTTTACTCTGTTAAAATTCGAATGGGTTCACTATAAAATCCATTTAGACATGTACGCTTCGAACCCTATAAAACGATCAAAAATGATATTAAATCTAAATTTATGAGTTCAAATTGTTAATTATGGGCTTTTGAATCTAATTATACAGCTTAATCAAAAATTTTGAGCTTTTTACTCGGTTAAAATTCAAAGGGGTTCACTATAAAACCCATTCAGACATACACACTCTGAACCCTAAAAAACGATCGAAAATAATATTAAATCAAAATTTATGAGTTCAAATTGTTAATTATGGGATTTTGAATCTAATTATAAAGCTTAATATAAAATTTTGAGCTTTTTACTTGGTTAAAATTCGAACGGGTTCACTATAAAGCCCATTTAGACTTGCACGCTATGAACCCTAAAAAAGGATTGAAAATGATATTAAATCAAAATTTATGAGTTCAAATTGTTAATTATGGGCTTTTGAACCTAATTATACTGCACAATCTCAAATTTTGATCTTTTTACTCTGTTAAAATTCGAATGGGTTCACTATAAAATCCATTTAGACATGTACGCTTCGAACCCTACAAAATGATCGAAAATGATATTAAATCTAAATTTATGAGTTCAAATTGTTAATTATGGGCTTTTGAATCTATTTATACATCTTAATTAAAAATTTGGAGCTTTTTACTTGGTTAAAATTCGAACGGGTTCACTATAAAGCCCATTTTCACATGCACGCTCTGAACCCCCCAAAAATCGAAAATGATATTAAATCGAATTTTATGAGTTTAAATTGCTAATTATGGGCTTTTGAACCTAATTATACAACTTAATCTAAAATTGTGAGCATTTTACTCGGTTAAAATTCAAACGAGTTCACTATAAAGCCAATTTAGACATGCACGCTCTGAACCCTAGAAAAAGATCGAAAATGATATTAAATAAAATTTTATGAGCTCAAATTGTTAATTATGGGCTTTTGAAATTAATTATACAACTTAATATAAAATTTTGAGCTTTTTACTCTATTAAAACTCGAACGGGTACACTATAAAACCTATTTAGACATGCACGCTCTGAACCCTAGAAAACGATCGAAAATGATATTAAATCAAATTTTATGAGTTCAAATTGTTAATTATGGGCTTCTGAACCTAATTATACTGCATAATCTCAAATTTTGAGCTTTTTACTAGTTTAAAATTCGAACGGGTTCACTATAAAGCCCATTCAGACATACACGCTCTAAACCCTAAAAAACGATCGAAAATAATATTAAATCAAAATTTATGAGTTCAAATTGTTAATTATGGGATTTTGAATCTAATTATAAAGCTTAATCTAAAATTTTGAGCTTTTTACTCGGTTAAAATTCGAACGGGTTCACTATAAAGCCCATTTAGACATGCACGCTCTGAACCCTAGAAAAAGATCGAAAATGATATTAAATAAAATTTTATGAGCTCAAATTATTAATTAAGGGCTTTTGAACCTAATTATACAACTTAATCTAAAATTGTGAGCTTTTTACTCGGTAAAAATTCAAACGAGTTCACTATAAAGCCAATTTAGACATGCACGCTCTGAACCCTAGAAAAAGATCGAAAATGATATTAAATAAAATTTTATGAGCTCAAATTGTTAATTATGGGCTTTTGAACTTAATTATACAACATAATATAAAATTTTGAGCTTTTTACTCTGTTAAAACTCGAACGGGTTCACTATAAAACCTATTTAGACATGCACGCTCTAAACCCTAGAAAACGGTCGAAAATGATATTAAGTCAAATTTTATATGTTCAAATTGTTAATTATGGGCTTTTGAACCTAATCATACTGCATAATCTCAACTTTTGAGCTTTTTACTCGCTTAAAATTCGAACGGGTTCACTATAAAACCTATTTAGACATGCACACTCTGAACCCTAGAAAACGATCGAAAATGATATTAAATCAAATTTTATGAGTTCAAATTGTTAATTATGGGCTTTTGAACCAAATTATACTGCATAATCTCAAATTTTGAGCTTTTTACTCGGTTAAAATTCGAACGGGTTCACTATAAAGCCCATTCAGACATACACGCTCTGAACCCTAAAAAACGATCGAAAATAATATTAAATCAAAATTTATTAGTTCAAATTGTTAATTATGGGCTTTTGAACAAAATTATACTGCATAATCTCAAATTTTGAGCTTTTTACTCTGTTAAAATTCGAACGGGTTCACTATAAAGCCCATTCAGACATACACGCTCTAAACCCTAGAAAACGATCGAAAATTATATTAAATCAAAATTTATGAGTTCAAATTGTTAATTATGGGATTTTGAAGCTAATTATAAAGCTTAATCTAAAATTTTGTGCTTTTTACTCGGTTAAAATTCGAACGGGTTCACTATAAAGCCCATTTAGACATACACGCTCTGAACCCTAAAAAACGATCGAAAATAATATTAAATCAAAATTTATTAGTTTAAATTGTTAATTATGGGCTTTTGAACCAAATTATACTGCATAATCTCAAATTTTGAGCTTTTTACTCGGTTAAAATTCGAACGGGTTCACTATAAAGCCCAATTAAACATGCACGCTCTAAACCCTATAAAACGATCGAAAATGATATTAAATCTAAATTATGAGTTGAAATTGTTAATTATGGGCTTTAGAATCTAATTATAAAGCTTAATCTAAAATTTTGAGCTTTTTACTCTGTTAAAACTCGAACGGGTTCACTATAAAAACCATTTAGACATGCACGCTCTGAACCCTAGAAAAAGATCGAAAATGATATTAAATTAAATTTTATGAGCTCAAATTATTAATTATGGGCTTTTGAACCTAATTATACTGCATAATCTCAAATTTTTTGCTTTTTACTCGGTTAAAATTCGAACGGGTTCACTATAAAGCCCATTCAGACATACACGCTCTGAACCCTAGAAAACTATTGAAAATGATATTAAATCAAAATTTATGAGTTCAAATTGTTAATTATGGGCTTTTGAACCTAATTATACAACTTAATCTAAAATTGTGAGCATTTTACTCGGTTAAAATTCAAACGAGTTCACTATAAAGCCAATTTAGACATGCACGCTCTGAACCCTAGAAAAAGATCGAAAATGATATTAAATAAAATTTTATGAGCTCAAATTGTTAATTATGGGCTTTTGAAATTAATTATACAACTTAATATAAAATTTTGAGCTTTTTACTCTATTAAAACTCGAACGGGTACACTATAAAACCTATTTAGACATGCACGCTCTGAATCCTAGAAAACGATCGAAAATGATATTAAATCAAATTTTATGAGTTCAAATTGTTAAATATGGGCTTTTGAACCTAATTATACTACATAATCTAAAATTTTGAGCTTTTTACTCGGTTAAAATTCAAACGAGTTCACTATAAAGCCCATTTAGACATACACGCTCTGAACCCTAGAAAACGATCGAAAATGATATTAAATCAAAATTTATGAGTTCATATTGTTAATTATGGGATTTTGAATCTAATTATAAAGCTTAATCTAAAATTTTGAGCTTTTTACTCAGTTAAAATTCGAATAGGTTCACTATAAAGCCCATTTAGACATGCACGCTCTGAACCCTAGAAAAAGACCGAAAATGATATTAAATAAAATTTTATGAGCTCAAGTTATTAATTAAGGGCTTTTGAACCTAATTATACAGCTTAATCTAAAATTGTGAGCTTTTTACTCGGTTAAAATTCAAACGAGTTCACTATAAAGCCAATTTAGACATACACGCTCTGAACCCTAGAAAAAGATCAAAAATGATATTAAATAAAATTTTATGAGCTCAAATTGTTAATTATGGGCTTTTGAACTTAATTTTACAACTTAATATAAAATTTTGAGCGTTTTACTCTATTAAAACTCGAACGGGTTCACTATAAAACCTATTTAGACATGCACGCTCTCAACCCTAGAAAAAGATCGAAAATGATATTAAATCAAATTTTATGAGTTCAAATTGTTAATTATGGGCTTTTGAACCTAATTATACTACATAATCTAAAATTTTGAGCTTTTTACTCTGTTAAAATTCGAACGGATTCACTATAAAGCCCATTTTGACATGCACGCTCTAAAACCTAAAAAACAATCGAAAATGATTTTAAATCAAATTTTATGAGTTTAAATTTTTAATTATGGGATTTTGAACCAAATTTTATAGCTTAATGTAAAATTTTGAGCTTTTTACTCGGTTAAAATTCAAACGGGTTCACTATAAAGCCCATTTAGACATGCACGCTCTGAACCCACTAGAAAAAGATCAAAAATGATATTAAATAAAATTTTATGAGCTCAAATTATTAATTACGTGCTTTTGAACCTAATTATACAGCTTAATCTAAAATTTTGAGCTTTTTACTCGGTTAAAATTCGACCGTGTTCACTATAAAACCTATTTAGATATGCACGCTCTGAACCCTAGAAAACGATCGAAAATGATATTAAATCAAAATTTATGAGTTCAAATTGTTAATTATGGGCTTTTGAACCTAATTATACTACATAATCTCAAATTTTGAGCTTTTTACTCGGTTAAAATTCAAACGAGTTCACTATAAAGCCCATTTAGACATACACGCTCTGAACCCTAGAAAACGATCGAAAATGATATTAAATCAAAATTTATGAGTTCATATTGTTAATTATGGGATTTTGAATCTAATTACAAAGCTTAATCTAAATGTTTGAGCTTTTTACTCAGTTAAAATTCGAACAGGTTCACTATAAAGCCCATTTAGACATGCACGCTCTGAACCCTAGAAAAAGACCGAAAATGATATTATATAAAATTTTATGAGCTCAAGTTATTAATTAAGGGCTTTTGAACATAATTATACAGCTTAATCTAAAATTGTGAGCTTTTTACTCGGTTAAAATTCAAACGAGTTCACTATAAAGCCAATTTAGACATACACGCTCTGAACCCTAGAAAAAGATCAAAAATGATATTAAATAAAATTTTATGAGCTCAAATTGTTAATTATGGGCTTTTGAACTTAATTCTACAACTTAATATAAAATTTTGAGCGTTTTACTCTATTAAAACTCGAACGGGTTCACTATAAAACCTATTTAGACATGCACGCTCTCAACCCTAGAAAAAGATCGAAAATGATATTAAATCAAATTTTATGAGTTCAAATTGTTAATTATGGGCATTTGAACCTATTTATACTGCATAATCTCAAATTTTGAGCTTTTTACTCGGTTAAAATTCGAACGGGTTCACTATAAAGCTCATTTATACGTACACGCTATGAACCCTAGAAAACGATTGAAAAAGATATTAAATCAAAATTTATGAGTTCAAATTGTTAATTATGGGCTTTTGAACCTAATTATACAGCTTAATCTAAAATTTTGAGCTTTTTACTCGGTTAAAATTCGAACGGGTTCACTATAAAGCTCATTTTGACATGCACGCTCTAAACCCTAAAAAAATCGAAAATGATATTAAATCGAATGTTATGAGTTTAAATTGCTAATTATGGGCTTTTGAACCTAATTATACAGCTTAATCTAAAATTGTGAGCTTTTTACTCAGTTAAAATTAAAACGAGTTCACTATAACGCCAATTTAGACATGCACGCTCTGAACCCTAGAAAACGATCGAAAATGATATTAAATCAAAATTTATGAGTTCAAATTGTTAATTATGGGCTTTTGAACCTAATTATACTGCATAATCTCAAATTTTGAGCTTTTTACTTGGTTAAAATTCGAACCGGTTCACTATAAAGCCCATTCAGACATACAAGCTTTGAACCCTAGAAAACGATCGAAAATGATATTAAATCAAAATTTATGACTTCAAATTGTTAATTATGGGATTTTGAAGCTAATTATAAAGCTTAATCTAAAATTTTGTGCTTTTTACTCGGTTAAAATTCGAACGGGTTCACTATAAAGCCCATTCAGACATACACGCTCTGAACCCTAGAAAACGATTGAAAATGATATTAAATCAAAATTTATGAGTTCAAATTGTTAATTATGGGCTTTGGAATCTAATTATACAGCTTAATCTAAAATTTTGAGCTTTTTACTCGGTTAAAATTCAAACGGGTTCACTATAAAGATCATTTTGACATGCACGCTCTAAACCCTAAAAAAATCGAAAATGATATTAAATCGAATGTTATGAGTTTAAATTGCTAATTATGGGCTTTTGAACCTAATTATACAGCTTAATCTAAAATTGTGAGCTTTTTACTCGGTTAAAATTCAAACGAGTTCACTATAAAGCCAATTTAGACATGCACGCTCTGAACCCTAAAAAAATGCCGAAAATGATATTAAATCAAAATTTATGAGTTTAAATTGCTAATTATTGGCTTTTGAACCTAATTATACAGCTTAATCTAAAATTGTGAGCTTTTTAGTCGGTTAAAATTAAAACGACTTCACTATAAAGCCAATTTAGACATGCACGCTCTGAACCCTAGAAAACGATCGAAAATGATATTAAATCAAATTTTATGAGCTCAAATTGTTAATTATGGGCTTTTGAACTAAATTATACAAATTAATATAAAATTTTGAGCATTTTACTCTCTTAAAACTCGAACGGGTTCACTATAAAACCTATTTAGACATGCACGCTCTGAACCCTAGAAAACGATCGAAAATGATATTAAATCAAATTTTATGAGTTCAAATTGTTAATTATGGGCTTTTGAACCAAATTATACTGCATAATCTCAAATTTTGAGCTTTTTACTCGGTTAAAATTCGAACGGGTTCACTATAAAGCCCATTCAGACATACACGCTCTGAACCCTAAAAAACGATCGAAAATAATATTAAATCAAAATTTACTAGTTCAAATTGTTAATTATGGGCTTTTGAACCAAATTATACTGCATAATCTCAAATTTTGAGCTTTTTACTAGGTTAAAATTCGAACGGGTTCACTATAAAGCCCAATTAAACATGCACGCTCTGAACCCTATAAAACGATCGAAAATGATATTAAATCTAAATTATGAGTTGAAATTGTTAATTATGGGCTTTTGAATCTAATTATAAAGCTTAATCTAAAATTTTGAACTTTTTAGTCAGTTAAAATTCGAACGAGTTCACTATCAAGACCTTTTAGACATACACGCTCTGAACCCTAGAAAAAGATCGAAAATGATATTACATCAAATTTTATGAGTTCAAATTGTTAATTAAGGTCTTTTGAACCTAAACTTACAGCTTAATCTAAAATTTTGAGCTTTTACCTCTGTTAAAATTCGAACGGGTTCACTATAAAGCCCATTTTGACATGCACGCTCTAAAACCTAAAAAACAATCGAAAATGATTTTAAATCAAATTTTATGAGTTTAAATTTTTAATTATGGGATTTTGAACCAAATTTTATAGCTTAATCTAAAATTTTGAGTTTTTTACTCGGTTAAAATTCAAACGGGTTCACTATAAAGCCCATTTAGACATGCACGCTCTGAACCCACTAGAAAAAGATCGAAAATGATATTAAAAAAAATTTTATGAGCTCAAATTATTAATTACGTGCTTTTGAACCTAATTATACAGCTTAATCTAAAATTTTGAGCTTTTTACTCGGTTAAAATTCGACCGAGTTCACTATAAAGCCCATTCAGACATACACGCTCTAAACCCTAAAAAACGATCGAAAATGATATTAAATAAAATTTTATGAGTTCAAATTCTTAATTATGGGCGTTTGAACCTAATTATAATGCATAATATCAAATTTTGAGCTTTTTAATCGGTTAAAATTCGAACGGGTTCACTATAAAGCCTATTCAGACATACACGCTCTGAACCCTAGAAAACGATCGAAAATGATATTAAATCAAATTTTATGAGTTCAAATTGTTCATTATGGGCTTTTGAACCTAATTATACTCCATAATCTCAAATTTTGAGCTTTTTACTCGGTTAAAATTCGAACGGGTTCACTATAAAGCCTATTCAGACATACACGCTCTGAACCCTACAAAACGATCGAAAATGATATTAAATCAAAATTTATGAGTTCAAATTGTTAATTATGGGATTTTGAATCTAATTATAAAGCTTAATCTAAAATTTTGAGCTTTTTACTCGGTTAAAATTCGAACGGGTTCACTATAAAGCCCATTCAGACATGCACGCTCTGAACCCTAAACAACGATCGAAAATGATATTGAATCAAATTTTATGAGTTCAAATTGTTAATTATGGGCTTTTGAACCTAATTATACTGCATAATCTCAAATTTTGAGCTTTTTACTCGGTTAAAATTCGAACGGGTTCACTATAAAGCCCATTCAGACATACACGCTCTAAACCCTACAAAACGATTGAAAATGATATTAAATCAAATTTTATGAGTTCAAATTGTTAATTATGGGCTTTTAAACCTAATTATACTGCATAATCTCAAATTTTGAGGTTTTTACTCGGTTAAAATTCGAACGGGTTCACTATAAAGCCTATTCAGACATACACGCTCTCAACCCTAGAAAACGATCGAAAATGATATTAAATCAAAATTTATGAGTTCAAATTGTTAATTATGAGATTTTGAATCTAATTATAAAGCTTAATCTAATATTTTGAGCTTTTTACTCGGTTAAAATTCGAACGGGTTCACTATAAAGCCCATTCAGACATACACGCTCTGAACCCTAGAAAACGATCGAAAATGATATTAAATCAAAATTTATGAGTTCAAATTGTTCATTATGGGATTTTGAATCTAATTATAAAGCTTAATCTAAAATTTTGAGCTTTTTACTCGGTTAAAATTCGAACGGGTTCACTATAAAGCCCATTCAGACATACACGCTCTGAACCCTAAACAACGATCGAAAATGATATTGAATCAAATTTTATGAGTTCAAATTGTTAATTATGGGCTTTTGAACCTAATTATACTGCGTAATCTCAAATTTTGAGCTTTTTACTCGGTTAAAATTCGAACAGGTTCACTACAAAGCCAATTTAGACATGCACGCTCTGAACCCTAAAAAACGATCGAAAATGATATTAAATCAAATTTTATGAGTTCAAATTGTTAATTATGGGCTTTTGAATCTAATTATACTGCATAATCTCAAATTTTGAGCTTTTTACTCTATTAAAACTCGAACGGGTACACTATAAAACCTATTTAGACATGCACGCTCTGAATCCTAGAAAACGATCGAAAATGATATTAAATCAAATTTTATGAGTTCAAATTGTTAAATATGGGCTTTTGAACCTAATTATACTACATAATCTAAAATTTTGAGCTTTTTACTCGGTTAAAATTCAAACGAGTTCACTATAAAGCCCATTTAGACATACACGCTCTGAACCCTAGAAAACGATCGAAAATGATATTAAATCAAAATTTATGAGTTCATATTGTTAATTATGGGATTTTGAATCTAATTATAAAGCTTAATCTAAAATTTTGAGCTTTTTACTCAGTTAAAATTCGAATAGGTTCACTATAAAGCCCATTTAGACATGCACGCTCTGAACCCTAGAAAAAGACCGAAAATGATATTAAATAAAATTTTATGAGCTCAAGTTATTAATTAAGGGCTTTTGAACCTAATTATACAGCTTAATCTAAAATTGTGAGCTTTTTACTCGGTTAAAATTCAAACGAGTTCACTATAAAGCCAATTTAGACATACACGCTCTGAACCCTAGAAAAAGATCAAAAATGATATTAAATAAAATTTTATGAGCTCAAATTGTTAATTATGGGCTTTTGAACTTAATTTTACAACTTAAGATAAAATTTTGAGCGTTTTACTCTATTAAAACTCGAACGGGTTCACTATAAAACCTATTTAGACATGCACGCTCTCAACCCTAGAAAAAGATCGAAAATGATATTAAATCAAATTTTATGAGTTCAAATTGTTAATTATGGGCTTTTGAACCTAATTATACTACATAATCTAAAATTTTGAGCTTTTTACTCTGTTAAAATTCGAACGGATTCACTATAAAGCCCATTTTGACATGCACGCTCTAAAACCTAAAAAACAATCGAAAATGATTTTAAATCAAATTTTATGAGTTTAAATTTTTAATTATGGGATTTTGAACCAAATTTTATAGCTTAATGTAAAATTTTGAGCTTTTTACTCGGTTAAAATTCAAACGGGTTCACTATAAAGCCCATTTAGACATGCACGCTCTGAACCCACTAGAAAAAGATCAAAAATGATATTAAATAAAATTTTATGAGCTCAAATTATTAATTACGTGCTTTTGAACCTAATTATACAGCTTAATCTAAAATTTTGAGCTTTTTACTCGGTTAAAATTCGACCGTGTTCACTATAAAACCTATTTAGATATGCACGCTCTGAACCCTAGAAAACGATCGAAAATAATATTAAATCAAAATTTACTAGTTCAAATTGTTAATTATGGGCTTTTGAACCAAATTATACTGCATAATCTCAAATTTTGAGCTTTTTACTAGGTTAAAATTCGAACGGGTTCACTATAAAGCCCAATTAAACATGCACGCTCTGAACCCTATAAAACGATCGAAAATGATATTAAATCTAAATTATGAGTTGAAATTGTTAATTATGGGCTTTTGAATCTAATTATAAAGCTTAATCTAAAATTTTGAACTTTTTAGTCAGTTAAAATTCGAACGAGTTCACTATCAAGACCTTTTAGACATACACGCTCTGAACCCTAGAAAAAGATCGAAAATGATATTACATCAAATTTTATGAGTTCAAATTGTTAATTAAGGTCTTTTGAACCTAAACTTACAGCTTAATCTAAAATTTTGAGCTTTTACCTCTGTTAAAATTCGAACGGGTTCACTATAAAGCCCATTTTGACATGCACGCTCTAAAACCTAAAAAACAATCGAAAATGATTTTAAATCAAATTTTATGAGTTTAAATTTTTAATTATGGGATTTTGAACCAAATTTTATAGCTTAATCTAAAATTTTGAGTTTTTTACTCGGTTAAAATTCAAACGGGTTCACTATAAAGCCCATTTAGACATGCACGCTCTGAACCCACTAGAAAAAGATCGAAAATGATATTAAAAAAAATTTTATGAGCTCAAATTATTAATTACGTGCTTTTGAACCTAATTATACAGCTTAATCTAAAATTTTGAGCTTTTTACTCGGTTAAAATTCGACCGAGTTCACTATAAAGCCCATTCAGACATACACGCTCTAAACCCTAAAAAACGATCGAAAATGATATTAAATAAAATTTTATGAGTTCAAATTCTTAATTATGGGCGTTTGAACCTAATTATAATGCATAATATCAAATTTTGAGCTTTTTAATCGGTTAAAATTCGAACGGGTTCACTATAAAGCCTATTCAGACATACACGCTCTGAACCCTAGAAAACGATCGAAAATGATATTAAATCAAATTTTATGAGTTCAAATTGTTCATTATGGGCTTTTGAACCTAATTATACTCCATAATCTCAAATTTTGAGCTTTTTACTCGGTTAAAATTCGAACGGGTTCACTATAAAGCCTATTCAGACATACACGCTCTGAACCCTACAAAACGATCGAAAATGATATTAAATCAAAATTTATGAGTTCAAATTGTTAATTATGGGATTTTGAATCTAATTATAAAGCTTAATCTAAAATTTTGAGCTTTTTACTCGGTTAAAATTCGAACGGGTTCACTATAAAGCCCATTCAGACATGCACGCTCTGAACCCTAAACAACGATCGAAAATGATATTGAATCAAATTTTATGAGTTCAAATTGTTAATTATGGGCTTTTGAACCTAATTATACTGCATAATCTCAAATTTTGAGCTTTTTACTCGGTTAAAATTCGAACGGGTTCACTATAAAGCCCATTCAGACATACACGCTCTAAACCCTACAAAACGATTGAAAATGATATTAAATCAAATTTTATGAGTTCAAATTGTTAATTATGGGCTTTTAAACCTAATTATACTGCATAATCTCAAATTTTGAGGTTTTTACTCGGTTAAAATTCGAACGGGTTCACTATAAAGCCTATTCAGACATACACGCTCTCAACCCTAGAAAACGATCGAAAATGATATTAAATCAAAATTTATGAGTTCAAATTGTTAATTATGAGATTTTGAATCTAATTATAAAGCTTAATCTAATATTTTGAGCTTTTTACTCGGTTAAAATTCGAACGGGTTCACTATAAAGCCCATTCAGACATACACGCTCTGAACCCTAGAAAACGATCGAAAATGATATTAAATCAAAATTTATGAGTTCAAATTGTTCATTATGGGATTTTGAATCTAATTATAAAGCTTAATCTAAAATTTTGAGCTTTTTACTCGGTTAAAATTCGAACGGGTTCACTATAAAGCCCATTCAGACATACACGCTCTGAACCCTAAACAACGATCGAAAATGATATTGAATCAAATTTTATGAGTTCAAATTGTTAATTATGGGCTTTTGAACCTAATTATACTGCGTAATCTCAAATTTTGAGCTTTTTACTCGGTTAAAATTCGAACAGGTTCACTACAAAGCCAATTTAGACATGCACGCTCTGAACCCTAAAAAACGATCGAAAATGATATTAAATCAAATTTTATGAGTTCAAATTGTTAATTATGGGCTTTTGAATCTAATTATACTGCATAATCTCAAATTTTGAGCTTTTTACTCTATTAAAACTCGAACGGGTACACTATAAAACCTATTTAGACATGCACGCTCTGAATCCTAGAAAACGATCGAAAATGATATTAAATCAAATTTTATGAGTTCAAATTGTTAAATATGGGCTTTTGAACCTAATTATACTACATAATCTAAAATTTTGAGCTTTTTACTCGGTTAAAATTCAAACGAGTTCACTATAAAGCCCATTTAGACATACACGCTCTGAACCCTAGAAAACGATCGAAAATGATATTAAATCAAAATTTATGAGTTCATATTGTTAATTATGGGATTTTGAATCTAATTATAAAGCTTAATCTAAAATTTTGAGCTTTTTACTCAGTTAAAATTCGAATAGGTTCACTATAAAGCCCATTTAGACATGCACGCTCTGAACCCTAGAAAAAGACCGAAAATGATATTAAATAAAATTTTATGAGCTCAAGTTATTAATTAAGGGCTTTTGAACCTAATTATACAGCTTAATCTAAAATTGTGAGCTTTTTACTCGGTTAAAATTCAAACGAGTTCACTATAAAGCCAATTTAGACATACACGCTCTGAACCCTAGAAAAAGATCAAAAATGATATTAAATAAAATTTTATGAGCTCAAATTGTTAATTATGGGCTTTTGAACTTAATTTTACAACTTAAGATAAAATTTTGAGCGTTTTACTCTATTAAAACTCGAACGGGTTCACTATAAAACCTATTTAGACATGCACGCTCTCAACCCTAGAAAAAGATCGAAAATGATATTAAATCAAATTTTATGAGTTCAAATTGTTAATTATGGGCTTTTGAACCTAATTATACTACATAATCTAAAATTTTGAGCTTTTTACTCTGTTAAAATTCGAACGGATTCACTATAAAGCCCATTTTGACATGCACGCTCTAAAACCTAAAAAACAATCGAAAATGATTTTAAATCAAATTTTATGAGTTTAAATTTTTAATTATGGGATTTTGAACCAAATTTTATAGCTTAATGTAAAATTTTGAGCTTTTTACTCGGTTAAAATTCAAACGGGTTCACTATAAAGCCCATTTAGACATGCACGCTCTGAACCCACTAGAAAAAGATCAAAAATGATATTAAATAAAATTTTATGAGCTCAAATTATTAATTACGTGCTTTTGAACCTAATTATACAGCTTAATCTAAAATTTTG
This sequence comes from Abelmoschus esculentus, assembly GCA_035048815.1. Lineage (NCBI taxonomy): Eukaryota > Viridiplantae > Streptophyta > Magnoliopsida > Malvales > Malvaceae > Abelmoschus > Abelmoschus esculentus. Next base: position 6,861,046 of record JAUCBN010000046.1, on the reverse strand, counting down.
AGCTTTTTACTCGGTTAAAATTCGACCGTGTTCACTATAAAACCTATTTAGATATGCACGCTCTGAACCCTAGAAAACGATCGAAAATGATATTAAATCAAAATTTATGAGTTCAAATTGTTAATTATGGGCTTTTGAACCTAATTATACTACATAATCTCAAATTTTGAGCTTTTTACTCGGTTAAAATTCAAACGAGTTCACTATAAAGCCCATTTAGACATACACGCTCTGAACCCTAGAAAACGATCGAAAATGATATTAAATCAAAATTTATGAGTTCATATTGTTAATTATGGGATTTTGAATCTAATTACAAAGCTTAATCTAAATGTTTGAGCTTTTTACTCAGTTAAAATTCGAACAGGTTCACTATAAAGCCCATTTAGACATGCACGCTCTGAACCCTAGAAAAAGACCGAAAATGATATTATATAAAATTTTATGAGCTCAAGTTATTAATTAAGGGCTTTTGAACATAATTATACAGCTTAATCTAAAATTGTGAGCTTTTTACTCGGTTAAAATTCAAACGAGTTCACTATAAAGCCAATTTAGACATACACGCTCTGAACCCTAGAAAAAGATCAAAAATGATATTAAATAAAATTTTATGAGCTCAAATTGTTAATTATGGGCTTTTGAACTTAATTCTACAACTTAATATAAAATTTTGAGCGTTTTACTCTATTAAAACTCGAACGGGTTCACTATAAAACCTATTTAGACATGCACGCTCTCAACCCTAGAAAAAGATCGAAAATGATATTAAATCAAATTTTATGAGTTCAAATTGTTAATTATGGGCTTTTGAACCTATTTATACTGCATAATCTCAAATTTTGAGCTTTTTACTCGGTTAAAATTCGAACGGGTTCACTATAAAGCTCATTTATACGTACACACTATGAACCCTAGAAAACGATTGAAAAAGATATTAAATCAAAATTTATGAGTTCAAATTGTTAATTATGGGCTTTTGAACCTAATTATACAGCTTAATCTAAAATTTTGAGCTTTTTACTCGGTTAAAATTCGAACGGGTTCACTATAAAGCTCATTTTGACATGCACGCTCTAAACCCTAAAAAAATCGAAAATGATATTAAATCGAATGTTATGAGTTTAAATTGCTAATTATGGGCTTTTGAACCTAATTATACAGCTTAATCTAAAATTGTGAGCTTTTTACTCAGTTAAAATTAAAACGAGTTCACTATAACGCCAATTTAGACATGCACGCTCTGAACCCTAGAAAACGATCGAAAATGATATTAAATCAAAATTTATGAGTTCAAATTGTTAATTATGGGCTTTTGAACCTAATTATACTGCATAATCTCAAATTTTGAGCTTTTTACTTGGTTAAAATTCGAACCGGTTCACTATAAAGCCCATTCAGACATACAAGCTTTGAACCCTAGAAAACGATCGAAAATGATATTAAATCAAAATTTATGACTTCAAATTGTTAATTATGGGATTTTGAAGCTAATTATAAAGCTTAATCTAAAATTTTGTGCTTTTTACTCGGTTAAAATTCGAACGGGTTCACTATAAAGCCCATTCAGACATACACGCTCTGAACCCTAGAAAACGATTGAAAATGATATTAAATCAAAATTTATGAGTTCAAATTGTTAATTATGGGCTTTGGAATCTAATTATACAGCTTAATCTAAAATTTTGAGTTTTTTACTCGGTTAAAATTCAAACGGGTTCACTATAAAGCCCATTTAGACATGCACGCTCTGAACCCACTAGAAAAAGATCGAAAATGATATTAAATAAAATTTTATGAGCTCAAATTATTAATTACGTGCTTTTGAACCTAATTATACAGCTTAATCTAAAATTTTGAGCTTTTTACTCGGTTAAAATTCGACCGAGTTCACTATAAAGCCCATTCAGACATACACGCTCTAAACCCTAAAAAACGATCGAAAATGATATTAAATAAAATTTTATGAGTTCAAATTGTTAATTATGGGCTTTTGAATCTAATTATAAAACTTAATCTCAAATTTTGAGCTTTTTACTCGGTTAAAATTCGAACGGGTTCACTATAAAGCCCATTCACACATACACGCTCTGAACCCTAGAAAACAATCGAAAATGATATTAAATCAAAATTTATGAGTTCAAATTGTTAATTATGGGATTTTGAATCTAATTATAAAGCTTAATCTCAAATTTTGAGCTTTTTACTCGGTTAAAATTCGACCGAGTTCACTATAAAGCCCATTCAGACATACACGCTCTAAACCCTAAAAAACGATCGAAAATGATATTAAATAAAATTTTATGAGTTCAAATTCTTAATTATGGGCGTTTGAACCTAATTATAATGCATAATATCAAATTTTGAGCTTCTTAATCGGTTAAAATTCGAACGGGTTCACTATAAAGCCTATTCAGACATACACGCTCTGAACCCTAGAAAACGATCGAAAATGATATTAAATCAAATTTTATGAGTTCAAATTGTTCATTATGGGCTTTTGAACCTAATTATACTCCATAATCTAAAATTTTGAGCTTTTTACTCGGTTAAAATTCGAACGGGTTCACTATAAAGCCTATTCAGACATACACGCTCTGAACCCTACAAAACGATCGAAAATGATATTAAATCAAAATTTATGAGTTCAAATTGTTAATTATGGGATTTTGAATCTAATTATACTGCATAATCTCAAATTTTGAGCTTTTTACTCGGTTAAAATTCGAACGGGTTCACTATAAAGCCCATTCAGACATACACGCTCTAAACCCTACAAAACGATTGAAAATGATATTAAATCAAATTTTATGAGTTCAAATTGTTAATTATGGGCTTTTAAACCTAATTATACTGCATAATCTCAAATTTTGAGGTTTTTACTCGGTTAAAATTCGAACGGGTTCACTATAAAACCCATTCAGACATACACGCTCTGAACCCTAGAAAACGATCGAAAATGATATTAAATCAAAATTTATGAGTTCAAATTGTTAATTATGAGATTTTGAATCTAATTATAAAGCTTAATCTAATATTTTGAGCTTTTTACTCGGTTAAAATTCGAACGGGTTCACTATAAAGCCCATTCAGACATACACGCTCTGAACCCTAGAAAACGATCGAAAATGATATTAAATCAAAATTTATGAGTTCAAATTGTTAATTATGGGCTTTTGAACCTAATTATACTGCATAATCTTAAATTTTGAGCTTTTTACTCGGTCAAAATTCGAACGGGTTCACTATAAAGCCCATTCAGACATACACGCTCTGAACCCTAGAAAACGACCGAAAATGATATTAAATCAAAATTTATGAGTTCAAATTGTTAATTATGGGATTTTGAGTCTAATTATAAAGCTTAATCTAAAATTTTGAGCTTTTTACTAGGTTAAAATTCGAACGGGTTCACTATAAAGCCCATTCAGACATACACGCTCTGAACCCTAGAAAACGATCGAAAATGATATTAAATCAAAATTTATGAGTTCAAATTGTTAATTATGGGCTTTTGAACCTAATTATACTGCATAATCTTAAATTTTGAGCTTTTTACTCGGTCAAAATTCGAACGGGTTCACTATAAAGCCCATTCAGACATACACGCTCTGAACCCTAGAAAACGATCGAAAATGATATTAAATCAAAATTTATGAGTTCAAATTGTTAATTATGGGATTTTGAGTCTAATTATAAAGCTTAATCTAAAATTTTGAGCTTTTTACTCGGTTAAAATTCGAACGGGTTCACTATAAAGCCCATTCAGACATACATGCTCTGAACCCTAGAAAACGATCGAAAATGATATTAAATCAAAATTTTTGAGTTCAAATTGTTAATTATGGGATTTTGAATCTTATTATAAAGCTTAATCTAAAATTTTGAGCTTTTTACTCGGTTAAAATTCGAACAGGTTCACTATAAAGCCAATTTAGACATGCACGCTCTGAACCCTAAAAAACGATCGAAAATGATATTAAATCAAATTTTATGAGTTCAAATTGTTAATTATGGGCTTTTGAACCTAATTATACTGCATAATCTCAAATTTTGAGCTTTTCACTCGGTTAAAATTCGAACGGGTTCACTATAAAGCCCATTCAGACATACACGCTCTGAACCCTAGAAAACGATCGAAAATGATATTAAATCAAAATTTATGAGTTCAAATTGTTAATTATGGGATTTTGAATCTAATTATAAAGCTTAATCTAAAATTTTGAGCTTTTTACTCGGTTAAAATTCGAACGGGTTCACTATAAAGCCCATTCAGACACACATGCTCTGAACCCTAGAAAACGATCGAAAATGATATTAAATCAAAATTTTTGAGTTCAAATTGTTAATTATGGGATTTTGAATCTAATTATAAAGCTTAATCTAAAATTTTGAGCTTTTTACTCGGTTAAAATTCGAACGGGTTCACTATAAAGCCCATTCAGACATACACGCTCTGAACCCTAGAAAACGATCGAAAATGATATTAAATCAAATTTTATGAGTTCAAATTGTTAATTATGGGCTTTTGAACCTAATTATACTGCATAATCTCAAATTTTGATCTTTTTACTCGGTCAAAATTCTAACTGGTTCACTATAAAGTCCATTCAGACATACACGCTCTGAACCCTAGAAAACGATCGAAAATGATATTAAATCAAAATTTTTGAGTTCAAATTGTTAATTATGGGATTTTGAATCTAATTATAAAGCTTAATCTAAAATTTTGAGCTTTTTACTCGGTTAAAATTCGAACGGGTTCACTATAAAGCCCATTCAGACATACATGCTCTGAACCCTAAAAAACGATCGAAAATGATATTAAATCAAATTTTATGAGTTCAAATTGTTAATTATGGGATTTTGAGTCTAATTATAAAGCTTAATCTAAAATTTTGAGCTTTTTACTCGGTTAAAATTCGAACGGGTTCACTATAAAGCCCATTCAGACATACACGCTCTAAACCCTAAAAAACGATCGAAAATGATATTAAATCAAATTTTATGAGTTCAAATTGTTAATTATGGGCTTTTGAACCTAATTATACTGCATAATCTCAAATTTTTAGCTTTTTACTCGGTTAAAATTCGAACGGGTTCACTATAAAACCCATTCAGACATACACGCTCTGAACCCTAGAAAATGATCGAAAATGATATTAAATCAAAATTTATGAGTTCAAATTGTTAATTATGGGATCTTGAATCTAATTATAAAGCTTAATCTAAAATTTTGAGCTTTTTACTCGGTTAAAATTCGAACGGGTTCACTATAAAGCCCATTCAGACATACACGCTCTGAACCCTAGAAAACGATCGAAAATGATATTAAATCAAAATTTATGAGTTCAAATTGTGAATTATGGGCTTTTGAACCTAATTATACTGCATAATCTTAAATTTTGAGCTTTTTACTCGGTCAAAATTCGAACGGGTTCACTATAAAGCCCATTCAGACATACACGCTCTGAACCCTAGAAAACGATCGAAAATGATATTAAATCAAAATTTATGAGTTCAAATTGTTAATTATGGGATTTTGAATCTAATTATAAAGCTTAATCTAAAATTTTGAGCTTTTTACTCGGTTAAAATTCGAACGGGTTCACTATAAAGCCCATTCAGACATACATGCTCTGAACCCTAGAAAACGATCGAAAATGATATTAAATCAAAATTTCTGAGTTCAAATTGTTAATTATGGGATTTTGAATCTAATTATAAAGCTTAATCTAAAATTTTGAGCTTTTTACTCGGTTAAAATTCGAACGGGTTCACTATAAAGCCCATTCAGACATACATGCTCTGAACCCTAAAAAACGATCGAAAATGATATTAAATCAAATTTTATGAGTTCAAATTGTTAATTATGGGATTTTGAGTCTAATTATAAAGCTTAATCTAAAATTTTGAGCTTTTTACTCGGTTAAAATTCGAACGGGTTCACTATAAAGCCCATTCAAACATACACGCTCTAAACCCTAAAAAACGATCGAAAATGATATTAAATCAAATTTTATGAGTTCAAATTGTTAATTATGGGCTTTTGAACCTAATTATACTGCATAATCTCAAATTTTGAGCTTTTTACTCGGTTAAAATTCGAACGGGTTCACTATAAAATCCATTCAGACATACACGCTCTGAACCCTAGAAAATGATCGAAAATGATATTAAATCAAAATTTATGAGTTCAAATTGTTAATTATGCGATCTTGAATCTAATTATAAAGCTTAATCTAAAATTTTGAGCTTTTTACTCGGTTAAAATTCGAACGGGTTCACTATAAAGCCCATTCAGACATACACGCTCTGAACCCTAGAAAACCATCGAAAATGATATTAAATCAAAATTTATGAGTTCAAATTGTGAATTATGGGCTTTTGAACCTAATTATACTGCATAATCTTAAATTTTGAGCTTTTTACTCGGTCAAAATTCGAACGGGTTCACTATAAAGCCCATTCAGACATACACGCTCTGAACCCTAGAAAACGATCGAAAATGATATTAAATCAAAATTTATGAGTTCAAATTGTTAATTATGGGATTTTGAGTCTAATTATAAAGCTTAATCTAAAATTTTGAGCTTTTTACTCGGTTAAAATTCGAACGGGTTCACTATAAAGCCCATTCAGACATACATGCTCTGAACCCTAGAAAACGATCGAAAATGATATTAAATCAAAATTTTTGAGTTCAAATTGTTAATTATGGGATTTTGAATCTTATTATAAAGCTTAATCTAAAATTTTGAGCTTTTTACTCGGTTAAAATTCGAACAGGTTCACTATAAAGCCAATTTAGACATGCACGCTCTGAACCCTAAAAAACGATCGAAAATGATATTAAATCAAATTTTATGAGTTCAAATTGTTAATTATGGGCTTTTGAACCTAATTATACTGCATAATCTCAAATTTTGAGCTTTTCACTCGGTTAAAATTCGAACGGGTTCACTATAAAGCCCATTCAGACATACACGCTCTGAACCCTAGAAAACGATCGAAAATGATATTAAATCAAAATTTATGAGTTCAAATTGTTAATTATGGGATTTTGAATCTAATTATAAAGCATAATCTCAAATTTTGAGATTTTTACTCGGTTAAAATTCGAACGGGTTCACTATAAAACCCGTTCAGACATACACGCTCTGAACCCTAGAAAATGATCGAAAATGATATTAAATCAAAATTTTTGAGTTCAAATTGTTAATTATGGGATCTTGAATCTAATTATAAAGCTTAATCTAAAATTTTGAGCTTTTTACTCGGTTAAAATTCGAACGGGTTCACTATAAAGCCCATTCAGACATACACGCTCTGAACCCTAGAAAACGATCGAAAATGATATTAAATCAAAATTTATGAGTTCAAATTGTTAATTTTGGGCTTTTGAACCTAATTATACTGCATAATCTCAAATTTTGAGCTTTTCACTCGGTTAAAATTCGAACGGGTTCACTATAAAGCCCATTCAGACATACACGCTCTGAACCCTAGAAAACGATCGAAAATGATATTAAATCAAAATTTATGAGTTCAAATTGTTAATTATGGGATTTTGAGTCTAATTATAAAGCTTAATCTAAAATTTTGAGCTTTTTACTCGGTTAAAATTCGAACGGGTTCACTATAAAGCCCATTCAGACATACACGCTCTGAACCCTAAAAAACGATCGAAAATGATATTAAATCAAATTTTATGAGTTCAAATTGTTAATTATGGGATTTTGAATCTAATTATAAAGCATAATCTCAAATTTTGAGATTTTTACTCGGTTAAAATTCGAACGGGTTCACTATAAAACCCATTCAGACATACACGCTCTGAACCCTAGAAAATGATCGAAAATGATATTAAATCAAAATTTATGAGTTCAAATTGTTAATTATGGGATCTTGAATCTAATTATAAAGCTTAATCTAAAATTTTGAGCTTTTTACTCGGTTAAAATTCGAACGGGTTCACTATAAAGCCCATTCAGACATACACGCTCTGAACCCTAGAAAACGATCGAAAATGATATTAAATCAAAATTTATGAGTTCAAATTGTTAATTATGGGCTTTTGAACCTAATTATACTGCATAATCTCAAATTTTGAGCTTTTCACTCGGTTAAAATTCGAACGGGTTCACTATAAAGCCCATTCAGACATACACGCTCTGAACCCTAGAAAACGATCGAAAATGATATTAAATCAAAATTTATGAGTTCAAATTGTTAATTATGGGATTTTGAGTCTAATTATAAAGCTTAATCTAAAATTTTGAGCTTTTTACTCGGTTAAAATTCGAACGGGTTCACTATAAAGCCCATTCAGACATACACGCTCTGAACCCTAAAAAACGATCGAAAATGATATTAAATCAAATTTTATGAGTTCAAATTGTTAATTATGGGCTTTCGAACCTAATTATACTGCATAATCTCAAATTTTGAGATTTTTACTCGGTTAAAATTCGAACTGGTTCACTATAAAACCCATTCAGACATACACGCTCTGAACCCTAGAAAACGATCGAAAATGATATTAAATCAAAATTTATGAGTTCAAATTGTTAATTATGGGATCTTGAATCTAATTATAAAGCTTAATCTAAAATTTTGAGCTTTTTACTCGGTTAAAATTCGAACGGGTTCACTATAAAGCCCATTCAGACATACACGCTCTGAACCCTAGAAAACGATCGAAAATGATATTAAATCAAAATTTATGAGTTCAAATTGTTAATTATGGGCTTTTGAACCTAATTATACTGCATAATCTCAAATTTTGAGCTTTTCACTCGGTTAAAATTCGAACGGGTTCACTATAAAGCCCATTCAGACATACACGCTCTGAACCCTAGAAAACGATCGAAAATGATATTAAATCAAAATTTATGAGTTCAAATTGTTAATTATGGGATTTTGAGTCTAATTATAAAGCTTAATCTAAAATTTTGAGCTTTTTACTCGGTTAAAATTCGAACGGGTTCACTATAAAGCCCATTCAGACATACACGCTCTGAACCCTAAAAAACGATCGAAAATGATATTAAATCAAATTTTATGAGTTCAAATTGTTAATTATGGGCTTTCGAACCTAATTATACTGCATAATCTCAAATTTTGAGCTTTTTACTCGGTTAAAATTCGAACGGGTTCACTATAAAGCCTATTCAGACATACACGCTCTGAACCCTAGAAAACGATCGAAAATGATATTAAATCAAAATTTATGAGTTCAAATTGTTAATTATGAGATTTTGAATCTAATTATAAAGCTTAATCTAAAATTTTGAGCTTTTTACTCGGTTAAAATTCGAACGGGTTCACTATAAAGCCCATTCAGACATACACGCTCTGAACCCTAAAAAACGATCGAAAATGATATTAAATCAAATTTTATGAGTTCAAATTGTTAATTATGGGCTTTTGAACCTAATTATACTGCATAATCTCAAATTTTGAGCTTTTTACTCGGTCAAAATTCGAACGGGTTCACTATAAAACCCATTCAGACATACACGCTCTAAACCCTAGAAAACGATCGAAAATGATATTAAATCAAAATTTATGAGTTTAAATTGTTAATTATGGGATTTTGAACCTAATTATACTGCATAATCTCAAATTTTGAGCTTTGTACTCGGTTAAAATTCGAACGGGTTCACTATAAAGCCCATTCAGACATACACGCTCTGAACCCTAGAAAACGATCGAAAATGATATTAAATCAAAATTTATGAGTTTAAATTGTTAATTATGGGCTTTTGAACCTAATTATACTGCATAATCTCAAATTTTGAGCTTTTTACTCGGTTAAAATTCGAACGGGTTCACTATAAAGCCCATTAAGACATACACGCTCTGAACCCTAAAAAACGATCGAAAATGATATTAAATCAAAATTTATGAGTTCAAATTGTTAATTATGGGATTTTGAATTTAATTATAAAACTTAATCTCAAATTTTGAGCTTTTTACTCGGTTAAAATTCGAACGGGTTTACTATAAAGCCCATTCAGACATACACGCTCTGAACCCTAGAAAACGATCGAAAATGATATTAAATCAAAATTTATGAGTTTAAATTGTTAATTATAGGCTTTTGAACCTAATTATACTGCATAATCTCAAATTTTGAGCTTTTTACTCGGTTAAAATTCGAACGGGTTCACTATAAAGCACATTCAGACATACACGCTCTGAACCCTAGAAAACGATCGAAAATGATATTAAATCAAAATTAATGAGTTCAAATTGTTAATTATGGGATTTTTAATCTAATTATAAAGCTTAACCTAAAATTTTGAGCTTTTTACTCGGTTAAAATTCGAACGGGTTCACTATAAAGCCCATTCAAACATACACGCTCTGAACCCTAAAAAACGATCGAAAATGATATTAAATCAAATTTTATGAGTTCAAATTGTTAATTATGGGCTTTTGAACCTAATTATACTGCATAATCTCAAATTTTGAGATTTTTACTCGGTTAAAATTCGAACGGGTTCACTATAAAGCCCATTCAGACATACACGCTCTGAACCCTAGAAAACGATCGAAAATGATATTAAATCAAAATTTATGAGTTCAAATTGTTAATTATGGGATTTTGAATCTAATTATAAAGCTTAATCTAAAATTTTGAGCTTTTTACTCGGTTAATATTCGAACGGGTTCACTATAAAGCCCATTCAGACATACACGCTCTGAACCCTAGAAAACGATCGAAAATGATATTAAATCAAAATTTTTGAGTTCAAATTGTTAATTATGGGATTTTGAATCTAATTATAAACCTTAATCTCAAATTTTGAGCTTTTTACTCGGTTAAAATTCGAACGGGTTCACTATAAAGCCCATTTAGACATGCACGCTCTGAACCCTAAAAAACGATAAAAAATGATATTAAATCAAATTTTATGAGTTCAAATTGTTAATTATGGGCTTTTGAACCTAATTATACCGCATAATCTCAAATTTTGAGCTATTTACTCGGTTAAAATTCGAACGGGTTCACTATAAAGCCCATTCAGACATACACGCTCTGAACCCTAAAAAACGATCGAAAATGATATTAAATCAAAATTTATGAGTTCAAATTGTTAATTATGGGATTTTGAATCTAATTATAAAACTTAATCTCAAATTTTAAGCTTTTTACTCGGTTAAAATTCGAACGGGTTCACTATAAAGCCCATTCAGACATACACGCTCTGAACCCTAGAAAACGATCGAAAATGATATTAAATCAAAATTTATGAGTTTAAATTGTTAATTATAGGCTTTTGAACCTAATTATACTGCATAATCTCAAATTTTGAGCTTTTTACTCGGTCAAAATTCGAACGGGTTCACTATAAAGCCCATTCAGACATACACGCTCTGAACCCTAGAAAACGATCGAAAATGATATTAAATCAAAATTTATGAGTTCAAATTGTTAATTATGGGCTTTTGAACCTAATTATACGGCATAATCTCAAATTTTGAGCTTTTTACTCGGTCAAAATTCGAACGGGTTCACTATAAAGCCCATTCAGACATACACGCTCTGAACCCTAGAAAACGATCGAAAATGATATTAAATCAAAATTTTTGAGTTCAAATTGTTAATTATGGGATTTTGAATCTAATTATAAAGGTTAATCTAAAATTTTGAGCTTTTTACTCGGTTAAAATTCGAACGGGTTCACTATAAAGCCCATTCAGACATACACGCTCTAAACCCTAAAAAACGATCGAAAATGATATTAAATCAAATTTTATGAGTTCAAATTGTTAATTATGGGCTTTCGAACCTAATTATACTGCATAATCTCAAATTTTGAGCTTTTTACTCGGTTAAAATTCGAACGGGTTCACTATAAAGCCCATTTAGACATGCACGCTCTGAACCCTAGAAAACGATCGAAAATGATATTAAATCAAAATTTATGAGTTCAAATTGTTAATTATGGGATTTTGAATCTAATTATAAAACTTAATCTCAAATTTTAAGCTTTTTACTCGGTTAAAATTCGAACGGGTTCACTATAAAGCCCATTCAGACATACACGCTCTGAACCCTAGAAAACGATTGAAAATGATATTAAATCAAAATTTATGAGTTTAAATTGTTAATTATAGGCTTTTGAACCTAATTATACTGCATAATCTCAAATTTTGAGCTTTTTACTCGGTCAAAATTTGAACGGGTTCACTATAAAGCCCATTCAGACATACACGCTCTGAACCCTAGAAAACGATCGAAAATGATATTAAATCAAAATTTATGAGTTCAAATTGTTAATTATGGGCTTTTGAACCTAATTATACCGCATAATCTCAAATTTTGAGCTATTTACTCGGTTAAAATTCGAACGGGTTCACTATAAAGCACATTCAGACATACACGCTCTGAACCCTAAAAAACGATCGAAAATGATATTAAATCAAAATTTATGAGTTCAAATTGTTAATTATGGGATTTTGAATCTAATTATAAAACTTAATCTCAAATTTTAAGCTTTTTACTCGGTTAAAATTCGAACGGGTTCACTATAAAGCCCATTCAGACATACACGCTCTGAACCCTAGAAAACGATCGAAAATGATATTAAATCAAAATTTATGAGTTTAAATTGTTAATTATAGGCTTTTGAACCTAATTATACTGCATAATCTCAAATTTTGAGCTTTTTACTTGGTCAAAATTCGAACGGGTTCACTATAAAGCCCATTCAGACATACACGCTCTGAACCCTAGAAAACGATCGAAAATGATATTAAATCAAAATTTATGAGTTCAAATTGTTAATTATGGGCTTTTGAACCTAATTATACTGCATAATCTCAAATTTTGAGCTTTTTACTCGGTCAAAATTCGAACGGGTTCACTATAAAGCCCATTCAGACATACACGCTCTGAACCCTAGAAAACGATCGAAAATGATATTAAATCAAAATTTTTGAGTTCAAATTGTTAATTATGGGATTTTGAATCTAATTATAAAGCTTAATCTAAAATTTTGAGCTTTTTACTCGGTTAAAATTCGAACGGGTTCACTATAAAGCCCATTCAGACATACACGCTCTAAACCCTAAAAAACGATCGAAAATGATATTAAATCAAATTTTATGAGTTCAAATTGTTAATTATGGGCTTTCGAACCTAATTATACTGCATAATCTCAAATTTTGAGCTTTTTACTCGGTTAAAATTCGAACAGGTTCACTATAAAGCCCATTTAGACATGCACGCTCTGAACCCTAGAAAACGATCGAAAATGATATTAAATCAAAATTTATGAGTTCAAATTGTTAATTATGAGATTTTGAATCTAATTATAAAGCTTAATCTAAAATTTTGAGCTTTTTACTCGGTTAAAATTCGAACGGGTTCACTATAAAGCCCATTCAGACATACACGCTCTAAACCCTAAAAAACGATCGAAAATGATATTAAATCAAATTTTATGAGTTCAAATTGTTAATTATGGGCTTTTGAACCTAATTATACTGCATAATCTCAAATTTTGAGCTTTTTACTCGGTCAAAATTCGAACGGGTTCACTATAAAGCCCATTCAGACATACACGCTCTAAACCCTAGAAAACGATCGAAAATGATATTAAATCAAAATTTATGAGTTTAAATTGTTAATTATGGGATTTTGAACCTAATTATACTGCATAATCTCAAATTTTGAGCTTTGTACTCGGTTAAAATTCGAACGGGTTCACTATAAAGCCCATTCAGACATACACGCTCTGAACCCTAAAAAACGATCGAAAATGATATTAAATCAAAATTTATGAGTTCAAATTGTTAATTATGGGATTTTGAATCTAATTATAAAACTTAATCTCAAATTTTAAGCTTTTTACTCGGTTAAAATTCGAACGGGTTTACTATAAAGCCCATTCAGACATACACGCTCTGAACCCTAGAAAACGATCGAAAATGATATTAAATCAAAATTTATGAGTTTAAATTGTTAATTATAGGCTTTTGAACCTAATTATACTGCATAATCTCAAATTTTGAGCTTTTTACTCGGTTAAAATTCGAACGGGTTCACTATAAAGCACACTCAGACATACACGCTCTGAACCCTAGAAAACGATCGAAAATGATATTAAATCAAAATTTATGAGTTCAAATTGTTAATTATGGGATTTTGAATCTAATTATAAAGCTTAACCTAAAATTTTGAGCTTTTTACTCGGTTAAAATTCGAACGGGTTCACTATAAAGCCCATTCAGACATACACGCTCTGAACCCTAAAAAACGATCAAAAATGATATTAAATCAAATTTTATGAGTTCAAATTGTTAATTATGGGCTTTTGAACCTAATTATACTGCATAATCTCAAATTTTGAGATTTTTACTCGGTTAAAATTCGAACGGGTTCACTATAAAGCCCATTCAGACATACACGCTCTGAACCCTAGAAAACGATCGAAAATGATATTAAATCAAAATTTATGAGTTCAAATTGTTAATTATGGGATTTTGAATCTAATTATAAAGCTTAATCTAAAATTTTGAGCTTTTTACTCGGTTAATATTCGAACGGGTTCACTATAAAGCCCATTCAGACATACACGCTCTGAACCCTAGAAAACGATCGAAAATGATATTAAATCAAAATTTTTGAGTTCAAATTGTTAATTATGGGATTTTGAATCTAATTATAAACCTTAATCTAAAATTTTGAGCTTTTTACTCGGTTAAAATTCGAACGGGTTCACTATAAAGCCCATTTAGACATGCACGCTCTAAACCCTAAAAAACGATCAAATATGATATTAAATCAAATTTTATGAGTTCAAATTGTTAATTATGGGCTTTTGAACCTAATTATACCGCATAATCTCAAATTTTGAGCTATTTACTCGGTTAAAATTCGAACGGGTTCACTATAAAGCCCATTCAGACATACACGCTCTCAACCCTAAAAAACGATCGAAAATGATATTAAATCAAAATTTATGAGTTCAAATTGTTAATTATGGGATTTTGAATCTAATTATAAAACTTAATCTCAAATTTTAAGCTTTTTACTCGGTTAAAATTCGAACGGGTTCACTATAAAGCCCATTCAGACATACACGCTCTGAACCCTAGAAAACGATCGAAAATGATATTAAATCAAAATTTATGAGTTTAAATTGTTAATTATAGGCTTTTGAACCTAATTATAAACCTTAATCTCAAATTTTGAGCTTTTTACTCGGTTAAAATTCGAACGGGTTCACTATAAAGCACATTCAGACATACACGCTCTGAACCCTAGAAAACGATCGAAAATGATATTAAATCAAAATTTATGAGTTCAAATTGTTAATTATGGGATTTTGAATCTAATTATAAAGCTTAACCTAAAATTTTGAGCTTTTTACTCGGTTAAAATTCGAACGGGTTCACTATAAAGCCCATTGAGACATACACGCTCTGAACCCTAAAAAACGATCGAAAATGATATTAAATCAAATTTTATGAGTTCAAATTGTTAATTATGGGCTTTTGAACCTAATTATACTGCATAATCTCAAATTTTGAGCTTTTTACTCGGTTAAAATTCGAACGGGTTCACTATAAAGCCCATTCAGACATACACGCTCTGAACCCTAGAAAACGATCGAAAATGATATTAAATCAAAATTTATGAGTTCAAATTGTTAATTATGGGATTTTGAATCTAATTATAAAGCTTAATCTAAAATTTTGAGCTTTTTACTCGGTTAATATTCGAACGGGTTCACTATAAAGCCCATTCAGACATACACGCTCTGAACCCTAGAAAACGATCGAAAATAATATTAAATCAAAATTTTTGAGTTCAAATTGTTAATTATGGGATTTTGAATCTAATTATAAACCTTAATCTAAAATTTTGAGCTTTTTACTCGGTTAAAATTCGAACGGGTTCACTATAAAGCCCATTTAGACATGCACGCTCTGAACCCTAAAAAACGATCAAAAATGATATTAAATCAAATTTTATGAGTTCAAATTGTTAATTATGGGCTTTTGAACCTAATTATACCGCATAATCTCAAATTTTGAGCTATTTACTCGGTTAAAATTCGAACGGGTTCACTATAAAGCACATTCAGACATACACGCTCTGAACCCTAAAAAACGATCGAAATGGATATTAAATCAAAATTTATGAGTTCAAATTGTTAATTATGGGATTTTGAATCTAATTATAAAACTTAATCTCAAATTTTAAGCTTTTTACTCGGTTAAAATTCGAACGGGTTCACTATAAAGCCCATTCAGACATACACGCTCTGAACCCTAGAAAACGATCGAAAATGATATTAAATCAAAATTTATGAGTTTAAATTGTTAGTTATAGGCTTTTGAACCTAATTATACTGCATAATCTCAAATTTTGAGCTTTTTACTCGGTCAAAATTCGAACGGGTTCACTATAAAGCCCATTCAGACATACACGCTCTGAACCCTAGAAAACGATCGAAAATGATATTAAATCAAAATTTATGAGTTCAAATTGTTAATTATGGGATTTTGAACCTAATTATACTGCATAATCTCAAATTTTGAGCTTTTTACTCGGTTAAAATTCGAACGGGTTCACTATAAAGCCCATTCAGACATACACGCTCTGAACCCTAGAAAACGATCGAAAATGATATTAAATCAAAATTTATGAGTTTAAATTGTTAATTATGGGCTTTTGAACCTAATTATACTGCATAATCTCAAATTTTGAGCTTTTTACTTGGTTAAAATTCGAACGGGTTCACTATAAAGCCCATTCAGACATAGACGCTCTGAACCCTAAAAAACGATCGAAAATGATATTAAATCAAAATTTATGAGTTTAAATTGTTAATTATAGGCTTTTGAACCTAATTATACTGCATAATCTCAAATTTTGAGCTTTTTACTCGGTTAAAATTCGAACGGGCTCACTATAAAGCACATTCAGACATACACGCTCTGAACCCTAGAAAACGATCGAAAATGATATTAAATCAAAATTTATGAGTTTAAATTGTTAATTATGGGATTTTGAATCTAATTATAAAGCTTAACCTAAAATTTTGAGCTTTTTACTCGGTTAAAATTCGAATGGGTTCACTATAAAGCCCATTGAGACATACACGCTCTGAACCCTAAAAAACGATCGAAAATGATATTAAATCAAATTTTATGAGTTCAAATTGTTAATTATGGGCTTTTGAACCTAATTATACTGCATAATCTCAAATTTTGAGATTTTTACTCGGTTAAAATTCGAACGGGTTCACTATAAAGCCCATTCAGACATACATGCTATGAACCCTAGAAAACGATCGAAAATAATATTAAATCAAAATTTTTGAGTTCAAATTGTTAATTATGGGATTTTGAATCTAATTCTAAAGCTTAATCTAAAATTTTGAGCTTTTTACTCGGTTAAAATTCGAACGGGTTCACTATAAAGCTAATTTAGACATGCACGCTCTGAACCCTAAAAAATGATCAAAAATGATATTAAATCAAATTTTATGAGTTCAAATTGTTAATTATGGGCTTTTGAACCTAATTATACTGCATAATCTCAAATTTTGAGCTTTTTACTCGGTTAAAATTCGAACGGGTTCACTATAAAGCCCATTCAAACATACACGCTCTGAACCCTAGAAAATGATCGAAAATGATATTAAATCAAAATTTATGAGTTTAAATTGTTAATTATGGGATTTTGAGTCTAATTATAAAGCTTAATCTAAAATTTTGAGCTTTTTACTCGATTAAAATTCGAACGGGTTCACTATAAAGCCCATTCACACATACACGCTCTGAACCCTAGAAAATGATCGAAAATGATATTAAATCAAAATTTATGAGTTTAAATTGTTAATTATGGGCTTTTGAACCTAATTATACTGCATAATCTCAAAGTTTGAGCTATTTACTCGGTTAAAATTCGAACGGGTTCACTATAAAGCCCATTCAGACATACACGCTCTGAACCCTAGAAAACGATCGAAAATGATATTAAATCAAAATTTATGAGTTCAAATTGTTAATTATGGGATTTTGAATCTAATTATAAAGCTTAATCTAAAATTTTGAGCTTTTTACTCGGTTAAAATTCGAACGGGTTCACTATAAAGCCCATTCAGACATACATGCTATGAACCCTAGAAAACGATCGAAAATAATATTAAATCAAAATTTTTGAGTTCAAATTGTTAATTATGGGATTTTGAATCTAATTCTAAAGCTTAATCTAAAATTTTGAGCTTTTTACTCGGTTAAAATTCGAACGGGTTCACTATAAAGCTAATTTAGACATGCACGCTCTGAACCCTAAAAAATGATCAAAAATGATATTAAATCAAATTTTATGAGTTCAAATTGTTAATTATGGGCTTTTGAACCTAATTATACTGCATAATCTCAAATTTTGAGCTTTTTACTCGGTTAAAATTCGAACGGGTTCACTATAAAGCCCATTCAAACATACACGCTCTGAACCCTAGAAAATGATCGAAAATGATATTAAATCAAAATTTATGAGTTTAAATTGTTAATTATGGGATTTTGAGTCTAATTATAAAGCTTAATCTAAAATTTTGAGCTTTTTACTCGGTTAAAATTCGAACGGGTTCACTATAAAGCCCATTCACACATACACGCTCTGAACCCTAGAAAATGATCGAAAATGATATTAAATCAAAATTTATGAGTTTAAATTGTTAATTATGGGCTTTTGAACCTAATTATACTGCATAATCTCAAAGTTTGAGCTATTTACTCGGTTAAAATTCGAACGGGTTCACTATAAAGCCCATTCAGACATACACGCTCTGAACCCTAGAAAACGATCGAAAATGATATTAAATCAAAATTTATGAGTTCAAATTGTTAATTATGGGATTTTGAATCTAATTATAAAGCTTAATCTAAAATTTTGAGCTTTTTACTCGGTTAAAATTCGAACGGGTTCACTATAAAGCCCATTCAGACATACACGCTCTGAACCCTAGAAAACGATCGAAAATGATATTAAATCAAAATTTATGAGTTTAAATTGTTAGTTATAGGCTTTTGAACCTAATTATACTACATAATCTCAAATTTTGAGCTTTTTACTCGGTCAAAATTCGAACGGGTTCACTATAAAGCCCATTCAGACATACACGCTCTGAACCCTAGAAAACGATCGAAAATGATATTAAATCAAAATTTATGAGTTCAAATTGTTAATTATGGGATTTTGAATCTAATTATAAAGCTTAATCTAAAATTTTGAGCTTTTTACTCGGTTAAAATTCGAACGGGTTCACTATAAAGCCCATTCAGACATACACGCTCTGAACCCTAAAAAACGATCGAAAATAATATTAAATCAAATTTTATGAGTTCAAATTGTTAATTATGGGCTTTTGAACCTAATTATACTGCATAATCTCAAATTTTGAGCTTTTTACTCGGTTAAAATTCGAACGGGTTCACTATAAAGCCCATTCAGACATACACGCTCTGAACCCTAGAAAACGATCGAAAATGATATTAAATCAAAATTTATGAGTTCAAATTGTTAATTATGGGATTTTGAATCTAATTATAAAGCTTAACCTAAAATTTTGAGCTTTTTACTCGGTTAAAATTCGAATGGGTTCACTATAAAGCCCATTGAGACATACACGCTCTGAACCCTAAAAAACGATCGAAAATGATATTAAATCAAATTTTATGAGTTCAAATTGTTAATTATGGGCTTTTGAACCTAATTATACTGCATAATCTCAAATTTTGAGATTTTTACTCGGTTAAAATTCGAACGGGTTCACTATAAAGCCCATTCAGACATACATGCTATGAACCCTAGAAAACGATCGAAAATAATATTAAATCAAAATTTTTGAGTTCAAATTGTTAATTATGGGATTTTGAATCTAATTCTAAAGCTTAATCTAAAATTTTGAGCTTTTTACTCGGTTAAAATTCGAACGGGTTCACTATAAAGCTAATTTAGACATGCACGCTCTGAACCCTAAAAAATGATCAAAAATGATATTAAATCAAATTTTATGAGTTCAAATTGTTAATTATGGGCTTTTGAACCTAATTATACTGCATAATCTCAAATTTTGAGCTTTTTACTCGGTTAAAATTCGAACGGGTTCACTATAAAGCCCATTCAAACATACACGCTCTGAACCCTAGAAAATGATCGAAAATGATATTAAATCAAAATTTATGAGTTTAAATTGTTAATTATGGGATTTTGAGTCTAATTATAAAGCTTAATCTAAAATTTTGAGCTTTTTACTCGGTTAAAATTTGAACGGGTTCACTATAAAGCCCATTCACACATACACGCTCTGAACCCTAGAAAATGATCGAAAATGATATTAAATCAAAATTTATGAGTTTAAATTGTTAATTATGGGCTTTTGAACCTAATTATACTGCATAATCTCAAAGTTTGAGCTATTTACTCGGTTAAAATTCGAACGGGTTCACTATAAAGCCCATTCAGACATACACGCTCTGAACCCTAGAAAACGATCGAAAATGATATTAAATCAAAATTTATGAGTTCAAATTGTTAATTATGGGATTTTGAATCTAATTATAAAGCTTAATCTAAAATTTTGAGCTTTTTACTCGGTTAAAATTCGAACGGGTTCACTATAAAGCCCATTCAGACATACACGCTCTGAACCCTAGAAAACGATCGAAAATGATATTAAATCAAAATTTATGAGTTTAAATTGTTAGTTATAGGCTTTTGAACCTAATTATACTACATAATCTCAAATTTTGAGCTTTTTACTCGGTCAAAATTCGAACGGGTTCACTATAAAGCCCATTCAGACATACACGCTCTGAACCCTAGAAAACGATCGAAAATGATATTAAATCAAAATTTATGAGTTCAAATTGTTAATTATGGGATTTTCAATCTAATTATAAAGCTTAATCTAAAATTTTGAGCTTTTTACTCGGTTAAAATTCGAACGGGTTCACTATAAAGCCCATTCAGACATACACGCTCTGAACCCTAAAAAACGATCGAAAATAATATTAAATCAAATTTTATGAGTTCAAATTGTTAATTATGGGCTTTTGAACCTAATTATACTGCATAATCTCAAATTTTGAGCTTTTTACTCGGTTAAAATTCGAACGGGTTCACTATAAAGCCCATTCAGACATACACGCTCTGAACCCTAGAAAACGATCGAAAATGATATTAAATCAAAATTTATGAGTTCAAATTGTTAATTATGGGATTTTGAATCTAATTATAAAGCTTAATCTAAAATTTTGAGCTTTTTACTCGGTTAAAATTCGAACGGGTTCACTATAAAGCCCATTCAGACATACACGCTCTGAACCCTAAAAAACGATCGAAAATAATATTAAATCAAATTTTATGAGTTCAAATTGTTAATTATGGGCTTTTGAACCTAATTATACTGCATAATCTCAAATTTTGAGCTTTTTACTCGGTTAAAATTCGAACGGGTTCACTATAAAGCCCATTCAGACATACACGCTCTGAACCCTAGAAAACGATCGAAAATGATATTAAATCAAAATTTATGAGTTCAAATTGTTAATTATGGGATTTTGAATCTAATTATAAAGCTTAATCTAAAATTTTGAGCTTTTTACTCGGTTAAAATTCGAACTGGTTCACTATAAAGCCCATTCACACATACACGCTCTGAACCCTAGAAAACGATCGAAAATGATATTAAATCAAAATTTATGAGTTTAAATTGTTAATTATGGGCTTTTGAACCTAATTATACTGCATAATCTCAAAGTTTGAGCTATTTACTCGGTTAAAATTCGAACGGGTTCGCTATAAAGCCCATTCAGACATACACGCTCTGAACCCTAGAAAACGATCGAAAATGATATTAAATCAAAATTTATGAGTTTAAATTGTTAATTATGGTCTTTTGAACCTAATTATACTGAATAATCTCAAATTTTGAGATTTTTACTCGGTTAAAATTCGAACGGGTTCACTATAAAGCCCATTAAGACATACACGCTCTGAACCCTAAAAAACGATCGAAAATGATATTAAATCAAAATTTATGAGTTCAAATTGTTAATTATGGGATTTTGAATCTAATTATAAAGCTTAATCTAAAATTTTGAGCTTTTTACTCGGTTAAAATTCGAACGGGTTCACTGGGGAACTACCTCCACTGTGACCGGTTGGCTCTGCCACCACTGTGATTAGCGTTTGGAGCATGGGACTGCATTCATCACTCATTGTGTTATTTACTGTGAATATTTATATGTGATTTGTGATTGCATTTTAGAGACACATTGGGCTTTATAGCTCACGTTTTTTATTTATCATTTCAGATATTCAACCCTAGGAGTTGGTACTCGGAGCTCTCAATCGGACAATTTATTTTTCTATTATTTTTCAGTATGTTAGTTATCAGAGATTTTACTTTAGTTATTTTGGGATCATTAGGGATTGAGAGTTTTTATTAATATCATGCATTGTTATGGATATTTAATTTTAATAGTATGATAATGACAATTTTATTTTTAAATTATACTTTACCGTTTGATTTATAAGGTTGGTGTTGAGACTACTTTTTCACCTTACTTGCCGATAAAGATTTATAAACTTCAATTTTAACCTATCGTACACCTCAAGCCAAGAATAAGGGGTTACATTTTTTGTATCAGAGCCGAGTTCAACACTCGGACTGTGAGGCCCGTAACCAATGTTTTTATCAGTTTTGAAAAGCATGCATGCATTAAATATTTTTGGGGGATATGGGAAGATTGTTTTTAAAACAAAATGTTTTATTATAAGATCTTTCTCTTGTGTTTTGAAACTGAGACTCCGGTACCAAATCTAACTTAGATTCTACTCTTGTAGATAGATACTATGCCACCTCATAGGAGTGTTAGACTTGCTACTGCTAGAGGCCGAGGTCATGCTGCTGCGGCTGTTAGTGAGCCGCTACCTATTGTTGATCATACCACTAATGATCAAGCTGAGATGCAAAACCAGTAGGTTGACCCTCAACTTGAGGTAAAACAGACTGTGAGCCGACAGTCTGGGATAGGGATACGGTTGCGTGTAGAAATAACGCAAATTGTGCAGTGTACACGTCGCAAGTAATAAAGTGATAAGTATTTATCGTGTATTGTCTCCACAGGGATTGGTATACTTAATATGTCTTCTTTAATATTCTTGTCCTGTAAAAGTAAAGTAAAAACACAAGTAGGAAGGATGTTTGAGTAAACTAATTAAAAAAAACTAAATAAAGATAGTGAGAACGAATGAGGAGAGTGGGCAGGATCCAATTGCGTTGTACTGTGGAATCGATCGACTTGTTTATGTCTAATGCTATCGCATGACTCTGCCTTGGTAGTACTGTAGATTAGTGCCTCGGCAGCGACAATGCGTGTCTGCTGTGACAATCCCTTGCTCTTGGGTAGACCTCACTAAGATTCGGCAAAGTGTCCTTGGATGGCTCCGTTTATCCCTAAGTCGAAACACTGTTGATAATCAGTCCTTGACGATACCTCCCGGCGTGAATCAATTATAACTATCAACCAATCTCACACTTCTTTTAGCCGCTGAAACTCCAACCTATCCCTAGGCCGAGTTAGTATTTTTCAAATACCGTACTTACTCCTTTCGTGAATCTAACTCTCCCGAGTTTAGATAAATGGATCACTCACAAACTTCCTTCCCGGGCTTGGATGCAAGAACAAAGAATGACAAAGAGTAAGAAAATCTTAATGTTTTATTGCATTGAAACGAGAAACAAAGTACAATCTCCTCTCACAAGTACTCGACAACCTTCACCTAACCCTAAGAAAGCTTAGAACATGATGAAGGAAAGAACACAATAATTCTTAGGGTTGAACTCTCTCTAAATCGCCTCCCCTAATACATTGGACGGCTATGGTATATGTAGTCTAGGTCTAGGGCAAACCTTTCCTAAGTAGGAATACTACTTGAAGTAGGATTATAACTATTCCCATAAATCAAATATTTCCAAGTTTATTTCAACTAGGTGGCTTTTCCCTTGTGGACTTTGACTTGGGCTTTCCTCGTGCTAGCCAACTTTGATCCAGGTGCTGCATGTCCAGAAACGTCCAGCGTATTTTACTCTTCCAATCGCCTACAGTATTGATGCTGGAGCTTCAGTTGCTGCGGCGGCCCAACTTCTGCCTCGGCCTCAACCCTACCTCGGCAGTACGTGTTCCTACATGTACAGATGATATCGTAAATTCTGCATTTTTCTGTAAATATTAGCTTTATGAGTTATAATAACAAAATAATCGAATATTTCATATTAAGCGCATGCATCAGTCCAAGTAAGTGTGAGATAAGTGCTTATTGCCCATGAAAGGTGTATAAAATAATGATCTTTTGAGCACTTGTCATACCCCAAACTCGAACTATTGCTTGTCCTCAAGCAATGCAAGCCATCAATTTGCCAAAACTTATTCTCTCTTGGTCTTACTTTTCCATCTATTCTCCCCACCATAACTATTCCTATTCTTTAGTCTTAGCCTTTTGTTTACTAAAGGACTTTACCCATAAACAAACTATAAGATTTTGTGAGTGTGTGCGTTTTTGTGGACAAGGTTGATTAAAGGCTTTCTTAGATAAACTCTAAGTTCAAGACAAATAGCTTTGGATCTAGTGTTCTCCTCTTAAAACATCAATAGCTTGAGCCAATTTCGGGCACCTCAAGGTATGTGTTTTCTATTTCCTTCTTTTCTTTTAGCATACTAGAGCCAATTTCGGGCACCTCTAGCATGAAGAAGAGCGCTTCCTAGAGCCGGTGATAGGCACCTCTAGTCACTTTCCAAAAAGTCTAAGTCTTTATCACCTAAGTTCATTAAAAGAATTCCTAAATCAAACAAGTCCCAAAAGTGTTTATAACCTTAACCTTATAACAAGCTTCTAGGTTTTTTACCTTAAGTATTTTAAGGTTAATCCTTTAAAACAAAACCTAGCCATGGTAAGGAGAAAGATTTCTATAGCCTTAAAAGAATAAACTAAGGCAATACTGATGGAAGGAAGTGCAAAAGTAAAGGCAGTAAATCAATTAGGAAGCAGATAGATGCACTAAAAATTTTTAAATAAGGCAAAAATTTTACTCCTTTTCATGGTAAGGCCGCGGCAGTGGGCTGCCTCGGCAGTGCACCTACACCCCCAAACTCAAACTGAGCATTGTCCTCAATGCTCTAATCACACAGCAGGTAAAGAATTTAACAACACAAGTAAACAAGTTAAGAATTAAGGGCAGGAAAAGCATAGTATTTAAATGGACTCCGAAAAGCTGTTGGTAACAATTTTTTTTCTAGGCCTCCCTGCTGACTCTTTCATCCTTGATCCTTGTGCTGGTGATTGTTGTAATTTTGCCTGCCGGGGCGGTTGAACTCGTGTGGGTGGTGTCCTTTGTAAAGGAGCATTCACCTCTTCTCCTCCTTCTTCGTCGGCAATTTCTTCCGTATGCATTATTTCCGTCCCTCCTTCCTCTTTAACGTTTGTTGCCTCGGCATAATGAATGCTTGGCTCGACATTGGATGAGCTTTGATGTACATACTCATCTATTTCTCTAGAGAGACTGCCCATGGGGATGGGTGATCGTGGTGGAGTACTGAAGACAGCTCTCCTCTTTGATGGTCTTCTGCTGGTTGAATATGTCGCGGTAGAGCCTGCTGCCCTAGATGGGCCAGCCGCGTGGAATTGTTGTTGAGGTTGAGAAGGGACAAACGACCTTGGTCTTGGGGCTGGGGTGGTCTCTGTGTAGGGTGCTGCTGTGACGAATATGTTTGCTGGAAATTCTAGAAAGTGCATCCCTTGACTTGGAAAATTTTGCATCATCATCTGTGCAAGTGTGTTGTTGAAGTCTCGTTGATATTCCATGTATCTCTGTTGACGAAGGTCCATGGCGGCCATCTTGTGTAGAATCTCCTAGTATGGGTCTGCTGCGCGCAGTGGTGTGGGCAGTGCCAAGCATATCTGCTATATACTGGGCTCCGGCACTGAAGTCGGCAGTGAACTACTGAGGAGTTGCCTAGAATGGTTCTGCCTGCGTGATCTGCATTATTTTATGGTAGAAGTCTCTCGTCCATCCTTGCCTATTTGGTGTGTATTAATCCGTATCTTTCTCCAGTACACCTGCATCAATGCACAAACCAGAGATTAAACAAGGGAAATATAACGGTCCTCTTTCCTTCTTACCGCACTCGTAGATTTCTCGTAATATGATCTCGCCCACGTTGATGCTCCTTTTGGTGATGATTGATTGGATGAGCACCAATCTCCTACGGTCTACCGTGCTGTTATGGGAGGTGGGGATGAGGCATCTCTTGACAAAAGTGTTCCAAAGCTTGGCCTCGGGCTTTAGGTTCTGCCTTGCTACAGATCCTCTATGGGCACCGATTTCCCAAGGGGTGTTGTTGTAGCAAAGGTCATCTTTAATCAACTCGTAATCTTCGTTTGTAACTTCTTCAAAAAATTCAGCATGGATATCGCGGATAGGTGTGAGGCCATAGTATTGGTTGATTGTCTCGGCATCAAGCTTGATCGGACTGCCCCGGCAGTGGACGTAGAGAGAGTCCTTTGCTCGGCCCATGTGCATAAAGTTCTCGCACTATAGTGGCATTTGCCTGGGCAGGCTGTAGGCAAAGAATCTCCCAATCTTGATATTTAATTTTATCGAACAAGAAGTGTTCGATGCCTTAGTTCTCCTCATCTGAGTGTTGGAACCCTTGTTCCTCCCATAACTACCGAGCAACGAACGATTTGTTGAATCGGTCTTCAACAGCGGCAGGTGCAAAGCGAGTGTATGATGCCATGGATGAGTGTTGAGGATTTTGAAGAGTTTCTTGGAAAGATTCTGAAAATTTCAAGAAAGCTAGGTAGAGAGTATGATGAGAGCAAGATTAGCAAATATTCAAAAGAAAACAAGAATGCAAGAGTGAATAGTTCAAGAGAAGGAAGGTGCTTATATAGGTCTCGGCCTTGTATCCGTTTGAAACCACTATCCGTTTTGTAGCCGTTAGCCTTTACTGTCGATTGCTTTTACTGCCGCGGCAGAAATCTCGGCAGACTAGCCGTTACACTGTTCTGCCCGTTGGGACTGCTGCGGCTCTGACACTATTTTTTGCCTCGGTAGGATTTCTGGTGTGAACTATTTCTCTGTTATTCCTACTTTATTATCCTAACCTAAAAAGATAAACATCAATAAAGAAAGAAACATTCAAGTAATGAGAAGATAGTTATTCCTAAACACCATAATTAAGAGAATTCATGAAAATACCAAATAAAATAAAAGCGAAAATTAATATAAAATAAGAATGTAGAGAAAACTTATGGAGGGTCGTTTCCGATATTTCTTATAGTCCATCCGCATCCTCCATCGAGTGACAATTCTACTCAAAAAGATATGGGTTAATGCGGGTATGGATACTCCCATTTGTGCTATCATGGTGGAGGTGTCTTCCTTTTGTGTTCTTTTGTAGTCCATGCCTATTCTCCAACTTGATATTATTCCAGAAGGCATGAATATCTCATTAGAAAAAATTATATCAATTTCCAACCATTTAATTACCTCATTCTTGTTGACTTTTAGAATGGTTGGATATAACCTTTGTTGTTGAGGCAATTGTTGTGCTAGCCAATTGCCGTGGCAATCCTTTGCCAAATTTTTGTGTACGTCAAATGAAGAATCATCTTTCTTAAAGTCTTCAAGAATCAACCCCCATTGTTCTTTATGCTTCCCAAAAATCTCCATTAATAGAGATTTTGGTTGAGAACTACTATTAGATGGAATTATCACAGATAAAATATCATCTTCCAAATAATCATATCCTATTTGTGATGGCTTCAAATCTTGTAACGTTGATTCCTCAAAAGATACCTGCAATGGAAGAGATGAGTTTTTAAAGAATTCAAAAGGTTCAATCATTACCTTCTCATATTCTATTATCATGGCATTGCCATCTTGTTGATCGAGCATGTCGTCATGTAATTGCCCAGGCAACCGTGAGTGAGAGTAATCCTCAGATTCCTTCTTCAGCATCAGTGCTGATGTGACATCCTAGGAATCAGACTCCTCAGAATTTTATATAGCATTACTCTCATCAACCTCATTGAATGGTGTCGTGATATTGCCCTGTTCAGGCTTCTCCATTGTCGTGACAATTATTTCTGTAGACTCATCCAATGTTTGACATTCTTTCTCATCAACATATTCTAGACTCGGAGGTTCCGGAATTCCCTCTTTATCCTCTAGTGTTGAGATTTCAGTATCCCTAAGGATTGATTGTTGGGTCATGTTATCCATGGCGTATATGGATCTCTGCAATTGATCGTCTGAATCCTTCAAGGGTGTATCCAATCTAGCTATATGTGCATCCAATAACCTTGATTGCTTTGTCATTAATTCTTCAATTCTAGCCATTGACGCTTTCAATGTTTCCTCAAATGAAGTTGGATACTCTTGAGAAGAATTATAATGCCATGGCATATCTGTAACATCAACAAAATTTTCATGGTAAAAAACATTTTGAGCGTTTTGATCATACTATGAAGGATTTTTTTGTTGGTTACATCTATGGTCCTCTATGTGGCCATATGTTCCAGTACTGTACGGACAATTGTTAACCAAATGATCATCTCCATAATTAAAACAAAAATTTGCCCAGGCATGAACTTGTTGGGTTGCTCTTGGTTGACATGGATAATCATCATTAAATCTAAGAAATTCTTGATTGGTTCGATTCATATCTTCCAACATCAACTCCCGAATAGATTTCTTTCTTTCTCTTTGCATCTTGAAAATCCTTCAACTTGAAACATGATAAGTGTTGAACACACTATCACTTTTTACTCCTTTTATGGGCATTAATTACCAAATATACACCCACTCGGACCAATGCATGCACTCAATGTGATATATTTAGAAGTTATACTCATATAGATAATATTTACAGAAAAAGGCACGTTTTAATGCGTTTTCATATCTGTGCAGGAGAACAAGTGCCGTGGCAGAGACAAGGCCGAGGCAGGACCTGATGCCGAGGCAGCAGCAGAAAGACAGGAAGCAAAAGTATAGGCGATGGAAAGACAAAAATCCAAGGAACGTGTCTGGACTTGAAGCCCATGAATCGGAGCTGGCTAGCACAAGGAAAAGCCCAAAGGAAGACCACGCGGGAAAGCCCGTTAGCCAAAAATAAACATGGAAATATATTATTGTTATGTACTTGACTTGTACCCTACTCCAAGTTGTATTCTACTTAGGAAAGGTTTGCCCTAGGTCTAGCCTATATAAAGACTTAGCCACTCAATGTATCATAGATCGGAAATACCTAGGGATAGCCGACTTCTACTCTTGTTTCTTTCCTCTCCATCATGTTCTAAACCTTCTTAGGGATTAGGTGAAGGTTGTGGAGTATTTGTGAGAGGAGATTGTACTTTGTCTTTCATTCAATGCAATAAAGTTATCAAGGTTTGCTTATCCTTTGTTATTCTTTGCTTTCATAATTAAGCTCGGGAGAGGATATTGTGAATCATCCATTTATCTAAGCTCGGGAGAGTTAGATTCACGAAAGGGATAAGTACGGTGTTTCAATCGCGAAATACTAACTCGGCCTAGGGATAAGTTAAGAGTTTCAGCGGCTAAAAGAAGTGTGAGATTGGTTGGTGAGTATAATTGGTTCACGCCGGGAGGTATCATCAAGGACTAGTCATCAACAGCACTCTGACTTTGGGATAAGCGGAGTCATTCAAGGACACTTTGCCGAACTTTGGTAAAGTCTTCCTACGAGCAAGGGATTGCCGCGGTAGACAGTATTATCGCTGCCCAGGCAGTAAACTGTAGTGCTGCCGAGGCAGTGATATACGATTGCATTGGAGAGAGACAAGTCAATCAATTCCAAAATACGACACAACTGAATCCTAGCCCATCTCTCTCTACTATTTCAATCATTTACTTTTATTTTAGTTATTTTAGTTTAGACAAATCAACTTATTTGTGTTTTTATCTTTCTACAGAACAAGGAGGTGAAGAAAGCATATTAAGTATACCGGTCCCTGAGGAGACGATAACTCGATAATATACTTATCACTTATTACTTGCGATGTGTTCACTTGCACTGAACGCGCACTTTTGACACGCGACAAGTTTTTGGCGCCGTTGTCGGGGACTGGCAACTAAATTTTGCTTTCTTTATTTTCTTGTTTATTTTTATTTTTATTTTACTTTTGTTTTTCTTGGTGTATGACCAGGGCCAATCCAACTAACCCCTTATACGAATTAGATCCAGAAATCGAAAGAACAAGGCAAAGGTTGAGGAGACAAATCCAAGGAGCCATGGCAGAACACCCGGCAAGACAAAATTTACCTGCCGGCAATGCAGTACTTCCGCCGCCACCTAGGCCGCGGTAGCTCACTGTCAGGGATTTCCTGGAAGAGGACTTAAACGGATTAAACCCAGGAGTCATTACACCTGAGATTGAAGCAACCCATTTTGAACTCAAACCCGTTATGTTCAACATGTTAAATACAATTGGAAAATTTGGTGGGTCTGCAACTGAAGACGCAAGACAGCACCTCAAATCCTTCATGGAAATCTATAACTCTTTTAAAATCTAAGGAGTCCATGAAGATGTCTTGCGAATAAAGCTATTCCCCTATTCACTGAGGGATAGGGCGAAAGCTTGGTTAAATAGCATTCCAGCAGGATCTATTGGATCTTGGAGTGAACTTTGCCGTGATTTCATTACTCGCTTTAATCCTACTAATCTATATGATAGAATCCGTAATGAAATCACTTCTTTTCGACAGGCTGAAGACGAACCAATGTACGAGGCATGGGAACGCTACAAAGAGCTATTGCACAAGTGTCCGCTGCATGGATTTCCCCTATGGACACAAGTGACAATGTTTTGCAATGCCACAAATGCCCCGACAAGGATGATGTTAGATGCCTCGACAAACGGAACACTCCTGGACAAAGCACCTGAGGAAGCTATTGAAATACTGAACAAACTCGCAAAGAATGACTTTCAGTTTCCTACATCTAGGCGAGGAGGAGTAAGACGCCAAGCCACGGTAAATGAATTAGATTCATCAAGTTCAGTGGCAGCACAATTGGCCTCTCTTACCAAGATGGTGCAAAACCTACAGTTACAACACAATACCCGTGAGGTCAAGGTAATTGATTCATACTGTGACTTATGTGGAGGAAACCACAGTTCCGTTGACTGCATGAATCAAGAAACTGGTATGTATGTTTGGAACTACAACCGCAACAATGTGATGTCCAACACATACAACCCCTCATGGAAGAGGCATCCAAACTTATCATGGAGTAACCCAAACAATGCCTTAAACCCAATCACTACCGATACTGTTGCCGGGGCTCAGTACACGGCAGATATTCCTGGTACTGCCCACACCTCTGCCGCAGCAGACCCGTATCAAGAACTCTTGCAACGAATGGCCGCGATGGATCTTCGACAACAACGGTACATGGAGTACCAGCGGGACTTCAATGGCACTCTCGCACAGATGATGTTGCACGCCTTCCCCGACCAAGGCGTACAATTCCCAGAGTTCCCAAGCAATATGTTCGTTACTGCCGCAGCCTACACCGAGACTACACCAGCCCAGGAGGATCGCGACCGTTCTTCCATCCGGACCCTCAGCCCTAATACCAGGCTGCTGGACCATCTAGGGCAGCAGATTCTGTCGCGGCCTCGTCTGTCAGCCGAAGGCCATCCAAGCGGAGAGCCGTTTTCAGCACTCCACCAAGATCGCCAATTATCATTGGCAGTCTATCCGCCGAGATAGATGTTTATGTACACCAAGGCTCTACTGCCGCCGGCCCAAGTACACACCACACCGGAGGAGCAACTGCGATGGGAGGAGGAACGGACGTGATGATAACCGAAGAGATGGCGGATGTTGAAGAAGGAGAAGAAGTAGAAGCCCCAATGCATAGAACCCCACCCACTCGAGTCCAGCCGCCGAGACAAGAAAAGGCGCAACCATCACCCTCCCCAAGGACGAAGCACATGGCATCTAGGCAACGGAAGAAAATTGTTACGAGCAGCTCTTCGGAGTCGCTCTAAAATTCTTTGTCCTTTATTAAATATTCATTGCTTTTACTATTTTTCCTTGCTGCATATAATTCATATTCTATTTTGCCGTTTATTCCTTCCAAATATAAAAGCATTGAGGACAATGCTTGGTTTGAATTTGGGGGTGCAGATTCACTGCCAAGGCAGCAATCTACTGCAGCGGCCTTGCCAAAAGGGAGTATTCCAGTGTTTTTTTTTTAATTTTTATGCTGCCCGCCTTACTTGAATTAACTGCATACACTCTTGCACTGCTCATCATCAGTATTGCCTTAGTTTATTCTTTAAGGCTATAGAAATCTCTCTCCTTACCATGTTTAGGTTCGGTCAAGAGGGCTTAACCTTAGGATGCTTAAGGATGAAAACTTAGAAGCTTACTATAGGAAGAACTTTACACACTTTTGGGACTAGTTGGATTATAGGAATTCTTTTAATGAACTCGGTGATAAAGACTTAGATTTTTGGAAAAGTAACTAGAGGTGCCTACCACCAGCTCTAGGAAATATCTTCTTCATACTAGAGGTGCCCGAAATTGGCTCTAGTATGTATTAAGGAATATCAAAAAGAAAAGACAAAAAGGTTTTTAGTAAAAAGAAAAACACAAGTCTTTGAGGTGCCCGAAACTGGCTCAAGATTTGGGGTTTGGAAAAAGAAGAGAAGACTCAACCAATGTCTATTTGTCTTGAACTTAGAGTTTATCTAAGAAAGTCGTTAATCGACTTGTCCACAAAAACACACACACTCACATCCTATAGTTTGTTTCTAGGTAAACTCTTAGGTAGCCGAATGGTTAAGGCTTAAAGATAGGCCTAGCTATGGTGGGGAGAATAGATGGACATGTAAAACCAAGAGAGAGTAAAGTTCGACAAATTGATGGTTTGCATTGCTTGAGGACAAGCAATAGTTCGAGTTTGGGGGTGTGATAAGTGCTCAACACACTATCACTTTTTACTCCTTTTATGGGCATTAATCACCGAATATACACCCACTTGGACCAATGCATGTGCTTAATGTTATATATTTAGAAGTTATACTTAAATAGATAATATTTATAGAAAAAGGCACGTTTTACTGCGTTTTCATATCTGTGCAGGAAAACCATTACTGCGGCAGAGACAAGGCCGAGGCAGGACCTGATGCCGAGGCAGCAGCAGGAAGATAGGAAGCAAAGTGATAGGCGATGGAAAGACAAAAATCTAAGGAACGTGTTTGGACTTGAAGCCCAAGAATCAGAGCTGGCTAGCACAAGGAAAAGCCCAAAGGAAGACCACGCGGGAAAGCCCCCTTAGCCGAATTTAAACTTGGAAATATAATATTATTATGTACTTGACTTGTTCCCTACTCCAAGTTGTATTCTACTTAGGAAAGGTTTTCCCTAGGTCTAGCCTATATAAAGACTTAGCCACTCAATGTATCATAGATCGGAAATACCTAGGGATAGCCGACTTCTACTCTTGTTTTTTTCCTCTCCATCATGTTCTAAAACCTTCATAGGGTTTAGGTGAAGGTTGTGGAGTATTTGTGAGAGGAGATTGTAATTTGTCTTCTATTCAATGAAATAAAGATTATCAAGGTTTTCTTATCCTTTGTTATTCCTTGTTCTCGCATTCAAGCCCGGGAGGGAAGTTTGTGAGTAATCCATTTATCTAAGCTCGGGAGAGTTAGATTCACGAAAGGGGTAAGTACGGTGTTTCAATCGTGAAATACTAACTCGGCCTAGGGATAGGTTAAGAGTTTCAGCGGCTAAAAGAAGTGTGAGATTGGTTGGTGAGTATAATTGGTTCACGCCGGGAGGTATCATCAAGGACTAGTCATCAAGAGCACTCTGACTTAGGGATAAGCGGAGTCATTGATGGACACTTTGTCGAACTTTGGTAAAGTCTGCCCACGAGCAAGGGATTGCCGCGGCAGACAGCGTTATCGCTGCCCAGGCAGTAAACTGTAGTGCTGCCGAGGCATAGATATGCGATTGCGTTGGATAAAGACAAGTCAATCAAGTCCACAATACAATACAACTGGATCCTGGCCCATCTCTCTCTCTAATATTTCGACTCTTTATTTTTATTCAATTATTTTATTTTAAATAAATCACACCAACTCACTTGTGTTTTTATCTTTCTACAGATCAAGAAGATAAAGGAAGCATATTAAGTATACCAGTCCCTGAGGAGACGATAACTCGATAACATACTCATCACTTATTACTTGCGCTGTGTCCGCTTTTACTAAACGCACATTTTTGACACGCGACACCTGCCGCGGCAGAAAAACGAAACGACAAAAAAGGAAACGGTTACAACGGCTAATGGTCTCAACGGTCACAAGGCCGAGGCCTATATAAGAAACTCCTTCCTCTTGAACTATTCACTCTTTTTTTCTTGCTTTCTTTAGTATTCCTCACAATCTCTCACTCAATTACTCTCTGCCTTCTACAATCTCCAGATTCTCTTCAAGAAAAACCTCCAAGAACGCACATCTCTCTATCTTGATGGCTACATACAAAAGATTTGCTCCAGCCAACGTTGAAGATCAATTCAACCGATCTTTTATCGCTAGGCAACTTTGGGAAGAGCAAGGTTTCCAACATGCAGACAAAGAAAACTACTGCGTTGAACACTACCTCTATGACAAAATTAAGTACCAGAATTGGGAAATTTTCTATTTGCAACCTGCCCAGGCGAACGCCACGATCGTGCGGGAGTTCTACGCTCATGGGCCCAACAAAGACTCCCTATTCGTTCACTGCAGCAGCAGGCCGGTCCAGCTCGATGGCGAGATGATCAACAACATCTACGACCTCACCCCAAACATGCCTGGTACTGCCCATACCTCTGCCGCAGCAGACCCATACCAAGAAATCTTGCAGCGAATGGCCGCAATGGATCTTTGACAACAACGATACATGGAGTACCAACGGGACTTCAATGGCTCTCTAGCCCAGATGATGCTGCACGCCTTCCCGGACCAAGGCGTCCAATTCCCAGAGTTCCCAAGCAACTTGTTCGTCACCGCCGCACCCTACACCGAGACTACACCAGCCCCGGGAGGACCACGACCATTCTTTCATCCGGACCCTCAGCCCCAATACCAGGCTGCCGGCCCATCTAGGGCGGCAGATTCTGCCGCGGCCTCATCTGTCAACCGAAGGCCATACAACCGAAGGGCCGTCTTCAGCACTCCGCCCAGATCGCCAATTATCATGGGCAGTCTATCCGCTGAGATAGATGCATACGTGGACCAAAGTTCCACTGTCGCCGGCCCAAGCACACACCACACCGGAGGAGCCACTGCGATGGGAGGAGGAACGGACGTGATGATAACCGAAGAGATGGCGGATGTTGAAGAAATAGAAGAAGTAGAAGCCCCGATGCAAAGGACCCCACCCACTCGAGTCCAGCCGCCAAGGCAAGCAAAGGCGCAACCATCGCCCTCCCCAAGGACAAAGCGTTTGGCATCAAGGCCACGGTGGAAAATTTTTACAAGCAGCTCTTCGGAGTCGCTTTAAATTTCTTTGTCCTTAATTCAATTTAAATTGCTTTTACTGTTTTTACTTGTTGCATATAATTCATATTCTGTTTTGTCGTTTCTTCCTTCAAAATATAAAGCATTGAGGACAATGCTTGGTTTGAGTTTGGGGGTGCAGATTCACTGCCAAGGCAGCAATCTACTGCCGCAGCCTTGTCAAAAAGGAAGTATTCCAGTGATTTTTTTTATGCTCCCCGCCTTACTTGAATTAACTGCCTACACTCTTGCACTGCTCATCATCAGTATTGCCTTAGTTTATTCTTTAAGGCTATAGAAATCTTTCTCCTTACCATGTTTAGGTTCTGTTAAGAGGGCTTAACCTTAGGATGCTTAACCTTAAACCCAATCACCCAACCTTCGGGATTTCAGCAGCCGATGCCGCAGTAGCAAGTCCAACAGCAGATGCCGCCACAGCAGATGCAGCAGCAACCGGTAAGTTCATTGGAAAACACGCTAAAGGCCTTCATGATGAAAACTGAGTCATACATGGCAGAAAATAGTAATTTCATCAAGAGGACAGATGCCTTCATGAATAGGACTGAGATGAGGTTGCAAAATCAAGAAGCGGCCATAAAAACGCTGGAAACTCAGGTTGGGCAGTTTCTTCAATGCATAAACACTAGACCACAAGGAGGCCTACCTAGCAATACTGAAGTTGCTAAGGTAATAAACCATGAACAGTGTAAGGCAATCACTACTAGGAGTGGTCTACACTTGAAGGAGAAGATCCCAGAGAGCCAAACCCAATCAGCAGATCAAACAAGAGAAGAGACTGAGCAAACTGAAGCTGACAACACTGCCCCGACAGAAAGCACTGGAGCTCCTGAGCAACCTGCCGAGGCAGCAACACTTCTAGTGGTGCCAGGTATAAGACTTCAAACTAAAGAACCCCTGGAGGAGATAAGACCACCACCACCTTTCCCGCAAAGGTTGAAAAAGCAAAAGCAGGACCAGAAATTCCTCGACTTCTTGAAGCAAGTCCACATCAACATACCTTTCGTTGAAGCCATTGAACAAATGTCGAACTATGCCAAATTCCTAAAGGACATGGTGTCAAAGAGAAAACGAATAGGTGAGTTTGAGACAGTGGCTGCTACCGAGGGATGCATGGCAATGCTGCATAACCGCATGCCACCAAAATTAAAAGATCCTGGTTGCTTCACTATACCTTGTGCGATTGGAAAGAGTTATGAAGGAAAGGCCCTATGCGACCTTGGAGCAAGCATAAACCTCATGCCTAAATCAGTCTTCTAGAAGCTTGGAATTGGAAGGCCGAAGCCTAGAACAGTGATGCTCCAACTCGCGGATAGATCCTATGTGCAACCTGAAGGCAAAATCGAGGACATACTGGTAAGAGTTGACAAGTTTATTTTTCCTGCCGACTTCCTTGTCCTTGATTGTGAAGCAGATGACAATGCACCGATCATCCTTGGGAGACCTTGTTTAGCAACTGGATGCACATTAATTGACGTGGAAAAAGGAGAGTTGACTATACGGGTCAATGACCAACAAGTCAAACTCAACGCTTTCCACAACTTAAAGAAGTGTCATGATCCAGAGGAATGCAAGGCCATCCACACAGTAGACAATAAGATATCCTGCCTGGGCAGTCTGCTCGGCAGAATATTCGGCAAGAAAATCAAGCCCAAGATGGATGGACAGACAGCACAAAGGAGTGGCCCACAACCGATACATAATTTGGGCCTAAGGGAGAAAATAATTCTAGGAGATGCATTTGCATGCTCTCAACCAGTAACCTAACCTCTCCCCTTTTCTTTAATTATTATATTAGGATTAGTAGTATATTTTTATTTTTCTAATTATTTTCGTTTTAAGTATTTTTCTTTTGTGTGTTTTATTTAGGAATAAAAAGCAAAGATAAAGGAAAAATAGTTCACAGCGGGAACTCTGCTGAGGCAATAAAACAGTGTCAGGGCCGCAGCAGTCCCAACGGGCAGAACAGTGTAACGGCTAGTCTGCCGAGATTCCTGCTGATAAGTGCTCAACACACTATCACTTTCTACTCATTTTATCGGCATTTATCACCAAATATTCACCCACTTGAACCAATGCATGTGCTTAATGTGATATATTTAGAAGTTATACTTAAATAGATAATATTTATAGAAAAAGGCACGTTTTACTGCGTTTTCATATCTGTGCAGGAAAACCATTACTGCGGCAGAGACAAAGCCGAGGCAGGACCTGATGCCCAGGCAGTAGCAGGAAGATAGGAAGCAAAGTGATAGGCGATGGAAAGACAAAAATCTAAGGAACGTGTTTGGACTTGAAGCCCAAGAATCAGAGCTGGCTAGTACAAGGAAAAGCCCAAAGGAAGACCACGCGGGAAAGCCCCCTTAGCCGAATTTAAACTTGGAAATATAATATTATTATGTACTAGAATTGTTCCCTACTCCAAGTTGTATTCTTCTTAGGAAAGGTTTGCCCTAGGTCTAGCCTATATAAAGACCTAGCCACTCAATGTATCATAGATCGAAAATACCTAGGGAGAGCCGACTTCTACTCTTGTTTCTTTCCTCTCCATCATGTTCTAAAACCTTCATTGGGTTTAGGTGAAGGTTGTGGAGTATTTGTGAGAGGAGATTGTAATTTGTCTTTTATTCAATGCAATAAAGATTATCAAGGTTTGCTAATCCTTTGTTATTCCTTGTTCTCGCATTCAAGCCTGGGAGGGAAGTTTGTCAGTAATCTATTTATCTAAGCTCGGGAGAGTTAGATTCACGAAAGGGGTAAGTACAGTGTTTCAATCACGAAATACTAACTCGGCCTAGGGATAGGTTAAGAGTTTCAGCGGCTAAAAGAAGTGTGAGATTGGTTGGTGAGTATAATTGGTTCACGCCGGGAGGTATCATCAAGGACTAGTCATCAACGGCACTCTGACTTAGGGATAAGCGGAGTCATTCAAGGACACTTTGTCGAACTTTGGTAAAGTCTGCCCACGAGCAAGGGATTGCCGCGGCAGACAGCGTTATCGCTGCCCAGGCAGTAAACTGTAGTGCTACCGAGGCATAGATATGCGATTGCTTTGGATAAAGACAAGTCAATCAAGTCCACAATACAATACAACTGGATCCTGGCTCATCTCTCTCTCTAATATTTCGACTCTTTATTTTTATTCAATTATTTTATTTTAAATAAATCACACCAACTCACTTGTGTTTTTATCTTTCTACAAATCAAGAAGATAAAGGAAGCATATTAAGTATACCAGTCCCTGAGGAGACGGTAACTCGATAACATACTCATCACTTATTACTTGCGATGTGTCCGCTTTCACTAAATGCACATTTTTGACACGCGACACCTTCCGCGGTAGAAAAAGGAAACGGCAAAAAAGGAAACGGTTACAACGGCTAGTGGTCTCAACGGTCACAAGGCCGAGGCCTATATAAGAAACTCCTTCCTCTTGAACTATTCACTCTTTTTTTCTTGCTTTCTTTAGTATTCCTCACAATCTCTCTCTTAATTATTCTCTGCCTTCTACAATCTCCAAATTCTCTTCAAGAAAAACCTCCAAGAACGCACATCTCTCTATCTTGATGGCTACATACAAAAGATTTGCTCCAGCCAACGTTGAAGATCGATTCAACCGATCTTTCATCGCTAGGCAACTTTGGGAAGAGCAAGGTTTCCAACATGCGGAAGAAAAAAACTACGGCATTGAACACTACCTCTATGACAGAATTAAGTACCAGAATTGGGAAATTTTTTGTTTGCAACCTGCCTAGGCGAACGCCACGATCGTGCGGGAGTTCTACGCTCATGGGTCCAGCAAAGACTCCTTGTTCGTTCACTGCCGCAGCAGGCCGGTCCAGCTCGATGCCGAGACGATCAACAACTTCTACGGCCTTACCCCAGACAATGACATCCATGCCGAATTCTTGGAAGATATCACCGCCGAGGACTATGAACTCATCAAAGACGATCTTTGTTACGTGAACACTCCATGGGAAACCGGTACCCATCGAGGATCCGTAACAAGACAAAGCTTGAAGCCGGAGGCCAAGATGTGGAACACCTTCGTCAAAAGACGCCTCATCCCAACATCACACAATAGCACGGTGGATCGCAAGAGATTGGTGCTTATCCAATCCATCATCAACAAGAGGACCATCAACGTTGGAGAAATAATCCTACGGGAAATTCACGAGTGCGGTAAGAAAGATAGAGGACCATTGTATTTCCCTTGCTTGATTACGGGTTTATGTGTTTCTGCAGGTGTACCCATTGATGAAACGGATGAATACACGCCCCCAAGACGAGGATGGACCAGGGAATTCTGCCACAAAGTCATGCAAATCACGCAAGCTGAACCTGTCCAGGAAACGCCGCAGTAGTTCACTGCCGATACTGCTGCCGGGGCCCAGTACACGGCAGACATGCCTGGTACTGCCCACACCTCTGCCGCAGCAGACCCATACCAAGAAATCTTGCAGCGAATGGCCACAATGGATCTTCGACAACAACGATACATGGAGTACCAACGGGACTTCAATGGCACTCTAGCCCAGATGATGATGCACGCCTTCCCGGACCAAGGCATCCAATTCCCGGAATTCTCAAGCAACATGTTCGTCACTGCCTCACCCTACACCGAGACTAGACCAGCCCCGGGAGGACCACGACCATTCTTCCATCCAGACCCTCAGCCCCAATACCAGGCTGTCGGACCATCTAGGGCGGTAGATTCTGCCGCGGCCTCATCTGTCAGCCGAAGGCCATCCAAGCGAAGGGTCATCTTCAGCACTCCACCCAGATCGCCAATTATCATGGGCAGTCTATCCGCCGAGATAGATGCATACGTGCACCAAAGTTCCACTGCCGCCGGCCCAAGCACACAACACACCGGAGGAGCCACTGCGATAGGAGGAGGAACGAACATGATGATAACCGAAGAGATGGCGGATGTTGAAGAAGTAGAAGCCCCGATGCAAAGGACCCCACCCACTCGAGTCCAGCCGCCGAGCCAAGCAAAGGCGCAACCATCGCCCTCCCCAAGGACAAAGCATTTGGCGTCAAGGCCACGGAGGAAAATTGTTACAAGCAGCTCTTCGGAGTCGCTTTAAATTTTTTTGTCCTTAATTCAATTTAAATTGCTTTTACTGTGTTTACTTGCTGCATATAATTCATATTCTGTTTTGCCGTTTCTTCCTTCAAAATATAAAGCATTGAGGACAATGCTTGGTTTGAGTTTGGGGGTGCAGATTCACTGCCAAGGCAGCAATCTACTACCGCGGCCTTGCCAAAAAGGAAGTATTCCAGTGATTTTTTTTATGCTCCCGCCTTACTTGAATTAACTGCCTACACTCTTACAGTGCTCATCATCAGTATTGCCTGAGTTTATTCTTTAAGGCTTTAGAAATCTTTCTCCTTACCATGTTTAGGTTCTGTTAAGAGGGCTTAACCTTAGGATGCTTAAGGATGAAAACTTAGAAGCTTACTATAGGTAGAACTTTAAACTTTAAACACTTTTGGGACTTGTTGGATTATAGGAATTCTTTTAATGAACTAAGGTGATAAAGACTTAGATTTTTGGAAGGTAACTAGAGGTGCCTACCGTCGGCTCTAGAAAGTCTCTTCTTCATGCTAGAGGTGCCCGAAATTGGCTCTAGTATGTGTTAAGGAATATTAAAAAGAAAGAAGGATTTTAGTGAAAAGAAAAACACAAGTCTTTGAGGTGCCCGAAACCGGCTCAAGATTTGGGGTTTGAAAAAGAAGAGAACACTTAACCAATGTCTATTTGTCTTGAACTTAGAGTTTATCTAAGAAAGCCTTTAATAAACTTGTCCACAAAAACACACACACTCAAAACTACTATAGTTTGTTTCTAGGTAAATCCTTGAGTAACCGAATGGTTAAAGCATAAGAATAGGCCTAGTTATGGTGGGGAGAATAGATGGACATGCAAGACCAAGAGAGAGTAAAGTTCGGCAAATTGATGGTTTGCATTGCTTGAGGACAAGCAATAGTTCGAGTTTGGAGGTGTGATAAGTGCTCAACACACTATCACTTTTTACTCCTTTTATAGGCATTAATTACCAAATATACACCCACTCGGACCAATGCATGCACTCAATGTGATATATTTAGAAGTTATACTCATATAGATAATATTTACAGAAAAAGGC
The DNA here is from genome assembly GCA_035048815.1 of Abelmoschus esculentus. Lineage (NCBI taxonomy): Eukaryota > Viridiplantae > Streptophyta > Magnoliopsida > Malvales > Malvaceae > Abelmoschus > Abelmoschus esculentus. The sequence continues at coordinate 6,819,247 of JAUCBN010000046.1, read as the reverse complement.
ACGTTTTACTGCGTTTTCATATCTGTGCAGGAGAACTAGTGCCGCGGTAGAGACAAGGCCGAGGCAGGACCTGATGCCGAGGCAGCAGCAGAAAGACATGAAGCAAAAGTATAGGCGATGGAAAGACAAAAATCCAAGGAACGTGTTTGGACTTGAAGCCCATGAATCGGAGCTGGCTAGCACAAGGAAAAGCCCAAAGGAAGACCACGCGGGAAAGCCCCTTAGACGAATATAAACTTCGAAATATATTATTAGTATGTACTTGACTTGTTCCCTACTCCAAGTTGTATTCTACTTAGGTAAGGTTTGCCCTAAGTCTAGCCAATATAAGGACCTAGCCACCCAATGTATTAGACACGAAATACCTAGGGAGAGAGCTGACTTCTACTCTTGTTTCTTTCCTCTCTATCATGTTCTAAATCTTCTTAGGGATTAGGTGAAGGTTGTAGAGTATTTGTGAGAGGAGATTGTACTTTGTCTTTCATTCAATGCAATAAAGTTATCAAGGTTTGCTTATCCTTTGTTATTCTTTGCTTTCACAATTGAGCTCGGGAGAGGATATTGTGAATCATCCATTTATCTAAGCTCGGGAGAGTTAGATTCACGAAAGGGATAAGTACGGTGTTTCAATCGCGAAATACTAACTCGGCCTAGGGATAGGTTAAGAGTTTCAGCGGCCCTAAGAAGTGTGGGATTGGTTGGTGAGTATAATTGGTTCACGCCGGGAGGTATCATCAAGGATTAGTCATCAACAGCACTCTGACTTAGGGATAAGCGGAGTCATTCAAGGACACTTTGCCGAACTTTGGTAAAGTTTGCCCACGAGCAAGGGATTGCCGCGGCAGACAGTATTATCGTTGCCCAGGCAGTAAACTGCAGTGCTGCCGAGGCAGTGATATATGATTGCATTGGACAGAGACAAGTCAATCAATTCCACAATACGACGCAACTGGATCCTAGCCCATCTCTCTCTACTGTTTCAATCCTTTACTTTTATTTTAGTTATTTTAGTTTAGACAAATCAAATCAACTTATTTGTGTTTTTATCTTTCTACAGAACAAGGAGGTGAAGAAAGCATATTAAGTATACCGGTCCCTGAGGAGACGATAACTCAATAATATACTTATCACTTATTACTTGCGATGTGTCGACTTGCACTGAACGCGCACTTTTGACCGCGACAAAAAACACCTGTAAATTTTTTTTAAAGAAAAAAAAGAAAATATGTTAGTAAAAATAATTAAAAGCAAGAAAATAAATAAAACAAAATTTAGTTGCCAATCCCCGGCAACGGCGCCAAAAACTTGTTGCGTGTAGAAATAGCGTAAATTGTGCAGTGTACACGTCACAAGTAATAAAGTGATAAGTATTTATCGTGTATCGTCTCCACAGGGATTGGTATACTTAATATGTCTTCTTTAATATTCTTGTCCTGTAAAAGTAAAGTAAAAACAGAAGTAGGAAGGACGTTTGAGTAAACTAATTAAATAAAAACTAAATAAAGATAATGAGAACGAATGAGGAGAGTGGGCAAGATCAAATTGCGTTGTACTGTGGAATCGATCGACTTGTTTCTGTCCAATGCTATTGCATGACTCTGCCTCGACAGTACTGCAGATTACTGCCTCGGCAGCGACAATGCGTGTCTGTCGCGACAATCCCTTGCTCTTGGGTAGACCTCACTAAGATTCGGCAAAGTGTCCTTGGATGGCTCCGCTTATCCCTAAATCGAAACACTGTTGATAATCAGTCCTTGACGATATCTCTAGGCGTGAATCAATTATAACTATCAACCAATCTCACACTTCTTTTAGCCGCTGAAACTCCAACCTATCCCTAGGCCGAGTTAGTATTTTTCAAATACCGTACTTACTCCTTTCGTGAATCTAACTCTCCCGAGTCTAGATAAATGGATCACTCACAAACTTCCCTCCCGGGCTTGGATGCAAGAACAAAGAATGGCAAAGAGTAAGCAAATCTTAATGTTTTATTGCATTGAAACGAGAAACAAAGTACAATCTCCTCTTACAAGTACTCGACAACCTTCACCTAACCCTAAGAGAGCTTAGAACATAATGGAGGAAAGAACACAATAATTCTTAGGGTTGAACTCTCTCTAAATCGCCTCCCCTAATACATTGGACGACTATGGTAAATATAGTCTAGGTCTAGGGCAAACCTTTCCTAAGTAGGAATACTACTTGGAGTAGGATTACAATTATTCCCATAAATCAAATATTTCCAAGTTTATTTCAACTAGGCGGCTTTTCCCTTGTGGACTTTGATTTGGGCTTTCCTCGTGCTAGCCAGCTTCGATCCAGGTACTGCATGTCCAGAAACGTCCAACGTATTTTTCTCTTCCAATCGCCTACAGTATTGATGTTGGAGCTTCAATTGCTGCCGTGGCGCAGCTTCTGCCTCGGCCTCAACCCTGCCTCGGCAGTACGTGTTCCTGCATGTACAGAAGATATCGTAAATTCTGCATTTTTCTATAAATATTAGCTTTATGAGTTATAATAGCAGAATATTCGAATATTGCATATTAAGCACATGCATCAGTCCAAGTAAGTGTGAGATAAGTGCTTATTCCCATGAAAGGTGTATAAAATAATGATCTTTTGAGCACTTATCAGATACTCGTGAACAATCACGTTATGAGAAGGAATTGTTAGATTCTGATGATAGTGAGACAGTGGAATTAGATAGTGCTACGGTTAACCGGAAGTTACTGAAATACTTCTATGATCAATCAGAAAATGCTAGGAAACCAGTATCTGCTATTTTCTTAAGTGCGAGGATGAGGGTATTTGCGAGTGTTTCGGATGAACACCTATCGGATGCTGAACTTTGGATAGAGGACCTTGAGAGACTGTTTGAGGAAATGGAATACCCCACTAGTAAGAAATTAAGAGTTGTTGTTTCACTATTGCAAGGTGAAGCACATCGTTGGTGGAGATCTGAGCAGAAGTTAATGTCAGTTGATCAAATGACCTAGGATACTTTTCGTCAGGCCTTTCAGAACCGTTATGTGGGAGAACAATATTTAGCTGATCGGCGTCAGGCTTTCATTGACTTGAAATAGGAGAATATGACAGTATCTCGGTATGAGATTAGTTTTGTGGAGTTATCACAGTATGCACCCGGTTTAGTGGAAACTGAAAAGGATAAGTGCTGGGAATTTCCGAAAGGTCTTCGTTTTTTAATCCGTGAGAAGGTAGCTCCTTTTCAAGAAAAGTCTTTTAGTGCTTTGGTTGACCGTGCTAAGACAGTGGAACGAATGAAAACTATTTCTGGGAGTCAGTCAAAATATGAGAAAGATCGGGCTAAGAAATATTATGGATCGGGTTTTTAACATGGTACCCCGAGTTATTCAGGTTAGAGAGCTAGAGAGGAGTCAGTTCAGCAAAGTAATCAAAGATCAAAACCTATGGTATCTACTGCTAGTGAGGGTGGGTCATCAACTTCCCGACTAATCTTTCATTTCTGTCATAAGAAACATAGAGGAGAGTGTAGAAGAAAGATCGATGCTTGTTTTAGGTGTGGATCCTTGGATCATTTCTTTAGTGCTTGTCCTAAACCGCCTACAGCTTCCTTCTTGAAGAATCAATCACAGGCTTTAGTTCAAACATCTGGTGCGGGTAGAGGACAAGGAAAACCTATCGCCTCCGGTACAAGGAGTAAGGGAGGATCATTTCAGAGTGTAGCTGCTGCGGGTGTTAAGAAACCAGGTATGATTTATGCTACCAGGGCTCATGATGACCGTGATCAACCAGATGTTATAACGGGTACCTTTTCTATCCACTCTATAACTTATTTTGCTTTACTTGATAATGGGTCTACACACTCTTATGTGGTGAGTGCGGTAGCGGGTGGTCTTGAAATCCCAGTAAGTAAAACAGACTTTTTTGTAACTGTGCAAAATCCAGTGGGTAACACAATAGATGTTAATAAGATTTACCGTAACTGTCCCCTTGAAATTCAGGGAGAGATGTTTCCTGCAAACCTTATGGAACTTCCTTTTAATGAGTTTGATCTTTTCCTTGGTTTGGATTGGTTATCCAATCATTGGGTTAACTTGGATTGTGAGAAAAAGAGAGTATTTTTTTTAAAACACCTGATAATCGAGTAATAGTGTTAGTGGGGAAACAAAGAGGATTCTTATCTAATGTGATATCAGCTCTTAAAGCTGAAAAGATGATTGAGAAGGGTTCTATAGCCTATCTAGCATATATTCTTGATCTGAGACAGTCGGATTCTAGAATGGATAAGATTCGAGTTGTGAAAGATTTTTCGGATGTGTTTCTTGAGGAATTACCGGGAGTGCCACCAAAGCGTGATGAGATTGAGTTTAGTATTGAGGTTTATCCGGGTACAACTCCGGTATCGATGGCACCATATCGGATGGTACCTAAAGAACTTGTCGCGTGTCAAAAGTGCGCGATTAGTGCAAGTGGACACCTCGCAAGTAATAAAGTGATAAATATTATCGTGTATCGTCTCCTTAGGGATTGGTATACTTAATATTTCTTCTTCGTCTTCTTGTTCTGTAACAAGAAATAAAAACACAAGTAATTTGGGTTTGGATGAAACTAAATAAATTCAAATAAAACAACTAAGTAAAAGAATAAGATTTGATTAATAGAGAGAGAGGTCAGGATTCAGTTGCGTTGTATTGTGGATTTGATTGACTTGTCTCTGCCCAATGCAATTGTATATCACTGCCTCGGCAGTACTGCAAATTACTACCTTGGGAGCAACGATACTGTCTGCCGCGGCAATCCCTTGCTCGTGGGTGGACTTTACCAAAGTTCGGCAAAGTATCCTTGAATGACTCCGCTTATCCATAAGTCGAAGTACTGTTGATGACTAGTCCTTGATGATACCTCCCGGCGTGAATCAATTATACTCACCAACCAATCTCACACTTCTTTTAGCCACTGAAACTCTTAACCTATCCCTAGGCCGAGTTAGTATTTCGCGATTGAAACACCGTACTTACCCCTTTCATGAATCTAACTCTCCCGAGTCTAGATAAATGGATTACTCACAAACTTCTCTCCCGAGATTGAATGCCAGAACAAAGAATGGTAAAGGATAAGCAAACCTTGATAGTTTTATAACATTGAAACAAAGAACAAAGTACAATCTCCTCTCACAAATACTTAACAACCTTCACCTAAACCCTAAGAAAGCTTAGAACATAATTGGAGAGAAAGAAAACATTGAATCTTAGGGAAAACTCTCTATGATTCGGCTCTCTCTAGGTCTATCTTATACATTGGACGGCTAGGTCTTATATAGGCTTGGCCAAGGGCAAACCTTTCCTATGTAGAATATAACTTGGAGTAGGGAACAAGTCATGTACATAAATAAAATATTTCCAAGTTTAATTCAACTAAGAGGCTTTCCCGCGTGGCCTTGTCTTGGGCTTTTCCTCATGCTAACTAGCTCCAATCCATATGCTTCATGTCCAGAAATGTCCCTTGGATTTTTATCTTCCGATTGCCTACAATATTGCTTCCTGGCTCTCAGCTGCTGCCTCGGCATCAGGTCCTGCCTCGCCCATGTTGCTACCGCGGCACTTGTTTCTCCTGCAAAGATATAAAAATGTAGTAAAACTTGCCTTTTCTGTAAATATTATCTTTATACTCATAACTTCTAAATATATCACATTAAGTACATGCATTGGTCCGAGTGGGTGTAAATTCAGTGATTAATGCCCATAAAAGGTGTAAAAAGTGATAGTAAGTTGAGCACTTATCACACCCCCAAACTCGAACAATTGCTTGTCCTCAAGCAATGAAAACCATCAATTTGCCTGACTCTACTCTCTCTTGGTCTTATGTTTCCATCTATTCTCCCCACCATAACTATGCCTATTCTTTTAGACTTAACCTTTCGGCTACCCAAGGGTTTACCTAGAAACAAACTATAAGAGTTGGTGAGTGTGTGCGTTTTTGTGGACAAGTTTTATTAAAGGCTTTCTTAGATAAACTCTGAGTTCAAGACAAGTAGAATTGGGTTAAGTGTTCTCTTCTTTTCTAAACAACCAATTCTTGAGCCAATTTCGGGCACCTCAAGGATTGTGCTTTTCTCTTCACTAATTCCTTCTTTCTTTTTGATATTCCTTATAGCATACTAGAGCCAATTTTGGGCACCTCTAGCACGAAGAAGAGTACTTCCTAGAGCCGGTGATAGGCACCTCTAGTTACTTTCCCAAAAATCTAAGTCTTTATCACCTAAGTTCATTAAAAGAATTCCTATAATCCAACAAGTCCCAAAAGTGTTTGAAAAATTTGTCGCGTGTCAAAAGTGCGCGTTTAGTGCAAGTGGACACATCGTAAGTAATAAGTGATAAGTATTTTATCGAGTTATCATCTCCTCAGGGACCGGTATACTTAATATGCTTTCTTCACCTTCTTGTTCTGTAGAAAAAGTAAAGAACACAAGTGAGTTGATTTGATTTATCGAAACTAAAATAACTAAATAAAAATAAGGAGTTGAAATAGTAGAGAGAGATGAGCTAGGATCCAGTTGCGTCGTACTGTGGAATTGATTGACTTGTCTCTGTCCAATGCAATCGTATATCACTGCCTCAGCAGCACTGCAGTTTACTGCGTCGGCAGCGACAATACTGTCTGCTGCGGCAATCCCTTGCTCGTGGGTAGACTTTACCAAAGTTCGGCAAAGTGTCCTTGGATGACTCCGCTTATCCCTAAGTTAGAGTGTTGTTGATGACTAGTCCTTGATGATACCTCCCGGCGTGAACCAATTATACTCACCAACCAATCTCACACTTCTTTTAGCCGCTGAAACTCTTAACCTATCCCTAGGCCGAGTTAGTATTTCGCGATTGAAACACCGTACTTACCCCTTTCGTGAATCTAACTCTCCCGAGCTTAGATAAATGGATGATTCACAATATCCTCTCCCGAGCTCAATTGTGAAAACAAAGAATAACAAAGGATAAGAAAACCTTGATAACTTTATTGCATTGAATCAAAGACAAAGTACAATCTCCTCTCAGAAATACTAGACAACCTTCACCTAATCCCTTAGAAGGTTTAGAACATAGTGGAGAGGAAATAAACAAGAATAGAAATCGTCTCTCTCCCTAGGTATTCCGTCTTATTGTACATTGGGTGGATAGGTCCTTATATAGGCTAGACCTAGGGTAAACCTTTCCTAAGTAGAATACAACTTGGAGTAAGAAACAAGTCAAGTACATAATTAAATATATTTCCAAGTTTATATTCAGCTAAGGGGCTTTTCTGCATGGTCTTCCTTTGGGCTTTTCCTTGTGCTAGCCAGCTCCAATCCATGTGCTTTAAGTCCAGACAAGTTCCTTGGATTTTTATCTTTCCATCGCCTATAGTCTTGCTTCCTGTATTTCTGCTGCTGCCTCGGCATCAGGTCCTGCTTCTTGAAGAGAATCTGGAGATTTTACAAGAATTAGTAGGCAGAGAGTAATGTGAGAGAGAGATTGTTATGAATACTAAACAAAACAAGAAAGTAAGAGTGAATAGTTCAAGAGGAAGGAGTTTCTTATATAGGCCTCGGCCTTGTGACCGTTGAAGCCACTAGCCGTTTTGTAACCGTTTCCTTTTTCTGCCACGACAGAAATCTCGGCAAACTAGCCGTTACACTGTTCTGCCCGTTAGGACTTGTGACACCCCCACCCCGGGCCGGTAGGAAAGGGGCGTCACCGATCCTTGAGCACTCCGATGACCCGGCCCGAACAATGATTTACCAACTTAACTTAACCCGAACGTACCGATTTTAGGGGTAATTTAAAACTTTTTCCTATTACTAGGCCTTTAAACCACTTAGCAACTTATATTCATTACTAAACATTCCCGAAACCTATTGTTCATTCAATAGTTCGATAATTCATTTATCCATTCCATATAACAATATCAATAGTTCGTTCCATTCCATTCCATAACATGCAATCCATTACAAATATACATACATATTAAACGTATCAAATATGTCATCATTCTTAAGTTATACAAATCTAAGCCCAAAGCTACCAAAATGTGGTTCACTATATACAAACCGTCTAAAGTAATCAAAATGCATGGCCTAACTAAACAAGACTAGCCACCACTAGGAGATACAAAAAGATCATACTTGCCGATCCGAACGACGGAAATCCGGGACCGAGCTATTAATCGATCAACCTGAAATGTTTGGGAAGAGCGAAGGGAGCGGGGGTAAGTACATAAGGTACTTAGTGAGGTAACGGAAAATCAAAACAATCCAAGATAATCCAAACATGTATCATATGCCATGTTAAGTTCACATATACCATAACATACCAAATTCAAGTACACATATACCAAATTCAATCGAGCATATATCAGTCCAATAAGTTTACATATACCAAGTCAAGTACACATATACCAAATTCAATCGAGCATATATCAGTCCAATAAGTTTACATATACCAAGTCAAGTACACATACCAATTCAATGTATAACAATTCAATTCAAGGTTCAACATGTGACAATCCGATTACATGTATCAATTTAATGTTCGCTATATGACAATCCAAATGCATGTAACAATCCAATGATCGATATATGACAATCCGATAAGTAATATGCCAATAACAAGTGCATTTTCATAACAAGTAATCATGCTTGCATTTAACTAACAATTATAGTGAAATTTAAATTCAAGTTATTTAAATCATTACAACCACCTTGGTATTTAGCTAGAAGATAATCGAATCTCCAACCAACTGTCGCCACAATATGCACCTATACTGCTGGTCAAACCCTCCTACTGTCGCCAATGACCCAAAACGTACCCTCCGTCTGTCGCCAATAAGGGCCAATTGCCCCGGACTGAAGTCCTACCCGATACAATGAACTCTTAGATTCTAAGGCATGCCTTCCTATCTAACTAACTAGCTACCAAGGTTGTCGATTATCATTTTAAGCATATCAATCCAATATTCAATGTCATTTTCATCAATATGGTCCTCACAGACCGAGCCTCTTAGGCCAACATGCCTAGGCTCACATGAATTCATTTTCATTTCATTTCATGGCATATCAATCCAACAATCCATATCATTACATATACAATCCAATATACATTCCAAGCACAAGCAAAATCAGAACTTTAAATGCATGGAACATATGCATGTACACATACCTTGCATCCCAAGCTTAAGCATGCCATTCATACCTCGGCATATGCAATGCATGGGTATGATCAAACCAAAACAAATACTTAACAAGCAATTCATATATACATTCAACATGCTAACAAATAACATGGCAAACAAACAAGTTCTCATAACATTTCACTCTTCCCTTAAAGATTAGCCAAGTTTATGTTAAGTCATATTTCATACCGGTTTAATCATAAACACTAAAAATCAGAATTGGGTTAGGACCTAGTCCCAACCCCAAAGAAAGTTACACTCACAAACAATCCAAGCAAAACTCCTAAGGATTATGGATGATTGGCCCCTTGCTCCTTCTTTTGGCAAGCTCTTGCCTCAGCTCCTCTTCACTATCAACCTCTTTAGAGACCTCTAATACACACAAAATCACATATACAATATCAAAATACATTCAATTCACACATTTCATAATTAACAATTCCAAAACAACCAAAACAGTGAGATTAGTTTCCAGGACAGTTTGTGCAATGCTCACTAAACTATTTTTATCTTTTGATCCACATGTCCAAAATTTTCCCACTTCACCTCGTTTTAAAGCTAACGAAACCATATTTTAAACCATATAAAGCTTGAATTTTTCCTACGAACCCATCAATACCAGTTTTCGATCAAAGACAAGGCAATGCTGTTTCGGGACAGTCTGGACCAATCTTTTTGTTTCTCTTATATCTCCTAATTTACAATGGAAAACGAGGTGAGGTTTTTTTCTAATTAAAGTAGACTCATCCAAGTTCTAGACTGCTCATTTCCAGCCTTAAATTCCTTGTACATTAATCTAGGGAATTTTCCAAAGCTACTGTCCAGTACAGGCCTATTCTGGACAGATTTCACCTACAAAAATTTTAGCTCAAAATTCATCAACCTTATCACCAATTCAACTCATCCAACACTTGTAAACTTTAGTAGGCTCAATTTTTAAGCACATTTTACCTATGCAACCATTTTTAATTATGTAATTCAACAAAGTTATCAGCTCATTTTATGAAGCCACCAAAATGTCACCTAATAGCTAGTCCAAAGCACTTTACCAATTCTAACACTTTCTTTCCTTCATCTTTTCAACCAAAACACCTACAATTTAATTTCCACACTCTTAAAACATTATCCTATGAATTCAACATTAAATTTCCAGATTCAACAATAACAATTAAGTGCATCAATTTCTCAATTCTAACAAAACAGTCCAAACAATACATTTAGCACTTAATTCACTACCAAACTTTCTCATGCTTCATTTTACTTCAAATCAGTCCACATAAGACCATTTTAAGCATCCTAACATCGAAATCCTTCATAAATTTAACCACAAAACAGTCCCTACAACTTTCAAATTCGTGCAATTAAATCCTCAAGCTCAAAGTCTCAACCAATCACAACAATACCAATTTCCAGCAACCTCCATTCAAGTTCTAACTTAAAAATAAACTAACTATAAGCAACATACTAAATTTTCAGCCATGGAATTCAAGCTAACAACATCTAACTTCAATTTTAACCAAGTTTTCAAGAAGAAAAAATACCTTACCTTGCTTAGGAACCTTCCTAACTCAAGAACCTAGCTTCAATCCTTCAAAATGTCACTTAAAACCTCACATGCAAGCAAGAGAAAATTTTCTCTCCTAACACTCTTTCATGGCCAGCCAAAGAGAGGAAAATGGGTGAAGAAGATGAGTGAATAGTATTATTTTTTCTCTCTCCCACTAACTTTTATTTCATCATTTTTCCCCTTTTTCTTATTTATTTAATTCAAACAAAAATCCACCTAATTATGGGACAAGGTGGCTGGTCAAAGGAGGTCTTGACATGTGTCCATGGCCTCCAATTCCTTGAAAATTTACATGCAATCTCTCTTTTCTTGAATTTTCACTTTTTGGTCCTTTTTCAATTTGGCCTCTAATTTTAAATTTCATTCAATTTAGTCCCTAATTTTAGGATTTTATTAGGCCCTAATTACATTAATTTAGTCCTTAACTCCTAGGCCAAGTTTAGGGTATTACAGGACTGTTGCGGCTCTGACACTGTTTTATTGCCTCGGCAGAGTTCCTGCTGTGAACTACTTTTCCGTTATTCTTTATTAACCTAAGAAAAATAAAACACACGAAAAGAGAAAATACTTAAAGCAAAAATAATTAGAAAATAAAAATAAACTACTAACCCTAATATAATAATAAAGAAAAGGGGAGAGGTCATGTTACTTGTGGAGAGCATGCACATGCATCTCCCAAAATTATTCTCTCCCTTAGGCCCAAATTGTGAATCGGTTGTGGGCCACTCCTTTTTGCTGTCTGTCCATCCACCTTGGGCTTAATCTTCTTGCCGAATATTCTACCGAGCAGACTGCCCAGGCAGGATATCTTATTGTCTACTGTGTGGATGGCCTTGCACTCCTCTGGATCATCATATTTTTTTTAAGTTGTGGAATGCGTTGAGTTTGACTTGTTGGTCATTGACCCGCATTGTCAACTCTCCTTTTTCCACGTCAATTAGGGTACGTCCAGTTGCAAGGAAAGGTCTCCCAAGGATGATCGGTGCATTGTCATCTGCTTCACATTCAAGGACAAGGAAGTCGGCAGGAAAAATAAACTTGTCAACTCTTACCAGTATGTCCTCGATTTTGCCTTCGGGTTGCACATAGGATCGATCCGCTAGTTGGAGCATCACTGTTGTAGGCTTCGGCCTTCCAATTTCCAGCTTTTGAAAGACGGATTTGGGCATGAGGTTTATGCTGGCTCCAAGGTCGCATAGGGCCTTACCTTCATAGCTCTTACCTATCGCACAAGGTATAGTAAAACAACCAGGATCTTTTAACTTTGGTGGCATGCGGTTATGCAGCATTCCCATGCATCCCTCGGTAGCAGCCACTGTCTCAAACTCACCTATTCGTTTTCTCTTTGACACCATGTCCTTTAGGAACTTGGCATAGTTCTGCTTTTGTTCAATAGCTTCAACGAAAGGTATGTTGATGTGAACTTGCTTCAAGATGTCGAGGAATTTCTTGAATTGCTGGTCCTGTTTTTGCTTTTTCAACCTTTGTGGGAAGGTGGTGGTGGTCTCATCTCATCCAAGGTTTCCTTAGTTTGAAATTTTATACCTGGCACCACTAGAGTTGTTGTTGCCTCGGCAGGTTGCTTAGGAGCTGCAGTGCTCTCTGTTAGGGCAGTGTGGTCATCTTCAGTTTGCTTGGCCTCCTCTTTTGCTTGATCTGCTGATTGAATTTGGCTCTCTGGGATCTTTTCCTTCAGTTGTAAACCACTCTTAGTAGTGATTACTTTGCACTGTTCATGGCTCATTACTTTAGCAACTTTAGTATTGCTAGGTAGGCCTCCTTGTGGTCTAGTGTTTATGCATTGAGCAAACTGCCCAACCTGAGTTTCCAGCGTTTTTATGATCGCATCTTGATTTTGCAGCCTCATCTCGGTTCTATTCATGAAGGCATCTGTCCTCTTGATGAAATTACTATTTTCTGCCATGTATGACTCAGTTTTCATCATGAAGGCCTTTAGCGTGTTTTCTAATGAACTTACCGATTGCTGCTGCATCTGCTGCGGCATCGGTTGCTGATATCCCGAAGGTTGGGTGATTGGGTTTAAGGCATTATTTGGGTTGCTCCATGATAAGTTTGGATGCCTCTTCCATGAGGGGTTGTATGTGTTGGACATCACATTGTTGCGGTTATAGTTCCCAACATACATACCGGTTTCTTGATTCATGCAATCAGAGGAACTGTGGTTACCAACACATAGGTTACAATATGAATCAATTACCTTAACCTCACGGGTATTTTGTTGTAACTGCAGGTTTTGCACCATCTTGGCAAGAGAGGCCAATTGTGCTGCCACTGAACTTGATGAGTCTAATTCATTTACTGTGGCTTGGCGTCTTACTCCTCCTCGCCTAGATGTAGGAAACTGAAAGTCATTCTTTGCGAGTTTATTGAATATTTCAATAGCTTCCTCAGGTGCTTTATCCAGGAGTGTTCCGTTTGCCGAGGCATCTAACATCATCCTTGTCGGGGCATTCGTGGCATTGTAGAACATTGTCACTTCTGTCCATAGGGGAAATCCATGCAAAGGACACTTGTGCAATAGCTCTCTGTAGCGTTCCCATGCCTGGTACATTGGTTCGTCTTCTGCCTGTCGAAAAGAAGTAATTTCATTACGGATTCTATCATATAGATTAGTAGGATTAAAGCGAGTAATGAAATCACGACAAAGTTCACTCCATGATCCAATAGATCCAGCTGGAATGCTATTTAACCAAGCTTTCGCCCTATCCCTCAGTGAATAGGGGAATAGCTTTAATCGCAAGACATCTTCATGGACTCCTTGGATTTTGAAAGAGTTGCAGATTTCCATGAAGGACATGAGGTGCTGCCTTGCGTCTTCAGTTGCAGACCCACCAAATTGTCCAAATGTATTTAACATATTGAACATAACAGGTTTTAGTTCAAAATGGGCTGCTTCAATCTCCGGTGTGATGACTCATGGGTTTAATCCGTTTAAGTCCTCTTCCAGTAAGTCTCTAACAGTGAGCTGCCGCGGCCCAGGTGGCGGCGGAAGTCCTCCATTGTCGGCAGGTAAATTTTGTCCTGTCGGGTGTTCTGCCATGTCTCCTTGGATCTGTCTCCTCAACCTTTGCCTTGTTCTTTCGATCTCTGGATCTAATTCGTACAAGGGGTTGGTTGGATTGGACCTGGTCATACACCACGAAAAACAAAAGTAAAATAAAAATAAAAATAAACAAGAAAATAAAGAAAACAAAATTTAGTTGCCAGTCCTCGGCAACGGCGCCAGAAACTTGTCGCGTGTCAAAGGTGCGCGTTTAGTGCAATTGGACACATCGCAAGTAATAAGTGATAAGTATTTTATCGAGTTATCCTCTCCTCAGGGACCGGTATACTTAATATGCTTTCTTCACCTTCTTGTTCTGCAGAAAAAGTAAAGAACACAAGTGAGTTGATTTGATTTATCGAAACTAAAATAACTAAATAAAAATAAGGAGTTGAAATAGTAGAGAGATATGGGCTAGGATCCAGTTGCGTCGTATTGTGGAATTTATTGACTTGTCTCTTTCCAATGCAATCGTATATCACTGCCTCGGCAGCACTGCAGTTTACTGCCTCGGCAGCGACAATACTGTCTGCTGCGGCAATCCCTTGCTCGTGGGAAGACTTTACCAAAGTTCGGCAAAGTGTCCTTGGATGACTCCGCTTATCCCTAAGTCAGAGTGCTGTTGATGATTAGTCTTTGATGATACCTCTCGGCGTGAACCAATTACACTCACCAACCAATTTCACACTTCTTTTAGCCGTTGAAACTCTTAACCTATCCCTAGGCCGAGTTAGTATTTCGCGATTGAAACACCGTACTTGCCCTTTTCGTGAATCTAACTCTCCCGAGCTTAGATAAATGGATGATTCACAATATCCTCTCCTGAGCTCAATTGTGAAAACACAGAATAACAAAGGATAAGCAAACCTTGATAACTTTATTGCATTGAATCAAACACAGAGTACAATCTCCTCTCAGAAATACTAGACAACCTTCACCTAATCCCTAAGAAGGTTTAGAACATAATGGAGAGGAAAGAAACAAGAATAGAAATCGGCTCTCTCCCTAGGTATTCCGTCTTATTGTACATTGGGTGGATAGGTCCTTATATAGGCTAGACCTAGGGCAAACCTTTCCTAAGTAGAATACAACTTGGAGTAGGGAACAAGTCAAGTACATAATTAAATATATTTCAAAGTTTATATTCGGCTAAGGGACAAGGTACATTGGGCTTTTCCTTGTGCTAGCCAGCTCCAATCCATGGGCTTCAAGTCCAGACACGTTCCTTGGATTTTTATCTTTCCATCGCCTATAGTCTTGCTTCTTGTCTTTCTGCTGCTGCCTCGGCATCAGGTCCTGCGTCGGCCTTGTCCCTACCACGGCAATGGTTCTCCTGCACAGATATGAAAACGTAGTAAAACGTGCCTTTTTCTGTAAATATTATCTATATATGTATAACTTCTAAATATATCACATTAAGCACATGCATTGGTCCGAGTGGGTGTATATTTGATGATTAATGCCCACAAAAAGGAGTAAAAAGTGATAGTTGTCGCGTGTCAAAAATGTGCGTTTAGTGCAAGCGGACACATCGCAAGTAATAAGTGATAAGTATGTTATCGAGTTATCGTCTCCTCAGGGACTAGTATACTTAATATGCTTCCTTTATCTTCTTGATCTGTAGAAAGATAAAAACACAAGTGAGTTGGTGTGATTTATTTAAACTAAAATAATTGAATAAAAATAAAGAGTCGAAATATCAGAGAGAGAGATGGGCCATGATCCAATTGTATTGTATTGTGGACTGATTGACTTGTCTTTATCCAATGCAATCGCATATCCCTGCCTCGGCAGCACTGCAGTTTACTGCCTGGGCAGTGATAACGCTGTCTGCCGCGGCAATCCCTTGCTCGTGGGCAGACTTTACCAAAGTTCGGCAAAGTGTCCTTGAATGACTCCGCTTATCCCTAAGTCAGAGTGCTGTTGATGACTAGTCCTTGATGATACCTCCTGGCGTGAATCAATTATACTCACCAACCAATCTCACACTTCTTTTAACCGCTGAAACTCTTAACCTATCCCTAGGCCGAGTTAGTATTTCACGATTGAAACACCGTACTTACCCCTTTCGTGAATCTAACTCTCCCGAGCTTAGATAAATGGATTACTCACAAACTTTCCTCCCGGGCTTGAATGCAAGAACAAGGAATAACAAAGGATAAGCAAACCTTGATAATCTTTATTGCATTGAATAAAAGACAAATTACAATCTCCTCTCACAAATACTCCACATCCTTCACCTAAACCCTATGAAGGTTTTAGAACATGATGGAGAGGAAGTAAACAAGAGTAGAAGTCGGCTCTCCCTAGGTATTTCTTTATATGATATATTGAGTGGCTAGGTCTTTATATAGGCTAGACCTAGGGCAAACCTTACCTATGTAGAATACAACTTGGAGTAGGGAACAAGTCAAGTACATAATAATATTATATTTCCAAGTTTGAATTCGGCTAAGGGGGCTTTCCCGCGTGGTCTTCCTTTGGGCTTTTCCTTGTGCTAGCCAGCTCTGATTCTTGGGCTTCAAGTCCAAACACGTTCCTTAGATTTTTGTCTTTCCATCGCCTATCACTTTGCTTCCTGTCTTCCGGCTGCTGCCTCGGCATCAGGTCCTGCCTCGGCCTTGTCGCTGCCGCGGCAATGGTTTCCCTGCACAGATATGAAAACGCAGTAAAACGTGCCTTTTTCTATAAATATTATCTATTTAAGTATAACTTCTAAATATATCACATTAAGCACATGCATTGGTTCAAGTGGGTGAATATTTGGTGATAAATGCCGATAAAAGGAGTAAAAAGTGATAGTGTGTTGAGCACTTATCAATAGTGTGTTGAGCACTTATCAAAATTCATCTTATAGTAAGCTTCTAAGTTTTCATCCTTGAGTATCCTAAGGTTAAACCTTCTTGACAGGACCTAATCATGGTAAGGAGAAAGATTTCTATAGCCTTAAAGAATAAACTAAGGCAATACTGATGATAAGCAGTGCAAAAGTATAGGCAATTGATTCAAGTAAGGGGGGAGCAAAAAAAATTTAAAA
This sequence comes from Abelmoschus esculentus, assembly GCA_035048815.1. Lineage (NCBI taxonomy): Eukaryota > Viridiplantae > Streptophyta > Magnoliopsida > Malvales > Malvaceae > Abelmoschus > Abelmoschus esculentus. The sequence goes on along the minus strand of JAUCBN010000046.1, from coordinate 6,802,399 downwards.
AAATTCACTTAAATACTCTCTTTTCTTGGCATGACCTCGGCAGTAGATTGCTGCCTCGGCAGTGGCTCTGCACCCCCAAACTCGAACCCAATATTGCCCTCAATGCTTTACATTAGAAGAGAATAGTGGGCAACAAAAATATGAAAGAAATAAGCAGCATATCTAGAAACAAACAACAATTAAAATTGAATATATGAAAAATTTAAAGAGACTCCGAAGAGCTGCTTGTAATAATTTTTCTACGGGGTCGTGCTTCTGATTGCTTCGTTCTTGGTGAGGGCGATGGCTGAGCTTTTGCTTGCCGGGGTGGTTGGACTCTTGTTGGTGGTGTCCGTTGCATTGGAGCATCCACTTCTTCTCCTTCTCCCACGTCGACAATCTCTTCGGTGATCATAATGTCCGTTCCACCTTCATTTGTTGTGGCTGCCCCGGTATGGTGTGTACTTGATCCGGTAGCGGTTGAGCTTTGATGTACATAGGCATCTATCTCTGCTGATAGACTGCCCATGATGATTGGGGATCGTGTTGGAGTGCTGAATACTGCCCTTCTCTTTGATGGTCTTCTGCTGGCAGATGATGCTGCTGCAGAGTCTACGGCCCTAGATGGGCCGGCAGCATGAAACTGTGGTTGAGGGCCCGCGTGGAAAAACGGCCTCGGTCCTCCCGGAGCTGGTGTAGTCTCTGTATAGGGGGCGGCTGTGACAAACATGTTGCTTGGAATTTTGGAAACTGCGCCCCTTGGTCTGGAAAGGCATGGAGCATCAGTTGGGCTAGTGTGCCGTTAAAGTCTCTTTTATACTCCATGTATCTCTGTTGCCTAAGATCCATCGCTGCCATCCTTTGCAGTATCTCCTGGTATGGGTTTGCTGCTGTAGAGGTGCGGGCAGTGTCTGGCATGTCTACCATGTACTGGGCCCCGGCAGTAGTATCAACAGTGAACTTTTGGGGCGTTGCTTGGACTGGTTCCGCCTGCGTGATCTGCATAACTTTGTGGCAAAAGTCTCAAGTCCATCCACGCCTTTGGGGAGTGTATTCGTCCGTGTCTTCTATTGTTACACCTGCGGCAACACATAAACCAGTGATCAAACAACAGAAATATAATGGTCCTTTATCCTTCTTACCATATTCGTAAATTTCGCGTAAGATGATCTCTCCAACGTTGATGCTCCTTTTGTTGATGATCGATTGGATGAACACCAATCGCTTTCAGTCCACCGTGCTATTGTGGGATGTGGGAATGAGGCATCTCTTGGCAAAGGTGTTCCAAAGCTTAGCCTCGTGCTTTAGGCTCTGCCTTGCTACAGATCCTCTATGGGCACCGGTTTCCCTTGGAGTATTCGTGTAGCAAAGGTCGTCTTTGATCAACTCGTAATCCTCGACAGTGATATCCTCCATGAATTCAGCATGTGCATCATGGTCAGTTGTAAGGCCGTAGAATTGTTTGATGGTCTCGGCATCAAGCTGGACAGGCCTGCCTCGGCAGTGGACAAAGAGGGAGTCTTTGCTAGGCCCGTGCACATAAAATTCCTGCACAATTGTAGCGTTTGCCTGGGCAGGTTGAAGGCAAAATATTTCCCATTCTTGGTACTTAATCCTGTCGAACAGATAGTGCTCGATGCCATAATTTTTGTCATCCGAGTGTTGGAACCCCTGTTCCTCCCACAACTGCTGGGCAATGAAAGACCTGTTGAAGCGATCTTCAACATTGGCTGGGGCAAAGCGCTTGTAGGTGGCCATAAAGATTTTGAGAGATTGAGTTCTTGGAGATTTTCTTGGAAGAATTCTGAGAATTTTAACAAGGTTAGGCAGAGAGTATTGTGAGAGCAAGATTGTTGAGTATTCTAAAGAAAACAAGAAAGCAAGAGTGAATAGTTCAAGAAGAGAGGGTTGCTTATATAGGCCTCGGCCTTGTGACCGTTTGAACCACTAACCGTTTTGTAGCCGTTAGTCTTTAATGTCGTTTCCTTTTCTGCCACGGCAGGGATCTTGGCAAACTAGCCGTTATACTGTTATGCCTGTTGAAACTGTTGCGGCTCTGACACTATGCGCTGCCATGGCAGCAGACTTCCTGCTCTGAACTACTTCTCTGTTATTCCTGCTTTATTATCCTAAATAAAAATTAAACACAAACAATAAGAAAAAAATACTTAAAGCAAAAACACAAATAATAGAAAAATAAAAATAAACTAAACTAATCCTAATATAATAATATAAAAAGAAAAGGGAAGAGATTAAGTCACTGGAGGAGTGCATGCAAATGCATCCCCTAAGGTGTTTATCTCTTGCTGGCCAGGATTAGAATTCAGATGTTGGCCACTCCCTTTTGCTTTATGTTCATCCTTCTGTACTGCTTCCACTTTGAGCTTGATCTTTTTGCCAAATAACCTGCCGAGCATGATGCTAAGGCAAGATATTTTGGTGTCTACTGTGTGGATGGTTTTGCACTCTTCTGGATCATCATATTTTTTGAATTTGTGGAATGCATTGAGTTTGACTTGTTGGTCATTAACCCTCATTGTCAATTCTCCTTTTTCCACATCAATTAATGTGCGTCCAGTTGCAAGGAAAGGTCTCCCTAAAATGATCGGTGCATTATCATCTGCTTCACAATCAAGGACAAGAAAATCAGCGAGAAAAATAAATTTATCAACTCTTACCAGTATGTCCTCGATTTTGCCTTCGGGTTGCACATATGATCGATCCTCAAGTTGGAGCATAACTGTTGTACGTTTTGCCCTTCCTTTTCCAAGCTTTTGGAAGACAGAGGCATTAGATTGATACTTGCTCCAAGGTCGCATAGGGCCTTACCTTCATAGTTGTTACCTATCGCACAAAGTATGATAACGCATCCAGGATCTTCAATTTTGGTGGCATGAGATTGTGTAGCATTGCCATGCATCCCTCGATAGCTATCGCGTGTCAAAAGTACGCGTTTAGTGCAAGTGGACACATCGCAAGTAATAAAGTGATAAGTATTATCGTGTATCGTCTCCTCAGGGATTGGTATACTTAATATGTCTTCTTCGTCTTCTAGTTCTGTAAAAAGAAATAAAAACACAAGTAATTTGGGGTTTGGGTGAAACTAAATAAATTGGAATAAAACAACTAAGTAAAAGAATGAGATTTGATTAATAGAGAGAGAGCTCAGGATCCAGTTGCGTTGTATTGTGGATTTGATTGACTTGTCTCTGCCCAATACAATTGTATATCACTGCCTCGGCAGCACTGCAGATTACTACCTTGGCAGCGACGATACTGTCCGCCGCGGCAATCCCTTGCTCGTGGGTGGACTTTACCAAAGTTCGGCAAAGTGTCCTTGAATGACTCCGCTTATCCCTAAGTCAAAGTACTGTCGATGACTAGTCCTTGATGATATGTCCCGGCGTGAATCAATTATACTCACCAACCAATCTCACACTTCTTTTAGCCACTGAAACTCTTAACCTATACCTAGGCCGAGTTAGTATTTCGCGATTGAAATATCGTACTTACCCCTTTCGTGAATCTAACTCTCCCGAGTCTAGATAAATGGATTACTCACAAACTTCTTTCCCGGGCTTGAATGCAAGAACAAAGAATGGCAAAGGATAAGCAAACCTTGATAGTTTTATTGCATTGAAACAAAGACAAAGTACAATCTCCTCTCACAAATACTAAACAACCTTCACCTAAACCCTAAGAAAGCTTAGAACATAATTTGAGAGAAATAAAACATTGAGTCTTAGGGTAAACTCTCTAAGAATCGGCTCTCTAGGTATATCCCTTATACATTGGACGGCTAGGTCTTATATAGGCTTGGCCTAAGGAAAACCTTTCCTAAGTAGAATATAACTTGGAGTAGGGAACAAGTCATGTACATAAATAAAGTATTTCCAAGTTTAATTCAACTAAGAAGCTTTCCCGCGTGGCCTTGTCTTCGGCTTTTCCTCATGCTAACCAGCTCCGATCCATATGCTTCATATCCAGAAACGTCCCTTGGATTTTTCTCTTTTGATCGCCTACAATATTGCTCTCTGGCAGATACCGGAGATAGAAGCAGCCCACTTTGAACTAAAACCTATCATGTTCGATATGCTTAACACTATTGGACAATTTGGTGGGTCTGTAACTGAAGATGCAAGGCAGCACCTCAAGTCCTTCATGGAGATATGCAATTCCTTCAAAATCCATGGAGTCCATGAAGATGTCTTGAGATTGAAGCTATTCCTCTATTCACTGAGGGATGGGATGAAAACTTGGCTAAATAGCATTCCAGCAGGATCTATCGGATCTTAGAGTGAACTCTGTCGTGATTTTATTACACGTTTCAATCCTACTAATTTATATGATAGAATTCGTAATGAAATCACTTCTTTTCGACAGGTAGATGAAGAACCTACGTACGAGGCATGGGAGCGATATAGGGAGTTGCTGCACAAGTGTCCTTTGCATGGATTTCCCCTATGGACACAAGTGACCATGTTCTATAATGCCACAAATGCCCCGACAAGGATGATGTTAGATGCCTCGGCAAACGGAACACTCTTGGATAAAGCACCTGAGGAAGCTATTGAAATACTAAACAAACTCGCAAAGAACGATTTTCAATTCCCTACATCTAGGCGAGGAGGAGTAAGACACCAAGCCACGGTGAATGAGTTAGACACATCAAATTCAGTGGTAGCACAATTGGCCTCTCTTACAAAGATGGTGCAAAATTTGCAATTAAAGCAAAATACCCGTGAGGTTAAGGTAATTGATTCCTTTTGTGATTTATGTGGAGGTAAACATAGTTCCTCTGATTATATGAATCAAGAAACCGGTATGTATGTTGGAAATTACAACCGAACCAATATGATGTCCAACACATACAACCCCTCCTGGAAGAGGCATCTGAACCTGTCATGGAGCAATCCTAACAATGCCTTAAACCCAACCACCTAACCCTTAGGATTCTAGCAACCAATCCAACATCTGCCTCCGTTGCAGGTCCAGCAACCAACGCCGCAGCAGTAGATGCAGCAGCAATCGGTAAGTTCATTGGAGAACACTCTTAAGGCCTTTATGATGAAAACAGAGTCAAACATGGCAAAGAATAGTAATTTCATCAAAAGGACAGATGCTTTCATGAATAGAACTGAGATGAGGTTGCAGAATCAAGAAGCGGCTATTAAAACGCTGGAAACTCAGGTTGGGCAGTTTGCTCAAAATATAAACACTAGACCACAAGGAGGACTACCTAGCAATATTAAAGTTGCTAAGGTAATGGGCCATGAACAGTGTAAAGCAATCACTACCAGGAGTGGTCTACAACTGAAAGACAAGATCCCAGCAAGCCAAAGTCCATCAGCAGATCCAGCAAAAGAGGAGACTGAGCAAACTGATCCTGATAACACTGCCCCGGTAGAAAGCGCTGCAGCTCCTGAACAGACTGCCGAGACAGCAACAACCCCAGTGGTGCCAGGTATTAAATTCCAAACTAAATAAACCCTGGATGAGATAAGACCACCACCACCTTTTCCACAAAGGTTGAAAAAGCAAAAACAAGACCAGCAATTCAAGAAATTCCTTGATATTTTAAAGCAAGTCCACATTAACATACCATTCGTAGAGGCAATTGAACAAATGCCTAATTATGCCAAGTTCTTAAAAGACATGGTGTCTAAGAGGAAACAAATAGGTGAGTTTGAAACAGTGGCTGCTACCGAGGGATGCATGGCAATGCTGCACAATCGCATGCCACGAAAATTCATGGATCCTGGCTGCTTTATCATACCTTGTGCGATTGGTAAAAATTATGAAGGTAAGGCCCTATGCGACCTCGGAGCAAGCATCAATCTAATGCCCAAATCTGTCTTCCAAAAGCTGGGAATAGGAAGGGCGAAACCTACAACAGTTATGCTCCAACTAGCGGATCGATCATATGTGCAACCCGAAGGAAAATTTGAGGACATACTGGTAAGAGTCGATAAATTTATTTTTCCTGCTGATTTTGTTGTCCTTGATTGTGAAGCAGATGACAATGCACCGATCATCTTAGGGAGATCTTTCCTTGCAACTGGACGCACTTTAATCGATGTGGAAACAGGAGAGTTAACGATGAGAATTAATGATCAACAAGTCAAACTAAATGTTTTTCAAATGATGAAAAAGGCATGATGAGCCGAAAAAAGAATGTCAAATGCTGCATGATATAAATGAAGATCGTACAATACCTTGTCTCAGCAACCACTGCCTCGGTAGTGATCTCAATGACACATCACAGGTATGCCTCGGCAGTAATACGGATGATTGTTACAGTAGTACTTTGAACAGTGTTGAAACAACAGAAAATGAGGAAGCTAACTGGACAGCACATCTTCCAAGTAAGTACTTCGAACCATTAAATTATACAGGTAAGCATGAACAATCTGTAAGTAAAGAACCACTGGTCACAGACTTAAAACCCTTACCGGAAAAACTAAAATATGCTTATTAGGGAGACAACCACACAATGCCTGTAATTATTTCTTCTAAGTTATTGCTAGAACAGGAACAAACCCTAATAGCAATGCTGCGGCAGCACAAAAAGGCAATAGGGTGGTCAATCGATGATTTAAAGGGAATAAGCCCAGCGGTATGCATGCATAAAATTCTTTTAGAAGAAGATCATAAGCCCACTGTTGAAGCTCAGAGGAGACTTAACCACGCTATGAAGGAGGTAGTACGGAAGGAAATAATCAAGTGGCTTCATGCAGGAATTATCTATCCCATCTCTGACAGCGCATGGGTAAGCCCGGTACAATGTGTACCCAAGAAATGTGGCATGACTGTCATAACCAACGAGAATAACGAATTAAAATCAACCAGGACTGTGACCGGGTGGAGGGTTTGTATGGATTATCGCAAGTTGAATAATGCAACAAAGAAGGATCACTTCCCTTTACCCTTTATTGATGAAATGCTTGATAGACTTGCTGGTAAACCTTATTACTGTTTTCTTGACGGTTATTCAGGATACAATCAAATTGCCATTGATCTAGAAGACCAGGCAAAAACCACTTTCACCTGCCCATATGGAACCTACGCAATTAGGAGGATGTCGTTCGACCTTTGTAATGCCCCGGCAACCTTCCAGAGATGCATGATGGCAATTTTTTTCTGACATGATAGAGGACTTCTTAGAGATATTCATGGATGATTTTTCAGTCTTTGGAGATAGCTTTGATCACTGCCTCAGTAATCTAGAAAAAGTGCTACATAGATGTGAGAAATCCAATCTAGTCCTAAATTGGGAAAAATGCCACTTTATGGTAAATGAAGGCATAGTCTTGGGACATAAAATATCATCACAAGGAATCAAAGTTGATAAAGCTAGGATTGATGTGATAAGGAATTTACCTCCACCAATCTCGGTGAAAGGAGTTCGAAGCTTCTTGGGCCATGCAAGTTTTTATAGAAGGTTTATTTCTAATTTTTCCAAAATTTCTAAACCTCTTTGTAATTTGCTTGAACAAGACAGGAAATTCGAATTCAATGAGGAATGAACTGAAGCATTCGAAACTCTCAAGGAGAAGCTAATCACTGCACCTATAGTGATCTCACCAGATTGGTCCTTGCCATTTGAATTGATGTGTGACGCTAGCGATCATGTTGTCGGGGCAGCACTTGGGCAGAGAAAGAACAACTTGTTCGATGTGATCTACTATGAGAGTAAAACGCTCAATGATGCCCAAATCAATTATACCACAACAGAAAAAGAATTACTAGCAGTGGTATTTGCTTTTGACAAATTTCGATCGTATCTTATCGGAAAAAGGTTACTGTCCACACTGATCACTCGGCAATTAAATACCTCTTCTCAAAGAAGGATGCCAAGCCTAGACTGATTAGATGGATCCTTCTTCTACAAGAATTTGATGTTGAAATCAAAGATCGAAAAGGTACAGAAAACCAGGTGGCCGATTATCTCTCTAGACTGGAGAACAAAGAAAATACTCACTCACTTGAAGAAATACAAGATTCATTCCCAGATGAACAAATATTGCAAATTGTTACAACTGCAAGAGATACTACCGAGACAGAGACTACAACAGTATACAACCGCGCTGCCGCGGCATTATCTGAATACATCGCCGTAATATTAACAGTAGACCTTGCTGTAGTAACATCCACCTCCTGGTATGCCGATCTTATTAATTATTTAGTTAGTGGTATTATTCCTTATAACCTTAACTATAACGAAAAGAAGAGGTTTCAGCATAATGCAAAGCATTATTTCTGGGACGACCCTCTTCTGTTTAAACATTGTGCAGATCAGGTTACAAGAAGATGTGTGCCAGAAGAAGAACAGAAAGCAGTACTCCAGCACTGTCATGATTCACCTTGCAGTGGGCATTTTGGAGGAAACAGAACAGTAGCAAAGGTACTACAATCTGGCCTCTACTGGCCTACACTCTACAAGGATGCCCACGGTTATTACAAGAACTGTGACCGATGCCAACGCACGGGCAATATTTCAAGACGACATGAGATGCTATTACAACCCATATTGGAAGTGGAACTGTTTGATGTTTGGGGCATAGATTTCATGGGACCCTTCCCATCATCCCAAGGAAATCTTTACATCTTAGTGGCAGTGGATTATGTATCAAAGTGGGTCGAAGCAATTGCCACACCTCACAATGATTCAAAGACAGTACAAAAATTTCTCAAGAAAAATATTTTTACAAGATTTGGAATCCCTCGAGCAATAATAAGTGATGAAGGTAAACACTTTGATAATAGACTCATTGCCGCTTCACTAAAGAAACTCGGCGTCACTCACAGGCTCGCTACGACATATCATCCACAAACAAATGGGCAAGCTGAAATATCCAACAAGGAGCTAAAATAGATCCTTGAAAAGGTAGTAAATCCATCTAGAAAGGATTGGTCTTATCGTCTAGATGATGCTTTATGTGCCTACAGGACTGCCTTTAAAACCCCATTAGGAACATCTCCATATAAGCTTGTCTTTGGGAAAGCTTGCCACTTGCTTGTAGAAATCGAGCATAAAGCATATTGGGCACTAAAGAACTTAAACATGGATTGGGAAAAAGCCGGACAGAAAAGACTGCTAGACCTCAATGAGATAGAAGAATTCCGAACAACAGCCTATGAGAATGCCAAGATCTACAAAGAGAAAACTAAAAGATGGCACGACCGTAGGCTACTGCCTAGGCAGTTCCTGCCGGGGCAGCACATTCTCCTTTTCAACTCCAGGCTTAAACTATTTCCAGGAAAACTCAAATCTAGATGGTCAGGCCCATTAGAAGTTATTCGAGTCTTCCCACATGGAGCAGTGACGATCAAATCACTAAAGGATGGGCATGAATTCAAAGTGAATGGCCAACGCCTGAAGCACTATTCTGTCCCACACGACATAAAGACTATGGAGACCATCACCTTAGAAGATGCTTTCACACGCACTTCTATGGAGACTTAATGCCGCAACCTTCCATTTTTTTCTTTTCCGCAATTTTTAGGAATAGATTTAATTTCGCTTATATTTTAGGACATTTAGTATTTACTAGTTGATGATATTTTATTTTTGACAATAAGCACAGAGACAAAGTGGAAGCTCCAATGCAACGGACACCACCCACAAGAGTCCAACCGCCTCGACAAGTAAAAGCTCAACCATCGCCCTCACTAAGAACAAAGCAATCGGCAGCAAGACCAAGGAGAAAAATTGTTACAAGCAGCTCTTCGGAATCTCTTTAAATTTTTCATATAATTCAATATTATTTGTTGCTGGTTCCTTTATATGCTGCTTATTTCTTTAATACTTTTTGTTGCCCGCTATTTCTTCTAAATTTAAAGCATTGAGGACAATTCTTGGTTTGAGTTTAGGGGTGCAGATCTACTGCCGAGGCAGCAATCTACTGCCGGGGCCATGCCAAGAAAAGGGAGTACTTAAGTGCAAATTTTTAAATTTTTTTTATGCTCCCCGCCTTACTTGAATTAAATGCTTATACTTTTGCACTGCTTATCATCAGTATTGCCTTAGTTTATTCTTTAAGGCTATAGAAATATTTCTCCTTACCATGATTAGGTCCTGTTAAGAAGGTTTAACCTTAGGATACTCAAGGATGAAAACTTAGAAGCTTACTATAGGAAGAAATCTAAACACTTTTGGGACTTGTTGGATTATAGGAATTCTTTTTAATAAACTTAGGTGATAAAGACTTAGATTCTTGGGAAAGTAACTAGAGGTGCCTATCACCAGCTCTAGGAAGTACTCTTCTTCATGCTAGAGGTGCCCAAAATTGGCTCTAGTATGCTTTAAGGAATATCAAAAAGAAAGAAGGAATTAGTGAAGGGAAAAACACAATTCTTGAGGTGCTCGAAATTGGCTCAAGAATTGGTTGTTAGAAAAGAAGAGAACACTAAACCCAATTCTACTTGTCTTGAACTTAGAATTTATCTAAGAAATCCTTTAATCAAACTTGTCCACAAAAACGCACACACTCACAATTCTTATAGTTTTTTTCTGGGTAAACCCTTGGGTAGCCGAAAGGTTAAGGCTTAAGAATAGGCATAGTTATGGTGGAGAGAATAGATGGAAATGTAAGACCAAGAGAGAGTAGAGTTCGGTAAATTGATGGTTTGCATTGCTTGAGGACAAGCAATAGTTCGAGTTTGGGGGTGTGATAAGTGCTCAACTCACTATCACATTTTACACCTTTTATGGGCATTAATCACCGAATTTACACCCACTCGGACCAATGCATGTACTTAATGTGATATATTTAGAAGTTAAGCTTATGAAGATAATATTTACAGAAAAAGGCAAGTTTTACTGCATCTTTATATCTGTGCAGGAGAACCAGTGCCGCGGCAGCAACACGGCCGAGGTAGGACCTGATGCCGAGGCAGCAGCTGAGAGACAGGAAGCAAGACTGTAGGCGATTGGAAGAGAAAAATCCAAAAGACGTGTCTGGACTTAAAGCATATGGATCAGAGCTGGCTAGCATAAGGAAAAGCCCAAGACAAGGCCACGCGGGAAAGCCTCTTAGTTGAATTAAACTTGGAAATATTTTAATTATGTACATGACTTGTTTCCTACTCCAAGTTGTATTCTACATAGGAAAGGTTTGCCCTAGGTCAAGCCTATATAAGACCTAGCCGTCCAATTTATTAGACACCAAAACCTAGAGAGAGAGTCGATTCATAAATTCTTTGTTTTCTTTCTCTCAACGATGTTCTAAGCTTTCTTAGGTTTTAGGTGAAAGTTGTTAGTATTTGTGAGAGGAGATTGTACTTTGTCTTTGTTTCAATGCAATAAAACTATCAAGGTTCGCTTATCCTTTGTTATTCCTTGTTCTTGCATTCAAGCCCGGGAGGGAAGTTTGTAAGTAATCCATTTATCTAGACTCGGCATCAGGTCCTACCTTGGCCATGTTACTGCCACGACACTTGTTTCTCCTTCACAGATATAAAAATGCAGTAAAACTTGCCTTTTTTGCAAATATTATCTTCATAAGAACAACTTCTAAATATATCACATTAAGTATATGCATTGGTCTGAGTGGGTGTAAATTTGGTGATTAATGCCCATAAAAGGTGTAAAAAGTGATAGTGAGTTGAGCACTTATCACACCCCCAAACTCGAACTATTGCTTGTCCTCAAGCAATGCAAACCATCAGTTTGCCAAACTCTACTCTCTCTTGGTCTTATGTTTCCATCTATTCTCCCCACCATAACTATGCCTATTCTTTAGACTTAACCTTTCAGCTACCCAAGGGTTTACCTAGAAACAAACTATAAGATTTGGTGAGTGTGTGCGTTTTTGTGGACAAGTTTGATTAAAGGCTTTCTTAGATAAACTCTAAGTTCAAGACAAGTAGAATTGGGTTAAGTGTTCTCTTCTTTTCTAAATAACCAATTCTTGAGCCAATTTCGGGCACCTCAAGGATTGTGTTTTTCTCTTCACTAATTCCTTCTTTCTTTTTGATATTCCTTATAGCATACTAGAGCCAATTTCAGGCACCTCTAGCATGAAGAAGAGTACTTCCTAGAGCCGGTGATAGGCACCTCTAATTACTTTCCCAAAAATCTAAGTCTTTATCACCTAAGTTTATTAAAAGAATTCCTATAATCCAACAAGTCCCAAAAGTGTTTGAAAAATTCATCTTATAGTATGCTTCTAAGTTTTAATCCTTAAGTATCCTAAGGTTAAACCTTCTTAACAGGACCTAATCATGATAAGGAGAAAGATTTCTATAGCTTTAAAGAATAAACTAAGGCAATACTGATGATAAGCAGTGCAAAAGTATAGGCAATTGATTCAAGTAAGGCGGGGAGCATGAAAAAATTAAAAAAAATTCACTTAAATACTCCCTTTTCTTGGCATGGCCTCGGCAGTAGATTGCTGCCTCGGCAGTGGCTCTGCACCCCCAAACTCAAAGCAAGAATTGTCCTCAATGCTTTATATTAGAAGAGAATATATGAAAAATTTAAGGCGACTACGAAGAGCTGCTTGTAACAACTTTTCTACGAGGTCGTGCTGCTGATTGCTTCGTTCTTGGTGAGGGCGATGGCTGAGCTTTTGCTTGCCGGGGCGGTTGGACTCTTGTTGGTGGTGTCCGTTGCATTGGAGCATCCACTTCTTCTCCTTCTTCCACGTCGGCAATCTTTTCGATGATCATAATGTCTGTTCCACCTTCCATTGCTGCGGCTGCCCTAGTATGGTGTGTAGTCGGTCCGGCAGCGGTTGAGCATTGATGTACATAGGCATCTATCTCAGCTGATAGACTGCCCATGATGATTGGGGATCGTGGTGGAGTGTTGAAGGCTGCCCTCCGCTTTGAAGGTCTTCTACTGGCAGATGATGCTGCGGCAAAGTCTACTGCCCTAGATGAGCCGACAGCGTGAAACTGTGGTTGAGGGCCCGCATGGAAGAACGGTCTCGGTCCTCCTAGAGCTAGTGTAGTCTCGGTATAGGGGGCGGTGTCGCGTGTGAAAAGTGTGCGTTCAGTGCAAGTGGACACATCACAAGTAATAAGTGATAAGTACATTATCGAGTTATCGTTTCCTCAGGGACCGGTATACTTAATATGCTTTCTTCACCTCCTTCTTCTGTAGAAAGATAAAAACACAAATAAGTTGATTTGATTTATCTAAACTAAAATAACTAAAATAAAAGTAAAAGATTGAAATAGTAGAGAGAGATGGGCCAGGATCCAGTTGCGTCGTATTGTGGAATTGATTGACTTTTCTCTGTCCAATGCAATCGTATATCACTGCCTCGGCAGCACTGCAGTTTTACTGCCTGGGCAGCGATAACACTGTCTGCCGTGGCAATCCCTTGCTCGTGGGTAGACTTTACCAAAGTTCGACAAAGTGTCCTTGGATGACTCCGCTTATCCCTAAGTCAGAGTGTTGTTGATGACTAGTCCTTGATGATACCTCCCGACGTGAACCAATTATACTCACCAACCAATCTCACACTTCTTTTAGCCGCTGAAACTCTTAACCTATCCCTAGGCCGAGTTAGTATTTCGCGATTGAAATACCGTACTTACCCCTTTCGTGAATCTAACTCTCCCGAGCTTAGATAAATGGATGATTCACAATATCCTCTCCCGAGCTCAATTGTGAAAACAAGGAATAACAAAGGATAAGCAAACCTTGATAATCTTTATTGCATTGAATGAAAGACAAAGTACAATCTCCTCTCACAAATACTCTACAACCTTCACCTAATCCCTAAGAAGGTTTAGAACATGATGGAGAGGAAAGAAACAAGAGTAGAAGTCGGCTCTCTCCCTAGGTATTTCGTGTATTGTACATTGGGTGGCTAGGTCTTTATATAGGCTAGACCTAGGGCAAACCTTTCCTAAGTAGAATACAACTTGCAGTAGGGAACAAGTCAAGTACATAATTATAATATATTTCCAAGTTTATATTCGGCTAAGGGGCTTTCCCGCGTGGTCTTCCCTTGGGCTTTTCCTTGTGCTAGCCAGCTCCGATTCATGGGTTTCAAGTCCAGACACATTCCTTGGATTTTTGTCTTTCCATCGCCTATAGTCTTGCTTCCTATCTTTCTGCTGCTGCCTCGGCATCAGGTCCTACCTCGGCCTTGTGTCTGCCGCGGCACTGGTTCTCCTGCACAGATATGAAAACGCACTAAAACGTGCCTTTTTCTATATATATTATCTATATGAATAAAACGTCTAAATATATCACATTAAGCACATGCATTGGTCCGAGTGGGTGTATATTTGGTGATTAATGCCCATAAAAGGAGTAAAAAGTGATAGTGTGTTGAGCACTTATCACACCCCCAAACTCGAACTATTGCTTGTCCTCAAGCAATGCAAACCATCAATTTGCCGAACTCTACTCTCTCTTGGTCTTACATGTCCATCTATTCTCCCCACCATAACTAGGCCTATTCTTAATCCTTAACCATTCGGTTACCCAAGGGTTTACCTAGAAACAAACTATAGGAATTGTGAGTGTGTGCGTTTTTGTGGACAAGTTGATTAAAGGCTTTCTTGGATAAACTCTAAGTTCAAGACAAATAGACATTGGTTAAGTGTTCTCTTCTTTTTCAAACCCCAAATCTTGAGCCGATTTCGGGCACCTCAAAGACTTGTGTTTTTTTTTCACTAAAATCCTTCTTTCTTTTTAATATTCCTTAACACATACTAGAGCCAGTTTTGGGCACCTCTAGCATGAAGAAGAGACTTTCTAGAGCCGGTGGTAGGCACCTCTAGTTACTTTCCAAAAATCTAAGTCTTTATCACCTAAGTTCATTAAAAGAATTCCTATAATCCAACAAGTCCCAAAAGTGTTTGAAGTTTAAAGTTCTTCCTATAGTAAGCTTCTAAGTTTTCATCCTTAAGCATCCTAAGGTTGAGTCCTCTTAACAGAACGTAAACATGGTAAGGAGAAAGATTTCTATAGCCTTAAAGAATAAACTAAGGCAATACTGATGATGAGCAGTGCAAAAGTGTAAGCAAATAATTCAAGTAAAGCGGGGAGCATAAAAATTTTAAAAAAAATCACTGGAATACTCCCTTTTTTTGGCAAGGCCGCGACAGTAGATTTGCTGCCTTGGCAGTGAATCTGCACCCCCAAACTCAAACCAAGCATTGTCGTCAATGCTTTATATTTTGAAAGAATAAACGACAAAACAGAATATGAATTATGCGCAGCAAGTAAAAACAGTAAAAGCAATTACTATTGAATTAATGGAAAAAGAAATTTAAAGCGACTCCGAAGAGCTGCTTGTAACAATTTTCCTCCGTGTCCTTGATGCCAAATGCTTTGTCCTTGGTGAGGGCGATAGTTGCGCTTTTGCTTGCCTCGACGGCTGGACTCAAGTGGGTGGTGTCCTTTGCATCGGGGCTTCTACTTCCTCTCCTTCTTTGACATCCGCCATCTCTTCTGTTATCATCACCTCCGTTCCTCCTCCCATCGCAGTTGCTCCTCCGGTGTGATGTGTGCTTGGGCCGGCAGCAGTGGAACTTTGGTGCACATATACACCTACCTAGCAATACTGAGGTTGCTAAGGTACTAAGCCATGAACAGTGCAAGGCAATCACTACCAGGAGTGGTCTACAGTTGAAAGAGAGGATCCCAGAGAACCGAACCCAACCGGCGGATCAATCAAGAGAAGAGGCTGAACAAACCGAGACTGACAACACTGCCCCGGCAGCAAGCACTGCAGCACCTGAGCAGTCAGCCGAGGCAGCAAAAATTCCAGTGGAGCCAGGTATACGATTCCAAACTAAAGAAACCCTGGACGAGATGAGACCACCACCACCTTTCCCGCAAAGGTTGAAAAAGAAAAAACAGGACCAATAATTCAAGAAATTCCTTGACATTTTAAAGCAAGTCCACATTAACATACCATTCGTAGAGGCAATTGAACAAATGCCCAACTATGCCAAGTTCTTAAAAGATATGGTATCAAAGAGAAAACGAATAGGTGAGTTTGAGACAGTGGCTGCCAGCGAGGGATGCATGGCAATGCTGCATAACCGCATGCCACCAATAGAAAAAGGCACGTTTTACTACGTTTTCATATCTGTGCAGGGAAACCATTGCCGAGGCAGCGACATGGCCGAGGCAGGACCTGATACCGAGGCAGCAGCAGGAAGACAAGAAGCAAAGTGATAGGCGATGGAAAGACAAAAACCTAAGGAACGTGTTTGGACTTGAAGCCCAAGAATCAGAGCTGGCTAGCACAAGGAAAAGCCCAAAGGAAGACCACGCGGGAAAGCCCCCTTAACCGAATTCAAACTTGGAAATATATTATTATTATGTACTTGACTTGTTCCCAACTCCGAGTTGTATTCTACTTAGGAAAGGTTTGCCCTAGGTCTAGCCTATATAAAGACCTAGCCACCCAATGTAATAGAC
This sequence comes from Abelmoschus esculentus, assembly GCA_035048815.1. Classification (NCBI taxonomy): domain Eukaryota; kingdom Viridiplantae; phylum Streptophyta; class Magnoliopsida; order Malvales; family Malvaceae; genus Abelmoschus; species Abelmoschus esculentus. Next base: position 6,786,024 of record JAUCBN010000046.1, on the reverse strand, counting down.
ATCGAAATACCTAGGGAGAGCCGACTTCTACACTTGTTTCTTTCCTCTCCATCATGTTCTAAAACCTTCGTAGGGTTTAGGTGAAGGTTGTGGAGTATTTGTGAGAGGAGATTGTACTTTATCTTTCATTCAATGCAATAAAGATTATCAAGGTTTGCTTATCCTTTGTTATTCGTTGTTCTTGCATTCAAGCCCGGGAGGGAAGTTTGTAAGTGATTCATTTATCTAAGCTCGGGAGAGCTAGATTCACGAAAGGGGTAAGTACGGTGTTTCAATCGCGAAGTACTAACTCGGCCTAGGGATAGGTTAATAGTTTCAGCGGCTAAAAGAAGTGTGAGATTGGTTGGTGAGTATAATTGGTTCACGCCGGGAGGTATTATCAAAGACTAGTCATCAACAACACTCTGACTTAGGGATAAGCGGAGTCATTCAAGGACACTTTGCCGAACTTTGGTAAAGTCTGCCCACGAGCAAGGGATTGCCGCAGCGGATAGCGTTATCGTTGCCCAAGCAGTAAACTGCAGTGCTGCCGAGGCAGAGATATTTCGACTCATTCACTTGTGTTTTTATTTTTCTACAGAGCAAGAAGATAAAGAAAGCATATTAAGTAGACCGGTCCCTGAGGAGACGATAACTCGATAAATACTTATCACTTATTACTTGCGATGTGTCCACTTGCACTAAACGCACACTTTTGACACGTGACAAGTTTTTGGCGTCGTTGCCGGGGACTGACAACTAAATTTTGTTTTCCTTATTTTCTTGTTTCTTTTTATTTTTATTTTTATTTTACTTTTGTTTTTCTTGGTGTATGACCAGGGCCAATCCAACCAATCCCTTATACGAGTTAGATCCTGAGATTGAAAGAACAGGGCTAAGGTTGACGAGACAAAGCCGAGGACTCGTGGCAGAGGTTCAGGCAGGACAAAACATACCTACCGGCAATGAAGGTCTACCGCCGCCACCTGGGCCGCGACAACTGACTGTCAGAGATTTCTTGGAGGAGGACTTGAATGGACTAAACCCAATAGTCGTTACAGCCGAGATTGAAGCAGCCCATTTTGAACTTAAACCTGTTATGTTCAACATGTTAAATACAATTGGACAATTTGGTGGGTCTGCAACTGAAGACGCAAGGCAGCATCTCAAATCCTTCATGGAGATTTGCAACTCTTTCAAAATCCAAGGAGTCCATGAAGATGTCTTGCGATTAAAGCTATTCCCCTATTCACTGAGGGATAGGGCGAAAACTTGGTTGAATAGCATTCCAGCGGGATCTATTGGATCCTGGAGTGAACTGTGCCGTGATTTCATTACTCGCTTTAATCCTACTAATCTATATGATAGAATTCGTTATGAAATTACTTCTTTCCGACAGGCTGAAGACGAACCAATGTACGAGGCATGGGAACGCTACAGAGAGCTATTGCACAAGTGTCCGCTGCATGGATTTCCCTTATGGACACAAGTGACAATGTTTTACAACGCCACGAATGCCCCGACAAGGATGATGTTGGATGCCTTGGCAAACGGCACACTCCTGGACAAGTCATCCGAGGAAGCTATTGAAATTTTGAATAAACTCGCAAGGAATGATTTCCAGTTTCCCACATCTAGGCGAGGAGGAGTAAGACGCCAAGCCACGGTAAACGAATTAGATTCATCAAGTTCAGTGGCTGCACAATTGGCTTCTCTTACCAAGATGGTGCAAAACCTACAATTACAAAACAATACCCGTGAGGTCAAGGTAATTGATTTATGTTGTGATTTATGTGGAGGTAACCACAATTCCGTTGATTGCATGAATCAAGAAACCGATATGTATGTTAGGAACTACAACCGTAACAATGTGATGTCCAACACGTACAACCCTGGAAGAGGCATCCAAACTTATCTTGGAGTAACCCAAATAATGCCTCAAACCCAATCACCCAACCACCGGGATTTCAGCAGCCAATGCCGCAGCAGCAAGTCCAACAACCGATGCCGCAGCAGCAACCGGTTAATTCATTGGAAAACACGCTAAAGGCCTTCATGATGAAAACCGAGTCATACATGGCGGAAAATAGTAATTTCATCAAGAGGACCGACGCCTTCATGAATAGGACTGAGATGAGGCTACAAAATCAAGAAGCGGCCATAAAAACTCTGGAAACTCAGGTTGGGCAGTTTGCTCAATGTATAAACACTAGACCACAAGGAGGCCTACCTAGCAATACTGAGGTTGCTAAGGTACTAAGCCTTGAACAGTGCAAGGCAATCACTACCAGGAGTGGTCTACAGTTAAAAGAGAAGATCCCAGAGAACCGAACCGAACCCAACCGGCGGATCAACCAAGAGAAGAGGCTGAACAAACCGAGACTGACAACACTGCCCCGGCAGCAAGCACTGCATCGCCTGAGCAGTCGGCCGAGGCAGCAAAAATTCCAGTGGAGCCAAGTATACGATTCCAAACTAAAGAAACCCTGGAAGAGATGAGACCACCACCACATTTCCCACAAAGGTTGAAAAAACAAAAACAGGATCAACAGTTCAAGAAGTTCCTCGATATCTTGAAGCAAGTCCACATCAACATACCATTCGTTGAGGCCATTGAACAAATGCCCAACTATGCCAAGTTCTTAAAAGATATGGTATCAAAGAGAAAACGAATAGGTGAGTTTGAGACAGTGGCTGCCACCGAGGGATGCATGGCAATGCTGCATAACCGCATGCCACCAAAGTTAAAAGATCTTGGTTGTTTCATTATACCTTGTGCAATAGGAAAGAGTTATGAAGGAAAGGCCCTATGCGATCTTGGAGCAAGTATAAACCTCATGCCTAAATCAGTCTTCCAAAAGCTTGGAATTGGAAGGCCGAAGCCTACAACAGTGATGCTCTAACTCGCGGATAGATCTTATGTGCAACCTGAAGGAAAAATCGAGGACATACTGGTAAGAGTTGATAAGTTTATTTTTCCTGTTGATTTTCTTGTCCTTGATTGTGAAGCAGATGACAACGCACCGATCATCCTTGGGAGACCCTTCCTAGCAACTGGACGTACATTGATTGATGTGGAAAAGGGAGAATTAACTATGAGAATCAACGATCAAGAAATCAAATTAAATGTATGTCAACTGATTAAAAGACACGATGAATTAGAGGAAGAATGTCAAATGCTGAATGACCCAGATGATAACTACACAATCCCTTGTCTAAGCAACGACTGCCTCGACAGTGATTCCCATGACATACCCCAGGTTTGCCTCGGTAATAATTTGGACGATTGTTACAACCGTTCTTTAAATAGCGTCGAGACAACTGAGAAGGAGGAAGCAAACTAGACAGCACATCTTCCAGGTAAGTACTTTGAATCATTAGAGTATACGGGTAAGTACTTTGAATCATTAGAGTATACAGGGTGTGATAAGTGCTCAACACACTATCACTTTCTACTCCTTTTATCGGCATTTATCACCAAATATTCACCCACTTGAATCAATGCATATGTCTAATGTGATATATTTAGAAGTTATACTTAAATAGATACTATTTACAGAAAAAGGCATGTTTTACTGCGTTTTCATATCTGTGCAGGAGAACCAGTGCCGCGGCACAGACAAGGCAGAGGCAGGACCTGATGCCGAGGCAGCATCAGGAAGACAGGAAGCAAAGTGATAAGCGATGCAAAGACAAAAATCCAAGGAACGTGTCTGGACTTGAAGCCCATGAATCGGAGCTGGCTAGCACAAGGAAAAGCCCAAAGGAAGACCACGCGGGAAAGCCCCCTTAGCCGAATTCAAACTTGGAAATATATTATTATTATGTACTTGACTTGTTCCCTACTCCAAGTTGTATTCTACTTAGGAAAGGTTTGACCTAGGTCTAGCCTATATAAAGACCTAGCCCCCCAATGTAATAGACAACGGAATACCTAGGGAGAGCCGACTTCTACACTTGTTTCTTTCCTCTCCATCATGTTCTAAAACCTTCATAGGGTTTAGGTGAAGGTTGTGGAGTATTTGTGAGAGGAGATTATACTTTATCTTTCATTCAATGCAATAAAGATTATCAAGGTTTGCTTATCCTTTGTTATTCGTTGTTCTTGCATTCAAGCCCGGGAGGGAAGTTTGTAAGTGATTCATTTATCTAAGCTCGGGAGAGCTAGATTCACGAAAGGGGTAAGTACGGTGTTTCAATCACGAAGTACTAACTCGGCCTAGGGATAGGTTAATAGTTTCAGCGGCTAAAAGAAGTGTGAGATTGGTTGGTGAGTATAATTGGTTCACGCCGGGAGGTATTATCAAAGACTAGTCATCAACAACACTCTGACTTAGGGATAAGCGGAGTCATTCAAGGACACTTTGCCGAACTTTGGTAAAGTCTGCCCACGAGCAAGGGATTGCCGCAGCGGATAGCGTTATCGCTGCCCAAGCAGTAAACTGCAGTGCTGCCGAGGCAGAGATATGCGATTGCATTGGATAAAGACAAGTCAATCAAGTCCACAATACAATACAACTAGATCCTGGCCCATCTTTCTCTCTGATATTTCGACCTTGTTATTTTTATTCAATTATTTTAGTTTAAAAAATCACACCCATTCACTTGTGTTTTTATTTTTCTATAGAGCAAGAAGATAAAGAAAGCATATTAAGTAGACTGGTCCCTGAGGAGACGATAACTCGATAAATACTTATCACTTATTACTTGCGATGTGTCCACTTGCACTAAACGCACACTTTTGACACGCTACACAGTCCGTTGGGGTTAGATGTGTTGGTGGATAAGGTTTATCGGAGGTGTCCGATCGAGGTGCAAGGGTCTATCTTCCCGGCCGATCTTATGGTGTTACCTTTTCAGGAGTTCGACACAATCCTTGGTATGGATTGGTTGTTCGAACATGTCGCAAGTTTGGGGTGCCAATCTAAAAGTTTGAAGCTTCGTGTGGCTGATGGTTCTAAGCTGGTTGTGAGAGGTGAGAGGAACCCGTGCTTAGCGAATGTTGTGTCAGCTTTGTCAGCTCAAAGGCTAATCCAGCAGGGTTGTGAGGCTTTCTTAGCTCACGTGGTAGATGTGAGTTTTGAGAGTCCAGCTTTAGAGAGTTTGAGGACAGTTTGTGAGTATCCAGATGTGTTTCCGGAGGAGTTGCCCGGTTTACAGCACCGGTGTCCATAGCACCTTATCGTATGGCACCGGCGGAGATGAGAGAGTTGAAGCAACAAATCCAAGAGTTGCTTGAGAGAGGTTTTATCAGACTGAGTGTGTCACCGTGGGGAGCACCGGTTTTGTTTGTGAAGAAGAAGGACGGATCGATGAGGATGTGCATCGACTACCGTCAGCTTAATAAGGTTACGATCAAGAATCGTTACCCTTTGCCTAGGATTGATGATCTTTTTTATCAGTTGAGGGGTGCCCGTGTGTTTTCTAAGATAGATCTGAGGTCAGGGTACTATCAGTTGAAGGTGATGGTAGAGGATGTCCAAAAGACCGCTTTCAGGACGCGGTACGGACACTATGAGTTCTTAGTGATGTCGTTAGGGCTCACGAATGCACCTGCAGCTTTTATGGACTTGATGAACCAGATCTTTCAGCCGTATCTGGATCAGTTTGTAGTTGTGTTTATTGATGACATCTTGGTGTATTCACGCTTAGAGGAGGAGCATGACTACCACCTAAGGGTTGTTCTTCAGATTTTGAGGGATAGGCGTCTGTACGCCAAGTTTAGTAAGTGTGAATTCTGGTTGTCAGAGGTGGCATTTCTTGGTCACATAGTTGCAACGGATGGAATTCGAGTAGATCCTCAGAAAATCAAAGCTGTGGTGGAATGGAAACCACCAAGGAATGTATCGGAGGTCCGTAGTTTTCTTGGACTCGCCGGATACTATAGGAGGTTCGTTAAGGGTTTTTCGATCATAGCGGCACCTTTGACCAAGTTGCTTCAGAAAGGTGTTCCATTTTTGTGGAACGAAAGGAGATAGCAAAGTTTTGAGCAGCTTAAGGCTTACCTTACAGAGGCACTGGTTTTGACGTAACTGGAATCGGGAAAAGATTATGTGGTGTTTAGTGATGCTTTCTTGAATGGGATAGGGTGTGTGCTTATGCAAGAGGGTAAGGTGGTTGCTTACGCCTCGAGGCAGTTGAAACCCCATGAGAGGAACTATCCCACGCATGATCTTGAGCTTGCGGTGGTTATCTTTGCTTTGAAGATATGGAGGCATTATCTCTACGGGGAGAAATGTTACATCTACACCGACCACAAGAGTTTAAAGTATCTGCTTACCTAGAAAGAGTTGAACCTGAGACAGCGTCAGTGGATAGAGTTGTTGAAGGACCATGACTGTGTCATAGAGTATCATCCCGGCAAGGCGAATATGGTTGCCGATGCTTTGAGTCGGAAGTCCATGTCGGACTTGAGAGCTTTGTTTGCTCGGTTGAGGATGACCGACGATGGAGGTTTGTTGGTAGTGTTGCGTGTGGATCCCACGCTTTTTCAAGAGATAAAGAGAGCAAAGGTGTTAGACGAGGAGTTGGTAGCTCAGTTAGAGGCTGTTCAGAGAGGTGAGTTGTCAGACTTTGAGGTACGAGATGGTGGGTTCTTTTACTTTCAAGGTCAGTTGTGTATACCAGTTTTAGAGGATCTAAGGGATCGTATCTTGAGGGAAGCTCACCGTAGTCTGTTTTCTGTTCATCTGGGTAGTAACAAGATGTATCAGGATCTTCGTCCTTTCTTTTGGTGGCCATGCATGAAAAGGGATGTGTCAGAGTTTGTGACATGGTGTTTGGCATGTCAGCAAGTGAAGGCGGAACATCAGGTTCCTTCAGGTTTGCTTCAGCCTATCCAGATTCCACAGTGGAAGTGTGTAACACCCTACTCAGATGTCACATTAGGCCTCCGGCCCAAAACCTGTATTCCAAAATTTCTTTTCAAAGCCTATCAAATAAAATCAAATTCAAGTCTAAATATGATTCATAAAATCCATTAAGTTAAGACATAGCCCAAAATGATAGTAAGTAATCGAAGCTCCAAATTATTACAAACCATTAAAACATTCGACCCAAAATAAAATAAACAGAGTTACATTACATAGGGTTCGACATAGTACAAGCCCGCTAAATCTAATACATGTACTCTGACAACACGGTCGATACTGAAATCCGAACCTTGATGGTGCTCCACGGACCGGCTTCACCTAACCTACGCACGAAAACATATTTCGAACGTTGAGCTACGAAAGCTCAGTGGGTACGTCGAACTCGGCCAACATCATCCATATCATAAGCAGTAAAGCATAACATATAAAATATCGTGCATGATATGATGATCTAGCATGCTTGCCTACCATATGGCATAACAATGTATAATGACGCATACAGCATGTACATGTCAAAACCACAACACAAGGTAGTGAGGCCCGCGTCCATACAACATCGGGATCCTACACTACGAGCAGGGCCCGCGTCCACACATCATCGGGATCCCATACTCAGGATGAGGCCCGCATCCACACAGCATCGGGATCCTACATCCGGGATTTGAGGCCCGCGTCCACACAACAACGAGATCCTACATTCAGAATGGTCTTCAAAATTATCACCCGGAATGTTACATCGGATGGCCTTCGACGTGCTGCAACACTTTTGGATATCCGGATTTCCATCAAACAAGTACTCAACACGTATAAACGATCCACCTCGGATCTTCACATCAGAACATATCAAGACTTATCATAACTTAGTCGTTCGGGGTTTAAAACATCAATCTCATGTTAACCATTCATTTCATTAATTATAAGATCCATTATAACCTTTAATTCTTTATCGAACCTCAAACAATACTTATCTTGTCAAGTTTTTGTGGGGGTATCGATACCCTTATATGGGGTATCGAACCACCCTGCCTCGATACCCACCCAAAGAAGGCATCGAACCATGGATATCGACAATCTCCCATAAGTCATGTCTACGAGATACGTAACACTTTCCGGTTGTAGGATCATAACATTTCCACCCTTTTCTTTGGTTGTCGTACCCTAAAAAAATACATCTAACAGCTTTCTTATCCATTTTGCTATGTAAATGGTTAGGCACAAATACATAACAAACACTTCCAAAAACTCGAAAATAGCTAACTGTTGGTTTCATTTTCCATAATTTTTCAAAAGGTGAAAGAAAATGTTACCTTTGTTGAGGAAGTCTGTTGATCACGTAAGCTGCAGTTTTCATTGCCTCTGCCCAAAAATGACCTGGAACGTTTCTTGCATGAAGCATACTTCGACATATTTCTGCCAAATGTCTATTCTTCCTTTTAGCAATACCATTCTGTTGTGGAGTGTTAGCACATGTGAATTGACGGCGTATTCGATACTCTTGGAGAAATTTTGCAAACTCATCTAAAGTGTACTCTCCCCCATTATCTGTACGTAGCCAACAAATCTTTTTGCCAACTTCTGCTTCCACAATTCCTTTAAATTCTTTGAACTTTGAAAGAGTCTCAGATTTTTCTTTCATAAAATAGATCCACACATATTTGGAAAAATCATCAATGAAAGTCACCATGTACTTCATCCCACTGATAGAGGTTTGTTTAACAGGTCCAAACACATCAGAGTGTATTAACTCTAATGGTTCATTTTCTTTATACTTTGACTCCTCATATGGTAATTGATGCGCATTTCCATACTGACAACCCGCACATATAGTGTCTGTTCTCACCTCTAGTTTTGGAAGTCCATTCAACGTTGACTTTTTCATCATCACGTCTAGCTTGGAGTAACTGACATGACTTAACCGCATGTGCCACAAGTCCGTTGTCTTATTTCTTTTTGTTTTGTCAACATATGTAGTTTTCGCAGACATCACATAGATAGACTCTAATCTTCGCCCTTTCATTATCGGCTCCTCTTTAATATTGAGATTATGGTATACCTTTACATCTTGTGGACCAAATAGAACAACATGGCCCGAAGATGTTAATTGTGCTACTGAAAGAAGATTTTTCTTCATCCCTGGCACATGATAGACATTCTGAAGTGCCATTTTAGTGTTGTTATTTTGAGGAGAGACCATCGTGTTACCAACATGAGCTATTGATAACTTGGAGTTATTTGCTGTGACAACCACACGACTTCCTTCGTATTTAGATAAGTCTTGCAATTTTTCTTTATCACCTATCATATGATTCGAACAACCAGAGTCAACTATCCAGTAATTCTCAAAATCAATTTTATCTAACATAGTCGTCGTAAAAGCTAACTCTTCCTCTTCTGCTGCAAAGAATGCTTCTGCATCCCATTCTTCATTATTGGAAGTAACAACGTTACTCTCCACAGATTTCTTCTTTGAACAACAAAATTTGACCATATGACCCTTTTTTCCACAATTATAACACTTTCTTTCAAATCTTTTTGTTGTTGTCGTAATTCTTGAAATCTCTTCTTTCACGAGAAATTTCTTCTCCTTGTTTATTGAACCCACCATTGTCACTCTGCTTGAAGTTTCGCTTGTCTTTACTAACATAGAGTGCCTCTTCTTCATTTTTCAATGAGACACCTCCCATTTGTTTAGCTAATGCTTCTTGACTAGCTAACAAATTTTCGAATTCTACAAGTGACGGCTGAGTTTGCCATCCTTGTACAGCAGCAACAAAACTCCTAAACTTCGGCTTTAGACCATGGACAATAATTCGTTTCATCCTGGTATCACCAATAGTAGTTGCTGGATCCAACTCAGAAATCTCCCGACATAACAACTTCACTTTGTGAAAGTATTGTTTAATCATCATATTGTCTTGCTTTATAGACAACAACTCGCTCTCTAGAAGTTGGAGCTTCGTATCGTTCTTCTTAGAAAACAATTTGGCGAATGTTTTCCAAGCTTCATTTGGGGTTTTGACATCTCGAATATGCTCCAGCATATCTTCTTCCACCGTTGTCTTCAAGGCGTACATTGCCTTGCCTGCTTTTATCTTCCATTTTCATAGCACACCATTTGCATCCTCTACTTCTGGTTGCTACTTTTCACTACCATTGACAATCTCCCATAAGTCATGTCCTTGCATATATGACATCATGCAAGTTGACCATGTATTATAATTGTCGTTGTTAAGCTTCCTCATTCCGTCGACAACATGTAGGTCCGTCATTGTGTTGACAAATGATTTTCACCAAAATTAAATGCACCAGTGAAAGTATGTGTAACGTACACCAGGTAAGCTCCCAGGAAAGAGAAGTGGATCACTTAGATCACTCAAATACCAAGTCTTTCCTAGTCAGTACGATACGAAAAGAGGACCCTCAGGTCAGAGTTTAAAGAACGAAAGAGAATGCTCAAATGGAGGAAGAAAGACTTTATTCATTTTCTTTTTCTTCGGTGTGTTACAAACGATAAACATATACCTTTATATAGGCATACAAAAAGGAGCTTAATAAATGTTAAACTTAATTAACATTTATTACATATCAGTTAAAAACAATAAACCGTAACCATTAATTAAACTAATAAAACATAAACTTTTAATTAATTATTAATTAATGATGTTGGTGTTGATATTTTAACACTCCCCCTCAACACCAACTTTTATTTTGCTTTTTATGTTGAGCTAACGATAGAATCTTTCGAGTTTATTACCACTTAAGCCTTTTGTGAACATGTCTGCCACTTGATCTTCTGTCTTCACATGTTCAAGCTCAATTTCTTCTAGCAAGACTTTTTCTCTAAGAAAATGGTAATGCACCTCCACATGTTTAATTCTTGCATGAAAGACCGGATTCTTAGCTAAGCGTATGGCTGACAAGTTATCACAATATAAATTGACTGGAAATTCCACTTACGAGATACGCAACACTTGAGCATTCTCTTTCGTTCTTTAAACTCTGACCTGAGGGTCCTCTTTTCGTATCGTTCTGACTAGGAAAGACTTGGTATTTGAGTGATCTAAGTGATTTACCTCTCTTTCCTAGGAGCTTACCTGGTGTACGTTACACATACTTTCACTGGTGCATTTAATTTTGGTGAAAATCATTTGTCGACACAATGACGGACCTACATGCTGTCGGCAGAATGAGGAAGCTTAACAACGACAATTATAATACATGGTCAACTTGCATGATGTCATATATGCAAGGACATGACTTATGGCAGATTGTCATTGGTAGTGAAAAGGAGCAGCCAGAAGTAGAGTTTCCAGTTGTGATGTATAGCACCTCGGGTATGTCAGAGACCTGAGGTGCCACAATCTCGATACCCTTTGACCTTTATCAAAGTCAACGAAAAGAGGACCCTCCAGCATCGATACTGGTATCGATGCCATTATGCCACTGGAGGACCCGATATCGAACCATGGTTCAATACTCCTTCCCACATAGCCTATTTTCACTTATGGGTATCGATACGGGTTGCCCATGTATCAATACCCCTGCACGAAATGCAGGTCTGCACTTAGAAATTTCAAGTATTCATTCCTAAACTCAAGCCAATCGTTTCTAAAGTGTTCCTACTCATTATTAGGAGTGTTTAGAGTGTTTTAACATCAATTTCAATTCATCTAACACACAAATCCGAAATTCACCATTAATGACCTCAAACATGTAAACCAATCATTCATGCATGATTCTCTACATGCCATGCATTCTACCATGAATGAATGATGAAAAGAAGAGTTGGGAGTACCAACCTTAAGCAACACAGCAACCAAAACCCTAACTCACTCCTCTTCAAGCTTTCTTCTTTCCAAGACTTGTAGAAGGTTCTCCAACTTTCTTCTCTACAAGAGATGTTAAACTAAGCATTAGACAACACTTAGGAAGATTCTCAGAACATCAAAGACACTAACAACTGAGATTTAACCCTTAAAACCTCATTCCCGGATTGTACTCTAAACCCCCAACAAAACCTTCATCTCCACCAAACCCTCACTTTCTTACCTTGTTTAAAAGATCACAACCACCTCTACAACTTCTCTACAAACCCAAAAACGAAATTTCAACTCAAAACCTTAGAGATCTTACCTTTTGTTCTTTTCTTTTTCTTACCACCAAGATGAAGAAGAAAGAAGAAAAGGGAGGATGATATCACTCTGTTGTAGAGAAATAAATCCCCCAAAACCCTCTTTGTCTTTCATTTAGACATTTACTAAAATTTCTTCACAACAAGGCCTAACATAAAACCCAACAAGCCTATGGCCCAACAAGGCCCAAACTACACAAACTCGGGGCCCAAAACCGAAGCCCAACCCTCCGGTTAACTCGACACACTAAACCAAGAACCCGGGTCGTTACAACTCTCTCCTCCTTAAAGAAAATTTCATCCTCAAAATTTACCTGTCAGGAAGTGATGAGGATACTGAGCTCTCATGTCCTTCTCTGCTTCCCACGTTGCTTCTTCTATTCCATGATTCCTCCATAAGACCTTTACCAAAGGTATACACTTGTTCCAAAGCTCCTTAACTCCTCTATCCAAGATTCCGATAGGCCTCTCCTCGTAAGTCAAATCTGCATTGACTTCGATTTCCTCAAGTTGAACAAAATGCGATGGATCGGAACGGTAACGTCTCAACATGGACACGTGGAACACATCGTGTATACGTGCCAACTCTAGAGGTAAAGCTAGCCGATAAGCTACCGGTCTAACCCTCTGAAGATCCTCATAAGGCCCTATGTAACTAGGACTCAACTTCCCTTTACGACCAAACCGGATGATCCCTTTCCACGGAGATACCTTGAGAAACACTTTCTCACCAAGCTCATACTCGATGTGCTTACGCTTCTTATCCGCATAAGCCTTCTGTCTGTCAAAAGCTGTTTGCAACCTCTCTTTGATGATCTGAACTTTTTCTTCGGTTTCCTTAACAAGCTTCGAACCCACTATCTTTCTCTCATTAAGCTCTGTCCATCACAAAGGTGTCCTACACCTACGCCCGTACAAGGCCTCAAAAGGAGCCATCTTGATGTTTGACTGACAACTGTTGTTGTAAGCAAACTCTACCAACGGTAATTGCTCCTCCCAACTACGAGAAAAGTCCACAACACAACACTGAGGCATATCCTCCAAGATCTGGATGACTCTCTCAGACTGTGCATCGGTCTGAGGATGAAAAGTTGTACTTAAGTGAAACTTGGTATCTAAAGCCTCGTGGATAGACCTCCACAACCTCACCGCAAACCTCGGATCTCTATCCGATATGATCGATGAAGGTACACCATGCAACCTCACGATCTCCTTTATGTATAACTGAGCTAATTTTTCCAAACTATAGTCCATCCTTACCGGTAAGAAGTGAGCCGACTTGGTCAATCGGTCAACTATAACCAATATAGCATCATGTTTCCTCAATGTCATCGGTAACTCGGTGACAAAGTCCATGGTCACTTGATCCCACTTCCACTGTGGAATCTGGATAGGCTGAAGCAAACCTAAAGGAACCTGATGTTCCGCTTTCACTTGCTGACACGCTAGGCACCTGGTCACAAACTTTGACATATCTCTTTTCATCCACGGCCACCAAAAGAAAGGACAAAGATCCTAATACATCTTGTTACTACCCGGATGAATAGAAAACAGACTACGGTGAGCTTCTCTCAAGATACGATCCCTTAGATCCTCTAAAGCTGGAATACACAACCGACCTTGAAAGTACAAGAACGCACCATCTCGTACTTCAAAGTCTGACAACTCACCTCTCTGAACATCCTCTAACTGAGCAACCAACTCCTCGTCTAATACCTATGCTCTCTTGATCTCCTGGACAAGCGTGGGTTCCACGCGCAACTCTGCCAACAAACCTCCATCGTTGGTCATCCTCAAACGAGCAAACAAAGCTCTCAAGTCCGACATGGACTTCTGACTCAAAGAACCGACGACCAAATTCGCCTTGCCGGGATGATACTCTATGACACAGTTGATAAGTGCTCAACTCACTATCACTTTTTACACCTTTTATGGGCATTAATCACCGAACTTACACCCACTCGGACCAATGCATCTACTTAATGTGATATATTTAGAAGTTATGCTCATAGAGATAATATTTATAGAAAAGGCAAGTTTTACTGCATTTTTATATCTGTGCAGGAGAACCAGTGCCGCGGTAGCAACATGGCCGAGGCAGGACCTAATGCCGAGGCAGCAGCTGAGAGCCAGGAAGCAAGACTGTAGGCGATTGGAAGAGAAAAATCCAAGGAACGTGTTTGGACATAAAGTACATGGATCGGAGCTGGTTAGCATGAGGAAAAGCCCAAGACAAGGCCACGTGGGAAAGCCTCTTAGTTGAATTAAACTTGAAAATATTTTAATTATGTACATGACTTGTTCCCAACTCCAAGTTGTATTCTACTTAGGAAAGGTTTGCCCTAGGTCAAGCCTATATAAGACCTAGCCGTCCAATGTACTAAATATACCTAGAGAGAGAGCCGATTCATAGATTTTTTTTCTAAGCTTTCTTAGGGTTTAAGTGAAGGTTGTTTAGTATTTGTGAGAGGAGATTGTACTTTGTCTTTGTTTCAATGCAATAAAACTATCAAGGTTTGCTTATCCTTTGCTATTCTCTGTTCTTGCATTCAATCTCGGGAGAGAAGTTTGTGAGTAATCCATTTATCTAGACTCGGGAGAGTTAGATTCACGAAAGGGGTAAGTACGGTGTTTCAATCGCGAAATACTAACTCGGCCTAGGGATAGGTTAAGAGTTTCAGCGGCTAAAAGAAGTGTGAGATTGGTTGGTGAGTATAATTGATTCACGCCGGGAGGTATCATCAAGGACTAGTCATCAACAGTACTTCGACTTAAGGATAAGCGTAGTCATCCAAGGACACTTTTCCGAACTTTGGTAAAGTCCACCCACGAGCAAGGGATTGCCGCGGCGGACAGTATCGTCGTTGCCAAGGCAGTGATATACGATTGCATTGGGCAGAGACAAGTCATTCAAATCCACAATACAACGCAACTGGATCCTGACCTCTCTCTCTATTTATCAAATCTCTTTATTTTATTTAGTTGTTTTATTTCAGTTTATCCAACCCAAAATTACTTGTGTTTTATTTTATTTCTTTCTACAGAACAAGAAGACGAAGAAGACATATTGAGTATACCAATGCCTGTGGAGACGATAATCCGATAAATACTTATCACTTATTACTTGCGATGTGTCCACTTGCACTAAACGCGCACTTTTGACACGCGACAATTTTTTGGCGCCGTTGCCGGGGATTGGCAACTAAATTTTGTTTTCTTTATTTTATTGTTTCTCTTTCTTTTTATTTTTATTTTACTTTGATTTTTCTTGGTGTATGACCAGGGCCAACCCAACCAACCCTTTGTACGAGTTAGATCCAGAGATAGAACGAACAAGTAAAAGGTTGAGGAGACAAATACAAGAAGCTATGGCAGATCACCCGGCAGGACAAAACTTACCTGCCGATAATGGATGTCTTCCGCCGCCACCAGGGCCGCGGTAGCTAACTGTCAGAGACTTCCTGGAAGAGGATTTAAATGGATTAAACCCAGGAGTCGTTACACCAGAGATAGAAGCAGCCCACTTTGAATTGAAAGCTGTCATGTTCAATATGCTTAACATTATTGGATAGTTTGGTGGGTCTGTAACTGAAGATGCAAGGCAGCAACTCAAGTCCTTCATGGAGATATGCAATTCCTTTAAGATTCAAGGAGTCCATGAAGATGTCTTGAGATTAAAGCTATTCCCCTATTCACTGAGGGATAGGGCGAAAGCTTGGTTAAATAGCATTCCAGCAGGATCTATTGGATCTTGGAGTGAACTCTGCCGTGATTTTATTTTACGTTTTAAT
Source organism: Abelmoschus esculentus (assembly GCA_035048815.1). Lineage (NCBI taxonomy): Eukaryota > Viridiplantae > Streptophyta > Magnoliopsida > Malvales > Malvaceae > Abelmoschus > Abelmoschus esculentus. Next base: position 6,770,251 of record JAUCBN010000046.1, on the reverse strand, counting down.
CCTACAAATTTATATGAAAGAATTCGTAATGAAATCACTTCTTTTCGACAGGCAGATGACGAACCTTTATACAAGGCATGGGAGCGCTACAGGGAGTTACTGCACAAGTGTCCTTTGCATGGATTTCCCCTATGGACACAAGTGACCAAGTTCTATAATGCCACTAATGCCCCGACAAGGATGATGTTAGATGCCTCGGCGAACGGAACACTCTTTGATAAACCACCTGAGGAAGCTATTGAGATACTGAATAAACTCGCAAAGAACGATTTTCAATTCCCTACATCTAGGCGAGGAGGAGTAAGACGCCAAGCCACGGTGAATGAGTTAGACACATCAAATTCAGTGGCAGCACAATTGACCTCTCTTACAAAGATGGTGCAAAATTTGCAATTATTGCAAAATACCCGTGAGGTTAAGGTAATTGATTCTTTTTGTGATTTGTGTGGAGGTAACCACAGTTCCTCTGATTGTATGAATCAAGAAACCGGTATGTATGCTGGAAATTATAACCGAACCAATATGATGTCCAACACATACAATCCCTCATGGAAGAGGCATCCGAACCTGTCATTGAGCAATCCTAACAATGCCTTAAACCCAACCACCCAACCTTCAGGATTCCAGCAACCAATGCAACATCTGCCGCCGCCGTAGGACCAGCAACCAATGCCGCCGCCGCAGATGCAGCAGCAACCGGTAAGTTTATTGGAGAACACTCTTAAAGCCTTTTATGATGAAAACTGAATCATACTTGGCAGAGAACAGTAATTTCATCAAAAGGACAGATGCTTTCATGAATAGAACTGAGATGATGTTGCAGAATCAAGAAGTAGCTATTAAAACGCTCGAAACCCAGGTTGGGCAGTTTGCTCAAAACATAAACACTAGACCACAAGGAGGACTACCTAGCAATACTGAAGTTGCTAAGGTAATGGGCCATGAACAGTGTAAAGCAATCACTACCAGGAGTGGTCTACAGCTGAAGGAAAAAATTCCAGCAAGTCAAAATCCATCAGTAGATCCAGCAAAAGAGGAGGCTGAGCAAACTGATCCTGATAACACTGCCCGACAGAAAGCGCTGCAGCTCCTAAATAGTCTGTCGAGACAGCAACAACCCCAGTGGTGCCAGATATTAAATTCCAAACTAAAGAAACCCTGGATGAGATGAGACCACCACCACCTTTCCCACAAAGGTTGAAAAAGAAAAAACAGGACCAATAATTCAAGAAATTCCTTGACATTTTAAAGCAAGTCCACATTAACATACCATTCGTAGAGGCAATTGAACAAATGCCTAATTATGCCAAGTTCTTAAAAGACATGGTGTCTAAGAGAAAACGAATAGGTGAGTTCGAAACAGTGGCTGCTACGGAGGGATGCATGGCAATGCTACACAATCACATGCCACCAAAATTGAAGGATCCCGGATTCTTTATCATACCTTGTGCGATAGGTAAGAACTATGAAGGTAAAGCCCTATGCGACCTTGGAGCAAGCATCAATCTAATGCCCAAATCTGTCTTCCAAAGGCTTGGAATAGGAAGGGCAAAACCTACAACAGTTATGCTCCAACTAGCGGATCGATCATATGTGCAGCCCGAAGGCAAAATCGAGGACATACTGGTAAGAATCGATAAATTTATTTTTCCTGCTGAATTTCTTGTCCTTAATTGTGAAGCAGATGATAATGCACCGATCATCTTGGGGAGACCTTTCCTTGCAACTGGACGCACTTTAATTGATGTAGAAAAAGGAGAATTGACAATGAGGGTTAATGACCAACAAGTCAAACTCAATGCATTCCACAACTCAAAAAAATATGATGATCCAGAAGAGTGCAAAGCCATCTATACAGTAGACACCAAAATATCCTGCCTTGGCAGCATGCACGGCAGGCTATTTGGCAAAAAGATCAAGCTCAAAGTGCATGGACACACAGCAAAAGGGAGTGGCCCACAACTGATTTATAATTCTGGCCAACAAGAGAGAATCATCTTGGGAGATGCATTTGCATGCACTCCACCAGTAACATGATCTCCTCCCTTTTCCTTATTATTATATTAGGATTAGTGATAAGTGCTCAACACACTATCACTTTTCACTCCTTTTATGGGCATTAATCACCGAATATACACCCACTCGGACCAATGCATGTGCTTTATGTGATATATTTAGAAGTTATGCTCATATAAATAATATTTACAAAAAAAGGCACGTTTTACTGCATTTTCATATCTGTGCAGGAGGACCAGTGCCGCGGCAGCGACAAGGTCGAGGCAGGACCTGATGCCGAGGCAGCAACAGAAAGACAGGAATCAAGACTGTAGGCGATGAAAAGATAAAAATCCAAGGAACGTGTCTGGATTTGAAGCCCATGGATCGGAGCTGGCTAGAACAAGGAAAAGCCCAAAGCAAGACCACGCGGAAAAGCCCCTTAGCCGAATTAAACTTGGAAATATTATTATTATTATGTACTTGACTTGTTCCCTACTCCAAGTTGTATTCTACTTAGGAAAGGTTTGCCCTAGGTCTAGCCTATATAAAGACCTAGCCACCCAATGTATGAAAAAGACGGAATACCTAGGGAGAGAGCCGATTTCTATTCTTGTTTTCTTCTTCCCCATTATGTTCTAAACCTTCTTAGGGATTAGGTGAAGGTTGTCGAGTATATGTAAGAAGAGATTGTACTTTGTCTTTGATTCAATGCAATAAAGTTATCAAGGTTTGCTTATCCTTTGTTATTCCTTTTCTCACAATTGAGCTCGGGAGAGGATATTGTGAGTCATCCATTTATCTAAGCTCGAGAGAGTTAGATTCCCGAAAGGGGTAAGTACGGTGTTTCAATCGCGAAATACTAACTCGGCCTAGGGATAGGTTAAGAGTTTCAGCGGCTAAAAGAAGTGTGAGACTGGTTGGTGAGTATAATTGGTTCACGCCGGGAGGTATCATCAAGGACTAGTCATCAACAACACTCTAACTTAGAGATAAGTGGAGTCACTCAAGGATACTTTGCCGAACTTTGGTAAGGTCTGCCCACGAGCAAGGGATTGCTGCGGCAGACAGTATTATCGCTGCCAAGGCAGTAAACTGCAGTGCTGCCAAGGCAGGGTAAGGTGATACTCCTTTAGCAACTTGATCCATCGACGCTGTCTCAGATTCAACTCTTTCTGGGTAAGCAGATACTTTAAACTCTTGTGGTCGGTATAGATGTAGCATTTCTCCCCGTAGAGGTAATGCCTCCATATCTTCAAAGCGAAGATAACCGCTGCAAGCTCAAGATCATGGTTGGGATAGTTCCTCTCATGGGGTTTCAACTGCCTCGAGGCATAAGCAACCACCTTACCCTCTTGCATAAGCACACAACCTAACCCATTCAAGGAAGCATCACTAAACACCACATAATCTTTCCCCAGTTCCGGTTGCGTCAAGACCGGAGCCTCTGTCAGAAAAGCCTTAAGCTGCTCAAAACTTTGTTGTCTCCTTTCGTTCCACACAAACGGAACACCTTTCTGAAGCAACTTGGTCAAAGGTGTCGCTAAGATCGAAAAACCTTTAACGAACCTTCTATAGTATCCGGCAAGCCCAAGAAAACTACGGACTTCCAATACATTCCTCGGTGGTTTCCACTCCACCACAGCTTGGATTTTCTAGGGATCAACTCGGATTTCATCCGCGGCAACTATGTGGCCAAGGAACGCCACCTCAGACAACCAGAACTCACACTTACTGAACTTGGCGTACAGACGCCTATCCCTCAAAACCTGAAGAACCACTCTTAGGTGATAGTCATGCTCCTCCACTGAGCGTGAATACACCAAGATGTCGTCGATGAACACAACCACAAACTGATCTAGATACGGCTGAAAGATCCGGTTCATCAAGTCCATAAAAGCTGAAGGTGCGTTCGTGAGCCCAAACGGCATCACTAAAAACTTATAATGTCCGTATCGCGTCCTAAAAGCGGTCTTTTGGACATCCTTTTCCACCACCTTCAGTTGGTAGTACCCTGACCTCAGATCTATCGGTGTTGTCCCTTGCAATACCTCTATACGCAACTCTAACTCACAGTCGGGAGGTAAACCAGGCAACTCCTCCGGAAAAACATCGGGTACTCACAAACGGTCCTCAAACTCTCTAAAGATGGACTCTCAACACTCACATCCACGACGTGAGCTAAGAACGCCTCACAACCCTGCTGGATCAACCTCTGAGCTGACAAAGCTGACACAACATTCGCTAAACACGGGTTTCTCTCACCCCTAACAACAAGCTTAGAACCATCAGGAACTCGAAGCTTCAAACTCTTAGATCTGCACCCCAAACTCGCATCGTGTTCGAACAACCAATCCATCCCAAGGATTGCGTCGAACTCTTGAAATGGCAAAACCATAAGGTCGACTGGGAAGATAGACCCTTGCACCTCGATCGGACACCTCCGATACACTTTATCCACCAACACATCTAACCCCAACGGACTGGTCACACGAACTCCTACCTCTAGATCCTCCGCTGGTAACCTCCACTGCTCCGATATCCCACTACGGATATACAAGTGGGTAGATCCCGAGTCCACAAGAGCAACTATAGGGACAAAAAACAAACTGAACGTACCTGAGATCACATCTGTCGCAACACAGTCCTCCTATGCCCTCACCGCATACTGTCTCGCCGGTGCTCTAGCAGTGGACTGAAAGGTGCCTCCTGATGCATGGCTAGCTCCGCCACACGAAAACCCACTACCCCTTTAGTCCTGGAACACATTCCTCTAAGCCTGACCTGGTGGATATGTCACAACCTCTGGGCAGTCCCTCACAAAGTGCTCCGAAGACCCACACTGAAAGCAAACCCTGGCATTGCCCCAACACGGTCCTCGATGATTCCGGCCACACTGATTGCAAACCTAAACACTAACACTCCGCTGCAAGCCCTCCGAACCTCTAGCAGTAGAAGACACAGACTGCCCACAGACTCTGATCTTTGGTTCGGCCTCAAACCCTGATTCGATACTCCTCTACTCTGGTTTCAACGGCTCCTACTCTTACCGGAGTGAGACTGAGAGTTACCCGCATGACTCTGACTAGCCCCACCGGTGACTCCCTGACCAACAGACGGCCCATAGGTCAACCCCTGAACCTGCTCTAGCGACTTGGCACTGGCGGCCAACTCAAAAAACACCTTAGGCGATGCAGCAGTGAGATAAGTCTGGATCTCCTTCCTCAAACCTCTCAAGAACCTCTTACATCTCATCTTCTCTGTAGCAACAAGCTTTGGAGCATACCGGCTCAACTAAAAGAACTCCTGCTCATAAGCAAAGACTGAACGGTTCCCCTGAACAAGATGGGTAAACCGCTCCCTCAGGGTGTCGATGTGAGTCTCACCGACATACTTACTCTCAAACTCCTCAAGGAAGTCCTCCCATTGAGGACGATGAGGATACCAACCTTGCTCAACTGTCTCCCACCACTCTCTCGCGTTGCCTTTCAAAAGCGACAACACACAAGACAACTTGTCTTCCGATCTTAGCCTCATCTGTCTCATTATCCACCTTGTGTCATGCAGCCACTGATCAGCCTGTACGGGATTGTCCTATCCCGTACCAAAGAAGTCAACTGCTCCTTGCCTTAGCACCCTTTCAACCGGTGCCTCATGAGGCATAGAAGATGGCCTCGGTATAGCTCTCACGATCCTACGCAAGGTCTAATTCAACTGAGCAAATTAGTTGACCCCTTGGCCAACTGCATCATCCGATGGCACCTCCTCATCGGGCTCATACTCGTAGTCGGAGTCTCCTCCACGAGAACCCCGTCTTTCCTCTTGATCCCTCACACATCTCGGCATACTCAACCACTCCTACACGAACAACAACAACAACAAGATCACACCATCAAATTTCAGCTTTAATGAAATTACGTTATCGACTTGTGGGCTTGTACTTGTCTGACACCTATATAACACACTAGACTCTCCCCGGGGACTTTCTAGAACCGACTTAACCTAAGATCTGATACCACTAAATGTAACACCCTACCCAGATGTCACATTAGGCCTCCGGCCCAAGACCTGTATTCCAAAATTTCTTTTCAAAGCCCATCAAATAAAATCAAATTCAAGTCCAAATACGATTCATAAAATCCATTAAGTTAAGACATAGCCCAAAATGATAGTAAGTAATCGGAGCTCCAAATTATTATAAATCATTAAAACATTCAACCCAAAATAAAATAAACAGAGTTACATTACATAGGGTTCGACATAGTACAAGCCCACTAAATCTAATACATGTACTCTGACAACACGGTTGATGCTGAAATCCGAACCTTGATGGTGCTTCTCAGACCGACTTCACCTAACCTACGCACGAAAACATATTTCGAACGCTGAGCTACAAAACCTTAGTGGGTACGTCGAACTCGACCAACATCACGCATATCATAAGCAGTAAAGCATAACATATAAAATATCGTGCATGATATGATGATCTAGCATGCTTGCCTACCACATGGCATAACAATGTATAATGACGCACACAGCATGTACATGTCAAAACAACAACACAAGGTAGTGAGGTCCGCGTCCATACAACATCGGGATCCTACACTACGAGTAGGGCCCGCGTCCACACAGCATAGGGATCCCACACTCAAGACGAGGCCCGCGTCCACACAGCATCGGGATCCTACATCTGGGATTTGAGTCCCGCGTCTACAGAGCATCGGGATCCTCCAAATCCAATACACGAAATGTCACATCGAGTATCATCCAATCAGTCCCGCGTCCACACAGCATCGGGACCCTACATTCGGAATGGTCTTCAAAATCATCACCCAGAATGTTACATCGGATGGCCTTTGACGTGTTGCAACACTTTTGGATATCCGGATTTCCATCAAACAAGGACTCAACACATATAAACGATCCACCTCGGATCTTAACATCAGAACATATCAAGACTTATCATAACTTAGTCGTTCGGGGTTTAAAACATCAATCTCGTGTTAACCATTAATTTCATTAATTATAAGATTCATAATAACCTTTAATTCTTTATCGAACCTCAAACAATACTTATCTTGTCAAGTTTTCGCGGGCTATCGATACCCTTATATGTGGTATCGAATTACCCTGCCTCGATACCCAACCAAAGAAGGCATCGAACCATGGGTATCGATACTGGTATCGATACCTTTTGACCATTTTCAAAGTTATTGAAAAGAGGACCCTCCAGCATCGATACTGGTATCGATGCCATTATGCCACTGGAGGACCCGGTATCGAACCATGGTTCGATACTCCTTCCCACATAGCCTATTTTCACTTATGGGTATCGATACCGATTGCCCGTGTATCGATACCCCTGCACAAAATGCAGGTCTGCACTCAGAAATTTCAAGTATTATTCCCAAACTCAAGCCAATCGTTTCCAAAGTGTTCCTACTCATTATTAGGAGTGTTTAGAGTGTTTTAACATCAATTTCAATTCATATAACACACAAATCCGAAATTCACCATTAATGACCTCAAACATGTAAACCAAGCATTCATACATGATTCTCTACATGCAATGCATTCTACCATGAATGAATGATGAAAAGAAGAGTTGAAAGTACCAACCTTAAGCAACACAGCAACCAAAACCCGAACTCACTCCTCTTCAAGCTTTCTTCTTCCCAAGACTTGTAGAAGTTCTCCAACTTCCTTCTCTACAAGAGATTTTAAACTAAGCATTAGAAAACACTTAGGAAGATTCTCATAACATTAAAGACACTAACAACTGAGATTTAACCCTTAAAACCTCATTCCCGGATTGTACTCTAAACCCCCAACAAAACCTTCATCTCCACCAAACCCTCACTTATTTACCTTGTTTAAAAGATCACAACCACCTCTACAACTTCTCTACAAACCCAAAAATGAGATTTCAACTCAAAACCTTAAAGATCTTACCTTTTGTTCTTTTCTTTTTCTTACCACCAAGATGAAGAAGAAATAAGAAAAGGGAGGATGATATCACTCTGCTGCAGAGAAATAACTCCCCCCAAATCCTCTTTGCCTTTCATTTAGACATTTACTAAAATGTCCTCACAATAAGGCCTAACTTAAAATCCAACAAGCCTATGACCCAACAAGGCCCAAACTACACAAACTCGGGGCCCGAAACTGAAGCCCAATGATAAGTGCTCAACACACTATCACTTTTTACTCCTTTTATTGGCATTAATCACCAAATATACACCCACTCGGACCAATGCATGTACTTAATGTGATATATTTAGAAGTTATGCTCATATAAATAATATTTATAGAAAAAGACACGTTTTACTGCGTTTTCATATCTGTGCAGGAGAACCAGTGCTGCGGCAGCGACAAGGCTGAGGTAGGACTTGATGCCTAGGCAGCAGCAGAAACACAGGAAGTAAGACTATAGGCAATGGAAAGATAAAAATCCAAGGAATGTGTCTGGACTTGAAGCCCATGGATCGGAGCTGGCTAGCACAAGGAAAAGTCCAAGGAAAGACCACGCGGGAAAGCCCCCTTAGCCGAATCAAACTTGGAAATATTTTTATTATTATGTACTTGACTTGTTCCCTACTCCAAGTTGTATTCTACTTAGGAAAGGTTTGCCCTAGGTCTAGCCTATATAAAGACCTAGCCACCCAAAGTATGAAACACGGAATACCTAGGGAGAGAGCCGATTTCTATTCTTGTTTTCTTCTCCTCCATTATGTTCTAAACCTTCTTAGGGATTAGGTGAAGGTTGTCGAGTATTTGTGAGAGGAGATTGTACTTTGTCTTTGATTCAATGCAATAAAGTTATCAAGGTTTGCTTATCCTTTGTTATTCCTTGTTTTCACAATTGAGCTCGGGAGAGGATATTGTGAATCATCCATTTATCTAAGCTCGGGAGAGTTAGATTCACGAAAGGGATAAGTACGGTGTTTCAATCGCGAAATACTAACTCGGCCTAGGGATAAGTTAAGAGTTTCAACGGCTAAAAGAAGTGTGAGATTGGTTGGTGAGTATAATTGTTTCACGCCGGGAGGTATCATCAAGGACTAGTCATCAACAGCACTCTGACTTAGGGATAAGCGGAGTCATTCAGGGACACTTTGCCGAACTTTGGTAAAGTCTACCCACGAGCAAGTGATTGCCGCGGTAGACAGTATTGTTGCTGCCAAGGCAGTAAACTGCAGTGCTGCCGAGGTAGTGATATACGATTGCATTGGACAGAGACAAGTCAATCAAATCCACAATACGACGCAACTGGATCCTAGCCCATTTCTCTCTACTATTTCAACTCTTTATTTTTATTTAGTTATTTTAGTTTAGATAAATCAACTCCAGTTACTTGTGTTTTTACTTTTCTACAGAACAAGAAGGTGAAGAAAGCATATTAAGTATACCGGTCCCTGAGGAGACGATAACTCGATAAAATACTTATCACTTATTACTTTCTATGTGTCCACTTACACTAAACGCGCACTTTTGACACGCGACAAGTTTTTGGCGCCGTTGCCGGGGATTGACAATTAAATTTTGTTTTCTTTATTTTCTTGTTTCTTTTTATTTTTACTAACATATTTTCTTTTTCTTTAAAAATTTTAGGTGTTTTTCAAGTGAAGGATTTTCAAGATGCAAGGAGAAAGAAAGAAATCTTTTCGGGAGTTGATGTTGGAAGATATGAATCGAGCTAAACAAGAATTTCCTAGATTAAATGATGATTATCTATGCCAACCAAGAGCAACCCAACAAGTTTATGCCTGGGCAAATTTTTGTTTTAATTGCGGAGATGATCATTTGGTTAGTAATTGCCCGTATAGTACTGGAACATATGGCCACATAGAGGACCATAGATGGAACCAACAACAAAATCCTTCATGGTATGATCGAAACGCTCAAAATTTTTACCATGACAATTTTGTTAATGTTACAGATAAGCCATGGCAATATAATTCTTCTCAAGAGTATCCAAATTCATTGGAGGAAACATTGAAAGCATCAATGGTTAGAATTGAAGAATTAATGATAGAACAATCAAGGCTATTGGATGCACATATAGTTAGATTGGATGCACCCTTGAAGGATCCAGAAGATCAATTACAGAGATCCATATATGCCATGGATGAGTCTACAAAAATAACTGCCACGGCAATAGAGAAGCTTGGACAAGGCAATGTCACGATACCATTTAATGAGGCTGATGAGAGTAATGTTATAGAAAATTCTGAGTCTGATTCTTAAGATGTCATACCAGCACTGATGCTGAAGAAGGAATCTGAGGATTACTCTCACTCACAATTGCCTAGGCAATTACATGACGACATGTTCGTTCAACAAGATGACAATACCTTGATAATGGAATATGAGAAGGTAATGATTGAACATTTTGAATTCTTTAAAAACTCATCTCTTCCATTGCAGGTATCTTTCGAGGAATCAACATTACAAGATTTGAAGTCATCACAAATAGGATATGATTATTTGGAAGATGATATTTTATCTGTGACAATTCCATCTAATAGTAGTTCTCAACCAAAATCTCTACCGATGGAGATTTTTGAGAAGCATAAAGAACAATGGGGGTTGATTCTTGAAGACTTCAAGAAAGATGATTCTTCATTTGACATACACAGAATTTTGGCAAAGGACTGCCACGACAATTGGCTAGCACAACAATTTCCTCGACAACAAAGGCTATATCCAACCATTCTGAAAGTCAACGAGAATGAGGTAATTAAATGGTTGGATATTGATATAATTTTTTTTAACGAGATATTCATGCCTTCAGGAATAATATCAAGTTGGAGGATAAGCATGGACTACAAAAGAACACAAACAGAAGACACCTCCACCATGATAGCACAAATGGGAGTATCCGTACCCGCATTAGCCCATATCTTCTTGAGTAGAATTGTCACTCGATGGAGGGTGCAGATGGAATATAAGAAATATCGGAAATGACCCTCCATAAGTTTTCCTTATATTCTTATTTTATATTAATTTTTTCTTTTATTTTATTTGGTATTTTCATGAATTCTCTTTATGGTATTTAGGAATAATTATCTTCTCATTATTTGAATGTTTCTTTATTGATATTTATCTTTTTAGGTTAGGAGAATAAGCAAGAATAAAGGAGAAGTAGTTCATAGCAGGAACCCTGCCGAGGCAGAAAAACAGTGTTAGGGCCGCAGCAGTCCCAACGGGCAGAACAATGTAACGGCTAGCCTGCCGAGATTCCTACCGCGGCAGAAAAAGGAAACGGTTACAAAACAGCTAGTGGCTTCAACGGTCACAAGGCCGAGGCCTATATAAGAAACTTCTTCCTCTTGAACTATTCACTCTTGCTTTCTTGTTTTCTTTAGTATTAATAACAATCTCTCTCTCACATTACTCTCTGCCTACTAATCTTCGCTAAATTCCAGATTCTTTTCAAGAAAAACTCCAAGAAATCACATCTCTCGATCTTGATGGCAACATACAAGCGATTTGCCCCCGCCAACGTTGAAGATCGCTTCAATTGATCTTTCATCGCCTGGCAACTATAGGAGGAGCAAGGTTTCCAGCATGCGGACGAAGAAAATTATGGCATAGAGCACTAACTCTTCGATAGAATTAAGTACCAAAACAGGGAAATTTTCTGTCTCCAACCTGCCCAGACGAATGCCACGATCGTCCGGGAGTTCTACGCGCACGGGCCCAGCAAAGACTCCCTCTTCGTTCATTGCCGCGGCAGGCCAGTCCAGCTCGATGCCGAGACAATCAATAATTTCTACGGCCTCACCCCTGACAGTGACATCCACGCCGAATTCATGGAAGACGTCACTGCCGAGGACTACGAGCTCATCAAAGATGATCTTTGTTACGCGAACACCCCATGGGAAACCGGTACCCATCGAGGATCAGTAACAAGACAAAGCCTAAAGCCCAAGGCCAAGATGCGGAACACCTTTGTCAAGTGGCGGCTCATCCCCACATCACACAATAGCACCGTAGATCACAAGAGATTGGTGCTGATCCAATCCATCTTCAACAAGAGGACCATCAACGTTGGCGAGATCATACTTCGGGAAATTCACGAGTGCGGTAAGAAAGATAGGGAACCATTGTATTTCCCTTGTTTGATCACGGGTCTATGTGTTTCCGCAGGTGTGCCCATCGAAGAGACGGACGAATACACGCCCCTACGACGAGGATGGACCAGGGACTTCTGCCACAAAGTCATGCAAATCACGCAAGCAGAACCTGTCCAAGCAACGCCGCAGCAGTTCACTGCCGATACTGCTGCCGGGGCCCAGTACACGGCAGACATGCCTGGTACTGCCCACACCTCTGCCGCAGCAGACCCGTATCAGGAGATCTTGCAACGAATGGTAGCAATGGATCTCCGACAACAAAGGTACATGGATTACCAAAGGGATTTCAATGGCACTCTAGCCCAGATGATGTTGCATGCCTTTTTGGACCAAGGAGTACAATTTCCGGAGTTTCCCAGCAACATGTTCGTCACAGACGCCCCTTACACCGAGACTACACCAGCCCCGGGAGGACCAAGGCCATTCTTCCATGCGGACCCTCAGCCCCAATACCAGGCTGCCAGCCCATCTAGGGCAGCAGATTCTGTCGCGGCCTCGTCTATCAGCAGAAGGCCATCCAAGCGAAGGGCCGTTTTCAGCACCCCACCTAGATCACCAATTATCATGGGCAGTCTATCAGCCGAGATCGATGCCTACGTGCACCAAAGCTCCACTGCCGCCGGCCCAAGTATACACCACATCGGAGGAGCAACAACAATGGGAGGAGGAACGGACGTAATGCTAACCGAAGAGATGGCTGATGTAGAAGAAGGAAAAGAGGTAGAGGCCCCAATGCAACGGACACCACCAACTCGAGTCCAACCGCCCCGGCAAGCGAAAGCGCAACCATCGCCTTCACCAAGGACAAATCATTCGGCAGTAAGACTGAGGAAGAAAATTGTTACAAGCAGCTCTTCGGAGTCGCTTTAAAATTCTTTGTCCTTAATTCAATATTAATTGCTTTTAATGTTTTTATTTGCTGCTTCTTATATTCATATTTTGTTTTGCCGCTTACTTCTTAAAATATAAACCATTGAGGACAATGCTTGGTTTGAGTTTGGGGGTGCAGATTTACTACCAAGGCAGCAATCTACTGCCGCGGCCTTGCCAAAAAGGGAGTACATCAATGATTTATTTTAAATTTTTATTGATAAGTGCTTAACACACTATCACTTTTTACTCCTTTTATGGGCATTCATCACCAAATATACACCCATTCGGACCAATGCATGTGCTTAATGTGATATATTTAGAAGTTATGCTCATATAAATAATATTTACAAAAAAAGGCACGTTTTACGGCGTTTTCATATCTGTGCAGGAGAACCAGTGCCGCGACAGCGACAAGGCCGAGGCAGGACCTGATGCCGAGGCAGCAGTAGAAAGACAGGAAGCAAGACTATAGGCGATGAAAAGATAAAAATCCAAGGAACGTGTCTGGACTTGAAGCCCATAGATCGGAGCTCGCTAGTACAAGGAAAAACCCAAGGAAAGACCACGCGGGAAAGACCACGCAGCCGAATCAAACTTGGAAATATTTTTATTATTATGTACTTGACTTGTTCCCTACTCCAAGTTGTATTCTACTAAGGAAAGGTTTGCCCTAGGTCTAGCCTATATAAAGACCTAGCCACCCAATGTATGAAACACGGAATACCTAGGGAGAGAGCTGATTTCTATTCTTGTTTTCTTCTCCTCCATTATGTTCTAAACCTTCTTTATTTTCTTGTTTTTAGTTATTTTTACTAACATATTTTCTTTTTCTTTAAAAATTATAGGTGTGTTTCAAGTGAAGGATTTTCAAGATGCAAGGAGAAAGAAAGAAATCTATTCGGGAGTTGATGTTGGAAGATATGAATCGAGTCAATCAAGAATTTCCTAGATTACATGATGACTATCTATGCCAACCAAGAGCAACCCAACAAGTTTATGCCTGGGCAAATTTTTGTTTTAATTGCGGAGATGATCATTTGGTTAGCAATTGCCCTTATAGTACTGGAACATATGGCCATAGAGAGGGACCATAACCAAAAACAAAATCCTTCATGGTATGATCAAAACACTCAAAAAAAATTTATCATGACAATTTTGTTGATGTTACAGATATGTCATGGCAATATAATTCTTCTCAAGAGTATCCAAATTCATTTGAGGAAACATTGAAAGCATCAATGGCTAGAATTGAAGAATTAATGACAGAGCAATCAAGGTTCATGGATGCACATATATCTAGATTGGATGCACCCTTGAAGGATTCAGAAAATCAATTACAGAGATCCGAATATGCCATGGATAACATGACCCAACAATCAATCCTCAGCGATACTGAAATCCCAACACTAGAGGACATAGAGGAAATTCTGGAACCTCTGAGTCTAGAACATGTTGATAAGAAAGATTGTCAAACATTGGATGAGTCTCCCGATATAATTGTCGCGGCAGTAGAGAAGCCTGAATAGGGCAATGTCACGATACCACTCAACGAGGCCAATGAGAGTAATGCTCTAGGAAATTTTGAGGAGTCTGATTCCCAGGATATTATGGCAGCAATGATGCTGAAAAAGGAAGCTGAGGATTACTCTCACTCACAGCTGCCGGGGCAGTCACACGACGACATGCTTGATCAACAAGATGGCAATGCCGTAATAATGGAATATGAGATGGTAACAAATAAACCTTTTGAATTCTTTAAAAACTCATCTCTTCCATTGCAAGTATATTCTGAGGAGTCAACGTTACACGATTTGAAGCCATCACAAATAGGATATGATTGTTTAGATATTTATGTGGTAATTCCATCTAATATTAGTTCCAAGCCAAAATCTCTACTGATGGAGATTACTGAGAAGCATAAGAAACAATGTGGGTTGATTCTTGAAGACTTCAAGAAAGATAATTCTTCACTTGACTTACACCGAATTTTAGCAAAAGAATGCCACGGCAATTGGCTATCACAACAATTGCCATGACAAAGAAGGCTATATCCAACAATGATGGAAGTTAACAACAAGGAGGTAATTAAGTGGTTGGATGTTGATATAATTTTTTCTAACGAATTATTTTTGCCTTCAGGAATAATATCAAGTTGGAGGATAGGTATGGACTACAAAAGAACACAAACGGAAGACACCTCCACCATGATAGCACAAATGGGAGTATCCGTACCCGCATTAGACCATATCTTCTCGAGTAGAATTGTCATTCGATGGAGGGTGCAGATGGACTATAAGAAATATCGAAAACGACCCTCCATCAGTTTTCTTTATATTCTTATTTTATATTAATTTTCTCTTTTATTTTATTTGGTATTTTCATGAATTCTCTTTATGGTATTTAGGAATAATTATCTTCTCATTATTTGAATGTTTCTTTATTGATGTTTATCTTTTTAGGTTAGGATAACAAGCAAGAATAATGGAGAAATAGTTCACTGCAGGAACTCTGCCGAGGTAATAAAACAGTGTCAGGGCCGCAGCAGTCCCAACGGACAGAACAGTGTAATGGCTAGTCTGCCGAGATTCCTGCCGCGGTAGAAAAAGGAAACGACAGAAAAGAGTAACGGTTACAAAACAGATAGTGGCTTCAACGGTCACAAGGCCGAGGCCTATACTCATTCCTCTTAAACTATTCACTCTTGCTTTCTTGTTTTCTTTAGTTTTCATAACAATCTCCCTCTCACATTACTCTCTGCCCACTCATAATCTTCGTGAAGTTTCAGATTCTTTCAAGAAAAACTCCAAGAAATCACATCTCTCAATCTTGATGGAAACATACAAGCGATTCGCCCCCACCAATGTTGAAGATCGCTTCAACCGATCTTTCATCGCTCGACAACTGTGGGAAGAGAAAAGCTTCCAGTATGCGGACGATGAAAATTACGGCATTGAGCACTACCTCTTCGATAAAATTAAGTACCAAAATTGGGAAATTTTCTACCTCTAACCTGCCCAGGCGAACGATACGATCGTGCGGGAGTTCTATGCGCATGGGCCCAGCAAAGACGCCCTCTTCGTTCATTGCCGCGGCAACCCAGTCCAACTCGATGCCGAGACAATCAATAATTTCTACGGCCTCACCCCTGACAGTGACATCCACGCCGAATTCATGGAGGACGTCATTGCCGAGGACTACGAGCTCATCAAAGATGATCTTTGTTACGCGAACACCCCATAGGAAACTGGTACCCATAGAGGATCCGTAACAAGACAAAGCCTTAAGCCCGAGGCCAAGATGTGGAATACCTTTGTCAAACGACGGCTCATCTCCACATCACACAATAGCACGGTGGATCGCAAAAGATTGGTGCTAATCCAATCCATCGTCAATAAGAGGACCATCAACGTTGGAGAGATCATCCTTCGGGAAATTCACGAGTGCAGTAAGAAAGATAGGGGACCATTGTATTTCCCTTGTTTGATCACGGGTTTATGTGTTGCCGCAGGTGTGCCCATCGAAGAGACGGATGAATACACGCCCCCACGACGAGGATGGACCAGGGACTTCTGTCATAAAGTCATGCAGATCACACATGCAGAGCTTGTCCAAGCAATACCGCAGCAGTTCACTGCCGATATTGCTGTCGGGGCCCAATACACGGCAGACATGCCTGGTACTACCCACACCTCTATCGCAGCATACCCGTACCAGGAGATCTTGCAACGAATGGAAGCAATGGACCTCAGACAACAAAGGTACATGGAGTACCATAGGGATTTCAATGGCACCTTAGCCCAGATGATGATGCACGTCTTCCCGGACCAAGGAGTACAATTTCCGGAGTTTCCCAGCAACATGTTCGTTACAGCCGCCCCTTACACCGAGACTACACCAGCCCTAGGAGGACCAAGGCCGTTCTTCCATGCGGACCCTCAGCCCCAATACCAGGCTGCCGGCCCATCTAGGGCAACAGATTCTGCTGCGGCCTCGTCTGTCAGCAGAAGGCTATCCAAGTGAAGGGCTGTTTTTCAGCACCCCACCCAGATCACCAATTATCATGGGAAGTCTATCAGCCGAGATAGATGCCTATGTGCACCAAAGCTCCACTGCCGCCGGCCCAAGTACACACCACACCGGAGGAGCAACAGCAATGGGAGGAGGAACGGACGTAATGCTCACTGAAGAGATGGCTGATGTAGAAGAAGGAGAAGAGGTAGAGGCCCCAATGCAAAGGACACCGCCCACACAAGTCCAACCGCCCCGGCAAGCAAAGGCACAACCATCGCCTTCACCAAGGACAAAGCATTTGGCATCAAGGCCGAGGAGGAAAATTGTTATAAACAGCTCTTCGGAGTCGCTTTAAAATTCTTTATCCTTAATTCAATATTAATTGCTTTTACTGTTTTTATTTACTGCTTCTTATATTCATATTTTGTTTTGCCGCTTATTTCTTCAAATATAAAGCATTGAGGACAATGCTTGGTTTGAGTTTGGGGGTGCAGAATCACTGCCAAGGCAGCAATCTACTGCCGCGGCCTTGCCAAAAAGGGAGTTTTCCAGTGATTTTCTTTTAAATTTTTATGCTCCCCGCCTTACTTGAATTAACTGCTTAAACTTTTGCACTGCTTATCATCAGTATTGCCTTAGTTTATTCTTTAAGGCTATAGAAATCTTTCTCCTTACCATGTTTAGGTTCTGTTAAGAGGGCTTAACCTTAGGGTGCTTAAGGATGAAAACTTAGAAGCTTACTATAGGAAGAACTTTAAACACTTTTGGGACTTATTGGATTATAGGAATTCTTTTAATGAACTTAGGTGATAAAGACTTAGATTTTTGGAAAGTAACTAGAGGTGCCTACCACCGGCTCTAGAAAGTCTCTTCTTCATGCTAGAGGTGCCCGAAATTGGCTCTAGTATGTTTTAAGGAATATTAAAAAGAAAGAAGGAATTTAGTGAAAAAAAAACACAAGTCTTTGAGGTGCCTGAAATTGGCTCAAGATTTGGTGTTTGAAAAGAAGAGAACACTTAACTAATGTCTATTTATCTTGATCTTAGAGTTTATCTAAGAAAGCCTTTAATCAACTTGTCCACAAAAACGCACACACTCACAATTCTTATAGTTTGTTTCTAGGTAAACCCTTGGGTAACCGAATGGTTAAGGCTTAAGAATAGGCCTAGTTATGGTAGGGAGAATAGATGGACATGTAAGACCAAGAGAGAGTAGAGTTCGGCAAATTGATGGTTTGCATTGCTTGAGGACAAGCAATAGTTCGAGTTTGGGGGTGTGATAAGTGCTCAACACACTATCACTTTTTACTCCTTTTATGGGCATTAATCACCAAATATACACCCACTCGGACCAATGCATTTACTTAATGTGATATATTTAGAAGTTATGCTAATATAAATAATATTTACAGAAAAAGGCACATTTTACTGCGTTTTCATATCTGTGCAGGAGAACCAGTGTCGCGACAGCGACAAGGCCAAGGCGGGACCTGATGCCGAGGCAGCAACAGAAAGACAAGAAGCAAGACTATAGGCGATGGAAAGATAAAAATCCAAGGAACGTGTCTGGACTTGAAGCCCATGGATCGGAGTTGGCTAGCACAAGGAAAAGCCCAAGGAAAGATCAAGCGGGAAAGCCCCCTTAGCCGAATCAAACTTGGAAATATTTTTATTATTATGTACTTGACTTGTTCCCTACTCCAAGTTCTATTCTACTTAGGAAAGGTTTGCCCTAGGTCTAGCCTATATAAAGACCTAGCCACCCAAAGTATGAAACACAGAATACCTAGGGAGAGAGCTGATTTTTATTCTTGTTTTCTTCTCCTCCATTATGTTCTAAACCTTCTTAGGGATTAGGTGAAGGTTGTCGAGTATTTGTGAGAGGATATTGTACTTTGTCTTTGATTCAATGCAATAAAGTTATCAAGGTTTGCTTATCCTTTGTTATTCCTTGTTTTCATAATTGAGCTCGGGAGAGAATATTGTGAATCATCCATTTATCTAAGCTCGGGAGAGTTAGATTCACGAAAGGGGTAAGTACGGTGTTTCAATCGCGAAATACTAACTCGGCCTAGGGATAGGTTAAGAGTTTCAGCGGCTAAAAGAAGTGTGAGATTGGTTGGTGAGTATAATTGGTTCACGCCAGGAGGTATCATCAAGGACTAGTCATCAACAGCACTCTGACTTAGGGATAAGCGGAGTCATTCAAGGACACTTTGCCGAACTTTGGTAAAGTCTACCCACGGGCAAGGGATTGCCGCGGCAGACAGTATTGTCGCTGCCAAGGCAGTAAACTGCAATGCTGCTAAGGCAGTGATATACGATTGCATTGGACGAAGACAATTTAATCAAATCCACAATACTACGCAACTGGATCCTAGCCCATCTCTCTCTCTGTTATTTCAAATCTTTATTTTTATTTAGTTATTTTAGTTTAGATAAATCAACTCTAATTACTTGTGTTTTTACTTTTCTACAGAACAAGAAGGTGAAGAAAGCATATTAAGTATACCGGTCCCTGAGGAGACAATAACTCGATAAAATACTTATCACTTATTACTTTTGATGTGTCCACTTGCACTAAACGCGCGCTTTTGACACGCAACACTCAACCCTCGGGTTAACCCGACACACTAAACCGAGAACCCAGGTCGTTACAAAGTGGGATCGAGTGACTATGGACTTTGTCACCGGGTTGTCGATGACGTTGAGAAAGCATGATGCTATATGGGTTATAGTTGACCGGTTGACGAAGTCGGCTCACTTCTTACCGGTAAGGATGGACTACAGTTTGGAAAAGTTGGCTAAGTTGTACATCAAGTAGATAGTGAGGTTGCATGGTCGTAAAGATCCACAAGGTTCACGGCGAGGTTGTGAAAGTCTATCCACGAGGCTTTAGATACCAAGTTGCACTTCAGTACAACTTTTCATCCTTAGACCGATGGACAGTCTGAGAGAGTTATCCAGATCTTGGAGGATATGCTTCGGTGTTGTGTTGTGAACTTTTCTCGTAGTTGGGAAGAGCAGTTACCGTTGGTAGAGTTTGCTTACAACAACAGTTATCAGTCAAGCATCAAGATGGCTCCTTTTGAGGCCTTGTACGGGCGTAGGTGTAGAACACCTTTATGTTGGACAGAGCTTAATGAGAGAAAGATAGTGGGTTCGGAGCTTGTTAAGGAAACCGAAGAAAAAGTTCAGATCATCAAAGAGAGGTTGCGAGCAGCTTTTGATAGACAGAAGGCTTATGCGGATAAGAAGCGTAAGCGCATCGAGTATGAGCTTAGTGAGAAAGTGTTTCTCAAGGTATCTCCGTGGAAAGGGATCATCCGGTTTGGTCTTAAAGGGAAGTTGAGTCCAAGGTACATAGGGCCTTATGAGGTTCTTTAGAGGGTTGGACCGGTAGCTTATCGGTTATCTTTGCCTATAGAGTTGCCACGTATACACGATGTGTTCCACGTGTCTATGTTGAAGCGCTATCGTTCCGATCCTTCGCATTTTGTTCAGCTTGAGGAAATCGAAGTCAATGCAGATTTGACTTATGAGGAAAGGCCTATCGGAATCTTAGATAGAGGAGTTAAAGAGCTTCGAAACAAGTGCATACCTTTAGTAAAGGTTTTGTGGAGGAAACATGGAATAGAAGAAGCAACGTGGGAAGCGGAAAAGGACATGAGAGTTCAGTATCCTCATCTCTTCCTGACAGGTTAATTTCGAGGACGAAATTTTCTTTAAGGAGGGAAGAGTTGTAACGACCCGGATTCTTGTATCCGAGTGTCGGGTTAACCAGTGGTGTTGGGCTTCGATTTTAGGCCCCAAGTTAGTGTGGTTTGGGCTTCGATTTGTTGGGCTTGAGTGGTTTAGGGCTTTAGGAGTTTTAAGTGGAGGACAATTTGGTAATTGTCTAAATGGATGAATAGGGAGGGGTTTATGGGGTTTTTATCTTCAGAAGTGATCTCATCTTTCTTTTCTTTACTTTTTCCCCATCTCATTCATCTTGTGGCAAGAAAAGAAGGTATGTTAAGGTTGAATCTTGTTGTTTTTGCTGAAGAATCACGTTTTGGGTTAGAAGGGTAAGTTGTAGAGTTGTTTTTGATCTATAAATTAAGGTAAGAATGGTTTGGTTTGGTGGAGAAGAAGGTTGTGTGGGAAATCCGGGAATAAGGTTTTTGAGGGTTTAAGCTGTGTTCTTTTAAGTGTTTTAAGGCTCTAGAAATCTCCCTGAAGTGTACTAATCCGTTCTTCATCTTTCTCTTGTAGAGAAAGAGACTTGTAAGCCATCATCAAGCTTAGGAAAGGGAAAATCTTGAAGAGGTGTGGAACTCGTTTTGGTTGTTGTTGGCTTAAGGTTGGTACTCCCAACTCATCTCCTTTATGCATGACATATAGATTTTGTGCATGTGTGCTTGATTTGAGCTTGATGAGCTTTAATGGTGGATGTCGCGTGTCAAAAGTGCGTGTTTAGTGCAAGTGGACACATCGAAAGTAATAAGTGATAAGTATTATCGGATTATCGTCTCCTCAGGGACCGGTAGACTTAATATTCTTCCTTCACCTTCTTGTTCTGTAGAAAGGTAAAAACACAAGTGAGTTGATGTGATTTATTTAAACTAAAATAATTGAATAAAAATAAAGAGTTGGAATAATAGAGAGAGATGGGTCAGGATCCAGTTGCGTTGTTTGTGGATTTGATTGACTTGTCTCTGCTCAATGCAATCGTATATCAGTGCCTCGGCAGCACTACAGTTTATTGCCTTGGCAGCGACAATACTGTCTGCCGCGGCAATCCCTTGCTCGTGGGTAGACTTTACCAAAGTTCGACAAAGTGTCCTTGAATGACTCCGCTTATCCCTAAGTCAGAGTGTTGTTGATGACTAGTCCTTGATGATACCTCCCGACGTGAACCAATTATACTCACCAACCAATCTCACACTTCTTTTAGCCGCTGAAACTCTTAACCTATCCCTAGGCCGAGTTAGTATTTCGCGATTGAAACACCGTACTTATCCCTTTCGTGAATCTAACTCTCCTGAGCTTAGATAAATGGATGATTCACACTCTCCTCTCCCGAGCTCGAATGCGAGAACAAGGAATAACAAAGGATAAGCAAACCTTGATAATTTTATTGTATTGAATCAAAGACAAAGTACAATCTCCTCTCACATATACTCGACAACCTTCACCTAATCCCTAAGAAGATTTAGAACATAATGGAGAGGAAGAAGACAAGTATAGAAATCGGCTCTCTCCCTAGGTATTCCGTGTCTAGTACATTGGGTGGCTAGGTCTTTATTAGGCTAGACCTAGGGCAAAAGTTTCCTAACTAGAATACAACTTGGAGTAGAGAACAAGTCAAGTACATAATTAAAATATTTCCAAGTTTGATTCGGCTAAAAGGGCTTTACCGCGTGGTCTTTTCTTGGGCTTTTCCTCATGCTAGCTGTCAAAAGTGCGCGTTTAGTGCAAGCAGACACATCGCAAGTAATAAGTGATAAGTATGTTATCGAGTTATCGTCTCCTCAGGGACTAGTATACTTAATATGCTTCCTTTATCTCCTTGCTCTGTGGAAAGGTAAAAACACAAGTGAGTTGATGTGATTTATTTAAACTAAAATAATTGAATAAAAATAAAGAGTCAAAATATCAGAGAGAGAGATGGGCCAGGATCCAGTTGTATTGTATTGTGGACTTGATTGACTTGTCTTTATCCAATG
Organism: Abelmoschus esculentus; assembly: GCA_035048815.1. NCBI lineage: Eukaryota > Viridiplantae > Streptophyta > Magnoliopsida > Malvales > Malvaceae > Abelmoschus > Abelmoschus esculentus. The sequence goes on along the minus strand of JAUCBN010000046.1, from coordinate 6,747,526 downwards.
CAATCGCATATCACTGCCTCGGCAGCACTGCAGTTTACTGCCTGGGCAGCGATAACGCTGTCTGCCGCGGCAATCCCTTGCTCGTGGGCAGACTTTACCAAAGTTCGGCAAAGTGTCCTTGAATGACTCCGCTTATCCCTAAGTCAGAGTGTTGTTGATGACTAGTCCTTGATGATACCTCCCGGCGTGAATCAATTATACTCACCAACCAATCTCACACTTCTTTTAGCCGCTGAAACTCTTAACCTATCCCTAGGCTGAGTTAGTATTTCGCGATTGAAACACCGTACTTACCCCTTTCGTGAATCTAACTCTCCCGAGCTTAGATAAATGGATTACTCACAAACTTCCCTCCCGGGCTTGAATGCAAGAACAAGGAATAACAAAGGATAAGCAAACCTAGATAATCTTTATTGCATTGAATAAAAGAGAAATTACAATCTCCTCTCACAAATACTCCACAACCTTCACCTAAACCCTATGAAGGTTTTAGAACATGATGGAGAGGAAAGAAACAAGAGTAGAAGTCGACTCTCCCTAGGTATTTCGATATCTGATACATTGGGTGGCTAGGTCTTTATATAGGCTAGACCTAGGGCAAACCTTTCCTAAGTAGAATACAACTCGGAGTTGGGAACAAGTCAAGTACATAATAATAATATATTTCCAAGTTTGAATTCGGCTAAGGGGGCTTTCCCGCGTGGTCTTCCTTTGGGCTTTTCCTTGTGCTAGCCAGCTCTGATTCTTGGGCTTCAAGTCCAAACACGTTCCTTAGGTTTTTGTCTTTCCATCGCCTATCACTTTGCTTCTTGTCTTCCTGCTGCTGCGTCGGTATCAGGTCCTGCCTCGGCCATGTCGCTGCCTCGGCAATGGTTTCCCTGCACAGATATGAAAACACAGTAAAACGTGCCTTTTTCTATTGGTGGCATGCGGTTATGCAGCATTGCCATGCATCCCTCGGTGGCAGCCACTGTCTCAAACTCACCTATTCGTTTTCTCTTTGATACCATATCTTTTAAGAACTTGGCATAGTTGGGCATTTGTTCAATGGCCTCAACGAATGGTATGTTGATGTGGACTTGCTTCAAGATATCGAGGAACTTCTTGAACTGTTGATCCTGTTTTTGTTTTTTCAACCTTTGCGGGAAAGGTGGTGGTGGTCTCATCTCGTCCAGGGTTTCTTTAGTTTGGAATCGTATACCTGGCTCCACTGGAATTTTTGCTGCCTCGGCCGACTGCTCAAGCGTTGTAGTGCTTGCTGCCGGGGTAGTGTTGTCAGTCTCGGTTTGTTCAGCCTCTTCTCTTGATTGATCCGCCGGTTGGGTTCGGTTCTCTGGGATCCTCTCTTTCAACTGTAGACCACTCCTGGTAGTGATTGCCTTGCCCTGTTCATGGCTTAGTACCTTAGCAACCTCAGTATTGCTAGGTAGGCCTCCTTGTGGTCTAGTGTTTATACATTGAGCAAACTGCCCAACCTGAGTTTCCAGAGTTTTTATGGCCGCTTCTTGATTTTGTAGCCTCATCTCAGTCCTATTCATGAAGGCGTCGGTCCTCTTGATGAAATTACTGTTTTCCGCCATGTACGACTCGGTTTTCATCATGAAGGCCTTTAGCGTGTTTTCCAATGAATTGATCGGTTGCTGTTGCATCTGCTGCTGCGGCATCGGTTGTTGGACTTGCTGCTACGGCATTGGCTGCTGAAATCCCGGTGGTTGGGTGATTGGGTTTAAGGCATTATTTGGGTTGCTCCATGATAAGTTTGGATGCCTCTTCCATGAGGGGTTGTATGTGTTGGACATCACATTGTTACGGTCGTAGTTCCCAACATACATACCGGTTTCTTGATTCATGCAATCAACAGAACTGTGGTTACCTCCACATAAATCACAACATAAATCAATTACCTTGACCTCACACGGGTATTGTTTTGTAATTGTAGGTTTTGCACCATCTTGGTAAGAGAGGCCAATTGTGCTGCCACTGAGCTTGATGAATCTAATTCGTTTACCGTGGCTTGGCGTCTTACTCCTCCTCGCCTAGATGTGGGAAACTGGAAGTCATTCCTTGCGAGTTTATTCAAAATTTCAATAGCTTCCTCGGGTGCCTTGTCCAGAAATGTGCCGTTTGCCGAGGCATCTAACATCATCTTTGTCGGGGTATTTGTGGCGTTGTAAAACACTGTCACTTGTGTCCATAAGGGAAATCCATGCAGCGGACACTTGTGCAATAGCTCTCTGTAGCGTTCCCATGCCTCGTACATTGGTTCGTCTTCAGCCTGTCGGAAAGAAGTAATTTCATTACGAATTCTATCATATAGAATAGTAGGATTAAAGCGAGTAATGAAATCACGGCAAAGTTCACTCCAGGATCCAATAGATCCCGCTGGAATGCTATTCAACCAAGCTTTCACCCTATCCCTCAGTGAATAGGGGAATTGCTTTAACCGCAAGACATCTTCATGGACTCCTTGGATTTTGAAAGAGTTGCAGATTTCCATGAAAGATTTGAGATGCTGCCTTGCGTCTTCAGTTGCAGACCCACCAAATTGTCCAATTGTATTTAACATGTTGAACATAACAAGTTTAAGTTCAAAATGGGCTGCTTCAATCTCGGGTGTAACGACTCCTGGGTTTAGTCCATTTAAGTCCTCCTCCAAGAAATCTCTGACAGTCAGCTGCCGCGGCCCAGGTGGCGGTGGAAGACCTTCATTGTCGGCAGGTTTGTTTTGTCCTGCCTGAACCTCTGCCATGACTCCTCAGATTTGTCTCCTCAACCTTAACCCTGTTCTTTCAATCTCAGGATCTAACTCGTATAAGGGGTTGGTTGGATTGGCCTTGGTCATACACCAAGAAAAACAAAAGTAAAATAAAAATAAAAAGGAATAAGAAAACAAGGAAAACAAAATTTAGTTGTCAGTCCCCGACAACGCCGCCAAAAACTTGTCGCATGTCAAAAGTGCGCGTTTAGTGCAAGCGGACACATCGCAAGTAATAAGTGATAAGTATGTTATCGAGTTATCGTCTCCTCAGGGACTGGTATACTTAATATGCTTCCTTTATCTCCTTGCTCTGTGGAAAGGTAAAAACACAAGTGAGTTGATGTGATTTATTTAAACTAAAATAATTGAATAAAAATAAAGAGTCGAAATATCAGAGAGAGAGATGGGCCAGGATCCAGTTGTATTGTATTGTGACTTGATTGACTTGTCTTTATCCAATGCAATCGCATATCACTGCCTCGGCAGCACTGCAGTTTACTGCCTGGGCAGCGATAACGCTGTCTGCCGCGGCAATCCCTTGCCCATGGGCAGACTTTACCAAAGTTCGGCAAAGTGTCCTTGAATGACTCTGCTTATCCCTAAGTCAGAGTGCTGTTGATGACTAGTCCTTGATGATACCTCCCGGCGTGAATCAATTATACTCACCAACCAATCTCACACTTCTTTTAGCCGCTGAAACTCTTAACCTATCCCTAGGCCGAGTTAGTATTTCGCGATTGAAACACCGTACTTACCCCTTTCGTGAATCTAACTCTCCCGAGCTTAGATAAAAGGATTACTCACAAACTTCCCTCCTGGGCTTGAATGCAAGAACAAGGAATAACAAAGGATAAGCAAACCTTGATAATCTTTATTACATTGAATAAAAGACAAATTACAATCTCCTCTCACAAATACTCCACAACCTTCACCTAAACCCTATGAAGGTTTTAGAACATGATGAAGAGGAAAGAAACAAGAGTAGAAGTCGGCTCTCCCTAGGTATTTCGATATCTGATACATTGGGTGGCTAGATCTTTATATAGGCTAGACCTAGGGCAAACCTTTCCTAAGTAGAATACAACTTGGAGTAGGGAACAAGTCAAGTACATAATAATAATATATTTCCAAGTTTGAATTCGGCTAAGGGGGCTTTCCCGCGTGGTCTTCCTTTGGGCTTTTCCTTGTGCTAGCCAGCTCTGATTCTTGGGCTTCAAGTCCAAACACGTTCCTTAGGTTTTTGTCTTTCCATCGCCTATCACTTTGCTTCCTGTCTTCCTGCTACTGCCTCGGCATCAGGTCCTGCCACGGCCTTGTCGCTGCCGCGGCAATGGTTTCCCTGCACATATATGAAAATGCAGTAAAACGTGCCTTTTTCTATAAATATTATCTATTTAAGTATAACTTCTAAATATATCACATTAAGCACATGCATTGGTTCAAGTGGGTGAATATTTGGTGATAAATGCCGATAAAAGGAGTAAAAAATGATAGTGTGTTGAGCACTTATCACTAGCCAGCTCCGATTCATGGGTTTTGAGTCCAGACACGTTCCTTGGATTTTTATCTTTCCATCGCCTACAGTCTTGCTTCCTGTCTTTCTGCTGCTGCCTCGTCATCAGGTCCTGCCTCGGCCTTGTCGCTGCCGCGGCACTGGTTTTCCTGCACAGACATAAAAATGCAATAAAACGTGCCTTTTTTGTAAATATTATCTTTATGAGCTTAACTTCTAAATATATCACATTGAGTTCATGCATTGGTCCAAGTGGGTGTATATTTGGTGATTAATGCCCATAAAAGGAGTAAAAATTGATAGTGTGTTGAGCACTTATCACACCCCCAAACTCGAACTATTGCTTGTACTCAAGCAATGCAAACCATCAATTTGCCGAACTCTCTCTTGGTCTTACATGTCCATCTATTCTCCCCACCATAACTAGGCCTATTCTTAAGCCTTAACCATTCGGTTACCCAAGGGTTTATCTAGAAACAAACTATAAGAATTATGTGTGTGTGTTTTTGTGGACAAGTTTTATTATAGGCTTTCTTAGACAAACTCTAAGTTCAAGACAAGTAGAATTTGGTTAAGTGTTCTCTTCTTTTCAAACACCAAATCTTGAGCCAATTTCGGGCACCTCAAAGACTTGTGTTTTTCTTTTCACTAAATTCCTTCTTTCTTCTTAATATTCCTTAAAACATACTAGAGCCAATTTCGGACACCTCTAGCATGAAGAAGAGACTTTCTAGAGCCGGTGGTAGGCACCTTTAGTTACTTTTCGAAAAATCTAAGTCTTTATCACCTAAGTTCATTAAAAGAAGTCCTATAATCCAACAAGTCCCAAGAGTGTTTAAAGTTCTTCCTATAGTAAGCTTCTAAGTTTTCATCCTTATGTATCCTAAGGTTAAGCCCTCTTAACAGAACCTAAATATGGTAAGGAAAAAGATTTCTATAGCCTTAAAGAATAAACTAAGGCAATACTAATGATGAGCAGTGCAAAAGTGCAGGCAGTTAATTCAAGTCAGGCGGGGAGCATAAAAATTTAAAAAAAAATCACTGGAATACTCCCTTTTTGGCAAGGCTACGACAATAGATTGCTGCCTTGGCAGTGAATCTGCACCCCCAAACTCAAACCAAGCATTGTCCTCAATGCTTTATATTTGAAGAAATAAGCGGCAAAACAAAATATGAAATAAGCAGCATTTAAAACGGTAATAGCAAGTAATATTGAATTAAGGACAAAGATTTTAAAGCGACCCCGAAGAGCTGCTTGTAACAATTTTTCTCCTCGGCCTGGCTGCCGATTGCTTTGTCCTTGGTGAGGGCGATGGTTGCGCTTTTGCTTGCCCTCACTTTGTCTCTGTGCTAAAGAAAACAAAAGAAAATCAACAATTAAATATCCTAAAATAAAAGTTAAATTAAAATTATTCTTAGAAATCGCGGAAAAGAAAAAAAATAGAAGGTCGCAACATTAATTCTTCATAGGAGGGCGTGCGAAGGCATCTTCTAAGGTGATCATCTCCATAGTCTTCATGTCATGTGGCCCAGAATAGTGTTTCAAGCGTTGGGCATTTACTTTGAAATCATGGCCATGCTTTGGTGATTTGATTGTTACTGCTCCATGTGGGAAAACTCGAACGACTTCAAATGGTCCTGACCATCTGGATTTGAGTTTTCCTGGAAACAGTCTAAGCCTGGAGTTGAAAAGGAGGACGTGTTGCCCCGGTAGGAACTGCTGCGGCAGTAACTTACGATCGTGCCATCTTTTCGTTTTCTATTTGTAGATCTTGGCATTCTCGTATGCTATTGTTCGAAATTTTTCTATTTCATTGAGGTCTAGCAGTCTTTTCTGTCTGGCTTTTTCCCAATCCATATTTAAGTTCTTCACTGCACAATATGCTTTATGCTCAATTTCAACAGGTAAGTGACAAGCTTTCCTGAATACAAGCTTATATGGAGATGTTCCTAATGGGGTTTTGAATGTTGTCCTGTAGGCCATAAAGCATCATCGAGACGATAAGACCAATCCTTTCTAGATGGATTTACCACCTTTTCAAGGATCTGTTTTAATTCCTTGTTGGATATTTCAGCTTGCCCATTTGTCTGTGGATGATATGCTGTAGCGAGCTTGTGGGTGATGCCGAGTTTCTTTAGTGCCGCGGCAATAAGTCTGTTATCAAAGTGTTTACCTTCGTCACTTATTATTGCTCTAGGGATTCCAAACCTTGTAAAAATATTTTTCTTGAGAAATTTTTGAACTGTCTTGGAATCATTGTGAGGTGTGGCGATTGCTTCGACCCACTTTGATACATAATCCACCGCTACTAAGATGTAAAGATTTCCTTGGGATGATGGGAATGGTCCCATGAAATCTATTCCCCAAACATCAAACAGTTCTACTTCCAGAATGGGTTGTAATGGCATCTCATGTCGTCTTGAAATATTGCCCGTGCGTTGGCATCGGTCACAGTTCTTATAATAGTCGTGGGCATCTTTGTAAAGTGTTGGCCAGTAGAGGCTAGATTGCAGTACCTTTGCTGCTATTCTGTTGCCTCCAAAATGTCCTCCACAAGGTGAATCATGATAGTGCTGGAGTACTGCTTTCTGTTCTTCTTCTGGTACACATCTTCTTATAACCTGATCTGCACAATGTTTAAATAGAAGAGGGTCGTCCCAGAAATAATGCTTTGCATTATGTTGAAACCTCTTCTTTTCGTTATGGTTAAGGTTATAAGGGATAATACCACTAACTAGATAATTAACAAGATCAGCATACCAGGGGGTGGATGTTACTGCGGAAAGGTCTTCTATCAATGTTGCGGAGATGTATTCAGACAATGCCACGGTAGCGCGGTTGTATACTGCTGCGGCCTCTGTCTCGGCAGTATCCCTTGCAGTTGTAACAATTTGCAATATTTGTTCATCTGGAAATTCATCTTGTATTTCTTCAAGTGAGTGGGTATTGTCCTTGTTCTCCAGTCTAGAAAGATGATCGGCCACTTGGTTTTTGGTACCTTTGCGGTCTTTGATTTCAACATCAAATTCTTGTAAAAGAAGGATCCATCTAATCAGTCTAGGCTTGGCATCCTTCTTTAAGAAGAGGTATTTAATTGCCGAATGATCAGTATGGACAGTGACCTTTGTTCCGATGAGATATGATCGAAACTTGTCAAAGGCAAATACCACTGTTAGTAATTCTTTTTCTATTGTGGTGTACTTGATTTGTGCATCATTAAGTGTTTTACTGGCATAGTAGATCACATGGAACAGATTATTCTTCCTCTGCCCGAGTACCGCCCCGACAGCATGATCACTAGCATCACACATCAATTCAAATGGCAACGACCAATCCGGTGGGATTACTATCGGTGCAGTGATTAGCTTCTCCTTGAGAGTCTCGAATGCTTCAGTGCATTCCTCATTAAATTCGAATTTCCTATCTTGTTCAAGCAAGTTGCAAAGAGGTTTAGAAATTTTGGAGAAATTAGAAATAAACCGTCTATAGAAACCTGCATGGCCCAAGAAGCTTCGAACTCCTTTCACAGAAATTGGTGGAGGTAAATTATTTATCACATCTATCTTGGCTTTACCCACTTCTATTCCTTGTGATGATATTTTGTGGCCCAATACGATACCTTCATTTACCATAAAATGACATTTTTCCCAGTTTAGGACTAGATTGGATTCCTCACATCTTTGCAACACTTTTTCGAGATTGCCGAGGCAGTGATCAATGTTGTCTCCAAAGACTGAGAAATCATCCATGAATATCTCTAAGAAGTCCTCTATCATGTCAGAAAAAATCGCCATCATGCATCTCTGGAAAGTTGTCGGGGCATTGCAAAGGCCGAACGGCATCCTTCTAAATGCATAAGTTCCATATGGGCAAGTGAAAGTGGTTTTTGCCTGGTCTTCTGGATCAATGGCAATTTGATTGTATCCTGAATAACCATCAAGAAAACAGTAATAAGATTTACCAGCAAGTCTATCAAGCATTTCATCAATGAAGGGTAAAGGGAAGTCATCCTTCTTCGTTGCCTTATTCAACTTGCGATAATCCATACAAACCCTCCAACCAGTCACAGTCCTGGTTGGTATCAGTTTGTTGTTCTCGTTGGTTATGACGGTCATACCACCTTTCTTAGATACACATTTTACCGGGCTTACCCATGCACTGTCAGAGATAGGATAAATAATTCCTGCATCAAGCCACTTGATTATTTCCTTACGTACTACCTCCTTCATAGCGTGATTAAGTCTCCTTTGAGCTTCAACAGTGGGCTTATGGTCTTCTTCTAAGAGGATTTTATGCATACATACCGCTGGACTTATTCCTTTCAGATCATCAATTGACCACCCAATTGCCTTTTTGTGTTGTCGCAGCATTGCTATTAAGGTCTGTTCTTGTTCTGGCAACAACTTAGAAGAAATAATTACTGGCATCGTGTGGTTATCTCCCCAATAAGCATATTTTAGTTTTTCTGGTAAGGGTTTTAATTCTGGGACCAACAGTTCTTTATTTACAGATTGTTAATTCTTCCCTTTATACTCTAATGGTTCAAAGTACTTACCTGGAAGATGTGCTGTCCAATTAGCTTCCTCCTTCTCGGTTGTCTCAGCACGGTTCAAAATATTACTGTAACAGTCATCCATATCACTGTCGAGGCATACCTGGGGTATGTCATTGAGATCACTGCCGAGGCAGTTGTTGCTAAGACAAGGTATTGTGTGATCTTCATCTATGTCATCCAGCATCTGACATTCTTCTTCTAGTTCGTCATGTCTCTTCATCAATTGACACACATTTAGTTTGATTTCTTGATCATTGATTCTTATTGTCAGTTCTCCTTTTTCCACGTCAATTAGGGTGCGTCCAGTTGCAAGGAAAGGTCTCCCAAGGATGATCGGTGCATTGTTATATGCTTCACAATCAAGGACAAGAAAGTCAGCAGGAAAAATAAACTTATCTACTCTTACCAGTATGTCCTCGATTTTGCCTTCAGGTTGCACATAGGATCGATCCGCTAATTGGAGCATAACTGTTGTAGGTTTTGCCCTTCCAAATCCAAGCTTTTGAAAGACTAATTTGGGCATGAGATTTATGCTTGCTCCAAGGTCGCATAGGGCCTTACCTTCATAATTCTTACCTATCGCACAAGGTATGATAAAGCAACCAGGATCTTTTAACTTTGGTGGCATGCGGTTATGCAGCATTGTCATGCATCCCTCGGTAGCAGCCACCGTCTCAAACTTACCTATTTGTTTCCTCTTTGACACCATTTCCTTTAGGAACTTAGCATAGTTAGGCATTTGTTCAATAGCTTCAACGAACGATATGTTGATGTGGACTTGCTTCAAGATGTCGAGGAACTTCTTGAATTGCTGGTCCAGTTTTTGCTTTTTCAACCTTTGTGGGAAAGGTGGTGGTGGTCTTATCTCCTCCAGGGTTTCATTAGTTTGGAATTTAATACCTGGCACCACTGGAGTTGTTGCTGCCTCGGCAGGCTGCTTAGGAGCTGCAGTGCTTTCTGCCGGGGCAGTGTTATCAGCTTCAGTTTGCTCAGCCTCTTCTTTTGCTCGATCCGCTGGTTGAATTTGGCTCTCTGGGATCTTTTCCTTCAGCTGTCGACCACTCCTAGTTGTGATTGCTTTGCACTGTTCATGGCCCATTACCTTAGCAACTTTAGTATTGCTAGGTAGTCCTCCTTGTGGTCTAGTATTTATACTTTGAGCAAACTGCCTAACCCGAGTTTCCAGCGTTTTAATGGCCGCTTCTTGATTTTACAACCTCATCTCAGTTCTATTAATGAAGGCATCTGTCCGCTTGATGAAATTACTATTCTCTTCCATGTATGACTCAGTTTTCATCATGAAGGCCTTTAGCGTGTTCTCCAATGAACTTACCGATTGCTTCTACATCTGCTGCGGCAACATTGACTGCGGGGCTTGCTTCTGCCGCATCGGTTGCTGAAATCCTGAAGGTTGGGTGATTGGGTTTAAGGCATTGTTAGGGTTGCTCCATGATAGGTTTGGATGCCTCTTCCATGAGGGGTTGTATGTGTTCGACATCATATTGTTACGGTTGTAGTTCCCAACATACATATCGGTCTCTTGATTCATGCATTCAGAGGAACTGTGGTTACCTCCGCATAAGTCAAAGTAGGAATCAATTACCTTGACCTCACGGGTATTTTGCTGTAACTGTAGGTTTTGCACCATCTTGGTAAGAGAGGCCAATTGTGCTGCCACTGAATTTGATGTGTCTAATTCATTTACCGTAGCTTGGCGTCTTACTTCTCCTCGCCTAGATGTAGGAAACTGAAAGTCATTCTTTGCGAGTTTATTCAATATTTCAATAGCTTCCTCAGGTGCTTTATCAAGGAGTGTTCCATTTGCCGAGGCATCTAACATCATCCTTGTCGGGGCATTCGTGGCATTGTAAAACATTGTCACTTGTGTCCATAGGGGAAATCCATGCAAAGGACACTTGCGCAATAGCTCCATGTAGCACTCCCATGCCTCGTACATTGGTTCGTCTTCTGCCTGTCGAAAAGAAGTGATTTCATTACGGATTCTATCCTATAAATTTGTGGGATTAAAACGAGCAATAAAATCACGACAAAGTTCACTCCAAGATCCAATAGGTCCTGCTGGAATGCTATTCAACCAAGCTTTCGCCCTATCCCTCAGTGAATAGGGGAATTGCTTTAACCGCAAGACATCTTCATGGACTCCTTGGATTTTGAAAGAGTTGCAGATTTCCATGAAAGATTTGAGATGCTGCCTTGCGTCTTCAGTTGCAGACCCACCAAATTGTCCAATTGTATTTAACATGTTGAACATAACAGGTTTAAGTTCAAAATGGGCTGCTTCAATCTCGGGTGTAACGACTCCTGAGTTTAGTCCATTTAAGTCCTCCTCCAAGAAATCTCTGACAGTCAGTTACCGCGGCCCAGGTGGCGGCGGAAGTCCTCCATTGCCGGCATGTATGTTTTGTCCTGCCGGGTGATCCGCCATGGCTCCTTGGATCTGTCTCCTCAACCGTTGCCTCAACCAAAACAGGTTTTACTTGCAACTCTGCCACTAAACCACCTTCCCTTGAAATACTCAACTTGGCAAACATCTCCCTCAACTCAACCGCCGCCTTACGGCTCAAAGCATCAGCTACCACATTAGCTTTCCCCGGATGATACTCAATAGACAAATCATAATCCTTAAGCAACTCCATCCATCTTCGTTGCCTAAGATTTAGATCCTTTTGCTACATGAGATACTTCAAACTCTTGTGATCCGTGTATATAGTACACTTTTCACCATACAAATAATGTCTCCATATCTTTAAGGCAAACACCACCGCCGCAAGCTCCAAATCATGCGTCGGATAATTCTTTTCATGCACCCTTAACTGTAGAAGCATAAGCCACAACCTTCCCTTCTTGCATTAGAACACATCCAAGACCAACATATGATGCATCACTATAAACAACAAAATCCTTACCGGACTCGGGTTGCACCAACACCGGAGCACTAGTCAACACCTCTTTTAACTTCTCAAAACTCTTTTGTTGACTTTCTTTCCACTCAAAAGGAACCTTCTTTTGCAAAAGCTTGGTAATAGGAGCAGCAATGCTCGAAAACCCCTCAATAAACCTACGATAATAACCCGCCAAACCTAGAAAACTCTGAACCTCCGACACCGACTTTGGTTGCTTCCAACCCATAACAGCCTCTATCTTTTTCGGGTCAACACTATTACCCTTTTCCGACACTACATGACCAAGGAACACCACTTTCTTTAACCAAAACTCACATTTACTTAACTTAGCATACAACTGATTCTCCTTCAATGCTTGCAACACTATCCGCAAATGCCGATCATGATCTTCCTCGGTACGCGAATACACAAGGATATCATCTATGAATACCACCACAAACTGATCCAAGTATTCATGAAACACTCGGTTCATCATATCCATAAAAGCAGCAGGGGAATTTGTCAACCCAAACGGCATCACCAAAAACTCATAATGTGCATACCTTGTCCGAAATGCTATTTTCAACACACCCTCTTCCTTCACCTTCAACTGATAATACCCCGATCTCAAATCAATCTTCGAGAACACACTTGCTCCCCGAAATTGATCAAACAAATCGTCAATCCTCGGCAAAGGATACTTATTCTTCACGGTCAACTTATTCAACTGCCGATAATCAATGCACATCCTCATAGTGCCATCCTTCTTTTTCACAAACAACACCGGCGCACCCCAAGGTGATACGCTCGGTCGAATGAAACCTCGGTCCAGCAACTCTTGCAACTGCATCTTCAACTCCTTTAACTCCTTAGATGCCATGCGATAAGGAGCAATGGAAACCGGATTAGTACCAGCATAAGTCTCGATACTGAACTCCACATCACGATTGGGAGGTAACCCTGGCAACTCCTCAGGAAAAACTTCCAGAAAGTCGCGCATTGTTCGAATGTCCTGCACCCGAACTTCTCCTATACCCGGATTCATCACATAAGCTAGATATGCCATACCACCATGTTGCAACATCTTTTCCGCTTGTAAAGCCGAAACCACATTAGATAAAAATCCGGTATACTCACTTCTCACCACGACCTCGCTACCATCAAACAACTTCAAGGTAACCTTCTTCTTTTCGAAGTCCACCACCGCTCGGTGCTCCATCAACCAATCAACACCCAATATAAGATCAAAACCATGAAACGGCAACTCCATCAAGTCGACCTTAAACACATGCCTTGAACCTCCAACGGACACCTTTTATACAACCTCCTTACCGTAACCGTCTCACCCAAAGAACTGGTAACCACAACTCCTACGTCTAAAACCTCAACCGGAATATCCAACAAATATGCATGCTCACTCAAAACATAAGAATGCGTAGATCCCGAATCTATCAAAGAAAACAACGGTACATTTTGCAAAGAAAAGGTACCTGCCACCACATCTGTTGTATTACGAGTCCCACGCTGATCATAAACCTTTCGTCTATCTCCCTGCCTCTAGAAAGGACCTCGGCCACGTCCACGTCCTCTACCAGGCATCACAGCGGCCTCAGCACGTTCACCCGTCTCACCAGCAAACCTTGGGCAATCACGCTTCTTGTGATCCATCGACCCACAACCTATACATGCACCAGTAGCCCACCAACACTCTCTTGGATGGCGCCTAGAACACAAGTTACAGACTGGGGCATCACCACCTCCTCTACCATAGTGCTGAGCACAACCACCGCGTCCAAAGTCACCTCGGCGTCGGTCAGCTCTGTATCGGTTGTCCCGAAACCTCTTACCCTGCTTACTTTGAGCTCCAGCCTCAGCGGGCCTCTTACCAACATCGGTAGACTTCCTAGCCTCCCTTAGAGACTCCTCAACATCCTTAGCCCTATTAACCAACACATCAAACTCGGTGTACTCAGCGGCTAACAGATATGTCTTAATCTCGGGATCCAACCCATATCAGAACCTATCACACCTTTTCCGGTCAGTAGGTACCAACTCAGGAGCACAGTGACTCAGCCTAATAAACTGTATCTCATACTCAGCTACTGTTCTAGCCCCCTGTACCAAGGACATAAACTCCCTCTTCCTTGCATCCTTATACTGTGGCCCCAAAAACTTCCGCACAAAAGCGATCCGGAAATACTCCCAAGTCAGGTTAGAAGCATCTACACCAGTTTTCGTGGTGATCCACCAACGATAAGCATCTCCCTGAAGCAGAGAAACTACACAACCCAGCCTCCTAGTATCCTGACAATCCATCTGATCCAAAATCCTCTCTGTACTAGCCAACCACTCCTCAGTCGAGCTCGGATCTGATCCACGGAACTCTACACCGCCCAAACTACGCAGACGCTCTAAAGGTAGACCTGGGGTAACCACAACAGCAGGGGCAGGAGCCGGGATATGCAGTCCAGCAACAACAGCCTGAAATGCACCTGCCATAGCCTGTATAAGCAGTGCGAACTCTCTAAACTGACCTCCTAGAGGAACCGGAGACACACCCACGGGTGGAGGAGGAGGAAGCGGCTCTTCCCTAGCAGTCGTCTCACCCTCAGCCTGACCCTCCGTGATCATATTCGCACTAGCACGAGTCTCGCGTCTCGGTGGCATATTCCAAAAACTTCATACATGCAATTTAAAACATGATATTAAAACATAATAAACTTACATTCGGGCAAGATCCAAGGGAAACCTGAGAAGCATTTAAAAATATATTGGCATTGGCAATGTGTAACCGTTATCCCTTTCAACCATAATCATTCAAATACAACCATCATGCTTATATATTCAACAAGTTAACAACATAACAAGCTCAATCACACACTTTAGCAAACCCTACCACACACTTTAATTAACCTGGCTCTGATACCACCAAATGTAACCCCCTTAGCCCGGCCTGGACGGAACCGGCACTAACAGGTTACACGGGGAATATCGAACTAAACTCGTTAAGGTCCAATTCGATAAATAACCCTAAAAACCGGTATATTTTTTTTCTTAACTAGATGCATAATTTAGTTCCTATGTGTGTTGAGGTCATGCATAACGAAAATAGGAACATTTGATTCACAATTGATCATTCAATTCGCATGTTAGTACATAAGGACCAAAACGCAAATAATTCTTAATTCCAACAATAAACCGGTAATTCGACCTACCATAGTTCAATTAAACATGCATAGCATACTCATAACAAAGTTCAGATCAATCGGACCATTATTGCATTGTCAATTTCACGTTCCATAAAATAGGGACCTAATTGTAAAGCTCACAATGTCATAGGGACTAAAACTAACATTAATTTACCAATGCGAATTCATGTTAACATCATGCATCTTTGTGATATTACAACTCTCAATAATATTCATTGCATCTATATTCGATCGTGGAAAGACATCCGACTCTAAACATAATTTTTCCACACTTAAAATGTCATTTTTGGGTCTCGGTATCGATACCTAGGGTCTCGGTATCGATACCCTATCGTGGAGTTAGCCTCCTTGCACTTCGAAGGCTATTGGTACCGATACCCCCATAGGTGGTATCGATACTCCAGCGTCCAGTGGAGTAATTGCATCGAACCATGATTCGAACCACTCCAAATTAAGCCTTAGGGTATCGATACTGGTATCGATACCCCCTGTGCACTTTGACAAGTTTGAACATTCTAAGTTAATTCCACTCATTCAAACATAACCATTAATCACCCTTAACTCTATGCATAATTTCCTAAGCATAAAGAACAATTTAAAGCATACATTTATCACATCAAAGACCCCAAACAATCTATAGGCATGCTTCCTAAAATGTGATTTAAAATCAACAATGTTCATTCATGTACATGCCTCAATAATCCAAACAACACCATAGTCCAACAATTAACAATCCAAAACATTATAGGTCTTATTACAATATTAACCAAAGCAAAGAAAATCACAAACTTCACATGGGTTTGATTTACACATTGCCAAGCCTCAAGTTATTTGCCAAAACATACCAAAATTTGAGATAACCTTCCCCTTGGTTCCTTTGCTCCGAACGTAGCCTCGATTGTCACTATTTGTCTGCAAAGATGAGAGGAGAGCTTAAGAAAAACATGCTTAGTGAGGAAGCTCTAAACATGATCATCAATGCATCAATTTAAAACCATGTTTAAAACCATAACTTGTAATGCCTTTCTAAAACCAAGCATGCTTAACAATCGTGTTCATGTTCAATACCAAAAACCTTTCCTTGAGTATGCATGGCATTATCAATTCATTTCACAAATGATGCAAAATGTTCCAAATATTTTCATGTTTGTATATTGGCTTCCTAGTGATCACTTAATGTGAACCATAAGTTCACCGAATACGCGGATCCATTAATTAGAGACCTTTAGTCTCAACATGACACAAAGTCACCATTGACATGACATGAAGTCACCATTGACATGACACGAAGTCACCATTGACATGACACGAAGTCACCATTGACATGACACGAAGTCACCATTATCAAGCTCTACCACGCACGGTTGGACACATAGTCACCCTTGTTACGTGTAGGCGGCTCTACCACGCAGAGTTGGACACAAAGTCACCCTTGTTACGTGTAGGCATTTTTCCTTTATTTCCATAATATTTATAGTGCACTCAATCCTAATGACATGTCATTTGTATTCGAATCTAAAAGTAGTGTCACTAAGCCAATATCAAGTCCAAGCATGCATGCAAATTTGCTGCTCATAATGCATCCATAATGTGTTCAACAAATGAACTAAAAGTCATATGCCCAATGGCACCATCATATGTAAGGAAAATAACCATATCATATTCCACTTCATTTTTCATGTTTTCATAAACCATGAATGTCTTTAAAAGTCATGCATTTCCAGCAATTAACACATGCATGCATCATTTCCAAAATCATACTTATGCATTTCTAAAATCTCATTAAATCATCATCATAAATGCCATTACCGAAAATAGCCGAAACTCACAATAGTGCATCAAATCATTTACTTTACTTACTCTTGAACTATGGAAAGTTTTCACACTATTCCATAGCCCCCAAAACAGAACCGAATCTTTGCGAAACACTTTAAAACCCAAAAACACTCACCGACAAGCAAAACGAGCCCTCGCCGATGCTCCGACGGCAACGCCAACGCACCAGCCACTTATGCACCTTCTTGAACTACCTCTACAACATTAAAAACAGAGCATATTCACATTATAACATGCTCAAAACAGCAGCCACAACCGGTCACCATAAAACTACCAAAAACCTAGCCGAAAAGACCGAAACCTAGCCGAAACGCATCCGAAACATCATCAGCCCAAAACCTAATGAATCTAACATCTAATTCACTTTAAATATGAACCAAAAACACTTCCAAACCATCCTTATACCTCCAGCAACACAAGAACACCTAAAACAGCCCCTAGAACAACCGAAAACCACCTTAAAACACTACCGATTACATTATTTCGGGATTAAATTAATGTGCCATCAATTCAACACTTAATTAATCATTTAATTGACATAATATCATAATATCATAATTAAATCAATCTCATTACAGCATTAATTGAGATCTAAAAAGATTTCACAAAAACCTCCATAAAATCCATAGATCTAGAATTAAAAACACAAAATTAAGTTTTCATTATTAATTAGCAAGCCAATACTTGGGAATTTCAATAAAGAACCTTAGAAAAAGATTAGAAATCAGCAAAGTTACCTTAAAGATTTGCTCCACCAAAAAGATGAGAAATCCTCCCTTGATTTCTTGAAAATAGATGTTGATTTTGCAAAATTGATGAGTAGGTTTTGTAGAGAATGAAAGGATGAATAAAATGAAGTAAATCTTGTTGAAAAATGATGAAGAAATCAGCAAGAAATTGAAGAAATTTGGAGAAGAAGATGGAGAGAAAATGAGAGAAAATCTTGAGAGAAAAGATGGGAAAATGGGAAGTTACAAAAGAAAATGGAATTATCATCTAAATAAAACAACTTAAAAACAATTTTGATGGATAAATCATTAATTAAAAATAAATTGGATTTATGGCCCTCTAAGGATTCTAAGTATGGCTTACTTTCCAATTTAGTCACTAAAATCCATATTTTTGAAAATTACTACTTAAATCCCCAAAACTTTCCCAAAAATTACAATTTAGTCACTAGCACAAAATTAAGCCCAATTAAAAATCAAATTAAAGTTCAAATAATATTCCTTTAACTTTAAACACCTTTTTTAATATTTTTAGAACCATTTCACAAAATTATTACTTATCCGATTAAAATATTATTATTTTAATTTTTCCTGGAATAACGAACCCTAGGAATCCGATTCGACCCGAATCGAATTTCCCCAACTAATACTCAAACTACTAACCCCAAAACCGGGATGTTACAATATTTCCTAATTTTTAATTCAAAAGCATTAAATTGCTCATCATCGGAAATCATTTATTCTAACCTAAAAGTTGTCTTAAATTGAATTTAATGTTGTAGCAAATTTACATGTATGTAGAATGAAATGGAAATACTATATTAAAGATTTTGTTATCCCCAAACTTGAGGTGAGCATTGTCCTCAATGCGACTATATGGATATATATGCAAAAATAAAAAGAAAAAGAAAAAGTAAAGATGCTTACTTCTTGGCGGGTTTGGTTTTCCTCGTAGCCATGCGTTGAAGTCTCTTCGCAGGTTGCTCCAATGGTGATGGGTCAATGTGTGTTATCTCTACTTCGGGCTGGTCTTGTGCCTCCTCCTTCTCGCGTACAGCTGCTACATCGGGCATCCATTCCTCCTTCACACCGAATGAAGCGTGTCGTCAAGCAGTACGCTTCACCTTTCGGCGTGGGATGGGGGCATCAAATGGGTTAGTAGGAGGGGCATCAACTCCAGGTGAGTTAAGGTCGAAATCCTCATTGCTTACTTGTATAGTCTGGGCCCTAAAGGACTTTGATTCAGTGGCAAGTCCTTTTCCTTTGTTCTTGGATATTGCTGATGGACCGGCCGGGACCTGATGTGATGCTGTAGCAGATGCAGCAGGGGTAGGGGAATACTCTGTTGTTGGTTCTATAGGGGTCTTTTCTTGTTACTGCGGCGTAGGGCTATGCTCGGGCACTGTGAAGGTTGTTGCTGGTACTGTTGCTGTTGCTGCGGAGTTTGCTGAGGAGGGACGGGCTCTGGTTCATCTTGGTGGAATATATGAGCTGGGAAGTCGAGGAAGTTGTATCCACCATCCAGCTGCAATTCTCAAAAATTCAATTGGAGGATCAAATCTCTCTTCTGGACATAGTTCATGTATGTCATGAACTTGCCATGTAGGTTGGCCAATTGAATTTGAGTCTTTTCTATAGTAGCAACCAAAGAAGTGAAATCTGCTGTAGCATTCCTCTGTTAGGTAGAAGGCTCTCCAGCTGCTGTAGCATTTTTTCCACTCCCATCAACTCTAGAATTTTCTTCAGAGCAACTCCCTGCCTTCCCTTCACTTGGTAATCTTCATTGTCTTCATACACTTGCTCCTTTTGGTAGAGAGCAGTGATTAAGTAAGGGAAGACAAAGGGACTTTGCTTCCTCTTTAGCGTGGCATGTGCTTCTTCCAAGATGATTTTTCCCACGTTAATAGAGCGCTTGTTTAGGATGGAATGAAGGAGTTGCAATCTCGAGAGATTCATTGTGGTAGTGTGGCTGGTCGGCATCAAGTTCTTCTTGATGAAATGCATCCAAAGTTTTACTTCTGGCTTTAAAGAGGTGCGGTCCACTGTAGTATTTGCCTTGTCCAACTCGGTGTTGGGGACGCAGAGGTTTTCCAGAAGGAAATCTGGGCTTTGCCCAAGCTATAAGCAATAAACATAGAATGTTCGTCATCATTGCTAACTCCATAAAAATCATTGATATGCTTTACCGTGAATGGGACTGCGTCTCCTCGAACATATACCGTTTGTTGTCTAGGCCTTGTGAAGTGAGCATAGAACTCCTTCACAAGTGACACGTTGATGGCTTTTTGGTCCTTATTAACACTAAAGTGGCGAGCGAATGCTTCCCACTTGTGCTCTTTCACTACTGCAGCAACTTGCTCTGGTAATTCTTTGATGGAGGTTTCATCAAAGATGAAACCTTTCTCTTGGTGCACTGACCTCCCTTTGATCTTCTGAAAGAATTCTTTTGTTGTATTATTTTTGAACTTGCGGATCTCTATCGGTCTGGCTTGAGCAGCAATCCTTGAAGATTCTGTCGTATTCTTGCAGCGCACCATAGTTGTGGAGTTTTCTTGGAGAGGTTCTTCAAAATTTTTGGGGAAGAAGATGAGTTTTTGGGAGAGAGGGGCGTTTAGCTTTCTTGTGAAGGAGAGCAGGTTAAAGTAAGAGTAATAATGGGTGTTTGAGTGATTTGGACGGCTAGGGTTAGTAGGTTATGATGGGTGGTTTAATGTGATGGTAAGTGGGAGAGAAAAAAGGGTTTTTAATTAATAAAAAGGTAAAAAGGGTGTAAAGGGGGGTTGAATCCTAACCGGTCTCTTCTCCTTTTCCTTGGAAACCATCCGAACTCCTAACAAAGGGCTTTTCTTCTTCTTCTTTCTCGGACCAATTCAAATAATTCCAAAACTTTTCTCTCCAAGGTTGCAGCTGTACAGTCCTTCACTGTCCATCTTGGCGCAGACTGCCTCTTGCACGCAGTCCTGCTACTGCACAATGCTCTTGTGAGTGCACAATACCCTAAAATTGTACCTTTAAAAACGATGTGTTGAATAGGGACAAAAGAAATATAAAAGTAACATAAAAATAAAAATACCTACTTTTTATTCAAACTAAAATTAAAATGCTAAAGCAAATAAAAGGTAGGGATAGAAATGCTTAAGTATTTTGCAGGCTTGGGTCTTCCTTGTCACGCACAATCGGAGCTCAATTATAAAGCTTCAGCCTTTGACCATTGACCTTAAAGATTCGATATCCACTAAGTGTTTTTATCTCCACAGCTCCATAAGGATAAACCTTATGGATCAAGAACGGTCCAGACCATCTAGACTTTAACTTTCCTAGGAAAAGTTTAAGTCTCGAGTTGTAGAGTAACACTTGTTGTCCTTTTGAGAAATGCTTTGGCAATTGATGTTTATCATGACACCTTTTTGCCTTTTCTTTATAAATCCTCGCATTCTCATAGGAATTGGATCGAAACTCGTCCATTTCATTTAGCTACAAAAGCTTATTTTCTCTAGCTAACTTAAAATCCAAATTTAGCTTTTTAATAGCCCAATAAGCTTTGTGCTCGAGCTCCACGGTCAAATGACACGCTTTCCCATAAACCAACTTGAATGGGGAAAACCCTAAAAGAGTCTTGTAAGCTATCCTATACGCCCATAAAGATTCATGTAGCTTTGGAGACCAGTCTTTCCTTTTCGTGTTGACTATCTTTTCTAAAATTTGCTTGATTTCTCTATTGGAGATTTCAGCTTGGTCATTTTTCTGCAGGTGATATGCTATAGCAATTTTGTGCCTGACTCCATAGCGTTGCAATGCCTTAGCAATGAGCTTGTTGTCAAAGTGGGTTTCTTCATCACTGATTATGGCTCTAGGGACTCCAAATCTGGTGAAGATATTCTTGTGCAGGAACTTTAAAACTGTCTTTGAATCATTTCGGGGTATAGTTGATAACTCCGCAAAAAGGCTATATTTAAAACCTTTTGACTTAAGTTATTTATTGTCTTTAAGCACGTTTAGGATCATTTATATGCATTTAGGATCATAACATTGCATTTGGTGATTGTTTATGTCTTGGCATTTATGATGTGGCAATTGGTGCTATTTTACGAGGAAGGTCGTGCTTTTGGCTATTGTTGTGCAGGTAAAGCAAAGTGGGAAGCAAGAGAAATTTATCATGGCATTCGCAGAAGGATAGCGATGGGAAAATGCCATGGCAAATCTAGAGGAATCTTGTGCTAAGCTAAACGACAAGAAGATATTTTGATAATAGTGTCAACTAGTGCCATTACAGCCTGGCCACTACCAATACAGCCTGGCCACTGCCAATACAGGCTGGCCACAGCTACCACTACAGAGGACCACAACCACCTTAGTAGGGGACCACTGCCACCATGTCAAATATTCGTAGAAGGATAGCAATGGAAAAATGCCATAGCAATTCTGGAGACCTCCTGTGCTGCACTACAAGACAAGAAGATATTTTGAGAGGAGTGTCGGCTGGTGCCAATATAGGCTGGTGTCGCGTGTCAAAAGTGCGCGTTTAGTGCAAGTGGACACATCGCAAGTAATAAGTGATAAGTATTTTATCGAGTTATCGTCTCCTCAGGGACTGGTATACTTAATATGCTTTCTTCACCTTCTTGTTCTGTAGAAGGATAAAAACACAAATGAGTTGATTGGATTTATCTAAACTAAAATAACTAAATAAGAATAAGGAGTTGAAATAGTAGAGAGAGATGGGTTAGGATCCAGTTGCGTCGTATTGTGGAATTGATTGACTTGTCTCTGTCCAATGCAATCGTATATCACTGCCTCGGCAGCACTATAGTTTACTGCCTCGACAGCGACAATACTGTCTTCCGCGGCAATCCCTTGCTCGTGGGCAGACTTTACCAAAGTTCGGCAAAGTGTCCTTGGGTGACTCCGCTTATCCCTAAGTCAAAGTGCTGTTGATGACTAGTCCTTGATGATACCTCCCGGCGTGAACCAATTATACTAACCAACCAATCTCACACTTCTTTTAGCCGCTGAAACTCTTAACCTATCCCTAGGCCGAGTTAGTATTTCGCGATTGAAACACCGTACTTACCCCTTTCGTGAATATAACTCTCCCGAGCTTAGATAAATGGATGATTCACAATATCCTCTCCCGAGCTCAATTGTGAAAACAAAGAATAACAAAGGATAAGCAAACCTTGATAACTTTATTGTATTGAATGAAAGACAAAGTACAATCTCCTCTCACAAATAATCGACAACCTTCACCTAATCACTAAGAAGGTTTAGAACATAATGGAGAGGAAAGAAACAAGAGTAGAAGTCGGCTCTCTCCCTAGGTATTTCGTATATTGTACATTGGGTGGCTAGGTCCTTATATAGGCTAGACCTAGGGCAAACCTTTCCTAAGTAGAATACAACTTGGAGTAGGGAACAAGTCAAGTACATAATTAAATATATTTCCAGGTTTATATTCGGCTAAGGGGCTTTCTCGCGTGGTCTTCCTTTGGGCTTTTCCTTGTGCTAGCCAGCTCCGATCAATGGGCTTCAAGTCCAGACACGTTCCTTGGATTTTTGTCTTTCTATCGCCTATAGTCTTGCTTCCTGTCTGTCTGCTGCTGCCTCGGCATCAGGTCCTACCTCGGCCTTGTCCCTGCCGCGGCACTGGTTCTCCTGCACAGATATGAAAACGTAGTAAAACGTGCCTTTTTCTGTATATATTATCTATATGAGTATAACTTCTAAATATATCACATTAAGCACATGCATTGGTCCGAGTGGGTGTATATTTGGTGATTAATGCCCATAAAAGGAGTAAAAAGAGATAGTGTGTTGAGCAATTATCACACCCCCAAACTCGAACTATTGCTTGTCCTCAAGCAATGCAAACCATCAATTTGCCGAATTCTACTCTCTCTTGGTCTTACATGTCCATCTATTCTCCCCACCATAACTAGGCCTATTCTTAAGCCTTAACCATTCGGTTACCCAAGGGTTTATCTAGAAACAAACTATAGGAATTATGAGTGTGTGCATTTTTGTGGACAAGTTGATTAAAGGCTTTCTTAGATAAACTCTAAGTTCAAGACAAATAGACATTGGTTAAGTGTTCTCTTCTTTTTCAAACCCCAAATCTTGAGTCGGTTTCGGGCACCTCAAA
Source organism: Abelmoschus esculentus (assembly GCA_035048815.1). NCBI lineage: Eukaryota > Viridiplantae > Streptophyta > Magnoliopsida > Malvales > Malvaceae > Abelmoschus > Abelmoschus esculentus. The sequence goes on along the minus strand of JAUCBN010000046.1, from coordinate 6,723,884 downwards.
GACTTGTGTTTTTCTTTTCACTAAAATCCTTCTTTCTTTTTAATATTCCTTAACATATACTAGAGCCAATTTCGGGCACCTCTAGCATGAAGAAGAGACTTTCTAGAGCTGGTGGTAGGCACCTCTAGTTACTTTCCAAAAATCTAAGTCTTTATCACCTAAGTTCATTAAAAGAATTCCTATAATCCAACAAGTCCCAAAAGTGTTTAAAGTTTAAAGTCTTCCTATAGTAAGCTTCTAAGTTTTCATCCTTAAGCATCCTAAGGTTAAGTCCTCTTAATAGAACCTAAACATGGTAAGGAGAAAGATTTTTATAGCCTTAAAGAATAAACTAAGGCAATACTGATGATGAGCAGTGCAAAAAGTGTAAGCAGATAATTCAAGTAAGGCGGGGAGCATAAAAAATTTTAAAAAATATCACTGGAATACTCCCTTTTTGGCAAGGCTGCGACAGTAGATTGCTGCCTTGGCAGTGAATCTACACCCCCAAACTCAAACCAAGCATTATCCTCAATGGTTTATATTTGAAATAAACGGCAAAACAAAATATGAATTATACGCAGCAAGTAAAAACAGTAAAAGCAATTAATATTGAATTAGGGACAAAGAAATTTAAAGCGACTCCGAAGAGCTGCTTGTAACAATTTTCCTTCGTGGCCTTGATGCCAAATGCTTTGTCCTTGGTGAGGGCGATGGTTACGCCTTTGCTTGCCTCGGCGACTGGACTCGAGTGGGTGGTGTCCTTTGCATCGGGGCTTCTACTTCCTCTCCTTCTTCGACATCCACCATCTCTTCGGTTATCATCACGTTCGTTCCTCCTCCCATCGCAGTTGCTCCTCCGGTGTGGTGTGTGCTTGGGTCGACAGCAGTGGAGCTTTGGTGCATATAGGCATCTATCTCGGCGGATATACTGCACATGATAATTGGCGATCTGGGTGGAGTGCTGAAAACGACCCTCCGCTTGGATGGCCTTCTATTGACAGACGAGGCCGCGGTAGAATCTGTCGCCCTAGATGGGCCGGCAGCCTGGTATTGGGGCTGAGGGTCATGCATGGAAGAACGGCCTTGGTCTTCCCGGGGCTGGTGTAGTCTCGGTGTACGGTGCGGCGGTGACGAACATGTTGCTTGGGAACTCTGGGAATTGTACTCCTTGGTCCAGGAAGGCGTGCATCATCATCTAGTTTAGAGGGCCATTGAAGTTCCGTTGGTACTCCATGTATTGTTGTTGTTGAAGATCCATTGCGGCCATTCGCTGCAAGATTTCTTGGTACGAGTCTGCTGCGGCAGAGGTGTGGGCAGTACCAGGCATGTCTGCCGTGTACTGGGCCCCGACAGTAGTATCGGCAGTGAACTGTTGTGGCGTTGCCTGGACAGGTTCTGCTTGCGTGATCTGAATGACTTTGTGGCAGAAGTCCCTGGTCCATCCTCGTCGTGGGGGCGTGTATTCGTCCGTTTCTTCAATGGGTACACCTGCAGAAACACATAAACCCGTAATCAAGCAAGGGAAATATAATGGTCCTCTATCTTTCTTACCGCACTCGTGAATTTTCCATAGGATGATTTCTCCAACGTTGACGGTCCTCTTGTTGATGATGGATTGGATAAGCACCAATCTCTTGCGATCCACCGTGCTATTGTGTGATGTTGGGATGAGGCGTCGTTTGACGAAGGTGTTCCATATCTTGGCCTCCGGCTTCAACCTTTGTCTTGTTACGGAGCCTCGATGGGTATCGGTTTCCCATGGAGTGTTCCCGTAACAAAGATCGTCTTTGATGAGTTCATAGTCCTCGGTAGTGATATCTTCCAAGAATTCGGCGTGGATATCACTGTCTTGGGTGAGGCCGTAGAAATTATTGATCGTCTCGGCATCGAGCTGGACTGGTCTGCCGCGGCAGTGAACAAATAGGGAGTCTTTGCTGGGCCCATAAGCGTAGAACTCCCGCACGATCGTGGCGTTCGCCTGGGCAGTTTGCAGATAGAAAATTTCCCAATTCTGGTACTTAATTCTGTCATAGAGGTAGTGTTCAATGCCATAGTTCTCTTCGTCCGCATGTTGGAAACCTTGCTCTTCCCAAAGTTGCCTAGCGATGAAAGATCGGTTGAATCGATCTTCAACGTTGGCTGGGGCAAATCTTTTGTATGTTGCCATCAAAATAGAGAGATGTGAGTTCTTGGAGGTTTTTCTTGAAGAGATTCTAGAGATTTTAGAAGAATTAGAAGGCAGAGAGTAATTGAGAGAGAGATTGTTATGAATACTAAAGAAAACAAGAAAGTAAGAGTGAATAGTTCAAGAGGATGGAGTTTCTTATATAGGTCTCGACCTTGTGACCGTTGAAGCCACTAGCCGTTTGTAACCGTTTCCTTTTCTGCCGTTTCCTTTTTCTGCCGCGGCAGGAATCTCGGCAGACTAGCCGTTAAACTATTCTGCCCGTTGAGACTGCTGCGGCCCTTACACTGTTTCATTGCCTTGGAAGAGTTCCTACTGTGAACTATTTTTCCCTTATTCTTGTTTTTTATTCCTAAATAAAACACACAAAAGAAAAATACTGAAAGCGAAAATAATTAGAAAAAATAAACTACTAACCCTAATATAATAATAAAGAAAAAAAGAGGGGAGAGGTCATGTTACCGGTGGAGAGCATGCAAATGCATCTCCCAAAATTATTCTCTCCCTTAGGCCAAAATTGTGAATCGGTTGTGGGCCACTCCTTTTTGCTGTCTGTGGGCTTGATTTTCTTGTCGAACATTCTGCCGAGCAGACTACCCAGGCAGGATATCTTATTATCTACGGTGTGGATGGCCTTGCATTCCTCTGGATCATCATACTTCTTTAAGTTATGGAATGCGTTGAGTTTGACTTGTTGGTCATTGACCCGCATAGTCAACTCTCCTTTTTCCACGTCAATTAATGTGCGTCCAGTTGCTAGAAAGGGTCTCCCAAGGATGATCGGTGCATTGTCATCTGCTTCACAATCAAGGACAAGGAAGTCGGCAGGAAAAATAAACTTGTCAACTCTTACCAGTATGTCCTCGATTTTGCCTTTAGGTTGCACATAGGATCTATCCGCGAGTTGGAGCATCACTGTTGTAGGCTTCGGTCTTCCAATTCCAAGCTTTTGGAAGACTGATTTAGGCATGAGGTTTATGCTTGCTCCAAGGTATAGTAAAACAACCAGGATCTTTTAATTTTGGTGGCATACGGTTATGCAGCATTGCCATGCATCCCTCGGTAGCAGCCACTGTCTCAAACTCACCTATTCGTTTTCTCTTTGACACCATGTCCTTTAGGAATTTGGCATAGTTCGACATTTGTTCAATGGCTTCAACGAAAGGTATGTTGATGTGGACTTGCTTCAAGAAGTCGAGGAATTTCTGGTCCTGCTTTTGCTTTTTCAACCTTTGCGGGAAAGGTGGTGGTGGTCTCATCTCCTCCAGGGTTTCTTTAGTTTGAAGTTTTATACCTGGCACCACTAGAATTGTTGCTGCCTCGGCAGGCTGCTCAGGAGCTACAGTGCTTTCTGCCGGGGCAGTGTTGTCAGCTTCAGTTTGCTCGGCCTCTTTTCTTGCTTGATTTGCTAATTGGATTTGGCTCTCTGGGATCTTTTCCTTCAGCTGTAGACCACTCCTAGTAGTGATTGCCTTACACTGTTCATGGCTTATTACCTTAGCAACCTCAGTATTGCTAGGTAGGCTTCCTTGTGGTCTAGTGTTTATGCATTGAGCAAACTGCCCAACCTGAGTTTCCAGCGTTTTTATGGCCGCTTCTTGATTTTGCAGCCTCATCTCAGTCCTATTCATGAAGGCATCTGTCCTCTTGATGAAATTACTATTTTCTGCCATGTATGACTCAGTTTTCATCATGAAGGCCTTTAGCGTGTTCTCCAATGAACTTACCGATTGTTGTTGCATCTGCTGCTGCGGCAATGACTGCTGGACTTGCTGCTGCGGCATTGGTTGCTGAAATCCCGATGGTTGAGTGATTGGGTTTAAGGCATCGTTTGGGTTGCTCCATGATAGGTTTGTATGCCTCTTCCATGAGAGGTTGTACGTGTTGGACACCACATTGTTACGGTTGTAGTTCCCAACATACATACCAGTTTCTTGATTCATGCAGTCAGAGGAACTGTGGTTACCTCCACATAAGTCACAATATGAATCAATTACCTTGACCTCACGGGTATTGTGTTGTAACTGTATGTTTTGCACCATCTTGGTAAGAGAGGCCAATTGTGCTGCCACTGAACTTGATGAATCTAATTCATTTACCGTGGCTTGGCGTCTTACTCCTCCTCGCCTAGTTGTAGGAAACTGGAAGTTATTCTTTGCGAGTTTGTTTAATATTTCAATAGCTTCCTCATGTGCTTTATCCAGGAGTGTTCTGTTTGCCGAGGCATCTAACATCATCCTTGTTGGGGCATTCGTGACATTGTAAAACATTGTCACCTGTGTCCATAGGGGAAATCCATACAAAGGACACTTGTGCAATAGCTCTCTGTAGCGTTCCCATGCCTCGTACATTGGTTCGTCTTCTGCCTATCGAAAAGAAGTAATTTCATTACGAATTCTATCATATAAATTAGTAGGATTAAAACGAGTAATGAAATCACGGCAAAGTTCACTCCAAGAACCAATAGATCCTGCTAGAATGCTATTTAACCAAGCTTTCGCCCTATTCCTCAGTGAATAGGGGAATAGCTTTAATCGCAAGACATCTTCATGGACTCCTTGGATTTTGAAAGAGTTGCAGATTTCCATGATGGACTTGAGGTGCTGCCTTGCGTCTTCAGTTGCAGACCCACCAAATTGTCCAAATGTGTTTAACATAATGAACATAACGGGTTTGAGTTCAAAATGGGCTGCTTCAATCTCCGATGTAACGACTCCTGGGTTTAATCCGTTTAAGTCGTCTTCTAGGAAGTCCCTGACAGTGAGCTGCTGCGGCCCAGGTGGCGACGGAAGTACACCATTACCGGCAGGTAAGTTTTGTCCTACCGGGTGTTCTGCCATGGCTCCTTGGATCTGTCTCCTCAAGCTTTGCCTTGTTCTTTCGATCTCTGGATCCAATTCGTACAAGGGGTTGGTTGGATTGGCCCTGGTCATACACCAAGAAAAGCAAAAGTAAAATAAAAATAAAAATAAAAATAAACAAGAAAATAAAGAAAACAAAATTTAGTTGCCAGTCCCCGGCAACGGCGCCAAAAACTTGTCGCGTGTCAAAAGTGCGCGTTTAGTGCAAGTGGACACATCGCAAGTAATAAGTGATAAGTATTTTATCGAGTTATCGTCTCCTCAGGGACTGGTATACTTAATATGCTTTCTTCACCTTCTTGTTCTGTAAAAAGATAAAAACATAAATGAGTTGATTGGATTTATCTAAACTAAAATAACTAAATAAGAATAAGGAGTTGAAATAGTAGAGAGAGATGGGCTAGGATCCAGTTGCGTCGTATTGTGGAATTGATTGACTTGTCTCTGTCCAATGCAATCGTATATCACTGCCTCGGCAGCATTGCAGTTTACTGCCTCGACAGCGACAATACTGTCTTCCGCAGCAATCCCTTGCTCGTCGGCAGACATTACCAAAGTTCGGCAAAGTGTTCTTGGGTGACTCCGCTTATCCCTAAGTCAGAGTGCTGTTGATGACTAGTCCTTGAGGATACCTCCCGGCGTGAACCAATTATACTCACCAACCAATCTCACACTTCTTTTAGCCGCTGTTAGTATTTCGCGATTGAAACACCGTACTTACCCCTTTCGTGAATCTAACTTTCCCGAGCTTAGATAAATGGATGATTCACAATATCCTCTCCCGAGCTCAATTGTGAAAACAAAGAATAACAAAGGATAAGCAAACCTTGATAACTTTATTGCATTAAATGAAAGACAAAGTACAATCTCCTCTCACAAATAATCGACAACCTTCACCTAATCCCTAAGAAGGTTTAGAACATAATGGAGAGGAAAGAAACAAGAGTAGAAGTCGGCTCTCTCCCTAGGTATTTCGTATATTGTACATTGGGTGGCTAGGTCCTTATATAGGCTAGACCTAGGGCAAACCTTTCCTAAGTAGAATACAACTTGGAGTAGGGAACAAGTCAAGTACATAATTAAATATATTTCCAAGTTTATATTCGGCTAAGGGGCTTTCCCGCGTGGTCTTCCTTTTGGCTTTTCCTTGTGCTAGCCAGCTTCGTTCAATGGGCTTCAAGTCCAGACACGTTCCTTGGATTTTTTTCTTTCCATCGCCTATAGTCTTTCTTCCTGTCTGCTGCTGCCTCGGCATCAGGTCCTGCCTCGTCCTTGTCCCTGCCGCGGCACTGGTTCTCCTGCACAGATATGAAAACGCAGTAAAACGTGCCTTTTTTTGTATATATTATCTATATGAGTATAACTTCTAAATATATCACATTAAGCACATGCATTGGTCCGAGTGGGTGTATATTTGGTGATTAATGCCCATAAAAGGAGTAAAAAGTGATAGTGTGTTGAGCACTTATCAGCTGGCTACTGCCATTACAACCTGGTCATAACCACCACTGTAGGGGATCACAGCGAATATCGCATGACTATGAGCCACCTTAGTGGGGGACCACTATCACCACTACTAGCTCTGCAGAAATGTTATCATGTGAAAGGGGTAGAAATGGAATTTTCACTATCTTTTAGGGTTTTTCACCCCCATTTCTTAAGCTATGGTCACCTTATAAAAAAACAACCTTTCTCCTGGGAAAATGAGGACCTTTGGAGTAGATTTTGAGGCACAAGAGGAGCAAAAAGTGGTGGAGGAAAGTTTCCACCTTTCTTCCCCAATCGCCGTCCGAAGGGACCTCCGTTGATCGAGCTTGAAGGGAGTGGTGTTCTAGGCACCCGAGTGGGGCTAACACGCTAAGGCATCCCATGGTGGTCGAAGAAGCCGGCAGTAGCGCGCACAGAGGGTGTCTTACAACCTTTCCCTTTGATTTAATTTTATTTTATATATTTGAGAGGTTTATGTGGATGATTTAAGGATGATATTAGTGGTTAATATTTGTTCTTAAACTCTTTCACCCACCATGTGTTATAGCTTTATTTGGTGGATACTTTTGTGGATGATTATCTTTTGCTCTTTAGTAATATATTGCCTTCTATGTGTTTGTATATTTGCTTTGCTCATTGTTGATAATCATTTAGGCATTGTAAGAGACACGAAAGTGTCCCGTGTTTAGGTGCATGCTAGAGCACTCGGAAGAGGCATAGTTATAGATCCTTAGATCATCCGGAAGGAGCTAAGGGAGGATCAACGTGAGCAATGGGTTCTAGACTGAAAATAGAGCCTAATCTAAGCCTAGAGCACTTGGAAGAGGCGTAGGTGAGGGTTTCAACGACTAAAAGGAGTATGCTTTATCGATAGACTAGTGCTACTCGAGTGACAGGCGAGAATACCATGGCATTTTAGTTTGTCAGGTTCCTATGACTCGGAAGAGCGGGAACACTTTAGAAACCTCTGTCGAGTAGATATACACCATAGTTGCTATATGTTCGTAGGAGTAAGGTTAAGAAGTCCATAGGAACCTCCACCAATCATTCCCAGTAGGCTCATCAATTGAGGATCATTACGACATATTGCTCACCTGTATTCTCTTATCTTGCTTTTGCCTTTGTATTTACAAAGTGTTCCTCTGTTTCCTCTATTCTCCTCTATTTTCGTTGTTCACTTGCAATCACATTACCATACTCTTTACACACCACCTTCATACATCTATCGTGCCACCACCATCCATTCCATTTTTCCTTGACATATTTTGGTTGCTTGCTTTCTAAAATTGTCATAGCATTTCACCATAGCATTGCACCGTACATATTCATTTCATTTGTTTATATCATTTTATTTATTTTCCTTTTGTTTAGTGACACCTTTTTTCCTTGAAAAAGTTGACCTACACTTTACCCCGATCCTCGTGGGAACGATACTCACTCACCCTTTATTACTTGAATGACTGTGTATACTTGCACATATGTTCGCATAAATTATAGCACTACACAGCCGAACACCAATATTCACTGCTTCAACCCATTTGCTCATATAATCCACTGCTAACAAGATGTATAAATCACCAGAAGATGATGGAAAGGGTCCCATGAAATCAATTCCCCAAATATCGAAAAGCTCGATCTTAAGAATATTTTGCAATGGCATTTCATTCCTATTCGTGATGTTACCAGTTCTTTGACATCTATCACATGCCTTGTAAAATGCTTGAGCATCCTTGAAAAGTGAGGGCCAGTAGAATCCAGATTGAAGGACCTTTGCAGCAGTCCTTGATCAACCAAAATGCCCACAACACGATGTTACATGGCAATGAAATAAAATATCTTTTTGCTCTTCTTCCGGCACACATCTTCGAAGCAATTGGTCAACATATTGCTTGAATAGATATGGCTTATCCCAATAGAAAAATTTGGCATCATGCTTGAATTTTTTCCGACCCTGGCTAGATAAATCAGGAGGCAAAATACCACTGACAAAAAAATTAATTGTATCTACATACCAAGGCAATGTTATAACATATAAAATTTTCTCATCAGGAAAATTTTCTTCGATCTCAAAATCCTCACCTAAATTTTCTGGATTTTCTAGTCTAGATAGATGGTCTGCAACTTGATTTTCAATTCTTTTTCTATCCTTTATTTCAATATCAAATTCCTGTAGCAAAAGTATCCACCTAATAAGTCTAGGCTTAGCATCTTTCTTAGTCACTAGATATTTGATGGCAGAATGATTTGTATGTATTATCACCCTAGTTCCTATAAGATATTCCCTAAACTTATCAAAGGCAAATACTACAGCAAGTAACTCTTTCTCAGTGGTAGTGTAATTAATTTGTGCATCATTCAGGGTTCTACTTACATAGTAAATAACATGGAAGAGTTTACCTTGCCTTTGGCCTAGTGCTACGCTCACTGCGTAGTCACTTGCGTCACACATCAACTCGAATGGCTCAGTCCTGTCGGGTGGTATAACTATTGGACTTGAGGTAAGTCTCTTCTTCAGTTCATTAAAAGCGTTGTGGCATTTTTCATCAAAAACTTCAACTTGCCTAGTTCTTGAATATTTTCATGACAATTTTTCTCTGCTACCTACTATCCATTGCTTGAGGACAAGCAATAGCTTAAGTTTGGGGGTGTGATAACTCCGCAAAAAGGCTATATTTTAATCCTTTTTACTTAAGTTATTGAGTGTCCTTAGGCTCATATAGGTTCATTTAGTTGCATTTAGGCTCATATCATTGCATGTAGTTTTGTAGTTATGCCTTGGCATTTTTATGTGGTAATAGGTGTTATTTGTTGGGAAAGATAGTTCTTTTTAGTTGTATTGTGCAGGTAAAGCAAAATGGAAGTTGAGGCAATCTGTCATGGCATTCGCAGAAGGATAACAATGGGAAAATGCCATGGTAAAGCTGGAGAACTCATGTTCTGAGCTAGACAAAAAAGAGATATTTTGATAAGAGTGTCAGCTGGTGCCATTACAGCCGGTCGGGACCACTACAGCCTAGCCACAGCCACCTTGGTAGGGTACCACAACCAATATTGTCTAATTGCGAGCCACCTCAGTAGGGGACCACTGTCACCACTGTCAGCCTTGTAGAAATGCCATCACGTGAAGGGGGCAGAAATGGATTTTTACCTATCTATTAGGGTTTTTCACCCTTCTTAAAGACATGGTGACCTAGAGAAAAAGGAGAGGCCTTTTGGAGGAACAAAAACACAGAAAAAGAGGACCTTTGGAGCGGTTTTGCGGCGGTGGAAAGCTCTCACCTTTCTCCTCTAAACTCCGGCCGAAGGAACCTCCGTTAATAGAGCTCGAAGGGAATGGTGTGCTAAGAACCCGAAAGGGGCTAGCACACCAAGGCGTCTCGTGGTGGTTGAAGAGCCGGCGGCCTGTGCACACCGAGGGTGTCTTCTAGTCCTCCTTACTTGCTTTAGTTCTTTCATATTTTCATGAGGATGATTATTGAATGTTTAAGATTTATGTGGATGATATTTCTCAACATTTCGCACCACCATGTGAGCTTTGTTTAAATGGTTGCTTTTGTGGATGATTGTCTTTTATTTTTATTTAATATATTGCCTTCTATGTGTTTGTGTATTTGGTTTTCTCATTGTTGATAACTATTTAGGCATTGTAAGAGGCACGAAAGTATCCCATGTCTAGGTGCATGCTAGAGCACTCGAAAGAGGCGTAGCTATAGATCATTAGATCATCCGAAAGGAGCAAATGGAGGATCTACGTGAGCAATGGGTTATAGAATACAAATAGAGCCTAGTTGGATCCTAGAGCACTCGAAAGAGGCGTAGGTGAAGGCTTCAACGACTAAAAGGAGTGTACTTTGCCAATAGGCTAGTGCCACTCGAGTGACACGAGATACCATGTCATTTTAGTTTGTCAGGTTCCTATGACTCGAAAGAGCAGGAACACTTTAGAAACCTCTGTCGAGTAGGTATACACCATAGGAGCTATATATTAGGTAAGGGTAAGAGATAAGAAGTCTTAGAAAGTTCCATCAGTCATTCCTGAGAGAGAGTTTGTCAATAGAGGGTTAGTACAACATATAGTTTAGGTAAGGTATACAAACCGCTTTCTTTATTTTACTTGTCATATTGCAATCACACTGCTTTGCACCCACACATCACTTCCATACATCCACTTTGCTATCACCATTCATACCATTTTGCCTTGGCATATTTTAGGTGCTAGCATTCTAAAATTGCCATAGCATTTCTACATAACACCTCACTGTACATATCCATTTTCTCTTGTTTATATCTTCTCCTTTGTTTTTCTTTTTAGTTCGTGACACCTTTTTACCTTGACAAAATTACCTTACACTTTACCTGAGATCCTCGTGGGAACGATACTCACTCACCCTATTATTATTTATATGACTGTGTATACTTGCACATATATGTGTGTTCACATACATTATTTATAGCACTACACAGAACACACCAATCATGTCCACGGAGGTGGGTGAGAAGCGACCACTATGATGAAGCGAGAAAGAATAAGAAATCAATCTCGTTTTTGCATTCGAACCTTTAGGTCCAGTAATATATTTGTATAAGAGTGGAGTGTAAATATAGAAGTGTAGAGAAACCGAACTTCTTGAGAGATCTAAAATAGTAGGAAACCAGACGTTGAAGAGTTTTGCACGACCAGTATGTTGTAAAGGTTTGGAGTCATTGTATGTGTGGGCTTGACATAGCATTGCAGTCGGGAGAGTGGGATAGGGCAAAAATACCAAAGGTATGGGTATAGGAACATGATATGGCGCACAAGGAAAACTGGGTGCAAAATTCATCCATGACCAGATCATGAGTCTTCGATGGTTGCTATGTCTGTTATGTGCCTCAACTTTAAAGAGAGCGTTCAACCCCGAGACCATCAATTCAGTTGTGCAATAATCTATATTTCCGTGTAAAAAACAACAAGAAAACCTTCGCGTTCGTAAGTATGTTCCGTTATGTGGGGAAGAGTATTCCGATGACAAAGTCCATCATTTTAAAAAATGAGGGATCCTTATTAAGGGTGTTAGAATGAGAAAGAAGATAATATATAGGTAGAGGAGTACAAACAAAAAAGGAGAGCCTTTAACTATAAAGGGAACAATTAGTAAGTTTAATAGCAATGGAACCGAGATCAATATTTGCAGTTTCAGATTCATTAATATGTTCATCCAGCAACTCCTATGTATAGGTGGATTTGCATTCATTTTAGAGATGTCAAAAAGAAACTCATTTGCTGATTGGAAGTTAAAGGAGGAAACATGCAAAGAAAAGACTATCGAGTTTGAGTCATAGAAAAAATACACAAAAAGATGTGTTGGTATAAATCCCAAACAAGGGTAGGAACATGATCAAAAAAAGAAATAGCAAGAAGGAAAGGAGAGATTCAAGAAAAACTAGAATACTTAGAAAGTTTGACAGTAAGTGAAAACTAAATTTTACAAACAATAAAAAACTGAGTGAAAGAGATAAACCCTTTTCATACATCCAAAAAGAAAGTTGGCGATAATCGTAGTTGGAACAAGCAAGAGCCATCGATTGTCTACAAAACTCAATTATCCATTTTGGATTGGGGAGCAATGTGTTTGATTTTCCCTCTCCAAAAAACGAAGATTTGATATGGTTTGGCCAGGCCAAGATTGCCGAGTGATGTGAGCCACACTCATGGTAGCAGCCATAAAAACGTAGCGACCGTCCACATTGATTGATCATCCAAGGCTCCCGTTGGAAAGCGTCAACACAAAAGAATAGAACAAAATAAACAGTCTTGGTGAAAACAAAAAGAGAACAAGAATCATAAGAGAAATTTTGAAGTGGTCAAGGATATTGGATATACCTTTATGTTTTGGAGAGAGTGTTTTTCGGTTCTTCCTCTCCCTTAAAAGGAGAAGTGGTGCGATTTGGCGAAGCAAAGACTGCCAACGAAACTTCATTTTAAATGGCAGAGCGGCGGCAAAAAAGAACAATGGAGGGAAAAGAAAGGAAAAGAAGAAAAACAAAGGAGGGGAGAGGGCGAGAGAGAAGGGAGAGGAGAGAACCAACAACACCCATACCCAACCCGTTGTAAATTTAACCAAGTAAAATGCTCTTAAATTGAGATTAAGTTGTATAATTTGGTTCAAAAGCCCATAATTAACTATTTGAACTCATAAAATTTGATTGAATCTCAATTTGTGGCCATTTTGTTGGGTTTAAAGCGTGCATTCAATTGGGCTATTTAGTGAACCCGTTGTAATTTTAAACGGGTAATATGCTCTAAAATTGAGATTAAGATGTAAAATTTGGTTCCAAAGCCCTTAATTTACTATTTGAACTCATAAAATATGATTTATTCTTATTTTCTCATCGTTTTGTTAGGTTTAAAGTGTGCATATCAAAATCTAAAGGGACTTTATAGTGGTCTCATTTGAATTTAAACCGAGTAAAATGCACTAAAATTGATATTAAGTGGTTTAATCATATTCAAAAGCCTATAACTAAAACTATTTGGACTCATTAATATTGATTGATTCTCATTTTGTGCCCGGTTTTTCGGGTTTAAAGCGTTCATGTCTAATTGAGCTTTTTAGTGAACCCGTTGGAATTAAAACCGAATAAAATAATTTAAAATTGAGATTAAGTGGTTTAATCATGTTCAAAGGCCCATAATTAACTATTTGAATGCATTAAATTTGATTGAATCTCATTTTGTGTTCGTTTTGTTAGGTTAAAATTAAGCATGTCTAATTGCGCATTTTAGAGAACTCGATGGAATTTTTAATGAGTAAAATGTTCTAAAATTGAGGTTAGGTTGTATAATTTGGTTTAAAAGCTCATAATTAACTAGTTGATCTCATTAAATTTGATTTATTCTTATTTTGCGAACATTTTTTAGGTTTAAAGTGTGCATAACTAAATGGCTTTATAGTAATCGCATTTTAATTTAAATAGAGTAAAATACTCTAAAATTGATATTAAGTGGTTTAATCATGTTCAAAAGCTCATAATTTACTATTTCAACTCATTAAATTTGATTTAATCTCATTTTGTGGTTGTTTTATTTGGTTAAAGGCCTGCATGTGTGCACAGAGGGATGGAATTTGTCTTAGAATGGAATTTTCCTTGCATTTGGGGGTTGCTTGCTTGGTCCATCTCCGGATATTTGTGAACTAAGTTTCTCACCGAGAATAAGAGAAACAAAGTTGAGGGTTTAGTAATGGGAGATCTGCCATTGAATTGTGACCAATTCGATAAGGAAACACACCCCCACGGGTGGGAAAGAGAAACCAATAGCATGGAAAGCTTAAGATCGATAGATGGTAGATGGGTATATTCATGAGATGATAATGATGATAGAAAACATCATTCCGCAGCACAGGGATGGATTGTTGATGGAAAGTCAACAACCGAATATTTGTTCATTGGTTGTCAAAAACAAAGGACAACCTTGAATGGCCTACAAACATTGAGTAAAAGAACACACCATTAAAGATTTTGGAAAAATCCTTTCTAGAGGGTGGTAGTTGTGTAACAGTAGATATTAGTATAAAGAAAGTAAGAACAGTCCTTAGGGCTATAACACAAACTTGGACAAAAGATCGGAGAAAGGCGAGATCTCAGATCATCCAAAGAGAAGAAAACCACGTAGAGATTATTATCACCATAATCCCTGTACTCTATCGTATATCAGTGGGATGCCGAATAGTCGGCAAGATGAGGGATAGCACTAAGCACCACCCCAAGAATGAGTGCTGCGATAGCAAGGTACAAGAATCCTTACGGATGAAAACTAGATGCAAATGCGAGAGTGAAGCCAATGAAAATTTGTAGATTAGATTAATTGTCAGATGATCCATAAGATCATTGTTTTTGATCATGAGTTTCGCTAGAATAGAACCAAATAATAACAAATCACGTATTGCAAGAATAATATTAGCAAAAACCAAACGAAACGTGTAGGGATAAAGGAAAAAACTATGGCAATTTATAACAAGAGGAACAAAAAAAATTAAGAAAGAATAAAGAAAAAAACCAACTTATCTTAGATGGTGGATATGGTAGAGTGCTTGAATCCTTCTCTTCCGAAGCGGTGGGGGCTGGTGCAAGGGACATGGTAAGGGTGATGCCAAAGTTGTTCTCCATAACAAAGGAGAAAAAGGAAAACGAAAGAGGGGGAGAAGAAGGAGATGGCGAGAGAGAAAAAGGAAGGAGAAAAGAGAAACAAGCACAAACCATTGAAATTTTCTTGTTACCGATCGATTTTTACTTAGAGAATGATTCTTGGCTGATGTGATCCAAGCTAGCACCAAACTTCTTGGGGCCTTGCTCATATTAGAGAAGAAGTCACAAGATTTAAACACTTGTGGCAAAGTCGACGATCTTAACAATTCAAGTTCAAACATTCTTTTTCAAACCTTGAATTTGAACTTGGGGCCTTGACCATCTTTTAAACAAATGCAACATGTTACTTTTTCATTTTAATATATGCATTTGAGTGCTAGCTTAGGAGTTTATTGTATGTAGTTGCATGAGCATTTAACTTGCATGAGTTTACATTATTTTGCATATTTAATTTTAGCATGTTGCATGAATTAAACATGCTTGATGTTCATTTAAGCATGTTAGTTCAATTAAGTTCATTAGTTTAATTAATGCATGATAGTACACTTAAATCATGTTAGTTTTCTTATGTTTATGAGTTCATTTAGTGTGTGAGTTAATTAATTAAACAATATCATTCAATGTAACTAGTTTCATTAATTAAACTAGCTCATTAAATATGTTTCATGCATTCACTTTTATTTTTATTGAATAAAGTTGTCATCTAATGGTTGCTTATATATTTCAGGTAGGGTATTCTTTTGGAGCAAATGGTTGTTCATATTCTCAAGAGTGATAAGGCATTTACATCAATTAAAGTCCCTTGAAGACCCATCAAGGCTGATTGGTTACAATGCAATTCAATGGAGCAATTACACCACTTGAAGGCTATTATTTCCAGGAATGGTTTTAAGGCTATTAAGAGAGTCTTTTACATCACTATAAGGCTGTTAGTTTCGGCAACAAAGAAAGAGAAGACATGCAATGAAAGCCTTCATTATCACCACTTAAGGGAGAGTAAAGGGAAGAATTAAAACAACACTTAAGGAGGGAGTTCAAGGAATATCAGTCAACTTGTTTGCCATTTTTGGATTGTATATGGGCATATTTGAGTTTTGAGATCTTATTCAAACTTATTCCCCTATTTCTAAGCTTTCCAACGCACTTTGAATCACCTGAATCCGATATCAGGAGCTTAAGATATAATTAAATTATTGAAGACAGTGCATGCTGGAAATTCAATACGAAAATAGTCACAAGATGCTTGTTCAACAAATTCAAGAGGCCATTCAATTGCTAAATTCAATGTTTTATCAACAGCCCATTAAAGGAGGATGAATTACAACTTAATCAAGTTCATTAGCCCAAGGGTTTCTCCATGTGGATGATATATATGTCTTCATTCATCCTATGAATGTCCACATTCATCCTTTTTAGATCAAATCTTTTGGCTATCAATTGGAGATAGGATAACCTACAAATTAATAGGCCTTAAACACTAGAATAATGAGTCTTTAATCTTTGTCTAGGCCAATCAATTTGTTGTTGTTGTCTTACACCTATAAATAGGCACTCATTCCATTGTAAAAGATACAACTTTTGGCATATATTACAACTTGAGAGTGTTTCTCTTTTATAGTTCTTTTTGAACTTTATTGGCTTGCAAGATTGTTCCTAGTTTTTATAGTCCTTTGTTGGGAAACATATTGGGTAAGGATTTTATTTTCATTATTCTAACCATGTCACCAGAATCTTGTGATTTTTCTTCCACATAAGGAAAAGTTCTCATTGTGAAAAGAACATTAAGATTAGAAGCGATGAATGAAGAAAAGCAACAAAGGGAGAACATTTTCTACACTAGATGCCATGTGAACAACAAGATTTGCTCTTTGATAATTGATAGAGGAAGTTGTACCAACGTAGCAAGCACTATGATGGTAGAACAACTCGGTCTTGAAACCACCAAACATCCAAATCCGTATAAACTACAATGGTTGCATGATGGAGGAGAATTAGAGGTCAACAAGCAAGTGAAAATTTCGTTTTCCATTGGTAGATACATAGATGAAGTCTTGTGTGATATATTACCTATGAGTGCAAGTTATATTATTCTAGGGAGACCTTAGCAATATGACAAGAGAGCAGTTCATGATGGATTTACCAATCAGTTCTCATTCAGTTTGAAGGAAGAAAGATCATCCTAACACCTTTGAGCCCAAGTCAAGTAAACTGTGACCAGGAACAATTGTCTAAGTGAATTGTAGCATGGAGTAAAAACAAAAAGGTGAAAGAGCATATTAAAGAAAGTGATGGAAGAAGAGCATTTTGAAGAAAAAGAAACCACCGGAATTGAAAATGAAAATGAGGAAGTGAAAATAGTTGGAGTTGAAAATAAAGAGATTAAAAATGAGATTGTAGATGAAATGAAGTATGAAAGCATGAGATAAATGAGTAGAAATGTGCACGCATCATTCCCCCTTCTTTTAGGCAATTTGTCCTCAAATCGAAAGGGTTTTCCAATGAATAATTCTTTGATGCAGAGGCGGTCAATTGCTTCAATGATGGAACAAGATGAAACTATTGCTTGATTTAGAGGCCTCCAAAAGGGTCATTTTCAAAGAGATCTTCCAAATATCCTTTTTGAGATAGTCATTCACAACATCTTCCCTTTGGAACCTTCTCTCATACCTCTTTGAATCTTCATACCCCTTGGTGTAGAGACTTGTCTTTTGGATGTGTCGTTCTGAAGCATCACAACTGTTGGTGTATAGATATTTCCTTTGGCTCAAACCATCACATCTCTTGAAATAGGTATTTGCAAAGTGTCTTTTGGTGAAGAATTAAACCACACTTTGACACGAATCATCATTCCCTTTTCTGGATGTGCATATCTTTTCAACACTTTTAAGCTTTGTACCTTTCCAAATGATGTCCCTTGAGTAGGTGGATATTTCTCGCTTAATTTCCTTGAAAAGATTGATTCTGTTGCACCAAATTATCTCAAAATGACAAAGGAATTTGTTATCATAGGTTGTTATGATAATTCCTTTGTTGCAAAATACACCATAGTCAGAAAATAAGAAGTTATTAAAAAAATATATGGAAATAAAAAACCATGGTGGGTATTTTAAGGGCGTTGGTTGTTGAATTCTCTTCAAGATTGACAATACACTTGGAATATCAATGGTTGCAACTTTTGGAACTTCTACTGGCACAACTCTTGAAAAATCAAAAGAATTGTCTGATGAGTCTCCAAAAGTCATGGCTATTGGTTCTTTAAAGAACACGTCCTTTAGTTCCCCAAAAGGCATGATTATTGAATCATTTGTTTGAAAAGTTGTGTCCCATGGATTGTCCTGCAAAACAAAAGAAGTAATGAGAGAAAATGTAGGGTTGGATAAATTACATGTTTCTTCCTTCTCTTCTTTTTCATCCATATTCTTTTCAATAATCTCATTTTCAACTCCATCATTTTTATCAACCACTCTTTTATTTTCAACTCCAACCATTCTAACATCCACTACATTTTCTTCAATTTTCTCAATTCCTTTCATGGCTTCAATGTTCTTTTTCAATTGCATTTGATCTTCCTTCACCTGTTGTGGAGATAAAGGTGCTAAGGTGATATTTCTGCATTCAAAGGAAAATGAAAATCGATTGGCGAATCCATCATGGTGTCCCGCTTGTCGAATTGCCATGGTCGTCCGAGAAGGAGATGACTTGTATTCATAGACCATTATGTCACACAAAATTTCATCTTTGTACCTTCCAATTGAGAATGGCACAAATACTTGTTCTTTGACCAAGAATGATTCTTCATCGTCCAACCATTGTGAATAATAGGGGCTTGAATGATTGATCGTCTTGAGTCCTAACTTCTCCACCAAATAAGTGCTAGCAATGTTCGTACAACTTCCACCGTCTATGATAACAGAGCACACTTTACCATTTACATGGCATCGTGTCTGAAAGATGTTTGATCGTTGTTGATCATCTAGCATGCCTTAGAACTTATTTTCTCTTTTTCCCAAGGAGGATGGATTGTTGTAAGAATTCCGGGACATGGTTACTGAAAATAAAAGAAAAAAAATATAAACCTCACAACATACTCAAAAATAAAATCCTCACAGTCACTCCAAGAAAAATGTTGTTACTCAAATCACTCGTGTTTTAAAGCGTGTGTGACTAAATGGGCTTTATAATTAATTTATTCGAATTTTAACCGAGTAAAAAGCAAAAAATTTGAAATTAATTTTTATAATTAGATTCAAAAATCCATAATTAACTATTTGAACTCATAAAATTTGATTTAATATCATTTTTCGATCTGTTTTTTGGTTTAAAGCGTGTGTGACTACATCAGCTTTATAATGAATCTGTTCAAATTTTAACCGTGTAAAAAGCTAAAAATTTAAGATTAATTTTTATAATTAGATTCAAAAATCCATAATTAACTATTTGAACTCATAAAATTTGATTTAATATCATTTTTGATATTTTTTTGGGGTTTAAAGCGTGCGTGTCTAAATGGGCTTGATAGTGAATCTGTTCGAATTTTAACCGAGTAAAAAGCTAAAAGTTTGAGATTAATTTTTATAATTAGACTCAAAAAACTATAATTAAATATTTGAACTCATAAAATTTGATTTAATATCATTTTTCGATTTTTTTGGGTTTAAAGCATGTGTGTCTAAATGAGCTTTATAGTGAGTCTGTTAGAATCTTAACCGAGTAAAAAGCTAAAAACTTGAGATTAATTTTAATTATTAGATTCATAAATCCATAATTAACTATTTGAACTCATAAAATTTAATTTAAAATCATTTTCGATCTTTTTTGGGGTTTAAAGCGTGTGTGTCTAAATGGCCTTTATAGTTAATTTATTTTAATTTTAACCGAGTAAAAGGCAAAAAATTTGAGATTAATTTTTATAATTAGATTCAAAAATCCATAATTAACTATTTGAACTCATAAAATTTGATTTAATATCATTTTTCGATCTGTTTTTTTGTTTAAAGTGTGTGTCTAAATGAGCTTTATAGAGAATCTGTTAAATTTTAACCTAGTAAAAAGCTAAAAATTTGATATTAATTTTTATAATTAGATTCAAAAATTCATAATTAACTATTTGAACTCATAAAACTTGATTTAATATCATTTTTCGCTCTTTTTTCGTGTTTAAAGCGTGTGTGTCTAAGTGGACTTAATAATGAATCTTTTCAAATTTTAATCGAGTAAAAAGCTAAAAAATTGAGATTAATTATAATAATTAGATTCAAAAATCTATAATTAACTATTTGAACTCATAAAATTTGATTGAGTATCATTTTTCGATCTTTTTTTTTGGTTTAAAGCGTGCGTGTCTAAATGGGATTTGTAGTGAATTTGTTCGAATTTTAACCGAGTGAAAAGCTAAAAATTTGAGATTAATTTTTACAATTAGATTCAAAAATCCTTAATTAACTATTTGAACTATTAAAATTTGATTTAATATCATTTTTCGATCTTTTTTTGGAATTTAAAGCGTGCGTGTCTAAATGGGCTTTTATAGTGAATCTGTTGAATTTTAACCAAATAAAAAGCTAAAAAAATTGAGATTAAATTTAATAATTAGATTCATCAATCCATAATTAACTATTTGAACTCATAAAATTTGATTTAATATCATTTTTCGATCTTTTTTGGTTTAAAGCGTGTGTATCTAAATGAGCTTTATAATGATTTGTTAAATTTTAACCTAGTAAAAAGCAAAAAATTTGAGATTAATTATATAATTAGATTCATAAATCCATAATTAACTATTTGAACTCATAAAATTTGATTTAATATCATTTTTCGATTTTTTTTTTGGTTTAAAGTGTGTGTGTCTAAATTGGCTTTGTAGTGAATCTGTTCGAAAATTAACCGTGTAAAAAGCTAAAAATTTGAGATTAATTTTTATAATTAGATTCAAAAATCCATAATTAACTATTTGAATTCTTAAAATTTTATTTAGTATCATTTTCTATTGTGTTTTTCGATTTAAAGCCTGCGTGTCTAAATGGGATTTATAGTGAATCTATTCAAATTTTAACCAAGTAAAAAGCTAAAAATTTGAGATTAATTTTTATAATTAGATTCAAAAATCTATAATTAACTATTTGAACTCATAAAATTTGATTTTAATATCATTTTTTGATCTTTTTGGGTTTAAGGCGTGTTTATCTAAATGGGCTTTATAGTGAATATGTTCAAATTTTAACCCAGTAAAAAGCTAAAAATTTGAGGTTAATTTTTATAATTAGATTCAAAAATCCATAATTAACTATTTGAACTAATAAAAATTTATTTAATATTATTTTTCGATCTTTTTTGTGTTTAAAGTGTGTGTTTCTAAATGGGCATTATAATGAATCTGTTCGAATTTTAACCGAGTAAAAAGCTAAAAATTTGAGATTAATTTTTATAATTAGATTTAAAAATCCATAATTAACTATTTGAACTCATAAAATTTGATTTAATATCATTTTTGGATCTTTTTTGGGGTTTAAAGCGTGTGTGTCTAAATGGGCTTTATAGTGAATCTGTTCGAAGTTTAACCGAGTAAAAAGCTAAAAATTTGACATTAATTTTTATAATTAGATTCAAAAATCCATAATTAACTATTTGAACTCATAAAATTTGATTGAGTATCATTTTTTAATCTTTTTTTGGGGTTTAATGCATGCGTGTCTAAATGGGCTTTGTAGTGAATTTGTTCAAATTTTAACCAGTAAAAAGCTAAAAATTTGAGGTTAATTTTTATAATTAGATTCAAAAATCCATAATTAACTATTTGAACTAATAAAAATTTATTTAATATTATTTTTTAATCTTTTTTGGGTTTAAAGTGTGTGTGTCTAAATGGGCATTATAATGAATCTGTTCGAATTTTAACCGAGTAAAAAGCTAAAAATTTGAGATTAATTTTTATAACTAGATTCAAAAATCCACAATTAACCATTTGAACTCATAAAATTTGATTTAATATCATTTTTCGATCCTTTTGGGGTTTAAAGCGTTTCTGTCTAAATGAGCTTTATAATGAATCTATTAAATTTTAACATAGTAAAAAGTTAAAAATTTGAGATTAATTTTATAATTATATTCAAAAATCTATAATTAAATATTTGAACTCTTAAATTTGATTTAAAATCATTTTTTGATCTTTTTTGGTTTTAAATCATGTTTGTCTAAATGAGGTTTATAGTGTATCTGTCAAATTTTAACCCAGTAAAAAGCTAAAAATTTGAGATTAATTTTTATAATTAGATTCATAAATCCATAATTAACTATTTGAACAAATAAAATTTGATTTAAAATCATTTTCGATCTTTTTTGGGGTTTAAAGCGTGTGTGTCTAAATGGCCTTTATAGTTAATTTATTCGAATTTTAACCTAGTAAAAAGAAAAAAATTTGTGATTAATTTTTATAATTAGATTCAAAAATCTATAATTAACTATTTGAACTCATAAAATTTGATTTAATATCATTTTTCGATATGTTTTTTGGTTAAAAGCGTGTGTGTCTAAATAAGCTTTATAGTGAATCTGTTCGAATTTTAACCGAGTAAAAAGCTAAAAATTTGAAATTAATTTTTATAATTAGATTCAAAATTACATAACTAACTATTTTAACTCATAAAATTTGATTCAATGTCATTTTTCGATCGGTTTTTGGGTTTAAAGCGTGTGTGTCTAAATAGGCTTTATTGTGAATCTGTTCGAATTTTAACAGAGTAAAAACAAAAAATTTGAGATTAATTTTTATAATGAGATTCAAAAATCCATAATTAACTATTTGAACTCATAAAATTAGATATAATATTATTTTTCGATCTTTTTTTGGGTTTAAAGCGTGTGTGTCTAAATTGGATTTATAGTGAATCTATTAGAATTTTAACCGAGTAAAAAGCTAAAAATTTGAGATTAATTTTTATAATTAGATTCAAAAATCTATGATTAACTATTTGAACTTATAAAATTTGATTTAATATAATTTTTCGATCTTTTTGGGTTTAAGGCGTGTTTGTCTAAATGGGCATTATAGTAAATCTGTTCAAATTTTAACCGAGTAAAAAGCTAAAAAATTGAAGATTAATTTTTGTAATTAGATTCAAAAATCCATAATTAACTATTTGAACTAATAAAAATTTATTGAATATTATTTTTCGATCTTTCTTGGGTTTAAAGTGTGTGTGTCTAAATGGGCATTATAATGAATCTGTTCTAATTTTAACCGAGTAAAAAGCTAAAAATTTGAGATTAATTTTTATAATTAGATTCAAAAATCCACAATTAACCATTTGAACTCATAAAATTTGATTTAATATCATTTCTCGATCTTTTTTTGGTTTAAAGCGTGTGTATCTAAATGAGCTTTATAATGATTTGTTAAATTTTAAACCAGCAAAAAGCAAAAAATTTGAGATTAATTATATAATTGGATTCATAAATCCATAATTAACTATTTGAACTCATAAAATTTGATTTAATATCATTTTTCGATTTTTTGGGGTTTAGCGTGCGTGTCTAAATTGGCTTTGTAGTGAATCTGTTCGAATTTTAACCGTGTAAAAAGCTAGAAATTTGAGATCAAATTTTATAATTAGATTCAAAAATCCATAATTAACTATTTGAATTCATAAAATTTTATTTAATATCATTTTCTATTCTGTTTTTCGGTTTAAAGCGTGCGTGCCTAAATGGGATTTATAGTGAATCTATTCAAATTTTAACCGAGTAAAAAGCTAAAAATTTGAGATTAATTTTTATAATTAGATTCAAAAATCTATAATTAACTATTTGAACTCATAAAATTTGATTTAATATCATTTTTCGATTTTTTGGGGTTTAAGGCGTGTTTGTCTAAATGGGCATTATAGTAAATCTGTTCAAATTTTAACCGAGTAAAAAGCTAAAAAATTTGAGATTAATTTTTGTAATTAGATTCAAAAATCCATAATTAACTATTTGAACTAATAAAAATTTATTTAATATTATTTTTCGATCTTTTTTGGGTTTAAAGTGTGTGTTTCTAAATGGGCATTATAATGAATCTGTTCGAATTTTAACCGAGTAAAAAGCTAAAAATTTGAGATTAATTTTTATAATTAGATTTATAAATCCATAATTAACTATTTGAACTCATAAAATTTGATTTAATATCATTTTTCGATCTTTTTTGGGGTTTAAAGCGTGTGTGTCTAAATGGGCTTTATAGTGAATCTGTTCGAAGTTTAACCGACTAAAAAGCTAAAAATTTGACATTAATTTTTATAATTAGATTCAAAAATCCACAATTAACCATTTGAACTCATAAAATTTGATTTAATATCATTTTTCGATCTTTTTTTGGTTTAAAGCGTGTGTATCTAAATGAGCTTTATAATGATTTGTTAAATTTTAAACCAGCAAAAAGCAAAAAATTTGAGATTAATTATATAATTGGATTCATAAATCCATAATTAACTATTTGAACTCATAAAATTTGATTTAATATCATTTTTCGATTTTTTGGGGTTTAAAGCGTGCGTGTCTAAATTGGCTTTGTAGTGAATCTGTTCGAATTTTAACCGTGTAAAAAGCTAGACATTTGAGATTAAATTTTATAATTAGATTCAAAAATCCATAATTAACTATTTGAATTCGTAAAATTTTATTTAATATCATTTTCTATTCTGTTTTTCGGTTTAAAGCGTGCGTGCCTAAATGGGATTTATAGTGAATGTATTCAAATTTTAACCGAGTAAAAACCTAAAAATTTGAGATTAATTTTTATAATTAGATTCAAAAATCTATAATTAACTATTTGAACTCATAAAATTTGATTTAATATCATTTTTCGATTTTTTGGGGTTTAAGGCGTGTTTGTCTAAATGGGCATTATAGTAAATCTGTTCAAATTTTAACCGAGTAAAAAGCTAAAAAATTTGAGATTAATTTTTGTAATTAGATTCAAAAATCCATAATTAACTATTTGAACTAATAAAAATTTATTTAATATTATTTTTCGATCTTTTTTGGGTTTAAAGTGTGTGTGTCTAAATGGGCATTATAATGAATCTGTTCTAATTTTAACCGAGTAAAAAGCTAAAAATTTGAGATTAATTTTTATAATTAGATTCAAAAATCCACAATTAACCATTTGAACTCATAAAATTTGATTTAATATCATTTTTCGATCTTTTTTTGGTTTAAAGCGTGTGTATCTAAATGAGCTTTATAATGATTTGTTAAATTTTAAACCAGCAAAAAGCAAAAAATTTGAGATTAATTATATAATTGGATTCATAAATCCATAATTAACTATTTGAACTCATAAAATTTGATTTAATATCATTTTTCGATTTTTTGGGGTTTAGCGTGCGTGTCTAAATTGGCTTTATAGTGAACCTGTTCGAATTTTAACCGTGTAAAAAGCTAGAAATTTGAGATTAAATTTTATAATTAGATTCAAAAATCCATAATTAACTATTTGAATTCGTAAAATTTTATTTAATATCATTTTCTGTTCTGTTTTTCGGTTTAAAGCGTGCGTGCCTAAATGGGATTTATAGTGAATCTATTCAAATTTTAACCGAGTAAAAAGCTAAAAATTTGAGATTAATTTTTATAATTAGATTCAAAAATCTATAATTAACTATTTGAACTCATAAAATTTGATTTAATATCATTTTTCGATTTTTTGGGGTTTAAGGCGTGTTTGTCTAAATGGGCATTATAGTAAATCTGTTCAAATTTTAACCGTGTAAAAAGCTAAAAAATTTGAGATTAATTTTTGTAATTAGATTCAAAAATCCATAATTAACTATTTGAACTAATAAAAATTTATTTAATATTATTTTTCGATCTTTTTTGGGTTTAAAGTGTGTGTTTCTAAATGGTCATTATAATGAATCTGTTCGAATTTTAACCGAGTAAAAAGCTAAAAATTTGAGATTAATTTTTATAATTAGATTTATAAATCCATAATTAACTATTTGAACTCATAAAATTTGATTTAATATCATTTTTGGATCTTTTTTGGGGTTTAAAGCGTGTGTGTCTAAATGGGCTTTATAGTGAATCTGTTCGAAGTTTAACCGAGTAAAAAGCTAAAAATTTGACATTAATTTTTATAATTAGATTCAAAAATCCACAATTAACCATTTGAACTCATAAAATTTGATTTAATATCATTTTTCGATCTTTTTTTGGTTTAAAGCGTGTGTATCTAAATGAGCTTTATAATGATTTGTTAAATTTTAAACCAGCAAAAAGCAAAAAATTTGAGATTAATTATATAATTGGATTCATAAATCCATAATTAACTATTTGAACTCATAAAATTTGATTTAATATCATTTTTCGATTTTTTGGGGTTTAGCGTGCGTGTCTAAATTGGCTTTATAGTGAATCTGTTCGAATTTTAACCGTGTAAAAAGCTAGAAATTTGAGATTAAATTTTATAATTAGATTCAAAAATCCATAATTAACTATTTGAATTCGTAAAATTTTATTTAATATCATTTTCTGTTCTGTTTTTCGGTTTAAAGCGTGCGTGCCTAAATGGGATTTATAGTGAATCTATTCAAATTTTAACCGAGTAAAAAGCTAAAAATTTGAGATTAATTTTTATAATTAGATTCAAAAATCTATAATTAACTATTTGAACTCATAAAATTTGATTTAATATCATTTTTCGATTTTTTGGGGTTTAAGGCGTGTTTGTCTAAATGGGCATTATAGTAAATCTGTTCAAATTTTAACCGTGTAAAAAGCTAAAAAATTTAAGATTAATTTTTGTAATTAGATTCAAAAATCCATAATTAACTATTTGAACTAATAAAAATTTATTTAATATTATTTTTCGATCTTTTTTGGGTTTAAAGTGTGTGTTTCTAAATGGTCATTATAATGAATCTGTTCGAATTTTAACCGAGTAAAAAGCTAAAAATTTGAGATTAATTTTTATAATTAGATTTATAAATCCATAATTAACTATTTGAACTCATAAAATTTGATTTAATATCATTTTTGGATCTTTTTTGGGGTTTAAAGCGTGTGTGTCTAAATGGGCTTTATAGTGAATCTGTTCGAAGTTTAACCGAGTAAAAAGCTAAAAATTTGACATTAATTTTTATAATTAGATTCAAAAATCCACAATTAACCATTTGAACTCATAAAATTTGATTTAATATCATTTTTCGATCTTTTTTTGGTTTAAAGCGTGTGTATCTAAATGAGCTTTATAATGATTTGTTAAATTTTAAACCAGCAAAAAGCAAAAAATTTGAGATTAATTATATAATTGGATTCATAAATCCATAATTAACTATTTGAACTCATAAAATTTGATTTAATATCATTTTTCGATTTTTTGGGGTTTAAAGCGTGCGTGTCTAAATTGGCTTTGTAGTGAATCTGTTCGAATTTTAACCGTGTAAAAAGCTAGAAATTTGAGATTAAATTTTATAATTAGATTCAAAAATCCATAATTAACTATTTGAATTCGTAAAATTTTATTTAATATCATTTTCTATTCTGTTTTTCGGTTTAAAGCGTGCGTGCCTAAATGGGATTTATAGTGAATGTATTCAAATTTTAACCGAGTAAAAACCTAAAAATTTGAGATTAATTTTTATAATTAGATTCAAAAATCTATAATTAACTATTTGAACTCATAAAATTTGATTTAATATCATTTTTTGATTTTTTGGGGTTTAAGGCGTGTTTGTCTAAATGGGCATTATAGTAAATCTGTTCAAATTTTAACCGAGTAAAAAGCTAAAAAATTTGAGATTAATTTTTGTAATTAGATTCAAAAATCCATAATTAACTATTTGAACTAATAAAAATTTATTTAATATTATTTTTCGATCTTTTTTGGGTTTAAAGTGTGTGTGTCTAAATGGGCATTATAATGAATCTGTTCTAATTTTAACCGAGTAAAAAGCTAAAAATTTGAGATTAATTTTTATAATTAGATTCAAAAATCCACAATTAACCATTTGAACTCATAAAATTTGATTTAATATCATTTTTCGATCTTTTTTTGGTTTAAAGCGTGTGTATCTAAATGAGCTTTATAATGATTTGTTAAATTTTAAACCAGCAAAAAGCAAAAAATTTGAGATTAATTATATAATTGGATTCATAAATCCATAATTAACTATTTGAACTCATAAAATTTGATTTAATATCATTTTTCGATTTTTTGGGGTTTAGCGTGCGTGTCTAAATTGGCTTTATAGTGAATCTGTTCGAATTTTAACCGTGTAAAAAGCTAGAAATTTGAGATTAAATTTTATAATTAGATTCAAAAATCCATAATTAACTATTTGAATTCGTAAAATTTTATTTAATATCATTTTCTATTCTGTTTTTCGGTTTAAAGCGTGCGTGCCTAAATGGGATTTATAGTGAATGTATTCAAATTTTAACCGAGTAAAAACCTAAAAATTTGAGATTAATTTTTATAATTAGATTCAAAAATCTATAATTAACTATTTGAACTCATAAAATTTGATTTAATATCATTTTTCGATTTTTTGGGGTTTAAGGCGTGTTTGTCTAAATGGGCATTATAGTAAATCTGTTCAAATTTTAACCGAGTAAAAAGCTAAAAAATTTGAGATTAATTTTTGTAATTAGATTCAAAAATCCATAATTAACTATTTGAACTAATAAAAATTTATTTAATATTATTTTTCGATCTTTTTTGGGTTTAAAGTGTGTGTGTCTAAATGGGCATTATAATGAATCTGTTCTAATTTTAACCGAGTAAAAAGCTAAAAATTTGAGATTAATTTTTATAATTAGATTCAAAAATCCACAATTAACCATTTGAACTCATAAAATTTGATTTAATATCATTTTTCGATCTTTTTTTGGTTTAAAGCGTGTGTATCTAAATGAGCTTTATAATGATTTGTTAAATTTTAAACCAGCAAAAAGCAAAAAATTTGAGATTAATTATATAATTGGATTCATAAATCCATAATTAACTATTTGAACTCATAAAATTTGATTTAATATCATTTTTCGATTTTTTGGGGTTTAGCGTGCGTGTCTAAATTGGCTTTATAGTGAATCTGTTCGAATTTTAACCGTGTAAAAAGCTAGAAATTTGAGATTAAATTTTATAATTAGATTCAAAAATCCATAATTAACTATTTGAATTCGTAAAATTTTATTTAATATCATTTTCTATTCTGTTTTTCGGTTTAAAGCGTGCGTGCCTAAATGGGATTTATAGTGAATCTATTCAAATTTTAACCGAGTAAAAAGCTAAAAATTTGAGATTAATTTTTATAATTAGATTCAAAAATCTATAATTAACTATTTGAACTCATAAAATTTGATTTAATATCATTTTTCGATTTTTTGGGGTTTAAGGCGTGTTTGTCTAAATGGGCATTATAGTAAATCTGTTCAAATTTTAACCGTGTAAAAAGCTAAAAAATTTGAGATTAATTTTTGTAATTAGATTCAAAAATCCATAATTAACTATTTGAACTAATAAAAATTTATTTAATATTATTTTTCGATCTTTTTTGGGTTTAAAGTGTGTGTTTCTAAATGGGCATTATAATGAATCTGTTCGAATTTTAACCGAGTAAAAAGCTAAAAATTTGAGATTAATTTTTATAATTAGATTTATAAATCCATAATTAACTATTTGAACTCATAAAATTTGATTTAATATCATTTTTGGATCTTTTTTGGGGTTTAAAGCGTGTGTGTCTAAATGGGCTTTATAGTGAATCTGTTCGAAGTTTAACCGACTAAAAAGCTAAAAATTTGACATTAATTTTTATAATTAGATTCAAAAATCCACAATTAACCATTTGAACTCATAAAATTTGATTTAATATCATTTTTCGATCTTTTTTTGGTTTAAAGCGTGTGTATCTAAATGAGCTTTATAATGATTTGTTAAATTTTAAACCAGCAAAAAGCAAAAAATTTGAGATTAATTATATAATTGGATTCATAAATCCATAATTAACTATTTGAACTCATAAAATTTGATTTAATATCATTTTTCGATTTTTTGGGGTTTAAAGCGTGCGTGTCTAAATTGGCTTTGTAGTGAATCTGTTCGAATTTTAACCGTGTAAAAAGCTAGAAATTTGAGATTAAATTTTATAATTAGATTCAAAAATCCATAATTAACTATTTGAATTCGTAAAATTTTATTTAATATCATTTTCTATTCTGTTTTTCGGTTTAAAGCGTGCGTGCCTAAATGGGATTTATAGTGAATGTATTCAAATTTTAACCGAGTAAAAACCTAAAAATTTGAGATTAATTTTTATAATTAGATTCAAAAATCTATAATTAACTATTTGAACTCATAAAATTTGATTTAATATCATTTTTCGATTTTTTGGGGTTTAAGGCGTGTTTGTCTAAATGGGCATTATAGTAAATCTGTTCAAATTTTAACCGTGTAAAAAGCTAAAAAATTTGAGATTAATTTTTGTAATTAGATTCAAAAATCCATAATTAACTATTTGAACTAATAAAAATTTATTTAATATTATTTTTCGATCTTTTTTGGGTTTAAAGTGTGTGTGTCTAAATGGGCATTATAATGAATCTGTTCTAATTTTAACCGAGTAAAAAGCTAAAAATTTGAGATTAATTTTTATAATTAGATTCAAAAATCCACAATTAACCATTTGAACTCATAAAATTTGATTTAATATCATTTTTCGATCTTTTTTTGGTTTAAAGCGTGTGTATCTAAATGAGCTTTATAATGATTTGTTAAATTTTAAACCAGCAAAAAGCAAAAAATTTGAGATTAATTATATAATTGGATTCATAAATCCATAATTAACTATTTGAACTCATAAAATTTGATTTAATATCATTTTTCGATTTTTTGGGGTTTAGCGTGCGTGTCTAAATTGGCTTTATAGTGAATCTGTTCGAATTTTAACCGTGTAAAAAGCTAGAAATTTGAGATTAAATTTTATAATTAGATTCAAAAATCCATAATTAACTATTTGAATTCGTAAAATTTTATTTAATATCATTTTCTATTCTGTTTTTCGGTTTAAAGCGTGCGTGCCTAAATGGGATTTATAGTGAATCTATTCAAATTTTAACCGAGTAAAAAGCTAAAAATTTGAGATTAATTTTTATAATTAGATTCAAAAATCTATAATTAACTATTTGAACTCATAAAATTTGATTTAATATCATTTTTCGATTTTTTGGGGTTTAAGGCGTGTTTGTCTAAATGGGCATTATAGTAAATCTGTTCAAATTTTAACCGTGTAAAAAGCTAAAAAATTTGAGATTAATTTTTGTAATTAGATTCAAAAATCCATAATTAACTATTTGAACTAATAAAAATTTATTTAATATTATTTTTCGATCTTTTTTGGGTTTAAAGTGTGTGTTTCTAAATGGGCATTATAATGAATCTGTTCGAATTTTAACCGAGTAAAAAGCTAAAAATTTGAGATTAATTTTTATAATTAGATTTATAAATCCATAATTAACTATTTGAACTCATAAAATTTGATTTAATATCATTTTTGGATCTTTTTTGGGGTTTAAAACGTGTGTGTCAAAATGGGCTTTATAGTGAATCTGTTCGAAGTTTAACCGAGTAAAAAGTTAAAAATTTGACATTAATTTTTATAATTAGATTCAAAAATCCACAATTAACCATTTGAACTCATAAAATTTGATTTAATATCATTTTTCGATCTTTTTTTGGTTTAAAGCGTGTGTATCTAAATGAGCTTTATAATGATTTGTTAAATTTTAAACCAGCAAAAAGCAAAAAATTTGAGATTAATTATATAATTGGATTCATAAATCCATAATTAACTATTTGAACTCATAAAATTTGATTTAATATCATTTTTCGATTTTTTGGGGTTTAGCGTGCGTGTCTAAATTGGCTTTATAGTGAATCTGTTCGAATTTTAACCGTGTAAAAAGCTAGAAATTTGAGATTAAATTTTATAATTAGATTCAAAAATCCATAATTAACTATTTGAATTCGTAAAATTTTATTTAATATCATTTTCTATTCTGTTTTTCGGTTTAAAGCGTGCGTGCCTAAATGGGATTTATAGTGAATCTATTCAAATTTTAACCGAGTAAAAAGCTAAAAATTTGAGATTAATTTTTATAATTAGATTCAAAAATCTATAATTAACTATTTGAACTCATAAAATTTGATTTAATATCATTTTTCGATTTTTTGGGGTTTAAGGCGTGTTTGTCTAAATGGGCATTATAGTAAATCTGTTCAAATTTTAACCGTGTAAAAAGCTAAAAAATTTGAGATTAATTTTTGTAATTAGATTCAAAAATCCATAATTAACTATTTGAACTAATAAAAATTTATTTAATATTATTTTTCGATCTTTTTTGGGTTTAAAGTGTGTGTTTCTAAATGGGCATTATAATGAATCTGTTCGAATTTTAACCGAGTAAAAAGCTAAAAATTTGAGATTAATTTTTATAATTAGATTTATAAATCCATAATTAACTATTTGAACTCATAAAATTTGATTTAATATCATTTTTGGATCTTTTTTGGGGTTTAAAACGTGTGTGTCAAAATGGGCTTTATAGTGAATCTGTTCGAAGTTTAACCGAGTAAAAAGTTAAAAATTTGACATTAATTTTTATAATTAGATTCAAAAATCCACAATTAACCATTTGAACTCATAAAATTTGATTTAATATCATTTTTCGATCTTTTTTTGGTTTAAAGCGTGTGTATCTAAATGAGCTTTATAATGATTTGTTAAATTTTAAACCAGCAAAAAGCAAAAAATTTGAGATTAATTATATAATTGGATTCATAAATCCATAATTAACTATTTGAACTCATAAAATTTGATTTAATATCATTTTTCGATTTTTTGGGGTTTAAAGCGTGCGTGTCTAAATTGGCTTTGTAGTGAATCTGTTCGAATTTTAACCGAGTAAAAAGCTAAAAATTTGAGATCAATTTTTATAATTAGATTCAAAAATCCACAATTAACCATTTGAACTCATAAAATTTGATTTAATATTATTTTTCGATCATTTTTCGGGTTTAAAGCGTGTGTGTCTAAATGGGCTTTATAGTGAATTTGTTCAAATTTTAACCGACTAAGAAGCTAAAAATTTGAGATTAATTTTAATAATTAGATTCAAAAACCCATAATTAACTATTTGAACTCATAAAACTTGATTTAATATTATTTTTCGATCTTTTTTGGGTTTAAAGTGTGCGTGACTTAAAGGGCTTTGTAGTGAATCTGTTCGAATTTTAACCGAGTAAAAAGCTAAAAATTTGAAAATAATTTAGGTAATTTGGTTCAAAAGTCCATAATTAACTATTTGAACTCATAAAATTTGATTCAATATCATTTTTTGAACTTTTTTTTGGGTTTAAAGTGTGCGTGTCTAAATTTTCTTTATAGTGAATCTGTTCGAATTTTAACCGAGTTAAAAGCAAAAAATTTGAGATTAATTTTTATAATTAGATTCAAAAATTCATAATTAACTATTTGAACTCATAAAATTTAAATTAATATCATTTTTTGATCTTTTTTTTTGTTTAAAGCGTTCGTGTCTAAATGGGCTTTGTAGTGAATCTGTTAGAATTTTAATCGAGTAAAAAGCTAAAAATTTGATATTAATTTTAATAATTAGATTCAAAAATCCATAATTAACTATTTTCTCATAAAATTTGATTTAATATTATTTTTCGATATTTTTTTTGGGTTTAAAGCGTGTGTGTCTAAATGGGATTTATAGTGAATCTATTGGAATTTTAACCGAGTACAAAGCTAAAAATTTGAGATTAATTTTTATAATTAGATTCAAAAATCCATAATTAACCATTTGAACTCATAAAATTTGATTTAATATCATTTTTCGATCTTTTTTGGGTTTAAAGCGTGTTTATCTAAATGGGAATTATAGTGAATCTGTTCGAATTTTAACAGAGTGAAAAGCTAAAATTTTGAGATTAATTTTTATAATTAGATTCAAAAATCCATAATTAAATATTTTAACTCATAAAATTTTATTTAATATCATTTTTCGATCTCTTTTTTGGGTTTAAAGCGTGTGTGTCTAAATGGGCTTTATAGTGAATCTGTTCGAATTTTAACCGAGTAAAAAGCAAAAATTTGAGATTAATTTTTATAATTAGATTCAAAAATTTATAATGAACTATTTGAACTCATAAAATTTGATTTAGTAACATTCTTCGATCTTTTTTGGGATTAAAGCTCCTTTGTCTAAATGGGCATTATAATAAATCTGTTCGAATTTTAACCCAGTAAAACGCTAAAAATTTGAGGTTAATTTTTATAATTAGATTCAAAAATCTATAAGTAACTATTTGAACTCATAAAATTTAAATTAATATCATTTTTTGATCTTTTTTTTTTGTTTAAAGCGTTCGTGTCTAAATGGGCTTTGTAGTGAATCTGTTAGAATTTTAATCGAGTAAAAAGCTAAAAATTTGACATTAATTTTAATAATTAGATTCAAAAATCCATAATTAACTATTTTCTCATAAAATTTGATTTAATATTATTTTTCGATATTTTTTTTGGGTTTAAAGCGTGTGTGTCTAAATGGGATTTATAGTGAATCTATTGGAATTTTAACCGAGTACAAAGCTAAAAATTTGAGATTAATTTTTATAATTAGATTCAAAAATCCATAATTAACCATTTGAACTCATAAAATTTGATTTAATATCATTTTTCGATCTTTTTTGGGTTTAAAGCGTGTTTATCTAAATGGGAATTATAGTGAATCTGTTCGAATTTTAACAGAGTGAAAAGCTAAAGTTTTGAGATTAATTTTTATAATTAGATTCAAAAATCCATAATTAAATATTTTAACTCATAAAATTTTATTTAATATCATTTTTCGATCTCTTTTTTGGGTTTAAAGCGTGTGTGTCTAAATGTGTTTTATAGTGAATCTGTTCGAATTTTAACCGAGTAAAAAGCAAAAATTTGAGATTAATTTTTATAATTAGATTCAAAAATTTATAATGAACTATTTGAACTCATAAAATTTGATTTAGTAACATTCTTCGATCTTTTTTGGGATTAAAGCTCCTTTGTCTAAATGGGCATTATAATAAATCTGTTCGAATTTTAACCCAGTAAAACGCTAAAAATTTGAGGTTAATTTTTATAATTAGATTCAAAAATCTATAAGTAACTATTTGAACTCATAAAATTTGATTTAGTATTATTTTTCAATCTTTTTTTCGGTTTAAAGCGTGTGGGTCTAAATGGGCCTTATAGTGAATCTGTTTGAATTTTAACCTAGTAAAAAGCAAAAAATTTGAGATTAATTTTCATAATTAGTTTCAAAAAACCATAATTAACTATTTGAACTCATAAAATTTGATTTAATATTTTTTTTCAATCTATTTTTGGTTTTAAAGTGTGCGTGTCTAAATGGGCTTTGTATTGAATCTGTTCGAATTTTAACCGAGTAAAAAGCTAAAAATTTGAGATTAATTTTCATTATTAGTTTCAAAAATTCATAATTAACTATTTGAACTCATAAAATTTGATTTAATATTATTTTTCAATCTTTTTTTGGTTTTAAAGTGTGCGTGACTAAATGGGCTTTGTATTGAATCTGTTCGAATTTTAACCGAGTAAAAAGCTAAAAATTTGAGATTAATTTTTATAATTAGATTTAAAAATCCATAATTAATTATCTGAACTCATAAAATTTGATTTAATATCATTTTTCGATCTTTTTTGGGTTTAAAGAGTGTGTGTCTGAATGGGCTTTATAGTGAATCTGTTCGAAGTTTAACCGAGTAAAAAGCTAAAAATTTGAGATTAATTTTTATAATTATATTCAAAAATCCACAATTAACCATTTGAACTCATAAAATTTGATTTAATATTATTTTTCGATCTTTTTTCGGGTTTAAAGCGTGTTTGTCTAAATGGGCTTTATAGTGAATTTGTTCAAATTTTAACCGACTAAGAAGCGAAAAATTTGAGATTAATTTTAATAATTAGATTCAAAAACCCATAATTAACTATTTGAACTCATAAAACTTGATTTAATATTATTTTTCGATCTTTTTTGGGTTTAAGGTGTGCGTGTCTTAAAGGGCTTTGTAGTGAATCTGTTCGAATTTTAACCGAGTAAAAAGCTAAAAATTTGAAAATAATTTAGGTAATTTGGTTCAAAAGTCCATAATTAACTATTTGAACTCATAAAATTTGATCCAATATCATTTTTTCAACTTTTTTTGGGTTTAAAGTGTCCGTGTCTAAACTTTCTTTATAGTGAATCTGTTCGAATTTTAACCGAGTAAAAAGCAAAAAATTTGAGATTAATTTTTATAATTAGATTCAAAAATTCATAATTAGCTATTTGAACTCATAAAATTTGATTTAATATCATTTTTCGATTTTTTTTTGGGTTTAAAGTGTGTGTGTCTAAATTGGCTTTGTAGTGAATCTGTTCGAAATTTAACCGTGTAAAAAGCTAAAAATTTGAGATTAATTTTTATAATTAGATTCAAAAATCCATAATTAACTATTTGAATTCTTAAAATTTTATTTAGTATCATTTTCTATTGTGTTTTTCGATTTAAAGCCTGCGTGTCTAAATTAGATTCAAAACTCCATAATTAACTATTTGAACTACTAAAAATTTATTTAATATTATTTTTCGATCTTTTTTGGGTTTAAAGTGTGTGTGTCTAAATGGGTATTATAATGAATCTGTTCGAAGTTTAACCGAGTAAAAAGCTAAAATTTTGAGATTAATTTATATAATTAGAATCAAAAATTCATAATTAACTATTTGAACTCATAAAATTTAAATTAATATCATTTTTTGATCTTTTTTTTTGGTTTAAAGCGTTCGTGTCTAAATGGGCTTTGTAGTGAATCTGTTCGAATTTTAACCGAGTAAAAATCTAAAAATTTGATGTTAATTTTTATAATTAGATTTAAAAATCCATAATTAAATATTTGAAGTCATAAAATTTGATTTAATATCATTTTCCGATCTCTTTTTGGGTTTAAAGCGTGTGTGTCTAAATGAGCTTTATAGTGAATCTGATCAAAGTTTAACCGAGTAAAAAGCTAAAAATTTGAGATTAATTTTTATAATTAGATTCAAAAATCTATAATTAACTATTTGAACTCATAAAATTTGATTTAATATCATTTTTCGATCTTTTTTGGGTTTAAAGCGTGTTTGTCTAAATGAGCATTATAGTGAATGTGTTCGAATTTTAACCGAGTAAAAAGCTAAAAATTTGAGATTAATTTTTATAATTAGATTAAAAAATCAATAATTATCCATTTAAATTCGTAAAATTTGATTTAATAACATTTTTCGATCTTTTTTGGGTTTAAAGCGTGTTTGTCTAAATGGGCATTATATTGAATCTGTTCGAATTTTAACCGAGTAAAAAGCTAAAAATTCGAGATTAATTTTTATAATTAGTTTCAAAAATTCATAATTAACTATTTGAACTCATAAAATTTTATTTACTATTATTTTTCGATCTTTTTTTGGGTTTAAAGTGTGCGTGTCTAAATGAGCTTTGTATTGAATCTGTTCGAATTTTAACCGAGTAAAAAGCTAAAAATTTGAGATTAATTTTTATAATTAGATTTAAAAATCCATATAACTATTTGAACTCATAAAATTTGATTTAATATCATTTTTCGATCCTTTTTGGTTTTAAAGCGTGTGTATCTAAATGATCTATATAATGAATCTGTTAAATTTTAACCTAGTAAAAAGCTAAAAATTTGAGATTAATTTCAATAATTAGATTCATCAATATATAATTAACTATTTGAACTCATAAAATTTGATTTAATATCATTTTTCGATCTTTTTTAGGTTTAAAGTGTGTTTGTCTAAATGGGCATTATAGTGAATTTGTTCGAATTTTAACCGAGTAAAAAGCTAAAAATTTGAGATTAATTTTTATAATTAGATTCATAATTCCATAATTAACAATTTGAACTCATAAAATTTGATTTAAAATCATTTTCGATCTTTTTTGGGTTTAAAGCGTGTGTTTCTAAATGGCCTTTATAGTTAATTTATTCTAATTTTAACCTAGTAAAAAGCAAAAAATTTGACATTAATTTTTATAATTAGATTCAAAATCCATAATTAACTATTTGAACACATAAAATTTGATTGAGTATCATTTTTTAATCTTTTTTTGGGGTTTAATGCGTGCGTGTCTAAATGGGCTTTGTAGTGAATTTGTTCGAATTTTAACCGAGTAAAAAGCTAAAATTTGAGATTAATTTTTATAATTAGATTCAAAAATCCATAATTAAATATTTGAACTCTTAGAATTTGATTTAATATCATTTCTGATCTTTTTCTTTGGGTGTAAAGCGTGCGTGTCTAAATGGGCTTTTATAGCGTGTGTATCTAAATAAGCTTTATAATGAATCTGTTAAATTTTAACCTAGTAAAAAGCTAAAAATTTGAGATTAATTTTATAATTAGATTCAAAAATTATAATTAACAATTTGAACTCATAAAATTTGATTTAATATCATTTTTCGATCTGTTTTTGGTTAAAAGCATGTGTGCCAAAATGAGCTTTATAGTGAATCTGAACGAGTAAAAAGCTAAAAATTTGAGATTAATTTTTATAATTAGGTTCAAAAATCCATAATTAACTATTTGAACTCTTAAAATTTGATTTAATATCATTTTTCGATATTTTATGAGGGTTTAAAACGTGCGTGTCTAAATGGGCTTTCATAGTGAATCTGTTGAATTTTAGTCGAGTAAAAAGCTAAAAATTTGAGATTAATTTTAATAACTAGATTCATCAATCCATAATTAACTATTTGAACTCATAAAATTTGATTTAATATCATTTTTCGATCTTTTTTGGGTTTAAAGCGTGTGTATCTAAATGAGCTTTATAATGAATCTGTTAAATTTTAACCTTGTAAAAAGCTAAAAATTTGAGATTAATTTTATAATTAGATTCAAAGATCTATAATTAACTATTTGAACTCATAAAATTTGATTTAATATCATTTTTCGATCTGTTTTTTGGTTAAAAGCGTGTGTGTCTAAATGAGCTTTGTAGTAAATCTGTTCGAATTTTAACCGAGTAAAAAGCTAAAAATTTGAAATTAATTTTTATAATTAGATTCAAAATTACATAACTAACTATTTTAACTCATAAAATTTGATTGAATGTCATTTTTCGATCGGTTTTTGGTTTTAAAGCGTGTGTGTCTAAATGGGCTTTATAGTGAATCTGTTCGAATTTTAACCGAGTAAAAAGCTAAAAATTTGAGATTAATTTTTATAATTAGATTCGAAAATCCATAATTAACTATTTGAACTCTTAAAATTTGATTTAATATCATTTTTCGATCTTTTTTGGGGTTTAAAACGTGCGTGTCTAAATGGGCTTTCGTAGTGAATCTGTTGAATTTTAATCGAGTAAAAAGCTAAAAATTTGAGATTAATTTTAATAATTAGATTCATCAATCCATAATTAACTATTTGAACTCATAAAAGTTGATTTAATATCATTTTTCGATCTTTTTTGGGTTTAAAGCGTGTGTATCTAAATGAGCTTTATAATGAATCCGTTAAATTTTAACCTAGTAAAAAGTTAAAAATTTGAGATTAAATTTATAATTAGATTCAAAGATCTATAATTAACTATTTGAAGTTATAAAATTT
Source organism: Abelmoschus esculentus (assembly GCA_035048815.1). NCBI lineage: Eukaryota > Viridiplantae > Streptophyta > Magnoliopsida > Malvales > Malvaceae > Abelmoschus > Abelmoschus esculentus. The sequence continues at coordinate 6,684,539 of JAUCBN010000046.1, read as the reverse complement.
GATTTAATATCATTTTTCTATATGTTTTTTGGTTAAAATCGTGTGTGTCTAAATAAGCTTTATAGTGAATCTGTTCGAATTTTAACCGAGTAAAAAGCTAAAAATTTGAAAATAATTTTTATAGTTAGATTCAAAATTACATAACTAACTATTTTAACTCATAAAATTTGATTCAATGTCATTTTTCGATCGTTTTTTGGGTTTAAAGCGTGTGTGTCTAAATGGGCTTTATAGTGAATCTGTTCGAATTTTAACCGAGTAAAAGCTAAAAATTTGAGATTAATTTTTATAATTAGATTCAAAAATCCATAATTAACTATTTGAATTCTTAAAATTTGATTTAATATCATTTTCGATCTTTTTTGGGGGTTTAAAACGTGCGTGTCTAAATGGGCTTTCATAGTGAATCTGTTGAATTTTAGTCGAGTAAAAAGCTAAAAATTTGAGATTAATTTTAATAACTAGATTCATCAATCCATAATTAACTATTTGAACTCATAAAAGTTGATTTAATATCATTTTTCGATCTTTTTTGGGTTTAAAGCGTGTGTATCTAAATGAGCTTTATAATGAATCCGTTAAATTTTAACCTAGTAAAAAGTTAAAAATTTGAGATTAAATTTATAATTAGATTCAAAGATCTATAATTAACTATTTGAACTCATAAAATTTGATTTAATATCATTTTTCGATATGTTTTTTGGTTAAAAGCGTGTGTGTCTAAATGAGCTTTATAGTGAATCTGTTTGAATTTTAACCGAGTAAAAAGCTAAAAATTTGAAATTAATTTTTATAGTTAGATTCAAAATTACATAACTAACTATTTTAACTCATAAAATTTGATTCAATGTCATTTTTCGATCGTTTTTTGGGTTTAAAGCGTGTGTGTCTAAATGGCTTTATAGTGAATCTGTTCGAATTTTAACATAGTAAAAAGCTAAAAATTTGAGATTAATTTTTATAATTAGATTCGAAAATCCATAATTAACTATTTGAACTCTTAAAATTTGATTTAATATCATTTTTCGATCTTTTTTGGGGGTTTAAAACGTGCGTGTCTAAATGGGCTTTCCTAGTGAATCTGTTGAATTTTAATCGAGTAAAAAGCTAAAAATTTGAGATTAATTTTAATTATTAGATTCATCAATCCATAATTAACTATTTGAACTCATAAAATTTGATTTAATATCATTTTTCGATCTGTTTTTGGTTAAAAGCGTGTGTGTCTAAATGGGCTTTGTATTGAATCTTTTCGAATTTTAACCAAGTAAAAAGCTAAAAATTTGACATTAATTTTTATAATTAGATTCAAAAATACATAATTAACTATTTGAACTCATAAAATTTGATTTAATATCATTTTTCGATATTTTATGAGGGTTTAAAACGTGCGTGTCTAAATGGGCTTTCATAGTGAATCTGTTGAATTTTAGTCGAGTAAAAAGCTAAAAATTTGAGATTAATTTTAATAATTAGATTCATCAATCCATAATTAACTATTTGAACTCATAAAATTTGATTTAATATCATTTTTCGATCTTTTTTGGGTTTAAAGCGTGTGTATCTAAATGAGCTTTATAATGAATCTGTTAAATTTTAACCTTGTAAAAAGCTAAAAATTTGAGATTAATTTTATAATTAGATTCAAAGATCTATAATTAACTATTTGAACTCATAAAATTTGATTTAATATCATTTTTCGATCTGTTTTTTGGTTAAAAGCGTGTGTGTCTAAATGAGCTTTGTAGTGAATCTGTTCGAATTTTAACCGAGGAAAAAGCTAAAAATTTGAAATTAATTTTTATAATTAGATTCAAAATTACATAACTAACTATTTTAACTCATAAAATTTGATTCAATGTCATTTTTCGATCGGTTTTTGGTTTTAAAGCGTGTGTGTCTAAATGGGCTTTATAGTGAATCTGTTCGAATTTTAACCGAGTAAAAAGCTAAAAATTTGAGATTAATTTTTATAATTAAATTCGAAAATCCATAATTAACTATTTGAATTCTTAAAATTTGATTTAATATCATTTTTTCGATCTTTTTTGGGGGTTTAAAACGTGCGTGTCTAAATGGGCTTTCATAGTGAATCTGTTGAATTTTAGTCGAGTAAAAAGCTAAAAATTTGAGATTAATTTTAATAATTAGATTCATCAATCCATAATTAACTATTTGAACTCATAAAATTTGATTTAATATCATTTTTCGATCTTTTTTGGGTTTAAAGTGTGTCTATCTAAATGAGCTTTATAATGAATCAGTTAAATTTTAACCTAGTAAAAAGCTAAAAATTTGAGATTAATTTTATAATTAGATTCAAAGATCTATAATTAACTATTTGAACTTATAAAATTTGATTTAATATCATTTTTCGATCTGTTTTTTGGTTAAAAGCGTGTGTGTCTAAATGAGCTTTGTAGTAAATCTGTTCGAATTTTAACCGAGTAAAAAGCTAAAAATTTGAAATTAATTTTTATAATTAGATTCAAAATTACATAACTAACTATTTTAACTCATAAAATTTGATTGAATGTCATTTTTCGATCGGTTTTTGGTTTTAAAGCGTGTGTGTCTAAATGGGCTTTATAGTGAATCTGTTCGAATTTTAACCGAGTAAAAAGCTAAAAATTTGAGATTAATTTTTATAATTAGATTCGAAAATCCATAATTAACTATTTGAACTCTTAAAATTTGATTTAATATCATTTTTCGATCTTTTTTGGGGTTTAAAACGTGCGTGTCTAAACGGGCTTTCATAGTGAATCTGTTGAATTTTAATCGAGTAAAAAGCTAAAAATTTGAGATTAATTTTAATAATTAGATTCATCAATCCATAATTAACTATTTGAACTCATAAAAGTTGATTTAATATCATTTTTCGATCTTTTTTGGGTTTAAAGCGTGTGTATCTAAATGAGCTTTATAATGAATCCGTTAAATTTTAACCTAGTAAAAAGTTAAAAATTTGAGATTAAATTTATAATTAGATTCAAAGATCTATAATTAACTATTTGAAGTTATAAAATTTGATTTAATATCATTTTTCTATATGTTTTTTGGTTAAAATCGTGTGTGTCTAAATAAGCTTTATAGTGAATCTGTTCGAATTTTAACCGAGTAAAAAGCTAAAAATTTGAAAATAATTTTTATAGTTAGATTCAAAATTACATAACTAACTATTTTAACTCATAAAATTTGATTCAATGTCATTTTTCGATCGTTTTTTGGGTTTAAAGCGTGTGTGTCTAAATGGGCTTTATAGTGAATCTGTTCGAATTTTAACCGAGTAAAAGCTAAAAATTTGAGATTAATTTTTATAATTAGATTCAAAAATCCATAATTAACTATTTGAATTCTTAAAATTTGATTTAATATCATTTTCGATCTTTTTTGGGGGTTTAAAACGTGCGTGTCTAAATGGGCTTTCATAGTGAATCTGTTGAATTTTAGTCGAGTAAAAAGCAAAAAATTTGAGATTAATTTTAATAATTAGATTCATCAATCCATAATTAACTATTTGAACTCATAAAATTTGATTTAATATCATTTTTCGATCTTTTATGGGTTTAAAGCGTGTGTATCTAAATGAGCTTTATAATGAATACGTTAAATTTTAACCTAGTAAAAAGTTAAAAATTTGAGATTAATTTTATAATTAGATTCAAAGATCTATAATTAACTATTTGAACTCATAAAATTTGATTTAATATCATTTTTCGATCTTTTTTAGGTTTAAAGCGTGTGTATCTAAATGAGCTTTATAATGAATCCGTTAAATTTTAACCTAGTAAAAAGTTAAAAATTTGAGATTAAATTTATAATTAGATTCAAAGATCTATAACTAACTATTTGAACTCATAAAATTTGATTTAATATCATTTTTCGATATGTTTTTTGGTTAAAAGCGTGTGTGTCTAAATGAGCTTTATAGTGAATCTGTTCGAATTTTAACCGAGTAAAAAGCTAAAAATTTGAAATTAATTTTTATAGTTAGATTCAAAATTACATAACTAACTATTTTAACTCATAAAATTTGATTCAATGTCATTTTTCGATCGGTTTTTGGGTTTAAAGCGTGTGTGTCCAAATGGCTTTATAGTGAATCTGTTCAAATTTTAACCTAGTAAAAAGATAAAAATTTGAGATTAATTTTTATAATTAGATTCGAAAATCCATAATTAACTATTTGAACTCTTAAAATTTGATTTAATATCATTTTTCGATCTTTTTTGGGGGTTTAAAACGTGCGTGTCTAAATGGGCTTTCATAGTGAATCTGTTGAATTTTAATCTAGTAAAAAGCTAAAAATTTGAGATTAATTTTAATAATTAGATTCATCAATCCATAATTAACTATTTAAACTCATAAAATTTGATTTAATATCATTTTTCGATCTGTTTTTGGTTAAAAGCGTGTGTGTCTAAATGGGATTTGCATTGAATCTGTTCGAATTTTAACCGAGTAAAAAGCTAAAAATTTGACATTAATTTTTATAATTAGATTCAAAAATACATAATTAACTATTTGAACTCATAAAATTTGATTTTATGTCATACTTCGATCTATTTTTGGGTTTAAAGCATCTGTGTCTAAATGTGCTTTACAGTGAATCTGTTTGAATTTTAACCGAGTAAAAAGCTAAAAATTTGAGATTAATTTTTATAATTAGATTCAAAAATCCATAATTAACTATTTGAACTCTTAAAATTTGATTTAATATCATTTTTCGATCTTTTTTTGGGGGTTTAAAACGTGCGTGTCTAAATGGGCTTTCATAGTGAATCTGTTGAATTTTAGTCAAGTAAAAAGCTAAAAATTTGAGATTAATTTTAATAATTAGATTCATCAATCCATAATTAACTATTTAAACTCATAAAATTTGATCAAATATCATTTTTCGATCTTTTTTGGGTTTAAAGCGTGTGTATCTAAATGAGCTTTATAATGAATTTGTTAAATTTTAACCTAGTAAAAAGCTAAAAATTTGAGATTAAATTTATAATTAGATTCAAAAATCTATAATTAACTATTTCAACTCATAAAATTTGATTTAATATCATTTTTCGATCTGTTTTTTGGTTACAAGCGTGTGTTTCTAAATGAGCTTTATAGTGAATCTGTTCGAATTTTAACCGAGTAAAAAGCTAAAAAATTGACATTAATTTTTATAATTAGATTCGAAATTACATAATTAACTATTTTAACTCATAAAACTTGATTCAATGTCATTTTTCGATCAGTTTTTGGGTTTAAAGCGTATGTGTCTAAATGGGCTTTATAGTGAATCTGCTCGAATTTTAACCGAGTAAAAAGCTAAAAATTTGAGATTAATTTTTATAATTAGATTCAAAAATCCATAATTACTATTTGAACTCTTAAAATTTCATCTAATATCATTTTTCGATATTTTTTGGGGGCTTAAAACGTGCGTGTCTAAATGGGCTTTCATAGTGAATCTGTTGAATTTTAGTCGAGTAAAAAGCTAAAAATTTGAGATTAATTTTAATAATTAGATTCATCAATCCATAATTAACTATTTGAACTCATAAAATTTGATTTAATATCATTTTTCGATCTTTTATGGGTTTAAAGCGTGTGTATCTAAATGAGCTTTATAATGAATACGTTAAATTTTAACCTAGTAAAAAGTTAAAAATTTGAGATTAATTTTATAATTAGATTCAAAGATCTATAATTAACTATTTGAACTCATAAAATTTGATTTAATATCATTTTTCGATCTGTTTTTTGGTTAAAAGCATGTGTGTCTAAATAAGCATTATAGTGAATCTGTTCGAATTTTAACCGAGTAAAAAGCTAAAAAATTGAAATTATTTTTTATAATTAGATTCAAAATTACATAATTAACTATTTTAACTCATAAAATTTGATTCAATGTCATTTTTCGATCGGTTTTTGGGTTTAAAGCGTGTGTGTCTAAATGGGCTTTATAGTGAATCTGTTCGAATTTTAACCGAGTAAAAAGGTAAAAATTTGAGATTAATTTTTATAATTAGATTCGAAAATCCATAATTAAACATTTGAACTCTTAAAATTTGATTTAATATCATTTTTCGATCTTTTTTGGGGGTTTAAAACGTGCGTGTCTAAATGGGTTTTCATAGTGAATCTGTTGAATTTTAGTCCTGTAAAAAGCTAAAAATTTGAGATTAATTTTAATAATTAGATTCATCAATCCATAATTAACTATTTGAACTCATATAATTTGATTTAATATCATTTTTCGATATGTTTTTTGGGTTTAAAGCGTGTGTATCTAAATGAGCTTTATAATGAATCTGTTAAATTTTAACCTAGTAAAAAGCTAAAAATTTGAGATTAATTTTATAATTAGATTCAAAAATCTATAATTAACTATTTGAACTCATAAAATTTGATTTAATATCATTTTTCGATCTATTTTTGGTTAAAAGCGTGTGTTTAAATGAGCTTTATAGTGAATCTGTTTGAATTTTAACCGAGTAAAAAGCTAAAAATTTGACATTAATTTTTGTAATTAGATTCAAAAATACATAATTAACTATTTGAACTCATAAAATTTGTTTTAATGCCATTTTTCGATCTGTTTTTGGGTTTAAAGCGTGTGTCTAAATGGGCTTTATAGTGAATCTGTTCCAATTTTAACCGAGTAAAATGCTAAAAATTTGAGATTAATTTTTATAATTAGATTAAAAAATCCATAATTAAGTATTTGAACTCTTAAAATTTGATTTAATATCATTTTTCGATCTGTTTTTTGGTTAAAAGCGCGTGTGTCTAAATGAGCTTTATAGTGAATCTGTTCGAATTTTGACCGAGTAAAAAGCTAAAAATTTGACATTAATTTTTATAATTAGATTAAAAAATACATAATTAACTATTTGAACTCATAAAATTTGATTTAATGTCATTTTTCGATCGGTTTTTGGGTTTAAAGCGTGTGTGTCTAAATGGGTTTTATAGTGAACCTGTTCGAATTTTAACCGAGTAAAAAGCTAAAAATTTGAGATTAATTTTTATAATTAGATTCAAAAATCCATAATTAAGTATTTGAACTCTTAAAATTTGATTTAATATCATTTTTCGATCTTTTTTGGGGTTTAAAACGTGCGTGTCTAAATGGGCTTTCATAGTGAATCTGTTGAATTTTAATCGAGTAAAAAGCTAAAAATTTGAGATTAATTTTAATAATTAGATTCATCAATCCATAATTAACTATTTGAACTCATAAAATTTGATTTAATATCATTTTTCGATCTTTTTTGGGTTTAAAGCGTGTGTATCTAAATGAGCTTTGTAATGAATCTGTTAAATTTTAACCTAGTAAAAAGCTAAAAAATTGAGATTAATTTTATATTTAGATTCAAAGATCTATAATTAACTATTTGAACTCATAAAATTTGATTTAATATCATTTTTCGAACTGTTTTTTGGTTAAAAGCGTGTGTGTCTAAATGAGCTTTATAGTGAATCTGTTCGAATTTTAACCGAGTAAAAAGCTAAAAATTTGACATTAATTTTTATAATTAGATTCAAAATTACATAATTAATTATTTTAACTCTTAAAATTTCATTTAATATCATTTTTCGATATTTTTTGGGGGCTTAAAACGTGCGTGTCTAAATGTGCTTTCATAGTGAATCTGTTGAATTTTAGTCGAGTAAAAAGCTAAAAATTTGATGAATTTTAATAATTAGATTCATCAATCCATAATTAAGTATTTGAACTCATAAAATTTGATTTAATATCATTTTTTATCTATATTGGGTTTAAAGCGTCTGTGTCTAAAAGAGCATTATAGTGAATCTATTCCAATTTTAACCGAGTAAAAAGCAAAAAATTTGAGATTAATTTATATAATTAGATTAAAAAATTCATAATTAACTAGTTGAACTTATAAAATTTAAATTAATATCATTTTTTGATCTTTTTTTTTGTTTAAAGCGTGCGTGTCTAAATGGGTTTTCATAGTGAATCTGTTGAATTTTAATCGAGTAAAAAGCTAAAAAATTGAGATTAATTTTAATGATTAGATTCATCAATCCATAATTAACTATTTGAACTCATAAAATTTGATTTAATATCATTTTTCGATCTTTTTTGGGTTTAAAGCGAGTGTGTCTAAATGAGGTTTATAGTGTATCTATCAAATTTTAACCATGTAAAAAGCTAAAAATTTGACATTAATTTTTATAATTAGATTCATCAATCAATAATTAACTATTTGAACTCATAAAATTTGATTTAATATCATTTTTCGATCTGTTTTTTGGTTAAAAGCGTGTGTGTCTAAATGAGCTTTATAGTGAATGGGTTCGAATTTCAACCGAGCAAAAGGCTAAAAATTTGACATTAATTTTTATAATTAGATTCAAATTTACATAATTAATTATTTTAACTCATAAAATTTTATTCACTGTCATTTTTCGATCGGTTTTTGGGTTTAAAGCGTGTGTGTCTAAATGGGCTTTATAGTGAATCTGTTCGAATTTTAACCGAGTAAAAAGCAAAAAATTTGAGATTAATTTTTATAATTAGATTCGAAACTCCATAATTAACTATTTGAACTCTTAAAATTTGATTTAATATCATTTTTCGATCTTTTTAGGAGGTTTAAAGTGTGCGTGTCTAAATGGGCTTTTATAGTGAATCTTTTGAATTTTAACCGAGTAAAAAGCTAAAAATTTGAGATTAATTTTAATAATTAGATTCATCAATCCAAAATTAACTATTTGAACTCATAAAATTTCATTTAATATCATTATTCGATCTTTTTTGGGATTAAAGCGTGAGTATCTAAATGAGCTTTATAATGAATCTGTTAAATTTTAACCTAGTAAAAAGCTAAAAATTTGAGATTAATTTTATAATTAGATTCAAAAATCTAAAATTAACTATTTGAACTCATAAAATTTGATTTAATATCATTTTTTTATCTATTTTTTTGGTTTAAAGCGGGTGTGTCTAAATGGGCTTTATAGTGAATTTGTTCGAATTTTAACCAGTAAAAAGCTAAAAATTTGAGATTAATTTTTATAATTAGATTCAAAAATCCATAATTAACCATTTGAACTCATAAAATTTGATTTAATATTATTTTTCGATCTGTTTTTGGGTTTAAAGCGTGTGTGTATAATGGGCTTTATAGTGAATTTGTTCGAATATTAACCGAGTAAAAAGCTAAAAATTTGAGATTAATTTTTATAATTAGATTTAAAAATTCATAATTAACTATTTGAACTCTTAAAATTTGATTTAATATCATTTTTCGATCTTTTTTGAGATTTAAAGCGTGCGTGTCTAAATGGGCTTTTATAGTGAATCTGTTGAATTTTAACTGAGTAAAAAGCTAAAAATTTGATGAATTTTAATAATTAGATTCATCAATCCATAATTAAGTATTTGAACTCATAAAATTTGATTTAATATCATTTTTCGATCTATTTTGGGTTTAAAGCGTCTGTGTCTAAAAGAGCATTATAGTGAATCTATTCGAATTTTAACCGAGTAAAAAGAAAAAAATTTGAGATTAATTTATGTAATTAGATTCAAAATTCATAATTAACTATTTGAACTTATAAAATTTAAATTAATATCATTTTTTGATCTTTTTTTTTTTGGGTTTGAAGCGTGCGTGTCTAAATGGGTTTTCATAGTGAATCTGTTGAATTTTAATCGAGTAAAAAGCTAAAAATTTGAGATTAATTTTCATGATTAGATTCATCAATCCATAATTAACTATTTGAACTAATAAAATTTGATTTAATATCATTTTTCAATCTTTTATGGGTTTAAAGCGTGTGTGTCTAAATGAGGTTTATAGTGTATCTATCAAATTTTAACCGTGTAAAAAGCTAAAAATCTAAGATTAATTTTTATAATTAGATTCATAAATCCATAATTAACAATTTGAACTCATAAAATTTGATTTAAAATCATTTTCAATCTTTTTTGGGTTTTAAAGCGTGTGTGTCTAAGTGACCTTTATAGTTAGTTTATTCGAATTTTAACCTAGTAAAAAGCAAAAAAAATTAAGATTATTTTTTATATTTATATTCAAAAATCTATAATTAATTATTTGAACTCACAAAATTTGATTTAATATCATTTTTAGATCTGTTTTTTGGTTAAAAGCGTGTGTGTCTAAATGAGCTTCATAGTGAATGTGTTCGAATTTTAACCGAGTAAAAAGCAAAAAATTTGACATTAATTTTTATAATTAGATTAAAAAATCCATAATTAACTTTTTCAACTAATAAAAATTTATTTAATATTATTTTTCGATCTTTTTTGGGTTTAAAGTGTGTGTGTCTAATTGGGCTTTATAGTGAATCTGCTCGAATTTTAACCGAGTAAAAAGCAAAAATTTGACATTAATTTTTATAATTAGATTAAAAAATCCATAATTAACTATTTGAACTCATAAAATTTGATTTAATATCATTTTTCGATCTGTTTTTGGGTTTAAAGCACAAGGGCTTTATAGTGAATCTGTTCGAATTTTAATCGAGTAAAAAGCTAAAAATTTGAGATTAATTTTTATAATTAGATTCAAAAATCCATAATTAACTATTTGAACTCTTAAAATTTGGTTTAATATCACTTTTCGATCTTTTTTGGGTTTAAAGCGTGTTTGTCTAAATGGGCATTATAGTGAATCTATTCGAATTTTAACCGAGTAAAAAGCTAAAAATTTGAGATTAATTTATATAATTAGATTCAAAAATTCATAATTAACTATTTGAACTTATAAAATTTAAATTAATATCATTTTTGATCTTTTTTTTGGTTTAAAGCGTGCGTGTCTATATAGGCTTTGTAGTGAATTTGTTCGAATTTTAACAGAGTAAAAAGCTAAAAATTTGAGATTATTTTTTATAATTAGATTCAAAAATCCATAATTAACTATTTGAACTCTTAAAATTTGATTTTTAATATCATTTTTTGATCTTTTTTTTGGTTTAAAGCGTGCGTGTCTAAATGAGCTTTTATACTGAATCTGTTGAATTTTACCGAGTAAAAAGCTAAAAAATTGAGATTAATTTTAATAATTAGATTCATAAATCCATAATTAACTATTTGAACTCATATAATTTGATTTAATATCATTTTTCGATCTTTTTTGGGTTTAAAGCGTGTGTATCTAAATGAGCTTTATCATGAATCTGTTAAATTTTAACCTAGTAAAAAGATAAAAATTTAAGATTAATTTTATAATTAGATTCAAAAATCTATAATTAACTATTTGAACTCATAAAATTTGATTGAATATCATTTTTCGATCTGTTTTAGGTTAAAAGCGTATGTGTCTAAATGAGCTTTATAGTGAATCTGTTCGAATTTTAACCGTGTAAAAGGCTAAAAATTTGACATTAATTTTTATAATTAGATTCAAAAATACATAATTAACTATTTGAACTCGTAAAATTTGATTTTAATACCATTTTTCGAACTTTTTTGGGTTTAAAGCGTGTGTATCTAAATGAGCTTTATAATGAATCTGCTAAATTTTAACCTAGTAAAAACCTAAAAATATAAATTTGATTGAATATCATTTTTCGATCTGTTTTTGGTTAGAAGCGTGTGTGTCTAAATGAGCTTTATAGTGAATCTGTTCGAATTTTAACCAAGTAAAAAGCTAAAAAATTGATATTAATTTTTATAATTAGATTCAAAAATACATAATTAACTATTTGAACTATTAAAATTTGATTTAATGTCATTTTTCGATCTGTTTTTGGGTTTAAAGCGTGTGTGTCTAAATCGGTTTTATTGTGAATCTGTTCGAATTTTAACCGAGTAAAAAGCTAAAAATTTGAGATTAATTTTTATAATTAGATTCAAAAATCCATAATTAACTATTTGAACTCATAAAATTTGATTTAATATCATTTTCGATCTTTTTTGGGTTTAAAGCGTTTGTGTCTAACTGAGCATTATAGTGAATCTGTTAGAATTTTAACCGAGTAAAACCAAAACAAATTGAGATTAATTTATATAATTAGATTCGAAAATTCATAATTAACTATTTGAACTTATAAACTTTAAATTAATATCATTTTTTGATCTTTTTTTTGGTTTAAAGCGTGCGTGTCTAAATGGGCTTTCATAGCGAATCTGTGGAATTTTAATCGAGTAAAAAGCTAAAAATTTGAGATTAATTTTAATAATTAGATTCATCAATCCATAATTAACTATTTGAACTCATAAAATTTGATTTAATATAATTTTTCGATCTTTTTTGGGTTTAAAGCGTGTGTGTCTAAATGAGGTTTTTAGTGTATCTGTCAAATTTTAACCGTGTAAAAAGCTAAAAATTTGAGATTAATTTTTATAATTAGATTCATAAATACATAATTAACAATTTGAACTCATAAAATTTAATTTAAAATCATTTTCAATATTTTTTGGGGTTTAAAGCGTGTGTGTCAAAATTGCATTTATAGTTAATTTATTCGAATTTTAACCTAGTAAAAAAAAATTTAAGATTAATTTTTATAATTATATTCAAAAATCTATAATTAATTACTTGAACTCATAAAATTTGATTTAACATCATTTTTAGATCTGTTATTTGGTTAAAAGTGCGTGTGTCTAAAAGAGCTTCATAGTGAATCTGTTCGAATTTTAACCGAGTAAAAAGCTAAAAATTTGAGATTAATTTTTATAATTAGATTCCAAAATACATAATTAACTATTTGAACTCATAAAATTTTATTTAATATCATTTTTTGATCTTTTTTTGGGTTTAAAGCACAGGGGCTTTATAGTGAATCTGTTTGAATTTTTTGATCTTTTTTTGGGGGGGGTTAAGGGTGCGTGTCTAAATGGGCTTTTATAATGAAAATGTTGAATTTTAACCGAGTAAAAAGATAAAAGTTTGAGATTAATTTTAATAATTAGATTCATCAATCCATAATTAACTATTTGAACTCATAAAATTTGATTTAATATTATTTTTCGATCTTTTTAGGGGTTTAAAGCATGTGTGTATAAATGGGCTTTATAGTGAATCTGTTCGAATTTTAACTAGTAAAAAGCTAAAAATTTGAGATTAATTTTTATAATTAGATTCAAAAATCCATAATTAACCATTTGAACTCATGAAATTTGATTTAATATTATTTTTCGATCTGTTTTTGGGTTTAAAGCGTGTGTGTATAATGGGCTTTATAGTGAATCTGTTAGAATTTTAACCGAGTAAAAAGCTAAAAATTTGACATTAATTTTTATAATTAGATTCAAAAATACATAATTAACTATTTGAACTCGTAAAATTTGATTTTAATATCATTTTTCGATCTTTTTTGGGGTTTAAAGCGTGTGTGTCTAAATGGGCTTTTATAGTGAATCTGTTAAATTTTAACCTAGTAAAAAGCAAAAAAATTAAGATTAATTATTATAATTAGATTCATAAATCCATAATTAACTATTTGAACTCATAAAATTTGATTTAATATTATTTTTCGATCTTTTTCGGGGTTTAAAGCGTGTGTGTCTAAATGGGCTTTATTGTGAATCTCTTTGAATTTTAACCGAGTAAAAAGCTAAAAATTTGAGATTAGTTTTTATAATTAGATTCAAAAATCCATAATTAACCATTTGAACTCATAAAATTTTACTTAATATCATTTTTCTATCTTTTTTTTGGGTTTAAAGCGTGTGTGTCTAAATGGGCTTTATAGTGAATCTGTTTGAATTTGAACCGAGTAAAAAGCAAAAATTTGAGATTAATTTTTATAATTAGATTAAAAAATCTATAATTAAATATTTGAACTCATAAAATTTGATTTAATATCATTTTTCGATCTTTTTTGGTTTTAAAACTTGTGTGCCTAAATGAGGTTTATAGTGTATCTATCAAATTTTAACCTAGTAAAAAGCAAAAAAAAATGAGATTAATTTTTATAATTAGATTCACAAGTCCATAATTAACTATTTGAAATCATAAAATTTGATTTAATATCATTTTTTGATCTGTTTTTGGGTTTAAAAAGTGTGTGTCTAAATGGGCTTTATAGTGAATCTGTTCGAATTTTAACCGAGTAAAAAGCTAAAAATTTGAGATTAATTTTTATAATTATATATAAAAATCCCTAATTAACTATTTGAACTCATAAAATTTGATTTAATATCATTTTTCGATCTTTTTTGGGGTTTAAAGCGTGCGTGTCTAAATGAGCTTTTATAGTGAATCTGTTGAATTTTAACCGAGTAAAAAGCTAAAAGTTTGAGATTAATTTTTATAATTAGATTCATAAATCCATAATTAACTATTTGAACTCATAAAATTTAATTTAAAATCAATTGCGATCTTTTTTGGGGTTTAAAGGTGTGTGTCTAAATGAGCTTTTATAGTGAATCTGTTGAATTTTAACCGAGTAAAAAGCTAAAAATTTGAGATTAATTTTTATAATTAGATTCATAAATCCATCATTAACTATTTGAACTCATAAAATTTAATTTAAAATCAATTGCGATCTTTTTTGGGGTTTAAAGTGTGTGTGTCTAATTGGCCTTTATAGTTAATTTATTCGAATTTTAACCTAGTAAAAAGCTAAAAAATTGAGATGAATTTTTATACTAAGTTTCAAAAATTCATAATTAACTATTTGAACTCATAAAATTAGATTTAATATTAATTTTTGATCTTTTTTTCGGTTTAAAGTGTGCGTGTCTAAATGGGCTTTGTGTTGAATCTGTTCAAATTTTAACCAAGTAAAAAGCTAAAAATTTGAGATTAATTTTTATAATTAGATTCAAAAATCTATAATTAACTATTTGAACTCATAAAATTTGATTTAATATCATTTTTCGATCTTTTTTGGGTTTAAAGCGTGTGTGTGTAAATGGGCTTTATAGTGAATCTGTTCGAATTTTAACCGAGTAAAAAGCTAAAAATTTGAGATTAATTTTTATAATTATATTCAAAAATCCATAATTAACCATTTGAACTCATAAAATTTGATTTAATATTATTTTTTGATCTTTTTTTGGCTTAAAGCGTGTGTGTCTAATGGGCTTTATAGTGAATTTGTTAGAATTTTTAAAAGAGTAAAAAGCTAAAAATTTGAGATTAATTTTTATATTTAGATTCAAAAATCCATAATTAACTATTTGAAATCTTAAAATTTTATTTAATATCATTTTTCCATCTTTTTTTGGTGATTAAAGCGTGCGTTTCTAAATGGGCTTTTTATAGTGAATATGTTAAAATTTTAACCTAGTAAAAAGCAAAAAAATTGAAATTAATTATTATAATTAGATTCATAAATCCATAATTAACTATTTGAAATCATAAAATTTGATTCAATATCATTTTTTGATCTGTTTTTGGGTTTAAAACGTGTGTGTCTAAATGGGCTTTATAGTGAATCTGTTCGAATTTTAACCGAGTAAAAAGCTAAAAATTTGAGATTCATTTTTATAATTAGATTCAAAAATCCATAATTAACCATTTGAACTCAAAAAATTTGATTTAAGATTATTTTTTAATCTTTTTTTGGCTTAAAGCGTGTGTGTCTAAATGAGGTTTATAGTGTATCTATCAAATTTTAACCTAGTAAAAAGCTAAAAATTTGAGATTAATTTTTATAATTAGATTCATAAATCCATATTTAACAATTTGAACTCATAAAATTTGATTTAAAATCATTTTCAATCTTTTTGGTGTTTAAAGCGTGTGTGTCTAAAAGGCCTTTATAGTTAATTTATTCGAATTTTAACCTAGCAAAAAGCAAAAAATTTGAGATTAATTTTTATAATTAGATTCAAAAATCTATAAGTAACTATTTGAACTCATAAAATATGATTTAATATCATTTTTTGAGCTGTTTTTTGGTTGAAAGCGTGTGTGTCTAAATGAGCTTTATAGTGAATCTGTTCGAATTTTAACCAAGTAAAAAGCTAAAAATTTGACATTAAGTTTTATAATTATATTCGAAAATTCATAATTAACTATTTGAACTCATAAAAATTGATTTAATATCATTTTTCGATCTATTTTTTGGTTAAAAGCGTGTGTGTCTAAATGAGATTTATAGTGAATCTGTTCGAATTTTAACCGAGTAAAAAGCTAAAAATTTGATATTAATTTTTATAATTAGATCCATAAATCCATAATTAACAATTTGAACTCATAAAATTTGATTTTAAATCATTTTCGACCTTTTTTGGGTTTAAATCGTGTGTCTCTAAATGGCCTTTATAGTTAATTTATTCGAATTTTAACCTAGTAAAAAGCAAAAAATTTGAGATTAATTTTTATAATTAGATTCAAAAATCTATAATTAATTATTTGAACTTATAAAATTTGATTTAATATCATTTTTCGATCTTTTTTGGGGTTTAAAGCTTGTGTGTCTAAATGGGCTTTATAGTGAATCTGTTCGAATTTTAATCGAGTAAAAAGCTAAAAATTTGAGATTAATTTTTATAATTAGATTCAAAAATCCATAATTAACCATTTGAACTAAAAAAATTTGATTTAATATTATTTTTCGATCTTTTTTGGTGTTTAAAGCGTGTGTGTCTAAATGAGCTTTATAATGAATCTGTTAAATTTTAACCTAGTAAAAAGCTAAAAATTTGAGATTAAATTTATAATTATATTCAAAAATCTATAATTAAATATTTGATCTCATAAAATTTGATTTTAATATCATTTTTCGATCTTTTTTGGGGTTTAAAGCGTGCGTGTCTATATGAGCTTTATAGTGAATCTGTTAGAATTTTAACCAAGTAAAAAGCTAAAAATTTGACATTAATTTTTATAATTAGATTCAAAAAACCATAATTAACTATTTGAACTCATAAAATTTGATTTAATATCATTTTTCGATCTTTTCTGGGGTTTAAAGCGTGCGTGTCTAAATGGGCTTTTATAGTCAATCTGTTGAATTTTAACCGATTAAAAAGATAAGAATTTGAGATTAATTTTTATAATTTGCTTCAAAAATTCATAAATAACTATTTGAACTCATAAAATATGATTTAATATTATTTTTCGATCTTTTTTTGGGTTTAAAGTGTGCGTGTCTAAATGGGCTTTGTACTGAATCTGTTCGAATTTTAACCGAGTAAAAAGCTAAAAATTTGAGATTAATTTTTATAATTAGATTTAAAAATCCATAATCAACTATTTGAACTCATAAAATTTGATTTAATATCATTTTTCGATCTTTTTTGGGTTTAAAGCGTGCGTGTCTAAATGGGCTTTTATAGTGAATCTGTTGAATTTTAGTCCTGTAAAAAGCTAAAAATTTGAGATTAATTTTTATAGTTAGATTCATAAATCCATAATTAACTATTTGAACTCATAAAATTTTATTTAAAATCATTTTCGATCATCTTTGGGTTTTAAAGCGTGTGTGTCTAAATGAGCTTTATAGTGAATCTGTTCGAATTTTAACCAAGTAAAAAGCTAAAAATTTGAGAATAATTTTTATAATTAGATTTAAAAATCCATAATTAACTATTTGAAGTCATAAAATTTAATTTAATATCATTTTTCGATCTTTTTTGGGGTTTAAAGCGTGTGTGTCTAAGTGGGCTTTATAGAGAATCTGTTCGAATTTTAGCCGAGAAAAAGGTAAAAATTTGAGATTAATTTTTATAATTAGCTTCAAAAATCCATAATTAACAATTTGAACTCATAAAATTTGATTTAAAATCATTTTCAATCTTTTTTGGGTTTAAAGCGTGGGTGTCTAAATGGCCTTTATAGTTAATTTATTCGAATTTTAACCTAATAAAAAGCAAAAAAATTGAGATTCATTTTTATAATTAGATTCAAAAATCTTTAATTAATTATTTGAACTCATAAAGTTTGATTTAATATCATTTTTCGATCTATTTTTTGGTTAAAAGCGTATGTGTCTAAATGAGCTTTATAGTGAATCTGTTTCAATTTTAACCGAGTAAGAAGCTAAAAATTTGATATTAATTTTTATAATTAGATTCAATAATCCATAACTAACAATTTGAACTCATAAAATTTGATTTAAAATCATTTTCGATCTTTTTGGTGGTTTAAAGCTTTTGTGTCTAAATGGCCTTTATAGTTAATTTATTCAAATTTTAACCTAGTAAAAAGCAAAAAAATTGAGATTAATTTATATAATTAGATTCAAAAATCTATAATTAATTATTTGAACTCATAAAATTTGATTTAATATCATTTTTCGATCTGTTTTTGGGTTTAAAGCGGGTGTGTCTAAATGAGCTTTATAGTGAATCTGTTTGAATTTTAACCGAGTAGGAAGCTAAAAATTTGACATTAATTTTTATAATTAGATTCAAAAATCCATAATAAACTATTTGAACTCATAAAATTTTATTATTATTTTTTAATCTTTTTTTGGGGTTTAATGCGTGCGTGTCTAAATGGGCTTTGTAGTGAATTTGTTCGAATTTTAACCGAGTAAAAACCTAAAAATTTGAGATTAATTTTTATAATTAGATTTAAAAATCCATAATTAACTGTTTGAACTCTTAAAATTTGATTTAATATCATTTTTCGATCTTTTTTTAGATTTAAAGCGTGCGTGTCTAAATGGGCTTTTATAGTGAATCTGTTGAATTTTAAATGAGTAAAAAGCTAAAAATTTGATGAATTTTAATAATTAGATTCATCAATCCATAATTAACTATTTGAACTAATAAAATCTGATATAATATCATTTTTCAATCTTTTTTGGGGTTTAAAGCGTGTGTGTCTAAATGGGCTTTATAGTGAATCTGTTCGAATTTTAACCGAGTAAAAAGCTAAAAATTTGAGATTAATTTTTTAAATTAGATTCAAAATTCCATAATTAACCATTTGAACTAATAAAACTTGATTTAATATTAATATTATTTTTTGATCTTTTTTGGATTTAAAGCGTGTGTGTCTAAATGAGCTTTATAATGAATATGTTAAATTTTAACCTAGTAAAAAGCTAAAAATTTGAGATTAATTTTATAATTAGATTCAAAAATCTATAATTAAATATTTGAACTCATAAAATTTGATTTAATATCATTTTTCGATCTTTTTTGGGGTTTAAAGCGTCTGTGTCTAAATGGGCTTTTATAGTGAATCTGTAAAATTTTAACCTAGTAAAAAGCTAAAAATTTGAGATTAATTTTTATAATTAGATTCGTAAATCCATATTTAACAATTTTAACTCATTAAATTTGATTTAAAATCATTTTCAATCTTTTTGGGGTTTAAAGCGTGTCTCTAAATGGCCTTTACAGTTAATTTATTCGAATTTTAACCTAGTAAAAAGCAAAAAAATTGAGATTCATTTTTATAATTAGATTCAAAAATCTATAATTAACTATTTGAACTCATAAAATTTGATTTAATATCATTTTTCGATCTGTTTTTTGGTTAAAAACGTGTGTGTCTAAATGGGTTTTATAGTGAATCTGTCCGAATTTTAACCTAGTAAAATGCTAAAAATTTGAGATTAATTTTTATAATTAGTTTCAAAAATTCATAATTAACTATTTGAACTCATAAAATTTGAATTAATATTATTTTTCGATCTTTTTTTGGGTTTAAAGTGTGCGTGTCTAAATGGGCTTTGTATTGAATATGTTTGAATTTTAACCGAGTCAAAAGCTAAAAATTTGAGATTAATTTTTATAATTAGATTCAAAAATCCATAATTAACTATTTGAACTCATAAAATTTGATTTAATATTATTTTTCGATCTTTTTGGGATTTAAAGCGTGTGTGTCTAAATGGGCTTTATAGTGAATCTGTTCGAATTTTAACCAGTAAAAAGCTAAAAATTTGAGATTAATTTTTATAATTAGATTCAAAAATTTATAATTAACCATTTGAACACATAAAATTTGATTTAATATTATTTTTCGATCTTTTGTTGGGGTTTAAAGCGTGTATGTCTAAATGGCCTTTATAGTTAATTTATTCGAATTTTAACATAGTAAAAAGCAAAAAATTTGAGATTAATTTTTATAATTATATTCAAAAATATATAATTAACTATTTGAACTCATAAAATTTGATTTAATATCATTTTTCGATCTTTTATGGTTTTAAAGCATGTGTGTCTAAATGAGGTTTATAGTGTATCTGTCAAATTTTAACCTAGTAAAAAGCTAAAAATTTGAGATTAATTTTTATAATTAGATTCATAAATCCATAATTAACAATTTGAACTTATAAAATTTGATTTAAAATCATTTTCAATCTTTTTGGGGTTTAAAGCGTGTGTGTCTAAATGGCCTTTATAGTTAATTTATTCGAATTTTAACCTAGTAAAAAGCAAAAAATTTGAGATTAATTTTTATATTTAGATTCATAAATCCATAATTAACTATTTGAACTCATAAAATTTGTTTTAATATCATTTTTCAATCTTTTTGGGGTTTAAAGCGTGCGTGTCTAGATAGGCTTTTATAGTGAATCTGTTGAATTTTAACCGAGTAAAAAGCTAAAAATTTGAGATTAATTTTTATAATTAGATTCATAAATACATAATTAACTATTTGAACTCATAAAATTTGATTTAAAATCATTTTTGATCTTTTGTTGGGGTTTAAAGCATGTATGTCTAAATGGCCTTTATAGTTAATTTATTCGAATTTTAACATAGTAAAAAGCAAAAAAATTGAGATTAATTTTTATAATTATATTCAAAAATCTATAATTAACTATTTGAACTCATAAAATTTGATTTAATATCATTTTTCGATCTTTTATGGTTTTAAAGCATGTGTGTCTAAATGAGGTTTATAGTGTATCTGTCAAATTTTAACCGAGTAAAAAGCTAAAAATTTGAGATTCATTTTTATAATTAGATTTATAAATCCATAATTAACAATTTGAACTTATAAAATTTGATTTAAAATCATTTTCAATCTTTTTGGGGTTTAAAGCGTGTGTGTCTAAATGGCCTTTATAGTTAATTTATTCGAATTTTAACCTAGTAAAAAGCAAAAAATTTGAGATTAATTTTTATATTTAGATTCATAAATCCATAATTAACTATTTGAAATCGTAAAATTTGATTTAATATCATTTTTTGAAATGTTTTTGGGTTTAAAGCGTGTGTGTTTAAATGGGCTTTATAGTGAATCTGTCCGAATTTTAACCAAGTAAAAAGCTAAAAATTTGATATTAATTTTTATAATTAGATTCAAAAATCCGTAATTAACCATTTGAACTCATAAAATTTTATTTAATATTATTTTTCGATCTTTTTTTTGGCTTAAAGCGTGTATGTATAAATGGGCCTTATAGTGAATCTGTTCGAATTTTAACCGAGTAAAAAGCTAAAAATTTGAGATTAATTTTTATAATTAGTTTCAAAAATTCATAATTAAATATTTGAACACATAAAATTTGATTTAATATTATTTTTCGATCTTTTTTTGGGTTTAAAGTGTGCGTGTCTAAATGGGTTTTGTATTGAATCTGTTCGAATTTTAACCGAGTAAAAAGCTAAAAATTTGAGATTAATTTTTATAATTAGATTCAAAAATCCATAATTAACTATTTGAACTCATAAAATTTGATTTAATATTATTTTTCGATCTTTTTAGGGGTTTAAAGCGTGTGTGTCTAAATGGGCTTTATAGTGAATCTGTTCGAATTTTAACCAGTAAAAAGCTAAAAATTTGAGATTAATTTTTATAATTAGATTCAAAAATTTATAATTAACCATTTGAACACATAAAATTTGATTTAATATTATTTTTCGATCTGTTTTTGGGTTTAAAGCGTGTGTATATAATGGGCTTTATAGTGAATCTGTTCGAATTTTAACCTAGTAAAAAGCAAAAAATTTGAGATTAATTTTTATAATTATATTCAAAAATCTTTAATTAACTATTTGAACTCATAAAATTTGATTTAATATCATTTTTCGATCTTTTATGGTTTTAAAGCATGTGTGTCTAAATGAGGTTTATAGTGTATCTGTCAAATTTTAACCTAGTAAAAAGCTAAAAATTTGAGATTAATTTTTATAATTAGATTCAAAAATCAAAATTTAACTATTTGAAATCATAAAATTTGATTTAATATCATTTTTCGATCTGTTTTTGGGTTTAAAGCGTGTGTGTCTAAATGGGCTTTATAGTGAATCTGTTCGAATTTTAACCGAGTAAAAAGCTAAAAATTTGATATTAATTTTTATAATTAGATTCAAAAATCCATAATTAACCATTTCAACTCATAAAATTTTATTTAATATTATTTTTCGATCTTTTTTTTGGCTTAAAGCTTGTGTGTCTAAATGGGCCTTATAGTGAATCTGTTCGAATTTTAACCGAGTAAAAAGCTAAAAATTTGAGAATAATTTTTATAATTAGTTTCAAAAATTCATAATTAAGTTTTTGAACTCATAAAATTTGATTTAATATTATTTTTCGATCTTTTTTTGGGTTTAAAGTGTGCGTGTCTAAATGGGCTTTGTATTGAATCTGTTCGAATTTTAACCGAGTAAAAAGCTAAAAATTTGATATTAATTTTTATAATTAGATTTAAAAATCCATAATTAACTATTTGAACTCATAAAATTTGATTTAATATCATTTTTCGATCTTTTATGGTTTTAAAGCATGTGTGTCTAAATGAGGTTTATAGTGTATCTGTCAAATTTTAACCGAGTAAAAAGCTAAAAATTTGAGATTCATTTTTATAATTAGATTTATAAATCCATAATTAACAATTTGAACTTATAAAATTTGATTTAAAATCATTTTCAATCTTTTTGGGGTTTAAAGCGTGTGTGTCTAAATGGCCTTTATAGTTAATTTATTCGAATTTTAACCTAGTAAAAAGCAAAAAATTTGAGATTAATTTTTATATTTAGATTCATAAATCCATAATTAAATATTTGAAATCATAAAATTTGATTTAATATCATTTTTTGAAATGTTTTTGGGTTTAAAGCGTGTGTGTTTAGATGGGCTTTATAGTGAATCTGTCCGAATTTTAACCAAGTAAAAAGCTAAAAATTTGATATTAATTTTTATAATTAGATTCAAAAATCCGTAATTAACCATTTGAACTCATAAAATTTTATTTAATATTATTTTTCGATCTTTTTTTTGGCTTAAAGCGTGTATGTATAAATGGGCCTTATAGTGAATCTGTTCGAATTTTAACCGAGTAAAAAGCTAAAAATTTGAGATTAATTTTTATAATTAGTTTCAAAAATTCATAATTAAATATTTGAACTCATAAAATTTGATTTAATATTATTTTTCGATCTTTTTTTGGGTTTAAAGTGTGCGTGTCTAAATGGGCTTTGTATTGAATCTGTTCGAATTTTAACCGAGTAAAAAGCTAAAAATTTGAGATTAATTTTTATAATTAGATTCAAAAATCCATAATTAACTAATTGAACTCATAAAATTTGATTTAATATTATTTTTCGATCTTTTTAGGGGTTTAAAGCATGTGTGTCTAAATGGGCTTTATAGTGAATCTGTTCGAATTTTAACCAGTAAAAAGCTAAAAATTTGAGATTAATTTTTATAATTAGATTCAAAAATTTATAATTAACCATTTGAACACATAAAATTTGATTTAATATTATTTTTCGATCTGTTTTTGGGTTTAAAGCGTGTGTATATAATGGGCTTTATAGTGAATCTGTTCGAATTTTAACCTAGTAAAAAGCAAAAAATTTGAGATTAATTTTTATAATTATATTCAAAAATCTTTAATTAACTATTTGAACTCATAAAATTTGATTTAATATCATTTTTCGATCTTTTATGGTTTTAAAGCATGTGTGTCTAAATGAGGTTTATAGTGTATCTGTCAAATTTTAACCTAGTAAAAAGCTAAAAATTTGAGATTAATTTTTATAATTAGATTCAAAAATCAAAATTTAACTATTTGAAATCATAAAATTTGATTTAATATCATTTTTCGATCTGTTTTTGGGTTTAAAGCGTGTGTGTCTAAATGGGCTTTATAGTGAATCTGTTCGAATTTTAACCGAGTAAAAAGCTAAAAATTTGATATTAATTTTTATAATTAGATTCAAAAATCCATAATTAACCATTTCAACTCATAAAATTTTATTTAATATTATTTTTCGATCTTTTTTTTTGGCTTAAAGCGTGTGTGTCTAAATGGGCCTTATAGTGAATCTGTTCGAATTTTAATCGAGTAAAAAGCTAAAAATTTGAGAATAATTTTTATAATTAGTTTCAAAAATTCATAATTAAGTTTTTGAACTCATAAAATTTGATTTAATATTATTTTTCGATCTTTTTTTGGGTTTAAAGTGTGCGTGTCTAAATGGGCTTTGTATTGAATCTGTTCGAATTTTAACCGAGTAAAAAGCTAAAAATTTGAGATTAATTTTTATAATTAGATTTAAAAATCCATAATTAACTATTTGAACTCATAAAATTTGATTTAATATCATTTTTCGATCTTTTTTTGGGGTTTAAAGCGTGTGTGTCTAAATGGGCTTTATTGTGAATCTGTTCGAATTTTAACCGAGTAAAAAGATAAAAATTTGAGATTACTTTTTATAATTTAATTCAAAAATACATAATTAACCATTTGAACTCATAAAATTGATTTAATATTATTTTTCGATCTTTTTTTGGGTTTAAATCGTGTGTGTCTAAATGGGCTTTATAGTGAATCTGTTCGAATTTTAACCGAGTAAAAAGCTAAAAATATGTGATTAATTTTTATAATTAGTTTCAAATATCCATAATTAACTATTTGAACTCTTAAAATTTGATTTAATATTAGTTTTCGATCTTTTTTTGGGATTAAAGTGTGAGTGTCTAAATGAGCTTTGTATTGAATCTGTTCGAATTTTAACCGAGTAAAAAGCTAAAAATTTGAAAATATTTTTTGTAATTTGGTTCAAAAGTTCAAAAAATAACTATTTGAACTCATAAAATTTGATTCAATATCATTTTTCAAACTTTTTTTTGGGTTTAAAGCATGCGTGTCTAAATTTTATATAGTGAATCTGTTCGAATTTTAACCGAGCAAAAGGCAAAAAATTTAAGATTAATCTATATAATTAGATTCAAAAATTCATAATTAACTATTTGAACTCGTAAAATTTAAATTAAAATCATTTTTTGATCTTTTTTTTGGGTTTAAAGCGTTTGTGTCTAAATGGGCATTAGAGTGAATCTGTTCGAATTTTAGCCGAGCAAAAAGCAAAAACAATTGAGATTAATTTATATAATTAGATTCAAAATTTCATAATTAACTATTTGAACTCATAAAATTTGAATTAATATCATTTTTCAATCTTTTTTTTGGGTTTAAAGCGGGTGTGTCTAAATGAGCTTTATAGTGAATCTGTTCGAATTTTAATCTAGTAAAAAGTTAGAAATTTGACATTAACTTTTATAATTAGATTCAAAAATCCATAATTAACTATTTGAACTCGTAAATTTTGATTTAATATTATTTTTCGATCCTTCTTTGAGTTTAAAGCGTGTGTTTCTAAATGGGCTTTATAGTGAATATGTTCGAATTTTAATCGAGTAAAAAGCTAAAAATTTGAGATTAATTATTATAATTTTGTTCAATAGTCGATAATTAACTATTTGAACTCATAAAACTTGATTTAATATTATTTTTCGATCTTTTTTGGGGTTTAAAGCGTGTGTGTCTAAATTGGCTTTATAGTGAATATGTTCAAATTTTAACCGAGCAAAAAGCTAAAAATTTGAGATTAATTTTTATAATTAGATTCAAAAATACATAATTAACTATTTGAACTAATAAAAATTGATTTAATATTATTTTACGATCTTTTTTGGGTTTAAAGCCTGTGTTTCTAAATTGGCATTATAGTGAATCTATTCGAATTTTAATTGAGTAAAAAGCTAAAAATTTGAGATTAATTTTTATACTTAGATTCAAAAATCCATAATTAAATATTTGAACTCATAAATTTGATTTAATATCATTTTTCGATCTTTTTAGGGTTTAAAGTGTGTGTCTCTAAATGGGCATTATCGTGAATCTGTTCGAACTTTAACCTAGTAAAAAGCTAAAAATTTGAGATTAATTTTTATAATTAGATTCAAAAATCTATAATTAACTATTTGAACTCATAAAATTTGATTTAATATCATTTTTTGATCTTTTTTGGGTTTAAAGCGTGTTTGTCTAAATGAGCATTATAGTGAATCTGTTCGAATTTTAATCGAGTAAAAAGCAAAAAATTTAAGATTAATTTTTATAATTAGATTCAAAAATCCATAATTAACTATTTGAACTAATAAAAATTGATTTAATATTATTTTTCGATCTTTTTTGGGTTTAAAGCGTGTGTGTCTAACTGGGCTTTATAGTGAATCTGTTCGAATTTTAACCGAGTAAAAAGATAGAAATTTGAGATTAATTTTTATAATTAGATTCAAAAATCCATAATTTACTATTTGATATCATAAAATCTTATTTAATATCATTTTTCGAACTCATTTTTGGGTTTAAAGCGTGTGTGTCTAAATAGGCTTTATAGTGTATTTGTTCGAATTTTAACCGAGTGAAAAGCAAAAATTTGAGATTAATTTTTATAATTAGATTCAAAAATGCATAATTAACTATTTGAACTCATGAAATTTGATTTAAAATCATTTTTCGATCTTTTTGGGGATTTAAAGCGTGCGTGTCTAAATGGGCTTTGTAGTAATTCTATTCGAATTTTAACCGAGTAAAAAGCTAAATATTTGAGATTAATTTTTATAATTAGATTCAAAAATCTATAATTAACTATTTGAACTCATAAAATTTGATTTAATATGATTTTTCGATCTTTTTTGAGTTTATAGCGTGTTTGTCTAAATCGGCATTATAGTGAATATGTTCGAATTTTAACCGAGTAAAAAGTTAAAAATTTGAGATTAATTTTTATAATTAGATTCAAAAATCCATAATTAACTATATGAACTAATAAAAATTGATTTAATATTATTTTTCGATCTTTTTTGGGTTTAAAGCGTTTGTCTAAATGAGAATTATAGTGAATCTGTTCGAATTTTTATAATAAAGTTTGATTTAATATTATTTTTTGATCTTTTTATGGGTTTAAAGCGTGTGTGTCTAAATGGGCTTTATAGTGAATCTGTTCAAATTTTAACCGACTAAAATGCTAAAAATTTGAGATTAATTTTTATAATTAGATTCAAAAATCCATAATTTACCATTTGAACTCATAAAATTTGATTTAATATCATTTTTCGATCTTTTTTGGGGTTTAAAGCGTGTTTGTCTAAATGGGCTTTGTAGTGAATCTATTCGAATTTTAACCGATTGAAAAGCTAAAAATTTGATATTAATTTTTATAATTAGATTCAAAAATCCATAATTAACTATTTGAACTCATAAAATTTGATGTAGTATCATTTTTCGATCTTTTTTGGGTTTAAAGCGTGTTTTTCTAAATGGGCATTATAGTGAATCTGTTCGAATTTTAACCGAGTAAAAATCTAAAAATTTGAAATTAATTTTTATAATTATATTCAAAAGTCCATAATTAAATATTTGAACTAATAAAAATTGATTTAATATTATTTTTCGATCTTTTTTGGTTTTAAAGCGTGTTTGTCTAAATGGGCATTATAGTGAATCTATTCGAATTTTAACCGAGTAAAAAGCTAAAAATTTGAGATTAATTTTTTAATTAGATTCTAAAATCCATAATTAACTATTTGGACTCATAAAACTTGATTTAATATCATTTTTCGATTTTTTTTTGTTTAAAGATGTATGTCTAAATGGGTTTTATAGTGAATATGTTAGAATTTTAATCGAGTAAAAAGCTAAAAATTTGAGATTAATTTTTTAATTAGATTCAAAAATCTATGATTAACTATTTGAACTCATAAAATTTGATTTAATATTATTTTTTAATCTTTTTTTTGGTTTAAAGCGTGTGTGTCTAAATGAGCATTATAGTGAATCTGTTATAATTTTAACCGAGTAAAAAACTATAAAAATGAAATTACTTTTTATAATTAGATTCAAAAATCCATAATTAACTATTTGAACTTGTAATCACCCATTTTTAACCGGAGAAATTAGAATATTTTTATTTTTACAATTTAAATAAGGACCTTTAATTTTGCACTACTTTACATTTTGTTGCGTATATATCGTTTATGTGTTTTATCGATAGGTCTATTATGTCTGTTTTTATGTGTTATTTATATGTGATTTTGTTTTATTTATGTATGTTATTTATGTGTGATATTTATGCATGTGTTTAATTAATATATTTGTTGTGTGTGTTATTAATATGCTAATGTTTTATTATTATTATAAATCTGGACAATGTTAAATAAACAAATAATCCATAAAAATTAAGTAATTATCATTTCAAATCCATATTAATTACAATACCCAAATCTAAGCCCAAGTGGTTTAAAAAAAACTAATCTAATTGAACATTCATCCATCTCAGGTTACAGCCGCCTAATCCTTGGCCATCCGATCCAAGAGGAAATCAACAGTTGAGACTAGCCCGTAGAAAGCCTCCTCACATCCCCACTCGTGTGTGCTCAGCATGAACGACCCTTCAGATGACGCGTAAGACCGACGCTTACCTTTTCAGATCAGATCCTTGATGACCTTTCGTCTGTCGATGTCGCTAATCGGTTCTAGCCAACGTACGATTTTGCTAAAAGCCTGTAAAAGAAACAAAGAAATGTTAGATCAGGAACTAATATGGAAAAGAGCCACGAAATCAGGATAAAGTCCAGAAAAGGACCTCATTAAGCAAAGCCATTTCCGGCATTTTGAAGTGACCAAACAACATAATGAAATATCCAGAAAAAATCAGAATCATGACATGATTTCTAGGAAGATGGACAACAATAAGAAAAGACTTGTCAGCCAAAGCATTTCGGGTAAAACTGAATATATTCATGAGATTTGTATTAAGAAAGGGGGGAGGTTTTGTAATCAAAATCTGGTAACCATTCTCTCTGTAACGAAAAAAATCATCTTGTAATCTTCTTGAGTTCAATCAAAAAAGAAGAGCGAAAACCCAAAACTTCTTTCTGGTAAACCACCCATCTTCTTTTTTCTCTTTTGCATACATCTGATGTAACACTTAAAATAATAATAATAATAATAATAATAATAATAATAATAAAATGAGGATGAATTTGAGGTTGTGGGGTGTCAAACCCACAACCCCTTGTGGGTTTTAACTGGTGACCAGCCATTGAGCTAGAGAGCTCTTGTGTCCTAAACTTCCCTGTCTTAACTTTAAATTATACCTGCATCAGGTCCAGAATATTAATATTTAAGTTCAAAATTTTGTCTTTTATGGGTTTGGAAACCCTAGTCTATCAGAAAAAATATATATATATCCTATTCGAATCAAACTCTTCACCTACCCCCTTCATATTCGATCACCGGCCGGTCTCCCCTCCGCCGTGCCGTGTCCTGCACCGCCGCCACCACCGTGACCGTCTCCCTGCCCCGACCAAAACCCCCTGAACCACGCGCTCGTCGGCCGCCGCGTTTACCCGGAATCGAAGCTCAAAGCTTCGTCGGAATTTTAGGGTTTAAAACCCTTTCGGTTTTTTGCTAATTCCGGCCGCCACTGAAGCCGTAGCAGCGCGTCACCGGTGTCCTTGAGTTCACCGTGTTCTGGCGGTCAAAATCCCTCCAAGCCCGCCTCCGATCGTCACCGGCAAGGGCCTCATCGGGAAGTTTTCTGTTTTGGTAAGTGGGTGTTTTATCCGACCTTTCGAACCGTTTTCTAGACTTTTGGTTCGTGTTTTTGTTTTTATAAGAGTGGATCTGGGAAATCTGAATTTTTGAGGCGTTTTCTGGCCGATTAGGGCCGCGCGTGGCCTTCACGCGCCGCCGAAAACGGTTTTCGGTCACCAGGGACGGTTACCGTGAACTGACCGGCCCAAACCCGGTCCAAACCGGCCTTGAACCGGTCAAACCGAGCCGAACCAGTCTTGAACCGAACCGGTCAAACCCGACCCGTTGACCCGTTGACCGACCCGACCCGTTGACCGACCCGACTCGTTGACCCGTTGACCGACCCAACCCGTTGACCCGTTGATCGACCCGACCCGTTGACCATGACGTCAGCATGACGTTAGCGCTGACCGTTGACCTTGACTGCTGACATCAGCATGACGTCAGCGCTGACGTCAGCGTTGACTTTGACCAAAAAGTCAAAATTTTCAAAAACTCCTATTTTATGTTTTTCGACGTCCTGAGTCCATCCGTGAAGTCCGTTTTTCGAAATTCGAACCCGAAAGCCTCCAAATTGGACTTTAAAGTCTCGAGTCGAACTTTTCTTCCAAGTTAAGTTGGGTGCAGAGTTTTATTTAAGATCTAAAATTTATATCTGTTTGTTTGTAGGACCCCATAATTCTCCCGATCGTGTATCGACCCAGCCTAGTTCCTCCCGCTTTGACCGATCCGATCGTGACCCGTATGTTTTTAATACTCGTGAATAATCAATTCAATATTTAGCTCCAGTATTAATGAAAATTATATCTTATATTTTTTTTAGGGTCCAGTACAACTACAGAGCGAGGCTCGAACGCCCAGTAGATCACCTGACTATTTTCTGTCATTGAGGTGTGTTCCTTGTGTGCTAAATAACTGTATTTTACCGTTTTGTGTTTTAAACAAATCAAGTATACTTTAACTTTTTCTCAGTTTACGTTAAGGTGACATGCGCCAATATATACTATATTACTGGTGTTATAAAAGTATTATTTTTGCTATTGGTTTTATAAATTATTTGTGAACATTATTTCCAGCTACCCTGTTTTTGGTGACGCATACATAATTTAAATTGTTAGACAATGTTTACCTTTATTCGCTCAGTTAAATATGTATTTTCATGCAATATGGTTTATAAATAAAAACAATGTGATCTCTCTGGTCGGGCTTTCCACATAGGCCGATTTAGGGGGTTACATTTAGTTGGTATCAGAGCTTTTGGTTTTAAGATTCTCGGACTATGATGGGTCCTAAATAAGTGTTTTTCTGATAAACTGTTATAAATTTATATCTGTAAGGCCATGTCACCTATATTTTCTGTATTGTGTATGGCTCTCCGGTGCCAATTCTAATCTCTTAAATTTTAACCTTGTAGATTTCCTGAATACTATGAGTGCCCGTAGAGCTCGCCGGTCCACCCGAGGGCATGGTCGAACGACCAGTTTTGCCGATCCTGTAGAGGAACCTATTAGTGCTCCTCCACCTGTTATTTCTCCGGACCCACCTGCTCCCACAAGTACCACTATACCGCCTAACCCTCAGCCTGCTGCAGACATTGATATGTCTACCCCTGTCAGAGGGGCATCAGTACCGAGCACCGAGCCTACGGCAGTGGTTGATGATGCTCTTAGTAGGCAAATCCTCCAGTTATTACAGGGAGCTGTTAGAGCTTCGGGTGCGATGCCGGATCCACCTATCTCCTAGATTCTGATCGCCAATGGAGTAAGAACTTTCTCTGGATCTTTGACTGGTGCACCTTCAGATGCAGAGACCTGATTGTACGATATTGAGAGACGGATGGATCAGCTGGGTTTGGAACCAGCTAAGAGATACCTTGGAGCGGTGTCCATGCTTGATGGTGGTGCCCACATCTGGTGGGAGTCTGTGGTTAGTAGTGTATCATTTGACAGGCTGATATGGGACTTTTTCAAGGAAAGGTTCAAGAACCGTTATCTGGGTGATCAGTATATGAGAGAGAGGCGTCAGGCCTTTAGAGACTTGGTACAGGGTACTATGACAGTAGCCGAGTATGAGCTTCAGTTTTTAGACCTGATGAGGTATGGTGCTGGGATAGTAGCCACAGAAAAGGATAAGTGTGATAAGTTTCTAGAGGGTCTCCGTATTGGTATCCGAGACCGAGTTGCTACACATCATGATGTGGTTTTTGAGGACTTGGTAAACCGGGAAAAGACTACTGAGGACTTGGAGAAGCTTTCTGATAGTCAAGTTACGAGGGATCAGGATCGAGAGCGGAGCAGAGACAGAGACCGTAAGAGGGACCGTGGTCAATCTGGAGGACATTTTAGCCATGACGAGACTTTTAGTCGTCTTGACAAGAGAGCTCGATCTACACCGAGCCAGAGAGGTGGTTCCTATCATCAGTCTGTGGCACCTTAGGGCTCTTCTGTTAGCCGGGGTGGTTCTTCAGGGATCCCATTTGTACCTGCGTGCGACTTTTGTGGTAACATGCATAGGGGAGAATGTAGGAAGAAGATTGGAGCTTGTTTTCGGTGTGGGTCTTCTGAGCATTTTCTGAGGGGCTGTCCTCATCCATCTCCCATCAGTCGACCACCGACTCAGACTCCTGTGCGCTCTCAGACACCATCCAGATCTCAGACATCCATTCAGACACCCGCTACTGGACGTTCTCAGGGTAAAGCCTCTGGGTCTGCTGTTAGATCTGATACTAGGAGTCGAGGCCACCAGAGTGGTGGGCCATCTGTTTCTGAGGCTCGTCAGCTAGCTTTGGTTTATGCCACCCGACGTAGAGATGACCGAGATGAGCCTGATGTTATTGCAGGTACTTTTACCATCTTTTTTGTTTCGTATTTTGCTTTGCTTGACAATGGCTCCACACACTCTTATATATCAAAGTCAGTATATGGAAACCTTTCGATCTCAGTTGAGAACACTGAGAGTGTTTTTACCGTTATGAGCCCAGTGGGACAATCCTTATCTGTAGATAAGGTTTTCAAGAGATGTCCCCTTGTTGTGGAAGGGGAAGTGTTTCTGGCGGACCTTATGGAACTTCCTTTAGAGGAGTTCGATCTAATTCTGGGGATGGACTGGTTGTCTGAGCATCGTGTTAATTTGGATTGTGAGGCCAAGAAGGCCACACTAAAGACTCCTGATGGACGATCTGTGGTCTTGGTTGGTGAACGATGGGGTTTTTTATCCAGTGTGATATCAGTTTTGTCTGCTGACAAGATGATTCGAAAGGGATATGAGGCCTTTATTGCTTGTTTCCTTAACACAAAGGGTTCTCTATCTAAGATCGAAGAAATTCGCACAGTTAGTGAATTTCCAGATGTTTTTCCTGAGGAGTTACCTGGTCTCCCTCCGGATAGAGAGGTTGAGTTTGAGATTGAAACTTATCCTGGATCAGCACCAATTTCTATGGCTCCGTACCGTATGGCTCCAAAAGAGTTAAAGGAGTTGAAGGTTCAGTTACAAGAACTTCTTGACAGAGGATTCGTCCGACCTAGCTCATCACCTTGGGGAGCTCTAGTTCTCTTTGTTAAGAAGAAGGATGGTTCTCTTCGGTTGTGCACTGATTACCGAAGGTTAAATAAGCTGACAGTGAAAAACAAGTATCCCCTACCCAGGATTGATGACTTGTTTGACCAATTTCGGGGAGCTACAGTTTTCTCGAAGATTGACCTTCGATCTGGGTATTATCAGCTAAAGGTTAAGGGTTCTGATGTTGCAAAGACTGCTTTCCGTACCCGGTATGGTCACTATGAGTTTTTAGTGATGCCTTTTGGTTTAACCAATGCCCCTGCAGCTTTTATGGATATGATGAACCGTGTCTTCCGGCCCTACATAGACCAGTTTGTTGTGGTGTTTATAGATGATATCCTGGTTTACTCCCGCTCAGAGGACGAGCATGTGGGGCATCTAAAAGTTGTGTTACAGACTCTCAGGGAGCATCAGTTGTATGCCAAGCTAAGTAAATGCGAGTTTTGGCTTAGTGAAGTGACTTTTCTCAGACATGTCGTTTCGGCTAGAGGTATCCAGGTAGACCCGAGTAAAATTGATGCTATCACTAGTTGGAAACCTCCCAAGAATGTATCTGAGATCCGCAGTTTTCTGGGCTTAGCTGGGTACTATCGACGCTTTGTCGAGGGTTTTTCCATTATAGCTGCCCCTTTGACGAAGCTTCTGAGGAAAGATGTTTCGTATGTGTGGTCTGAGGCTCAGCAGACTAGTTTTGATCAGTTGAAATCAGTTTTGACCCAGGCTCCAGTTTTGACCCAACCTTAGTCAGGAAAGGACTTTACAGTTTACAGTGATGCTTCGCATTCTGGTCTTGGTTGTGTCTTGATGCATGATGGTAAGGTGATCGCTTATGCGTCACGCCAGTTGAGACCACACAAGCTTAATTATCCTACCCATGATCTTGAGCTTGCAGCTGTGGTTTTTGCTCTAAAAATCTGGAGACACTATCTCTACGGAGAAAAGTGTTACATCTTTACCGATCAGAAAAGCTTGAAGTACCTTCTTACCCAAAAGGAGATTAATCTGAGACATCGTCGTTGGTTGGAGCTTCTTAAGGACTACGATTGCGAGATTGAGTATCATCCGGGAAAAGCCAATGTTGTGGCGGACGCTTTGAGTCGTAAGACCATATCAGACCTGAGATCCTTATTCGCCAGGATAAGTATTTATGATGATGGTAGCTTATTGGCTGAATTGAGGGTCAAACCAACTTTGGCTGAACAGATTAGGGCCAAACAACGGTTGGATGATTCTTTACTTCCTGTTATGCAACAGGTGAAGGAAGGATCCACTTCCGTTTACTCTTTTGATCAGGATGGAGTTCTTTGCTTTAATGGTCGTTACTGTGTACCCAACGATCTTGAGTTGAGACAGACCATTCTCAATAAGGCCCATAGTAGTCCTTATGCTATGCACCCTGGAGGAGATAAGATGTATCAGAATCTGAAATACAGGTACCGATGGGTAGGTATGAAAAAGGATATCTCAGATTATGTATCCAGATGCCTGACATGTCAGCAGGTGAAAGCAGAGCATCAACATCCCTCTGGCCTCTTGCAACCCATCAAGATTCCAGAGTGGAAGTGGGAACGAATCACGATGGACTTTGTTACCAGGTTACCTTTGACCCCGTCTAGAAAGGATTCTATCTGGGTTGTGGTGGATAGACTCACAAAGTCAGCTCACTTTATTCCTGTTCGGATAACGTATTCTCTGGAGAAGCTGGCTAAACTGTATATTTCTGAGATTGTCAGACTACATGGAGTGCCCTTATCCATCATTTCTGACCGAGATCCAAGGTTTACTTCCCGTTTCTGGACAACTTTACAGTCTGCTTTGGGTACTCACCTGAATTTCAGTACGTCTTTTCATCCCCAGACAGATGGTCAGTCTGAGAGAGTGATTCAGATTCTAGAAGATATGTTACGGGGTTGTGTTCTAGACTTCCGGGGCAGTTGGGAAGACTTTTTACCGTTGGCAGAGTTTGCCTATAATAACAGCTATCAGGCTAGCATCCGTATGGCATCTTATGAGGCTTTGTATGGTCGTAAGTGTCGTACCCCTATCTGTTGGACTGAGTTGTATGATCGGAAAACTCTGGGTCCCGAGTTAATTCAGGAAACTGAGGAGACTGTCAGATTAATCCGGGATCGTTTGAAGGAAGCCTTTACCAGACAGAAATCTTATGTTGATCGGAGAAGAAAAGATATCGAGTTTGAGATTGGTGATCAGGTTTTCTTAAAAGTCTCTCCCTAGAAGAAAGTTCTGAGATTTGGACGTAAGGACAAGTTGAGTCCAAGATATATTGGACCATACCGTATTCTTAAGAGAATCGGGCCTGTTGCATATCAGCTTGAGTTAACTCCACAGCTTAGCCGTATCCATGATGTATTTCATGTGTCCATGTTGAGACAGTATCATCCGGATCCGAGTCATATTATTCAGGTTCAGGATGTTGACTTACGTCCAGACTTGTCTTATGAGGAGGAACCTGTTCAGATCCTAGAATTTGATGAAAGAGTTCTAAGGAGAAGGTGTATCCCTATGGTTAAAGTTCAGTGGAGGAACCGTAGCCCTTCTGAGGCCACCTGGGAGATCGAGGAGTCCATGAGAGA
This sequence comes from Abelmoschus esculentus, assembly GCA_035048815.1. NCBI lineage: Eukaryota > Viridiplantae > Streptophyta > Magnoliopsida > Malvales > Malvaceae > Abelmoschus > Abelmoschus esculentus. Next base: position 6,648,699 of record JAUCBN010000046.1, on the reverse strand, counting down.
GCAGTTTCCACATCTGTTCAGTTCAGGTAAATTTCGAGGACGAAATTTTTTCTTTTAGGGGGGGAGAGTTGTAACACTTAAAATAATAATAATAATAAAATAAGGATGAATTTGAGGTTGTGGGGTGTCCAACCCACAACCCCTTGTGGGTTTTGACTGGTGACCAGCCATTGAGCTAGAGAGCTCTTGTGTCCTAAACTTCCCTGTCTTAACTTTCAATTATACTTGCATCAGGTCCAGAATATTAATATTTAAGTTCAAAATTTTGTCTTTTATGGGTTTGGAAACCCTAGTCTATCAGAAAAAAAATATATATCCTATTCGAATCAAACTCTTCACCTACCCCCTTCATATTCGATCACCGGCCGGTCTCCCCTCCGCCGTGCCGTGTCCTGCACCGCCGCCACCACCGTGACCGTCTCCCTGCCCCAACCAAAACCCCCTGAACCACGCGCTCGTCGGCCGCCGCGTTTACCTGAAATCGAAGCTCAAAGCTTCGTCGGAATTTTAGGGTTTAAAACCCTTTTGGTTTTTCGCTAATTCCGGCCGCCACTAAAGCCGTAGCAGCGCGTCACCGGTTTCCTTGAGTTCACCGTGTTCTGGCGGTCAAAAGCCCTCCAAGCCCGCCTCCGATTGTCACCCGCAAGGGCCTCATCGGGAAGTTTTCCGTTTTGGTAAGTGGGTGTTTTATCCGACCTTTCGAACCGTTTTCTAGACTTTTGGTTCGTGTTTTTGTTTTTATAAGAGTGGATCTGGGAAATCTGAATTTTTGAGGCGTTTTCCGGCCGATTAGGACCGCGCGTGGCCTTCACGCGCCGCCGGAAACGGTTTCCGGTCACCAGGGACGGTTACCGTGAACTGACCGGTCCAAACCGGCCTTGAACCGGTCAAACCGAGCCGAACCAGTCTTGAACCGAACCGGTCAAACCCGACCCGTTGACCAACCCAACCCGTTGACCCGTTGACCGACCCGACCCGTTGACCCATTGACCGACCCGACCCGTTGACCATGACATCAGCGCTGACCGTTGACCTTTGACTGCTGACGTAACGTTAACTTTGACCAAAAAGTCAAAATTTTCAAAAACTCCTATTTTATGTTTTTCGACGTCCTGAGTCCATCCGTGAAGTCCGTTTTTCGAAATTCGAACCTGAAAGCCTCCAAATTGGACTTTAAAGTCTCGAGTCGAACTTTTCTTCCAAGTTAAGTTGGGTGCAGAGTTTTATTTAAGATCTAAAATTTATATCTGTTTGTTTGTAGGACCCCATAATTCTCCCAATCGTGTACCGACCCAGCCCAATTCCTCCCGCTTTGACCGATCCTGAGATCCAATCGTGACCCGTCTATTTTTAATACTTGTGAATAATCAATTCAGTATTTAGCTCCAGTATTAATGAAAATTATATCTTATATTTTTTTTAGGGTCCAGTACAGCTACAGAGCGAGGCTCGAACGCCCAGTAGATCACCTGACTATTTTCTGCCATTGAGGTGTGTTCCTTGTGTGCTAAATAACTGTATTTTACCGTTTTGTGTTTTAAACAAATCAAGTATGTGCACATAACTATTTTCTGGGTTTATGTAAATACTTGCTTTGAATTTTTAGATATAACATTTAACGATTTACTGTATATCTGATATGTCCTGATTTATGTATACTTGTTGCCTGTTTAACTTCTTTTACCATCATCATAATTCCTGTTATTACTATATTCCTGCTATCTTAGTGTTGGGGTGACGAGTAGTATTTAATATCCGGTTCAGCCTTGATCCAGCTGGTAATTCCGCCTGTTTACGGTTCCTAACCTTAGTTAGGGTAATTCCGCCTGTTATCGGTTCCCGTGCATTAGCCGGGATAATTCCGCCTGCTCCCTAAGGTAATCCCTTAGGTCGGTACCTTTGCCTTAAGGGCTTAGGTTAATGCCAGTATCAGATACTATTCGGGGGAACTGTATCCAGGAGTTCGGTTGGAGGGTAGCTTGTCATGCATTTACATGATTTGATTTTCTGTATTACTGTTTAATCAATTTAACTGCATTTTGTTGCACTGTTGGAACACACTGGGCTTTATAGCTCATACCTGTTTTCTTCCCCTTTCAGATACTCGTAGATAGACATCCCGGACTTGGCATTGGAGGATCTACATACTTTTTGGTTACACATTGATGTAACATACTTTAACTTTTTCTCAGTTTACGTTAAGGTGACATGTGCCAATATATACTATATTACTGGTGTTATAAAAGTATTATTTTTGCTGTTGGTTTTATAAATTATTTGTGAACATTATTTCCAGCTACCCTGTTTTTGGTGACGCATACATAATTTAAATTGTTAGACAATGTTTACCTTTATTCGCTCAGTTAAATATGTATTTTCATGCAATATGGTTTATAAATAAAAACAATGTGGTCTCTCTGGTCGGGCTTTCCGCATAGGCCGATTTAGGGGCTTTATAGTGAATATGTTCGAATTTTAACCGAGTAAAAAGAAAAAATTGGAGATTAATGTATATAATTAGATTCAAAAATTTGTAATTAACTATTTGAACTCATAAAATATGATTTAACATCATTTTTCCATTTTTTGGGGGTTTAAAGCATGTTTGACTAAATGGGCTTTATTGTGAATTTGTTGAATTTTAACCGAGTAAAAAGCTAAAAATTTGAGCTTAATTTTTATAATTAGAATGAAAAATCCATAATTAAATATTTGAACTCATAAAATTTGATTTAATATAATTTTTCTATCCGTTTTTTGGTTTAAAGCGTGTGTGTCTAAATGGGCTTTATAATGAATCTGTTCGAATTTTAACCTAGTAAAAAGCTAAAAATTTGAGATTACTTTTTTATAATTAGATTCAAAATCCATAATTAACTATTTGAACTCATAAAACTCGATTTAATATCAATTTTCAATCTTTTTTTTTGGGTTTAAAGCGTGTGTGTCTAAATCGGCTTTATAGTGTATCTGTTCTAATTTTAATCTAGTAAAAAGCAAAAAATTTGATATTAATTTATATAATTAGATTCAAAAATTTGTAATTAACTATTTGAACTCATAAAATTTGATTTAATATAATTTTTTGATCTTTTTTGGGTTTAAAGCATGTCTGTCTAAATGGGATTTATAGTAAATCTGTTCGAATTTTAACCGATTAAAAAGCTAAAAATTTGAGGTCAATTTTTATAATTAGATTCAAAAATCCATAATTAAATATTTGAACTCATAAAATTTGATTTAATATAATTTTTCGATATTTTTTGGGTTTTAAAGCATGCGTGTCTAAAAGGGCTTGATAGTGAATCTGTTCGAATTTTAACCGAGTAAAAAGCTTAAAATTTTGATATTAATTTATATAATTAGATTCAAAAATCCATAATTAACTATATGAACTCATAAAATTTGATTTAATATTATTTTTCGATCTCTTTTTGGGTTTAAAGCATGTGTATCTAAATGGACTTTATAGTGAATCTGTTCGAATTTTAACTTAGTAAAAAGCTAAAAATTTGAAATTAATTTTTATAATTAGATTCAAAAATCTATAATTAACTATTTGAACTTATAAAATTTGACTTAATATCATTTTTCGATCTTTTCTGGGTTTAAAGCATGTGTGTCTAGATGGGCTTTATAGTAAATCTCTTCTAATTTTAATCGAATAAAAAGCAAAAAATTTGAGATTAATTTATATAATTAGATTTAAAAAAATTTAATTAACTATTTGAACTCATAAAATTTGATTTAATATCATTTTTCGATCTTTTTTGGGTTTAAAGTGTTTGGGTCTAAATTGGCTTTATAGTGAATCTGTTGAATTTTAACCGTGTACAAAGCTTAAAGTTTGAGAATAATTTTTATAATTAGATTGAAAAATCCATAATTCACTATTTGAACTCATAAAACTTGATTTAATATCATTTTTCGATCTTTTTTTTAGTTTAAAGCATTTGTGTATAAATGGGCTTTATAGTGCATCTGTTCGAATTTTAACTGAATAAAAAGCTAAAAATTTGAGATCAATTTTTATAATTAGATTCAAAATCCATAATTAACTATTTGAATTCATAAAATTTGATTTAATATCATTTTTCGATATTTTTTTGGGGTTTAAAGAATCCGTGTCTAAATGGGCTTGATATTGAATCCGTTCAAATTTTAACAGAGTAAAAAGCTTAAAATTTGAGATTAATTTATATAATTAGATTCAAAAATACATAATTAACTATTTGAACTCATAAAATTTGATTTAATATTATTTTTCGATTTTTTTGGGTTTAAAGCATGTGTATTTAAATGGGCTTTATAGTGAATCTGTTAGAATTTTAACACAGTAAAAAGCTAAAAATTTGAGATTAATTTTTATAATTAGATTCGAAAATCTATAATTAACTATTTGAACTCATAAAATTTGACTTAATATCATTTTTCGATCTTTGTTGGGTTTAAAGCGTGTGTGTCTAAATGAGCTTTATAGTGAATCTGTTCTAATTTTAACCGAGTAAAAAGCAAAAAAATTGATATTAATTTATATAATTAGATTCAAAAATTTGTAATTAACTATTTGAACTCATAAAATTTGATTTTATATCATTTTTCGATCTTTTTTGGGTTTGAAGCTTTTAGGTGTAAATTGGCTTTATAGTGAATTTGTTGAATTTTAACCGAGTACAAAGCTTAAAATTTGAGATTATTTTTATAATTAGATTAAAAAATCCATAATTCACTATTTGAACTCATAAAACTTGATTTTATCTAATTTTTTGATCTTTTTTGGGTTTGAAGCGTGCGTGTCCAAATGGGCTTTATAGTGAATCTGTTCTAATTTTAACCGAGTAAAAAGCAAAAAATTTGATATTAATTTATAAAATTAGATTCAAAAAATTGTAATTAACTATTTGAACTCATAAAATTTGATTTAATATCATTTTTCAATCTTTTTTGGGTTTAAAGTGTTTGTGTCTAAATGACCTTTATAGTGAATCTATTCGAATTTTAACCGATTAAAAAGCTAAAAATTTGAGATTAATTTTTATAATTAGACTCAAAAATCTATAATTAACTATTTGAACTCATAAAATTTGATTTAATATTATTTTTCAATCTATTTTTTGGGTTTAAGGCATGTATCTAAATGGGATTTATAATGAATTTGTTCGAATTTTAACTCAGTAAAAAGCTAAAAATATGAAATTAATTTTTATAATTAGATTAAAAAATCTATAATTAAGTATTTGAACTCAAAAAATTTGACTTAATATCATTTTTCGATCATTTTTGGGTTTAAAGCGTGTGTGTCTAAATCGGCTTTATAGTGAATCTGTTGGAATTTTGACCGAGTAAAAAGCTAAAAATTTGAGATTAATTTTTATAATTAGATTTAGAAATACATAATTAACTATTTGAACACATAAAATATGATTTAATATCATTTTTTGATTTATTTTTTGGTTTAAAACGTGTTTGTCTAATTGGCTTTTGTAGTAAATCTGTTCGAATTTTAACCGAGTAAAAAGCTAAAAATTTGAGATTAATTTTTCTAATTAGATTTAAAAATCCATAATTAACTATTTGAACTCATAAAATTTGATTTAATATTATTTTTTGATCTTTTTTGGGGTTTAAAGCATGCGTGTCTAAATTGCCTTTATATTGAATTTGTTCGAATTTTAACCGAGTAAAAAGCTAAAAATTTGAGATTAATTTTTTAATTTGGTTCAAAAGTCCATAATGAACTATTTTAACTCATAAAATTTGAATCAATATCATTTTTCGAATTTTTTTTTGGGTTTAAAGCGTGCTTATCTGAATGGGCTTTATGGTGAATCTGTTCGAATTTTAACCATGTAAAAAGCTAAAAATTTGAGATTAATTTTTATAATTAGAGTAAAAAATCCATAATTAACTATTTGAACTAATAAAATTTGATTTAATATCCTTTTTCGAACTGTTTTTTGGGTTTAAAGTGTGTGTGTCTAAGTGGGATTTGTATTGAATCTGTTCGAATTTTAACCGAGTAAAAAACTAAAAATTTGAAAATATTTTTTGTAATTTGGTTCAAAAGTCCATAATTAACAATTTGAACTCATAAAATTTGATTCAATATCATTTTTCGAACTTTTGTTGGGGTTTAAAGCGTGCGTGTCTAAATTTTATTTATAGTGAATCTGTTCGAATTTTAACCGAGTAAAAAGCAAAAAAATTGAAATTAATTTATATAATTAGATTCAAAAATTCATAATTAACTATTTGAACTCATAAAATTTAAATTAATATCAATTTTTGATCTTTTTTTTTTGTTTAAAGCGTGTGTGTCTAAATGGGCTTTATAGTGAATCTGTTCGAATTTTAATCGAGTAAAAAGCTAAAAATTTGAGATTAATTTTTATAATTAGATTCAAAAATAAATAATTAACTATTTGAACTCATAAAATTTGATTTAATATTATTTTTCGATCTTTTTTTGGGTTTAAAGCGTTTGTATATCATTTTTCGATCTTTTTTGGGTTTAAAGCGTGTGTATCTAAATGAGCTTTATAGTGAATCTACTAAATTTTAACCTACAATATTGTTTTGAGACTTCTTTAATATGCTCTTGATTGTTTCTAACCATTTGTAGCCGTTTGGGGTACTTTGGAGCCATTGGTTGCCATTAAAATCGAGCATTTAATGCTCATCTGCACATAAGTTTCGAAACCCTTACTAGAGGTTTCGAAACCTTTAAACAATTTGAACAAAACTAGCCGTTATAAGTCAATAGTTTCAAAACCTTTATAGAGGTTTCGAAACCTTTGTCAAGGCTTCAACAAATGGTCATTCTGTCCTAAAGGTTTCGAAACCTTAAGCAGGGTTTCGAAACTTTGGCTTTAAACATCACTTTTGACCATTTTATTGACTTTTGAATATATATTCGATATGGATAAAAAGTCAAACATTTTATAAATCATTTTGACAACTTTAATTCAAGGTTTTGAAAATTTTATTTCGAGAAAATGATTTTATAAATTTTTACAAATTAGTCCTTGAAGATTTGTTTTAAGTTATATCAAAATCAAAATAAGTCTAACAAATTATCCTTTACCCAGGATTGATGACCTGTTTGATCAGTTTCGGGGAGCCACAGTCTTGTTGAAGATTGATCTTCGATCTGGGTATTACTAATTAAAGATTAAGGGCTCGGATGTTGCTAAGACCGCTATTTTTATATGGCCACTATGAGTTCCTAGTGATGCCTTTCGGGTTGATTAATGCCCCTACAACTTTCATGGATCTGATGAACCGTATCTTCTGACGGGACCTAGACCAGTTTGTTGTGGTGTTTATTGATGATATCCTAGTTTACTCTCACTCTGAGGACGAGCATGTGGGGTATCTAAGAGTTGTGTTACAGACTCTCAGGGAACATCGATTGTATGCCAAGCTAAGTAAATGTGAGTTTTGGCTTAGTGAGGTGACTTTTCTGGGGCATGTTGTTTCAGGTAGAGGTATCCAGGTGGACCCGAGTAAAATTGATGCAATCACTAGTTGGAAGCCTCCTAGGAACGTGTCTAAGATCCGTAGTTTTCTGGGATTAGCTGGGTATTATCGACGCTTTGTCGAGGGCTTTTCCATTATTGCCTCCCCTTTGACGAAGCTTTTTGAGGAAGGATGTTCCGTTTGTTTGGTCTAATGCCCAGCAATCTAGTTTTGACTAGTTGAAGACAGCTCTGACTCGAGCTCTAGTTTTGATACAACCTGAGTCAGGAAAGGACTTTACAATTTATAGTGATGCTTCACATTCTAGACTTGGTTGTGTTTTAAAGTAGGATGGTAAGGTGATCGCTTATGCGTCACGCTAGTTGGGACCCCATGAGTATAATTATCCCACCCATGATCTTGAGCTTGCAGTAGTGGATTTTGCTCTGAAAATCTGGAGACATTATCTCTACGGAGAAAAGTGTTATATCTTTACCGATCATGAGAGCCTGAAGTACCTCCTTACCAAAAGGAGCTTAATCTGAGGCAACGTCGTTGGTTGGAGCTTCTTAAGGACTATGACTGCGAAATTGAGTATCACTCGAGTAAAGCCAATGTTATGGTTGATGCCTTAAGCCGTAATACCATATCTGAACTGAGATCCTTGTTCGCCAGGATGAGTATATATGATGATGGTAGCGTATTGGCTGAGTTATAGGTTAAACCGACCTTGGCCGAGCAGATTAAGGCCAAACAGTGTCTGGATGACTGCTTGCTTCCTGTTATACAACAAGTTGAGCAAGGATCCACTTTTGTTTATTCCTTTGATCAGGATGGAGTTCTTTGTTTTAATGGTCGATACTGTGTACCTAATGATACCGAGTTGAGATAGACCATTCTCAGAGAGGCTCATAGTAGTCCTTATGCCATGCATCTTGGAGGAGATAAAATATATCAGAATCTGAAGCAAAGATATCGTTGGGTAGGTATGAAAAAGGATATCTCAAACTATGTATCCAAATGCCTGACATGTCAGCAGGTGAAAGCAGAACATCAACATCCTTTTGGTCTTTTACAACCTATCAAGATTCCTGAATGGAATGGGAACAAATCACAATGGACTTTGTTACCAGTTTGCCTTTGAACCCGTCTAAAAAGGATTCTGTTTGTTGTTATTGATAGACTCACGAAGTCAGCTCACTTTATTCTTGTTCGGGTAACTTACTCTCTTGAGAAGCTGGCTAGGCTATATATTTCTGAGGTTGTCAGATTGCATGGGGTGCCCTTGTCTATCATTTCTGACCGAGACCCGAGGTTTACTTCCCGATTCTAGATAGTTTTATAGTCTGCTTTGGGTATCCGTCTAAATTTTAGTACGTCTTTTCTTCCGCAGACAGATGGTCAGTCTAAGAGAGTGCTACAAATTCTGGAGGATATGTTACTGGGTTGTGTGCTAGACTTCCGAGGCATTTGGGAAGATTTCTTGCCTTTGGCTGAGTTTGCATATAATAACAATTACCAGGCTAGCATCTGTATGCACCTTAAGAGGCTTTATATGGTCGTAAGTGTCGTACACCTATCTGTTGGACTGAGTTGTATGATCGGAAAACTCTGGGTCCCGAGTTAATCCAAGAAACTGAGGAGACTGTCAGATTGATCCGAGATCGTTTGAAGGAAGCCTTTAGTAGATAAAAATATTATACTGATCGGAGAAAAAAAGATATCGAGTTTGAGGTTGGTGATCAGGTTTTCTTGAAAGCCTCATCGTGGAAGAAAGTTCTAAGATTTGTGCATCAGGGCAAGCTGAGCCCGAGATACATCGGACCATACCGTATTCTAAAAAGAATTGGGCCTGTCACATATCAGCTTGAGTTGCCAACTCAGCTTAGCCGTATCCATGATGTATTTCATGTATCCATGTTGAGACAATACCATCCGGACCCGAGTAACATTATTCAAGTTCAGGATTTTGAGCTATGACCAGACTTATCCTATGAGGAAGAACCTATTCAGATCCTGGAATTTGATGTGAGAGTTCTGAGAAAAAGACGTATCCCTATGGTCAAAGTTCAATTGAGAAATCATAGCCCCTCTAAGGCCACATGGGATATCGAGGAATCCATGAGGGAGCAGTTCCCACATCTGTTCAGTTCAGGTAAATTTCGAGGACGAAATTTTTTTTAGGGGGAAGAGTTGTAACACCTTTAAAAAAATAATAATAAAGAATTAAGGTTGTGGGGTGTTGAACCCACAACCTCCTTGTTTTTAGCAAATTACCCAACCACTAAGCTAAAGAGCTCTTGAGTTCTAATATCCCCTATATTGATCTTAAGTTATTCTGGTTTAGTAATGGAAATAATATAATATAATATATTCAAAATATTATCCCTTATCATGTTAGAAACCCCATTCTATCTGATCTAGAAACTTCTACATATTTGAAACTCTTCATCTCCCTCACCTAACCGTTTTGATCATCAGCCGATCTCCCTCTCCGTCGCGTCGTGGCTTGCACCGCCACCACTAGCGTGCTTGCCGCCGCTTCTTGAGCTGAACCCCTCTCCCGACGTGCCGAACCGCTGCTACCTTTGTCGTGAATCGAAGCTCGAAGCTTCGTCGGACCTAGGGTTTAAACCCTTTTGAAACCCACCCGATTCAGTCTCTGATCGACGTTGTTCCAACGCATCCCCAGCCTCTTCGTGCTCACCGTGGAGAGGAGAGTAAAACGCCTCCAACCTTGCACCCAACCGACACCGACAAAGCCCTCATCAGAGTTTATCCCTAGATGTTCGAAAGGTGAGTTTCGAACCCTTGTGAATCGTTTTTCTGGGTTTATATGTTTAAAATCTGATGTTTTATCGAATCTGGAGGTGTTTCCGAGCCCGAAATGATAATTTCTGACTGATTAGGGCCGTGCATGGCCTCCACGCGCCGCCGGGGTGATTTCCGACCGCCCTAGACAGTGGCCTGGAGCTGGCCGGTCCAAACTAGTCAACCCGAGTCGAACCAATCTTGAACCAATCCAACCCAGACTGAACCGATCAACCTTTGACTAGACTCGTTGGCCAAACCCGACCCGTTGGCCGACCCGACCTATTGACCCGACCCGTTGACCCGACCCATTGACCCAACCCGTTAAGCGACCCGTGACCGTTAACTAGTGATGTCTGCATGACGCCAACAGTGATTGATGATGTGGCAGCTAACGTCAGCATTGACCCTGCTGACGTCAGCGTTGACTTTGACCAAAAAGTCAAAATTTTAAAATAACCCTTATTTGATGTTTTTTGATGTCCTGAGTCTATTTGTGAAGTCCGTTTCTCGAAATTCGAACCCGAAAGCCTCCAAATTAGACTTTAAAGTTTCGAGTCAAACTTTTCTTCTAAGTTAAGTTAAGTCCAGTGTTTTAATTAAGGTCTAATCTTGATATTTGATTAATTGTAGGATCTCATAGTCCTCTTGATCGTGTACCGACCCAGCCCAGCTCCTCCCGTTTCGACCGATCCTGAGATCCGATCATGACTCGTATGTACTTTAAAACCCAGTGAATAAATAATCATGTGTATAAACTTCAGTATTAATATAAATTTTATCTTATATCTTTAGGGTCTCGTACTGCTGCAGAGCGAGCCTCGAACGCCCAGTAGACCACCTGTTATTCTACCCATTTTGAGGTGTGTTTCTTGTGTACTATATGTTTGTATACTACTATTTTTCCTCGTTTTAAACGAACCTAGCATGTGCAAATGACTGTTTTCCCGGATTGACATAGACATTTATTTTGAACCTTAAGCATGATTATATTCTGTTTTTACTGTATGCCTGATATATCTTGTATGAGATTTCCTGATTTGGTATATACATGAGGACTGATTATTTCCTGGTACTATTGTCACTATTCCTACTATTACTGCATGCCTGTTACTTTAGGATTGGGATGATGTGTAGTGTTTGAGATTCAGTTCAACCTTGATCCAGCTGGTAATTCCGCCTGTTTACGGTTCCTAGCTTCGGTTAGAGTAATTTCGCCAGTTATCGGTTCTTGTACTGCAGCCAGGGTAATTCCGCCTATTCCCTAAGGTAATTCCTTAGGCTGGTACCTTCGCCTTATTGGGCTTAGGTTAGTTCCCATATCAGATACTGTTCTAGGGAGCTGTATCTAGGAGTTCGGTTGGAGGGTAGCATATCATGCGTATACATGATCTGTTTTTCTAATATTACTGTTTGTTTGATTTTACCTGTGATTTGCATGCACTGTTGGAACACAATGGGCTCCATAGCTCATACCCATTTTCTTTCCCCTTTTAGATATCCGTAGATAGGCATCCTGGATTTGGTAGTTAGAGAATCTACACATTTTCCGGTCATATATATTTGATGTAATGTTTAAATCTTCCAAATTTCATTTTGGGTGACATGTGCCTCTATTTTGCTACTGATATGTGAATTAAATTGTGAACAATTTTTTAAATGTATTATATTTTGAATCTAGCGGTTTTATTATATATTTTATCTTAGACGATGATATCCAGATTAAGTATTTTCCGGTATAGGTTGAGTTGATTATGTTTGAAACTATGATTATATGGAACTTTTACCGGAACAGGTTTCATGATTTTATTTTGAGTATCAGATTTATGTTTGAATATTGAACTATTATTTTTACAGGTCATTTTGATTTTAAAAAAAAATGTGACCACTCTAGGTTGGGCTTTCCGCATAGGCCGCTCTAGGGAGGGTTACTTATTTAGACACACACGCTTTAAACCCAATAAAAAGAACGAAAAAATGATATTAAATTAAACTTTATGAGTTCAAATAGTTTATTATGGATTTTTTAATCTAATTATAAAAATTAATCTAAAATTTTTAGCTTTTTACTTGGTTAAAATACGAACAGATTCACAAAAAAGGCCATTTAGATACGCACGCTTTAAGCCCAACAAAAAGATCAAAAAATGATATTAAAACAAATTTTATGTGTTCAAATATTTAATTATGGACTTTTGAACCTAATTATACAACTTTACCTATAATTTTTAACTTTTTAGTTGGTTAAAATTCGAACAAATTCACTATAAAGCCTATTTAGGCACACAGGCTTTAAACCCAACAAAAAGATCGAAAAATGATATTAAATCAAATTTTATAAGTTCAAATATTTAATTATGGATTATTGAATCTAATTATAAAAATTAATCTCAATTTTTTAGCTTTTTACTAGGTTAAAATTCGAACAGATTCACTATAAAGCCCATTTAGACAATCACGCTTTAAACCCAATAAAAATATCGAAAATGATATTAAATCAAATTTTATGAGTTCAAATAGTTAATTATAGATTTTTGAATCTAATTATACAAATTAATCTGAAATTTTTAGCTTTTTACTAGGTTAAAATTCGATTAGATTCACTATAAACCCAGTTAGACACACACGTTTTAAACCCAACAAAAAGATCGAAAAATGATATTAAATAAAAATTTTATGAGTTAAAATATTTAATTATGGACTTTTGAACCTAATTATAAAACTTAATCTCTAATTTTCAGCTTTTTAGTCGATTAAAATTAGATTAGATTCATTATAAACCCATTTAGACACGCACGTTTTAAACACGACAAAAAGATCGAAAAATGATATTAAATTAAATTTTATGAGATAAAATATTTAATTATGGACTTTTGAACCTAATTATACAACTTAATCTCTAATTTTCAGCTTTTTAGTCGGTTAAAATTCAAACAAATTCACTATAAAGCCTATTAAAACACAACGCTTTAAAACCAACAAAAAGATCAAAAAATGATATTAAATCAAATTTTATGAGTTCAAATAGTTAATTATGGACTTTTGAACCTAATTATACAAATTAATCTCTAATTTTTAGCTTTTTACACGGTTAAAATTCAAACAGAGTCACTATAAAGCCCATTTAGACATGCACGCTTTAATCCCAAAAAGAAGATTGAAAAATGAAATTAAATCAAATTTTATAAGTTCAAATAGTTAATTATATATTTCTGAATCTAATTGTACAAATTAATCTCAAATTTTTAGCTTTCTACTCGGTTAAATTCTAACAGATTCATTATAAAGCCCATTTAGACATGCAAGCTTTAAATACAATAAAAAGATTGAAAAATGATATTAAATCAAAATTTATGAGTTCAAATAATTAATTATAGATTTTGGAATCTAATTATTCAAATTAATATCAATTTTTTAGCTCTTTACTCGGTTAAATTTGAACAGATTCACTATAAAGCCCATTTAGACAAGCAAGTTTTAAACACAACAAAAAGATCGAAAAATAATATTAAATCAAATTTTATGAGTTCAAATAGTTAATTATGGACTTTTGAATCTAATTATAAAAATGAATCTCAAATTTTTAACTTTTTACTCGGTTAATTTTCAAACAGATTCACTATAAAGCCCTTTTTGACACTAACGCTTTAAACCCCAAAAAATATCAAAAAATGATATTAAATCAAATTTTATGAGTTCAAATAGTTAATTATAGATTTTTGAATCTAATTATACAAATTAATCTCAATTTTTAAACACAACAAAAAGATAGAAAAATGATAATAAATCATATTTTATGAGTTCAAATAGTTAATTATGGACTTTTGAATCTAATTATAAAAATGAATCTCAAACTTTTAACTTTTTACTCGGTTAATTTTCAAACAGATTCACTATAAAGCCCTTTTTGACACTAACGCTTTAAACCCCCAAAAATATCAAAAAATGATATTAAATCAAATTTTATGAGTTCAAATAGTTAATTATAGATTTTTGAATCTAATTATACAAATTAATCTCAATTTTTTTAGCTTTTTAATCGGTTAAAATCGAACAGATTCACTATAAAGCCCATTTAGACACGCAAGCTTTAAACACAATAAAAAGATTGAAAAATGATATTAAACCAAATTTTATGAGTTTAAATAGTTAATTATAGATTTTTGAATCTAATTATACAATTTAATCTCAAATTTTTAGCTTTTTACTCGGTTAAAATTCAAACAGATTCACTATAAACCCATTTAGACACGCAAGTTTTAAACCAAACAAAAAGATCGAAAAATGATATTAAATCAAATTTTGTGAGTTCACATAGTTAATTATAGATTTTTAAATCTAATTATACAAATTAATCTCAATTTTTTAGCTTTTTACAAGGTTAAAATTCGAACAGATTCACTATAAAGCCCATTTTGACAAGAACGCTTTAAACCCAACAAAAAGATCGAAAAATGATATTAAATCAAATTTTATGAGTTCAAATAGTTAATTATAGATTTTTGAATCTAATTATAAAAATGAATCTCAAATTTTTATCTTTTTACTCGGTTAAAATTCGAATAGATTCACTATAAAGCCCATTTTGACACTAACGCTTTAAACCCCAAAAAATGATATTAAATCAAATTTTATGAGTTCAAATAATTAATTATAGATTTTTGAATCTAATTATACAAATTAATCTCAATTTTTTAGCTTTTTACTCGGTTAAAATTTGAACAGATTCATTATAAAGCCCATTTAGACACGCAAGCTTTAAACACAATAAAAAGATCGAAAAATGATATTAAATCAAATTTTATGAGTTAAAATATTTAATTATGGACTTTCGTATCTAATTAAAAAATGAATCTAAAAATTTTAACGTTTTACTAGGTTAAAATTCGAACAAATTTACTAAAAAAGTCTATTTTGACGCGAACACTTTAAACCCCAAAAATTATTGAAAAATGATATTAAATCAAATTTTATGAATTCAAATAGTTAATTATAGATTTTTGAATCTAATTATACAAATTAATCTCAATTTTTTAGCTTTTTACTCGGTTAAAATTCGAACAGATTCACTATAAAGCTCATTTTGAAAGGAATGTTTTAAACCCAACAAAAAGATCGAAAAATGATATTAAATCAAATTTTATGAGTTCAAATAGTTAATTATTGATTTTTGAATCTAATTATACAAATTAATCTCAAATTTTTGACTTTTTGCTCGGTTAAAATTCGAACATATTCACTAGAAAGCTCATTTAGACAATCACATTTTAAACACAGTAAGAAGATCGAAAAATGATACTAAATCAAATTTTATGAGTTCAAATAGTTAATTATAGATTTTTTAATCAAATTATACAAATTAATCTAAAATTTCTAGCTTTTTACTTAGTTAAAATTCGAATAAATTCACTATAAAACCATTTAGACACGCAAGTTTTAAACCTAACAAAGAGATCGAAAAATGATATTAAATCAAATTTTATGAGTTCAAATAGATAATTATAGATTTTCGAATCTAATAGGACGTTGGAACTAGAGTAGAGGAGCAGTGAATCAGGGTCTGAGGTCGAACCAAAGATCAGAGTCAGTGGGATGTAGGAGGCAGTCTGTGTCTTCTTCTACTGGGGGCCCAGAGAGCTTATAGAGGAGTGTCAGTGTTCAGACTTGTAGACGTTGTGGTCGGACCCACCGAGGAGAGTGTTGGGGCAATGCCAAAGCTTGTTTTCAGTGTGGGTCATCAGATCATCTTGTGAGGGACTGTCCCGAGGTTATGACATCACCACCAGGTCAGGCACAGAGGACCGTGTTTCAGGCTCAGAGCGGTCGTGGGTTCTCACGTGGCGGAGCTAGCCACGCATTAGGAGGCACCTTTCAGTCCACTGCTAGAGCACCAGCGAGACAGTACGCGGTGAGGGCACAAGAGGACTGTGCTACGACAGATGTGATCTCAGGTACGTTCAGTTTGTTCTCTGTTCCTATAGTTGCTCTTGTGGACTCGGGATATACCCACTCGTATATCCGTAGTGGGATATCGGAGCAGTGGGAGTTACCAGCGGAGGATCTAGAGGTAGGAGTCCGTGTGACCAGTCCGTTGGGGTTAGATGTGTTGGTGGATAAGGTTTATCGGAGGTGTCCGATCGAGGTGCAAGGGTCTATCTTCCCAGCCGATCTTATGGTTTTGCCGTTTCAAGAGTTCGACGCAATCCTTGGGATGGATTGGTTGTTCGAACACGACGCAAGTTTGGGGTGCCGATCTAAGAGTTTGAAGCTTCGTGTGGCCGATGGTTCTAAGCTTGTTGTGAGGGGTGAGAGGAACCCGTGTTTAGCGAATGTTGTGTCAGCTTTGTCATCTCAGAGGTTGATCCAGCAAGGTTGTGAGGCTTTCTTAGCTCACGTGGTGGATGTGAGTGTTTAGAGTCCAGTTTTAGAGAGTTTGAGGACCGTTTGTGAGTACCCCGACGTATTTCCCGAGGAGTTGCCTGGTTTACCTCCCGACCGTGAGTTGGAGTTCCGGATAGAGGTGTTGTCAGGGACAACACCGGTGTCCATAAAACCTTGTCGTATGGCACCGACGGAGATGAGAGAGTTGAAGCAACAGATCCAGGAGTTTCTTGAGAGGGGTTTTATCCGACCGAGTGTGTCACCGTGGGGAGCACCGGTTTTGTTTGTGAAGAAGAAGGACGTATCGATGAGGATGTGCATCGATTACCGTCAGCTCAACAAGGTCACGATCAAGAACTGCTACCCTTTGCCTAGGATCGATGACCTGTTTGATCAGTTGAGGGGTGCCCGTGTGTTTTCTAAGATAGATCTGAGGTCAGGGAACTATCAGTTGAAAGTGGTGGATGAGGATGTCCAAAAGACCGCTTTTAGGATGCGGTACGGGCATTATGTGTTCTTAGTGATGCCGTTTGGGCTCACGAATGCACCTGCTGCAGCTTTCATGGACTTGATGAACCGGATCTTTCAGCCGTATCTAGATCAGTTTGTGGTTGTGTTCATCGATGACATCTTGGTGTATTCACGCTTGGAGGAGGAGCATGACTACCACCTAAGGGTTGTTCTTCAGGTGTTGAGGGATAGGCGTCTGTATGCCAAGTTCAGTAAGTGTGAGTTCTGGTTGTCTGAGGTGGCGTTTCTGGGCCACATAGTTGCAGCGGGTGGAATTCGAGTTGATCCCCAGCAAATCCAAGCTGTGGTGGAGTGGAAACCACCAAGGAATGTATCGGAAGTCCGTAGTTTTCTTGGGCTTGCCGGATACTATAGGAGGTTTGTTAAGGGTTTTTCGATCTTAGCAGCACCTTTGACCAAGTTGCTTCAGAAAGGTGTTCCGTTTGTGTGGAACGAAAGGAGACAACAAAGTTTTGAGCAGCTTAAGGCTTATCTGACAGAGGCTCCGGTCTTGACGCAACCGGAATCGGGAAAAGATTATGTGGTGTTTAGTGATGCTTCCTTGAATGGGTTAGGTTGTGTGCTTATACAAGAAGGTAAGGTGGTTGCTTACGCCTCAAGGCAATTGAAACCCCATGAGAGGAACTATCCTACACATGATCTTGAGCTTGCGGCGGTTATCTTCGCTTTGAGGACATGTGTCGCGTGTCAAAAGTGCGCGTTTAGTGCAAGTGGACACATTGAAAGTAATAAGTGATAAGTATTTTATTGGATTATCATCTCCACAGGGACTAGTATACTTAATATACTCTCTTTGTCTTCTTGTTCTGTAGAAAAGTAAAGACACAAGTGAATTGAGTTGATTTATCTAAACTAAAATAACTAAATAAAAATAAAGAGTAGGAATAATAGAGAGAGATGAGCTAGGATCCAGTTGCGTCGTATTGTGGGTTTGATTGACTTGTCTCTGTCCAATGCAATCGTATATCACTGCCTCGGCAACACTGCAGTTTACTGCCTTGGCAGCGACAATACTGTATGCCGCGACAATCCCTTGCTCGTGAGTAGACTTTACCAAAGTTCGGTAAAGTGTCCTTGAATGACTCCGCTTATCCCTAAAGTCAGAGTGCTGTTGATGACTAGTCCTTGATGATACCTCCCGACGTGAACCAATTATATTCACCAACCAATCTCACACTTCTTTTAGCCGCTGAAACTCTTAACCTATCCCTAGGCCGAGTTAGTATTTCGCGATTGAAACACCGTACTTACCCCTTTCGTGAATCTAACTCTCCCGAGCTTAGATAAATGGATTACTCACAATATCCTCTCCCGAGCTCAATTGTGAGAACAAGAAGCAAACCTTGATAACTTTATTGCATTGAATCAAAGACAAAATACAATCTCTTCTCACATATACTCGACAACCTTCACCTAATCCCTAAGAAGGTTTAGAACATAATGGAGAAGAAGAAAACAAGAACAGAAATCGGCTCTCTCCGTAGGTATTCCGTGTATAGTACATTGGGTGGCTAGGTCTTTATATAGGCTAGACCTAGGGCAAACCTTTCCTAAGTAGAATACAACTTGGAGAAGGGAACAACTCAAGTACATAATTAAAATATTTCCAAGTTTAATTCAGCTAAGGAGGCTTTCCCGCGTGGTCTTCCTTTGGGCTTTTCCTTGTGCTAGCCAGCTCCGATCCATGGGCTTCAAATCCAAACACATTCCTTGGATTTTTATCTTTCCATCGCCTATAGTCTTACTTCCTGTCTTTCTACTGCTGCCTCGGCATCAGGTCTTGCCTCGGCCTTGTCTCTGCCGCGACAATGGTTCTCCTGCACAGATATGAAAATGCAGTAAAACATGCCTTTTTCTGTAAATATTATTTATATGAGCATAACTTCTAAATATATCACATTAAGTACATGCATTGGTCCGAGTGGGTGTATATTTGGTGATTAATGCCCATAAAAGGAGTAAAAAGTGATAGTGTGTTGAGCACTTATCACACCCCCAAACTCGAACTATTGCTTGTCCTCAAGCAATGCAAACCATCAATTTGCCGAACTTTACTCTCTCTTGGTCTTATATTTCCATCTATTCTCCCCACCATAACTAGGCCTATCCTTTAGTCTTAACCTTTCGGCTACCTAAGGGTTTACTTAGAAACAAACTATAAGAATTGTGAGTGTGTGCGTTTTTGTGGACAAGTTGATTAAAGGCTTTCTTAGATAAACTCTAAGTTCAAGACAAATAGAATTGGGTTAAGTGTTCTCTTCTTTTCTAAAACACCAATTCTTGAGCCAATTTCGGGCACCTCAAGAATTGTGTTTTTCCCTTCACTTATTTTTTCTTTCTTTTTGATATTCCTTAAAGTATACTAGAGCCAATTTTGGGCACCTCTAGCATGAAGAAGAGATTTTTCTAGAGCCGGTGATAGGCACCTCTAGTTACTTTCCCAAAAATCTAAGTCTTTATCACCTAAGTTCATTAAAAGAATTCTTATAATCCAACAAGTCCCAAAAGTGTTTAAAGTTCTTCCTATAGTAAGCTTCTAAGTTTTCATCCTTAAGCATCCTAAGGTTAAGCCTTCTTAACAAAACCTAAACATGGTAAGGAGAAAGATTTCTATAGCCTTAAAGAATAAACTAAGGCAATACTGATGATGAGCAATGCAAAAGTGTAGGCAGTTAATTCAAGTAAGGCGGGGAGCATAAAAATTTAAAAAAAATCACTGGAATACTCCCTTTTTGGCAAGACCGCGGCAGTAGATTGCTTGCTACCTTGGCAGTGAATCTACACCCCCAAACTCAAACCAAGCATTGTCCTCAATGCTTTATATTTGAAGAAATACATGGCAAAACAAAATATGAATATAAGAAGCAGCAAATAAAAATAGTAAAAGCAATTAATATTGGATTAAGGACAAAGTATTTTAAAGCGACTCCGAAGAGCTGCTTGTAACAATTTTCCTTCTCGGCCTTGATGCCGAATGCTTTGCCCTTGGTGAAGGCGATGTTTGTGCCTTTGCTTGCCGGGGCGGTTGGATTAGAGTGGGTGGTGTCCGTTGCATTGGGGCCTCCACCTCTTCTCCTTCTTCTAAATCAGCCATCTCTTCGGTGAGCGTTACGTCCGTTCCTCCTCCCATTGTTGTTGCTCCCCCGGTGTGGTGTGTACTTGGTCCGGCGGCGGTGGAGCTTTGGTGCACATAGGCATCTATCTCGGCTGATAGATTGCCCATGATAATTGGTGATCGGGGTGGGGTGCTGAAAATAACCCTTCGCATGGATGGCCTTCTGCTGACAGACGAGGCCGCGGCAGAATCTGTTGCCCTAGATGGGCCGGCAGCCTGGTATTGGGGCTGAGGGTCCGCATGGAAGAACGGCCTTGGTCCTCCCGGGGCTGGTGTAGTCTCGGTGTAAGGGGCGGCTGTGACGAACATGTTGCTGGGAAACTCCGGAAATTGTGCTCCTTGGTCCGGGAAGGCGTACAGAATCATCTAGGCTAAGGTGCCATTGAAATCCCTTTGGTACTCCATGTACCTTTGTTGTTTGAGGTCCATTGCTTCCATTCGTTGCAAGATCTCCTGGTACGGGTCTGCTGCGGCAGAGGTGTGGGCAGTACCAGGCATGTCTGTCGTGTACTGGGCCCCGGCAGCAGTGTCGGTAGTGAACTGCTGCAGCGTTGCTTAGATAGGCTTTGCTTGTGTGGTTTGCATGACTTTGTGAGAGAAGTCCCTAGTCCATCCTCATCGTGGGGGCGTGTATTCGTCCGTCTCTTCGATGGGCACACCTGCGGCAATACATAAACCCGTGATCAAACAAGGGAAATATAATGGTCCCCTATCTTTCTTACCGCACTCGTGAATTTCCCGAAGGATGATCTCTCCAACGTTGATGGTTCTCTTATTGATGATGGATTGGATAAGCACCAATCTTTTGCGATCCACAGTGCTATTGTGTGACGTGGGGATGAGCCGTCGTTTGACAAAGGTATTCCACATCTTGGCCTCGGGCTTAAGGCTTTGTCTTGTTACAGATCCTCTATGGGTACCGGTTTCCCATGGGGTGTTCGCATAACAAAGATCATCTTTGATGAGCTCGTAGTCCTCGGCAGTGACGTCTTCCATGAATTCGGCGTGGATGTCACTGTTAGGGGTGAGGCCGTAGAAATTATTGTTTTCGGCATCGAGCTAGACTGGCCTGCCGCGGCAATGAACAAAGAGGGAGTCTTTGCTGGGCCCGTGCGCATAGAACTCCCGCACGATCGTAGCATTCGCCTAGGCAGGTTGGAGACAGAAAATTTCCCAATTTTGGTTCTTAATTTTGTCGAAGAGGTAGTGCTCAATACCGTAGTTTTCTTCGTCTGCATGCTGGAAACCTTGCTCTTCCCACAGTTACCGAGCGATGAAAGATCGGTTGAAGCGATCTTCAACGTTGGCGGGGGCGAATCGCTTGTATGTTGCCATCAAGATTGAGAGATGTGATTTCTTGGAATTTTTCTTGAAAAGAATCTGGAGTTTAGCGAAGATTAGTAGGCACAGAGTAATGTGAGATAGAGATTGTTATGAATACTAAAGAAAACAAGAAAGCAAGAGTGAATAGTTCAAGAGGAAGGAGTTTCTTATATAGGCCTCGGCCTTGTGACCGTTGAAGCCACTAGCCGTTTTGTAACCGTTTCCTTTTTCTGCCGCGGCAGGAATCTCGGTAGACTAGCCATTACACTGTTCTGCCCGTTGGGACTACTGCGGCCCTGACACTGTTTTATTGCCTCGGTAGAGTTCCTGCTGTGAACTATTTCTCCTTTATTCTTGCTTATTATTCCTAAATAAAACACACAAAAGAAAAAGTACTTAAAGCAAAAATAATTGGAAAAAAATAAAAATAAAAATAAACTAATTAATCCTAATATATTAATAAAGAAAAGGGAGTAGATCACGTTATTGGTGGAGAGCATGCAAATGCATCTCCCAAAATTATTCTCTCCCTTAGGCCCAAATTGTGAATCGGTTGTGGGCCACTCCTTTTTGTTGTATGTTCATCCGCATTGGGCTTAATCTTTTTGCCGAATATCCTGCCGAGAAGGCTGCCTAGGTAGGATATTTTAGTGTCTATTGTGTGGATGGCCTTGCACTCTTCTGGATCATCATATTTTTTTAAGTTGTGGAATGCATTGAGTTTGACTTGTTGGTCATTGACCTGCATTGTCAACTCTCCTTTTCCCACGTCAATTAGGGTACGTCCAGTTGCAAGGAAAGGTCTCCCAAGGATGATCGGTGCATTGTTATCTGCTTCACAATCAAGGACAAGGAAGTCAGCAGGAAAAATAAACTTACCTACTCTTACCAGTATGTCCTCGATTTTGCCTTCAGGTTGCACATAGGATCGATCCGCTAGTTGGAGCATAACGGTTGTAGGTTTCGCCCTTCCAATTCCAAGCTTTTGAAAGACTAATTTGGGCATGAGATTTATGCTTGCTCCAAGGTCGCATAGGGCTTTACCTTCATAATTCTTACCTATCGCACAAGGTATAGTAAAGCAGCCAGGATCTTTTAACTTTGGTGGCATGTGGTTATGCAGCATTGCCATGCATCCCTTGGTAGCATCCACTGTCTCAAACTCACCTATTCGTTTCCTCTTTGACACCATGTCTTTTAGGAACTTGGCATAGTTAGGCATTTGTTCAATAGCTTCAACGAACGGTATGTTGATGTGGACTTGCTTCAAGATGTCGAGGAACTTCTTGAATTGCTGGTCCTGTTTTTGCTTTTTCAACCTTTGTAGGAAAGGTGGTGGTGGTCTCATCTCATCCGGGGTTTCTTTAGTTTGAAATTTAATACTTGGCACCACTGGAGTTGTTGCTGCCTCGGCAGGCTGCTCAGGAGCTGCGGTGCTTTCTGCCGGGGCAATGTTATCAGCTTCAGTTTGCTCAGCCTCTTCTTTTGCTTGATCCGCTGATTGAATTTGGCACTCTGGGATCTTTTCCTTCAGTTGTAGATCACTCCTAATAGTGATTGCTTTGCACTATTCATGGCCCATTACCTTAGCAACTTCAGTATTGCTAGGTAGTCCTCCTTGTGGTCTAGTATTTATGCTTTGAGCAAACTGCCCAACCAGAGTTTCCAGCGTTTTAATGGTTGCCTCTTGATTTTGCAACCTCATCTCAGTTCTATTCATGAAGGCATCTGTCCTCTTGATGAAATTACTATTCTCTGCCATATATGACTCAGTTTTCATCATGAAGGCATTTAGCGTGTTCTCCAATGAACTTACCGGTTGCTGCTGCATCTGCGGCGGCGGCATTGACTGCTGGGCTTGCTGCTGCGGCATCGGTTGTTGAAATCCCGAAGGTTGGGTGATTGGGTTTAAGCCATTGTTAGGGTTGCTCCATGATAGGTTTGGATGCCTCTTCCATGATGGGTTGTATGTGTTAGACATCATATTGTTGCGGTTGTAGTTCCCAACATACATACCGGTTTCTTGATTCATGCAATCAGAGGAACTGTGGTTACCTCCACATAAGTCACAATAGGAATCAATTACCTTGACCTCACGGGTATTTTGTTGTAACTGTAGGTTTTGCACTATCTTGGTAAGAGAGGCCAATTGTGCTGCCACTGAACTTGATGAGTCTAATTCATTTACCGTGGCTTGGCGTCTTACTCCTCGCCTAGATGTAGGAAACTGAAAGTCATTCTTTGCGAGTTTATTCAATATTTCAATAGCTTCCTCAAGTGCTTTATCAAGGAGTGTTCCGTTTGCCGAGGCATCTAACATCATCCTTGTCGGGGCATTCGTGGCATTGTAAAACATTGTCACTTGTGTCCATAGGGGAGATCCATGCAAAGGACACTTGTGCAATAGCTCCCTGTAGCGCTCCGATGCCTCGTACATTGGTTCATCTTCTGCCTGTCGAAAAGAAGTGATTTCATTACGGATTCTATCATATAAATTCGTAGGCTTAAAACGAGTAATAAAATCATGGCAAAGTTCACCCCAAGATCCAATAGATCCTGTTGGAATGCTATTTAACCAAGCTTTCGCCCTATCCCTCAGTGAATAGGGGAATAGCTTTAATCGCAAGACATCTTCATGGACTCCTTGGATTTTGAAAGAGTTGCAAATTTCTATGAAGGATTTGAGGTGCTGCCTTGCGTCTTCAGTTGCAGACCCACCAAATTGTCCAATTGTATTTAACATATTGAACATAACAGGTTTTAGTTCAAAATGGGCTGCTTCAATCTCCGGTGTTACAACTCCTGGGTTTAATCCATTTAAGTCCTCCTCCAGGAAGTCTCTAACAGTGAGCTGTCGCGGCCCAGGTGGCGGCGGAAGTCCTCCATTGCTGGCAGGTAAGTTTTGTCCTGCCGGGTGTTCTGCCATGGCTCTTTGGATCTGTCTCCTCAACCTTTGCCTTGTTCTTTCGATCTCTAGATCTAATTCGTACAAAGGGTTGGTTGTATTGGCCCTGGTCATACACCACGAAAAACAAAAGTAAAATAAAAATAAAAATAAACAAGAAAATAAAGAAAATAAAATTTAGTTGCCAGTCCCTGGCAACGGCGCCAAAAACTTGTCGCGTGTCAAAAGTGCGCGTTTAGTGCAAGTGGACACATCGAAAGTAATAAGTGATAAGTATTTTATCGGATTATCGTCTCCACAGGGACTAGTATACTTAATATGCTCTCTTTGTCTTCTTGTTCTGTAGAAAAGTAAAGACACAAGTGAATTGAGTTGATTTATCTAAACTAAAATAACTAAATAAAAATAAAGAGTTGGAATAATAGAGAGAGATGGGCTAGGATCCAGTTGCGTCGTATTGTGGATTTGATTGACTTGTCTCTGTCCAATGCAATCGTATATCACTACCTCGGCAGCACTGTAGTTTACTGCCTTGGCAGCGACAATACTGTCTGCCGCGGCAATCCCTTGCTCGTGGGTAGACTTTACCAAAGTTCGGCAAAGTGTCCTTGAATGACTCCGCTTATCCCTAAGTCAGAGTGTTGTTGATGACTAGTCCTTGATGATACCTCCCGGCGTGAACCAATTATACTTACCAACCAACCTCACACTTCTTTTAGCCGCTGAAACTCTTAACCTATCCCTAGGCCGAGTTAGTATTTCGCGATTGAAACACCGTACTTACCCCTTTCGTGAATCTAACTCTACCGAGCTTAGATAAATGGATTACTCACAATATCCTCTCCCGAGCTCAATTGTAAGAACAAGGAATAACAAAGGATAAGCAAACCTTGATAACTTTATTGCATTGAATCAAAGACAAAATACATTCTCTTCTCACATATACTCGACAACCTTCACCTAATCCCTAAGAAGGTTTAGAACATAATGGAGAAGAAGAAAACAAGAATAGAAATCGGCTCTCTCCCTAGGTATTCCGTGTATAGTATATTGGGTGGCTAGGTCTTTATATAGGCTAGACCTAGGGCAAACCTTTCCTAAGTAGAATACAACTTGGAGTAGGGAACAAGTCAAGTACATAATTAAAATATTTCCAAGTTTAATTTGGCTAAGGAGGCTTTCCCACGTGGTCTTCCTTTGGGCTTTTCCTTGTGCTAGCCAGCTCCGATCCATGGGCTTCAAGTCTAGACACGTTCCATGGATTTTTATCTTTCCATCGCCTATAGTCTTGCTTCCTGTCTTTCTGCTGCTACCTCGGCATCAGGTCCTGCCTCAACCTTGTCTCTGCCGCGGCAATGGTTCTCCTGCACAGATATGAAAATGCAGTAAAACATTCCTTTTTCTGTAAATATTATTTATATGAGCATAACTTCTAAATATATCACATTAAGTACATGCATTGGTCCGAGTAGGTGTATATTTGGTGATTAATGCCCAAAAAAGGAGTAAAAAGTGATAGTGTGTTGAGCACTTATCAATATGGAGGCATTATCTCTATGGGGAGAAATGCTACATCTTCACCGACCACAAGAGTTTAAAGTATCTGCTTACCCAGAAAGAGTTGAATCTGAGACAGCGTCGGTGGATCGAGTTGTTGAAGGACTATGACTGTGTCATAGAGTATCATCCCGGCAAGGCGAATGTGGTCGCTGATGCTTTGAGTCGGAAGTCCATGTCGGACTTGAGAGCTTTGTTTGCTCGGTTGAGGATGACAGATGACGGAGGTTTGTTGGCAGAGTTGCGCGTGTAACCCACGCTTGTCCAGGAGATCAAGAGAGCACAAGTGTTAGACGAGGAGTTGGTTGCACAGTTAGAGGCTGTTCAGAGAGGTGAGTTGTCAGACTTTGAGGTACGAGATGGTGGGTTCTTGTACTTTCAAGGTCGGTTGTGTGTTCCAGCTTTAGAGGATCTAAGGGATCGTATCTTGAGAGAAGCTCACCGTAGTCTGTTTTCTGTTCATCCGGGTAGTAACAAGATGTATCAAGATCTTCGTCCTTTCTTTTGGTGGTCGTGCATGAAAAGAGATGTGTCAGAGTTTGTGACCAGGTGTCTAGCGTGTCAGCAGGTGAAAGCGGAACATCAGGTTCCTTCAGCCTATCCAGATTCCATAGTGGAAGTGGGATCGAGTGACTATGGATTTCTTCACCGGGTTGCCGATGACGTTGAGAAAGCATGATGCTATATGGGTTATAGTTGACCGATTGACCAAGTCGGCTCACTTCTTACCGGTAAGAATGGACTACAGTTTAGAAAAGTTGGCTCATTTGTACATCAAGGAGATCGTGAGGTTGCATGGTGTACCTTCATCGATCATATCGGATAGAGATCCGAGGTTCACAACGAGGTTGTGGAGGTCTATCCACGAGGCTTTAGATACCAAGTTGCACTTCAGTATAGCTTTTCATCCTCAGACCGATGGACAGATTGAGAGAGTTATCCAGATCTTGGAGGATATGCTTCGGTGTTGTGCTATGGACTTTGTCCGTAGTTGGGAAGAGCAATTACCGTTGGTAGAGTTTGCTTACAACAACAGTTATCAGTCAAGCATTAAGATGGCTCCTTTTGAGGCCTTGTACGGGCGTAGGTGTAGGACACCTTTGTGTTGGACTGAGCTTAATGAGAGAAAGATAGTGGGTTCAGAGCTTGTTAAGGAAACCGAAGAAAAAGTCCAAATCATCAAAGAGAGGTTGCAAGCAGCTTTTGACAGACAGAAGGCTTATGCGGATAAGAAGCGTAAGCACATCGAGTATGAGCTTGGTGAGAAAGTGTTTCTCAAGGTATCTCCGTGAAAAGGGATCATCCGGTTTGGTCGGTAGGGAAAGTTGAGTCCTAGGTACATAGGGCCTTATGAGGTTCTTCAAAGGGTTGGACCGGTAGCTTATCGGCTAGCTTTGCCTCTAGAGTTGGCACGTATACACGATGTGTTCCACGTGTCTATGTTGAGACGTTACCGTTCCGATCCATCGCATGTGGTTCAGCTTGAGGAAATCGAGGTCAATGCAGATTTGACTTACGAAGAGAGGCCTATAGGAATCTTGGATAGAGGAGTTAAGGAGCTTCGAAACAAGTGTATACCTTTGGTAAAGGTCTTATGGAGGAATCATGGAATAAAAGAAGCAACGTGGGAAGCATAGAAGGACATGAGAGCTCAGTATCCTCATCTCTTCCTGACAGGTAAATTTTGAGGACGGAATTTTCTTTAAGGAGGGGAGAGCTGTAATGACCCGGATTATGGATCCGAGTGTTGGGTTAATCCGAGAGGTTGGGCTTCGGTTTTGGACCCCGAGTTTAGTGGTTTCAGGACTCGGGTTTGTGTTGGGCCTTGTTGGGTCCCGTTGTGTTGGGCTTTTGAGTGGATGTCTAAGGGCATTTTTGTAATTGCCTAATTGGATGAAGGGAAGGAGTTTGGGGGTTGTTTTTTGCTGCAGAAAAATTAGATTTTGGTGAAGTCACCATTGTCCCTTCTTTCTCCATCTTTCTTTCAAAATCCAACAAGAAGAGAAGAGAGCTAAAGGTGGAACCTTGGTAAGTTTTGTTAGGAATCTCGTTTTGAGCTTGAAGGGTAAGTTATAGAGGTGCTTAAGATCTTTAAAAAGAGGTAAGAAAGTGTTGTTTTGGTGAGGATGAAGGTTTAAGTGGGGGTTTAGGGTGCAATTCAGGAATGAGAGTTTTAAAGGGTTGTTTTATGGTTCTTGATGTTTTCTTAGAGTTAAAAACATCACCAAGCAATGCCTAATTGCTTGTTTAATCTCCTTCTTATAGAGAAAGAAGTGGAGGCTCCATCTCAAAGGAAAGGCAAGGAGAAAACTTGAGGAGGAAGAAGAGACGTTTTCACTGTGTTTGCTTGAGGTTGGTACTCCCAACTCGTTCTTTACATCATACATATCATGGTAGTTGCATACATATAGATGTTGATGTATGTGTGTGCTTGGTTTGTGCTTGACATGCTTTAATGGTGGATTTCGGATTTGGGTGTTAAATGATTTGAAATTGATGTTAAAATTCCTTAATCATCTCTAGAAATGAATAGAATCACTTTAGGATTGATTGGATGGAGTTTGGGAATGAATCCTAGGAATTTTCTAAGTGCAGACCTACTTTTCGTGTAGGGGTATCGATACACGGGCTACCAGTATAGATACCCATGAGTGGAAATAGACTAAGTGGTCAGGTGTATCGAACCATGGTTTGATACCGGGACCTCTAGTGGCATAATGGCATCAATACCGGTATCGATGCTGGAGGGTCCCCTTTTGTTGACTTTGAAAATGGTCAAAGGGTATCGATATCAGTATCGATACCCATGGTTCGATGCCTTCTTTGGGTAGGTATCGAGGCAGGGTGGTTCGATACCCCATATAAGGATTGCGCTTTAACTTAAATGGATTTTATGAATCGTATTTGGATTTGAATTTATTTGATGGCCTTTGAAAAGAAATTTTGGAATACAGGTTTTGGGCCGGAGGCCCAATGTGACATCCAGGTCGAGTGTTACACGAACGCTTTAAACCCCCAAAAATATTGAAAAATGATATTAAATCAAATTTTATGAGTTCAAATAGTTAATTATAGATTTTTGAATCTAATTATACAAATTAATCTCAATTTTTTAGCTTTTTACTCGGTTAAAATTCGAACAGATTCACTATAAATCCTACTTAAATGCGCAAGCTTTAAACACAATAAAAAGATCGAAAAATGATATTAAATCAAATTTTATGAGTTCAAATAGTTAATTATAGATTTTTGAATCTAATTATTCAAATTAATCTTAAATTTTTAGCTTTTTACTAGGTTAAATTAGAATAGATTCACTATAAAGCCCATTTAGACAAGCAAGTTTTAAACCCAACAAAAAGATCGAAAAATGATACTAAATCAAATTTTATGATTTCAAATAGTTAATTATAGATTTTTTAGTCTAATTATAGAAATTATTCTCAATTTTTTAGCTTTTTACTCGGTTAAAATTCGAACAGATTCACTATAAAGCTCATTTAGACAATCACGCTTTAAACACAACAAAAAGATCAAAAAATGTTATTGAATCAAATTTTATGAGTTCAAATAGTTAATTATAGATTTTTGAATATAACTATACAAATTAATCTCAAATTTTTAGTTTTTTACTCGGTTAAAATTCGAACAGATTCACTATAAAGCCCATTTTGACACGAACGATTTAAACCCCAAAAAATATCGAAAAATGATATTAAATCAAATTTTATGAGTTCAAATAGTTAATTATAGATTTTTGAATCTAATTATACAAATTATTCTAAATTTTTTAGCTTTTTACTAGGTTAAAATTCGATTAGATTCACTATAAACCCAGTTAGACACACACGTTTTAAACCCAACAAAAAGATCGAAAAATGATATTAAATAAAAATTTTATGAGTTAAAATATTTAATTATGGACTTTTGAACCTAATTATAAAACTTAATCTCTAATTTTCAGCTTTTTAGTCGATTAAAATTCGAACAGATTCACTATAAAGCCCATTCAGACACGCAAGCTTTAAACACAATAAAAAGATCAAAAAATGATATTAAATCAAATTTTATGAGTTCAAATATTTAATTATGGACCTTTGAATCTAATTATAAAAATGAATCTCAAATTTTTAACTTTTAACTCGGTTAAAATTCTAATAGATTCACTATAAAGCCCATTTTGACACGAACACTTTAAACACCAAAAAATATTGAAAAATGATATTAAATAAAATTTTATGAGTTCAAATAGTTAATTATAGATTTTTGAATCTAATTATACAAATTAATCTCAATTTTTTTAGCTTTTTACTCGGTTAAAATTCGAATAGATTCACCATAAAGCCCATTTAGACACGCAAGCTTTAAACACAATAAAAAGATCGAAAAATGATATTAAATCCAATTTTATGAGTTCAAATAGTTAATTATAGATTTTTGAATCTTATTATACAAGTTAATCTCAAATTTTTAGCTTTTTACTCGGTTAAATTCGAATTGATTCACTATAAATATAACCCTCTCGACCCGATCTAGACACAACACAAATCGAACGAGTTACACGGGGAATATCGAGGCTAATCCAGAGATTCGCCACGATAAACAACCCTATTTTTTTTCTTTTTATCTTATCTAGATGCTTTAATTAGATCCTACATGTTCATGCAAGGACTGAGTTCAATTGCAGCAGAAATCGATAAGAAACGAGTCCTAATTTAATCCAACAAGTTATAAGGACCTAATTGTAATTTTCTAGAAATTTATGGACCAATTATGAAATTAAATTTACCAACATTTAATTTAGTTCATTACATGCTTGTATCTTAAATTTTAGCTTAAAATAATATTTACAAGTCATTTAATTACATGCTCAAAGTTTGGGAACTATTTCCAACCTCCAAAGGTTTCATGGCATTCTCTATATGCAAAATCACCTAAAATCACTTTAAGCACAAATCAAGGCATATTAGCTAGATGCAATTCAACCTAGTTAGCAACAATATATTCAACTCCTAAGAGTATGATTCAACATCAACAACACTCAAATTCACACAAAGGGATATCAAGAATCAAATTTTAATATAACTTTTATTATAACTAATGGAATATCAATAGACAATTCAAGTGAAAGTCGTAAAGCTAATATCAACATAGATAAACATCAAACATGTATAAGCATACGATTACTACAAGTCTCATCAATATAACAATATTCTTAACATGGTAACCTATCCACATTTCTCTCTCACTACTACTAATGTTATAAAGACATACTTGAGCTTTCACTTGGCGGTTACATGGATCCTTGCTTTCCTTTGCTGCCTCAATATTATTTACTCTACATTGCAAGGTAAATGAGAGGGTAAGCATAAGCTTAGTAAATGAATAAAAACATATTTGAAAACACCTTGCAATGCAGCCCATATTAAACCAATTTCTTCAATTTAAAAACATGTCATGCTCTTTATAAAACAAAACAAACACGGCTAACAATGCCACTTTTTAAAACTCAGTGTCACCAAACCATGGTTAACAATGCCATCATTAAAATTTAGTAAAACTCTTTAAAATCGCGCGCTTTAAAAGCTAAATCACAATTCTTACATGTTACTCACATAGCAATGCTTACACATGCATCTCAATGCACAAAGCTCAAGTCTTACATGCTAACAACATAGCAATGCTTAAATCACATGCATACCAATGCACAAAACCTCGCATGCATAATCTCATATGCAACAAGTAAAAACCATGACATTTACCTTTAGAAAGTAAAAAACATATATTGGTGCTAGTGATCCGATTTGTACCACTCCAAATCGTTAGGATAAACGGGCAACCGCATGTTAGTACCACTCCCAAAGCATGCGCATGTTGATACCACTCTCAACATGAATTTTCTCACCTTGGTGTCCGGTGACAGTACCACTCCTATCAGCCCGGATGTGACAGTACCACTTCCATCACATAGCATTAGACTAAAAGCCTAATGCAACACACAAGGAATTTATACACGTACGACTTTTAAATATTTATAGTGCACTCTAGACCTTATTGAACGATCAACTTATCCCATAAGGTTCATCACTTAACTAGCCAATATATTATCAAAAACCAATGCTCAAAATTTAATTCAAAACAGAATTTAAATCACACATATCCCACTTTTTATGCATCACTTGCAAAAATCGATAAAACTACTTTTATCTTATTTTTCAAAACAAAACCGTGGGAACATCGAATGCTTATAAAATCTTTTTAAAAACTGTTTCATGAGCATTTATATACATGCATAATCACATATGCACAACACAACAAGAGCATGACAAATAACATAATAAAAACACGACATAATATGGGAACCTTTAAGAAAACAAAACTTTAAATTTACTTCCGAGTATAGGGAGGTTTTTCACACCTTCCCTACACCCCCAAACCTTTGAAAACACCTTTAAAAACATGCCAAATCGGTAGCTCTCATAATCCACTCATCGATTTACCGAAACTTGCTCGACAAGTCACCCAAAAACGCGATTCGACTTTTCGATCTCCCTCAAACTTGTTCCTCTAACTCTTGACCTAGTTCAAGCATAAAAACCAGTGGGTTTAGTGCATCAAAACACACCCAAACATCCCTCAAGTCGGACCAATACATGACAGCTCCTAAAAACACCATAAAACTTAACCGAAACTCACCGAAAACCTCTCCAAACACCCTCTAAACCTTATGTTCGGGATTAGATACTTAAAAGTCATCTTAATTACATCTAAAAACTTCAAGATTAATGTATTTAGGCATCAAAAACAGCCATGGAAAACCCTTGAATGAAAATCAAGAAAACAATATAATTTTTATCAAGAAAACCGATTTTATTGATTCAAGAATTTAAAGATTGTTGCAATAAGCCAAGAACTTAGGAATTTCATTAAAGAACTTTAGGTTTCAGAGGTTTGAATGATTATCACCTCCAAAATTGATCCAACCACTTCCAAGATTTAAAAACAAGTAAAACCGAAGAAAAACGAAGAGATTTTGAAGAAGAAAAATATAGGAAAGTAAACCAACAAAATTTTATTAAAAAGAATGGATATTTACCTTGAATATATGATGAAGAATATGTCTTGAGAAGGAAGAAACCGAAATCTTGGAGAAGGGTTTAAAACTTGATGGAAAATAGATTTTTTTCAAGTAAAATCGAAGAAGAAAATTATAAAGAATTAACCAAACTAATTTTTATTGAAAAGATTGATGTTTACCTTTAAAAATATGATGGAGAGGTTGCCAAGAATATGAAAAGTCGGAATTTTAAAAATAGGTTTAGGTTTAGGTTTATGACATAAAAATAGGGTTTTATGATTAATATTATGTTATTTGGGCTATTAATTAAAATTATGGGTTATGGGTTATTAAAATAGACCCTTGGAAGGCTTAGATCAGCTAGGATCAGGATTGGATCAAAGCCCCTTAAAGATTCAAAGTTTTGGCTTAATTTATGAAATTGTCCTCAAGTTTTCAATTTTTACAAAATAGTCACTAATTTCAAAATCGTAGGGATTCAAGGGTTAATTTTCAAAATTGATTTGACCTAAATCAAATATATACTAAATAATGATTTTAGGAAATTATTTTCATAATTTATTTTGATTAAAAATCAATTTTTAAGTATTTAATCCCGAACTAGGCTAAACTGACGAAACCGGTTCACTAAGCTTCTAGGCCCAATTTTGGGGCGTTACAACTCTCCCCCACTTAAGAAATTTCATCCTTGAAATTTTCACCGTGAAAGGAGTTAAGAAAACTCCTCCTTTAAAACTTCCTTGCACTCCCACGTGACTTTCCAAACACCATTACGCCACTAAAACACTTTGATCAACACATGGATCTTACCACAAAGGACCTTTGCTACCAAAACCAAAATCCCAACATACATCTCATAAAGGCAAGATTCACTCTCATCCTAACACCACCCTTCATCACAACTTGAAAAGCTACATAAAACAACGGTACACTAAAAACATCATGGTCCTTCTCAACACTCATTGCACCCTCAAGATAAAAGCAAAACCCTTTTTTTCGAAGGCCTAACCTCTCCCTATTCAAGGTTGGTAACCGACTTTCGGCAAACTGCTACAACTTCCAACTGCCACTAACAAGCTTAACTTTCCCAAGCATAATCCAATATACAAGGCAAAAACCAAAACTTTCCACCGAGTCTCGCTTAATACAATAACATATAACAACTTCCTCCAACAGAAAATCTTAAATGGTACCACTCAAACAACCAACTATGGTCATGGAAGTAAGCAACTCTACTAACGACAACACCTTCACCAAGAACTCGAAAGATTAATGTCACAAAACCTTAACATACCCTTCCAAACCTAGATAACTCACTCATACCGGTTACATTCACATTGACAAGAGAATACCTATAAACTCAATTGAAAACCTATCTATCTCAAAAACTTATCACATTAAAGCATACCGCTCAATAGCTCCAACCGTTCTCAAAGAAAACACTCCCTTTTAACTGCCAAGAAACCACGCCACAAAATTTACGGAGATTTGTTCACACACCTCTATTTTAATACTTATGACGATAACAACATTCTCAAAAAATACTGACCCTCAAGCTTAATTTACCAACAAAATAAACATTCACTTTCAACTTATCCTCATCCAAAATAAGTTCATCAAACAACAACCGCTTTCAAACTCCTTCTCATCTCCTTACTTCCTGATGCATAGCAAAAGACTACCACAAACTTTGATTAAGAAACCATACTAACTTATAGCACCATACAACACAACCACGTGCCCCATAGACAAGAAAGACAACCATCACACAACTAAATACCCATCAACACCACCTCAGCTATGCCCTACACACGCGGCTCCACCAAACATTCAATAACAACTTACCTCAGAACATCTTAACTACGGAAGTCTCAGCTACAACTCTGCACTAGACCAACACTCTTCGATAAACTTAATCGAGTCAATAATGCTCTTGACTTCACAACACTCATAAACTACTCCACTACAACCCATAATGATAACACACGCAACTTTTCTCAAACAACAACTCATTGGCTGGACCATTAAACAACATGGCACTATAGTCAACCAACTCTTATTTCACTTAGATTATTTCAAGCTCAAACTTGTGCCTCTCTAACCTAGTCAAACTTAATGTTACTCCTCCTTCCACTCACCTTAACATCCTTCTTAACGTTAAGCAACAACAACACATGGGAAAACCAGCCATAAACGAAAAAATCAACAAACACAGACCCTCGCAACAACTCCTGACGATAAAACAAATCTATAGGATTGTTTGACCAATAATGGTTACAAACTACCCAACGTTCCACATTACACAACATCTCCATGTATAGATATCCAAGGAGTACATCTGAAACCTCCATAACAACCTGACCATACCCAAGAAAAAACTAACACAACTCCTTATGAACACAACATGCAAAAGCTAAGCTAAACGACACAACCACCACCTCTCAAGGTCAACACAAGTATTTGAGCTCATAAAATTTGATTTAATATCATTTTACGATCTTTTTTGGGTTTAAAGCGTGTATGTCTAAATGAGCTTTATAGTGAATCTGTTAAATTTTAACCTAGCAAAAAGCTAAAAATTTGAGATTAATTTTAATAATCAAATTCATAAATCCATAATTAACTATTTGAACTTATAAAATTTGGTTTAATATCATTTTTCGATCTTTTTTGGGGTTTAAAGCGTGTGTGTCTAAATGGGCTTTATAGTTAATTTATTTGAATTTTAACCGAGTAAAAAGCAAAAAAATTGAGATTAATTTTTATAATTAGATTCAAAAATCTATAATTAACTATTTGAACTCATTAATTTTGATTTAATATCATTTTTCGATCTTTTTTGGGCGTGTGTGTCTAAATGAGCTTTATAATGAATTTGTTAGAATTTTTTTTTGAAAGAAAGAGTCTCATTAAAAAAAAACAATAGCCAGTCCCCTTGAAAGGAGAGTAGGCCCATATGGGGAAAAGAGTACCCATGGTTTTATTGAGAAGATGAGGAGAACCCCTCCGAATTTACAGAAGCCCGAATAAAATCGGGAAAGTTACAATCAAAAGAACAAGAAGTAAAAGAATGCAAACCCTAGTAGCTAAGACATGGGCTACAACGTTTGCGTCTCTAGGTACATAACAAATCTTACAATTAGGCAAAGTACCAAGAGTGGAGCGGATGCGGGATATCAAATGTTGCACGGTGGAAAGATCTTGATGATGGAAGTTGTTAACCTTGTTTGCAATGGAAGTTGAATCAGTTTCAAACACCACATGAGTCCAGCCATTAGCAACTGCAAACTTTAGACCTTCTAAAATGGCAAGAGCCTCAGTAGAAGTGGGGTCCGAGCAAATGAGCGGCATAGAACAAGCACCCAGGACAACACCGAAGGAATCCCTGGCAATGACGCCAGCAGCAGCACCTCTTAGCACGGGGTCAAAGGCGTCATTCGTGTTAATCTTGACGAAACTAGGGTCCGGTTTCGTCCATCTAGCTTGAGCAAAAGTGGGCTCAACTAGCCGGGAACGAAGATGGGAGGCATCATTAATTGATGTGTAGTCATTAAAAAGCTTTTGTGCATTGGAAACAGTTAACCAAGCCGGTTGGAGATGACTATTATGGACAAAGTCATTTCGGCGATTCCATAAATTCCAAAGGATCGTGATAAGAAGTGAAAATTGATGTAAGGAGAGAAAACCAACTACTTCAGAAAGCCACTGCTGGGGGGAGTCAAAGGTATTGAAGAAAATTCGTGTAGGAAGCCTTGCCAACTAGAGTGCCTCCTTGGCACTAGGACAGTCTCGCATAGCATGAAGGGTGGTTTCGATGGTCATGTTACAGATTGAGCATACCCCCGTACAAAGATTGGCCTGGAGGATTTTATGGCCATTCCAAATGTACCTTGGGTAGAGTAGGCAATTTAGATATAATTTTCTAAAGCTTGGAGAGTCTGTTAACTGGCCCTAGCTGTAACTGCAAAAATTGGTAACTAGACCGAACCGTGTACATGCCAGAGTCATGGTGACCCCAAAGGGTGGTGTCTTTTGTATCATTAATAATGAGAACATTAAGGATGATATTAGCTTCTTCGTGGGAGAAGTATTCTCAGACTTTTGATTCATCCCACCGGGGTAAATTAGGCAACATGAAGGTACCAGCTCAAAGAGGGACTTCATCATTTACCTCATAATCACCGTAAAGTTGACAGGATGGGAGCCACCCCATTTGTCAAAGTGGATTTGAACTCGGCTGGATATTCCTGGGCATTTGAAAAAGCCATCGCGAAGCTTAGAGATAGCAATGCTAAGGCCTTTCCAAGCAAAAGATGATCTCCGAGTGTGACCAGATTCAAGGATAGAACCCGAAGGGTAATACTTGCATTTGTAGACTTGACTAAGGAGAGTTTCAGGTTCACAAACCAGACGCCAGATCTGTTTGCCTAGTAAAGCAACATTGAAGTGGTGAAGATCGCAGAATCCTATACCTCCTGCTGCTTTTGGCAGACAGACGGTGTCCCAAGGGAGCATATGCCAACCTCATTTGTTAGCTTTCTCAGACCACCAATAACAGCATATCGAAGCAGTCATATCATCAATAATGTTTTGGGGTAAAAGGTAGTAGGACATAACATATTGTGGTATAGACTGGATGACAGATTTAATAAAGATTTCTCTACCACTAAAGGAGAGGAGATGTTTATCCCATGTACTCAGGCGAGCATTCATTTTTTCTCTGGTGGACCCCAAGGCTGCAGTCTTGTTCTTTCCTATTAGGAAAGGGACTCCCAGATAAATACTTGGATCATCCACTTCTCTTACTTGAAAGATATTATTGATTTCCGACCGAAGCGACATGGAAGTTTTCCGAGAAAAGAAAATAGTAGACTTTTCAAAATTCACCGCCTGCCCAGACGAAGTAGTGTAAGTATGTAGAGCATCATTAAGGCGTTGAGCCTCTGTAGTTGTATTCTTAATGAATACGACACAGTCATCTGCAAAAAGAAGGTGGTTGACGCGTGGCCCATTCCTGCTAGCACAAAGTCTAGGAAGGTTACCATTTGTTTACTCAGCATTGAGCAAGGCTGAAAGGCCTTGAGTACAGAAAAGAAACAAGAAAGGGGATAGAGGGTCCCCTTGTCGTAACCCTCTATGGGGTTTGAAAGGTCTTGAAAGGGAGTCGTTGATACGTACTTGAAAGGAAACTGAGGATACACACCTCATAATAAGGGAAACCCAACTGGAGCTAAATCCTAGACGAATCATATTTTGTTCAAGAAAAGGCCATTCAACACGG
Source organism: Abelmoschus esculentus (assembly GCA_035048815.1). Taxonomy (NCBI): domain Eukaryota; kingdom Viridiplantae; phylum Streptophyta; class Magnoliopsida; order Malvales; family Malvaceae; genus Abelmoschus; species Abelmoschus esculentus. The sequence continues at coordinate 6,610,259 of JAUCBN010000046.1, read as the reverse complement.
TCGAAAGCCTTTTCCATGTCGAGTTTTAAGCTAGCCCCCTTTGCAAGATATGTTTCATCAGTATTTAAAGTATGGATGAGTTCATGGGCAATAAGGATGTTGTCAGTAATGTTCCTTCCTTGAACAAAAATAGCTTGATTGCCACTAATACATAAGGGTATGATAGATTTTAGACGGTTAACAAGTACTTTCGATACAGTTTTGTAAAGGACAGTGCAAAGGCTAATAGGCCTGAGATGGCGCATTGTAGTGGGGTCACTAATTTAGGGGATAAGAACAATGGTAGTACGATTGACCTCGTCCATATTAAACGACCCTCTCAGGAGTCCGAGGCAGAGGTTTGTAAAGTCCTGGCCAAGGATATACCAATGCTTCCTGAAGAAACCGCTTGGGAATCCATCAACACCCGGGGCTTTCCTCGGGTCAATATCACGAAAAGCAATGGTAACTTCATCTGTTGTGAATTCCTTATTAAGATCACTTTTCATTATTTCGGTAACAATGGTGGGAATGTTATCCAAAATGGAAGAGGCAATAGTAGGAGAGGAAGACGTAAAAAGGTTTTGAAAGTAAGTAGTAGCAGTAGTCATGATGTCGTTTGTATGTTTTTGCCATATATTCTGGTTGTCTAGAAGTCCAACAATATGATTCTTCCGTCGTCGATTATTTGCTCTGACATGAAAAAAAGAAGTATTTTTATCATCGTGTTCTAACCAGTGTGTCTGAGCTCGTTGAGCCCAGTATATTTCTTTCGCATTTAACAAGCTATCAAGCTCACTTTTAGCAGAAATAAGGTTATGGATTTCCGTATCAGAAAGATGGCGTTTGAGACACATATTAATAAAATCGTTTAGTTGAATGATACGCTCATTGGATTTAATGCGCTTGTTAGTTTGCCAAGTGGCTAGGAAAAGTCCAATATCCTGAAGTTTATGAAGTGTCGAGCGAGATTGGTTAGACCAAATCTCTCTAATTCAAGACAAAACTTCTGGGTCATCAGCCCAACAATTCTCATAACGAAAAAAATTATTAGAGTGTTTGGATCTGAGAGCTCAGGATGGGCTAGTGTCCATTAAGATAGGGCAATGATCCGAACGTGCCTGAAAGAATGATATAGCTTGGCAATTAGGAATTGTATTAAACCAGGTGGAGTTACCAAGGAATCTATCGATTCGTTCCATAATGGTTTCCGTATTACTCCCAGATCTAGTCCAAGTGAACCATCCAGTTGTTGGTTTACAGTCAAAAAGATCATTCTCATCAAGACAATCTCTAAAATTATTAATTTGTGATCGCGCACGACGAATACCGTCCTGGTTTTCATTATCATAAAGGATTTCATTAAAATCCCCCCTAAAAGCCAGGGAAGGGAAGAGGATGATTTTAGAGTATCTATTAGTTGCAAAGTTTTGTAATTGTTTGCAGTCTTAGGGAAACCATGTAAACCAGAAAAATGAAATTGTAGTTGTCCAAAAGAAATAATGACATCAATATGGCGATCCGAGAAGGAAAGCAAATCACTAGTAGTTTTGTCATTCCAAATGAGAGCAAGCCCTGTACAAGAAGGGTTGGGTTCAACAACTATGCAGCCATGCATTCCTAGCTTAAACTTTATACTGTCCATATTGTGTCTGTTTAACCTAGTCTCACAAAGAAAAATACAATCGGCCTCATGCTTCGAGGAAGCATGTTGTAGAGCGTGAACTGCCTAGGCACTGCCAAGACCCTAGCAGTTCCAACATAAGATTTTCATTTTGCTCGGCGGGGTTGATCACCGTCAACCGCCACCGGAGAGTTTTTTCCGCTGCTCATCCCAGCTTTTCCAGTAGAAGCCTTAGACAAAGGACAAGGTATCTTGGTTATGTAGTCCACAAAAGAAGGTGGTGTTCGCTAGGAGTCTCTACTCGAGATATGATGTAGAATTAAAGAATGAGAAAAAACACAATAAGATGTGTAGGTTAAGATCCCAATCAATGGTGGTATAATGAGAAAGAAAGTAATATTTTGAAAAAGCCTCAAATTAGACTCATTGATTAAAGGAACGGTTGTTGTTCCTGGAGGTCACGGGTTCAAGCACCAGTACTAATGTAATCATTGTAACTAAATCAAAAAAAAAATCTCTAAAAATCTGTTAGAATTTTAACCAAGTAAAAAGCTAAAAATTTGCGATTAATTTTTATAATTAGATTCAAAAATCCATAATTAACTATTAGAACTCATAAAACTTGATTTAATATCATTTTTCGATCTCTTTTAGGGTTTAAAGCGTGTGTGTCTAAATGGGTTTTCTAGTGAATCTGTTCGAATTTTAACCGAGTAAAAAACTAAAAATTTGAGTTTAATTTTTATAATTAGATTCAAAAATCCACAATTAACTATTTGAACTCATAAAATTTGATTTAATATCATTTTTCGATATTTTTTTGGGGGTTTAAATCATATGTGTCTAAATGGGTTTTAGAGTGAATCTGTTCGAATTTTAACTTATTAAAAAGCTAAAAATTTGAGATTAATTTTTATAATTTGATTGAAAAATCCATAATTAACTATTTTAACTCAAAAAATTTAATTTAATATCATTTTCCATCTTTTTTTGGGGTTTAAAGTGTGTGTCTAAATGGTCTTTATAGTGAATATGTTCGAATTTAACCCAGTAAAAAGCAAAAAATTTAAGATTAATTTATATAATTAGATTCCAAAATATTTATTTAACTATTTGAACTCATAAAATTTGACTCAATATCATTTTTTGATTTTTGGGGGGTTTGAAGCGTACGTTTCTAAATCGGATTTATAGTGAATCTGTTCGAATTTTAACCGAGTAAAAAGCAAAAAAATTGAGATTAATTTTTATGATTAAATTCAAAAATCCATAATTAACTATTTGAACTCATAAAATTTGATTTAATATCATTTTTGATCTGTTTTTTAATTTAAAGCGTGTGTGTCTAAATGGGCATTATAACGAATCTGTTAAATTTTAACCTAGTAAAAATCTAAAAATTTGAGATTAATTTTTATAATTAGATTAAAAAATCCATAATAAACTATTTGAACTCATAAAATTTGATTTAATATCATTTTTCGATCTTTTTTGGGGTTTAAAGCGTGTGTGTTTAAATGGGCTTTGTAGTGAATATGTTCGAATTTTAACCGGCTAAAAAGCTAAAAATTTGAGATTAATTTTTATAATTAGATTCAAAAATCCATAATTAACTATTTGAACATATAAAATTTGATTTAATATCATTTTTCGATCTTTTTGTTTGGTTTAAAGCGTGCTGGTCTAAATGGTTTTTACAGTGAATCTGTTAGAATTTTAACCGAGTAAAAAGCTAAAAATTAGAGATTAATTTCTATAATTAGATTCAAAAATCTATAATTAACTATTTGTTCTCCTAAAATTTGATTTAATATCATTTTTCAGTCTCTTTTTTAGGTTTAAAGTATGCGTGTTTGAATGAGCTTTATAGCAAATCTGTTCGAATTTTAACCGAGTAAAAAAGTAAAAATTAGAGATTAATTTGTATAATTAGGTTCAAAAGTCCATAATTAACTATTAGAACTCATAAAATTTTATTTAATATCATTTTTCGATCTTTTTTTGGGGTTTAAAGCGTGCGTGTACATATGGGCTTTATAGTGAATCTGTTCAAATTTTAACCGAGTAAAAAGCTAAAAATTTGAGATTAATTTTTGTAATTAGATTCAAAAATCCATAACTAACTATTTGAACTCATAAAATTTGATTTAATATCATTTTTCGATCTTTTTTTCGGGTTTAAATCGTGCGTGTCTAAATGGGCATTATAGTGAATCTGTTCGAATTTTAACAATGTAAAAAGCTAAAAATTTGAGATTAATTTTTATAATTAGATTCAAAAATCCATAATTAACTATTTGGAATCATAAAATTTGATTTAGTATCGTTTTCGATATTTTTTTGGGTTTAAAGCTTGTGTGTCTAAATGGGCTTTATAGTGAATTTGTTTGAATTTTAACCGAGTAAAAAGAAAAAAAATTGAGATTAATTTATATAATTAGATTGAAAAATCCATAATTAACAATTTGAACTCATAAAATTTGATTTAATATCATTTTTCGATCTATTTTTTGGTTTAAAGCGTGTGTCTAAATGGGCTTTATAGTGAATCTGTTCGAATTTTAACCGATTAAAAAGCTAAAAATTTGAGTTTAATTTTTATAATTAGATGTAAAAAGTAATAGTTAACTATTTGAACTCATAATATTTGATTAAATATTATTTTTCGATGATTTTTTGGGTTTAAAGAGTGTGTGTCTAAATTGGTTTTATTGTGATTCTTATAGAATTTTAACCGAGTAGAAAGCTAAAAATTAGAGATTAATTTCTATAATTAGATTCAAAAACCTATAATTAACTATTTAAACTCATAAAATTTTATCTAATATCATTTTTCGATATTTTTTAGGTTTAAAGCGTGCGTTTCTAAATGAGTTTTATAGCAAATCTGTTGGAATTTTAACCGAGTAAAAAGAAAAAAATTAGATATTAAGTTGTATAATTAGGTTCAAAAGTCCATAATTAACTATTTCAACTCATAAAATTTGATTTACTATTATTTTTAGATCTTTTTTGGGTTTAAAGCTGTGTCTAAATGGGCTTTATAGTGAATCTGTTAGAATTTTAACCGAGTAAAAAGCTAGATATTAGTGATTAATTTTTATGATTAGATTTTAAACCCTATAATTAACTATTTGAAATCATAAAATTTGATCTAATATCATTTTTCGATTTTTTTTAGGTTTAAAGCGTGCGTGTCTAAATGAGCTTTATAACAAATCTGTTCGAATTTTAACCGAGTAAAAAGCTAAAAATTAGATATTAAGTTGTATAATTAGGTTCAAAAGTCCATAATTAACTATTTGAACTTATAAAATTTGATTTAATATAATTTTTCGATCTTTTTGTTTGTCTAAATGGGCTTCATAGTGAATCTATTCGAATTTTAACCGATTAAAAAGCTAAAAGTTTTAGATTAATTTTTATAATTAGATTCAAAAATTCATAATTAACTACTTGAACTCATAGAACTTGATTTAATATCAATATTTGATCTGTTTTTTTGGTTTAAACCGAGCGTGTCTAAATGGGCTTTATAGTGAATCTATTCGAATTTTAACCGAATAAAAAGCTAAAAATTTGAGATTAATCTTTATAATTAGATTCAAAAATCCATAATTAACTATTTAAACTCATAAAATTTGATTTAATATCATTTTTCGATCTGTTTTTTTTTTGTTTAAAGCGAGCGTGTCTAAATGGGCTTTATAGTGAATCTAGTTGAATTTTAACCGAGTAAAAAGCTAAAAATTTGAGATTAATTTTTTTAATTATATTCAAAAATACATAATTAATTATTTAAACTCATAAAATTTGATTTAATATTATTTTTCGATCTTTTTGTTGGGTTTAAAGTGTGTTTGTCTATATGGGCTTCAAAGTGAATCTGTTCGAGTTTTAACCGATGAAAAGGCTAAAAATTTTAGATTAATTTTTATAATTAGATTCAAAAATTTATAATTAACTATTTGAACTCATAAAACTTGATTTAATATCATTTGTTGATCTGTTTTTTTGGGTTTAAAGCGTGCGTGACTAAATGGGCTTTATAGTAAATCTATTCGAATTTTAACCGAATAAAAAGCTAAAAAATTGAGATTAATCTTTATAATTAGATTCAAAAATCCATAAGTAACAATTTGGACTCATAAAATTTGATTTAATATCATTTTTCAATTTGTTTTTTTGGTTTAAAGCGAGCCTGTCTAAATGGGCTTTATAGTGAATCTAGTTGAATTTTAACCGAGTAAAAAGCTAAAAATTTGAGATTAATTTTTATAATTATATTCGAAAATCCATAATTAACTATTTGAACTCATAAAATTTGATTTAATATTATTTTCAATCTTTTTTTAAGGTTTAAAGCGCGTGTGTCTAAATGGGCTTTATAGTGAATTTGTTTGAATTTTAACTAAGTAAAAAGCTAAGAATTTGAGATTAATTTTTATAATTAGATTCAAAAATCCATAATTAACTATTTGAACTCATAAAATTTGATTTAATATTATTTTTCAATCTTTTTTTAGGTTTAAAGTGTTTGTGTCTAAATGAGCTTTATAGTGAAGTTGTTTGAATTTTAACTGAGTAAAAAGAGAAGAATTTGAGATTAATTTTTATAATTAGATTCAAAAATCCATATTTAACTATTTGAACTCATAAAATTTGATTTTATATTATTTTTCAATCTTTTTTTGGGTTTAAAGTGTGTGTGTCTAAATGAGCTTTACGGTGAATATGTTTGAATTTTAACCGAGTAAAAAGCTAAAAATTTGAGATTAATTTTTATAATTTGGTTCAAAAGTCCAAAATTAACTATATTAAATCATAAAATTTGTTTCAATATCATTTTTCGATCTTTTTTTTTTGCGTTTAAAGCGTGCGTGTCTAGATGGTCTTTATAGTGAATCTGTTCGAATTTTAACCGAGTAAAAAGCAAAAAATTTGAGATTAATTTAGATAATTAGATACAAAATTTTTTAATTAACTACTTGAACTCATAAAATTTGATTTAAAATCATTTTTCCATCTTTTTGAGGGGGATTAAAGCTTGTGTGTATCTGAATGGGTTTTATAGTGAATCTGTTGAATTTTAACCTCGTAAAAAGATAAAAATTTGAGATTAATTTTTATAATTAAATTCAAAAATCCATAATTAACTAGTTGAGCTCATAAAACTTGATTTAATATCATTTTTCGATATTTTTTTGGGTTAAAAGCGTTTGTGTGTAAATGGGCTTTATAGTGAATCTGTTGGAATTCTAACCGAGTAAAAAACTAAAAATTTGAGATTAATTTTTATAATTAGATTCAGAAATACATAATTAACTATTTGAACTCATAAAATTTGATTTAATATCATTTTTCGATTTTTTTGTTTGGTTTAAAGCGTGCAGGCCTAATTGGGTTTTACTATGAATCTGTTGGAATTTTAACCGAGTAAAAAGCTAAAAATTAGAGATTAATTTTTATAATTAGATTCAAAAATCTATAATTAACTATTTGATCTCATAAAATTTGATTTAATATCATTTTTCGATCTCTATTTTAGGTTTAAAGCATGCATGTCTAAATGAGCTGCTTTATAGCAAATCTATTCGAATTTTAACCGAGTAAAAAAGTAAAAATTAGAGATTAAGTTGTATTATTAGGTTCAAAAGTCCATAAGTATCTCTTTGAACTCATTAAATTTTATTTAATATCATTTTTTGTTCTTTTTTTTGGGGTTTAAAGCGTGCGTGTATAAATAGGCTTTATAGTGAATCTATTCAAATTTTAACTGTGTAAAAAGCTAAAAATTTGAGATTAATTTTTATAACTAGATTCAAAAATCCAAAATTAACTATTTGAACTCATAAAATTTTATTTAATATCATTTTTCGATCTTTTTTCTGGTTTAAATCGTGCGTGTCTAAATGGGCTTTATAGTGAATCTGTTTAAATTTTAATGATGTAAAAAGCTAAAAATTTGAGATTAATTTTTATAATTAGATTCAACAATCGATAATTAACTATTTGGACACATAAAATTTGATTTAATATCATTTTTTGATCTTTTGTTGGGTTTAAAGCTTGTGTGTCTAAATGGGCTTTATAATGAATCTGTTAGAATTTTAACCGAGTAAAAGGCTAAAAATTAGAGATTAATTTGTATAATTAGATTCAAAAACCTATAATTAACTATTTGAACCCATAAAATTTGATCTAATATCATTTTTTGATATTTTTTTTAGGTTTAAAGCGTGCGTGTCTAAATGAGCTTTATAACAAATCTGTTCGAATTTTAACCGAGTAAAATGATTAAAATTAAATATTAAGTTGTATAATTAGGTTCTAAAGTCCATACTTAACTATTTGAACTTATAAAATTTGATTTAATATAATTTTTCGATCTTTTTGTTTGTCTAAATGGGCTTCATAGTGAATCTATTCGAATTTTAACCGATTAAAAAGCTAAAAGTTTTAGATTTATTTTTATAATTAGATTCAAAAATTCATAATTAACTATTTGAACTCATAAAATTTGATTTAATATCATTTTTCGATCTTTTTTGGGTTTAAAGCGTGTGTGTCAAAATGGGCTTTATAGTGAATTTGTTCGAATTTTAACCGAGTAAAAAGCAAAAAATTTGAGATTAATTTATATAATTAGATTCAAAAATTTAGAATTAACTATTTGAACTCATAAAATTTGATTCAATATCATTTTTCGATCTTTTTTTTGGGTTTAAAACGTGTGTGTCTAAATGGGCTTTATAGTAAATCTAATGAATTTTAACCGAGTAAAAAGCTAAAAGTTGGAGATTAATTTCTATAATTAGATTCAAAAGTCCATAATTAACTATTTTAACTCCTAAAATTTGATTTAATATAATTTTCCGATCTTTTTTTGGGTTTAAAGTGTGTGTCTAAATGGGCTTTATAGTTAATTTGTTAGAATTTTAATCGAGTAAAAAGCAAAAAAAATGAGATTAACTTATATAATTAGATTCAAAAATTTATAATTAAGTTTTTGAACTCATAAAATTTGATTTAGTATCATTTTTCGATATTTTTCTTTGTTTTAAATCATGCGTGTCTAAATGGCTTTTATAGTGAATCTGTTGGAATTTTAATCGAGTAAAAAGCTAAAAATTAGAGATTAAGTTGTATAATTAGGTTCAAAAGTCCATAATTAACTATTTGAACTCATAAAATTTTATTTAATATCATTTTTCGATCTTTTTCGGGGGTTTAAAGCATGTGTGTGTCTAAATGGGCTTTATAGTGAATCTGTTCGAATTTTAACCGAGTATAAAGCTAAGAATTTGAGATTAATTTTTATAATTTGGATCAAAAGTCCATAATTAACTATTTGAACACATAAAGTTTTATTTAATATAATTTTTCGATCTTTTTGCTCTTTTTAAAGCATACATGTCTAAATGGCTTTTATAGTGAATCTGTTCGAATTTTAACCAAGTAAAAAGCTAATAATTAGATATTCATTTCTATAATTAGATTAAAATATCTATAATTAACTATTTGAACTCATAAAATTTGATTTAATATCATTTTTTGATCTTTTTTTATAGGTTTAAAGCATTCGTGTCTAAATGAGCTTTATAGCAAATCTGTTCGAATTTTAACCGACTAAAAAGCTAAAAATTTGAGATTAAGTTGTGTAATTAGGTTCAAAAGTTCATAATTAACTATTTGAACTCATAAAATTTGACTCAATATCATTTCTCGATCTTTTTTTGGGTTTAAAGGTGCGTTTCCAAATGGGCTTTATATTGAATCGGTTCGAATTTTAACCGAGTAAAAAGCTAAAAATTTGAGATTAATTTTTATAATTAGATTCAAAAAATCTATAATTAACTATTTGAACTCATAAAATTTTATTTAATAACATTTTTTGATCTTTTTTTGGGTTTAAAGCATGTGTGTCTAAATGGGCTTCATAGTGAATCTGTTCGAATTTTAACCGAGTAAAAAGCAAAAAATTTGAGATTAATTTTTATAATTATATTCAAAAATCCATAATTAACTTTTTGAACTCATAAAATTTGATTCAATATCATTTTTCGATTTGTTTTTGGGTTTAAAACGTGTGTGTCTAAATGGGCTTCATTTTGAATCTATTGAATTTTAACCGAGTAAAAAGCTAAACATTAGAGATTAATTTTTATAATTAGATTAAAAGTCCATAATTAACTATTTGAACTCATAAAATTTGATTTAATATCATTTTTTGATCTTCTTTTGGGTTTAAAGCGTGTGTGTCTTAATGGGCTTTATAGTTAATTTGTTCGAATTTTAATCGAGTAAAAAGCAAAAAAATTGAGATTAACTTATATAATTAGATTCAAAAATTTATAATTAAGTTTTTGAACTCATAAAATTTGATTTAATATCATTTATCGATCTTTTTTTGGGTTTAAATCATGCGTGTCTAAATGGCTTTTATAGTGAATCTGTTCGAATTTTAACCAGTAAAAAGCTAAAAATTAGAGATTAAGTTGTATAATTAGGTTCAAAAGTCCATATTTAAACTCATAAAATTTTATTTAACATCATTTTTCGATCTTTTTTGGGGGTTTAAAGCATGTGTGTCTAAATGGGCTTTATAGTGAATCTGTTCGAATTTTAACCGAGTAAAAAACTAAGAATTTGAGATTAATTTTTATAATTTGGTTCAAAAGTGCATAATTAACTATTTGAACTCATAAAGTTTTATTTAATATAGTTTTTCGATCTTTTTGCCTGGTTTAAAGCGTGTAGTCTAAATGGCTTATAGTGAATTTGTTCGAATTTTAACCGAGTAAAAAGCTAAAAATTAGAGATTAATTTCTATAATTAGGTTAAAAAATCTATAATTAACTATTTTAACTATTAAAATTTGATTTAATTTCATTTTTTGATCATTTTTTAGGTTTAAAGCATGCGTGTCTAAATGACCTTTATAGCAAATCTGTTCGAATTTTAACCAACTAAAAGCTAAAAATTTGAGATTAAGTTGTATAATTAGGTTCAAAAGTCCATAATTAAATATTTGAACTCATAAAATTTAACTCAATATCATTTTTCGATCTATTTTGGGGTTTAAAGCGTGCGTCTATAAATGGGCTTTATAGTAAATCTGTTCGAATTTTAACCGAATAAAAAGCTAAAAGTTTGAGATTAATTTTTATAATTAGATTAAAAAATCCATAATTAACTATTAAACTCAAAAAATTTTATTTAATATCATTTTTCGATCTTTTTGGGGTTTAAAGCATGTGTGTCTAAATGGGCTTCACATTGAACCTGTTCGAATTTTAACCGAGTAAAAAGCAAAAAATTTGAGATTAACTTTTATAATTATATTCAAAAATCCATAATTAACTATTTGAACTCATAAAATTTGATTTAATATCATTTTTGATCTTTTTTTGGGTTTAAAGCGTGTGTGTCTAAATGGGCTTCATAGTGAATCTGTTGAATTTTAACCGTGTAAAAAGCTAAAAATTAGATATTAGTTTTTATAATTAGATTCAAAAATCCATAATTAACTATTTGAACTCATTAAATTTGATTTAATATCATTTTTGATCTTTTTTTTAGGTTTAAAGCATGTGTGTCGAAATGAGCTTTATAGCAAATCTGTTCGAATTTTAACCGAGTAAAAAGCTAAAATTTGAGATTAAGTTTTATAATTAGGTTCAAAAGTCCATAATTAACTATTTGATCTCATAAAATTTGATTTAATATCATTTTTCGATATGTTTTTTTTTGGTTAAAGCATGTGTGTCAAAATGACTTTATAGTGAATCTGTTCGAATTTTAACCGATTAAAAAGCTAAAAATTAGATATTAAGTTGTATAATTAGGTTCAAATGTCCACAATTAACTATTTGAACTCATAAAATTTTATTTAATATCATTTTTTGATCGTTTTTTTTGGTTTTAAGCGTGCCTGTCTAAATGGGCTTTCTAATGAATCTGTTCGAATTTTAACCAAGTAAAAAGCTAAATTTTTTAGATTAATTTTTATAATTTGGTTCAAAAGTCCATAATTAACTATTTGAACTCATAAAGTTTTATTTAATATAATTTTTCAATCTTTTTGTTCTGTTTAAAGCGTGCATGTCTAAATGGCTTTTATAGTGAATCTGTTCGAATTTTAACCATGTAAAAAACTAAAAATTAGAGATTAATTTCTATAATTAGATTAAAAAATCTATAATTAACTATTTCAACTCATAAAATTTGATTTAATATTATTTTCGATCTTTGTTTAGGTTTATAGCATGCGTGTCTAAATGAGCTTTATAGCAAATCTGTTCGAATTTTAACTAAGTAAAAAGCTAGAAATTTGAGATTAAGTTATATAATTAGGTTTAAAAGTCCATAATTAACTATTTGAACTCATAAAATTTGATTCAATATCATTTTTAGATCATTTTTTGGGTTTTAAAGCGTGCGTGTCTAAATGGGCTTTATAGTGAATCTGTTCCAATTTTAACCGAGTAAAAAGCTAAAAATTTGAGATTAATTTTTATAATTAGATTCAAAAATCCATAATTAACTATTTAAACTCATAAAATTTGATTTAATATCATTTTTCGATCTTTTTTGGGTTTAAAGCGTGTGTGCCTAAATGGGCTTCATTGTGAATCACTTCGAGTTTTAATCGAGTAAAAAGCTAAAATTTTGAGATTAATTTTTAAAATTAGATTCAAAAATCCATAATTAACTATTTGAACTCATAAAATTTGATTTAATATCATTTTTCGATCTTTTTTGGGGTTTAAAGCATGTATGTCTAAATGAGCTTTATAGCCAATTTGTTTTAATTTTAACCGAGTAAAAAGCTTAAAATTTGAGATTAAGTTGTATAATTAGGGTCGAAAGTCCATAATTAACTATTTGAGCTCATAAAATTTGATTCAATATCATTTTTCGATCTTTTTTTGGGGTTTAAAGCGTGCTTGTCTAAAAGGGCTTTATAGTGAATCTGTTCCAATTTTAAGCGAGTAAAAAGCTAAAAATTTGAGATTAATTTTTATAATTAGATTCAAAAATCCATAATTAACTATTTGAACTCATAAAATTTGATTTAATATCATTTTTCGATCTTTTTTGGGGTTTAAAGCATGTATGTCTAAATGGGCTACATAGTGAATCTTTTCGAATTTTAACCTAGTAAAAAGCTAAATTTTAGAGATTAAGTTATTTAATTTGGTTCAAAAGTCCATAATTAACTATTTTAACTTATAAAATTTGAATCCATGTCATTTTTTGATATTTTTTGGGTTTAAAGCGTGCTTGTCTGAATGGGCTTTATAGTGAATTTGTTTGAATTTTAACCGAGTAAAAAGCTAAAAATTTGAGATTAATTTTTATAATTAGATTGAAAAATCCATAATTAACTATTTGAACTCATAAAATTTGATTTAATATCATTTTTTGATCTTTTTTTGGTTTAAAGCGTGTGTGTCTAAATGGGCTTTATAGTGAATCTGTTCGAATTTTTTAAAAGAAAGGACCTCATTAAAAAAAACCTATAGCCAATCACCTCGACAGGTGAGTACCGAATAAAATCGGGAAAGTTACAATCAAAAGAACAAAAAGTAAAAGAACGCAAAGCCCTAGTAGCTAAGAAGACATGGGCTACAACGTTTGCGTCTCTAGGTACATAACAAATCTTACAATTAGGCAAAGTACCAAGAGTGGAGCGGATGCGGGATACCAAATGTTGCACGGTGGAAAGATCTTGATGATGGAAGTTGTTAACCTTGTTTGCAATGGAAGTTGAATCAGTTTCAAACACCACATGAGTCCAGCCATTAGCAACTGCAAACTTTAGACCTTCTAAAATGGCAAGAGCCTCAGTAGAAGTGGGGTCCGAGCAAATGAGCGGCATAGAACAAGCACCCAGGACAACACCGAAGGAATCCCTGGCAATGACGCCAGCAGCAGCACCTCTTAGCACGGGGTCAAAGGCGCCATCCGTGTTAATCTTGACGAAACCAGGGTCCGGTTTCGTCTATCTAGCTTGAGCAAAAGTGATCTCAGCTAGCCAGGAATGTAGATGGGAGGCATCATTAATTGATGTGTAGTCATTAAAAAGTTTTTTGCACTGGAAACAGTTAACCAAACCGGTTGGAGATGGCTATTATGGACAAAGTCATTTCGGCAATTCCATAAATTTCAAAGGATCGTAATAAGAAGTGAAAATTGATGTAAGGAGAGTAAACCAGCTACTTCAGAAAGCCATTGGTGGGGGGAGGCAAAGGTGTTGGAGAAAATTCGTGTAGGAAGCCCTGCCAACTGGAGTGCCTCCTTGGCACTAGGATAGTCTCGCATAGCATGCACACATTGGATTCGAATCACAACCTGAACAACTCCAATATGGTGACTGGCTACGACATGTTCCTAAAAAGGATGCACAACCTACTAGAGAGGTCGTATTCGTTATATTGCCGAAGAATCTAATGCTCATTCAACGCCAACATCCTCCCAAACCTCTAATTCCAATAATAAAGACAAAGCCCCTATGTCGTCTTCCCCTTCCAACACCAATGGAAAAGGTAAAGCCCCTATGGCACCTACTCCGGTTAATGACTGCGAGCCTATTCCGAGTATCGACCCCTCGCATAATATCCCGAAGGGATCTAGACTTCTCCCAACCGTTGCTAGTAAACTATCCACTTTTTTCGATTGTTTTTTACCTCTTTTTCTCTTGGTCTATCGTCTACATGACTGTTATCAATCTGGGTAGTTTTAGTTATTTCGATTTAGTTCACTTCAATGACTCTCGTTTGAACGAGAATATAGATAGCTTTGGCTTCAACGTTGGTTCTTGGTTGATCCGGAATTCTGATTGGTTCTTGCTCCCAATCTGCTCTATTTCTCCTTCGATTGGCCGACCTCCACCTTATCCTATTCCGAGAGAATTTACTGCAACCCCTACACCACCATATACTAGAAGAGCTATTCCTGTTCCATATGGTTTTCGTTTTTTGTTTCTATTGTATATTGTTCCTTGCCATCTTCTCTTCAAGAACCTCTCTTGGTTCCTTTCTTTAATGCCATACCAGGCATGTACACAGTTTCTTGCTTTGATCAGAAGCTTTCCCTACGATACCACAAATCTAACAAGATTTGATTTGGCTTTCCAAGCAACCTTACCACCCTTGGGGACATCCAATAACGCCAATCCATTGGTGTTCTATGGCTTTTTTCGACAATAGTTTCTTTCTTAAATTGCACATAAAGGTTCCCCAATAGAAAGGTTCATGATTGTCTCTACATTTTCATACCATGTATTCTCTACTTTCTTTATTACTGTAATGCTTAAACCACCCTTGCAAAGGGATACTTCCAACACCATCCTTGGTGTCCTATCATCGTACAAGCCGATTTGCTTGACTGGTCCGACATCTTTATGCGATGCTCAACCAAACACGTTTACTTATGTTCTACATCAACCGATTCTTAGGATATCTATCAACCATTTCCTTTTGGTTAACATGGTTCTCCATGTCGATCTCTCAACCCTCAAGGGTCTTGCCAACCAGGACAATGTGCTTCTGTTTGACAAGATTAACTTCCTTATGCTTTTCATAGATTTTTGCGATTTCGAGTTATTCTACATACGACTGGTTTCTATTGTTGTTGGTATTTTTTTGGACTCTGATTTCAAGTCTGTTACTTTGACGTTTTATTATTACTTCTATTTTTATCTCCAATTACTATACTCCCTAATCAAAGATTTTTGTTGATAGTACCATGCTTGTTGCTACGCATCCAAGACCACCGTATTCCGATTCTAAGTCGACAAGGCATCTTTAAGGCCTTTAGGGTCTTCGATCAACAAGGTTCCTTTGTACAACACGAACTCAATTTATACTCTAAGGCCAAGCTTTTACTAGAATATGGACTAAGGCCAAGCTTGTTTCTATGCGAATCTTGAAACAACATCTGTTTCAAAGATGAGGAGATCAAGGATGATATCCTGGCCAGGGGCCCTTGGACTTACAAGGATGAATGGCTTGCTCTAACTCAGTACAATCCTACTATCAGTCTTGATGAACATTCCTTTACAACGATGAATATTTGGGTACGTATCTATAACATTCCACCCATTTTTCTTACATCGGAGGAATCTGCCAATAATATTGGCGAATCACTAGGGACCATAATTGGAACAGTAATAAAAATCGACACGAGGAAAATTGATTTCAATATGGTTGACTACCTTCGGGTCGGAGTGACGCTAGATGTTACACAACCAATTAGGCGTTGTGTTGCTATTGGTGGGGGACCTTCTACACGGTTCTACCTTCTTCAATATGAACGTCTCCCTACAATTTGTCCCTCTTGTGGCAGAGTTGGTCACACATTGGATTATTGTTCTATCCCGATTGAATCACGACCTAAACAACTCCAATATGGCGACTGGCTACGGCATGTTCCTAAAAAGAAAGATGCACAACCTACACAGAGAGGTCGTATTTGTTATATTGCCAAAGAATCCAATGCTCATCCAACGCCAACATCCTCCCAAACCTCCAATTCCAAAAATAAAGACAAAGCCCCTATGTCGTCTTCCCCGTCCAACACCAATGGGAAAGGTAAAGCCCCTATGGAACCTACTCCGGTTAATGACTGCGAGCCTATTCCGAGTATCGACCCCTCGCATAATATCCCAAAGCGATCTAGACTTCTCCCAACCGTTGCTAGTAAACTATTCGCTCGTAGATGTCCTCCACAACCATTGCAAATGGTTTTTCCTGATCAAGGCTCCAATATTACTACTTGGCAGCTAAAAATTTGAAATTAATTTTTATAATTAGATTAAAAAATCCATAAAACCTAATTATACATCTTAATCACTAATTTTTAGCTTTTTAATCGGTTAAAATTCGAATAGATTCACTATAAAGCCCATTTAGACACTCACGCTTTAAACTCAACAAAAGATCGAAAATTGATATTAAATCAAATTTTATGAATTCAAATAGTTAATTATGGAATTTTGAACCTAATTATACTGCTTAATCTCTAATTTTTAGCTTTTTAATCCGTTAAAATTCGAACAGATTCACTATAAAGTCCATTTAGACATGCACGCATTAAAACCAAAAAAAGGATCGGTAAATGATATTAAATCAAATTTTATGAGTTAAATAGTTAATTATATATTTTTGAATCTAATTATACAAAATAATCTCAATTTTTTAGCTTTTTACTCGGTTAAAATTCGAACAGATTCAACTGTTCTTTGGGTTGGGTTGGGTGTTGTGACTTCCTCTCCTTCCTTTCTCTCTCACTCTCCCCCTTTTCCTTCATTTCCTTCATGTCCCTCGCCTCCGTTTTCTTCCCTTTCCTTCACCACCGATCCCCCGCCGCCGCTGCCATGATCGGCCGATCTGCACCATCTTCATCCTTAGGAGAGGAAGTTACAACTGACAACATTTCGACTCTAATGAGGTACTCTCGATCTCTTTACGTTTTTTCTTTTGTTTTTCGTTGTTAGACGTTTCTGGTCTCCCAGATTCGGGTATAATTAATGGTTATCAATCTTTTCCTGGCTCACCCATAACCGATGGTTATGGCTATATAAGGATTTCTCTTTATTGCAAACCATCATAAGCATACTGTTTTTCTCTACTATAGGAGAATACATGGTGAATTTGATATCTATATTTTTGTTCATACCTACAAATCATGTAGGATTTGTTTCCTCTTCTCTGGCCATTTTAACCGATATTCCACCCCTTATGGGGAATCCAATTCATACCAAATCATGGTTTCCGACGATACCAATGGTTCAAAGGTTTAAGTTGGGTTTATGCTTTCATAGCATAAGTTCTACTTTTGTTACCTTTGAATGCTATTTCATTATCACCTTACATACATTCCATACTAACCATTTCATCCATCACCATAGCCGACTTCCCTAGCCTTCTCTATCACCTTTTCTATTCATTTCCGTAAACAAAACATCAGCCTACCTTCCCTTACCAATTACACATATATCCTACACTTTCGCAACCCTCTTTACATTATTTCACCATCTTTTCTTCATCAAACAACAAGGAAAGAGTACGAGGTTCAAGGCTAGCTTGCAATCACGGTCGGTAAAATCAAAGCTTCTCTCTACGACAACAATTGGAGAGTTGGAGTGTGTCATGTGGTAATAAGAGCAAAGGAAGATTTATGTAAGCCTCCTAGTGAATTTCAGTTTTGATAAAAAAAAAAGAATTTTTAAGATTTGTAAAAAAAGAAGGTACAAATTCAGATTTCTCTCATCTCAAAGAGTCTGAATTGGTAAAAAAAATTAGATTCACATTTGAAGTGAAGGTAAGAAGCACAAAACAAGCAAATGACCAACTCGGAGAAGTTTCTCAAGTTTGATTGTTCACGATTGGTTTGTAAGTAAGTTCTGTGGTAACGTATTGTCTTTCTTTTGTTATTTCGTTCTTTTCTAATAGCATTTTCATATTAGTCCCTAAAGTTTTCTACTTTCCTTTTTATTTCTTCTTTCTTTTTCTTTTTTTTAACCTAACCCTTATCTTGTTGCCCAAAGCGCCAACAACATCTATACTAATAGTTTTGATAGGTTTTGAGTTAGTTCTATTAAGAAATTGTTACGTGAATTTGAGTGGTAAAAGGCAAGAGAGTTGTGAGATCAAAAGAGGATAGTAAAAGCTATTAAGTCCTAGAGTGCAAACACGAGTGATTTGACTAACAACTTCTTTTCCTTGGAGTGACCGTAGGATTTTTTTGAGTGTGTTATGAGGTTTATATTTTTTTACTTTTCACTAACCATGTCCCAGGATTCTTACAACAATCCATCAACCTTGGGAAAAGGAGAAAATAAGTTCCACGACGTGCTAGATGCTCAACAACAATTGATATACTCCAACTCTCCAAAGATGCGTGTAGAGAGAAGCTTTATAATGTGATCCAATCCAGCACCAAACTTCTTGGGGCCTTTCTCATATCAGAGAAGAAGTCACAAGATTTAAACACTTGTGGCAAAGTCGATGATCTTAACAATTCAAGTTCAAATATGCTTTTTCAAGCCTTGAATTTGAACTTGGAGCCTTGGACATCTTTTGAACAAATGCAACATGTTACTTTTTCATTTTAATACATGCATTTGAGTGCTAACTTAGGAGTGTGTTGCATGTAGTTGCATGAGGATTTAGTTTGCATGAGTTTACTTTATTTTGCATAATTAATTTCAGCATTTTTTCTCATGAATAAATAAGTCTTATTGTTCATTTAAACATATTGTTTCACTTATGTTTGTTTCGAACATTTAAGCATGTTAGTTCTTTAAGCTTGTTAGTTTAATTAATGCATGTCAATTTATGCATATTAGTTCATTTAAAGTTTGAGAGCTTATTGATGTTTGTTATTTCATTAAGTGAGTTAGTTCATTCAATTAAACTGGTTCATTTAATTTAACTAGCTCATTAAGTTTCTTTCAAGCATTTACTTTATTGAATAAAGATGTTATCTAATGGATGCTCATATATTTTCAGCTAGGGTATTCATTTTGGATCAAATGGCTGATCATTTTCTACAAGAATGATAAGTCATTTACCACCAATTGAAGACACTTGAAGACACCATGATGGCTGATCAGTTTCAAGACATTCAAGGGAGATTTACACCACTTAAAGACTGTCAGTTTCAGCAAGAAAGCAAGGCATTGAAGAGCACCTAAATACACCACTTAAAGAGGCACTTAAATACCAATTAAGAGCTATTTAATCCTCCATAAAGCTGATCAATTTTTTTTATCAGAGAAGACATGCAATGAAAGCCTTCATTATCACCACTTAAGGGAGAGTAAAGGCAAGAATTAAAGCAACACTTATGGAGGGAGTTCAAGGAATATCATTCAACTTGTTCTCCATTTTTGGATTGGATACGGGCATATTTGAGTCTTGAGGTCTTCTTCAAAATTATTCCCCTATTTCTTAGATTTCCAACGCACTTTGAATCACCTCAATCCAATATTAGGAGCTTAAGATATGATTAAATTAGTAAAGACAGTGCATGCTGAAAATTTAGTACGGGAATATTCACAAGATGCTTGTTCAACAAATTCAAGAGGCCATTCAATTGCTAAATTCAATGCTTTATCAGCAACCTATTAAAGGAGGATGAATGACAACTTAATCAAGTTCATTATCCCAAGGGTTTCTCCATGTGGATGATATGTATGTCTACATTCATCATATGAATATCCACATTCATCCTTTTTAGATCAAACTTTTTGGTTGTCAATTGGAGATAGGATAACTTACAAATTAATAGGCCTTTAACACTAGAATAATGAGCCTTTAATCTTTGTCTAGGCCAATCAATTTGTTGTTGCCTTACACCTATAAATAGGCACTCATTCTATTGTAAAAGATAGAACTTTTGGCATATATTATAACTTGAGAGTGTTTCTCTTTTATAGTTCTTTTTGAACTTTATCAGCTTGCAATATTGTTCTTGTGGCATTCATCCCTTTTCATCTTTTTATATTGTTGGTTCCTAGTTCTTATAACTAGAGGGTCACAATCCATTAGCCTTTCACCCAAGTCACGGTTTAAAAACTCTTAAGGAACGGGTCTTCACTTTTTAGTGTTGGTTCCTCCTTTGTTTACACCGCACCATCAGTTACATTTCTTCTCTTCACTTCCATCCTCCATACATCCATATTTTCCATACTTCATCCTAAGCACAACAACCATCTTATCATCATTCCATTTCACCATATTATTTATCCATTTCATATCATCTTGTAAGTTTCATTTCAAAGTTCCTATTTTTCATTTTAGTTACTTACTAGAATCACGATCGGGCAATCACAAATACAAATTCGGATATTCCGCAACCGGATTCGTATCACTTTAATTGCTTGGACCTTAAAATGCAAGCAAGCCTTGTATCAGGCTTGTTTCTTGAATTAAAGAATGTTAAAAGATGATGTAAATAGGATAAGGATGATTTAAAAAGAGGTTATGGTGTGGGGTATTGTTTAGACGAAAAGGAAGTGATTTTGTAACCCCTAAAATTTACCTAATTCCTTAGATTAAAAGTTAGGGTTTACTTTATTGTAACTTGATTTGCAAGTTAGGGTTTTTATAAAATTAAATTGATATTCGAAAAAATTATTAATTATTTAATAATTTTAAATACTGAAAAGTTAAATGTTTAAAAATATAAAGTTCAACCCATAAATAATAAATATTAATAATTTAGAAAAATCCGAATAAAAGTCCCAAGTCCTTATTACAAAAATAATATCCAATAAAAGTTTATAATCCGAAAATAAAACTGTAAAACATACGATATTATTAAATTGAATCAGGATCCTCCAAGTACCGTACGTTGACTAGGTCTGAGATCTGAAACAGGAAACTGAAAGGGGATAAGCTAGGGAGCCTAGTGTGTCTCTAGTATGCAGATAAACAGAATTACAGAACAATGAAATGCAGATGTTATGCAGTATGCATGATAAACACCCCAACTCCGAACACCATCAGAAGAGTAGGTCCCCCCATGAACCACTCTATCTCCATCACACCGAACAGAAGTGGAACTCAACCCGCAGGTGGAGCCACTGAACAGAAGTGGTATTATACAGAACCACTGGACAGAAGTGAATAAATCACTAACTTCCTACGAACAATAATCCAACTAGATGCAATTTCATATGCGGATACAGAATCAGAATGCAAGCCTTATATTCTAGTAGGAGGCATGCATAATTATCAGGATCAGAAATGTAACTTATTAACAGAACATGGCATAATGATGTATGTACATGCTTGTATATGATAGAAACTGTATACACAAAAATAACGGAATTTACAGAAGAGAACACACCTATACCAGAAGAGGATCAAAAATGATGTATGTACGTGCGGGTCCTGAAGACTGATGAATAGGAGGTCGTCCAGGAGGACGAGGAGGTAGATGCTCGGGATCGGAATCCACGTCACCTGAAGCAAACAGAAACGATTTTAGAAACCACTAAAGATAACTTCCAAATAAGGCATTCGAACTTAAAAGCCCTAAAAACGACACTTCGGGTTCGAATTTCGAAAAACGGACTGCGCCATTGAACTCAGGACGTCAAAAAACATAAAGTGGGACCGGGTCGAAAAAAGTCAACTCCTAACGTCAGCACTGGTCAACGCTGACGTCAACAATGACGTCATCAGGTCAATGCTGACGTCAGTAGTGACGTCAGCCGGGTTGGGTCATGGATCGGGTTCAGGCCGGGTTCAGGTCGGGTTTGGGCCGGGAAGGAATTTTCCCGAGAAAATCTGGAAATTCCAGATTTCTCCCAGGGCAAATTCGAATGATTTTTTTTTATGCTTCTACCCTCTCAAACTCGATTCAACAAGGATTAAAACCTCTTCTAAACCTGAAATCGCTTAAAAACTGAACCAAACACCCTTAAATCCGGAAAAAAAAACCAACACTCACCCCCTTCAAATTCGAACAAAACCAGAACTGAAACACTTGATTCTACTAACAAAACAGATTCGAAACAACTCTATACTCTCCTAACAACTTTACTGAACC
This sequence comes from Abelmoschus esculentus, assembly GCA_035048815.1. Classification (NCBI taxonomy): domain Eukaryota; kingdom Viridiplantae; phylum Streptophyta; class Magnoliopsida; order Malvales; family Malvaceae; genus Abelmoschus; species Abelmoschus esculentus. The sequence continues at coordinate 6,588,088 of JAUCBN010000046.1, read as the reverse complement.
GAAACATGAAGGGATCGAATGCTTACCAAAGGGTTACCAAACAAATCGGGAGCCACAAAAGAGACTGATTCAAAACTACACACCAAAGAAACTCGGTTGATGGAGAGACCAAGAAAGGAAGGCTCAGTTATTTTTGGTTTAATTCAGAAATATCAAAGGAATGATACATCAAATTAAATGGAAAGAAAAGGAGAAAAATAATCTCTCCCATAAAGGTTGAAGCATAAAGAAGGAAACAGATATCTGGAGTTTTTAACAAGGGTAAAATTACACAGAAGGTCCCTTAAAAATTTGGAAGATAACACTTGAACCCTCAAGCTTACAGAAATTCCAATTTAACCACCAAAATCAGAATTAAAATTCCTAATTTTCTAGGGTTTCAGATTAGGGGAAAAATTGGGTGTTACAGGTTTTAGTGAAGATAATGTGTGGGATATGTTTTTGGTTGATTAGGGAAGAGAATAAAGGTGTTTAAGTGAAGTAAATGGTATGGAATGTTATGTTAAGGGTTGGTGAAGAATGGTTGTCGAAAATGGAAGGTGGATGGTGATTATGTGATGTTGGAATGATAGTATTCAAAGGGGGAAATATTGAACTTATGTTATAGGAACATAAACCCAATCTAGTTGCAACTTTGAGGGTGGTAGGTGCACTTAGACCTCTTGGAAATGTATTTCCAGAAATCTAAAGTATAAAGGATGGAAGGTGACGCCACTGAGAGTTAACTCACAAAATAAATAATCTGATTCAAATTTGTGTTTTCAAATGCCAAAATGGCTACATATTTATAGGGAATGAAAGGGTGTGGCCAAGGGACATTTCCATTTGAAAAGGTGGAAGAATAGTGGCCTTAGTGTCTTTTCAATTGGTGGTGTCTCCCTCCTTAAGCGTTCGGTTGAATGGTGTCTCCTTTCAAGAATTGTTGGGACTTTTCGGTTTAAAATTCTAGCCGGCACAGTCTTTAGTAAATTGGACATATATCAAGTTTCCAATATCGTATTGATGCGATTCAACATGCTTTGGAAAGACACGAGATAGAGGAACAACTTTCATTAAGACATCAAAACCCAATTCTACTTGTATCCTTCTCAAAATTAGTAAACAAAAGGATCATCATGAATTTGCCCAATGAAGAGTGTTATCTCTTTATTTTGGCGCCCAAACATGTTTGCCTCCATGGTTGGTCGGTTGTGTCTCTTGGGGAGGGAACATTTCCTTCCATGGTTGAGCTGAAGGTTGTAGGGTGAACTAAGATGAACTGGATGAACTAAGGTTGAGCTGGGATGAGCTGGGTTGAGCTGAGATAGCTAGCTGAAAGTTCACTAACTTTGAGTGATGATTTGAGCTGAACGGCTAACTTTCTAGCTAAGTGAACTGATCCTTAGGGCCATAATACTCTTTTTAATCCATAAGAGTGTGTAGGAGCTGATCCAAATCCCATATGGATTGAAATTCATCATTTGTCGTTTTTGAGCTCATTCTAGATTCGTGAGCTGGAACGAAGCTAGCATCCACTTCATGGAGTTGCCTTGGAGTGTTTGGTACATTTTGATGTTGATCGGAAGTTGGTAAGTGCCTCAAACAATGATTCTTTGTTTTGAGCTCAAATGGTGCATTTAAACTAAAACGGAGCTGGCCAATAATCCCTTAAGCTGTGTTTAACATAACCTGCAAAAAAAAAACAACTTAAACTAATAAATATGATGTTACTAAACTTGTGTTGAATATTAATTATGCATAATATAAGCTAGATAAAGTTGTGGTTCAATATTAATTACTAAGTTATCAATAGTAATATAAGGAATAAACATTATAGGTATATAATATGAGATTGCAAGTGAGTGTAGCACATGAATAGAGTAAATAAAGAGGATTAAGTAGAACTCCCTGATTGAAATTGTGTGACTTAAGGTATGGGCAGAAACTAAGGTTGGGCGTGCACATATCAACGATCAAACAACTTTCAGACACAATGCCATGTAAATGGAAAAGTGTGCTTTGTTATCATAGACAGTGGAAGTTGTACAAATATTGCTAGCACTTATTTGGTGGAGAAGTTAGGACTCAAGATGACCAATCTTTCAAGCCTCTACTATTTGCAATGTTTAAACAATGAAGAATCATTCTTGGTCAAAGAACAAGCATTTGTGCCATTCTCAATTTGAAGGTACAAAGATGAAATTATGTGTGACATAATGCCTATGAATACAAGTCATCTCCTTCTCGGACGACAATGGCAATTCGACAAGCGGCCACCCATGATGGATTCACCAATCGGTTTTCATTTTCTTTTGAAGGCAGAAAATATCACCTCAATGCCTTTATCTCCACAAGAATTGAGGAAGATCGAATGCAATTGAAAAAGAGCAATGAAGCCATGAAAGAGAGTGAGAAAGTTGAAGAAATCAAAAGAAAAGAAACAGTTGGGGTTGAAAATAAAATGAATAAAATTGATGGAGTTGAAAATGAGAAAATTGAAAAGAATATAGATGAAAAAGAAGAGAAGGAAGAAACATGTATTTTATCTAACCCTACATTTTCTCCCATTACTTCTTTTGTTTTGTTGGTCAATCCATGGGACACAATTTTTCAAATAGATGATTCAAGAATCATACATTTTCGAGAACTAAAGGACGTATCCCTTAAAGAACCTATAACTATGACTTTTGGAGACTCATCATACAAGTCTTTTGATTTTTCAAGAGTTGTGCCAGTAGAAGTTCCAATAGTTGCAACCGTTAACATTCCAAGTGTATTGACAATCTTGAACACAATTCAGCAATCAACGCCCTTATAATATCCACCATGGTTTGTTATTTGCATATATTTTTATAATAACTTCTTATTTTCGGACTATGGTGTATTTTGCAGCAAAGACATTATCATAACAACCTATGATAACAAATTCCTTTTTCATTTTGAGATAATTTGGTGCAATAGAATCAACCTTTTCAAGGGAATTAAGCGAGCAATATCCACCTACTCAAGAGACATCATTTGGAAAGGTACAAAGCTTAAAAGTTTTAAAAAGTTATGTACATCCATAAAAGGGAATGATGATTCACATCAAAGTATGGTTCAATTCTTCAACAAAAGACACTTTACAAATACCTATTATAAGAGATGTGATGATTTGAGCCAAAGAAAATATCTATACACCAATAGTTGTGATGCTTCAAAACAACACATCCAAAAGACAAGTCCCTACACCAAGAGACAAATTTTCAAGGAGGTACAAGAGAAGGATAAAAAGGGAACATGTTATGAATGACTATCTCGAAAAAGGATATTTGGAAGATCTCTTTGAAAATGACCCTTTTGGAGGCCTCTACTTCAAGCAAAAGTTTCATCAACTTGTTCCATCATTCAAACAATTGACCGCCCCTGCATCAAGTAATTATTCGTTGGAAAACCCTTTTGATTTGAGGACAAATCGTCTAAAAGAAAGGGGATGATGTATTCACATTTCTGCTCATTTATCTCATGCTTTCATACTTCATTTCACGCATGGGATCAAAGGGGGATTATCTTGCTTATCTTAGTATTTATTATTTTTATATACTTTATAGTAAGCTACTTAAGAGTTATATTAATTAAGCTATAAAAATGAATATTCATTATAACCACATTGTTAAAGTTTTAGATTAGTTCTAAACTCATATTAAGTTATTTTAAGTATTCTCATTATTTCCATCATTATTATGTTTTCTTCATAGGACTTACCTACAGCTCAAGGAGTAAATATTAGCTCGGTGTCAGCTCAGTCAGCTTAGAAGAAGCTAAAAAGGCAATGCTAGAAACACAAGGAGCCAACTTCAAAATAGCTTGGAAATGCATAAAACACTCCGACAATACTTAAAGGACTAAAGACTAGCTCTATGTCAGCTCACAAATCTCATATGAGCTCAAATAAAGCATAATTCAAAACAAGACCTTAGGAGATTCGTGTCAGCTCCAAAACAATCCTCACACTAGAAGAGAGTATAAGGAAGCTAATGTACCAGCTCACTTTGCTAAAGGCAACTCAGATTAGCTTATTTCAGCTTCAAACTTTAGCTAAGTCTTTCAGCTAGATAGCTAAATTCAATCTAATTCACTCCCAGCTCGATTAGCTCACCTCAACTCAAGCTATCACTCCTAGCTCAACACCCGAAGGTCACCTACCCTTCACCAAGCATCATCTCCGACCACCGTCCACAATGGACGCCAAGATCATGGAGGGAAAACAAGTGGACGCCAAAACAAAGAGATAACACTCTTCATTGGGCAGATTCATGATGGTCCACTTGTTTTCCATATTCGAGAAGTCTCCAAGTAGAACTGTGTTTCGATGTCTTCATGAATGTTGTTCTCCTATCTCTTATCTTTCCAATGCATGTTGAATCGCATCATTCCGATATCGGGATCTCGAGATATAGCCAAATTATTGAAGACTATGCAGGCTGGACCAAGAAGTTACAACTTTTCTAATAGATTTGGAGGGAGACGCCATTCAAATGAATGGTTTTCCGAATAGTTAAAGGCTATTTCGGCCAAACCTCTTAGAAAACTATAAAATAAGACTTAAATTCATTTGTAAAACACATCTTTGATCAATACAAAAGTTCCTTTGTGAGTTTACTCTCAAACTTGTTCTTTTTTAAAACTATATCGACTTATTAAATCTATTATATAGGTTTGTGGCGTCTCTTATCTTTTCCATTCATACATAAGTTTCTAGGAACTTATTTCCTAAGGGTCTAAGTCCTATACCACCGTCGAAGCATACTATAAGTTGTGTTTATGCTTTCATAGCATAAGTTTTACTTTTGTTACCTTTGAATACTATTTCTTTATCACCTTACATACATTCCATCCTAACCCTTTCGTCCATCACATTTTCCATTTATTTCCCTAACCAAACATCACCCTACCTTCCCTTACCAATTACACATATAACCTACACTTCCGCAGCCCTCTTTACACCGCTTCACCATCTTTTCTTCATCAAACAACAAGGAAAGCGTACAAGAATCAAGGCTTGCTTGCAATCATGGCCGGGATAATCAAAGCTTCTCTCTATAACAATAATTGAAGAGTTGAAGCGTATCATATATCTTGGAGTTTGACAAAGATAACAGGTTTGAAGGATCAAATTAGTTCCTTAAAGAGCTCTACGAGAGATCGAGCAAAAAAGGCTTTGAGCGTGGTGAGAACAGAAGGGGAGACAAAAGAAGCAATTCAAGCATTCTCCCGAGTTAAACACAAGCGCTGAGTGTTATTTTTCTCAGTGCATTTTTCTTTTGGAGTGATCTGCGAGAATTTGTTGTATGTGTGTGCAATGAGGGACTTTTAAATTTTCATTTATTTAACATAATCGTTTTCTTTTCTTGTTTTTTCGTTGTTGCAATGAGGTAATGACGATCGTAGTCCCGGTGGAGGTAATCCACCATATTTGCAAATGCAAGCTTTTACTTGAACTTTGCAGCGTCTTTTAGACCAAGCATTGGAGCCTATTCAGTCTCGTTTATTTAACATATCTTTCACACACGATGCAAGGTGCAAGATAAGGTGTTTGTAATGATTATTGATAGTGCTAGTTGTACTAACGTCCCTAGTTCAGTGATGGTTGACATGTTAGGTCTAAACATGACGAAGCATCCTAATCCGTATAAGTTGCAATGGTTTAATAATGGTGGTGAGCTTAAAGTGACCAGACAAGCTGTTGTACCATTTTTAATCAGAAAATACAAGGACGAAGTCCTTTGTGATGTTGTTTACATGGATGCTACTCACCTGTTATTGGTACGCACTTGGCAATATGATAAGAGGGCAATGCATGATGGATATACAAATTGTTACTCTTTTACGCATGCAGGTAAAAAGATCACTTTGGCTCCTTTGACACCGAGTCAAGTGTTTGAAGATCAAGCGAGCATGAATAAAAGTAGAGAAGTTGTAAAAGAGAAGAAGATGTCCGTTTATGCAAGCAGTAGCAAAATCAAGAAATGTCTTTCCTCTCAACAATCTGTTCTTATTTTGATGTTTAAAGATTATTGTTTGTTGGCAGATTTTCCTATTGATCTACCTGCACCGATTTTGTCTCTTTTGTAGGAATTTGAGGACGTGTTTCCGAATGAAACACTGAAGGTATTGTCACTTCTTTGTGGCATTGAGCATAAGATTGACTTTATTCCAAGTGCTACTATCCCGAATCGACTAGCTTACCGATCTAACCCCGAAGAAACTAAGGAGCTTCAACGCCAAGTTACTGAGTTAATGGAAAAGGATTATATTCGAGAAAGCTTGAGTCCGTGTGTTGTTCCGGTGCTATTAGTGTTTAAGAAAGATGGATCTTGGAGGATTTGTGTAGATTGTAGAGCTGTGAATCAGATTACAATTAAGTATCGTTATCCCATTCCGAGACTTGATGACATGTTGGATGAGCTTTGCGGAACCGTCATCTTCTCCAAAATTGATTTGAAAAATGGTTATCATCAAATTCGCATGAGAGAAGGCGATGAGTGGAAGACAACCTTCAAGACGAAGCTAGGTTTGTATGAATGGTTAGTGATGCCTTTTGGATTAACTAACGCACCTAGTACTTTTATGCGATTGATGAACCATGTTCTGCGATCCTTTATTGGTAAATTTTGTGTTGTCTACTTTGATGAATCTTGATTTATAGCAAGTCTTTACAGGATCACATAGAACATTTGCGAGCTGTTTTGCAGGTTTTGCGAGAAGAAAGGTTGTTTGGTAACATGGAGAAATGTATATTTTGTATTAACAAACTCACATTTCTTGGTTACATTGTAAGTTCTCAAGGAGCTAAAGTTGATCCTGAGAAGATAAAGGCAATTCAAGAATGGCCACAACCGACATCGATTACTCAGGTTAGATCGTTTCATGGTTTAGCGAGTTTTTATCTATGGTTTGTTCCTAACTTCAGTTCTATTACTACCTCTTTAACTGGGATTATTAAGAAGAATTCTAGCTTCTTTTGGGGTAAGGAACAAGAAGATGTCTTTCTGAAAATAAAAGACTATTTGACTCGAGCACCTAGGTTAACATTACCTGATTTTGATAAAACGTTTGAAATTGAATGTGATGCTTGTGGAATTGGTATAGGTGCTATTTTGATGCAGAAAAAGAGACTCGTTGCCTATTTCAGTGAGAAATTGAGTGGTGCTACATTGAACTATCCGATTTATGACAAAGAGATGTATGCACTGATTCGGGCTTTGGAGACGTGGAAGCATTACTTGTTGCCTAAGGAGTTTGTGATCCATACTGACCACGAGGCCTTACGTTACATCACAGGTCAACATAAGTTGAATAAACGACATGCTAAATGGGTTGAATTCTTAGAATCTTTTCCTTATGTCATTCGTTACAAAAAAGGGAAATAAAATGTCATTGTTGATGCTTTATCATGTAGATATACATTATTGAGTTATCTTGATTCATATTTGATTGGTTTTGCGTATATTCGTGATTTATACCCTGATGATCCTAATTTTAGAGATAAGTTTAATGCTTGTGAGAAAGGCGTAGATGGAAAGTTTTACAGGCATGATGGTTATCTTTTCAAAGAAAATAGGATATGCATTCCCCAAGGTTCGATACATGATATTCTGCTTCGTGAGGCACATGAAGGTGGATTGATGGGTCATTTTGGTGTCACTAAGACGTTACACACATTGAAGGAGCATCTGTTTTGGCCAATGATGCGCAGAGATGTCGAAAGTTATTGTGAACGTTGTATGACACGTAGGAAAGCGAAATCAAAGGTTCCACCACATGGTATGTACTTACCTCTACCTATTCATGATTCCCCTTGGACTAATATCTTAATGGATTTTGTTTAGGGATTGCCTCGAACTAGAAATGGTAGAGATAGTGTCTTTGTTATGGTTAATAGATTCTCTAAGATGACACATTTCATTGCATGCCACAAGACTGATGATGTTGTTAATGTGGCTAACTTGTTCTTTAGAGAGATTGTTCGATTACATGGTATTCCTAGGTCAATTATTTTTGACAAGGATGTTAAGTTTCTGAGTCATTTCTGGAGGACTCTTTGGAGCAAACTAGGTACGAAATTCATGTTTTCTACTACTTGTCATCCCCATACTGATAGACAAACTGAGGTTGTTAATCGTGTTTTATCTACTTTGTTGCGTTCCATCATTAAAAAGAACATTAGGACTTGGGAAGATTGTTTGCCACATGTTGAATTCGCTTATAATCATTCTATACATTCTGCTACAAAAATATCACCGTTTGAGGTTGTTTATGGTATTAATCCTATTACGCCTCTAGATTTATTGCCTTTGCCACAAGAACAGGTGATAAGCAAGGACGGAAAAGCGAGAGCAGATTATGTGAAGCGTATACATCAACAGGTTAAGGAGAACTTAGAGCGATGGACTCAATAGTACGAAAAGCAAGCAATCAAGGGAAGAAAGTGAGTCACCTTTGATGTTGGTGATTGGGTTTGGGTTCATTTCCGAAAAGAACGTTTTCCATCCCAATGAGGGTCAAAGTTGTTACCAAGAGGAGATGGTCCTTTTTCATGTGTTGGCGAAAGTGAATGAACATGCCTACAAAATAGACTTACCGGGCGAGTACACTATAAGTGCCACATTTAATGTTTCTGATTTAACCCCTTATGATGAGTCTGCAGAATTGAGGTCAAATCCTTTTCAAGAAAGGGGGATGATGTGAGCACATCATGTCAAGTTCAACAGGTTGATCTGGAGGTCTTACCATCAAGACCTATTACTCGTTCTAAGGCAAAGAAATCCAAGAAAGTTCTTTTCCTTGTGCTTTAATTCTAGATTCATTCGATAACGTTTATGCCTTAGAACAAAAGCTTTATAATGTGTTGCATGTTGATATGTGACATATTAGACTATACTACTTATTAAATATGTTTAAGTATGTATATATGCTATTAAGTGTATTTTAAGGATTGGTTTGATAGTGTTTGTAATGTTTTTAACTTATTTATAACTTCATGGTGTTATTAAATAAATTTACATGTGTTTATGCCTTGTATTTATGTTTCCATTGAGTATACAATACTTTGATGGATTCTTGTGATGTTTACATATAGGTACATAGGAGAACACTGGTTCAAAAGAGTGTATGCAACTCCACACCAGCTCAAGAGAGTGTATGCAACTCCACACCAGCTCAAGAGAGTGTATGCAGTTCAACAACAGTTCAAGTGAATTATATACATCTCAGAAGAAGCTCAATGGAGTGCACACAACTCACCTTAGCTCGAGGCAGCTCAGAGGCTTAGCTCCCAACTCCGTTTAGCTCCTTACACTCTCAACTAGCTCATTTCAACTCTACTAAATTTCTATCTAGCTCAACTCAAGTTGAAGTGACCTACGACAACTAAAACCTATCCTACACGAAGGAATTGTGTCCTAGGCATGTGCCATGCATGTGGGACACATATGGCAGCCTTGTGCACATGTGTGGGTGTGTAAATGTATTTCCAGCCAAACAAAGCCCTTGTTCTTGAAGACCAAACGCCCAAGGGATAAGAATGGGTGGTTTGTGTTCAAAATTCAAACATTTAACACATATTAAATGTGTTTTATGTGCCAAATCACTTGGCTGAAATTAAATAAAGCCTAAAGTGGTTTATTTTAGGTATTTTCATTCAAATATTGGCCACAAATTAAATTTTGACCAACTTCTCCTTTATTCCTATATATTTCCATAATTTTGTAAAGACAAGGTTAGACTTTTTGATGAATAAATTCCTTTGTGAGATTTTCTCTCAAACCTGGTTCCTTTTAGAACTTTTCCTTGACTATCAATTCTAAATTGTTGTCAAGTTACTTGATACTTCGAGTTCTCAATTATTCGATAATTAAAGGGTCTAGGACAAAGGTTTATAAAATCCCGGCCAAGGATTTCCCAATGCTTCCTAAAGAAGCCATTTGGGAGACCATCGACACCTGAAGCTTTCCTTGGGTCAATATCTCGAAAGGCAATGGTAACTTCATCTGCTGTGAAATCCTTATTAAGGTCATTATTGATTGATTCAATTACAATAGTGAGAATGTTTACCAAAATGGAAGACACAATAGTAGGGGAGGAGGACGAAAAAGGTTTCGGAAGTAGTCAATAACAGTAGTTAAGATGTCAATAACAGGAGAGTAATATGGTTCTTTCGTTGTCGACTATTTGCTCTGGCATGAAAAAAGGAAGTATTTTTATCACCGTGTTCTAACCATTGTGTCCGAGCTCGGTGAGCCTAGTAAATTTCTTTCGCATTTAGCAAGCTATCAAGCTCACTTTTAGCAGATATAAAGTTTTGGATATCCGCATAAGGAAGATGTCGTTTGAGACACATGTCAATGAAATTGTTAAGCTGAGTCATACGTTCATTGGATTTGATATGTTTGTTTATTTTCCAAGAGGCTAGAAATAGCATAATGTCGTGAAATTTAGCAATGGTCGAGCAAGAATGGTTAGACCATATCTCTTTAATTCATAATGACACTTCCGGGTTATCAGCCCAACAATTCTCATAGCGAAAGAGGTTTTTAGAGTGTTTGAATCGGAGAGCCCAAGATGGGTTAGTGTCTAGTAAGATTGGGCAATAGTCAGAACGTGCTTGAAAGAAAGATGTAGCTTGGAAGTTAGGAAAAGAGTTGAACCAGGCAGAATTACATAGAAATCGATCGATTATTTCCATAATTGTTTCTGTATTACATCCAGATCTAGTCCAAGTGAACCATCCTAACGTTGGCTTACAATCAAAAAGATCATTCTTTGTAAGACAATCTCTAAAATTATTAATTTGTGATCGCGCACGACGGATACCGCCTCATTTTTCATTATCATATAGGATTTCATTGAAGTTGATATGAATCCGGTTGTGGAATATCCGAATTTGTATATGTTATTGCCCGATCGTGATTCTAGTAAGTAACTTAAATGAAAAGAAATAGAACTTACAAGATGCTATGAAATGGATAGATAGTATGGTGAAATGGAATGATGATAAGATTGTTATTGTGTTTAGGATGATGTATAGAAAATACGGATATATGGATGATGGAAGTAAAGAGAAGGAATGTAATGAATGGTGCGGTGTAAACAAAGGAGGAACCAACACTAAAAAGTGAAGACCCGTTCCTTAAGAGTTTTTAAACCGTGACTTGGGTGAAAGGCTAATGGATTGTGACCCTATAGTTATAAGAACTAGGAACCAGCAATATAAGAAAAATGAATAGGGATGAATGCCACAAGAACAATCTTGCAAGTTGATAAAGTTCAAAATGAACTATAAAAGAGAAACACTCTCAAGTTGTAATATATGCCAAAAGTTCTATCTTTTACAATGGAATGAGTGTCTATTTATATGTATAAGGTAACAACAAATAGATTGGCCTAGACAAAGATTAAAGGCTCATTATTCTAGTGTTAAAGGCCTATTAATTTGTAGGTTATCCTATCTCCAATTGACAGCCAAAAAGTTTGATCTAAAAAGGATGAATGTAGACATACATATCATCCACATGGAGAAACCCTTGGGCTAATGAACTTGATTAAGTTGTCATTCATACTCCTTTAATGGGCTGTTGATAAAGCATTGAATTCAGCAATTGAATGGCCTCTTGAATTTGTTGAAGAAGCATCTTGTGACTATTCCCGTACTGAATTTCCATTATGCATTGTCTTCACTAATTTAATCATATCTTAAGATCCTCATATCGGATTGAAGTGATTCAAAGTGCGTTGGAAATCTAAGAAATAGGAGAATAAGTTTGAAGAAGATCTCAAGACTCAAATATGCCCGTATCCAATCCAAAAATGGCGAACAAGTCGACTGATATTCCTTGAACTCCCTCCATAAGTGTTGCTTTAATTCTTGCCTTTACTCTCCCTTAAGTGGTGATAATGAAGGATTTCATTGCATGTCTTCTCTGATAAAAACTAATCAACTTTATGGTGTGTTAAAGTAGCTCTTAAGTAGTGTTTAAGTAGCTCTTTAAGTGGTGCATTTAGGAGCTCTTCAAAGCCTTGTAACATTGTTGAAACTGACAATCTTTATGTGATGTAAATATCCCTTGAATGCCTTGAAAACTGATCAGCCATAATGGTGTCTTCAAGTGTCTTAAATTGGTGGTAAATGACTTGTCATTCTTGTAGAAAATGATCAGCCATTTGATCACAAATGAGTACCCTAGCTGAAAATATATGAGCAACCATTAGATAATATCTTTATTCAATAAAGTAAATGCTTGGAAGAAACTTAATGAGTTAGTTAAAATAAATGAATCAGTTTAATTGAATGAACTAACTCAATGAAATAACAAACATTAATAAGCTCTCAGACTTTAAATGAACTAACATGCATAAACTGACATGCATTAATTAAACTAACAAGCTTAAAAGAACTAACATGCTTAAATGTTCGAAACAAACATAAGTGAAACAATATGTTTATATGAACAATAAGACTTATTTATTCATGAGAATGCAAAATAAAGTAAATTCATGCAAACTAAATGCTCATGCAACTACATGCAACACACTCCTAAGCCAACTCTCAATGCATGTATTAAAATGCATTAGTAACATGCTACTTTGTTCAAAAAGATGGCCAAGGTTCCAGATTCAAATCTTGGGCAAAGAAACAACAGTTTAAGCATTGGGACTTCAATGATGTGATCTTGGTTTGTAAAATTTTGGTTCTAGCCAGGATCACATCAGATGTCCCATCCTAAAAGCCATGGAAGGAAAGAGGCGGATTGTAAAGTATCTATTAGTTGCCAAGTTTTGTATTTGTTTGCAGTTTCAGCGAAACCATGTAAACCAGAGAAATGGAATTGTGTTTGCCCAAAAGAAATAATAACATCAATATGACGATCCGAGTAAGAAAGCAAATCAATAGATATTTTACTATTCCAAATAATAGCAAGCCATGTACAAGAAGGGTTGGATTCAATGGCTATGCAACCATGCATTCCTAACTTAATCCTAATACGATCCATTTTTTGTCTGTTTAACCTAGTCTCACAAAGAAATAGGAAATCAGCATCATGCTTTGAGATAACACATTGTAAAGCATGAATTGCTTGAGTGTTGCCAAGACCCTGACAATTCCAACATAATAATTTCATGTTGCTCGGCGGGGTTGATCATCATCAATCGCCGCCGTAGAGTTTTTTTACGCTACTCATCCCTGCTTTTTCATTTGAGCCTTTGTTTGAAGATCGAGGCCGTTTAGGCTTCTGGACCTCGTCAGAAGGTGGCATTCTTTTTGTGCCTCTATTTGAAGTAGGACGAGAAAGTCGTTTAGGAGTTGCGCATTGTCCAGCAAGTCAGATGCCTCCTGGAAGTTAGGATCATTGGCTAAATCTGTCTCCAAATCTTGGAGCTTTATGTCCATCAAACTGACCTCACCAGTGTTGTCATGGTTCTTTGGTCTTGTAGTAATGTTAGAGCTATGCTGAGGGAAGACCATTTGTAATGGTTGGAGGGCACCTACGGGCTTGCAGTATACTAGCAATAGTTGGGAGAGATTGAGGACCTTTGGAAATATTCTGGGAGGATTCATTACCTGGAGCAGGCACTTGGACATTAGTTTGAGGTGATTGCTTAGGAGATTTGCTTTGCTCATTGATGTCACTCTGGTAGTTTGCTAAAGTTTGAGAAGAAGTTGGCGTGCACTGAGTATTAGAAGGGTTAGTGTTAAAATAATGAATCCTTCCTTTTTGTGTAGATTGCTTATCCTTTTTATTAGGAACATAGCAGAGCCAGTCGCCATATTGTAGTTGTGCAGGGCGAGCCTCGATTGGGATAGAACAGAAATTCGTCGAATGACCCACTTTACCACAACAATGACATATTGTGGGAAGACGTTCAAATTGAAGTGGGCAAAAACAAAAGGATTCCCCCCCACCAATAGCAACACAATGCCTAATTGGCTTAGAAGCATCTAGCGTTAGTCCGACTCAGAGGTATTCGATCATATTGAAGTCAATTTTCCTGGTATCGATTTTTATTACTGTTCCAATAAAGGCCCCAAGGGATTCTCTGGTGTGATGGGCAGATTCCTCAGAAGCAAGAAGGATAGGGGGAATGCTATAGATACATACCCAAATATTCTTTGTTTGAAAGGAGTGTTCGTCTAGACATATGTTGGGATTGTATTGTGCAAGGACTAGCCATTCATCCTTATAAGTCCAAGGCCCCCTGGCCAGGATATCATCTTTGAACTGGATGGAAAGAGATGTGGCTTCAAAACTCTTATAGAGATAAACTTAGCCAGATTTCAGTTTCCAGTAAAAGCTTTTATGATCAACCGGTCGTCTATTCTTTGGAGGATCGAAGATTCCCTAATAGGGTGGAGTGTGCTTCCTCCTCAGAAGAATCCTAAGAAATATTGGGTCGAAAAATAGCAGTTTGTTCATCATTAGTGAATTGAAAATTCTCAAGTTGAAGAAAAGACTTAGAATCCATTGGGAATTAGTTGTAGAGGGTGAAGGAAAGGTTGAAGGAGAGGAAGGGAAAATTCGGTAATGGAGGAGAACTGTTGTGAGATGGAAAATAATGAGAGCAATGGATGGATATATATTGGAGGGGATAGAGAGTTTGAGTTTGAGTTACCACAGGAGTATAAAAATATAGTCCTTGATAAAAAAAAGTCATTGATAAAAGTTATTAGGAAGTTGGAAGGAAGTGAAATTCCTAGTAAAAGATGTATTATAACGAATAAACTCTGGAAAAGAAAAGCCAGAGATAAAATAATAATGTCCAATATGAGAGGATGTAGGAAGTTGAGTGTGAGTAAGAGTCCTAGTTGTAAATAGAATATAAACCTTATCATAGTGAACAAGGTATTAGCTATTTAAAAAATAAATAGCTTGATGTTCAATTGGTATAAAATACCAATTATTGAATAAGTTTTCAGCTCCAAAGATCCTTGAGGCCAAAGCCAAAAACAACCACTAAACCGTCGGCAATGGTGGTAATACAACGTGAGAGGTGATATTACCAAGTAGAACTAAGGGTCTTAATGGCATCCCTCGATCCTTATGTCAAAAGCTTGAAAAAAAGAGTAAAATAGAGCAAGCAATAACAAAAAGAGGTATGAGATCATCCAAGGAAGCATAACAGCTACAAAAAAATGTTTGGGTGAGGATAATACACCAGAGATGGTGTTGGATATATCCCTCGAAAAGGGTGGTATATTCATGAATTTAACAAGGTATACACCATGAAAGGTGTTGGTAAGAACCCGCGAAAGGGTTGGTATACACATAAAGAAAACAAACATAACAGGAATAGTATGACAAGACCATTGTAAAGAATATACTAATTTAGAAGACTTAATTATAATGTCCTTCGACTCAAACTCCTGAAGGTTATTTATAGCTTGGTGTCTCTTAAACAATAAGAATGCATTGTGTGTTTAGCTTATTTGATTATTTTCAATAAGTTTGCAATGCTTGTGAAAGTGTTACATTTTGAGTGCACTGTTCCTTGGAGTGAAAACCGATAGGTTTTATGAGTGTGTTGTGAGGACTTTTACATACGTTTTACTTAACTCGTTATTTGTGTTTTCTTTTCTTTAAATATGACAGGATTAGAAGATCGTAGTCATGGAGATCGACCACCGAATCAACATATAGATACTTTTGCTCGTGAAATTTGGAGGATATTAAGGGGTGAACTTG
Organism: Abelmoschus esculentus; assembly: GCA_035048815.1. NCBI lineage: Eukaryota > Viridiplantae > Streptophyta > Magnoliopsida > Malvales > Malvaceae > Abelmoschus > Abelmoschus esculentus. The sequence goes on along the minus strand of JAUCBN010000046.1, from coordinate 6,572,390 downwards.
AACCCTTACAATATCGATTGGACAGAATTGACGGTGATTCCCAAATCAACACAAATGGTGAACAAAATAATAAAAATGAAGTGGATCAATCACCACGATTGAACATTCTGAGGCAACAAGGATGTTTGCAACAGATTGACGATAATTTGACTAACATTAAATTCTATTCCTTCTTTTCAGAGACGAACAGATCCTGATGCGTATTTGTCATGGGAAAGCAAAGTCAAGATGTTTACAATGGGTGAAGCAATTGATGTCAAGAGAAGCTTGAATGCACAACCAATTCATGATGAAAACAGTGAGAGAACATCTTCCATACAAGATGTCGTGTAAATGATAAGGTATGTATCGTGATTATTGATAGTTGTAGTTGTACTAACGTTGCTAGTACTATCATGGTTGAAAAATTAGGCTTGAAAACAACGAAGCATCCTAATCCGTACAAGCTATAGTGGTTGAATGATGGTGGTGAAATGAAAGTGACGAAACAAGTTGTTATACCATTTTCCATTGGTAAGTACAAGGATGAGGTTTTATGTGATGTTTGTTCTATTGATACTTGCCATTTGTTTCTAGGGAGACCGTACCAGTATGATAAGAGAGTTTTACACGATTGTTACACCAATCGATACTCTTTTATTCATGAGGGCAGAAAGGTAATTTTGGCACCTTTGACTCCATGTGAAGTACGTGAAGATCAAACTCCTCTGCGAGCAAGTAGTGTATCTTGGAAAGCCAGCAAAGACAAGATTGAATGTGGAAAAGAGGAAGTAAATTCAAAGGTATTGTCTGATTATACATTTTCTTCTACTTCTTCTAAATTACAGGCTAATAACGTGATGCCATGTGAAGTTCCCAAGGTTGCTAACGTAGACAAGTTTGGAGCATTTATGTACTTTTCAGATATTCAACAGCCCACTTTACCACGGTTTGATGTTCCTTTTCATTGTGCTATTGCATTTTTATTTATATATGATAATTGGTTTGGATGTACATCGGATTGTGTACCACCTTGTATTGTGATTCTGGATGAATGTCGAGATTATGATTTTTCTTTGGAGTTGTCTTTGTATCTGATTGTTTGCAGGACTACGGATGTACAATGCGCATTGTCTTTATATATGTTGTGTATTATTCAGAAAGGTACAAGAATGAAGGCCTTTCTTGCACCTTCAAATTTTGTTGTGCTTGAAAACAACAAACTTATACTGGGTGGATGGCATTTGTGTCGAGTAAGAAGAATGAGGAAGTTCCCTGCCAAGTGGAAATTGAAGTTGTTCCCCTTTATAGTGATTGTCGATTTGGGAACAAAAATCACTTGAAAGGAGTGATGATGTGAGCATGTTTATGCCACCAAACAAAGCAACTTAAACATTCAGGGGAGTTTGTTTTTCACTTGTTACATACTAATGTGTAACATTTCTTTACTTATATTTAGTATATATATCCTAAGTTAAGTGTGTTTTTGATTAGATTGATAATGTTGATTTGTTTATAAGTGTGTTTAGAGGTTATTTATAGCTTGGTGTCTCTTAAACAATAATAATGCATTGTGTCTTTAGCCGGGAATGTAGGAGGGAAGCATCATTAACTAATGTATAGTCATTGAAAAGTTTTTGTGCATTGGAAATAGTTAACCAAACTGGTTGGAGATGGTTGTTATGGACGAAGTCATTACGGCGGTTCCAAAAATTACATAGGATCGTAATAAGGAACGAGAATTGGTGCAAGGAAAGAAAACCAGCAACTTCAGAAAGCCACTAGTGGGGGGAGATAAAGGTATTAGACAAAATTTGAGTAGAGAGCCCTGCTGATTAGAGCGCCTCCTTGGCACTAGGACAATCCCTTATAGCATGGAGGGTGTTTTCAATGGCCATGTTGCAAATAGGGTAAACCCCCGTACCAAGATTGGCCTGCAAATTTTTTTGACCAGATGGGAGTGCATCATGACATAACCGCCATCCAAAGGAACGAACCTTGGGTGGAGTAGGAAGTTTAGATAAAATCTTCCAAAGCTTAGAGGGCTTGTTAACTGGCCCTAGTTGCAACTGCAAATATTTGTAACCAGACCGAACCGTAAACATGCCAAAGTCATGGTAACCCCAAAGGGTGGTATCTTTTATGTCATTAATAATTGGTACATTAAGGATGGTGTTAGCATCTTCATTAGAGAAGTATTCTCTGACTTTTGATTCGTCCCATCGGGGTAGGTTAGGCAACATGAAAGTACCTGCTCGAAGAGAGACTTCGTCATTTACCTCATGATCACCATAAAGGTTGACAGGATGAGAGCCTCCCCATTTGTCAAAGTGGGTCTGAATTTGACTGGATATGCCTGGCCGTTTAAAGAAACCATTGCGAAGTTTAAAGATAGCTATGCTAAGACCTTTCAAAGCGAAGGAAGATCTCCGAGTGTGATCAGATTCAAGGATAGATCCCGATGGGTAATACTTGCATTTGTATACCTGACTAAGAAGATTATCAGGTTCACAAATCATATGCCAAATTTGTTTGCCTAGTAAAGCAACGTTGAAGTGTCCCAAGGGAGCATATGCCAACCTCATTTGCCAGCTTTCCCATACCATAAATATCGGCATATTGAAGTGGTCATGTCATCAATGATGTTTTGAGGTAGAAGGTAGCATGACATAACATACTAAGGCATAGATTGTATGACGGATTTGATAAAGATTTCTCTACCAGTAAAGGATAGAAGGTGTTTATCCCATTTGCTAAGACGGGCATCCATTTTTCCTCTGGTGAACCCCAAGGCCGCTGTCCTGTTCTTCCCAGTTAAGAGTGGGACACCTAGATAAATACCTAGATCATAGACTTCTCTTACACGAAGGATATCATTGATTTCCGACCGAAGCGTCGTGGAAGTTTTCCGAGAGAAGAAAATAGTGGACTTTTCAAAATTCACCGCCTGCCCAAACGAAGTAGCGTAAGTATGTAGAACATCCTTAAGGCGTTGAGCTTCTGTAGTTGTATTCTTAATTAATACGACACAGTCATATGCAAAAGAAATAGGAGAGGGGATAAAGGGTCCCCTTGCCGTAACCTTCTATGGGGTTTGAACGATCGTGAAAGAGAATTGTTGATACGTATTTGAAAGGATACTGAGATACATACCTCATAATAAGGGAAACCCAACTGAAGTTGAATCCTAGATGAATCATAATTTGCTCAAGAAAAGGCCATTCAACACGGTCGAAAGCCGTTTTCATGTCGAGTTTTAAGCTAGCACCTTTCGCAAGAGATGCTTCATTAGTATTTAAAGTATGGATGAGTTCATTGGCAATAAGGATGTTGTCAGTAATGTTTCTTCCTTGAACAAAAGCAGCTTGATTGCCACTGATACATAAAGGTATGATAGATTTTAGATAGTTAATAAGTACTTTCGCTATAGTTTTGTAGATAACTGTACAAAGGCTAATAAGTTTGAGATAGCGCATTGTAGTAGGGCCGCTGATTTCGGGGATAAGAACAATAATAGTATGATTGACCTTTTCCATAATAATCGATCCTCTTAGGAGTCCGTGGAAGAGGCTGTAAAGTCCTGGCCAAGGATATCCCAATGCTTCCTGAAGAAACCATTTGGGAAACCATCAACTCCCGGGGCTTTCCTCGGATCAATATTAAACGAGTAATATGCTCTAAATTAAGATTAAGATGTAAAATTTGGTTCCAAAGCCCTTAATTTACTATTTGAACTCCTAAAATATGATTTATTCTTATTTTCTCATCGTTTTATTAGGTTTAAAGTATGCATATCAAATCTAAAGGGGCTTTATAGTGGTCGCATTTGAATTTAAACCAAGTAAAATGCACTAAATTTGATACTAAATGGTTTAGTCAAATTCAAAAGCTCGTAATTAAAACTATTTGGACTCATTAATTTTGATTGATTCTCATTTTGTGTCCGGTTTGTCGGGTTTAAAGCGTGCATGTCTGATTGAGCTTTTTAGTTAACTCGTTGGAATTTAAACCGAATAAAAAAATTAAAATTGAGATTAAGTGGTTTAATCATGTTCAAAGGCCCATGATTAACTACTAGAACTCATTAAATTTGATTGAATCTCATTTTGTGGTAGTTTTGTTAGGTTAAAAGCATGCATGTCTAATTGGGTATTTTAGAGAACACAATGGATTTTTTTTGAAGGAAAGGGCCTCAATAAAAAACCGCAATATCCAGTCACCTCGAGCAGTAAGCAGTCAACTCGATGGAATTTGTAATGAGTAAAATGTTCTAAAATTGAGATTAAGTTGTATAATTTGGTTCAAAAGCTCAAAAATAACCAAATGATCTCATAAAATTCGATTTATTCTTATTTTGCGGTTGTTTCTTTAGGCTTAAATTGTGTATAACTAAATGACTTTATAGTAATCACATTATAATTTAAATCGTATAAAATGCTCTAAAATTGATATTAAGTGGTTTAATCTTGTTCAAAAGCCTATAATTTACAATTTGAACTCATTAAATTTAATTGAATCTCATTTTGTGACCATTTTGTTGGGTTAAAAGCATGTATGTCTAATTGGGCTTTTTAGAGAACTCGTTGTAATTTTTTTTTTGAAAGAAAGGGCTTCATTAAAAAAACCCTATAGCCAGTCACCTCAAGAGGTGAGCAGGCCCCTACGGGGAAAAGAGTACCCACAACTTTATTGAGAAGAAGAGGAGAACCTCTCCGAATTTACAAAAGCCGGAATAAAATCGAGAAAGTTACAATCAAAAGAAAGAGAAGAAAAGGAACGCAAAGCACTAGTAGCTAAGACATGGGCTACAACATTTGCGTCTCTAGGTACATAACAAATCTTACAATCAGGCATGGTACCAAGAGTGGAGCGGATGCGGGACAGCAAATATTGTACGGTGGAAAGATCATGATGATGGATGTTGTTAACCTTGTTGGCAATGGAAGCTAAATCAGTTTCAATTACCACGTGAGTCCAGCCATTAGCAACTGCAAACTTTAGACCTTCTAAAATGGAAAGAGCCTCAGCAGAAGCAGGGTCCGGGCAAATGAGCGGCATAGAACAACCACCCAGGACGACACCGGCGGAATCCCTAAACTCGTTGTAATTTTTACTAAGTAAAATACTCTAAAATTGAGATTAAGTTGTATAATTTGGTTCAAAAGCCTATAATTAACTACTTGATATCATGAAATTTGATGATCTATTCTTATTTTATGAATGTTTTTTAGGCTTAAATAGTGCATAAGTAAATAACTTTATAGTGACCAGTTTGTAATTTAAATCGATTAAAATGCTCTAAAATTGAGATTAAGTGGTTCAATCATGTTCAAAAGCCCATAGTTTACTATTTGAACTAATGAACTTTGATTGAATCTTATTTTTTGGCAGTTTTTTTTGGGTTAAAAGCATGCTTTTCTAATTGGACTTTTTAAAGAATCTGTTATAATTTTAATCGAGTAAAATGCTCTAAAATTGAGATTAATTTGTATAATTTGGTTCAAAAGCCCATAATTAACTATTTGAACTCATAAAATTTGATTGAATCACAATTTGTGGCCATTTTGTTAGGTTTAAAGCGTGCATTCTAATTGGGCTATTTAGTGAACCCGTTGTAATTTTAAAAGAGTAATATGCTCTAAAATTAAGATTAAGATGTAAAATTTGGTTCCAAAGCCCTTTATTTACTATTTGAACTCATAAAATATGATTTATTCTTATTTTTACATTGTTTTGTTAGGTTTAAAAAGTGCATATCAAATCTAAAGGGGCTTTATAGTGGTCGTATTTGAATTTAAAATGAGTAAAATGCATTAAAATTGATGCTAAATGGTTTAGTCATATTCAAAAGCCCGTAACTAAAACTATTTGGACTCATTAATTTTGATTGATTCTCATTTTGTTCCCGGTTTGTCGGGTCTAAGCGTGCATGTTTATTTAAGCTTTTCAGTGAACCTGTTGGAATTAAACCGAATAAAAAACATTAAAATTGAGATTAAGTGGTTTAATCATGTTCAAAGGCCCATTATTTAACTACTAGAACTCATTAAATTTGATTGAATCTCATTTTGTGGTAGTTTTGTTAAGTTAAAAGCATGCATGTCTAATTGAGCATTTTAGAGAACACGACGTAATTTTTTTTGAAGGAAAGGACCTTATTAAAAAACCTTAATAGCCAGTCACCTTGACCAGTAAGCAGTCAACTCGATGGAATTTGTAATGAGTAAAATGTTCTAAAATTGAGATTAAGTTGTATAATTTGGTTCAAAAGCTCATAAATAATCAGTTGACTCATGAAATTTGATTTTTTTTCTTATTTTACGGATTTTTTTAGGCTGAAAGTGTGTATAACTAAATGACTTTATAATAATCGCATTTTAATTAAATCGAATAAAATGCACTAAAATTGATATTAAGTGGTTTAATAATGTTCAAAAGCCTATAATTACAATTTGAACTTGTAAAACTGAAATTGATTTTGATATAACATTTATGTTAAAGGACTATTTTTGTAATAAATTTTTAAGTTACTAAGTCAAAAATTATGATTCAAATCAAACCAAGAACTTTGAGATATTTTTTCTAAGTGTTTTTATACGAGAGTATCGATACCACTAGAACAGGTATCGATACCATCCCTCATATTTCAAAGAATGTTCTTGAGACTTAAAACAAGTATCGATACCCGTTTCGATTCTGAGACTTCACTGCCAACAATTGTTTCGAACCGAGTATCGAACCAAGTTTTAAGTTTTTAATTATTTTAAAAATTATTTTAAATTATGACTTAGTGTTTCGATACCAGTATCGATACCCCTAAAATCCCCAACGGCTCTTTTAAGCATTAAATAACTTGACCATTGGTGGCAGTTAAAGCTTTAAATAGTGGTTAAATCGTTTCGATACCCGTTTGGATACCAAACTTCACAGTTTACTTCAGGTATCGAAACTTGTTTTGATACGCCCTTAATAAATGCACAACGACTCTTTCTTTTTATGGACTGTTTCGAAACAAGTAGCCCGTGTTTCAGTACCAGCTGTTGTTAAGTGCATTTATGATAGAAAGATGAAGATCCAACGTCTATATTTACATCTCCAACAACACCAACAGTTAGAAATCAATGAGAAGGTATAAATTGAAGCATTTCAAGCAACATTAACAACTATTGAAGCATTTCAAGCAACATTAACAACTATTGAACCTCAAGCAACATCCAAGCAATCAAATCCAACTCCAAAGCACTTTATTGCATATCTTGACTCCCAACTCTTGTATTTCATTTTGATTCTTTGTAATTGAGTTTGGAGAGAGTTATTCTGTAATTGGGGCATAAATTTCTTGTGAGAGAAACTTTCATGCCTATCTTTCTTCAATTTTATTCTTGTGAGGTTGAATCAATGCTTGGGTAGAAGGATTGATTCGAATTGTAACGATTATCCCTTGAATCGAGAAAACGGTCGAATTCTTTAGTGAATTGATTTCAAAATCCTTAGTGGGAGCTAAGGTTGTGGATGTAGAGCTTGTTTTGAAGCTTGAACCACTATAAATCTTGTGTCTCAATTTTCTCTATTTTTACCGAAAAATCTTCCATCAAAATTTAAATAGCCAATTCCATTATTCGATCAACTCAACAATTGGTATTAGAGCTAGATCTTTGAAGGGATTAACATCGACCAAAGAAGATTCAAAGATAGTTGATCATACTTTTAAGTCAAATCCAATGGCCTCTACTTTCGGAAGTTGGAACGAGTCTCACTCCATCACCAAGCCTCCCTTCTTCAGTGGCGATAACTATCCTTATTGGATGAATAGGATGTGGTTGTTCATCAACTCCAATGATTATGTTCTATGGGACGTAATTGAATATGGCCCCTCAATCCCGATGAAGCAAGGAGATAGGCAAGTGCCAAAGAAGAGGAATGAGAAGACCGTTGAGGAGAGAAGAAGGATGTCTACAAGTGATAAAGCTTTGCACATTCTCTTTTGTGCTCTTGGTTCCGACATCTACTCCAAGATGTCATCTTGTACAACTGCCAAAGAAGTTTGGGATTCTTTGGAGACAACTTATGAGGGCACCAATGATGTCAAGGAAACAAAGATTGGTCTTCTAAATCTCAACTATGAGAACTTCAAGATGGAGCTAGATGAAGATATCACCAAGATGTTTGATTGGTTTTCCGTTATTGTCAACGGTCTCAAAGGTTTTGGTGAGCTCATACCGGAGGAGAAGCTCGTACGGAAGCTTATCTATTCTCTTTCCGAGTCTTGGGATAGCAAGAGAACGGCTATCATTGAAGCTAAAGATCTCAAGACTCTCAAGCTTGATGCTCTTGTGGGATCTCTTCTCACCCATGAGATCATGAAGGAAGGAAGAGAAGAAGAGAAAAAGAAGGAAGATGTGAAGCTAGAAAAGAGAGAGGTTGAAAGGAAAAGGCAAGGGATTGCACTAAAAGCTTCAACATCTCAAGAAGAGGTGGACACTAGTGAAGAGGATGATCTTGAAGAGTTGGCTATGGTAGCCAAACGATTCACAAGGCTCATGAGGGCAAACTGGAATAGGAGATTCCAAAGAAAGAAAGAATTCAAAGGAAAGGGCAAGGAAGATGAGAAAGATCAAATTATTTGCTATGAATGCAAAAAGGCCGATCACATTAGGACCGATTGCCCACAATACAAGAAGAAGGGTTTTGAGAGAAAGAAGAAGCAAAAGGCTCATGTTGCCACTTGGAGTGATGAGGAGTCTTCATCCGATGAGGACAATGAAGTGGCCAACCTTTGTCTCATGGCTCTTGATGAGCCCAAGGTAACCCTTGAACCATCTTGCAATGATCTTTCTTATGATGAATTATATGATGCATATGATGAATTGCAAGATACTTATGATGAGTTGGTTTTAAAATTCAAAGAATCAATTTTGAAAAACAAGAAAGCTATTTTCGATTTGAAAGAGGAAAATGATTCTTTGACAAAAGCAAAATTGGAACTTGAAGAAAAAGGTTGTTGATTTGAAAGATGATTTAAAATTTTTTTCAAAAGGAAAATGTTGATTTACCTTATTTTTAGCTTGAGTGAGGATCACCACAAAATGGTAAATGAACTCAAAGAGCAAAACAAAGTGGTTGGATGCCCAAATTTTGAAAAAGGAAGTTGTTCAAAAACCAACCATGTGAAAAAGAATTTTCTAACCACAAACAAAGAAGTTTTCAAACGCATGCTAGACATAAGAAAATTAGGAGTGTATGGGTTCCTAATGAACTTGTTATTTCTAATAATATTCATGCCATTGCATCTTGGATTCCTAAAGGAACCAAGATTTTGGGAACTAACTCTCATGGACCCAAGATGATTTGGGTACCAAAAACCAAGAACTAAATCTTTATTTGTAGGTTGAGCATTGCTTCAAGGCCAAAGCTTCAAGTCAAAACATGTGGTACCTTGATAGTGGATGCTCAAGGCATATGACCAGAGACAAGGGATGATTTAAGGAGTTAGAGCTCAAAAGTGGTGGAGTAGTGACTTTCGGTGACAACTCCAAAGGCCAAATTGAGGGTATTGGCTCTATTGGTAACCACTCCTCTATTCTCATTGAAAATGTTTTACTTTTTAAAGGTCTTAAGCATAATTTATTGAGCATTAGTCAACTTTGTGATAAAGGGTTCTATGTGTCTTTTGATAGGTGTGGTTGCAAAATAATAGACATAGAATCTAATAAAACAATGCTCATAGGTCATCGCATAGGAAATATCTATATGGTGCATTTAGATGACATAAATCTTTCCCATGCATGCTTAGTGGCTAGTGATGAAAATGATGCATGGTTATGGCATAGGAAACTAGGACATGCTAGCATAAGTGTTTTAGAGAAATTAGTTTCCCAAAATCTAGTTAGAGGTTTACCTAAGCTCAAATTCTTTTTATACAAAATTTGTGATGCATGTGCTAAAGATAAACAAAAGAGAGTTTCTTTTAAGTCCATTAATAATGTTTCAACTAGTAGAGTATTGCAATTGATTCATATGGATCTTTTTGGACCTATTAGGACAACTAGCTTGGGTGGAAAATCATATGCATTTGTTATTGTAGATGATTACTCTAGATACACTTGGGTTCTATTTTTGAGTACTAAAGATGAAGCCTTAAAAAAATTTATCACATTTTCAAATATTTCTCAAAATGACCTTCATCAAAGAATTTCCCATATTAGAAGTGATCATGGAACCAAATTTCAAAATTTAGGTTTTGAGAATTTTTGTAATGAAAATGGGATTAGCCATAACTTTTTGGCTCCTTGCACTCCTCAACAAAATGGGGTAGTTGAGAGAAAAAATAGAACTTTAGAAGAAATGGCTAGAACCATGCTTTGTGAAAATAATTTACCTAAGTATTTTTGGGCGGAAGCCACAAACACTTCTTGTTATATTATCAATCGTGTAATGATTAGGCCAATTTTAAAGAAAACTCCTTATGAGATTTTAAAATCCAAAAAGCCTAACATTAGCTATTTTCACCCTTTTGGGTGCAAGTGTTTTGTTTTAAACAATGGAAAAGACAATTTAGGTAAATTTGATGCAAAAAGTGATGAAGTTATTTTTCTTGGATATTCTCAACTTTCAAAGGCTTATAGAGTTTTTAACAAAAGAACCTTAGTTGTAGAAGAGTCTATAAATGTGGTTTTTGATGATAACCTCCTTCCTATAAAGGATTCTTGTGATGATGATGATGTAGGAATCATTGAAACCATTGATGAGGGACAAGCATCAAAGGTGGATGGGGTTCCAACCAATGAGGAAACACAAGATCCTCCAATATAAGCTTTGGGAGATGTAAAGCTTGAAGAAAGGGAAGTGAGCTACCCATGAGAATTCAACTATGTCAAGAGTGGTGAAATCTTGGGTGATCCATCCAAGGGGGTAATTACTCGCTCTTCTCTTAGATTAATTAACCATATTGTTTTTATCTCATGCATAGAGCCTAAGAATATCAAAGAAGCTTTAGATGATGATTTTTGGATATTGGCTATGCAAGAAGAGTTAAATCAATTTGAGAGAAGTAATGTATAGAAATAAGTTGATAGGCATAGTAATAAATCTACTATAGGAACTAAATGGGTCTTTAGAAACAAACTAGATGAGAGTGGTAACATTGTGAGAAATAAAGCTAGATTAGTTGCTCAAGGTTACACTCAAGAAGAGGTAATAGATTTCGATGAAACTTACGCACCCGTAGCCAGAATGGAAGCTATTAGGATGTTACTTGCATTTGCATGTTATCATGATTTCAAGCTTTTTCAAATGGATGTCAAAAGTGCTTTTATAAATGGTTTTATAAATGAAGAAGTGTATGTTTAACAACCACCAGGTTTTGAGGATCCAAAGTTTCCAAACCATGTTTTTAAATTAACAAAAGCTTTATATGGTTTGAAACAAGCTCCTAGAGCTTGGTATGAAAGGCTTTCAAACTTTTTAATTGAAAAAGGTTTTGAAAAATGAAAGGTTGATACTACACTTTTTATAAAAAAAGGTTTAAAAATGACATGTTAGTAGTTCAAATTTATGTTGATGATATTATCTTTGGATCTACTAATGAATGTTATTGTCAAAAATTTTCTAAGTTAATGCAAGGTGAATTCGAGATGAGCATGATGGGGGAGCTCTCATTCTTTTTGGGACTCCAAATCAAGCAAAGGAAAGATGACACCTTCATCAATCAAGCAAAGTATGTCAAAGATATGCTCAAGAAGTTTGGCTTTGAGAATGTGAAACCTCAAGCCACTCCTATGAGCTCATCAACTAAGCTTGACAAGGATGAAGGAGGTAAGTGTGTTGATTCTAAATTGTATAGATCCATGATAGGTTCTTTGCTTTACCTTACCGCAAGTAGACCGGATATTATTTTTAGTGTTTGCTTGTGTGCTAGATTTCAAGCCAGTCCTAGAGAATCACATTTAGTAGGCATTAAGAGAATTTTTAGGTACCTTAGAGACACACCTTGTTTAGATCTTTGGTATCCTAAAGACTCTTCCTTTAATCTTCATGCTTATTCGGATGCGAATTATGGAGGTTGTAAGATAGATAGGAAAAGTACTTCCGGAACATGTCAATTCTTAGGTAGTATGATCTGGTTCTCTAAGAAACAATATAGTGTACCTTTATCTACCACCGAAGCGGAGTACATATCCTTAGGGAGTTGTTGTGCTCACGTGTTATGGATGAAACAACATCTCTTAGATTATGACATTAAGGTTGAAGCTATACCTCTAAAATGTGATAATACTAGTACCATATGTCTTACTAAGAACCCCATTCAACATTCTAAAACTAAACACATAGAAATTAGACATCACTTTATTAGAGATCATGTGTCTAAAAATGATGTTGTTCTAGAGTTTGTTGACATCTTAAACCAATTAGCGGATATTTTTAGCAAACCTTTAGATAAAGAGCATTTTTGGACTCTCAAGAGAGAGTTAGGTCTAACTAGCCTTTCTTGACCTCTTAAGTGACATTTTTGTGCAAAAATATGCTTGAATCTTGTTTGTAATCATTCCTATGTTATCTTTCATCTTGTTGCTTCTATGCATGTTGCTAGGGGGAGTATAAACTTGTTTATGCATTTTAATCATGTCATAACATCATATGCATGCTTCTAGGGACTTTAGAGACTCATTTCTAGAACTTTAGAAGCCTAAAATGCAAAGCCTAGCTAAGGGGTATAGAAACAGGTGAGGTCGGTTTCGATACCTGTTCTTCATACTCATCTAAGCACGTTTCTGGGTAAGTTTGGTATCGAATCTTGTCTCGATACGGTGTTGGATATGTACCGAAACAGGCTGTTTCAAAATGCCTATAAGGGCGTATTGAAACACGTGGCAGCAAAATTCTATTAAAACACACCAAACCTAATTTTACCCAAATTAAAACATACCCAAACTCTTCTCTCAAACCCTAGCCGAACCCTTCCTATAAAAACCCCTCAATTCATCAAGTTTTATAACAAAATCAAGAGTTTTTCTGGAGGGTTTTTCTTTTAAACATCAAAGCCAAGGCTATATCAAAGATTGGTGATACAAAACCTTTTGATTCATCCTAATCTATAATCAAGGTAATTTTTGAAAAACCTTATTTTCGTTGAATTTTAGGGTGTTAAAATTTAGATTTTGAACATATTCTTAATGTTTATCGTATGGGTTTTCATAATCCTATAAAAACTTTTTCAAAATCAAAAATTTTCATTTGAATATAAATTATTTTTATCGTATTGGGTTTCAATGGTTTTTTTAGTTTTTTTAAATTTCAAAACCCTTTAATTATTTATTAGTATGATTGAATTAGGTTTATAGAGCATATATTTTTTTAAGTGCCTCAAACTAATCCTATTTTGTTAATCCTTAGATCATGGCACCAAAGAAATGCAAACATACCGAGGGAGGTAGTTCTTCATCCTCTCGTGCTTCCAAAGCTGACATCCAAGTAGTTTTCGAAAGAAGTTTGAATCGTCACGGTAGAATTGACGATTTCCAACTTCTTCGCAACTACCCGCTCAAGAAGGAGCGTTGCATGGATGTCAATTTCATGAACTCCGCAAAATTCCAATTTCGATATCTTTGCCTTTTACATGATTGGAAGTTCATGACCTTTCTCACCTCAACTGGCAAGTTTTATCCCACTCTTGTCCTCATATTTTATGCTAATGCCTCTTGTATTCTTTCGAAGGATAAGACCAAAGTGGTTGCCATTGAATCCTATCTCATGGGAGAAACCTTTCGCATTGACGTCGACACTTTCGTTGATGTGTTCGGTCTTGAGGATAAGGGTCTAGAAGATGAGAATGCTCTTGACACCTTCACCGGCTCGGTTATGAACCTTGACGTCCATGATCATTTCTTGCATCTTATCATATCTTGGTGGATTCGTCCATCAAATGGTAAGTATTCTTGGGTTCGTCAAGTGGATAGTTTTTGGATCAATTGCTTTCGTCAAACCCAACGCCCAAACCTTGCTCAAATCGTCTTTTCCGACATTGTTTGGAATGTCAAGAACCGTGCCACTCCACTAGTCAAATATTTTCCCTACGCTTGTGTTCTTAGCACTATATTTGTGTGTTTGGGATTGATTGTTCTTATAACTTTGTGGAGTCCGTCAAAGAACCCATCAGAGAGACTTATCTAAACCGTTCCTATTTTCAATATCTCAATGGTCAATGGGTTAGAGGTGCTCCTCCTCCCATAGATCCAGAGCCAATTCGCCAAGTTGCTCCAAACACCGAGATGATGGAGTTTCTCACTTCGCAATTTGATCACATGGATGCTCGATTTGATAGTTTGGATGCTCGTTTTGATTCCCTCACAACTCACTTCAACTCTCGTTTCGATGCTATGGATACGAGGTTGACGGGTTAGGAAAATCAAAACCTTTCCATGCGTCTCTCCATTGAAGCTCTTCGGCATCTTCACAATACTTCCACTAGAGATGGTGATGACGACGAGGAAGATGGTGATGAGGATGGTGATGGTGATCGTGATGAGTGATCTTTAGCTTTTCTCGTTTGTCTTTGCTATGGCTTTTAGGACAAGTTATGTGTTTTCTTAAGTATTATGTTGCATTTTCATTCATGTTAGAACAATATGCACCTTTGATATTTCGTTTGTTATGCTTTGAATCTTTATGCTGGATTTGGATTTTTATTAATGCTATGGTTTATTTGAACTTTTATTAATGCTTGTTCTTATGCCTAAATACTATTATGCCTTATTATTGAATTGATTTTGATCTAACAAAAAGGGGGAGAAAAAATATGTTATATTCTTTTTAAGTTTTTAAAAGGGGAAAAGACCATTTTTAAAGCTATGCAACAATTAAGGGGGAGTTTTTTTCAAAGTTTTCAAATTTCTCAAACTTAAAAATTTATTTTGGTTTTGTTATATCAAAAAGGGGATATTGTAAAACTAAAATTGATTTTGATATAACATTTATGTTAAAGGACTATTTTTGTAATAAATTTTTAAGTTACTAAGTTAAAAATTATGATTCAAGTCAAACCAAGAACTTTGAAATATTTTTTCTAAGTGTTTTTATACGAGAGTATCGATACCACTAGAACAGGTATCGATATCGTCCTTCATATTTCAAAGAATGTTTTGAGACTTAAAACAAGTATCGATACTCGTTTCGATACCGAGACCTCACTACCAACAATTGTTTCAAATCCAGTATCGAACCAAGTTTTAAGTTTTTAATTATTTTAAAAATTATTTTAAATTATGACTTAGTGTTTCGATACCAGTATCGATATCCCTGAAATCCCCAACGGCTCTTTTAAGCATTAAATAATTTGACCGTTGGTGGCAGTTAAAGCTTTAAATGGTGGTTAAACCGTTTCGATACCAAACATCACAGTTTACTTCAGGTATCGAAACCTGTTTCGATACGCCCTTAATAAATGCACAACGACTCTTTCTTTTTATGGACTGTTTCGAAACAGGTAGCCCGTGTTTCGATACCAGATGTTGTAGAGTGCATTTATGATGGAAAGATGAAGCTCCAACGTCTATATTTACATCTCCAACAACACCAACAGTTAGAAATCAATGAGAAGATATAAATTGAAGCATTTCAAGCAGCATTAATAACTATTAAACCTCAAGCAACATCCAAGCAATCAAATCCAACTCCAAAGCACTTTATTGCATATCTTGACTCCCAACTCTTGTATTTCATTTTGATTCTTTGTAATTGAGCTTGGGGAGAGTTATTTTGTAATTGGGGCATACATTTCTTGTGAGAGAAACTTTCGTGCCTATCTTTCTTCAATTTTATTCTTATGAGGTTGAATCATTTCTTGGGTAGAAGGATTGATTCGAATTGTAACGGTTATCCCTTGAACCAAGAAAAAGGTTGAATTCTTTAGTGAATTGGTTTCAAAATCCTTAGTGGGAGCTAAGGTAGTGGATGTAGATCTTGTTATGAAGCTTGAACCACTATAAATCTTGTGTCTCAATTTTCTCTATTTTTACCGAAAAAACTTCCATCAAAATTTAAATAGCCAATTCACCCCCCTCTTGGCCAATTCCATTGTTCGATCAACTCAGTAGAACTCATTAAATTTGATTGAATCTCATTTTAGGGGGGGTTGTTGGGTTAAAAGCATGTATGTCTAATTGGGCTTTTTAGAGAACCCGTTGTGATTTTAACCGAGTTAAATACTCTAAAATTGAGATTAAGTTGTATAATTTGGTTCAAAAGCCTATAACTAGTTGATGTCATGAAATTTTATTTATTCTTATTTTATGGACGATTTTTATGCTTAAATAGTGCATAAGTAAATGACTTTATAGTGATCACTTTGTAATTTATATCGATTAAAATGCTCTAAAATTGAGATTAAGTGGTCTAATCATGTTCAATAGCCCATAATTTACTATTTGAACTAATGAAGTTTGATTGAATCTCATTTTGTGTTCATTTTGTTGGGTTAAAAGCATGCTTGTCTAATTGGACTTTATAAAGAACCTGTTGCAATTTTTTTTGAAGGGAAAGTGCCTTATTAAAAAAAAACCTATAGCCAGTCACCCTAAGGAGTCAGTAGGCCCCTATGGGGAAAAGAGTACCCATGGTTTTATTGAGAAAAAGAGGAGAACCTCTCCAGGTTTACAGAAGCCCGAATAAAGTTGGGAAAGTTACAATCAAAAGAGCAAGAGATAAAAGAATGCAAAGCCTAGTAGCTAAGACATGGTCTACAACGTTTGCGTCTCTAGGTACATAACAAATTTTATAATCAGGCAGAGTAACAAGAGTGGAACTGATGCAAGACACCAAGTGTCGCACTGTTGAAAGATCTTGGTGATGAGTGTTATTAACTTTGTTGGCAATGGAAGCAAAATCTGTTTCAAGAATTACATTAGTCCAGCCATGGGCAACAACAAGTTTTAAACCTTCCAGAATAGCAAGAGCCTCGGCAGAAGCTGGATCTGGACAGACAAGAGGCATAGAGCATCCACCGAGAACAGAACCAGAAGAGTCTCGAGCATTGACGCCTGTAGCAACGCCCCTTAACACTGGGTCAAAGGCCCCATCCGTGTTAATTTTGACAAAACCAGAAGCCGGTTTCGTCCATCTAGCTTGAGTGAAAATGGGCTCAGCTAGCCGGGAACGTAGATGGGAAGCATGAATAACTGTTGTATAGTCCTTAAAAAAATTTTTCGCATTGGAAACAACTAACCAAGCCGGTTGGAGATAAGGAAAGAAAATTGATGTAAAGACAGGAAACTAGCAACTTGAGAGAGCCATTGGTTAGTGGAGGTAGTATGCGTGTAGGAGAAAATTCGATTAGGAAGCTCTGCCAACAAGACTGCCTCCTTGGCACTAGGACAGTCCCTCATTGCATGGAGGGTAGTTTCAATGGCCATGTTGCGAAGTGGACAAACTCCTATACCAAGATTGGCCTGAAGGAATTTATGGCCAGTTGGAATTGCATCATGACAAAGCCGCCATCCAAAGGAGCGGACCTTAGGTAAGGTGGGAAGTTTAGATAGAATTTTCCAAAGCTTAGAGGGTCTATTAACTAGCCCTAGTTGTAGTTGCAAAAATTGGTACCCCGAGCGAACCGAGTATATACCAGAGTCATGGTGACCCCAAAGAGTGGTGTCCTTTGTGTCATTAATAATGGGTACATTAAGAATGGTGTTAGCATCTTCATAGGAGAAGTATTCTCTTACCTTTAGTGCATTCCACCGGGTCGTGTTAGGTAGCATGAAGGTACCTACATGAAGAGGTACTTCATCATTCAACTCATAATCACCATAAAGGTGTATAGGCTGAGAGCCTCCCCAATTCTCAAGGTGGATCTGAATTTGACTAGATATATCTGGCCGTTTAAAGAAACCGTTGCAAAGTTTAGAGATAGCTATGTAAAGTCCTTTTCAGGCAAAGGAAGACCTCCGAGTGTGTTCAAATTCAAGAATAGAACCCAATGGGTAATACTTACATTTATAGACCTGACTAAGGAGATTGTTTGGTTCATAAATCAAACGCCAGATTTGTTTGCCCAGTAAAGCAACATTGAAGTGGTGTAGATCGCGAAAACCTATACCTCCTGCTGCTTTCGGCAGACAGACAGTGTCCCAAGGGAGCATATGCCAACCTCGTTTGTCAGCTTTTCCAGACCACCAATATCGATGTATCGAAGCAGTCATGTCATCAATGATATTTTGTGGTAGAAGGTAGCAAGACATAACATATTGAGGTATTGATTGTATGACTGATTTAATAAAAATTTCTCTACCACTAAAGGATAAGAGGTGTTTATCCCATTTACTCAAACGAGCATTCATTTTTTCCCTTGTAAACCCCAAGGTTGTTGTCTTGTTCTTCCCTATTAAGAGGGGGACTCCAAGATAAATACCTGGATCGTCAACTTCTCGTACTTGAAGGATATCATTAGTTTCCGCTCTAAGTGACATGAAAGTTTTTCGGGAAAAGAAAATAGTAGACTTTTCAAAGTTCATTGCTTGACCAGAAGAGGTAGCATAAGTATGCAAAGCATTCTTAAGGTGTTGAGCTTCTGTAGTTGTATTCTTAATGAATAAAACACAGTCATCAGCAAAAAGAAGATGGTTCACGCATGGTCCATTCCTACTAGCACAAAGACCAGGTAGGTTACCACTAGCTTGCTCAGCATTAAGCAATGCTGAAAGTCCTTGGGTACAGAAGAGAAAAAGGAAGGGAGATAGCAGGTCTCCTTATCGTAACCCTCTATGGGGTTTGAAAGGCCATGAAAGAGAATCGTTGACACATACTTGGAACGTCACTGAGGATATATATCTCATAATGAGAGAAACCCAATGGTTGTTAAAACCTAGGCTAAGCATAATTTGTTCAAGAAAAGGCCATTCAACACGGTCGAAGGCCTTTTCCATGTCAAGTTTTAAGCTAGCGCCTTTTGCCAACGAGGTCTCGTCGGTATTTAAAGTGTGGATAAGCTCATGAGCAATTAGAATATTGTCAGTAATATTCCGCCCTTGAACAAAAGCAACTTGATTACCACTTATGCATAGAGGTATGATAGATTTTAGACGATTAACAAGAACTTTCGCGACAGTCTTGTACAAGACTTTGTAGAGGCTAATAGGTCTGAGATGACGCATTGTTGTGGGGTCGCTTATCTAGGGAATAAGAACAATAATTGTACGATTGACCTCTTCCATATTAATTGACCCGCGTAAGAGTCCAAGGCAGAGGTTTATAAAATCAGGGCCAAGGATGTCCCAATGCTTCCTAAAGAAACCACTTGGGAATCCATCAACTCTCGGAGCTTTCCGTGAGTCAATATCTCGAAAAGCAATGGTAACTTCATCTACCGTGAAGTCTTTAAGGAGGTCATTATTCATCGGTTCAGTAACAATGGTAGGAATGTTGTCCAAAATGGAGAATGCAATAGTGGGAGAACAGGATGAGAAGAGGTTTTGAAAATAGTCAATAGCAATATTCATAATGTCATTTCTATGCGTATGCCAAACATTCTCGTTGTTAAAAAGCCCAGCAATATTATTCTTTCGCCGTCGACTATTTGCTCGGGCATGAAAGAAAGAAGTATTTTTGTCATCGTGTTCTAACCATTGTATACGAGCTCGTTGAGCCCAATATATTTCTTTCGTATTTAGTAAGCTATCAAGCTCACTATTAGCGGAAATAAAGTTTTGGATGTCCACATCAAAGAGGTGTCGTTTGAGACACATATTAATGAAGTCGTTAAGCTGCGTAATCCGTTCATTGAATTTGATACATTTGTTCCTTTGCCAAGAGGATTGAAAACGTCTAATATTGTTATAATTTTAACCGAGTAAAATGCTCTAAAATTGAGATTAAGTTGTATAATTTGGTTCAAAAGCCCATAATTAACTATTTAAACTCATAAAATTTGATTGAATCTCAATTTGTGGCCATTTTGTTGGGTTTAAAGCGTGCATTCTAATTGGGCTATTTAGTGAACCCGTTATAATTTTAAACGAGTAATATGCTCTAAAAGTAAGATTAAGATGTAAAATTTGGTTCCAAAGCCCTTAATTTACTATTTGAACTCATAAAATATGATTTATTCTTATTTTCTCATCGTTTTGTTAGGTTTAAAGTGTGCATATCAAATCTAAAAGGGCTTTATAGTGGTTGCATTTGAATATAAAACGAGTAAGATGCACTAAAATTGATATTAAGTGGTTTAATCGTATTTAAAAGTGCATAATTAAAAATATTTGGACTCATTAATATTGATTAATTCTCATTTTGTGGCCGATTTGTCGGGTTTAAAGCGTGCATGTCTAATTGAGCTTTTTAGTGAACCCGTTGGAATTTAAACCGAATAAAAGAATTTAAAATTGAGATTAAATGGTTTAATCATGTTCAAAGGCCCATAATTAACTATTTGAACTCATTAAATTTGATTGAATCTCATTTTGTGTTCGTTTTGTTAGGTTAAAAGCATGTCTAATTGCGCATTTTAGAGAACTCAATGGAATTTTTAATGAGTAAAATATTCTAAAATTGAGATTAGGTTGTATAATTTGGTTCAAAAGCTCATAATTAACTAGTTGATCTCATAAAATTTGATTTATTCTTATTTTGCGGACATTTTTTAGGTTTAAAGTGTGCATAACTAAATGGCTTTATAGTCATCCCATTTTAATTTAAATAGAGTAAAATATTCTAAAATTGATATTAAGTAGTTTAATCATGTTCAAAAGCACATAATTTACTATTTCAACTCATTAAATTTGATGGAATCTCATTTTTTTTGTCGTTTTGATTGGTTAAAGGCACGCATGTCTAATTGGGCTTTTAGAGAACCCATTGTAATTTTAACTGAGTAAAATACTCTAAAATTGAGATTAAGTTGTATAATTTGGTTCAAAAGCCTATAATTAAGTAGTTGATGTCATGAAATTTGATTTATTCTTGTTTTACGGACATTTTTTAGGCTTAAATAGTGCATAAGTAAATGACTTTATAGTGATCGCTTTGTAATTTAAATCGATTAAAATGCTTTAAAATTGAGATTAAGTGGTTTAATCATGTTCAAAAGCCATAATTTACTATTTGAACTAATGAAGTTTGATTGAATTTTATTTGGTGGCCGTTTTTTGGGGTTAAAAGCATGCTTGTCTAATTGGACTTTTTAAAAAAACCCGTTGTAATTTTTTTTGAAGGAAAGGACCTCATTAAAAAAAACCTATAGCTTGTCACCTCGAAAGGTGAGTAGACCCCTATTGTGAAAAGAGTACCCATGGATTTATTGACTAGAAGAGGTAAACATCTTCGAATTTACAAAAGCCCGAATAAAATCGAGAAAGTTACAGCCAAAAGAACAATAAAGAAAAGAACTTAGAGCCCTAGTTGGTAAGACATGGGCTACAACGTTTGCGTCTCTAGGTACGTAACAAATCTTACAATCAGGCAAGGTACCTAGAGTGGAGCAGATACGAGAAACAAAATGTTCCACCGTGGAGAGGTCCTAGTGATGAGTGTTGTTAACCTTGTTGGAAATGGAAGCTAAATCAGTTTCAATTATTACATTAGTCCAGCCATTAGCAACAACCAATTTTAAACCTTCTAAAATGGCAAGAGCCTCAGCAGAAGCTGGATCTGGGTAGAAAATGAGTGGCATAGAACAACCACCAAGGACAGAGCCAGAAGAATCCCGAGCGATAACGCCTGCAGCAACACTCCTTAACACAGGATTAAAGTCACCATCCGTATTAATCTTGATGAAACTAGAGTCCGATTTCGTCCATCTAGCTTGAGAAAAAGTGGACTCTATAGCCAGGAACGTAGATGGGATGCATCATTAATTGATACATAGACGTTGAAAAGTTTTTGTGCATTGGAAATAGTTAACCAAACCGGTTGGAGATGACTATTATGGACAAAGTCATTACGGCGATTCCATAAATTCCAAAGGATCGTAATAAGGCGTGAAAAATGATGTAAGGAAGGAAAATCAGCCACTTTAGAAAGCCACTGACAGGGGGAGACAAAGGTATTGGAGAAAATTCGTGTAGGGAGCCCTGCCAACTGGAGCGCCTCCTTGGCACTAGGATAATCCCACATGGCATGGAGGGTGGTTTCGATGGCTATATTACAGATCGGGCATACCCCTGTACCAAGATTGGCCTGGAGGATTTTATGGCCAGATGGGAGTGCATCATGACATAAACGTGATCCAAAGGTATGAACCTTGGGTAGAGTAGTCAGTTTAGATAGAATTTTCCAAAGCTTGGAGGCCTATTAATTGGCCCTTGTTGCAAAAGCAAAAGTTGGTAACCAGATCGAACCGTATACATGCCAGAGTCATGGTGACCCCAAAGGGTGGTATCTTTTGTGTCATTAATAATTGGTACATTAAGGATGGTGTTAGCATCTTCATGGGAAAAGTATTGTCTTACTTTTGATTCATCACAACGGGGTAGGTTAGGCAACATGAAAGTACCTGCACGAAGAGGGACTTCATCATTCACCTTATAATCACCATAAAGGTTTATAAACTGAGAGCCTCCCCATTTGTCAAATTGGATCTGAACTTGACTAAACATGCATGGCCGTTTGAAGAAACCATTGCGAAGTTTAGAGATAGCTATGCTAAGACCTTTCTAGGCAAAAGAAGATCTCCGAGAGTGATCAAATTCAAGAATAGATCCCGATGGGTAATACTTGCATTTTTAGACCTGACTAAGGAGATTATCAAGCTCACAAACCAAGCGCAAAATTTGTTTGCCTAGTAAAGCAACATTAAAGTGGTGTAGATCACGAAATCCTATACCTCCTACTGTTTTTTGGTAGGCAGACAGTATCCCAAGGGAGCATGTGCCAACCTCGTTTGTTAGCTTTGCCAGACCACCAATATCGGTGTATCGAAGTGGTCATGTCATCAATGATGTTTTGTGGTAAAAGGTAGCAAGACATAACATACTGAGGCATAGATTGTATGACTGATTTGATAAAAATTTCTCTACCACTAAAGGATATAAGGTGTTTATACCATTTACTCAAGCGGACATTCAATTTTTCTCTGGTAAACCCCAAGGCCACAATCTTGTTTTTCCCTATTAAGATAGGGACCCATAGATAAATACCTAGATCATCAACTTCTCTTACGTGAAGGATACCATTAATTTTCGATCGAAGCGACAAGGAAGTTTTTTGGGAAAAGAAAATAATAGACTTTTCAAAGTTTACCGCCTGCCCAAACGAAGTAGCATAAGTATGTAAAGCATCCTTAAGGCGTTGAGCTTTTTTAGTTGTATTCTTAATGAATACAACATAGTCATCCGCGAAAAGGAGGTGGTTAATGCTGAGCAGTGCTGAGAGGCCTTGGGTACAGAAAAGAAAAAGGAAAGGAGGTAGGGGGTTCCCTTGCCATAAATCTCCGTGAGGTTTAAAGGGGCGTGAAAGGGAATCGTTGACACATACTTGGAAGGAAACAGAAGATATACACCTCATAATAAAGGAAACCCAGTGGGTATTAAAACCTAGCATAAACATAATTTGTTCAAGGAAAGACCATTCAGCTCGGTCGAAGGCCTTTTCCATGTCTAGCTTTAAGCTAACACCTTTGGCAAGTGAGGTCTCATCGGTATTTAAGGTGTGGATAAGCTCATGTGTAATGAGACTATTGTCAGTGATGTTCCTCCTTTGAACAAAACCATCTTGATTACCACTTATGCATAGCGGTATAATAGATTTCAAACGATTAACATGTACTTTTGCAACTGTCTTGTAAAGGACTGTGCAGAGGCTAATAGATCTGATATGACACATTATTGTGGGTTCACTGATCTTGGGTATAAGAACAATGATATTATGATTGACCTCTTCCATATTAACCGACCCTCGTAAGAGTCCAAGGCAGAGGTTTATAAAATCCTGGCTAAGGATCTCCAAATGCAATGTTTACTTCATCAACTGTGAAGTCCTTAATAAGGTCATTATTCATCGTTTCAGTTACAATAGTGGGAATGTTTTCCATAATGGAAGATGCAATAATAGGGGAGGAGGACGAAAAAAGGCTTCGAAAGTAGTCAACAGCAGTAGACATGATGTCTGTTGTATGTGTTTGCCAAATATTCTTGATACGAATCCGGTTGCGGAATATCCGAATTTGTATTTGTGATTTCCCGATCGTGATTCTAGTAAGTAACTAAAAATGAAAAATAGGAACTTTAAAATGAAACTTATAAGATGATATGAAATGGATAGATAATATAGTTAAATGGAATGATGATAAGATGGTTGTTGTGCTTAGGATGAAGTATGAAAAATATGGATGTATGGAAGATGGAAGTGAAGAGAAGAAATGAAATTGATGGTGCGGTGTAAACAAAGGAGGAACCAACACTAAAAAGTGAAGACCCGCTCCTTAAGAGTTTTTAAACCATGACTTGGGTGAAAGGCTAATGGATTGTGAACCTCTAGTTATAAGAACTAGGAACCAGCAATATAAAAAGATGAAAAGGGATGAATGCCACAAGAACAATCTTGCAAGCCGATAAAGTTCAAAAAGAACTATAAAAGAAAAACACTCTCAAGTTATAATATATGCCAAAAGTTGTCCCTTTTACAATGAAATGAGTGCCTATTTATAGGTGTAAGACAACAACAAATTGATTGGCCTAGACAAAGATTAAAGACTCATTATTCTAGTGTTAAAGGCCTATTAATTTGTAGGTTATCATATCTCCTATTGACAGACAAAAAGTTTGATCTAGAAGGATGAATGTGGACATAGGATGAATGTAGACATTCATATCATCTACAATTAGAAACCCTTGGGCTGATGGTTGATTAAGTTGTCATTCATCCTCACTTAAGGGGCTGTTATAAAGCATTGAATTCAGCAATTGAATGGTCTCTTGAATTCTTGGAAGAAGCATCTTGTGACTATTCCCGTATTGAATTTCCAGCATGCACTCAAGACTCAAATATGCTCGTATCTAATCCAAAAATGGAGAACAAGTTGACTAATATTCCTTGAATTCCCTCCGTAAGTATTGTTTTAATTGCTGCCTTTACTCTCCCTTAAGTGGTTATAATGAAGACTTTTATTGCATGTCTTTTCTTGCTTGCTTACTGAAACTGACAGCCTTAAAGTGATGTAAAGGATCTCTTGAAAGCCTTAAAACCATTGCTGGAAATAACAACCTTCAAGTGGTGTAATTGCTCCATCGAATTGCATTGTAATCAATCAACCTTGATGTGTTTTCAAGGGTCTTAATTGATGTAATTGCCTTGTCATTCCTGAGAATATGATCAGCCATTTGCTCCAAAAGAATATCTTAGCTGAAATATATAAGCAACCATTAGATAACAACTTTATTCAATAAAAATGAAATTGAATGCATGAAACAAATTTAATGAGCTAGTTTAATTAATTAACTCACGCACTAAATTAACTCATAAACATAAGAGAACTAACATGCTTTAAGTGAACTATCATGCATTAATTAAACTAATGAACTTAATTGCACTAACATGCTTAAATGATCATCAAACATTATTTATTCATGCACACATGCTGAAACTAAATTTTAAAAAAACTTAAGAAAGAACTCCTGCAAACTCCTGCACAAGTAGGAGGTTGTATTGTTCCAACAAAGTTGGTGTTGCATTCTCTAATTTCCAGCCTCGAATAAATAGATTTCCCATGGCCTCTTGGAATTTCTTGGTTTTAGCACGAGTCATAGGTCCAATAGGAAATTCTTCTGGTTCATTGTTGGATGTGATCATATCAATTCTGGTTGTTGAGAAGCCCAACAATATGATTCTTCCGTCGCCGACTATTTGTTTGGGCATGAAAGAAGGAAGTATTTTTGTCATTGTGTTCTAACCATTGTGTACGAGCTCATTGAGCCCAGTATATTTCTTTTGCATTTGGAAAGCTATCAAGCTCACTTTTAGCGGAGACAAAGTTTTGGATATCCGCATCAGAGAGACGTCGTTTGAGACACATATTAATGAAATCATTAAGCTGAGTGATACATTCATTGGATTTAGTACGTTTGTTTATTTGCCAAGAGGCGAGAAATCTTCCAATGTCTTCAAATTTATCGAGGGTCGAGCGAGAATGGTTAGACCATATCTCTCTAATTCTAGATGAAACTTACGAGTTATCAGCCCAACAATTCTCATAGCGAAAAAGGTTTTTAGAGTGTTGGGATCGGAGAGCCCGAGGTGGATTAGTGTCCAGTAAGATAGGGCAATGGTTAGAACGAGCCTGAAAAAAGATGTAGTTTGGAAGTTAGGAAAGGAAATAAACCAGACAGAGTTACCAAGGAATCGATCGATTCTTTCCATGATTGTTTTGCGTGTTATATCCAGATCTGGTCCAAGTGAACCAACCTGACGTTGCCTTACAATCAAAGAGATCGTTCTTAGTAAGACAATCTCTGAAATTATTAATTTGTGATCAAGCACGACGGGTGCCACCTCGTTTTTCATTATCAAATAGGATTTCATTAAAGTCTCCCCCTAAAAGCCGTGGAAGGGAGGAAGCGGATTGTAAAATGTCTATTAATTGCCAAGTTTTGTATTTGTTTGCAGTTTCAACAAAACCATGTAAACTAGAAAAATGGAATTCTGTTTGCTCGAAAGAAATAGTAACATCAATATGACGATCCAAGTAAGAAAGCAAATTAATATAAGTTTTATTATTCCAAATAATAGCAAGCACTGTACAAGTAGGGCTGGATTCAATAGCTATTCAACCATGCATTCCTAACTTGATCCTAATACGGTCCAAATTATATCTGTTTAACCTAGTTTTGGAAGAAGCATGTTGGAGAGCGTGAACTGCTTGGGTGTTGCTGAGACCCTAACAGTTCCAACATAGGATTTTCATTTAGCTCGGCGGGGTTGATCACCTTCAAACTCCGCCGGAGAGTTTCTTGCGCTGCTCATCCAAGCTTTTTTTGTGGATACCTTGTTTGTCGGTCGAGGACATTTAAGTCTGTTACCCTCGTCAGAAGGTGGTGTTCTTTTAGTACTTCTATTTGAGGTAGGACGAGCGACTCGTTTGGAGTTTGCCACAGATTGAAGCCATTCAATTGCCTCTTGGAAGTCATGGTCATTGGCAAGCTCTGCCTCTAACTCTTGGAGTTTTGGTTCCAGCAAACTGACCTCACCGGTGTCGTTATAGGCTTTTGGTCGGGTAGTAATGTTAGAGTCTTAGTCAGGAAAAACCATTTGTAATGGTTGGGGGGACACCGACGGGCAGGTAGTCTACTCGCAAAGGTCGGGAGGATTTGAGGGCTTTTTGAAGTAATTTGGGGAGATTCGGTAACAGGAGCATATTCATGTGCATGGGTTTGGGGTGTCGGCATTGGAGCTTTACCATTGGCATTGGCACCATTGTGTTGATTTGCGGATGTTTGAGAGAAAGTTGGCATTGACTGAGTGGTAGCGTGAGCATTAGATATATAATGGATCCGACCTCTTTATGAAGGTTGTGCATCCTTTTTCTTAGGGACATAGCGAAGCCAGTTGCCATACTATAGTTGTTTGGGTCGAGCCTCGACCCGGATATTACAAAAATCCGTAGAATGACCAACTTTGCCACAACAATGACACATTGTGGGAAGATGTTTGTATTGAAGAAGGAAGAATCTGGTGGAAGCTCCCCCGCCTATAGCAACACAGCGCCTAATCGGCTTGGAAGCATCTAGTGTTAAACCGACGCGAAGGTATTCAACCATGTTGAAATCAATTTTCCTAGTTTCAAATTTTTTTCACTATACCAAATATAGTTTCGAGTGATTCCCCAATGTTATGGGCAGATTCTTCCGAAGCAAGAAGGATAGGGAATATTATAGATACGCACCCAAATATTCATCGTTGTAAAGGAGTGCTCGTCAGGACTGATATTAGGATTGTATTGCACAAGGGCTAACCATTCGTCCTCGTAAGTCTAAGGCCCCCTGGCCATGATATCCTCTTTGATTTTCTCATCTTTAAAACGAATGAGAAACAGTTGTGGCTTCAAGACTCATAGAGACTAGTTTGTCCGGAGTCCAAATTTCGGTAAAGGCTTTAATGATTACCTGGTCATCTATATCCTTGGAGGATTTGAGGTTCCCTAGCAGGGTGGTTTGTGTTTCCTTTCAGAAGAGTCCCAAGGTAAACTTGATTGGAAAACTGCAGATTTTTTCTTCATCAGTGAATTGGATATTCCCGAGTTGTTGAAGAAAAGATCTGGAATCCACTAGGAAAAATGGGTGAAAAATAAGAGAGGGATTACGAGAGTTGGAAGTAGGATGGAGAGTTATGAGGGAGATGGATGGAGTTATATAGAAAGGGATAGAGAGTTGGAAGTCCACGAGGACTGTAATTAGTAGTTTCAAAATGAGAAGGTGTAGGATTTGGGATATATGACTTCTTGCATTTAATATGAATAGAAAGGGGAATAGATAATTTATCACATTTGATATGAGAAAAAGTATTTGAGGATGAATACAAGTCCTTAATAGATAGGGTTTAGGAGACTTATTACATTTTATTGGGAAAAAATTGGAGTTGGAGAGTAAGTAGAAGTCCTTAATAGATATGGCTTAGATGACTTATCGTAGTGGATATGAGAAGAAAGAGGAGTTGGAGAGGAAGTAGAAGTCCTTAATAGATATGGCTTAGATATGGCTTTATAGTGAATCTGTTGAATTTTAACCGAGTAAAAAGCTAAAATTTGAGATTAATTTTTATAATTAGATTCAAAAATCCAAAATTAACTATTTGAACTCATAAAATTTGACTCAATATCATTTTTTGATCCTTTTTGGGTTTAAAGCGTATGTGTCTAAATAAGCTTTATAGTGAATCTGTTCGAGTTTTAATAGAATAAAACGCTAAAAATTTGAGATTAATTTTTATAATTAGATTAAAAAATCAATAATTAACTATTTGAACTCATAAAATTTGATTTAATATCATTTCTCGATCTATTTTTTTGTTTAAAGCGCATGTGTCTAAATTGGTTTTATAGTGAATCTAATAAAATTTTAACCTAGTAAAAAGCTAAAAATTTGAGACTAATTTTAATAATTAGACTAAAAAATCTATAATTAACTATTTGAACTCATAAAATATGACTTAATATCATTTTTCGATCTTCTTTAGGTTTAAAGCGTGTGTGTCTAAATGAGCTTTATTGTGAATCTGTTCGAATTTTAACCGAATAAAAAGCTAAAACTTTGAGACTAATTTTTATATTTAGATTCAAAAATCCATAAATAACTATTTAAACTCATAAAACTTGATTTAAAATCATTTTTCGATTTTTTTTTGTTTTAACGTGTGCATGTCTAAATGGGCTTTATAGTGAATCTGTTCGAATTTTAACTGAGTAAAAAGCTAAAAATTTGAGATTAATTTTTATAGTTAGATTCAAAAATCTATAATTAAATATTTGAACTCATAAAATTTGATTTAATATCATTTTTCGATCTTTTTGGGGTTTAAAGCATGTGTGTCTAAATGAGCTTTATAGTGAATCTGTTAGAATTTTAACTGAGTAAAAAGCTAAAAATTTGAGATTAATTTTTATAATTAGATTCAAAAATCTATAACTAACAATTTGAACTCATAAACTTTGATACAATATCATTTTTTGATTTTTTTGGGGTTTAAAGCGTGCGTGTCTAAATGGGCTTTATAGTGAATCTGTTCGAATTTTAACCGAGTAAAAAGCTTAAAATTTGAGATTAATTTTTATAATTAGATTCAAAAATCTATAACTAACTTTTTAAACTCATAAACTTTGATATAATATCATTTTTCGATCTTTTTATGGTGTTTAAAGCGTGCGTGTCTAAATGGGCTTTGTAGTGAATGTGTTCTAATTTTAACCGAATAAAAAGATAAAAATTTTAGATTAATTTTTATAATTAGATTCAAAATTCCATAATTAACTATTTGAACTCATAAAACTTGATTTAAAATCATTTTTCGATCTCTTTTGGGGTTTAACGCGTGCCTCTCTAAATGGGCTTTGTAGTGAATCTGTTTGAATTTTAACCGAGTAAAAAGCAAAAAAATTGAGATTAATATTTATAATTAGATTAAAAATCCATAATTAACTACTTGAACTCATTAAATTTGATTTAATATCATTTTTCGACCTCTTTTGGGTTTAAAGCGTGCGTGTATTCTTTTTAAGTTTTTCTTAAGGGGGAGAAGACCATTTTTTAAAGCTATGCAACAATTAAGGGGAAGTTTTTCAAAGTTTTAAAATTTCTCAAACTTAAAAATTTATGTTGGTTTTGTTATATCAAAAAGGGGGAGATTGTAAAACTAAAATTGATTTTGATATAACAATTATGTTCAAGGAATATTTTTGAAATAAATTTTTTAAGTTCCTAAGTCAAAAATTAAGATTCAAGTCAAACCAAGAACATTAAAATATTTTTCTAAGTGTTTTCTATACGAACGTTTCGATACCAATAGAACATGTATCGATACCGCCTTTCATTTTTCAAAGAATGTTCTTGAGACTTAGAACAAGTATCGATACCCGTTTCGATACCGAGACCTCACTGCCAACATTTGTTCCGAACCCAATATCAAACCAAACTTTGATTTTTAAATATTTTAAAATTATGACTCAGCATTTTGATACCAGTATCGATACCCTTAAAAATTCCCAACGGCTCTTTTAAGCATTAAATGACTTGACCGTTGGTGGCAGTTAAGCTTTAAATAGTGGTTAACCCGTTTCTATACTAAACTTCACAGTTTACTTCAAGTATCGAAACCTGTTTCGGTACACCCTTAATAAATACACAACGTCTCTTTCTTTTTATGGACTGTTTCGAAATAGGTAGCCCGTGTTTTGATACCTGTCACACCCCAATTCTTCCCCAAATTAAAATTTAAAATCCCTAATTCAAAAACCCTAAAAATTAGGGATTTTCAGTGGCTTGTTTGCATTTTCAGAAAGTTGGGTTGTACTTTTGAAAATATTTTAAAAGTCTGGACCCTTGTAGGGTAATTGTACCTCTTCGAATATGGTAACTCTTCTTCCTCTTTTCCGTTTTTGATTTTCAGCCTGGGAATTAAAGTAATTTAATTCTAAAATTTATTCCGTTTCTGTATCGAATCAAACCACCACCTCTTCTCTCTATCTGTTTCTTTCGATCTTTTGGTGTTCGGTAAGTTCTCTGATTCTTATCTTCCTTTTTGTTCAATTGTTGTTAATGGTTTCTGTTTAAGGGTTTTGTTGTCCGAATGTTTGGTGGATTGTTTTACTCATGGTTTATGAGAAGTGTTTGAAAAGGGTGGGGGTTGTTGTTTTTATTTGAATCGGTTTAGGAAGAAGTTTTGGTTCGTTTTAATTGGGTTTTGTGGAAGGAAAGTTTTGGTTTGAATAGGGATTAAAGGAGACCTGATTGTGTATGTATGGATCGAATCAAAAAGGGGGAGAATCGTTTAAGAAAAGCCCTGGGAGAATCTGGATTTTTTCAGATTTTCCCAGAAAATCTGGGGAAAACCCAGATTTTCTCGGGAAAAATTTGGAAAACCCAGATTTTCTCGGGAAAATCTAGAAATTTCAGATTCTTGGGAAAACCTGACCCGACCCGGAACCGGATTAGACCCGGCTGACGTCACTGCTGACGTCAGTGTTGACAATGCTGATGTCATCTACTGACGTCAGCGTTGACCAATGCTGACGTCAACATTGACTTTTTCCGACCCGATCCCACTTTATGTTTTTCGACGTCTTGAGTCCGATGGCACAGTCCATTTTTCGAAATTCAAACCTGAAATATCGTTTTTAGGACTTTTAAGTTTGAAATCTTTATCTAGAAGTTATATTTATCAGATTCTAAATCAGTTTCTGTTGGTTTAGGTGACGTGGATTTCGACCCCGAGAATTTACCTCCTCCTCCTCCTGGATGACCTCCAGTTCCTCAGATATCAGGACATGCTCGTGAGTTTCAATTTATTTTTCTGTTTAGTGTACTATCGATATAGATGCATAGTAGTGTGTCTAATTTTCTGTTACTCGTAGGTTCTACACCTGTTCTTTCAAGTGGTAGAGCCGAATCCAGTAGACGTCATTCTCGGTGTTAAGCTTCTATTTCAGGTGTGTCTCTTCCGAAAACTCTGTTACTATTCTGTGTTCAGATTTTGTTAAACCTTGTATGATCATGCATCATCCTGTAATATTTCTGAAATATTTCGCCATGCTTTACTTTGAGTTTATACTTATATTTCTGATTCTAAAATTAACATGCATGCCTCCTGTTAGAATTTAGGCACACATTTCATTCTGTATATGTTCATTACATTGCATCTAGTTGGACTATATGTACGGGGAAGTTCAATGATTTTTATCACTTCTGATCAGTGGCTCCACCTACGGGTCGAGATACCACTTCTGTTCAGTGGCTCCACCTACAGGTCGAGTTTCCACTTTTGTTGGTGTGACGGAGTTAGAGTGGTTCAGGGGAACCTACCCTTCTGTTGGCGTTCGGAGTTGGGTGCATATCATGCATACACTATATCATCTGCACTATCCTGTTCTGTGACCCTATTTATCTGCTCTAGAGACACACTAGGCTCCCTAGCTTACACCCTCTCAGTTTCTGTTTCAGATCCTCGGTCCTAGGCTACGGTACTTGGAGGAATATTTTCAGAACTGCTACGTATGTTACTCATATATCATGTTTAATTCCGGATATTTTTATTAGTATTATTATGTAATAAACTTTGGACTTTGGATTTATTTCGGATTTCTGAACAGTTAATATTGATTAAATTCATGGGTTGAACTTTATTTAAATAAATGTTTAGTTTTGCAGTATTTTAAATTGTTAATTATTTAATAATTTATCTGGATATTATTTTTAATTTATAAAAACCTTAAGTTGTGAAACGAGTTTTAATGACGTAAACCCTAACTTGTAATCAAAGATATTAGGTTAATTTTAGGGGTTACATTTAATGGTATTAGAGCCTGGTTCAACCCGCAGACTGTGAGGTCCAAAATGATTTTGATCTGAAAATGATTTTGTTAGTCTTATTTGAAAATTCGGATTTTGTTTTGACTCATATTTGAAAATTTCTGAAATATTTTGAATAATACTCCAAGTACCGGTTCTAATATAGGATCCTGTCTATTTTCTGTAGATATACGACTATGCCACCACTTAGGAGTACACGTTTAGCGACCGGGAGAGGTCATGGTCGAGGTCGTTCTACTGGATCTGCTAGTGATGTCCTGCCTCCTATGGACCTGCCAAAGGATCAGAGTTTAGCTCAGCAAGTCGAGGTTAATCAGCCCGCCCAGAGTGAGGGATCGTACATTTCTAGAGACAGTGAGACTGTCAGTTTAGATTCTGTCACTATGCAGAGGGAGCTGCTTCGTTATCTTCAGCAAAATGAGTGTGTCAGGAAACCCATTTCTACAGAGTTTTTAGCTACCGGTATAACTATGTTTGATGGTAAGACTGGTACTGTCTCAGCTGTTGCAGAGTACTGGATGAAGAAACTTCAGTGTCTGTTTGTTGAGATGGACTACCCTTCTGACAAGAAATTGAGAGCGGCTATATCTTTGCTTCAAGGTGAGGCCCTGAACTGGTGGGAGGCAGAGGAGAGACTGACTGCATCAAATAAGATCAGTTGGGAGTTTTTCAGGCAGGCTTTTGAGGATCGGTATGTGGGTCCCGAGTATCTGGCAAAGTATCGTGATGATTTTCTGAATCTTTAGTAGAATGACATGTCAATGAACGACTATGAGATTGAGTTTCTGTGTCTACTACAGTATGCTCCGGGACTTATTTCGACTGAGAAATAAAAGTGTGACCACTATTTGAAAGGACTCTGGGTGCCGATAAATATTTTTGTAGCCACCCACCATGATACCGAGTACAAGATAATTACTCGGCGTGCCAGGATAGCCGAGCGTAATGAGAGTTTGAGGGATCAACTGGAATCTCAGGGTCATGATCGATCTAGACGACAGCCTGCCGCATCTATACAACACAGTCAGGGTTTTCAGTCCCGGAAGAGGGGCCGTGATGAGTTTGAGCCATAGACTTCTGCATGGGCTAGACCAGCAACGTCAGTTGTTCCTGCTGCTAGTGGAGTTGGATCCACTAGTACTCCATCATTACTTCAGTGTTCGTTTTGTAAAAAGTGGCATTCAAGGGAGTGTCGATTGAGGAGTGGGGCTTGCTTTCATTGTGGTTCTTATGATCATCGTCTCAGGGACTGTCTAGTGTCTCCGCAGTCAGGTTATGCTCCTGGGCAATCTCAAGCATCAGTTCAGACCCCTGCTGGGGAAAGAGGTCAGGGTAGACCTGCCGCATCTGGTACCGGTAGTAGAGGCAGACCTAATTAGTTCAGAGGATTTGCCATAATTAACTATTTGAACTCATATCTTTGATTTAATATCATTTTTCGATCTGTTTTTTGGTTTAAAGCGCGTGTGTCTAAATGGGCTTTATAGTGAATCTGTTAAATTTTAACCTAGTAAAAAGCTAAAAATTTGAGATTAATTTTTATAATTAGATTCAAAAATCTATAATTAACTATTTGAACTCATAAAATTTGACTTAATATAATTTTTCGATCATTTTTGGGTTTAAAGCGTGTGTTTCTAAATGAGCTTTATAGTGAATCTGTTTGAATTTTAACCAAATAAAAAGCTAAAAATTTGAGACTAATTTTTATAATTAGATTCAAAAATCCATAATTAACTATTTGAACTCATAAAATTTTATTTAGTATCATTTTTTGATCGTTTATTAGGGTTTAAAGCGTGCGTGTTTAAATGGGCTTTATAGTTAATCTGTTCGAATTTTAACCGAGTAAAAAGCAAAAATTTGAGATTAATTTTTATAATTAGATTCAAAAATCTATAATTAAATATTTGAACTCATAAATTTGATTTAATATCATTTTTCGATCTTTTTTTGGGGTTTAAAGCGTGCGTCTCTAAATGGGCTTTATAGTGAATCTGTTGAATTTTAACCGAGTAAAAAACTAAAAATTTGAGATTAATTTTTATAATTAGATTCAAAAATCCATAATTAACTATTTGAACTCATAAAATTTGACTTAATATCATTTTTTGATCCTTTTTGGGTTTAAAGCGTGTGTGTCTAAATAAGCTTTATAGTGATTCTGTTCGAATTTTAACAGAATAAAACGCTAAAAATTTGAGATTAATTTTTATAATTATATTAAAAAATCAATAATTAACTATTTGAACTTATAAAATTTGATTTAATATCATTTTTGGATCTATTTTTTTGTTTAAAGCGCGTGTGTGTAAATGGCTTTATAGTGAATCTATTAAAATTTTAACCTAGTAAAAAGCTAAAAATTTGAGATTAATTTTTATAATTATATTAAAAAATCTATAATTAACTATTTGAACTCATAAAATATGACTTAATATCATTTTTCGATCTTTTTTGGGTTTATAGCATGTGTGTCTAAATGAGCTTTATTGTGAATCTGTTCGAATTTTAACCGAATAGAAAGCTAAAAATTTGAGACTAATTTTTATATTTAGATTCAAAAATCCATAATTAACTATTTGAACTCATAAAACTTGATTTAAAATCATTTTTCAATCTTTTTTGGGTTTTAACGCGTGCCTATATAAATGGGCTTTATAGTGAATCTGTTCGAATTTTAACCGAGTAAAAAGCTAAAAATTTGAGATTAATTTTTATAGTTAGATTCAAAAATCTATAATTAAATATTTGAACTCATAAAGTTTGATTTAATATCATTTTTCGATCTTTTTTGGGTTTAAAGCATGTGTGTCTAAATGAGCTTTATAGTGAATCTGTTAGAATTTTAACCGAGCAAAAAGCTAAAAATTTGAGATTAATTTTTATAATTAGATTCAAAAATCTATAACTAACTATTTGAACTCATAAACTTTGATATAATATCATTTTTCGATTTTTTTTAGGGTTTAAAGCGTGCGTGTGTAAATGGGCTTTATAGTGAACCTGTTCGAATTTTAACTGAGTAAAAAGCTTAAAATTTAAGATTAATTTTTATAATTAGATTCCAAAATCTATAACTAACTTTTTGAACTCATAAACTTTGATATAATATCATTTTTCGATCTTTATATGGTGTTTAAAGCGTGTGTGTCTAAATGGGCTTTGTAGTGAATCTGTTCTAATTTTAACCGAATAAAAAGCTAAAAATTTAAGATTAATTTTTATAATTAGATTCAAAAATCCATAATTAACTATTTGAACTCATAAAACTTGATTTAAAATCATTTTTCGATCTCTTTTGGGGTTTAACGCATACCTCTCTAAATGGGCTTTGTATTGAATCTGTTCAAATTTTAACCGACTAAAAAGCAAAAATATTGAGATTAATTTTTATAATTAGATTAAAAAATCCATAATTAACTACTTGAACTCATTAAATTTGATTTAATATTATTTTTCGACCTTTTTTGAGGGTTTAAAGCGTGCGTGTCTGAATGGGCTTGATAGTGAATCTGTTCGAATTTTAACCGAGTAAAAAGCTAAAAATTTGAGATTAATTTTTATAATTAGATTCAAGAATCCATAATTAATTATTTGAACTCATAAACTTTTATTTAATCATTTTTCATCTTTTTGGGGGGTTTAAAGCGTACGTGTCTAAATGAACTTTATAGTGAATTTGTTGAATTTTAACCGAGTAAAAACCTAAAAATTTGACATTAATTTTTATAATTAGATTTAAAAATCCATAATTAACTATTTTAACTCTTAAAACTTGAATTTATTCGAATTTTAACCGAGTAAAAAGCTAAAAATTTGAGATTAATTTTTATAATTAGATTCAAAAATCCATAATTAACTATTTGAAATCATAAAATATGATTTAATATTATTTTTTGATCTTTTCTGGGTATAAAGCATGTGTGTCTAAATGGGCTTTACAGTGAATCTGTTCGAATTTTAACCTAGTAAAAACAAAAAATTTGAGATTAATCTTTATAATTAGATTCAAAAATTTGTAATTAACTATTTGATCTCATAAAATTTGATTTAATATCATTTTCCATCTTTTTGGGGGGTTGAAAGCGTGCTTGTCTAATTGGGCTTTATAGTGAATCTGTTGATTTTTAACCGAGTAAAAAGCTAAAAAATTGACATTAATTTTTATAATTAGATTTAAAAATCCATAATTCACTATTTGAACTCATAAAACTTGATTTAAAATCATTTTTTGATCTTTTTTGGGGTTTAACGCATGCCTGTCTAAATGGGCTTTGTAGTGAATCTGTTCGAATTTTAAGCGAGTAAAAAGCAAAAAAAATTGAGATTAATTTTTATAATTAGAGTAAAATATCCATAAATAACTGTTTGAACTCATAAAATTTGATTTAATATCATTTTTTTACCTTTTTTGGGGGTTTAAAGCGTGCGTGTCTGAATGGGTTTGATAGTGAATCTGCTCGAATTTTAACCAAGTAAAAAGCTAAAAAATTTAGATTAATTTTTATAATTAGATTCGAAAATCCATAATTAACTATTTGAACTCATAAAATTTGATCTTTTTTTGGGTTTAAAGCGTGTGTGTCTAAATGGGCTTTATAGTGAATCTGTTCGAATTTTAACCGAGTAAAAAGCAAAAAAATTGAGATTAATTTATATAATTAGATTCAAAAATTTGTAACTAACTATTTGAACTCATAAAATTTGATTTAATATCATTTTTCGATCTTTTTTTAGGTTTAAAGCGTGTGTGTCTAAATGGTCTTTATAGTGAATCTGTTCAAATTTTAACCAAGTTAAAAGCTAAAAATTTGAGATTAATTTATATAATTAGATTCAAAAATCTATAATTAAATATTTGGACTCATAAAACATGATTTAATATCATTTTTCGATCTTTTTTGTGGGTTTAAAGCGTGTGTGTCTAAATGGTTTTTATAGTGAATCTTTTGAATTTGAACCGAGTAAAAAGCTAAAAATTTGAGATTAAATTTTATAATTAGATTCAAAAATCCATAATTAAATATTGGGACTCATGAAACATGATTTAATATAATTTATCGCTCTTTTTTTGGTTTAAAGCACAAGTGTCTAAATAAGCTTCATAGTGAATTTGTTTGAATTTTAACCGAGTAAAAAGCAAAAAAACTGAGATTAATTTTTATAATTAGATTCAAAAAACCATAATTAATTATATGAACTCATAAAATTTGATTTAATATCATTTTCGAACTTTTTTTGGGTTTTAAACCGTGCGTGTCTAAATGGGCTTTGTAGTGAATCTATTCGAATTTTAACCGAGTAAAAAGCTAAAAATTTGAGATTAATTTTTATAATTAGATCAAAAAATCCTTAATTAACTATTTTAACTCATAAAATTTGATTTAATGTTATTTTTCGATCTTTTTTTGGGTTTAAAGCATTTGTGTCTAAATGGGCTTTATAGTAAATCTGTTCGAATTTTAACCGAGTAAAAAGCTAAAAATTTGAGATTAATTTATATGATTAGATTCAAAAAATTTTAATTAACTATTTGAACTCATAAAATTTGATTTAATATCATTTTTCAATCTCTTTTTGGGTTTAAAGCGTGTGTGTCTAAATGGGATTTACAGTGAATCTGTTGAAATTTTAACCAACTAAAATGCTAAAATTTTGAGATTAATTTTTATAATTAGATTCA
This sequence comes from Abelmoschus esculentus, assembly GCA_035048815.1. Classification (NCBI taxonomy): domain Eukaryota; kingdom Viridiplantae; phylum Streptophyta; class Magnoliopsida; order Malvales; family Malvaceae; genus Abelmoschus; species Abelmoschus esculentus. The sequence continues at coordinate 6,533,732 of JAUCBN010000046.1, read as the reverse complement.
AAAATACATAATTAACTATTTTAACTCATAAAATTAGATTTAAAATTATTTTTCGATCTGTTTTTTGGTTTACATCGTGTGTGTCTAATTGGCCTTTATAGTAAATCTGTTTGAATTTTAACCAAGAAAAAAGCTAAAAATTTGAGATTAAATTTTATAATTAGATTAAAAAATCCATAATTAACTATTTGAACTCATAAAATAAGATTTAATATCAATTTTCGATCATTTTTCGGGTTTAAAGCGTGCGTGTCTAAATGGGCTTTATAGTGAATTTGTTTGAATTTTAACCGAGTAAAAAGCTAAAAATTTGAGATTAGTTTTTATAATTAGATTCAAAAATACATAATTAACTATTTGAACTCATAAAATTTGATTTATTATCTTTTTTCAATCATTTTTTGGGTTTAAAGTGTCTGTGTCTAAATGTGATTTACAATGAATCTATTGGAATTTTAAGAGAGTAAAAAGATAAAAATTTGAGATTAATTTTTATAATTAGATTCAAAAATACATAATTAACTATTTGAACTCATAAAATTTGATTTAATATCATTTTTCGATCTGTTTTTTGGTTTAAAATGTGTGTGTCTAATTGGCCTTTATAGTAAATCTGTTCGAATTTTAACCGATTAAAAAGCTAAAAATTTGAGATTAATTTTAATAATTAGATTGAAAAATCCATAATTAACTATTTTTACACATAAAATTTAATTTAATATCATTTTCGATCAGTTATTTGGCTTTAAAGTGTGTGTGTCTAAATGGGCTTTATAGTGAATCTGTTCAAATTTTAACCGAGTAAAAAGCTAAAAATTAGAGATTAATTTTTATAATTAGATTAAAAATCCATAATTAAATATTTGGACTCATAAAACATGATTTAATATCATTTTTCGATCTTTTTTGGGTTTAAAGCGTGCGTGTCTAAATGGGCTTTATAGTGAATCTTTTCAATTTTAACCGTGTAAAAAGCTAAAAATTTGAGATTAATTTATATAACTAGATTCAAAAAATTTTAATTAATTATTTGAACTCATAAAAATTGATTGAATATCATTTTTCGATCTTTTTTTTTGGTTTAAAGCGTGTGTGTCTACATGGGCTTTGTAGGAAATTTGTTCGAATTTTAACGGAGTAAAAAGCTAAAAATTTGAGATTAATTTTTATTATTAGATTCAAAAATCCATAATTAACTATTTGAACACATAAAATTTGATTTAATATTATATTTTGGTCTTTTTATGGGTTTAAATCGTGTGTGTCTAAATGGGCTTTATAGTGAATCAGTTCGAATATTAACCGAATAAAAAGCTAAAAATTTGAGATTAAATTTTATAATTAGATTCAATAATCCATAATTAACTATTTGAACTCATAAAATTTGATTTAATATTATTTTTCGATCTTTTTTGGGGTTTAAAGCGTGTGTTTCTAAAAGGGCTTTGTAGTGAATCTGTTCAAATTTTAACGGAGTAAAAAGCTAAAAATTTGAGATTAATTTTTATTATTAGATTCAAAAATCCATAATTAACTATTTGAACACATAAAATTTGATTTAATATTATTTTTTGATCTTTTTATGGGTTTAAAGCGTGTGTGTCTAAATGGGCTTTATAGTGAATCAGTTCGAATATTAACCGAATAAAAAGCTAAAAATTTGAGATTAATTTTTATAATTAGATTCAATAATCCATAATTAACTATTTGAACTCATAAAATTTGATTTAATATCATTTTTCGATCTTTTTTGGGTTTAAAGCGTGTGTTTCTAAAAGGGCTTTGTAGTGAATCTGTTCAAATTTTAATCGAGTAAAAAGCTAAAAATTTGAGATTAATTTTTATATTTAGATTAAAAAATCCATAATTAACTATTTGAACTCATAAAATTTGATTTAAAATTATTTTTTTGATCTTTTTCGGGTTTAAAGTGTGTGTCTAAATGGGCATTATAGTGAATCTATTCGAATTTTAACCGGTTAAAAAGCAAAAAATTTGAGATTATTTTTTATAAATAGATTAAAAAATCAATAATTAAATATTTGGACTCAGAAAACGTGATTTAATATAAATTGTCGATCTTTTTTGGGGTTTAAAGCGTGTGTGTCTAAATAGTGAATCTGTTCGAATTTTAACCTAGTAAAAAGCTAAAAATTTGAGATTAATTTTTTTAATTAGATTCAAAAATCCATAATTAACTATTTGGACTCATAAAAATTGATTTAATATCATTTTTCGATCTTTTTTTTGGGTTTAAAGCGTGTATGTCTAAATGGGCTTTATAATGAATCTTTTCGAATTTTAACCGTGTAAAAAGCTAAAAATTTGAGATTGATTTTTATAATTAGATTCAAAAATCTATAATTAACTATTTGAACTCATAAAATTTGATTTTAATATGATTTTTCGATCTTTTTTGGTTAAAGCGTGTGTCTAAATGGGCATTATATTGAATCTGTTCGAATTTTAACCGAGTAAAAAGCTAAAAAATTGAAATTAATTTTTATAATTAGATTCAAAAATCTATAATTAACTATTTGAACTTGTAATCACCCATTTTTAACCGGAGAAATTAAAATATTTTTAATTTTTTCAATTTAAATAAGGGCCTTTAATTTTGCACTACTTTACGTTTTGTTGCGTATATATCGTTTATATGTTTTACCGATTGGTCTATTATGTCTGTTTTTATGTGTTATTTATATGTGTGTTTGTTTTATTTATGTATGTTATTTATGTGTGATATTTATGCATGTGTTTAATTAATATATTTGTTGTGTGTGTTATTATTATGCTAATGTTTTATTATTATTATTATAAATCTGGCCTATGTTAAATAAAACAAAAAATCCATAAAAATTAAATAATTATCAGTTCAAATCCATATTAATTACAATACCCAAATCTAATCCAAGTGATTTAAAAAAACCTAATCTAATTGAACATTCATCCATCGCAGGTTACAGCCGCCTAATCCTTGGCCATCCGATCCAAGAGGGAATCAACGGTTGAGATTAGCCCATAGAAAGCCTCCTCACATCCCCACTCGCGCATGTTCAGCATGGACGACCCTTCAGATGACGCGTAAGACCGACGCTTGCCTTTCTAGATCCCTGTTGACCTTTCACCTGTCGATGCCGCTAAACAGTTCTAGCCACCGTACGATTTTGCTAAAAGCATGTAAAAGAAACAAAGAAATGCTAGATCAGGAACTAATATGGAAAAGAGCCACGAAATCAGGATAAAGTCCAAAAAAGGACCTCATTAAGCAAAGCCATTTCTGGCATTTTGAAGTGACCAAACAACATAATGAAATATCCAGAAAAAATCAGAATCATGGCACGATTTCTAGGAAGATGGACAGCAATAAGAAAAGACTTGTCAGCCAAAGCATTTCGGGTAAAACTGAATATATTCATGAGATTTGTATTAAGAAAGGGGGGAGGTTTTGTAATCAAAATCTGGTAACCATTCTCTCTGTAACGAAAAAAATCATCTTGTAATCTTCTTGAGTTCAATCAAAAAAGAAGAGCAAAAACCCAGAACTTCTTTCTAGTAAACCACCCATCTTCTTTTTTCTCTTTTGCATACATCTGAATTAAACAAAAAAAACAACATAACAAATAAAAGGAAGAGGACTTCCCCGAAGCTACTTTGTTCATCGCCGGCGATGAAACCCTCCGTGGGTGAGCCGTATGCGACGAAATGAAGCGGATGGGGACTTTCTTTTCTGATTTTCGCGAATATCAGGGGATCTCCCCTTTCTTTTCTGTTTTCTCCTTCCGGCGAGCAAGACCGATGAAGGTCAAGGTGGCTTTTTAGCCGAATCCTGACCGAGGTCAGAGCCTCCACGGCGGCTTGAAGGAGAATGATGGTGGTGGTTGTCTGGTTTCAAATCTGGTTGCCTTTGGTTCATAGTTTTGAAGATCTGGGGGTTTGTTTATTTTTCTAAGGAATATGAGAAGATTAAAAGTGAAGATAAGTTTTTAAAAAAGAAAAAAAGCGATTTTTAATTTGAAGTGGTCTTTAAATAGATGATATCCTTTTTTGGTTTAATATCCTTGTAGCACCTCCGTGTATCATGTTTTACAATACAAGGTTTCCCCGGTTCTGTTTTTGTCGCACCAGTCCTTTAAATACTTAGACCTCTATTGGTCTTTCATTATTTGTCCATGGCTCCATAACTTTTTGAATTTCTTTTCGATTAGTTGCCAAGAACATTTGAATGTCCGTTTCATATTGTTATTATTATTTGCATTTTTAATTCTGTGTCTTTCCATAAACGTTTCTTTCCTTTTAACTTATTTAATCAGTTTTGTCTTTTACTTCTTTATTTATTTATTTCCATTTTCCATATGCATTAAGCCATATATATGTCCATTGTTACCTTTTATTTTTCTCTTTATTTTACAAATTTCGTATAATATGTGCATGCCTGTTCCATTTCATTTTTGTTTTTGTTTTCTGATTACTTCGTACTTTGACATTTTAATATGCTTATTTCCTTTAATTCTTTTTTGCATGATCTTCAGATTACATTATGTGTACATTTTTATTCGTTGTAATTTTCTCATTTGCGTTATATTCGAGTTATAATTTAAATAGAACTTAAAAAAGCATGAATGAATATTTAATTTTTAATGTGGGCCCCTAAATTCGGTCGTAATCGAGGCCAACTCCAGTGTAGTGGTAGTGGTACGAACGCTTACCTTCAGGTTTAGGTGCTTTAAAATAAATGCGCAAATCCAATTAAAATTTAATTCGATCTTCAAATTAACCCGAAAAATTTAATAAAACACTTTTTTAAACAGAAAACTCCCTTTGGAAGACATTAATTTCAAAAACGATACGAAAATTGTTTTTCAACTCGAAAAAGATATTTTACCGACTATCATGGATTTTTCCACATCGCTACAGAACTCATAAAACTTGATTTAATATAATTTTTCGTTTAAAGCGTGTGTCTAAATAGGCTTTTAATGAATATGTTCAAATTTTAACGAAGTAAAAAGATAAAAATTTGAGATTAATTTTTATAATTAGATTCAAAAATCTATAATTAAATATTTGAACTCATAAAAATTTTATTTAATATCATTTTTTAACCTTTATTTGGGGTTTAAAGCGTGCGTGTCTAAATGGCTTTGTAGTGAATCTGTTCGAATTTTAATCGAATAAAAAGCTAAAAATTTGAGATTAATTATTATAATTAGATTCAAATATCTATAATTAACTATTTGAACTTATAAAATTTGATTTAATATTATTTTCGATCTTTTGGGGGGTTTAAAGTGTGTGTGTCTAAATGAGCTTTATAGTGAATCATTTCGAATTTTAATCGAGTAAAAAGCTAAAAATTTGAGATCAATTTTTATAATTTGGTTCAAAAGTCCATAATTAACTATTTGAACTCATAAAATTTGATTTAATATCATTTTTTGATCTTTTTTTTTGGGTTTAAAGCGTGTGTGTCTAGGCTTTATAGTGAATATGTTTGAATTTTAACCAAGTAAAAAGAAAAAATTGGAGATTAATGTATATAATTAGATTCAAAAAATTTGATTTAATATAATTTTTCTATACGTTTTTTGGTTTAAAGCGTGTGTGTCTAAATGGGCTTTATAATGAATCTGTTGAATTTTAACCTAGTAAAAAGCTAAAAATTTGAGATTAATTTTTATAATTACATTCAAAATCCATAATTAACTATTTGAACTCATAAAACATGATTTAATATCAATTTTCGATCTTTTTTTTAGGTTTAAAGCGTGTGTGTCTAAATGGGCTTTATAATGTATATGTTCTAATTTCAATTAAGTAAAAAACAAAAAATTTGTTATTAATTTATATAATTAGATTCAAAAATTTGTAATTAACTATTTGAACTCATAAAATTTGATTTAATATCATTTTTCAATCTTTTTTGGGTTTAAAGCGTTTGGGTCTAAATTGGCTTTATAGTGAATCTGTTGAATTTTAACCGAGTAAAAAGCTTAAATTTTGAGATTAATTTTTATAATTAAATTTAAAAATCCATAATTCACTATTTGAACTCATAAAACTTGATTTAATATCATTTTTCGATCTTTTTTTTGGGTTTAAAGCATGTGTGTTTAAATGGGCTTTATAGTGAATCTATTCGAATTTCAACCGAATAAAAAGCTAAAAATTTGAGATCAGTTTTTATTATTAGATTCAAAAATTCATAATTAACTATTTGAACTCATAAAATTTGATTTAATATCATTTTTCGATCTATTTTGGGTTTAAAGCGTGTATGTCTAAATTAGCTTTTGTAGTGAATCTGTTCGAATTTTAACCGAATACAAAGCTAAAAATTTGAGATCACTTGTTATAATTAGATTCAAAAATCCATAATTAACTATTTGAACTAATAAAATTTGATATAATATAATTTTTCGATAATTTTTTGGGGTTTAAAGCATGCATGTCTATATGGGCCTGATAGTGAATCTGTTCCAATTTTAACCGAGTAAAAAGCTTAAAATCTGAGATTAATTTTTATAGTTAGATTGAAAAATCCATAATTAACTATTTGAACTCATAAAATTTGATTTAATATTATTTTCCTATCTTTTTTGGGGGTTTCAAACGTGTGTGTCTAAATGGGCTTTATTGTGAATCTGTTCGAATTTTAACCGAGCAAAAAGCTAAAAATTTGAGATTAAATTTTATAATTTGGTTCAAAAGTTCGCAATTAACAATTTGAACTCCTAAAATTTGATTCTATATCATTTTTTTGATCTTTTTTTGGGTTTAAAGCGTGTGTGTCTAAATGGGCTTTATAGTGAATCTATTCTAATTTTAATCTAGTAAAAAGCAAAAAAATTGATATTAATTTGTATAATTAGATTCAAAATTTTGTAATTAACTATTTGAACTCATAAAATTTGATTTAATATCATTTTTTGATCTTTTTTGGGTTTAGAGTGTTTGTGTCTAAATAGGCTTTATAGTGAATCTGTTCAAATTTTAATCGAGTAAAAAGCTTAAAATGTAAGATTAATTTTTATAATTAGATTCAGAAATCCATAATTAATTATTTTAACTCATAAAACTTGATTTAATATCATTTTTGATATTTTTTGGGTTTAAAGCGTGTGTCTAAATGGGCTTTATAGTGAATTTATTCAAATTTTAACCGAGTAAAAATCTAAAAATTTAAGATTACTTTTTATAATTAGATTAAAAAATCCATAATTAACTATTTGAACTCAGAAAATTTGATTTAATATTATTTTCTGATCTTTTTTTGGGTTTAAAGCTTGTGTGTCTAAATTGGATTTATAATAAATCTGTTCTTATTTTAACCGAGTAAAAAACTAAAAAGTTGAGATTAATTTTTATTATTAGACTCAAAAATCCATAATTAACTATTTGAACTCATAAAATTTGATTTAATATTATTTTTCGATCTTTTTTTGGGTTTAGAGCGCGTGTGTCTAAATGGGCTATATAGTGAATTTGTTCGAATTTTAACCGAGTAAAGAGCAAAAAATTTGAGATTAATTTTTATAATTTGGTTCAAAAGTCCATAATTAACTATTTGAACTCATAAAATTTGATTCAATATCATTTTTTGATCTTTCTTTTGGTTTTAAAGCGTGCGTTTCTAATTGGGCTTTATAGTGAATATGTTCGAATTTTAACCAAGTAAAAAGCAAAAACTTTGAGATTAATTTATATAATTAGATTCAAAAAATTTTAATTAACTATTTGAACTCATAAAATTTGATTTTATATCATTTTCCATCTTTTTTTGGGTTTTAAGCGTGTTTGTCTAAATGGGGTTTATAGTGAATCAGTTTAATTTTAACCGAGTAAAAAGCTAATAATTTATGATTAATTTTTATAATTAGATTCAAAAATCCATAATTAAATATTTTGCACTCATAAAACATTATTTAATATAATTTTTGATCTTTTTTGGGTTTAAAGCTTGTGTTTCTAAATGGGCTTTGTAGTAAATCTGTTCAAATTTTAACCGAGTAAAAAGCTAAAAACTTGAGATTAATTTTTATAATTAGATTGAAAAATCCATAATTAACTATTTGAACTCATAAAATTTGATTTAATATCATTTTTCGATATGTTTTTTAGTTTATTGCATGTGTGTCTAAATGGGCTTTATAGTAAATCTGTTCGAATTTTAACCGAGTAAAAAGCTAAAAATTGGAGATTAATTTCTATAATTAGATTAAAAAATCCATAATTAATTATTTGAACTCATAAAAGTTGATTTAATATCATTTTTCGATATTTTTTGGGGTTTAAAGCGTGTGTGTCTAAATGGGCTTTATAGTGAATCTGTTCTAATTTTAACCAAGCTAAAAGCTAAAAATTTGAGATTAATTTTTATAATTAGATTCAAAAATCCATAATTCACAAATCTAAAAATTTATGATTAATTTTCATAATTAGATTAAAAAAGACATAATTAGTTTCAAAAATCCATAATTAACTATTTGAACTCATTAAATTTAATTTAATATTATTTTTCCATCTTTTTTGGGTTTAAAGCGTGTGTGTCTAAATGGGCTTTATAGTGAATCTGTTCGAATTTTAACCGAGCAAAAAGCAAAACATTTGAGATTAATTTATATAATTAGATTCAAAAATCCATAATTAACTGTTTAAACTCATAAAATTTGATTTAATATTATTTTTTTGATCATTTTTTGGTGTTTAAAAAGTGCGTTTCTAAATGGGCTTGATAGTGAATCTGTTCGAATTTTAACCAAGTTAAAAGCTAAAAATTTGAGATTAATTTTTATAATTAGATTCAAAAATCCGTAATTAAATATTTGGACTCATAAAGGACAATTTAATATCATTTATCGCTCTTTTTTTTGTTTAAAGCGTGGGTGTCTAAATGGGTTTTACAGTGAATTTGTTCGAATTTTAAAAGAGTAAAAAGCAAACAATTTGAGATTAATTTCCATAATTAGATTCAAAAATCCATAAATAACTATATGAACTCATAAAATTTGATTTAATATCATTTTCGATCTTTTTTTGGGTTTTAAAGCGTGCATGTCTAAATAGGCTTTGTAGTGAATCTATTCGAATTTTAACCGAGTAAAAAGCTAAAAATTAGAGGTTAATTTTTATAATTAGATTCAAGAATCCATAATTAACTATTTGAACTCATAAAATTTGATTTAATATTATTTTTTTGATCTTTTTTTGGGGTTTAAAAAGTGTGTGTCTAAATGGGCTTGATAGTGAATATGTTCGAATTTTAACCAAGTAAAAAGCTTAAAATTTGAGATTAATTTTTATAATTAGATTAAAAAATCCATAATTAACTGTTTAAACTCATAAAATTTGATTTAATATTATTTTTTTGATCATTTTTTGGTGTTTAAAAAGTGCGTTTCTAAATGAGCTTGATAGTGAATCTGTTCGAATTTTAATTGAGTAAAAAGCTAAAAATTTGAGATTAATTTTTATAATTAGTTTCAAAAATCAATAATTAACTATTTGAACTCATTAAATTTAATTTTTAATATTATTTTTCCATGTTTTTTGGGTTTAAAGCGTGTGTGTCTAAATGGGCTTTATAGTGAATCTGTTCGAATTTTAACCAAGTTAAAAGCTAAAAATTTGAGATTAATTTTTATAATTAGATTCAAAAATACATAATTAAAAATTTGGACTCATAAAACATGATTTAATATCATTTTTTTATCTTTTTTTTTTAAGTTTAAAGCGTGTGTGTCTAAATTGGCTTTATAGTGAATCTTTTGAATTTTAACCGAGCAAAAAGCAAAACATTTGAGATTAATTTATATAATTAGATTCAAAAATTTATAATTAACTATTCCAAATCATAAAATTTGATTTGATATCATTTTTCGATCTTTTTTTGGTTTTAAAGCGTGCGTGTCTAAATGGGCTTTATAGTGAATCTGTTCGAATTTTAACCAAGTTAAAAGGTAAAAATTTGAGATTAATTTTTATAATTAGATTCAAAAATCCATAATTAAATATTTGGACTCATAAAGCATGATTTAATATCATTTATCGCTCTTTTTTGGTTTAAAGCGTGGGTGTCTAAATGGGTTTTATAGTGAATTTGTTCGAATTTTAACCGAGTAAAAAGCAAAAAATTTGAGATTAATTTTTATAATTAGATTCAAAAATCCATAAATAACTATTTGAACTCATAAAATTTGATTTAATATCATTTTTCGATATTTTTTTGGGTTTAAAGCTTGTGTGTCTAAATTGTCTTTATAATGAATCTGTTCGAATTTTAAACTAGTAAAAAGCTAAAAAATTTAGATTAATTTTTATAATTAGATTAAAAAAATCCATAATTAAATATTTAAACTCATAAAATTTAATTTAATATCATTTTTCGATCTGTTTTTTGGTTTAAAGCGTGTGTGTCTAAATGGGCTTTATAGTAAATCTGTTCGAATTTTAACCGAGAAAAAAGCTAAAAATTTGAGATTAATTTTTATAATTAGATTAAAAAAATCCATAATTAACTATTTGAACTCATAAATTTGATTTAATATAATTTTTTGATCTGTTTTTTTTTTGTTTAAAGCGTGTGTGTCTAAATGGGCTTTATAATGAACTTGTTGAATTTTAACCTAGTAAAAAGCTAAAAATTTGAGATTGATTTTAATAATTAGATTAAAAAATCCATAATTAACTTTTTTAACTTATAAAATTTGATTCAATATTATTTTTTGATCTTTTTTTGGGTTTAAAGCGTGTGTGTCTAAATGGGCTTTATTGTGAATTTGTTCGAATTTTAACCGAGTAAAAACAAAAAATTGAGATTAATTTTTATAATTAGATTCAAAAATCCATAATTAAATATTTGAACTCATAAAATTTGATTTAATATCATTTTTCGATCTTTTTTTGGGTTAAAAAGCGTGTGTGTCTTAATGGGCTTCGTAGTGATCTGTTTGAATTTAAAACGAGTGAAAAGCTAAAAATTTATGATTAATATTTATAATTAGATTATAAAACCCATAATTAAATATTTGGACTCATAAAACATGATTTAATATCATTTTCCATCTTTTTTTGGGGGGGGTTTAAAGCGTGCGTGTCTAAATGGGCCTTGTAGTGAATCTTTTGAATTTTAACTTGAGATTCATTTATATAACTAGATTCAAAAAAAATCAATTAACTATTTGAACTCATAAAATTTTATTTAATATCATTTTTCGATATTTTTTTGGGTTTAAAGCTTGCGTGTCTAAATTGGGCTTAAAATGTGTGTGTGTCTTAATGGGCTTCGTAGTGATCTGTTTGAATTTAAAACGAGTGAAAAGCTAAAAATTTATGATTAATATTTATAATTAGATTATAAAACCCATAATTAAATATTTGGACTCATAAAACATGATTTAATATCATTTTCCATCTTTTTTTGGGGGGGGGTTTAAAGCGTGCGTGTCTAAATGGGCCTTGTAGTGAATCTTTTGAATTTTAACTTGAGATTCATTTATATAACTAGATTCAAAAAAAATCAATTAACTATTTGAACTCATAAAATTTGATTTAATATCATTTTTTGATCTTTTTTTGGGTTTAAAATGTGTGTGTCTAAATGGGCTTTATAATGGACCTGTTGAATATTAACCTAGTAAATAAGCTAAAAAATTGAGATTAATTTTAATAATTAGATTAAAAAATCCATAATTAACTTTTTTAACTCATAAAATTTGATTTAATATTATTTTTCGATCTTTTTTTGGGTTTAAAATGTGTGTGTCTAAATGGGCTTTATAGTGTATCTGTTAGAATTTTAACCGAATAAAAAGGTAAAAGTTTGAGATTAATTATTTTAATTTGATTGTAAAATCCATAATTAACTATTTAAACTCGTAAAATATACTTTAATATAATTTTTCGAACTGTTTTTTTGTTTAAAGAGTGTGTGTCCAAATAGGCATTATAGTGAATCTGTTGGAATTTTAACCAAGTAAAAAGATAAAAATTTGGGATTAATTTTGATAATTAGATTAAAAAATACATAATTAACTATTTGAACTCATAAAATTTGATTTAATATCATTTTTCGATATTTTTTTTGGTTTAAAATGTGTGCGGCTAAATGGGCTTTATAGTTAATCTATTCGAATTTTAACCGATTAAGAAGCTAAAAATTTGAGATTAATTTTTATAATTAGATTGAAAAATCCATAATTAACTATTTGAACTCATAAAATTTAATTTAATATCCTTTTTCGATCATTTTTTTGGGTTTAAAGCGTGTGTGTCTAAATAGGCTTTATAGTGAATCTGTTCGAATTTTAAACGTGTAAAAAGCTAAAAATTTGAGATTAATTTTTATAATTAGATTAAAAAATCCACAATTAAATATTTGGACACATAAAACATGATTTAATATCATTTTTCGATCTTTTTTTGTTTAAAGCGTGCGTGTCTAAATGGGTTTATAGTGAATCTTTTGAATTTTAACCGAGTAAAAAGCTAAAAATTTGAGATTAATTTATCTAACTAGATTCAAAAAAATTTAATTAACTATTTGAACTCATAAAATTTGATTTAATATCATTTTTCGATCTTTTTTTGGTTTTAAAGCTTGTGTGTCTAAATGGGCTTTATAGTGAATCTGTTCGAATTTTAAACAAGTAAAAAGCTAAAAAATTGAGATTAATTTTTATAATTAGATTAAAAAATCCATAATTAACTATTTGAACTTATAAAATATGATTTAATATCATTTTTTTATATGTTTTTGGGTTTAAAAGCGTCCGTGTCTAAATGGGCTTTGTAGTGAATCTATTCGAATTTTGAGGGAGTAAAAAGCAAAAATTTGATATTAATTTTTATAATTAGATTCAAAAATCCATAATTAACTATTTGAACTCATAAAATTTGATTTAATATCATTTTTCGATCTATTTTTTGGGTTTAAAGCGTGCGTGTCTAAATGGGCTTTGTAGTGAATCTATTCGAATTTTAACTGAGTAAAAAGCTAAAAATTTGAGATTAATTTTAATAATTAGATTAAAAAATCCATAATTAACTATTTGAACTCATAAAATTTGATTTAATATCATTTTCGATCTTTTTTGGGGTTTAAAATGTGTGTGTCTAAATGGGCTTTATAGTGAATCTGCTCGAATTTTAACCGAGTAAAAAGCTAAAAATTTGATATTAATATTTATAATTAGATTAAAAAATCCATAGTTAACTATTTGAACTCACAATATTTGATTTAATATCATTTTTCGATCTTTTTTTTTTGTTTAAAATGTGTGTCTCTAAATGGGCTTTATTGCGAATCAGTTCGAATTTTAACCGAGTAAAAAGCTAAAAATTTGAGATTAATTTTGATAATTAGATTGAAAAATCCATAATTAACTATTTGAACTCATAATATATGATTTAATATCATTTTTTGATCTGTTTTTTGGTTTAAAGCGTGTCTATCTAAAGGAGCTTTATAGTAAATCTGTTCGAATTTTAACCGAGTAAAAAGCTAAAAATTTGAGATTAATTTTTATAATTAGATTCAAAAATCTATAATTAAAGATTTGAGTTCATAAAATTTGATTTAATATCATTTTTTCGATCTTTTTTTTTGGGTTTAAAATTTGTGTCTAATTGGGCTTTATTGTGAATCTGTTCGAATTTTAACTGAGTAAAAAGCTAAAAATTTGAGATTAAATTTGATAATTAGATTGAAAAATCCATAATTAACTATTTGAACTCATAAAATATGATTTAATATCATTTTTTGTTCTGTTTTTTGGTTTAAAGCGTGTGTGTCTAAATGGGCTTTATAGTAAATCTGTTCGAATTTTAACCGAGTAAAAAACAAAAAAATTTAGATTAGTTTTTATAATTAGATTAAAAAATCCATAATTAACTATTTGAACTCATAAAATTTTATTTAATATCATTTTTCGATTTTTTTTGGTTTAAAAGCGTCCGTGTCTTAATGGGCTTTGTAGTGATCTGTTAGAATTTTAACCGAGTAAAAAGGTAAAAGTTTGAGATTAATTTTTGTAATTAGATTGAAAAATCCATAATTAACTATTTGAAATCATAAAATATGATTTAATCTCATTTTTTGATCTGTATTTTTGGTTTAAAGCGTGTGTGTCTAAATGGGCTTTATAGTAAATCTGTCCGAATTTTAATCGAATAAAAAGCTAAAAATTTTAGATTAATTTTTATAATTAGATTAAAAAATCCATAATTAAATTTTTGGACTCATAAAATTTGATTTAATATCATTTTTCGATCTTTTTTTTGTTAAAAATGTGTGTCTAAATGGGCTTTATAGTGAATCTGTTCAAATTTTAACCGAGTAAAAAGCTAAAAATTTGAGATTAATTTTGATAATTAGATTGAAAAATCCAAAATTAACTATTTGAACTCATAATATATGATTTAATATCATTTTTTGATTAGTTTTTTGGTTTAAAGCGTGTGTGTATAAATGGGCTTTATAGTAAATCTGTTCTAATTTTAACCGAGTAAAAACAAAAAATTTGAGATTAATTTTTATAATTAGATTCAAAAATCCATAATTAACTATTTGTACTCATAAAATTTGATTTAATATAATTTTTTGATTTTTTTTTGTTTAAAAGCGTGCATGTCTTAATGGGCTTTGTCGTTATCTGTTCGAATTTTAACCAAGTAAAAAGGTAAAAGTTTAAGATTAATTTTTGTAATTAGATGGAAAAATCCATAATTAACTATTTGAAATCATAAAATATGATTTAATATCATTTTTTGATTTGTTTTTTGGTTTAAAGCGTGTGTGTCTAAATGGGCATTATAGTAAATCTGATGTAATTTTAACCGAGTAAAAAGCTAAAAGTTTGAGATTAATTTTTATAATTAGATTAAAAAATCCATAATTAACTATTTGAACTCATAAAATTTGATTTAAATCATTTTTCGATCTTTTTTTTTGTATTTAAAATGTGTGTGTCTAAATGGGCTTTATAGTTAATCTGTTGGAATTTTAACCGAGAAAAAAGCTAAAAATTTGAGATTAATCTTTATAATTAGATTCAAAAATCCATAATTAACTATTTGAACTCATAAAATTTGATTTAATATCATTTTTTGATATGTTTTTTTGTTTAAAGTGTGTGTGTCTAAATGGGCTTTATAGTGAATATGTTCGAGTTTTAACCGAGTAAAAAGCTAAAAATTTGATATTAATTTTTATAATTAGATTCAAAAATCCATAATTAACTTTTTGAACGCATAAAATTTAATTTAATATCATTTTTCGACCTGTTTTTGGGTGTAAAAGCGTGTGTGTCTAAATGGGCTTTGTAGTGAATCTGTTCGAATTTTAAGCGAGTAAAAAGCTAAAAATTTGAAATAAATCTTTATAATTAGATTAAAAATCCATAATTAACTATTTGAACTCATAAAATTTGATTTAATATCATTTTTCGATCTGTTATTTGGGTTTAAAGCGTGCGTGTCTAAATGGGCTTTATAGTGAATCTATTAAAATTTTAACCGAGTAAAAAGCTAAAAATTTGAGATTAATTTTAATAATTAGATTAAAAAATCCATAATTAACTTTTTGAACTCATAAAATTTGATTTAATATTATTTTTCGATCTTTTTTTGTGTTTAAAGTTTGTGTGTCTAAATGGGCTTTATTGTGAATCTGTTCGAATTTTAACCGAGAAAAAAGCTAAAAATTTGAGATTAATCTTTATAATTAGATTAAAAAAAATCATAATTAACTATTTGAACTCATAAAATTTGATTTAATATCATTTTTCGATCTTTTTTTGGGTTTAAAAGCGTGCGTGTCTCAATGCCTTTGTAGTGATCTGTTCAAATTTTAACTGAGTAAAAAGGTAAAAGTTTGAGATTAATTTTTGTAATTAGATTGAAAAATCCATAATTAACTATTTTAACTCATAAAATATGATTTAATATCATTTTTTGATCTGTTTTTTGGTTTAAAGCGTGTGTGTCTAAATGGGCTTTATAGTAAATCTATTCGAATTTTAACCAAGTAAAAAGCTAAAAATTTGAGATTAATTTTTATAATTAGATTAAAGAATCCATAATTAACTTTTTGAACTCATAAAATTTGATTTAATATTATTTTTTGATCTTTTTTTGGGTTTAAAGCGTGTGTGTCTAAATGGGCTTTATTGTGAATCTGTTCGAATGTTAACCGAGGAAAAAGCTACAAATTTGAGATTAATCTTTATAATTAGATTAAAAAATTCATAATTAACTATTTGAACTCTTAAAATTTGATTTAATATCATTTTTCGATCTTTTTTGGGTTTAAAAGCGTGCGTGTCTTAATGCCTTTGTAGTGATCTGTTCGAATTTTTAACTGAGTAAAAAGGTGTAACGACCCGTATTTCGGATCTGAGCGTCAGGTTAACCCGAGAGTTTGGGCTTCGGTTTTGGGCCCAAGTTAGTGTGGTTTTGGGCTTTGGCTTGTTGGGCTTGAGTGGTTTAGGGCCATAGGGGTTGTAAGTGGAGGATAGTTTGGTAATTGTCTAAATAGTTGAATGAGAAGGGTTTTGTGGGGGTTTGGTGTTGCAGAAAAATCTGAGCATGGGAAGTCACCATTTTATCTTTATCTTCATCTTTCTTCCAACCCAAACTAGAGAGTAAAGGTGCTAACTTGTGCTTGTGGGGTGTGAATCACGTTTTGGTGCAAGAGAGGAAGTTTGGGAGCTTGGAGAGATCTATCTTTTAAGGTAAATAAGAGAAGGAAGTGGGAACTTCATCACAAAGGTTGGGGAAGGAAAAGGCTTGAGGAGGGCAAAATCGTTTTGTTGTTGTTGTTGCTCAAGGTTGGTACTCCCAACTCATCCTTTCATAATTCATATCATGGTAGTATGCATGACATGTAGATTTTGTGTTTGAATGCTTGGTTTGAGCTTTTGGGTCTTTAATGGTAGTTTTGGGATTTATGTGTTAATTGACTGGAAATTGATGTTAAGTTATCCTAAACCCTCCTAATAATGTGTAGGAACACTTTAGGGTTGATTCGATCAAGTTTGGGAATGAATCCTTAGAATTTTCTAAGTGCAGACCTGCATTTTATGCAGAGGTATCGATACACGGGCTACTGGTATCGATACCCATGAGTTGAAATAGGCTAAGTGGCCAGGTGTATCGAACCATGGTTCGATACCGGGACCTCCAGTGGCATAATGGCATCGATACCAGTATCGATGCTGGAGGGTCCCCTTTTGTTGACTTTGGAAATGGTCAAAGGGTATCGATACTGGTATCGATACCCATGTTTCGATGCCTTCTTTGGGTAGGTATCGAGGCAGGGTGGTTCGATACCCCATATAAGGGTATCGATACCCCTGCGAAAACTTAACAAGATAAGCTTTGTTTGAGGTTCGATAAGAGGATTAAGGGTCTTAATGAATCTTATAACTAATGAAATGAATTGTTAATACGAGTTTGATGTTTATAACCCCAAAAGACTAAGGTATGATAAGTCTTAATATATCTTGTTGTGCTAAGATCCTAGGTGGATCGTTTGTGTGGTTTGAGTCCTTGTGTGATGGAAATCCGGATATCCATAAGTGTTGCAACACGTTGAAGGCCATCCGATGTAACTTGCCGGATGATGTTTGAAGACTTTTATTCCGAGTGTTGGGCGACCTCACTCGAAGATGTTCGATGTAACATTCCGAGCATGGGGTTGGTTGGGCGGCCTCCACCCCTTTCCGAACGTTGGGCAGCCTCGTTCGAAGATGTCCTATGTAACATTCCGGGCATAGGATTTGAGGGCGGCCTCAATCCCGAGTGTAGGATCCCGATGCTGTGTGGACACGGGCCTCACTCTTGTGTGTTATTTTGTGATGTGATATGTATATGCTGTGTGCGATATTATACATTGTTTATGCCATGTGGTAGGCAAGCATGCTAGATCATCATTTCATGCACGATGTTTATATGTTATGCTTTACTGCTTATGATATGCATGATGTTGGCCAAGTTCGGCGTACCCACTGAGCTTTAGTAGCTCAACGTTCGAAATGTGTTTTCGTGTGTAGGTTAGGTGAAGCCGGTTCGTGGAGCACCATCGAGGTTTGGATTTCAGCATCGACCTATGTCAGAGTACATTTATAGATTAGTGGGCTAGTACTTAGTTGGACCCTATGTATTTGTAACTCTGTTATTTATTTCAAGTCGAATGTTTTAAATGATTTGTAATATTTTGGAGCTCCGATTGCTTTATACTATTTTGGGCTTGCGTTTTAACTTAAATGGATTTTATGAATCGTATTTGGATTTGAATTTGATTTGATTTGTTGGGCTTTCGAAAGAAATTTTGAAATATAGGCTTTGGGCCGGAGGCCCAATGTGACATCCTGGTCGGGGTGTTACATTTAGTGGTATCAGAGCTTAGGTTGAGTCGGTTCTAGGAAGTCCCGGGAAAGTCTAGTGTGTTATATAGGTGTCAGACAAGTACATGCCCACGAGTCGATATAGTAATTTTAAAGCTTAAATTTTGATGGTGTAATCCTGTTGTTGTTGTTGTTCTTTGTGCATGGTGTGGATAAATCTGAGGAAGGGGTTAGGCAAGGGGCGAATTATTTCGCCCATTTGCACCGTGCTTTGGATCGGATAGTGAAGACTATTCCGAAACATGCACCTATCCCACGTGAGGCACCCATCGAGAGGGTTCGCAGGCAGGGTGCTACGGATTTCTTGGGTTCTTGCTAAGATAATCATGTGAGGTCGGATCAGTGGTTGAGGTCTGAGGACAAGCTGTCTTATGTTTTTCTCTCTACTCAAGGAAAACGCAAGGGAATGGTGAGAAATAGTTGAGATGGAGTAGTGTTCCGATTAGCCGACATGGGGCGACTTTTTGGATGAGTTTGAGAAAAAGTTTTTGGGTGAGACTCACATCGATCAGTTGAGAGATCAGTTCACCCACCTTGTGCAAGGTAACCGTACGGTCTTTGAGTACGAGTAGGAGTTCTTACAGTTGGGTAGGTATACAATCGAGTTGATAACTACCGAGAAGATGAGGTGCGAGAGGTTTTTAAGAGGTTTGAGGAAAAAGATCCAAACTTATCTGGCAGCTAATCCACCGGTAGTGTTTTCTGAGTGAGCATGCTAGGATGTTGTATATACCTTGTGAGACACTAGATATAGGTGTTAGTGTTAATAGTTCTTCAAAAATACCGTAGTAGTTAGAAAGATGTACAGACGATGTCCATAGATGGTTCAGGGGTATATGTTCCCAGTTGATATAATAAAATTGTCATTCTACGGGTTTGATGTGATTTTGGGTACGGATTGACTGACAAAGCATAGGGCTAAGATATATCTTGAGACCAAGAGAATTTATTTGAAGCTAGCGGATGACCATGAGATTTCAGTTGTAGGTGAGAACGTGAAGTTCTTATTTAATGTTGTTTCGGCTCTAAAGGCTCAGAGGTTAGTTGAGTTGGGCTGTGAGGCATACCTAGTATATATGATGAACCCGAACATGAATGAAGTCAGACTGTAGGATATCAGGACGATGTGTGATTTTTCCGAGTATGTTTCCAAAAGAGTTGTCTGGTTTGCTGTCTGACAGAGGGGTTGAGTTTGCCATATAAATGTATTCAGATTCTTCTCCTATTTCGATTGGCTACGTGTCGTATGGTACCGAAAGAACTAAAAGAGTTGATGACTAAGTTGCAAGAACTATCAGATAGAGGTTGTATCCGACTGCGTTCTTCTCCTTGTGGCGCACCGTGTTGTTTGTGAAGAAGAAATACGGTAGTATAAGGATGTGCATCGACTATAGACAGATGAATCAGTTGACAGTGAAGAACAATTCTCCATCGTCGAGAATTGCTGATATGTTTGATCAACTTAGAGGTGCTACCGTGCTTTCCAAAATAGACTTGAGACCAGGGCACTATCAGTTGAAGGTAAAAGAAGTCGATGTGCCGAAGATAGCTTTTTGTACAAGGTATGATTACTATGAGCTTCTGGTTATGCCTTTCGGGTTGACTAATGCACCAGCTGCTTTTCATGGACATGAAGTACATAATTTTCTTCGAGTACTTGGATCAGTTGTGATTATGATCATTGATGACATATTGTTATACTCACGTACTGAGAAAGATCATGACAAACACTTGAGGTTAGTATTGCAGGCTTTGTTGGATCACTAGTTGTATATCAAATTGAGCAAGTGTGAGTTATGGATTAAAGAAGTTGTTTTCTTAGGACATGTAGTGTCAGCTGAAGGGATTAAAGTAGATCCTAAGAAGATTGAAGCAATTGTTAGTTGGAAGCAATCGAAGTCTGTCATAAAGATTTGTAGTTTCCTAGGCTTAGCATGTTACTATAAGAGGTTTTTGAATGGTTTTTAGAAGATAGCTGTCCCTTTGACTAAGTTGCGATAGAAGAATATTCAGTTTGAGTGGTCAGATGCAAGACAACAAGCCGTTGAGAAACTAAAAGAAGCTTTGACAGATACATCGATTTTGATACAGCTAGTGTCAAAGGAGGAGTATGTGATCTTCGGTGATGCTTCATATGTAGGGCTAGGTGGTGTGCTTATACAAGACGGAAGAGTGTAGCTTACGCTTCGAGATAGTTGAAGAATCATTAGCGCAATTATCCGACCCATGATATAGAGCTAGTTGTAGTTGTGGTTGCCTTGGAAATTGGGAAGCATTAATTGTATGGTGAGAGATGCACAGTGTACACAGATCACAAGAGTTTGAAGTATCCGATGACACAGAGAGATTTGAATCTGAGACAGCACAGATGGCTCGAGTTATTGAAAGACTATGACCTCAAAATTGAGTATCATCCGGGTAAAGCCAATGTAGTGGCAGATGCTTTGTGTAAGAAAGTAGCTGTTGAGTTGAGAGTTATGTTTGCTAGATTGAGTTTATCAGGTGATGGTGGCTTGGTAGCCGAGCTTCAGGTTAGACTTACTTCGGGTCAGTTGATCAGAGGGAAACAACTGTCAGATAGATTTTTGACACCTCACGTGCAAGATGTACCTGAAGGAAGACTTACAAAGTACAATTTCAGAAATGATGGTGTATTATGCTTCAGAGACAGAGTAGTTGAGCCGAATGACGGTGATTGAAGACGTATGATTCTGATAGAAATGCACAGTAGTCCTTTTGCTACGCATTCGGGTAGTACGAAGATATACCATGGTTTGAAGGATGAGTACTTTTGGCTTGGTCTGAAGAAAGATGGTGCCGACTATGTGAGCAAGTGTATGGTTTGTCAGTGAGTTAAAGAAGAATATCAGTTTCTGTCTGGTTTGTTACAGCCGTTGAAGATTCCGGAATGGAAATGAGAAAAATATCACCATGGATTCTGTATCCGGTTCGCCTTTGACTCCTTTGAGGAAGAATTCAATTCAGGTTATAGTTGATCGCTTCATGAAGTGCGCTCACTTTATTGTTGATCATACGACTTACTTGTTAGATAAGTTGGTAGATTTGTACATCAGTGAGATTGCGAGACTGCATAGTGTGTTGAAATCGATTGTGTCTGACAGAGATTTGAGATTCATAGCCAGATTTTGGGAGTGTTTGCACAGTGCTTTGGGTGGTCGTTTGAATTTCAGTACTTTGTATCATTCTCAGTCAGATGGGCAGTCAGAGAAAGAGAGAGTTATTCAGATTCTCGAGGATATGCTCCGACGTTGTATTATTGACTTTCAAGGTACTTGAGAGAAGCACCTGTCGTTGGTTAAGTTTGCGTGTAACGACAGTTATCAGTCGAGTTTTCAGATGGCTATGTATGAGACTTTGTATGGTAGAAAATGCATTACTCCGTTCTGTTGGGTTGATGCAGCTCAAAAATTGATATTGATGTAGGTTATGCTTAAGGGGACTACCGAGAAATTGAAGTTAATTTGTGATCAGTTAAAAACAGCTTCGGATAGGCAGAAATCGTATGCGGGATTGAATCTGACAGAAATAGAGTATGAGGTGGGAGAAAAAGTGTTCTTGGAAGTGTCATTGTGGAAAGGGATCATCCGTTTGGGAGGGAAGGCAAGTTAAGTCCAAGGTTTATAGGACTGTATGAGGTTGCTCTTTTCGCACTTGTTTCCCTTGGGTAAATTTCGAGGACGAAATTTTCTTTAAGGAGGGGAGAGTTGTAACGACCCGGATTTCGGATCCGAGCGTCGGGTTAACCCGAGAATTTGGGCTTCAGTTTTGGGCCCAAGTTAGTGTGGTTTTGGGCTTTGGCTTGTTGGGCTTGAGTGGTTTAGGGCCTTAGGGGTTGTAAGTGGAGGATAGTTTGGTAATTGTCTAAATAGTTGAATGAGAAGGGTTTTGTGGGGGTTTGGTGTTGCAGAAAAATCTGAGCATGGGAAGTCACCATTTTATCTTTATCTTCATCTTTCTTCCAACCCAAACTAGAGAGT
Source organism: Abelmoschus esculentus (assembly GCA_035048815.1). Classification (NCBI taxonomy): domain Eukaryota; kingdom Viridiplantae; phylum Streptophyta; class Magnoliopsida; order Malvales; family Malvaceae; genus Abelmoschus; species Abelmoschus esculentus. The sequence goes on along the minus strand of JAUCBN010000046.1, from coordinate 6,511,330 downwards.
AAAGGTGCTAACTTGTGCTTGTGGGGTGTGAATCACGTTTTGGTGCAAGAGAGGAAGTTTTAGAGCTTGGAGAGATCTATCTTTTAAGGTAAATAAGAGAAGGAAGTGGGAACTTCATCACACACACGCTTTAAACCCAAAAAATAGATCGAAAAATGATATTAAATCAAATTTTATGAGTTCAAATAGTTAATTATGGATTTTTTAATCTAATTACAAAAATTAATCTCAAACTTTTACCTTTTTACTCAGTTAAAATTCTAACAGATCACTACAAAGGCATTAAGACACGCACGCTTTTAAACCCAAAAAGAGATCGAAAAATGATATTAAATCAAATTTTATGAGTTCAAATAGTTAATTATGGATTTTTGAATCTAATTATAAAAATTAATCTCAAATTATTAGCTTTTTACTCGGTTAAAATTCGAACAGATTTACTATAAAGCCTATTTAGACACACACGCTTTAAACCAAAAAATAGATCAAAAAATGCTATTAAAATCATATTTTATGAGTTCATATAGTTAATTATGGATTTTTCAATCTAATTACAAAAATTAATCTCAAACTTTTACCTTTTTACTCGGTTAAAATTCGAATAGATCACTACAAAGCCCATTAAGACACGCACGCTTTTAAACCAAAAAAATCGAAAAATGATATTAAATCAAATTTTATGAGTTCAAATAGTTAATTATGGTTTTTGAATCTAATTATAAAAATTAATCTCAAATTTTTTGTTTTTACTCGGTTAAAATTCGAACAGATTCACAAAAAAGCCCATTTAGACACACACGCTTTAAACCCAAAGAAAGATCAAAAAATAATATTAAATCAAATTTTATGAGTTCAAAAAGTTAATTATGCATTTTTTAATCTAATTATTAAAATTAATCTCAAATAATAAGGTAACTTTGATTTAATATTATTTTTCGATCTTTAAATTTGGCAATGGTAACTTCATCTGCTGTGAAATCCTTAATAAGGTCATTATTGATCGATTCAGTTACAATAGTGAGAATGTTTACCAAAATGGAAGACACAATAGTAGGGGAGGAGGACGAAAAAGGTTTCGGAAGTAGTCAATAGCAGTAGTTAAGATGTCTTTTGTACGTGTTTGCCATATATTCTGGTTGTTGAATAGGAGAGTAATATGGTTCTTTCGTTGTCGACTATTTGCTCTGGCATGAAAAAAGGAAGTATTTTTATCACCGTGTTCTAACCATTGTGTCCGAGCTCGTTGAGCCTAGTAAATTTCTTTCGCATTTAGCAAGCTATCAAGATCACTTTTAGCAGATATAAAGTTTTGGATATCCGCATCAGGAAGATGTCGTTTGATACACATGTCAATGAAATCGTTAAGCTGAGTCATACGTTCATTGGATTTGATATGTTTGTTTATTTTCCAAGAGGTTAGAAATAGCATAATTTCGTGAAATTTAGCAATGGTCGAGCGAGAATGGTTAGACCAGATCTCTTTAATTCATAATGACACTTCCGGGTTATCAGCCCAACAATTCTCATAGCGAAAGAGGTTTTTAGAGTGTTTGAATCGGAGAGCCCAAGATGGGTTAGTGTCTAGTAAGATTGGGCAATAGTCAGAACGTGCTTGAAAGAAAGATGTAGCTTGGAAGTTAGGAAAAGAGTTGAACCAGGCAAAATTACATAGAAATCGATCGATTATTTCCATAATTGTTTCTGTATTACATCCAGATCTAGTCCAAGTGAACCATCCTGACGTTGGCTTACAATCAAAAAGATCATTCTTTGTAAGACAGTCTCTAAAATTATTAATTTGTGATCGTGCACGACGGATACCGCCTCATTTTTCATTATCATATAGGATTTCATTGATGTTGATACGAACCCGGTTGTGGAATATCCGAATTTGTATATGTTATTGCCCGATCGTGATTCTAGTAAGTAATTGAAATGAAAAGAAATAGAACTTACAAGATGCTATGAAATGGATAGATAGTATGGTGAAATGGAATGATGATAAGATTGTTATTGTGTTTAGGATGATGTATAGAAAATATGGATATATGGATGATGGAAGTAAAGAGAAGGAATGTAATGAATGGTGCGGTGTAAACAAAGGAGGAACCAACACTAAAAAGTGAAGACTCGTTCCTTAAGAGTTTTTAAACCGTGACTTGGGTGAAAAGCTGATGGATTGTGACCCTATAGTTATAAGAACTAGGAACCAACAATATAAGAAAAATGAATAGGGATGAATGCCACAAGAACAATCTTGCAAGCCTATAAAGTTCAAAATGAACTATAAAAGAGAAACACTCTCAAGTTGTAATATATGCCAAAAGTTCTATCTTTTACAATGGAATGAGTGTCTATTTATAGGTATAAGGTAACAACAAATAGATTGGCCTAGACAAAGATTAAAGGCTCATTATTCTAGTGTTAAAGGCCTATTAATTTGTAGGTTATCCTATCTCCAATTGACAGCCAAAAAAGTTTGATCTAAAAAGGATGAATGTAGACATACATATCATCCACATGGAGAAACCCTTGGGCTAATGAACTTGATTAAGTTGTCATTCATCCTCCTTTAATGGGCTGTTGATAAAGCATTGAATTCAGCAATTGAATGGCCTCTTGAATTTGTTGAAGAAGCATCTTGTGACTATTCCCGTACTGAATTTCCAGCATGCACTGTCTTCACTAATTTAATCATATCTTAAGATCCTCATATCGGATTGCAATGATTCAAAGTGCGTTGGAAAGCTAAGAAATAGGAGAATAAGTTTGAAGAATATCTCAAGACTCAAATATGCCCGTATCCAATCCAAAAATGGCAAACAAGTCGACTGATATTCCTTGAACTCCCTCCTTAAGTGTTGCTTTAATTCTTGCCTTTACTCTCCCTTAAGTGGTGATAATGAAGGATTTCATTGCATGTCTTCTCTGATAAAAACTAATAAGCTTTATGGTGTGTTAAAGTAGCTCTTAAGTAGTGTTTAAGTAGCTCTTTAAGTGGTGCATTTAGGAGCTCTTCAATGCCTTGTAACATTGTTGAAACTGACAATCTTTATGTGATGTAAATATCCCTTGAATGCTTTGAAAACTGATCAGCCATAATGGTGTCTTCAAGTGTATTCAATTGGTGGTAAATGACTTGTCATTCTTGTAGACAATGATCAGCCATTTGATCACAAATGAGTACCCTAGTTAAAAATATATGAGCAACCATTAGATAATATCTTTATTCAATAAAGTAAATGCTTGGAAGAAACTTAATGAGTTAGTTAAAATAAATGAACCAGTTTAATTGAATGAACTAACTCAATGAAATAACAAACATTAATAAGCTCTCAGACTTTAAATGAACTAACATGCATAAACTGACATGCGTTAATTAAACTAACAAGCTTAAAAGAACTAACATGCTTAAATGTTCGAAACAAATATAAGTGAAACAATATGTTTATATGAACAATAAGACTTATTTATTCATGAGAAAAGTGCTGAATTTAATTATGCAAAATAAAGTAAATTCATGCAAACTAAATGCTCATGCAACTACATGCAACACACTCCTAAGCCAACTCTCAATGCATGTATTAAAATGCATTAGTAACATGCTACTTTGTTCAAAAAGATGGCCAAGGTTCCATATTCAAATCTTGAGCAAAGAAACAACAGTTTAAGCATTGTGACTTCAATGATGTGATCTTGGTTTGTAAAATTTTGGTTCTAGCCAGGATCCCATCAGATGTCCCATCCTAAAAGCCATGGAAGGAAAGAGGCGGATTGTAAAGTATCTATTAGTTGCCAAGTTTTGTATGTTTCAGCGAAACCATGTAAACCAGAGAAATGGAATTGTGTTTGCCCAAAAGAAATAATAACATCAATATGACGATCCGAGTAAGAAAGCAAATCAATAGAGATTTTATTATTCCAAATAATAGCAAGCCCTGTACAAGAAGGGCTGGATTCAATGGCTATGCAACCATGCATTCCTAACTTAATCCTAATACGATCCAGTTTTTGTCTGTTTAACCTAGTCTCACAAAGAAATAGAAAATCAGCATCATGCTTTGAGATAACACATTGTAAAGCATGAACTGCTTGAGTGTTGCCAAGACCCTGACAATTCCAACATAATAATTTCATGTTGCTCGGCGGGGTTGATCATCATCAATCGCCGCCGTAGAGTTTTTTTACGCTGCTCATCCCTGCTTTTTCATTTGAGCCTTTGTTTGAAGATCGAGGCCGTTTAGGCTTCTGGACCTCGTCAGAAGGTGGCATTCTTTTTGTGCCTCTATTTGAAGTAGGACGAGAAAGTCGTTTAGGAGTTGCGCATTGTCCAGCAAGTCAGATGCCTCCTGGAAGTTAGGATCATTGGCTAAATCTGTCTCCAAATCTTGGAGCTTTATGTCCATCAAACTGACCTCACCAGTGTTGTCATGGTTCTTTGGTCTTGTAGTAATGTTAGAGCTATGCTGAGGGAAGACCATTTGTAATGGTTGGGGGGCACCTACGGGCTTGCAGTATACTAGCAATAGTTGGGAGAGATTGAGGACCTTTGGAAATATTCTGGGAGGATTCATTACCTAGAGCAGGCACTTGGACATTAGTTTGAGGTGATTGCTTAGGAGATTTGCTTTGCTCATTGATGTCACTCTGGTAGTTTGCTAACGTTTGAGAAGAAGTTGGCGTGCACTGAGTATTAGAAGGGTCAGTGTTAAAATAATGAATCCTTCCTTTTTGTGTAGACTGCTTATCCTTTTTATTAGGAACATAGCAGAGCCAGTCGCCATATTGTAGTTGTGCAGGGCGAGCCTCGATTGGGATAGAACAAAAATTCGTCGAATGACCCAATTTACCATAACAATGACATATTGTGGAAAGACGTTCATTTTGAAGTGGGCAAAAACAAAAGGATTCCCCCCGCCAATAGCAACACAATGCCTAATTGGCTTAGAAGCATCTAGCGTTAGTCCGACTCAGAGGTATTCGATCATATTGAAGTCAATTTTCTTGGTATCGATTTTTGTTACTGTTCCAATAAAGGCCCCAACATGCATGCCTCCTGTTAGAATTTAGGCACACATTTGATTCTGTATATGTTCATTACATTGCATCTAGTTGGACTATATGTACGGGAAAGTTCAGTGATTTTTATCACTTCTGATCAGTGGCTCCACCTACGGGTCGAGATACCACTTTTGTTCAGTGGCTCCACCTACAGGTCGAGTTTCCACTTCTGTTGGTGTGACGGAGTTAGAGTGGTTCAAGGGAACCTACCCTTCTGTTGGCGTTCGGAGTTGGGTGCATATCATGCATACACTATATCATCTGCACTATTCTGTTCTGTGACCCTATTTATCTGCTCTAGAGACACACTAGGCTCCCTAGCTTACACCCTCTCAGTTTCTGTTTCAGATCCTCGGTCCTAGGCTACGGTACTTGGAGGAATATTTTTAGAACTGCTACGTATGTTACTCATATATCATGTTTAATTCCGGATATTTTTATTAGTATTATTATGTAATAAACTTTGGACTTTGGATTTATTTCGAATTTCTGAACAGTTAATGTTGATTAAATTCATGGGTTGAACTTTGTTTAAATAAATGTTTAGTTTTGCAGTATTTTAAATTGTTAATTATTTAATAATTTATCTGGATATTATTTTTAATTTATAAAAACCTTAAGTTGTGAAACAAGTTTTAATGACGTAAACCCTAACTTGTAATCAAAGATATTAGGTTAATTTTAGGGGTTACATTTAATGGTATTAGAGCCTGGTTCAACCCGCAGACTGTGAGGTCCAAAATGATTTTGATCTGAAAATGATTTTGTTAGTCTTATTTGAAAATCCGGATTTTGTTTTGACTCGTATTTGAAAATTTCTGAAATATTTTGAATAATACTCCAAGTACCGGTTCTAATATAGGATCCTGTCTATTTTCTGTAGATATACGACTATGCCACCACTTAGGAGTACACGTTTAGCGACCGGGAGAGGTCATGGTCGAGGTCGTTCTACTGGATCTGCTAGTGATGTCCCGCCTCCTATGGACCTGCCAAAGGATCAGAGTTTAGCTCAGCAAGCCGAGGTTAATCAGCCCGCCCAGAGTGAGGGATCGTACATTTCTAGAGACAGTGAGACTGTCAGTTTAGATTCTGTCACTATGCAGAGGGAGCTGCTTCGTTATCTTCAGCAAAATGAGTGTGTCAGGAAACCCATTTCTACAGAGTTTTTAGCTACCGGTATAACTATGTTTGATGGTAAGACTGGTACTGTCTCAACTGTTGCAGAGTACTGGATGAAGAAACTTCAGTGTCTGTTTGTTGAGATGGACTACCCTTCTGACAAGAAATTGAGAGCGGCTATATCTTTGCTTCAGGGTGAGGCCCTGAACTGGTGGGAGGCCGAGGAGAGAGTGATTGCATCAAATAAGATCAGTTGGGAGTTTTTCAGGCAGGCTTTTGAGGATCGGTATGTGGGTCCCGAGTATCTGGCAAAGTATCGTGATGATTTTCTGAATCTTCAGTAGAATGACATGTCAATGAACGACTATGAGATTGAGTTTCTGCGTCTACTACAATATGCTCCAGGACTTATTTCGACTGAGAAATAGAAGTGTGACCACTATTTGAAAGGACTATTTGAACTCATAAAATATGACTTAATATCATTTTTCGATCTTTTTTGGGTTTAAATCATGTGTGTCTAAATGAGCTTTATTGTGAATCTGTTCGAATTTTAACCGAATAAAAAGCTAAAAATTTGAGACTAATTTTTATATTTAGATTCAAAAATCCATATATAACTATTTGAACTCATAAAACTTGATTTAAAATCATTTTTCGATCTGTTTTGGGTTTTAACGCGTGCCTATATAAATGGGCTTTATAGTGAATCTGTTCGAATTTTAACCGAGTAAAAAGCTAAAAATTTGAGATTAATTTTTATATTGAGATTAATTTTTATATTTAGATTCAAAAATCTATAATTAAATATTTTAACTCATAAAATTTGATTTAATATCATTTTTCGATCTTTTTTGGGTTTAAAGCATGTGTGTCTAAATGAGCTTTATAATGAATCTGTTAGAATTTTAACCGAGTAAAAAGCTAAAAATTTGAGATTAATTTTTATAAATAGATTCAAAAATCTATAACTAACTATTTGAACTCATAAACTTTGATATAATATCATTTTTCGATCTTTTTTTAGGGTTTAAAACGTGCGTGTCTAAATGGGCTTTATAGTGAATATGTTCGAATTTTAACCGAGTAAAAAGCTTAAAATTTGAGATTAATTTTTATAATTAGATTCAAAAATCTATAACTAACTTTTTGAACTCATAAACTTTGATATAATATCATTTTTCGATCTTTTTATGGTGTTTAAAGCGTGTGTGTCTAAATGGGCTTTGTAGTGAATCTGTTCTAATTTTAACCGAATAAAAAGCTAAAATTTTAGATTAATTCTTATAATTAGATTCAAAAATCCATAATTAACTATTTGAACTCATAAAACTTGATTTAAAATCATTTTTCGATCTCTTTTGGGATTTAACGCGTCCCTCTCTAAATGGGCTTTGTAGTGAATCTGTTTGAATTTTAACCGACTAAAAAGAAAAAAAATTGAGATTAATTTTTATAATTAGATTAAAAAATCCATAATTAACTACTTGAACTCATTAAATTTGATTTAATATCATTTTTTGACCTTTTTTTGGGGTTTAAAGCGTGCGTGTCTGAATGGGCTTGATAGTGAATCTGTTCGAATTTTAACCGAGTAAAAAGCTAAAAATTTGAGATTAATTTTTATAATTAGATTCAAGAATCCATAATTAATTATTTGAACTCATAAACTTTTATTTAAGATCATTTTTCATCTTTTGGGGGGTTTAAGGCGTACGTGTCTAAATGAGCTTTATAGTGAATTTGTTGAATTTTAACCGAGTAAAAACCTAAAAATTTGACATTAATTTTTATAATTAGATTTAAAAATCCATAATTAACTATTTGAGCTCTTAAAACTTGAATTGATTCGAATTTTAACCGAGTAAAAAGCTAAAAATTTGAGATTAATTTTTATAATTAGATTCAAAAATCCATAATTAACTATTTGAAATCATAAAATATGATTTAATATTATTTTTTGATCTTTTTTAGGTATAAAGCGTGTGTGTCTAAATGGGCTTTACAGTGAATCTGTTCGAATTTTAACCAAGTAAAAAACAAAAAATTTGAGATTAATCTTTATAATTAGATTCAAAATTTTGTAATTAACTATTTGATCTCATAAAATTTGATTTAATATCATTTTCCATCCTTTTTTGGGTTGAAAGCGTGCGTGTCTAATTGGGCTTTATAGTGAATCTGTTGATTTTTAACCGAGTAAAAAGCTAAAAAATTGACATTAATTTTTATAATTAGATTTAAAAAATCCATAATTAACTATTTGAACTCATAAAACTTGATTTAAAATCATTTTTTGATCTTTTTTGGGGTTTAACGCATGCCTGTCTAAATGGGCTTTGTGGTGAATTTGTTTCAATTTTAAGCGAGTAAAAAGCAAAAAAATTGAGATTAATTTTTATAATTAGATTAAAATATCCATAAATTACTATTTGAACTCATAAAATTTGATTTAATCTCATTTTTCTACCTTTTTTGTGGGTTTAAAGCGTGCGTGTCTGAATGGGTTTGATAGTGAATCTGTTCGAATTTTAACCAAGTAAAAAACTAAAAATTTTAGATTAATTTTTATAATTAGATTCAAAAATCCATAATTAACTATTTGAACTCATAAAATTTGATTTAATATTATTTTTTTGATCTTTTTTTTAGGTTTAAAGCGTGTGTGTCTAAATGGGCTTTAAAGTGAATTTGTTCGAATTTTAACCGTGTAAAAAACAAAAAAAATGAAATTAATTTATATAATTAGATTCAAAAATTTGTAATTAACTATTTGAACTCATAAAATTTGATTTAATATCATTTTTCGATCTTTTTTTGGGTTTAAAGCGTTTGTGTCTAAGTGGGCTTTATAGTGAATCTGTTCGAATTTTAACCAAGATAAAAGCTAAAAATTTGAGATTAATTTATATAATTAGATTCAAAAATATATAATTAAAGATTTGGACTCATAAAACATGATTTAATATCATTTTTCAATCTTTTTTGTGGGTTTAAAGCGTGTGTGTCTAAATGGGCTTTATAGTGAATCTTTTGAATTTTAACCGAGTAAAAAGCTAAAAATTTGAGATTAAATTTTATAATTAGATTCAAAAATCCATAATTAAATATTTGGACTCATGAAACATGATTTAATATCATTTATCGCTCTTTTTTCGGTTTAAAGCACAGGTGTCTAAATAAGCTTCATAGTGAATTTGTTTGAATTTTAACCGAGTAAAAAGCAAAAAAACTGAGATTAATTTTTATAATTAGATTCAAAAATCCATAATTAATTATATAAACTCATAAAATTTGATTTGATATCATTTTCGATCTTTTTTTGGGTTTTAAAGCATGCGTGTCTAAATGGGCTTTGTAGTGAATCTATTCGAATTTTAAAAGAGTAAAAAGCTAAAAATTTGAGATTAATTTTTATAATTAGATCAAAAATCCTTAATTAACTATTTGAACTCATAAAATTTGATTTAATATTATTTTTCGATCTGTTTTTGGGTTTAAAGCATGTGTGTCTAAATTGGCTTTATAGTGAATATGTTCGAATTTTAACCGATTAAAAAGCTAAAAATTTGAGATTAATTAATATAATTAGATTCAAAAAATTTTAATTAACTATTTGAACTCATAAAATTTGATTTAATATCATTTTTCAAACTCTTTTTGGGTTTAAAGCGTGTGTGTCTAAATGGGCTTTACAGTGAATATGTTTGAATTTTAACCGAGTAAAAATCTAAAAATTTGAGATTAATTTTTATAATTAGATTCAAAAATCCATAATTAACTATTTGAACACATAAAATTTGATTTAATATCATTTTTCGATCTTTTTTTGGGTTTAAAGCGTGTGTGTCTAAATGGGATTTAGAGTGAATCTGTTGAAATTTTAACCAAGTAAAATGCTAAAAATTTGAGATTAATTTTTATAATTAGATTCAAAAATACATAATTAACTATTTGAACTCATAAAATTAGATTTAATATCATTTTTCGGTCTGTTTTTTGGTTTACAACGTGTGTGTCTAATTGTCCTTTATAGTAAATCTGTTTGAATTTTAACCAAGTAAAAAGCTAAAAATTTGAGATTATATTTAACTATTTGAACTCACAAAATACGATTTAATATCAATTTTCGATCATTTTTCGGGTTTAAAGCGTGCGTGTCTAAATGGGCTTTATAGTGAATTTGTTAGAATTTTAACCGAGAAAAAAGCTAAAAATTTGAGATTATATTTATAATTAGATTGAAAAATCCATAATTAACAATTTTAACTCATAAAATTTGATTTAATATAATTTTTCAATCAGTTTTTTTGGTTTAAAGTGTGTGTGTCTAAATGGGCTTTATAGTGATTCTGTTCGAATTTTTAACGAGTAAAAAGCTAAAAATTTGAGATTAATTTTTATAATTAGATTCAAAAATGCATAATTAACTATTTGAACTCATAAAATTTGATTTAATATCTTTTTTCGATCATTTTTTGGGTTTAAAGCGTGTGTGTTTAAATGTGATTTACAGTGAATCTGTTGGAATTTTAACAGTGTAAAAAGCTAAAAATTTGAGATTAATTTTTATAATTAGATTCAAAAATACATAATTAACTATTTGAACTCATAAAATTAGATTTAATATCATTTTTCGATCTGTTTTTTGGTTTAAAACGTGTGTGTCTAATTGGCCTTTATAGTAAATCTGTTAGAATTTTAACCGATTAAAAAGCTAAAAATTTGAGATTAATTTTTACTATTAGATTGAAAAATCCATAATTAACTATTTGAACTCATAAAATTTAATTTAATATCATTTTTCGATCAGTTTTTTGGCTTTAAGGCGTGTGTGTATAAATGGGCTTTATAGTGAATCTGTTCGAATTTTAAACGAGTAAAAAGCTAAAAATTAGAGATTAATTTTTATAATTAGATTAAAAAATCCATAATTAAATATTTGGACTCATAAAACATGATTTAATATCATTTTTTGATCTTTTTTTTGGGTTTAAAGCGTGCGTGTCTAAATGGGGTTTATAGTGAATCTTTTGAATTTTAACCGAGTAAAAAGCTAAAAATTTGAGATTAATTTATATAACTAGATTCAAAAAATTTTAATTAATTATTTGAACTCATAAAATTTGATTTAATATCATTTTTCGATCTTTTTTTGGGTTTAAAGCGTGTGTGTCTACATGGGCTTTGTAGGAAATTTGTTCGAATTTTAACGGAGTAAAAAGCTAAAAATTTGAGATTAATTTTTATAATTAGATTAAAAAATCCATAATTAACTATTTGAATTCATAAAAATTAATTTAATATCATTTTCCATTCTGTTTTTCGGTTTAAAGCGTGTTTGTCTAAATGGGCTTTATAGTGAATCTGTTAAATTTTAACCTAGTAAAAATCTAAAAATTTGAGATTAATTTTTATTATTAGATTCAAAAATCCATAATTAACTATTTGAACACATAAAATTTGATTTAATATTATTTTTCGATCTTTTTTAGGTTTAAAGCGTGTGTGTCTAAATGTGCTTTATAGTGAATCAGTTCGAATTTTAACCGAATAAAAAGCTAAAAATTTGAGATTAATTTTTATAATTAGATTCAAAAATCCATAATTAACTATTTGAACTCATAAAATTTGATTTAATATCATTTTTCGATTTTTTTTTGGTTTAAAGTGTGTGTGTCTAAATTGGCTTTGTAGTGAATCTGTTCGAAATTTAACCGTGTAAAAAGCTAAAAATTTGAGATTAATTTTTATAATTAGATTCAAAAATCCATAATTAACTATTTGAATTCGTAAAATTTTATTTAGTATCATTTTCTATTGTGTTTTTCGGTTTAAAGCCTGCGTGTTTAAATGGGATTTATAGTGAATCTATTCAAATTTTAACCGAGTAAAAAGTTAAAAATTTGAGATTAATTTTTATATTTAGATTAAAAAATGCATAATTAACTATTTGAACTCATAAAATTTGATTTAATATTATTTTTCGATCTTTTTGGGGTTTAAAGTGTGTGTCTAAATGGGCATTATAGTGAATCTGTTCGAATTTTAACCGGTTAAAAAGCAAAAAGTTTGAGATTAATTTTTATAGTTTGATTAAAAAATCAATAATTAAATATTTGGACTCAGAAAACATGATTTAATATAAATTTTTGATCTTTTTTGGGGTTTAAAGCGTGTGTGTCTAAATGGGCTTTATAGTGAATCTGTTCGAATTTTTACCTAGTAAAAAGCTAAAATTTGAGATTAATTTTTTTAATTAGATTCAAAAATCCATAATTAACTATTTGGACTCATAAAACTTGATTTAATATCATTTTTCGATCTTTTTTTTGGGTTTAAAGCGTGTATGTCTAAATGGGCTTTATAGTGCATCTTTTCGAATTTTAACTCTGTAAAAAGCTAAAAATTTGAGATTAATTTTTATAATTAGATTCAGAAATACATAATTAATTATTTGAACTCATAAAATTTGATTTAATATCTTTTTTCAATCATTTTTCGGGTTTAAAGCGTGTGTGTTTAAATGTGATTTACAGTGAATCTGTTGGAATTTTATCAGAGTAAAAAGCTAAAAATTTGAGATTAATTTTTATAATTAGATTCAAAAATACATAATTAACTATTTGAACTCATAGAATTTGATTTAATATCATTTTTCGATCTGTTTTTTGGTTTAAAACGTGTGCGTCTAATTGGCCTTTATAATAAATCTGTTAGAATTTTAACCGATTAAAAAGCTAAAAATTTGAGATTAATTTTTATAATTAGATTGAAAAATCCATAATTAACTATTTGAACTCATAAAATTTAATTTAATATCATTTTTCGATCAGTTCTTTGGCTTTAAAGCGTGTGTGTCTAAATGGGCTTTATAGTGAATCTGTTCGAATTTTAAACGAGTAAAAAGCTAAAAATTAGAGATTAATTTTTATAATTAGATTAAAAAATCCATAATTAAATATTTGGACTCATAAAACATGATTTAATATCATTTTTCGATCTTTTTTCTGGGTTTAAAGCGTGCGTGTCTAAATGGGCTTTATAGTGAATCTTTTGAATTTTAACCGAGTAAAAAGCTAAAAATTTGAGATTAATTTATATAAATAGATTCAAAAAATTTTAATTATTTATTTTAACTCATAAAATTTTATTTAATATCATTTTTCGATCTTTTTTTTGGGTTTAAAGCGTGTGTGTCTACATGGGATTTGTAGGAAATTTGTTCGAATTTTAACGAAGTAAAAAGCTAAAAATTTGAGATTAATTTTTATAATTAGATTCAAAAATCCATAATTAACTATTTTAATTCATAAAAATTAATTTAATATCATTTTCCATTCTGTTTTTCGGTTTAAAGCGTGTTTGTCTAAATGGACTTTATAGTGAACCTGTTAAATTTTAACCTAGTAAAAAGCTAAAAATTTGAGATTAATTTTTATTATTAGATTCAAAAATCCATAATTAACTATTTGAACACATAAAATTTGATTTAATATTATTTTTTGATCTTTTTTTGGGTTTAAAGCGTTTGTGTCTAAATAGGCTTTATAGTGATTCAGTTCGAATATTAACCGAATAAAAAGCTAAAACTTTGAGATTAATTTTTATAATTAGATTAAAAAATCCATAATTAACTATTTGAACGCATAAAATTTGATTTAATATCATTTTTCAATCTTTTTTTGGGTTTAAAGCGTGTGTTTCTAAAAGGGCTTTGTAGTGAATCTGTTCAAATTTTAACCGAGTAAAAAGCTAAAAATTTGAGATTAATTTTTATATTTAGATTAAAAAATCCATAGTTAACTATTTGAACTCATAAAATTTGATTTAATATTATTTTTCGATCTTTTTCGGGTTTAAAGTGTGTGTCTAAATGGGCATTATAATGAATCTGTTCGAATTTTAACCGGTTAAAAAGCAAAAATTTTGAGATTAATTTTTATAATTAGATTAAAAAATCAATAATTAAATATTTGGACTCAGAAAACATGATTTAATATAAATTTTTGATCTTTTTTGGGGTTTAAAGCGTGTGTGTCTAAATGGGCTTTATAGTGAATCTGTTCGAATTTTAACCTAGTAAAAAGCTAAAAATTTGAGATTAATTTTTTTAATTAGATTCAAAAATCCATAATTAACTATTTAGACTCATAAAACTTGATTTAATATCATTTTTTGATCTTTTTTTGAGGTTTAAAGCGTGTATGTCTAAATGGGTTTTATAGTGAATCTTTTCGAATTTTAACTGTGTAAAAAGCTAAAAATTTGAGATTAATTTTTATAATTAGATTCAAAAATCTATAATTAACTATTTGAACTCATAAAATTTGATTTAATATTATTTTTCGATCTTTTTTTGGTTAAAGCGTGTGTCTAAATGGGCATTATATTGAATCTGTTCGAATTTTAACCGAGTAAAAAGCTAAAAAATTGAAATTAATTTTTATAATTAGATTCAAAAATCTATAATTAACTATTTGAACTTGTAATCACCCATTTTTAACCGGAGAAATTAAAATATTTTTAATTTTTTCAATTTAAATAAGGGCCTTTAATTTTACACTACTTTACGTTTTGTTGCGTATATATCGTTTATGTGTTTTATCGATTGGTGTATTATGTCTGTTTTTAAGTGTTATTTATATGTGTTTTTGTTTTATTTATGTATGTTATTTATGTGTGATATTTATGCATGTGTTTAATTAATATATTTGTTGTGTGTGTTATTATTATGCTAATGTTTTATTATTATTATAAATCTGGCCTATGTTAAATAAAACAAAAAATCCATAAAATTAAATAATTATCAGTTCAAATCCATATTAATTACAATACCCAAATCTAATCCCAAGTGATTTAAAAAAACCTAATCTAATTGAACATTCATCCATCGCAGGTTACAGCCGCCTAATCCTTGACCATCCGATCCAAGAGGGAATCAACGGTTG
Source organism: Abelmoschus esculentus (assembly GCA_035048815.1). Classification (NCBI taxonomy): domain Eukaryota; kingdom Viridiplantae; phylum Streptophyta; class Magnoliopsida; order Malvales; family Malvaceae; genus Abelmoschus; species Abelmoschus esculentus. The sequence continues at coordinate 6,496,196 of JAUCBN010000046.1, read as the reverse complement.
AGATTAGCCCGTAGAAAGCCTCCTCACATCCCCACTCGCGCGTGTTCAGCATGGACGACCCTTCAGATGACACGTAAGACCGAAGCTTGCCTTTCTAGATCCTTGTTGACCTTTCTCCTGTCGATGCCACTAATCGGTTCTAGCCACCGTACGATTTTGCTAAAAGCATGTAAAAGAAACAAAGAAATGTTAGATCAGGAACTAATATGGAAAAGAGCCACGAAATCAGGATAAAGTCCAGAAAAGGAGCTCATTAAGCAAAGCCATTTCCGGCATTTTGAAGTGACCAAACAACATAATGAAATATCCAGAAAAAATAAGAATCATGGCATGATTTCTAGGAAGATGGACAACAATAAGAAAAGACTTTTCAGCCAAAGCATTTCAGGAAAAACTGAATATATTCATGATATTTTTATTAAGAAAGGGGGGAGGTTTTGTAATCAAAATCTGGTAACCATTCTCTCTGTAACGAAAAAAAAATCATCTTGTAATCTTCTTGAGTTCAATCAAAAAAGAAGAGCAAAATCCCAAGACTTATTTCTGGTAAATCACCCATCTTCTTTTTTCTCTTTTGCATACATCTGAATTAAACAAAAAAAATATAACAAATAAAAGGAAGAGGACTTCCCAGAAGCTACTTTGATCATCGCCGACGATGAAACCCTCCGTGGGTGAGCCGTACGCGACGAAATGAAGCGGATGGGGAATTTCTTTTCTGATTTTCGCGAATATCAGGGGATCTCCCCTTTCTTTTCTGTTTTCTCCTTCCGGCGAGCAAGATCGATGAAGGTCAAGGTGGCTTTTTAGCCGAATCCTGACCAAGGTTAGAGCCTCCACGACGGCTCGAAGGAGAATGATGGTGGTGGTTGTCTGGTTTCAAATCTGGTTGCCTTTGGTTCATAGTTTTGAAGATCTGGGGGTTTGTTTATTCTTCTAAGGAATATGAGAAGATTCAAAGTGAAGATAATTTTTTAAAAAAGAGAAAAAGCGATTTTTGATTTGAAGTGGTCTTTAAATATATGATATCCTTTTTTGGTTTAATATCTTTGTAGCACCTCTGTGTATCATGTTTTACAATACAAGGGTTCCCCGGTTCTGTTTTTGTCCCACCAGTCCTTTAAATACTTAGACCTCTACTGGTCTTTCATTATTTGTCCATGACTCCATAACGTTTTGAATTTCTTTTCGATTAGTTGTCAAGAACATTTGAATGGTCGTTTCATATTGTTATTATTTTATTTGCATTTTTAATTCTGTATCTTTCCATAAACGTTTCTTTCTTTTCAACTTATTTAATCAGTTTTGTCTTTTACTTCTTTATTTATTTATTTCCATTTTCCATATGCATTATGCCATATATATGTCCATTGTTACCTTTTATTTGTCTCTTTATTTTACAAATTCCGTATAATATGTGCATGTCTGTTTCATTTCAATTTTGTTTTTGATTTTGATTACTTTGTACTTTGACATTCTAATATGCTCATTTCCTTTAATCCTTTTTTCATGATCTTCGGATTACTTTATGTACACATTTTTATTCGTTGTAATTTTCTCATTCGTGTTATATTCGAGTTATAATTTGAATAGAACTTAAGAATGCATGAATGAATATTTAATTGTTAATGCAGGCCCCTAAATTCGGTCGTAAGCGAGGCCAACTCCAGTGTAGTGATGGTGGTACGAACGCTTACCTTCGGGTTTAGGTGCTTTAAAATAAATGCGCAAATACAATTAAAAATTAATTCGATCATCAAATTAACCCGAAAAATTTAATAAAACACATTTTTAAACCGAAAACTCCCTTTGGAAGACATTAATTTCAAAAACGATACGAAAATTGTTTTTCAACTAAAAAAAGATATTTTAGCGACTATCGTGGATTTTTCCACATCGCTACAGAACTAATAAAACTTGATTTAATATAATTTTTGATCTTTTTTTGGGTTTAAAGCGTGTGTGTCGAAATAGGCTTTATACTGAATTTGTTCAAATTTTAACGGAGTAAAAAGCTAAAAATTTGAGATTAATTTTTATAATTAGATTCAAAAATCTATAATTAAATATTTGAACTCATAAAATTTTATTTAATATCATTTTTCAATCTTTTTTTGGGGTTTAAAGCGTGCGTGTCTAAATAGGCTGTGTAGTGAATCTGTTCGAATTTTAATCAAATAAAAAGCTAAAAATTTAAGATTAATTATAATCATTATATTCAAATATCCATAATTAACTATTTGAACTTATAAAATTTGATTTAATATTATTTTCGATCTTTTTTTGAGTTTAAAGCGTGTGTGTCTAAATGGGCTTTATAGTGAATCTGTTCGAACTTTAACCGAGTAAAAAGCTAAAAATTTGAGATTAATTTTTATAATTTGGTTCAAAAGTCTATAATTAACTATTTGAACTCATAAAATTTGATTCAATATATTTTTCGATCTTTTTTTAGGTTTAAAGCGTGTGTGTCTAAATGGTTTTTATAGTGAATATGTTCGAATTTTAACCGGGTAAAAAGAAAAAAATTTGAGATTAATGTATACAATTAGATTCAAAAATTTGTAATTAACTATTTGAACTCATAAAATTTGATTTAATATCATTTTTCATCTTTCGGGGGGGTTAATGCGTGTGTGTCTAAATGGGCTTTATACTGAATCAGATGAATTTTAACCGAGTAAAAAGCTAAAAATTTGAGATTAATTTTTATAATTAGAATAAAAAATCCATAATTAAATATTTGAACTCATAAAATTTGATTTAATATCATTTTTCTATTCGTTTTTTGGTTTAAAGTGTGTGTCTAAATGGGCTTTATAATGAATCTGTTGAATTTTAACCTAGTAAAAAGCTAAAAAATTGAGATTAATTTTTATAATAAGATTAAAAAATCCATAATTAACTATTTGAAATCATAAAAGTTGATTTAATATTATTTTTCGATCTTTTTTTTTGGTTTAAAGCGTGTACGTCTAAATGGGCTTTATAGTAAATCTGTTCTAATTTTAATTGAGTAAAAAGCAAGAAATTTGATATTAATTTATATAATTAGATTCAAAAATTAGTAATTAATTATTTGAACTCATAAAATTTGATTTAATATCATTTTTCGATCTTTTTTGGGTTTAAAGCGTTTGGGTCTAAATTGGCTTTATAGTGAATCTGTTGAATTTTAACCGAGTACAAAGCTTAAAATTTGAGATTAATTTTTATAATTAGATTCAAAAATCCATAATTAACTATTTTAACTCATAAAACTTATTTTAATATCATTTTTTCAAAAATTTTTTGGGTTTAAAGCGTGTGTGTCTAAATGGGCATTATAGTGAATCTGTTCGGATTTTAACCGAATAAAAAGCTAAAAATTTGATATCAATTTTAATAATTAGATTCAAAAATCCATAATTAACTATTTGAACTCATAAAATTTGATTTAATATCATTTTTCGATATTTTTTTCGGGTGTAAAGCATGCGTATCTAAATGGGCTTGATAGTGAATTTGTTTGAATTTTAACCGAGTAAAAAGCTTAGAATTTGAGATTAATGTTTATCATTAGATTCAAAAATCTATAATTAACTATTTGAACTCATAAAATTTGATTTAATATTATTTTTCGATCTTTTTTTTGGGTTTAAAGCATGTGTATCTAAATGCGCTTTATAGTGAATCTGTTCGAATTTGAACTTAGTAAAAAGCTAAAAATTTGAGATTAATTTTTATAATTAGATTCAAAAATCTATAATTAAGTATTTGAATTCATTAAATTTGACTTAATATCATTTTTCGATCTTTTTGGGGTTTAAAGCGTGTGTGTCTAAATGAGCTTTATAGTGAATTTGTTCTAATTTTAACAGAGTAAAAAGCAAAAAATTTGATATTAATTTATATAATTAGATTCAAAAATTTGAAATTAACTATTTGAACTCATAAAATTTGATTTAATATGATTTTTCGATCTTTTTTGGGTTTATAGCGTTTGTGTCTAAATTGGCTTTATAGTTAAACTGTTGAATTTTAACCGAGTACAAAGCATAAAATTTGAGATTAATTTCTATAATTAGATTAAAAAATCCATAATTCACTATTTGAACTCATAAAACTTGATTTAATATAGTTTTTTGATCTCTTTTTGGCAATAAAGCGCGTGTGTCTAAATGGGCTTTATAGTTAATGTGTTCGAATTTTAACGGTGTAAAAAGATAAAAATTTGAGATTAATTTTTATAATTAGATTCAAAAATCTATAATTAAATATTTGAACTCATAAAATTTGATTTAATTTAATTTTTCGATATTTTTTGGGGTTTAACGCGTGCCTGTCTAAATGGGCTTTGTAGTGAATCTGTTTGAATTTTAACTGAGTAAAGAGCAAAAAAGTTGAGATTATTTTTATAATTAAATTAAAATTTCCATAAATAACTATTTGATCTCATAAAATTTGATTTAATATCATTTTTCGGCCTTTTTTGGGGGTTTAAAGCGTGCGTGTCTGAATGGATTTGATAGTGAATTTGTTAGAACTTTAACCGAGTAAAAAGCTAAAAATTTGAGATTAATTTTTATAATTTGGTTCAAATGTCCATAATTAACTATTTGAACTCATAAAATTTGATTCAATATCATTTTTCGATCTTTTTTTTTGGGTTTAAAGCGTGTGTGTCTAAATGGGCTTTATAGTGAATATGTTCGAATTTTAACCGTGTAAAAAGCAAAAAAATTGAGATTAATTTTTATTATTAGATTCAAAAATCCATAATTAACTCTTTGAACTCATAAAATTTGATTTAATATCATTTTTCGATCATTTTTTGGGTTTAAAGCGTGTGTGTCTAAATGGGATTTAAAGTGAATCTGTTGGAATTTTAACAGAGTAAAAAGCTAAAAATTTGAGATTAATTTTTATAATTAGATTCAAAAATACATAATTAACTATTTGAACTCATAGAATTTGATTTAATATCATTTTTCGATATTTTTTTGGGGTTTAAAGCATGCGTGTATAAATGGGTTTTATTGTGAATCTGTTCGAATTTTAACTGAGGAAAAACAAAAATTTGAGATTAATTTTTATAATTAGATTCAAAAATCCATAATTAACTTTTTTAACTCATAAAATTTGATTTAATATCATGTTTCGATATTTTTTGGGGTTTAAAGCATGCGTATCTAAATGGTCTTGATAGTGAATTTGTTCAAATTTTAACATAGTAAAAAGCTTAAAATTTTATATTAATTTATATAATTAGATTCAAAAATCTATAATTAACTATTTGAACTCATAAAATTTGATTTAATATTATTTTTTGATCTTTTTTTGGGTTTAAAGCATATGTATCTAAATGGGCTTTATAGTGAATCTCTTCGAATTTTAACTCAGTAAAAAGCAAAAAATTTGAGATTAATTTTTATAATTAGATTCAGAAATCTATAATTAACTATTTTAATTCATTAAATTTGACTTAATATCATTTTTCTATCTTTTTGGGTTTAAAGCGTGTGTGTCTAAATGGGCTTTATAGTGAATCTGTTCTAATTTTAACAGAGTAAAAAGCAAAAAAATTGATATTAATTTATATAATTAGATTCAAAAATTTGTAATTAACTATTTGAACTCATAAAATTTGATTTATTATCATTTTTCGATCTTTTTTGGGTTTAAAGCGTTTGTGTCTAAATTGGCTTTATAGTGAAACAGTTGAATTTTAACCAAGTACGAAGCATAAAACTTGAGATTAATTTTTATAATTAGATTAAAAAATCCATAATTCACTATTTGAACTCATAAAACTTGATTTAATTTAATTTTTTGATCTTTTTTTTTGCATTAAAGCACGTGTTTCTAAATGTGCTTTATAGTTATTGTGTTCGAATTTTAACGATGTAAAAAGATAAAAATTTGAGATTAATTTTTATAATTAGATTCAAAAATCTATAATTAAATATTTTAACTCATAAAATTCGATTTAATATCATTTTTCGACCTTTTTTTGGGGGTTTAAAGCGTGCGTGTCTGAATGGTTTTGATAGTGAATCTGTTCGAACTTTAACCGAGTAAAAAGCTAAAAAATTTAGATTAATTTTTAAAATTTGGTTCAAAAGTCCATAATTAACAATTTGAACTCATAAAATTTGATTCAATATCATTTTTCAATCTTTTTTTGGGTTTAAAGCGTGTGTGTCTAAATGGGCTTTATACTGAATATGTTCGAATTTTAACCGTGTAAAAAGCAAAAAATTTGATATTAATTTTTATAATTAGATTCAAAAATCCATAATTAACTATTTGAACTCATAAAATTTGATTTAATATCATTTTTCGATCTTTTTTTGGGTTTAAAGCGTGTGTGTCTAAATGGGCTTTACAGTGAATCTGTTGGAATTTTAACCTAGTAAAAAGCTAAAAATTTGAGATTAATTTTCATAATTAGATTCAAAATTACATAATTAGCTACTTGAACTCATAAAATTTGATTTAATATAATTTTTCGATATTTTTGGGGGGTTTAAAGCATGCGTGCATAAATGGGCTTTATTGTGAATCTGTTCGAATTTTAACCTAGTAAAAACAAAAATTTCAGATTAATTTTTATAATTAGATTCAAAAATCCATATTTAACTATTTGAACTCAAAAAATTTGATTTAATATTATTTTTCGATATTTTTTTGGGTTTAAAGCATGTGTATCTAATTTATAGTGAATTTGTTCGAATTTTAACTAGGTAAAAAGCTAAAAATTTGAGATTAATTTATATAATTAGATTCAAAAATCTATATTTAGCTATTTGAACTCATAAAATTTGACTTAATATCATTTTCGAACTTTTTTGGTTTTAAAGCGTGTGTGTCTAAATAGGCTTTATAGTGAATCTGTTCGAATTTTAACAGAGTAAAAAGCTAAAAATTTGAGATTAATTTTTATAATTAAATTCAAGAATCCATAATTAACTATTTGAACTCATAAAATTTGATTTAATATCATTTTTCGATCTTTTTTTGGGTTTAAAGCGTGTGTGTCTAAATGGGCTTTATAGTGAATCTGTTGGAATTTTAACCTAGTAAAAAGCTAAAAATTTGAGATTAATTTTCATAATTAGATTCAAAATTACATAATTAGCTACTTGAACTCATAAAATTTGATTTAATATAATTTTTCGATATTTTTTGGGGGTTTAAAGCATGCGTGCATAAATGGGCTTTATTGTGAATCTGTTCGAATTTTAACCTAGTAAAAACAAAAATTTCAGATTAATTTTTATAATTAGATTCAAAAATCCATATTTAACTATTTGAACTCAAAAAATTTGATTTAATATTATTTTTCGATATTTTTTTGGGTTTAAAGCATGTGTATCTAATTTATAGTGAATTTGTTCGAATTTTAACTAGGTAAAAAGCTAAAAATTTGAGATTAATTTATATAATTAGATTCAAAAATCTATATTTAGCTATTTGAACTCATAAAATTTGACTTAATATCATTTTCGAACTTTTTTGGTTTTAAAGCGTGTGTGTCTAAATAGGCTTTATAGTGAATCTGTTCGAATTTTAACAGAGTAAAAAGCTAAAAATTTGAGATTTATTTTTATAATTAAATTCAAGAATCCATAATTTACTTTTTTAACTCATAAAATTTGATTGAATATCATTTTTCGATAATTTTTTGGGTTTAAAGCATGCGTATCTAAATGGGCTTGATAGTGAATCTGTTCGAATTTTAACAGAGTAAAAAGCTAAAAATTTGAGATTTATTTATATAATTAGATTCAAAAAATCCATAATTAACCATTTAAACTCATAAAATTTGATTTAATATTTTTTTTTGATCTTTTTTCGGGTTTAAAGCATGTATATCTAAATGGGCTTTATAGTGAATCTGTTCGAATTTTAACTCAGTAAAAATCAAAAAAATTGAGATTAATTTTTATAATTAGATTCAAAAATCTATAATTAACTATTTGAATTCATTAAATTTTACTTAATATCATTTTTCGATCTTTTTTGGGTTTAAAGCGTGTGTGTCTAAATGGGCTTTATAGTGAATCTGTTCTAATTTTAACAGAGTAAAAAGCAAAAAATTTGATATTAATCTATAGAACTAGATTAAAAAATTTGTAATCAACTATTTGAACTCATAAAATTTTATTTAATATCATTTTTCGATCTTTTTTGGGTTTAAAGCGTTTGTGTTTAAATTGGCTTTATAGTGAAACTATTGAATTTTAACCGAGTTCAAAGCATAAAATTTGAGATTAATTTTTATAATTAGATTAAAAAATCCATAATTCACTATTTGAACTCATAAAACCTGATTTAACATAATTTTTTGATTTTTTTTTTGCCATTAAAGCGCGTGTGTCTAAATGGGCTTTATAGTTAATGTATTCGAATTTTAACGGTGTAAAAAGATAAAAAATTGAGATTAATTTTTATAATTAGGTTCAAAAATCTATAATTCACTATTTGAACTCATAAAATTTTATTTAATATTATTTTTCGATCTTTTTTAGGGTTTAACGCGTGCCTGTCTAAATGGGCTTTGTAGTGAATCTGTTTGAATTTTAACCGAGTAAAAAGCAAAAAAATTGAGATTATTTTTTATAATTAGAATAAAATATCCATAAATAACTATTTCAACTCATAAAATTTGATTTAATATCATTTTTTGAACTTTTTGGGGGGTTTAAAGCGTGCATGTCTGAATGGGTTTGATAGTGAATCTGTTCGAACTTTAACCGAGTAAAAAGCTAAAATTTGAGATTAATTTTTATAATTTGGTTCAGAAGTCCATAATTAACTATTTGAACTCATAAAATTTGATTCAATATAATTTTTCGATCTTTTTTTTAGGTTTAAAACCTGTGTGTCTAAATGGGCTTTATAGTGAATATGTTCAAATTTTAAACTAGTAAAAAGCAAAAAAATTGAGGTTAATTTTTATAATTAGATTCAAAAATCCATAAAAAACTATTTGAAATCATAAAAATTGATTTAATACCATTTTTCGATCTATTTTGGGTTTAAAGTGTGTGTGTCTAAATTAGCTTTTGTAGTGAATCTGTTCGAATTTTAACCAAATACAAAGCTAAAAATTTGAGATCAATTGTTATAATTAGATTCAAAAATCCATAATTAACTATTTGAACTAAAAAAATTTGATTTAATATCATTTTTCGATAATTTTTTGGGGTTTAAAGCATGCGTGTCTAAATGGGCTTGATAGTGAATCTGTTCCAATTTTAACCGAGTAAAAAGCTTAAAATTTGAGATTAGTTTTTATAATTAGATTCAAAAATCCATAATTAACTATTTGAACTCATAAAATTTGATTTAATATTATTTTTCGATCTTTTTTTAGGTTTAAAGCGTGTGTGTCTAAATGGGCTTTATTGTGAATCTGTTAAAATTTTAACCGAGTAAAAAGATAAAGATTTGAGATTAAATTTTATAATTTGGTTCAAAAATTCACAATTAACTATTTGAACTCATAAAATTTGATTCTATATAGGCTTTTTTTGGGGTTTAAAGCGTGCATGTCTAAATAGGCTTTATAGTGCATGTCTAAAATTGATATTAATTTATATAATTAGATTCAAAATTTTGTAATTAACTATTCGAACTCATAAAATTTGATTTAATATTATTTTTCGATCTTTTTTGGTTTTAAAGTGTTTGTGTCTAAATGTGCTTTATAATGAATCTGTTCGAATTTTAATCGAGTAAAAAGCTTAAAATTTGAGATTAATTTTTATAATTAGATTCAGAAATCCATAATTAACTATTTGAACTCATAAAAGTTGATTTAATATCATTTTTCGATATGTTTTTTAGTTTATAGCGTGTGTGTCTAAATGTGCTTTATAGTAAATCTGTTCGAATTTTAACCGAGTAAAAAGCTAAAAATTGGAGATTAATTTTTATAATTAGATTAAAAAATCCATAATTAACTATTTGAACTCATAAAACTTGATTTAATATCAGTTTCCGATATTTTTTGGGTTTAAATCGTGTGTCTAAATGGGCTTTATAGTGAATTTATTCGAATTTTAACCGAGTAAAAATCTAAAAATTTAAGATTAATTTTTATAATTAGATTCAAAAATCCATAATTAACTATTCGAACTCAGAAAATTTGATTTAATATTATTTTCTGATCTTTTTTTAGGTTTAAAGCTTGTGTGTCTAAATTAGATTTATAGTAAATCTGTTCTTATTTTAACTGAGTAAAAAACTAAAAAGTTGAGATTAATTTTTATTATTGGAATCAAAAATCCATAATTAACTATTTGAACTCATAAAATTAGATTTGATATTATTTCTCGATCCTTTTTTGGGTTTAAAGCGTGTGTGTCTAAATGAGCTTTATAGTGAATTTGTTCGAACTTTAACCGAGTAAAGAGCTAAAAATTTGAGATTAATTTTTATAATTTGGTTCAAAAGTCCATAATTAACTATTTGAACTCATAAAATTTGATTCAATATCATTTTTCGATCTTTTTTTTTGGTTTTAAAGCGTGCGTGTCTAATTGAGCTTTATAGTGAATCTGTTCGAATTTTAACCGAGTAAAAAGCAAAATAATTGAGATTAATTTATATAATTAGATTCGAAAAATTTTAATTAACTATTTGAACTCATAAAATTTGATTTTATATCATTTTCCATCTTTTATTTTTGGTTTTAAGCGTGTTTGTCTAAATGGGGTTTATAGTGAATCAGTTTAATTTTAACCGAGTAAAAAGCTAATAATTTGATATTAATTTTTATAATTAGATTCAAAAATCCATAATTAAATATTTGCACTCGTAAAACATGATTTAATATAATTTCTGATCTTTTTTGGGATTAAAGCATGTGTTTCTAAATGGCCTTTATAATGAATCTGTTTGAATTTTAATCGAGTAAAAAGCTAAAAATTAGAGATTAATTTTTATAATTAGATTGAAAAATCCATAATTAACTATTTGAACTCATAAAATTTGATTTAATATCATTTTTCGATATATTTTTTAGTTTATAGCATGTGTGTCTAAATGGGCTTTATAGTAAATCTGTTCGAATTTTAACCGAGTAAAAAGCTAAAAATTGGAGATTAATTTTTATAATTAGAATAAAAAAATCCATAATTAACTATTTCAACTCATAAAACTTGATTTAATATCATTTTTCGATATTTTTTGGGGTTAAAGTGTGTCTAAATGGGCTTTATAGTGAGTTTATTCGAATTTTAACCGAATAAAAATCTAAAAATTTAAGATTAATTTTCATAATTAGATTAAAAAATACATAATTAGTTTCAAAAATCCATAATTAACTATTTTAACTCATTAAATTTAATTTAATAATATTTTCCCATCTTTTTTGGGTTTAAAGCGTGTGTGTCTAAATGGGCTTTATAGTGAATCTGTTCGAATTTTAACCGAGCAAAAAGCAAAACGTTTGAGATTAATTTATATAATTAGATTCAAAAATCCATAATTAACTATTTGAACACATTAAATTTAATTTAATATTATTTTTCCATCTTTTTGGGGTTTAAAGCGTGCGTGTCTAATGGGCTTTATAGTGAATCTGTTCGAATTTTAACCGAGCAAAAAGCAAAACATTTGAGATTAATTTATATAATTAGATTCAAAAATTTATAATTAACTATTCGAGCTCATAAAATTTGATTTGATATCATTTTTCGATCTTTTTTTTTGGTTTAAAGCGTGTGTGTGTATAAATGGGCTTTATAGTGAATCTGTTCAAATTTTAACCAAGTTAAAAGCTAAGAATTTGAGATTAATTTTTATAATTAGATTCAAAAATCCATAATTAAATATTTGGACTCATAAAGCATGATTTAATATCATTTATCGCTCTTTTTTTGGTTTAAAGCGTGGGTGTCTAAATGGGTTTTATTGTGAATTTGTTAGAATTTTAACCGAGTAAAAAGCAAAAAATTTGAGATTAATTTCCATAATTAGATTCAAAAATCCATAAATAACTATATAAACTCAAAAAATTTGATTTAATATCATTTTCGATATTTTTTTTGGGTTTTAAAGCGTGCATGTCTAAATGGGCTTTGTAGTGAATCTATTCGAATTTTAACCGAGTAAAAAGCTAAAAATTAGATATTAATTTTTATAATTAGATTCAAGAATCCATAATTAACTATTTGAACTTATAAAATTTGATTTAATATTATTTTTCGATCTTTTTTGGGTTAAAAGCATGTGTGTCTAAATGGGCTTTATAGTGAATCTGTTTGAATTTTAACCGAGTAAAAGGGTAAAAATTTGAGATTTATTTTTATAATTATATTCAAAAATCCATAATTAACTATTTAAACTCATAAAATTTGATTTTTAATATTATTTTTTGAACATTTTTTGGGGTTTAAAAAGTGCGTTTCTAAATGGGCTTAATAGTGAATTTGTTCGAATTTTAATTGAGTAAAAAGCTAAAAATTTGAGATTAATTTTTATAATTAGTTTCAAAAATCCAAAATTAACTATTTGAGCTCATTAAATTTAATTTAATATTATTTTCCCACCTTTTTGGGGTTTAAAGCGTGTGTGTCTAAATGGGCTTTATAGTGAATCTGTTCGAATTTTAACCAAGTTAAAAGCTAAAAATTTGAGATTAATTTTATAATTAGATTCAAAAATACATAATTAAATATTTGGACTCATAAAACATGATTTAATATCATTTTTTGATCTTTTTTTGGGTTTAAAGAGTGTGTGTCTAAATGGGCTTTATAGTGAATCTTTTGAATTTTAACCGAGCAAAAAGCAAAACATTTGAGATTAATTTATATAATTAGATTCAAAAATTTATAATTAACTATTCGAACTCATAAAATTTGATTTGATATCATTTTTCGATCTTTTTTTGGGTTTAAAGCGTGTGTGTCTAAATGGGCTTTATAGTGAATCTGTTCGAATTTTAACCAAGTTAAAAGCTAAAAATTTGAGATTAATCATTATAATTAGATTCAAAAATCCATAATTAAATATTTGGACTCATAAAGCATGATTTAATATCATTTATCGCTCTTTTTTAGGTTTAAAGCGTGGGTGTCTAAATGGTTTTATAGTAAATTTGTTCGAATTTTAACCGAGTAAAAAGCAAAAAATTTGAGATTAATTTTTATAATTAGATTCAAAAATCCATAAATAACTATACGAACTCGTAAAATTTGATTTAATATCATTTTCGATCTTTTTGGGGGTTTTAAAGCGTGCGTGTCTAAATGGGCTTTGTAGTGAATCTATTCGAATTTTAACCGAGTAAAAAGCTAAAAATTAGAGATTAATTTTTATAATTAGATTCAAGAATCCATAATTAACTATTTGAACTCATAAAATTTGATTTAATATTATTTTTCGATCTTTTGTGGGGTTAAAAGCATGTATGTCTAAATGGGATTTATAGTGAATCTGTTTGAATTTTAACCGAGTAAAAGGGTAAAAATTTGAGATTTATTTTTATAATTATATTAAAAAATCCATAATTAACTATTTCAACTCATAAAATTTAATTTAATATTATTTTTTTGATAAATTTTTGGGGTTTAAAAAGTGCGTGTCTAAATGGGCTTGATAGTGAATCTGTTCGAATTTTAACTGAGTAAAAATATAAAATTTGAGATTAATTTTTATAATTATTTTCAAAAATCCATAATTAACTATTTGAACTCATTGAATTTAATTTAATATTATTTTTCCATCTTTTTTGGGTTTAAAGCGTGTGTGTCTAAATGGGCTTTATAGTGAATCTTTTGAATTTTAACCAAGTTCAAAGCTAAAAATTTGAGGTTAATTTTATAATTAGATTCAAAAATACATAATTAAATATTTGGACTCATAAAACATGATTTAATATCATTTTTTGATCTTTTTTTTTGGGTTTAAAGCGTGTGTGTCTAAATGGGCTTTATAGTGAATCTTTTGAATTTTAACCGAGTAAAAAGCTAAAAATTTGAGATTAAATTTTATAATTAGATTCAAAAATCTATAATTAAATATTTGGACTCATGAAACATGATTTAATATCATTTATCGCTCTTTTTTTTTGGTTTAAAGCGTGGGTGTCTAAATGGGTTTCATAGTGAATTTGTTCGAATTTTAACCGAGTAAAAAGCAAAAAATTTGAGATTAATTTTTATTATTAGATTCAAAAATCCATAATTAATTATGAACTCATAAAATTTGATTTAATATCATTTTCGATTTTTTTTGGGTTTTAAAGCGTGCGTGTCTAAATGGGCTTTGTAATGAATCTATTAGAATTTTAACCGAGTAAAAACAAAAATTAGAGATTAATTTTTATAATTAGATTCAAAAATCCATAATTAACTGTTTAAACTCATAAAATTTGATTTAATATCATTTTTCGATATGTTTTTTAGTTTATAGCGTGTGTGTCTAAATGGGCTTTATAGTAAATCTGTTCGAATTTTAACCGAGTAAAAAGCTAAAAATTGGAGATTAATTTTTATAATTAGATTAAAAAATCCATAATTAACTACTTGAACTCATAAAACTTGATTTAATATCATTTTCCGATATTTTTTGGGTTTAAATCGTGTGTCTAAATGGGCTTTATAGTGAATTTATTAGAATTTTAACCGAGTAAAAATCTAAGAATTTAAGATTAATTTTTATAATTAGATTCAAAAATCCATAATTAACTATTTGAACTCAGAAAATTTGATTTAATATTATTTTCTGATCTTTTTTTGGGTTTAAAGCTTGTGTGTCTAAATTGGATTTATAGTAAATCTGTTCTTATTTTAACTGAGTAAAAAACTAAAAAGTTGAGATTAATTTTTATTATTAGACTCAAAAATCCATAATTAACTATTTGAACTCATAAAATTTGATTTGATATTATTTCTCGATCTTTTTTTTGGGTTTAAAGCGTGTGTGTCTAAATGGGCTTTATAGTGAATTTGTTCGAATTTTAACCGAGTAAAGAGCTAAAAATTTGAGATTAATTTTTATAATTTGGTTCAAAAGTCCATAATTAACTATTTGAACTCATAAAATTTGATTCAACATCACTTTTCGATCTTTTTTTTTGGGTTTTAAAGCGTGCGTGTCTAATTGGGCTTTATAGTGAATCTGTTCGAATTTTATCCGAGTAAAAAGCAAAAAAATTGAGATTAATTTATATAATTAGATTCAAAAAATTTTAATTAACTATTTGAACTCATAAAATTTGATTTTATATCATTTTCCATCTTTTTTTTTTGGTTTTAAGCGTGTTTGTCTAAATGGGGTTTATAGTGAATCAGTTTAATTTTAACCGAGTAAAAAGCTAATAATTTGAGATTAATTTTTATAATTAGATTCAAAAATCCATAATTAAATATTTTCACTCGTAAAACATGATTTAATATAATTTTTGATCTTTTCTGGGATTAAAGCATGTTTGAATTTTAATCGAGTAAAAAGCTAAAAATTAGAGATTAATTTTTATAATTAGATTGAAAAATCCATAATTAACTATTTGAACTCATAAAATTTGATTTAATATCATTTTTCGATATATTTTTTAGTTTATAGCATGTGTGTCTAAATGGGCTTTATAGTAAATCTGTTCGAATTTTAACCGAGTAAAAAGCTAAAAATTGGAGATTAATTTTTATAATTAGAATAAAAAATCCATAATTAACTATTTCAACTCATAAAACTTGATTTAATATCATTTTTCGATATTTTTTGGGGTTAAAGTGTGTCTAAATGGGCTTTATAGTGAGTTTATTCGAATTTTAACCGAATAAAAATCTAAAAATTTAAGATTAATTTTCATAATTAGATTAAAAAATACATAATTAGTTTCAAAAATCCATAATTAACTATTTTAACTCATTAAATTTAATTTAATAATATTTTCCCATCTTTTTTGGGTTTAAAGCGTGTGTGTCTAAATGGGCTTTATAGTGAATCTGTTCGAATTTTAACCGAGCAAAAAGCAAAACGTTTGAGATTAATTTATCTAATTAGATTCAAAAATCCATAATTAACTATTTGAACTCATTAAATTTAATTTAATATTATTTTTCCATCTTTTTGGGGTTTAAAGCGTGTGTGTCTAATGGGCTTTATAGTGAATCTGTTCGAATTTTAACCGAGCAAAAAGCAAAACATTTGAGATTAATTTATATAATTAGATTCAAAAATTTATAATTAACTATTCGAGCTCACAAAATTTGATTTCATATCATTTTTCGATCTTTTTTTTCGGTTTAAAGCGTGTGTGTCTAAGTGGGCTTTATAGTGAATCTGTTCAAATTTTAACCAAGTTAAAAGCTAAAAATTTGAGATTAATTTTATAATTAGATTCAAAAATCCATAATTAAATATTTGGACTCATAAAGCATGATTTAATATCATTTATCGCTCTTTTTTTGGTTTAAAGCGTGGGTGTCTAAATGGGTTTTATTGTGAATTTGTTAGAATTTTAACCGAGTAAAAAGCAAAAAATTTGAGATTAATTTCCATAATTAGATTCAAAAATCCATAAATAACTATATAAACTCATAAAATTTGATTTAATATCATTTTCGATCTTTTTTTTGGGTTTTAAAGCGTGCATGTCTAAATGGGCTTTGTAGTGAATCTATTCGAATTTTAACCGAGTAAAAAGCTAAAAATTAGATATTAATTTTTATAATTAGATTCAAGAATCCATAATTAACTATTTGAGCTTATAAAATTTGATTTAATATTATTTTTCGATCTTTTTTGGGTTAAAAGCATGTGTGTCTAAATGGGCTTTATAGTGAATCTGTTTGAATTTTAACCGAGTAAAAGGGTAAAAATTTGAGATTTATTTTTATAATTATATTCAAAAATCCATAATTAACTATTTAAACTCATAAAATTTGATTTAATATTATTTTTTGAACATTTTTTGGGGTTTAAAAAGTGCGTTTCTAAATGGGCTTGATAGTGAATCTGTTCGAATTTTAATTGAGTAAAAAGCTAAAAATTTGAGATTAATTTTTATAATTAGTTTCAAAAATCCAAAATTAACTATTTGAACTCATTAAATTTAATTTAATATTATTTTCCCACCTTTTTGGGGTTTATAGCGTGTTTGTCTAAATGGGCTTTATAGTGAATCTGTTCGAATTTTAACCAAGTTAAAAGCTAAAAATTTGAGATTAATTTTTATAATTAGATTCAAAAATACATAATTGTTGTGAATAAAGTAAAGAACAAGAATAAAATAGAAGAATAAAGATGAGAGACAAAAGGGAGAGAGATTTTATTATATTCTCAAAGTAGGGTTGTGTACAATGCTATGCCAAAAGTCTATATTTATAGGCATAAGATGGAAACCCTAATTTCAATGGGTATTAAACCCTAATACTAAAGCCCATTAAAGTTTAACTTAATATATGGATATCCACCATGAATAAATATATTCATAACACTCCCCCTTGGATATCCATGAAGATAATGTGCCTCGTTAAAACCTTACTAAGATAAAAACCCTGTGGGAAAAAAATTCTTAGTGAAGGAAAAAGAGTACACACATCTTTGATACGCATAACATGTTGCCTCATTAAAAACCTTACCAGGAAAACCCATTGGGACAAAACCTCGATTAAGGGAAAAAGAGTGCAACGCGTATTTACTCCCCCTCATGAAAATATCACATAAGATCTTTGAATCTTCATAATTCAATATTGAATACAATCTTCAAATGTTGAAGTAGATCATGCATTAGTGGATAAATCTTCCAAATCATTGCTTGAAATGATTCATTGAATATTATTCATCTGAAAATCACGAGGGACGAAACTTGAAGGAATATGTTTCGTTTTATCATATTTGATATATCCACCTTGAGATATAAATTTTGTATTATCTCTGTACAAGATAACTTGCATCTTATCTTGTAAAAAACATTCACATATCTTCAGGATATGTTTAGCCAAACACGGCTTTGCCTCTTGCATAACAATTATTTAAAGGTAATGATCTCGTAGCACTTAAATAATATTTCTGGACCAGCTAAGATACGATGCTTCCAGATCAAATAATGTATATAGTTTGCTTTAGACCAAGAATATCATTACCCTTTTCGTGATGCGAAAAAAAACTTTGTTTACAGTAAGAGACTTAACAACAACCATAAAGGTGATAAATAGATATGCGTTATGCATGTAAAGTCTCTTTCAATATTTTTCTGTATGTCGATAGATGCACAAGGATTTGAGGAGGTCTCTTCACGAGTCTCAACGATATTCAAATCATCGACATACACAATCAATAAAAATTCAGAGCTAAATCTCTTAATAAAAATGCTCGAGGAAATAATTCATATAGCATTATGCTAATAAGTATTCAATGAGGCGATCATATCAAATACGCCTAAATTGTTTCAAGCCATAAAAAGATATATTCAATATGATTGAATAATGTTCTCGAGAACTTGAATGAACTGCTTATGGCAATCTAAATCTTTCCGGAAGTTTCATGTAAATATTACTATCAAGAGGCTCATTCAAATAGGATGTAACAACACCCATTAGGCAGAAACCGAGTAATTTTATTTATTGTCAGACTGATGAAAATCTAAAAGTAGTTGCATCCACCACCGAGAAATATATTTTCCTCATAATCAATTTCATGTCTTTGTGAGAATCCTTGTGCAACCAAATGAGCTTATATCTCATGATTTCCCCTTTGGATTTCTCTTTCTCACGAAGGCTCGTTTATATCCACGAGCTTTACACATTTCAATGTACGGGCTATAGACCCAAATACTTCTCTTTTCAAAAGAGATTTTAGTTTCGCCTCAATTGTCTCTTTCATGTTGACCAATCATTTCTTTGTTTACATTGCCCAATTGACAATGATTCATGATCCACATCATCAAATAAAATCTCTAGTGCTATATTGCATGCAAATATATTAACGACGTCGATTTAATTTCAGTTCCACTTATTACCATACATGACATAATCTATTGAGATCTCTTTATTATCAGGTATCTGAGTCATGTCAATGTCTCTGTTGGAGATCATTTAATCTCTTCTAGAGATTTTCATAATCATTAATTCCTCGATCAGACCATCATAAAATATAGCTCCTTTTCTTTTTCGAGGATCTCTTATCTTTGGAACTTACTTGTCTACTACGCTTTAAGCGTAAGTTAGACCCATTAGCAACTAGAGTTTGTCCTTCCATGACATCAAATTTAATTGGAGCATTCATAGCTGGTATACGTGACTTAGTCACTCTTTTATGGTCAGTAAAATATCTGGCAATTGATTTGCTAAATGAATTATCCTTTGAACTTATAGTTCACATTGTGTAGTACGTGGATCAAAAAGAGAAAAATGATAATTCATTCTAACTTATTTCTTTCTCCAGCTATTTATTTTCTCCCCCTAATGTTGGGTAAACTGACTCATTAAAATGATAGTCAGTAAATCGGGATGTAAATAAATCCCCTGTCAGAAGCTCTTATATTCCCAACAAAACTCATCTTTGTGCGTTGTGGTGGAACAATTAGAACATATATCGCACACACACACACACAAAAATCTAAGATGAGAAATATTTGGTTCCTGACCAAAAACCATTTGTAATGGGGAGAACTTATGATCATTTGTTGGCTTGATGCAAATTTGTGATACTACATGTAAAATTACATGTCATCAACATTATCAAGACTGATTGTCTTTAGAAAATAATCTGGAAAATGTGCTCGTAATTTTATCAACTGAGCAAGTAGCCTCGCAAACACCAAGTTGCGGGTTAATAACAAGGATACACATAACCATCTAGTCGATGCATCGATAAAAATCATAAAATATCTAGATGGATTTTTAGAAAAGGTGTATGGGCCCATATATATCACCTTGTATCCGTTCCAGAAAATTAATAACACTTTATTTTAGATGTTGATGATTGTATAATCAAATTGCTTTCATAGCAAGTATCACGTGAAATATAACCATGAAGAAAATCTTAGTTCTTCAATAAATGACCACATGAAAGTGTCAACCAATTTTCGCATCATAATTGATCCGGGATGGTCTAACCGGTCATGCCAAATAAAATTATCAGTAAACATATTGTTTACAATAGCATGAGCTTCAACTTGTACTAATTCTTATGTAGTACAATATGGATGACAGTGCATGTAATTTGCCAAGATTTCCTTATACTCGTAATATTGAGATAGTCAGCATCCCTTGACTAATATTCTCAATATATTTCTATAAATATCTTTAAAATTCAATAAGTCTCTTTGCGACTTTGACGAGCATAATACACTGTAAATATGAGATAAAGTCTCATTTGGCAATAACATATTTGCTCTGTCGGAGCTTTCTGTGATATTA